>OZ026619.1:56490780-57960780 GCA_964020975.1 Hermodice carunculata
ACCCGTCGCCACGTTATGCACCTGTCTATTTTAGAGTGAGCTTATTGTCTGACGAATGGCCGGCGACTGCAATGTCTTTATCGGATATTGTTTATCAGAGCAAAATGACGGAGAAAGTTTTAATTCAGAGACACATCACTATACCATGACAGCAAATTTACGTATAGGATTGACTTATCATAAAGTTTGGTTGCATTTGAGATCAGCCGTTTTTCGTGTGCACGACTAATGGGGTTGCATAGTGGTTAAGCCAGGTTAAATTGCAATGGGCAAGTTACTAGTTGTTAAATTATTTTTGGATATTGGCGAAATACCTTAGAACATAGATCAGTTGTCTCACATAATGCGCGTATAGTATACTATATATGTATGTCCCTTTCCTCTCTGTCTGTCCATCCATCTATTCACCCACCCGTCCATACCCACGTATGTATGTATGTATGTATGTATGTATGTATGTATGTATGTATGTATGTATCTATTTATCTATCTATCAATCAGTATCTATCTATCCGTCCGTCTGTCCTTCCGTGCGTCTGTCTGTCTGTCTACCTACCTTATTGAAAGTGATGTGTGAAACGGATCCAGCTGTAAGCGCTCTGAGACATATATACGAAATAAAGTTGTTTATCATTCTGGTGCTGTATGATTTCTACAGGTCAATATTATTTTATGTCGGTAAGGAAGCGTGTAGTAATCATTTGATGACTGAAATTGATGAAAATATACACCATACACGTTGCTATTCGATTTATGCCAACCTGGCTGCACTCATTTCGACACAAACTATGGCATGTTCACCTACCTATAGCATTATTGCCATCTGCTTGCTGAACACACGAACAAACGGTTAACATGCATTGAGCAAATGGGGAATTGTGGCTGACAATTTAGCCAACCTGCAATCGTTACAGTATTGTGTACGGATGTCTGATGACAAATGTGAAGAGACTCTGTTTCGGTGGAATGTTGATTGCATGTGCAAGTTGGTTAACAGCCAGACCACACAGAGACACAGTGCTGAGCAGAGTACTGATAATAAAGCCTATCAAATTCACTCTGTCGGCCACCGTTGTATTGGATATCCCAGAAGAAAGTTGGATCCAAGCAGTGTGCTCAACGAGTTACCGTATGACCGTTCCGCAGAGGCAGTTACGCACAGAATATTCATAGACCAAACCGAGGCTCGCCTGAAGCGAGTTCAAACTCCCAGGGCACGCCAATGATTTTGCACTGCTCTGAGTGTGGTCGAAGGGAAAGTTCTTTTGATATTTTTAATTTATCACCGCTCTGACTTACTTGTCCATCCATTCAAATCCTAATTTTCAAAGCCACGCGTTCAGTTAACACAAGGTTAAGTGTATTGTCTCAGATTTCTGCGCTCCATCATTCAATTTCACTTGTCCAGAGGTCAAGGATTTTGTGAGCCTTGATTGGTACACAACATTAAAGTAGGCACATCATATGTTATATAGTTATGCAAGTCCGCAATTGCAGGTATATCATATTGTCGTCTGATGATTATGTATATCCAGTTGAATAAATCAGGTCGCTGAAAACTTTACTGCGCATTAGGAAATAAAGCTTGCACGATCAAAAGCTGACAAGAGTTTGCCTTCAGGACCATGCTATGGTAAGAGGAAACACTAAAGATGCACGCGATGGCAAATGTATGACCATACGTCGTTTTTGTGATATACCATATAGCCAGCAAGTTACATATTAACTGCACATATCTTGAAAACGCGGTACACACACACACACACACGTCTCTCTCTCTCTCTCTCTCTCTCTCTCTCTCTCTCTCTCTCTCTCTCTCTCTCTGTCTCTCTCTCTCTCTCTTTATATATATATACATATTGAAACGCCCTAGTACTCTGGCATTTTTGATGTTCTCTTGATGAGTAAACTCCTGACACCACTCTCACGCAACTCTGTATTGTGAAGCATACACACTTTCTCGCATTGATGAATCCAGATATTAAAGCTGCACAATGACAGTTCCAATGATTTATTTAGGGTAAGCATATATTCCTTGTAAACAATCAGAAGGGGGGGGTCGGTGGTGGTGGTGGTGAATATTCTCATATATATATACAGTGCAGTATCCAGTTGAAATATGTAAATAACCTCCAATGCAGTCTCAATACTGTCCCAATGTCAATTTCCACAGAGCCAACTAACTAACTCAACTCTACTGCTGTACAACTGTTCTACCACTACTACCACTCCTAACACTACCTTAGCAAGCTCGGTCTGTTCTTTATATAGGAGACTTTATTAGTGTCCGGCAACATGCCGGACAGGAAGTAGACTGTATGGCAATATGCCGAAAGGAAGTGATGTCAAAGCCCCTTTGACTCAGGGCAATAAACTTGCAACCAGCACAGGTTGGCCAAAGTGTCTGTGTGTAGGACCTATTACATAAGAGGTCACTGAACTTGTGCATATTTACCCCAGCAATCTCATGTTACCAGACTGCCAGACAGAGTTTATGGGGATTCTGTCCTAGTTTGGGTACAGGGGATTGACCCTTTCCTTACTGGGGCCTACGAAACTTGTATTTCTCATGTTTTACCAAAAAAAAAAAAAAAAAAAAAAAAAAAAATAGGGGGATGGGGAGTGCAAAGCTATTTCACAGGGGCATCTCAATATATTTTATGTTTGGAACGAGCGGGACTCAAACCTGCAACTTTTGGCACCAGTTGCCTAGCTGAAACGGGAAACGCAGATATCCACTCGACCAAATCCTCATTCAAAAGAATGGCTCAATGGAGGTAGTTATGTGGAAGTGCCATATCAACACGGTTATGCATTTTAAGTACTGAGCCGGCAATTATTTCCAGAATCGGGTACTTAAATCCACCAGCATTAAGGAAATGCCGAAAATATTTTTTATGTTCGGAACGAGCGGGACTCGCGAACCTGCAACCTTTGGCACCAGTCGCCTAGCTGAAATGGGAAACGCACATGCATATCCACTCGACCAAATCCCCATTCAAAAGAATGGTTCAATGCAGGTAGTTAGTTATGTGCGAGTCCCATATTAACACTATATGTATGTATGTATGTATGTATGTATGTATGTATGTATATATATATATATATATATATATATATATATATATATATATATATATATATTTATATATATATATATATATTTATATATATGAACGCTATGCATATTTAAATCACTGGTCTCAGTTTCACCAATTAATGGAAGGTTTTCGTGCATGTGTTTATACGTTTTATATTTTCTGCGGTTACAGAGCCTGCTGGAAATAAAATACATCGTATTTCTGCGAGTCGTTACTTTTACCTGATTTAAATAGCACATTGTGATAAGGAAAAAAACCGCGGAAATTACCACATCCTTATGTGGGTGTGCAAACACTGACATTCTGTTTTCCCTGGAGTTCTTTCTTTCTTTCTGTTTCCGCAGCACGTCACCTTTCTCGGACACCGTAAAAGCAATAGCTTTGAAAAGTGGTGGGATCACTGCATATGCATGTGATGAACTTTACTGCCTTACCTTGAATTGTGAGGTTAAAATAAGTTGAAATAATACAAATTGTAGCAATTAAAAATTTAAAACTTCCATATCTTCAAATTTCTTGTAGATAGACAAATAGATAATTTCAAGGTGTGTATATAGGTTTGTGATACCTGCCAATGCAACCGGCCATGAAAGAAGTTGCAGCCTTTTAAATTATGTGCTTAGGGTACTTAAAGACGCTAACTGTTTAAAATCTTCAAATGTATGGATAGACTTGCCAGTCCAAGTGCGATTTATAGTTTTTTTTGTTCTAGAGATACATTCAATGAACCATGAAAAAAGTGTAACATTTTAACCTGTGCAAATTAGGTGAAGACAGAACTTTTAAAACTTGAATATATTCAAAACGGTTGTTGATAGAGGTGTCATTCCAATTAAAATTGACAGCTTTGTGATACAGGCAAGTCCAGTGAAAAAGTTGTAGTGTTTAAATTGATGAAGGGAACTTAACAACAATTCATATCTAGAATACCATCATAACTGTTCCACATGTATTTGCTTGACATGAAAATGGTCTGGTTTTAATGTATATGACAGATATTACAGTGGCACGAACAACTGTAGTAGGCTATTCACACCTGTGTGTGCTCATATTTTAACCCTTTTCGGAATGATTCAACAGCTTTTCTCGGCGCCCAATGTGCGCCGAGAAAATGTGTTGACCTGGGACATTCTCTCTGGCACTATAGGCATGCTGGTACTTGAATGAAAGGTCTTTGTACGAGCAATTCGGATCTAGAATCATTATCATAATTCAGACTACTTTGACCGAAGTAGATTGACTTGAGACGTGATTGGCACTGAAAGAGTTAAAATTGTGCTTATTGGGTGCAAATTTTATTTTAAATTTTGAATACATTCGACACTGCAAGAGATAGAGATGTCACTTCAGCCTGTTAACATGTTTGTAATGATTGCGCTTTCAGTGGATAGTTTACAAATTCTTAAGAACTTTGTTAAAATGCTGGAAGCAATTAAAAACTAGACGCTGAATACCTTCAAAAGTGTGAAATATATGGATTTTATTCTGGCATCCACCTATATTTTTTCTTATACCTGCGCAATAAATAAATAGTTCATAGAATGCACAGCATTTAAAATAAAACTAGTAATGAGCATTTAAAATTTAAAACCTGCAATATTTCGCACTATGATAGAAATATCATTCCGACTTGTACCATCATGTTAGTGATCATTACATATACAATGAGTAATATTTGTATACAAATTTTGTACTTGAAATTATGATGACAACAAGAGGCATTTCGAATTGTAAATCTAAATCTCCTAAAACCATAAGATATAAAGAAACCATTCTGATTGTCGCCTGTATATTCGTCTAATAAGGGTGTGGGTGGTGAACGCGGACAATAGTTAGAGTGTGTGTGTCAACACACACCTTTCTGTTTTTCCTGAAATTCTTTCTTTCTTTCTTTCTTTCTTTCTTTCTTTCTTTCTTTCTTTCTTTCTTTCTTTCTTTCTTTCTTTCTTTCTTTCTTTCTTTCTTTCTTTCTGTCTTTCTTTCTTGTTTCTTTTGTACCAGCAAATTTATCCGACATTTTACTCGGACACTATTATACATAGGAACTACAAACTTGGCATGATTGTACCTCCATACAAGGAGTTTGACCGCTTTATACAGATGAATGAAGGTGTTTAAAATTATGCAAAGTAGGGGCATTTGAAATTTTGAATCTTGAATATTTTTAAAAGATAATAGATAGCGATGTCATTCCAACTTGTACTAGGGGGTTATTGACCATTGTGCATCTGATGAATTTAAAACAAAAGTTGTAGCAATTTAAATTATGCTAATTAGCAGCGTTTGAAATTTTAAAACTTGAATATCTTCAAAACTATTATAGAAACAGATGTCATTTTAAGTTCCACTAGAGGTTGTTGACCATTGTACTTATAATGAATCTAAAACAAAAGTTGTAGCAATTTAAATTATGCTAATTAGCAGTATTCGAAATTCTCAATCTTGAATATCTTCAACACTATAACAGATAGAGATGTCATTCCAAATAGCACCATCAGAAATTTTAAATCTTAAATAACTTCCAAGCTATAATAGATAGGGATGCCATTCCAACTTCTACTCCTGTGTTATGGAATTGTTCTACATTGCCATACCAATATATTTTGAACACACACGCACACACACACACACACTGATTTACTGTGCAGCAAATCATCTTTCCTAGTTTCCATTTGAAAGTACACTGGTGGATTTGCGTCCTAGAAAATCTTCCCTCCCAGATGTCACTTTGATTTTCATTAGTTCAGAAGACATTTTGCATGTAAAGATTCACTGAAAAACTATATGTTACAATTACATAATTTTGTTCAGTATGCATAGGCTAGGCGTCTGGTGCCAAAGGTTGCAGGTTCGAGTCCCGCTCGTTCCGAATATGAAATAAATATTATGTTTGGAAAGTGTCATGATTTGGGGACAAACTCAATTTAATTACAAGTGCGGTTGACAGTCTGGCAAGTTGACAGTACCAAACAATTTGTAGGCAAGTCATACCGATGTCGAATTATCAGCGAAGGTGCATGTGTATAACATTAGTTACTTTTGCCCTACAGCGTGGTGAGGTCTACTCACTAACGGCACTGAGGGTTAATAGTGCGGTAGAAACAGCCCGAGGCGGTGTTGATACGTGAATTGTTGATTCATATTGAAAAAAAGGAATGTGCGTGTGGTGTAAGACTCTTCCATAGTTGACCTGCCGCAGCGCATTGTGCCTGCATTATGAGACACACACTTAGTACACTCAGTAGTCATATCAGCGCCAGATTCCAGGGTTTCTTGCCACCTTCACGAGCATGCTACATTGGAAAATGTATACGCTTTTATCCAAGCCAATAGGTACCAGAAAACACAAGGCATGCACGCAATTATGAAACTGCACATATGATATGAGAGTGGGGCCGTGCAATACCTTCATAAAAAAATCGAAACGCACAGCGTTCACTTCCCATTGGATTTTCAAGTATGAGTAGCTTTCCAATATATTTATTGCATAATAATTTTAACTGATCACGCTGTTACATTCATGTACAACATTCATTTATTATCATTTACAGAGGCGTATGTAACTCTTTTACCCAGATATGTGATTCCATCTGGAAGGGTTAAATGGCATATATAGCACAAGAAAATAATTATCATTGTCCAGCAATTTAGCTGGTCCATACGGAAGCTATATATTTGTTTATGATACGGAGCTAATCGGTTTTGCCGTTTTGGGCGGCTCGCAATAACAGATCGTAATTTGGGTTTGACAAAATGGTGTCGAGTATTACGTTTTGTCCAGCTTATCGAGACGATATTACAATACATATACGCAAGTCTCAGCGCGTTATGCAACAACCGATAATGCGCTGGTTTTCATCTTATCGCGGTGACCAAGCCTGTATACTAGCACTTCATTAAACTTTTCATACATGAATATAAATCGAATGAACTTCAGGGCTTTGGGGTTTTTTCCTACCAGATAACAGATCGAAGTAACTTAAATGTTATTTTTTTATGTCTGAATATAAATCGAGTCAGCTTTGGCGTGCGTTTTTGAAGTAGTGAACATACAAACTGAAAATGTGATTTGAGTAGCACTAGAGTGCAACCTGCAGAAAATGCTTCACATGATACGTAAGAGCACTTTTCCGTAGCTATTGAAGTAGATCTATGTTCCCCGTTCAATCCGTGCACTCAAATATCAGACGACAGTCAGAAAACTCACGAACAAACTTTTGAATCGAGTCCCAGGAATTGAAAGAAACTAATCATATGGAGCGGCCCATCGTTCTTCATTAGGAAGCAATCCATTTGTTTGTTGACAAGGTATCATTCAAATTCCTTAGTAATTTTGCAAAATACATGACCCTCTGCCAGGTAGGCCAGATAAGCTACACAAACTGTGGCGTAGTTTCCTTTGTGTGATATGTAACTTACAATTAATAATAATAATAATAATAATAATAATAATAATAATAATAATAATAATAATAATAATAATGATAATGATGATGATGATGATGATGATGATGATGATGATGATGATGATGATGATGATGATGATGATAATAATAATAATAATAGGGTAAACGGCTATTTTAGTTAGAATATGTCATTCATCAGAGGTATGCGAAGGCTGTTTTTATGTGTACGATAGCTTAAATTGAATAGGAATTCGATACGGTGGATATATGCAGGCTACGTTTCCATTTTGGCTAGGTGGTATGTGCAAAAGGCTGCTGTTTATAGACACGGCCGCTCCGCAGTCGAACACACCACACACACACACACACACTCTCATATATAGGTTTATATTTTATGTTTGGAACGAGCGGGACTCGAACCTGCAACCTTTGGCACCAGTCGCCTAGTCAATAAAGTTCTGTGTATATGCAGGGACGTGCTATCACGTCCCTGGTATATGTATCTGTGTATGAACGTGTGTGTGTGTGCACGTACGTTCCTACGTACGTACATACATACATACATACATACATACATACATACATACATACATACATCACGAGTTTTAACTCATTTCCACGCAGGGTGCGATTGATCCAGATATTATAACCATGGACCTACTATCAGATAGTAGGTCCATGTTATAACCAAATGTATCATTGGCGTACCCACCAACCAGAACATAACCTTGGTATCTACATGTGTAGGTATACCAGTGACGACATTTTGCATTTGATCACATTGTGCCTTATCACTGCAATAAACATGTTCAAGGTAGACTTTTTTTCTTGTCACAGTTGTGAAGGATTATTCACTTATCCAGTTTGTCCCCATTAACAGGTTTCCCTCAAAACGCATGTGTGTGTGTATGTATGTATGTATGTATGTGTGTGCATGTATGTATGTGTCTGTGTATGTATGTGTGCAAATATACGTGACTCCTTGACTTGAACTTGAAGTACTATACCTGAATAATGGGGACTCCTCACGAGTAGGGGCACTTTTCCCCAGAACCAATGGTGTCCTGTTAGACAGGATTCGTTGTCTTACCCTTGCGGCAAACTTGTCAGATTTACGCGCATGTTGTTACACCGATAGAAACCAAAATTACAATCGATAATGAACCTGACCTGATCAAACAACTCACCCTTGTTGATCCAAAGCAGCTTAAATGACTTTACTAGCTAATTTCATTATTTCTGTGTCTGTTTCTGTCCTGACTTATTGATGACAGTGATAAGATAACACGTATAGCAGAACACCGCAAGCTCAGCGTAAACGGAAGAAAAGACCAGCATGAGTCTGAGACAATATTGAACTGATAATTTCAAACACCCTACTATTATAATAGTATGTGGATTAATAGCAAAGATCCCCGAACAAAACACAACAGTTTATAACCAGCAACGATAGGCTTTTTTATTTAGGTACTGGAAGAAAATTAATATATCAGAACGTTTTAGACTCAATGGCAGCTCCAGACACGACAACAACCAAGACCGAGAAGTTTTAGTATAATGACTTTCTTATGGCATTCTGATGCACATTCACCCGTCGGTGATCAGAGATGAATTGGTTCCACAAGTTTTCCCAAATCAGATGTCTTTTACCAACGTGGCTTGACCCCTCATGCCCACGCGGAATGTATGTTCGGTACGAAAGCAGGGTATGATGTCCATAAGATTGTTTTTGAGTTCGACTGCAATTGAAATTTGTTCGTTGCGGGATGGACTGCAGTTTGGCCGCCCGTGTTCTGCGCATGGCACGAATGCATTGAAAACTTCTCCTGTCTTCTACATTCTGATTGCCGATCATACAAGCTCACTTTATTTCGACTGAAAAGTTTACACTATTTTACATGTTAAGTACTTTGCATTTATGCCCGCATGGTCGCTTATTATAGCGTTGGCAGGTATCACTGGATCGTACTTGTGCACGACATACATCAAAAACACGAAAGGGAAAATTATGTCTTTTTTTAAAAGTTTTTGTGGCTGCTTGAGTGACGCTTGGCGCAGTCTTTGCCCAGCAGAGGGCGAACCTGTGAAATTGAAATCGTACCTTTGTGCCTCAGAGGGTGCAAACGGTCAATAATTCAAACTATTTCAAAGTAGGGTTTGATGCAAATTAGCTTGCAATGACAGTGGTAAACTGTTTACCCGTGAATTTTGTCTGAAATCATCGAACTTCTGCCTGTCAGTTGAAAATGAATGTTACTGGGAACAAAGTGGTTAATTCTGTTAATGAAGTGTCAGAACTACCGCGACTGGTACGTGGTCATTTTTATCCCTCGGCCTTTAGGCCGGAGGGTATTGTAGTCACCTACACGTCCGTCCGTCCTTCCGTCCGTCCATGCCTTGTTAACGCCATAAATCCAAAAATACTAACTTTACAGAGACCAAATTTTTATCACAGCCATCGAGGTGCTTCAGGTGCCTATCGAAAAGTAGGTCACTAGGTTACAGTACTACATTAAAGAAAAAAAACGGCGTTAACACAATATCTAAAAAAATGAATGTCCGTCCGCCCGTTTGTCCATGCCTTGTTAACGCCATATCTCCAAAAATACTGACTTTCCAGAGACCAAATTTTTTATCACAGGAGGCCATTGCTGTGCTTCAGGTGCTTATCGAAAAGTAGGTCACTAGGTCACATATATACCGGAGGGGTATTGTCGTCACCTACGCGTCCGTCCGTCTGTCTGTCCGTCAGTCATGGCCGAAGGGTTTTCGGTCACTGATCGGCTTCTATTTCAACTGTGAAACCTGGAAGCCAGCTATTGGCTGTTGAGATTTTGTTTGTTGGTCTGTCGATCGATCTATCTATCTATCTATCTATCTATCTATCTATCTATCTATCTATCTATCTATCTATCTATCTATCTATCTGTCTGTCGGTCTGTCTGTCTGTCTGTCTGTCTATCTTTCTGTCTGTCTGTCTGTCTGTCTGTCTGTCTGCCTGCCTGCCTGGCTGTCCTTCCATCTGTCTGTCTCTCTCGCTGTCTCCCTCTATTTACACAACTTGGAAATTCATTTGCAATAACCTTGGTTCCGGGTGTTGTCTAGATAGCGTGCATAGAGTACATTTATAAGCAAGCATTGGAAAAAAACACGAAAAGAGACAAATATATGCACGTAGCACAAAATGAGCTGTCGCACTATGTAATGTGGTGGTTGGATTGTGTGGAGATGATTAAGTATAGGTATAATTAATATGTTGCTGGTTAGACATCTGGTAGAAATTACTGTATATCCCAATCTACCTGTCAGTACGTCACCTTCGGCGATTAAGTGGTCCGTTTTTCGCACAGAATAAGTCAGCGCCTTCGGCGACTGTGTGCCCCCCCTCTCTCTCTCTCTCTCTCTCTCTCTCTCTCTCTCTCTCTCTCTCTCTCTCTCTCTCTCTCTCTCTCTCTCTCTCTCTCTCTCTCTCTCTCTCTCTCTCTCAATTTAACGCAATAACCTATTTATTGGGAAAAAATATGACGAACCGGTCGGGAGCCAGACTAGTCATGTAGGTTTAACTTTATGTACAACAGAAACAATCAGAATTCGTTAGGCTAACTTAATTCCGTGTAGGCCAACATGATTTCGGAACAATCTTTCAACTGTACACGGCTGCCGATGTAATACTATATACGACGTACCGTGAAACCTCCAACATCATAAGTTGTGAAAAACAATTGCAGTTTCTTTCGTTTAAAAATTATAAATATATAAATAAATGAATGACTGAATGAATCAATAAAACTTTGCAATAATTATTGCTTATTTTTTTTTCAAAATTGAAATTCCCAGAGTCAGGCTACATATACAGTAACACCTGTGTTAAGTGGGCACCTTTGGGACTGGGCTAAAATGCCCACTTAAGACAGGTGCCCACTTAGTGGAGGGTTAGCCCGCTGGGCCATATAGTAGAGTTCAAGTACATGTATATATGTACGTAATACTCTGTAGGGGACTGTACAGGGCATTCATTTAGAACAGGTTAAAAACAACATCCTTCACATACTTCCTTTTATTAACCAGTAATTTCCTAGCTAAACGACAACTACAAATTGCAAAAAATATGCATTTGAACATTAATATCAGTGTTTAATGTCACTTGAAAAAGTCTGCAACTACAGGTTAAATCCTTGTAATAAACAGTCTTCGTGCTGTATTCGTACACTCATCCAGAGCCCTCTAAGCCAGTCAAATAGGTTTCGAAGGAACCAGTAGAGCTACATAATGCTAAGAAAACACAATAGCACATGCTCTGTGCCTTTGCATCCTCTTGTTGGTAAGAAAAAACTGCAGTTTGGCACATTATTGGGAGATATTTAAAGGGTAAGCAAAAAGAAAAAGACTAATTATGGTGCCCACTTAAGCAAATAACGCTATACAAAATGCCCTTTTCGGGTGCCCACAGCCCACATAAGACAGGTGCCCGCCTAGAGGAGGGTCCATTAAAATGGGACCTAATGGGGGGAAAACGAGACCAGACAAAAGTGTCCACTAAGCGCAGGTGCCCACTTTGCGGAAGTGCCCACTCGGACAGGTTTTACTGTATTGGCATGTATCTCGCCATGCAAAGACCAATGACATAAGCCAAGCGTACCCGGCTCTATACCCAAAGCTCCACATCAACGAAGACGAGAAATGGGGAAAAAGCCTCTCTCTGGATACTTAACTACCAGTAGATTATGCGGAACATATCTGGAGAACAAATATTTCAGCATATCTGCCAGATATTTTCTGTACCGATGTAAATACGGAAATTTCGGGAAATAAGAACGTAACTTCAGCGATCCTATATCATAAATATCATTTATACAATTGATTTAGTTTTAATTGGAGGACGGTGTTTAGTGTGAAGAGTAAAATACCCGTACTCAATGATGCAATTGAAGGAGAGTTCTTGACCGGGAAAATAAGTATGCTGATTTTTGACTGAAAAATATTTCGAAGAAAAATTTTAATCTCTAACAATAGAGTTCAGGTGAGCCCAGCTGTTGTTGCGATTTAAGCTGAAGAGTTAAAACTCAATTATAAGTCACGTCTGAACGTCGTGCATTGTCGGGGCGGGCTCGCTTCATTACCTACCGCTGGTTACGAACTTTGTTTAAAAACCAAAACTGTGCTTCCGGAACGCAGTGCATTGAACGATGTCTCTGTCTTTAAAATAGGGAAATGTTGGGCGAAAGGACAAGCATGCATGCGTGGCATGGGGGCCACAGATTAAAGTGATTGTTTGCAGTGATACTGTGTTAGAAAAAAATTGCAAGCCAGTTTATCTAAGACAGTCCTATTTTTTTTAATACACAGATGTCTCTTTTTCAAATCACGTACAAAGATATTTGGCACTTTGCGGGGTCAAGGTCGGAGGCATCTTTAACATCAAACAAAGAAGATTTCCTGGTCACCCCCTATATGCATAGGGTGAGATACGTCTAGTAAGCGGAAAATCAAGTCACAATGTTCACCGCGCAATAATTTGTGTGAAATACCATCGTCAGGGTTATACGTGTATACTGTATGGTCCTAATTTGCTACAATCATTACCTTGGGCACAATATAACCGGTAGTGAAATATAAAAAAAACTTTGAATTAAATCGACGAATTCATAAGGACTTATTTGTACTCCCCATTTTACACAGCCATTGCATCAGCTTGAATTGAATTAGTGAAGAATCTTCGACGTTTGACGGCAAATAGCGTTCCATAGCCAGGGGTATGAAAACACAACCAACTTTGATAACGATCCATCTTACATAAATTGAGGGCAGAAAGCATGCATGGTAAAGAAAAGTGCACATCTTTACAGGCGGAAGCTTTCAAGGTAAAATATCTGGGGCCATACGAAGAAAAAATGTTGTTGGAAAATGAGAAGATACGATGGGGAATTATATTGTATGAACACTGGCGAGCTGGAAAGTCTCACCTTCAGGTGGTTTGAAATCATCCGCTAATTTACAAGGAAAGTCAGGGAGCAGCGTAAAACGTGACCGCAAGGAAAGCTGTCAATGCGGACCTATTCCTTCCCAAGGCATCAGGTGCATACCAAAGTTATTTGGAGAATTATTGTCGCCGAAATATGATATATAATACAACAATGATATATATATTTACGCACGTAGCCTGATAACCAGAAACACGCACAAAATATCTTGTGGGTTTGCTTTTTCACATGTTCTGTAATAGTGTAACAGTGAGCGCAAAATATGCGTGCTACTGCATCTTGAAATGGAATAAAGCCACAAACAATACAGGGAGTTTGTTATGGATTCACTCCAAAGGGGGACCCATTATAATTTTCAAGAGTCGCACCCTGCAGGGTAATTTAATTAGGTTTTGGACATCCTGGCCAAAACAGTAGCGGATATGTACTATAACCAAACGGTACACCTGTTGATGTTTGGCACCAAAAATTAGCGTTCTTCGTGGATACTGACGTAAATACGATAAATTATGGCACGACTCAGAGTGATTGTCTCAAAAACTCGTAATCTGACAATTAGACTCCAAAGCAGCAGACAAACGTCGTGTTACATTGCCACATCCTATTTCTTTCACGAATTAAACAAGTTTTGCGGGCATTCTGAAATGGCAGGGTTAAATTCAAAATTTGCATCTTTATATACTTTTACAAGTTGTTCCCTCTCAATACAATTATTAATATATTAACATATTAATGAAAACAAAGTCTACTCGGAGTCCAGCTGTCGGACTTGAGTGCTAAAATGTAACCAATTTAACATATATGCAAATTAAGACTATAGAACCAGCAAAAACCAGAAATGCCCTAAGCATGCCGGGAAAGCCGGAGAGGAGGAGTATATCATGTGTAATTGTCTTCTTTGCTATTTTACTTTTAAATGTAGAAAAATAATGGTATTAAACGAAAAAAAAATAAATCGGAGAGCATCAATTTACCATTCACTGTCTGCCAGTTCCGTTCCCTGCACAAAAGCTTCTTCGCATCATGGTAGCCCACGCACAATAGCTCTTTGGTATATCACTTCTGGTGTTTGTGTATCATTATTGATCTTGTTATCAACAACGAGAGCTGGCAATAATGAGCCAAATTATAATAAGAATAATTTTATTTAAACCCTCGATGTCGAGAAAATGGCAAAGACATACAATTATACATCGAAATAATAACCTCACGGAAAATCGTACAAAAGTCAAATGAAGTGTTTCTAACAAAGTGAGACATAATACATATACGTTACATCATTTGGTAGGATGCCTCCCTGTTGTAAATAATTATGATAATTGCCGACTGAGTGGTCACGGAAATGGGCATCCGGAGTGTATTGTGTCACAAGGCCATGAGACACCAGTCGCATAGCCCGGTGTACAATCAGCACACTAGGTCCCGAGTCCGTGATCCACAGCATATGTACGAGGCAGTCACAGCCAACATTTCCAATGATACAGTGCATCTAAATGAATTGCAGTCTTGACAAAGAGATCACAGCAGTATACATAAGTTACCCGTCACTGTGACGGCACACATGGCAAATACTGGTAAGAGAATTGTTTTATGATGATAAGTGCCTTTGGCTGTGCCCAGGTAACAAATTAAACTGACGTCAAAGGATGTAGTGTGTTAAAGGGAAAAGAACATCCACTTTAAACATGTTTCAACAAATGTCCAAGTTACCTAAGGCCTAACAAAAATATATGTGTGGTTCCAATAACCCGATTGACCCCACTGAAAAGGTCCGAGTCCAGACCCTAAGTAATTTTTATGAAACATAAAAAAAAAGTTTCAAGCAGCCCTTCCCTAATAAAAATTGATCGACCCTGGCTGAAAGATTTTATGGAGAAAGTGGCCGTCGCGTGCCGTTATTTTGCAGTAAAGTCAACTGAAACACATTGTATTTCAACTTTTCTGGAGTGGAGGGTTAAATTGGGCCGGACAAAGAAAATAGCTGCATAGCCACGGTTGTTCAGTGAAACAGCATAGCCATAGCCCTAGTGGAAAGATTTTATCCAGGAAGTGGCCGTCATTTTGCAGTAAAGTTAACTCAAACAAAGTATTTTATTTCAAGTTGTCTTGAGGGCTAATTTAGGCCGGGGAAACAGCACACCAACACAAATTTCATTAAGGCACACCCACGGTTGTTCGGCAACACATCATAGCAACGGTTGTTTGGAGATATGGTAATATTTCACTAGGTTCCATGTGTCCGTTCTCCGAATTACCAGGGCAAACGGTCGTTAAAGTACTTTAAACACGACTTGCTATCTTAACTTTAATCTACCCGCTTGGTTGTGTCTGAAGCAGTTATTATCGTCAGTTACAAATCCAAATGCAACACGTTACATTGAGCCGGCAAATCATGCACCATGTTGAACATGGTGCAATGCATTACAGGATAGTAGCACAAAAATACAGGTCTTGGACCAGTAACCTAAGCCTTATGCATTTAGCTACATACAAAGCTATCAAATAATTTAAAATATTTCCAGAGTAGCAATGATTCTCTAAAACTCACAGTTGATAAGTATTTTCATATCCAAAATTATGACCAGACTAAATTTGGGATGCTCTGCTCTAGTGATATTAACATCCAATAGACACAGGAACAGCATTCAATACTCGATTAAACGTTGTGGATCAGTTGACCCTATCTTGAGAGGTTACTGGCCCAAGACTTATAGTCGATTTGGATATCAAAGTAAATCACAGCCACAGCATATATCATATCATTATTAAGTTAATGTTGGAAATGTTTGCAAAATATATACTTTTAGTTTCATATATTATACCCCCCCCCCCATCATCCGAATACTACTATCCTAATTTACAAATTATTTAATGTGGAATTCACAATTTTCAAAATGGCAGCCAAATCCTCGTTCATGGGTTAGGCCCGATTTAATATTTGGAAGAGGTAGTATTCAAACTATATGTGATAAGTGTTAAAGGGAGATCAATTTGTCGCATAAATGTAATGTAAAATATATAATGGGACTTTTCCAGTGTGAGCGTGTGAGCATTACTTAAAATGTAAATACAACGGCTTTAAATTACCAGTTGTTGGCGGCGGTGGGCCCCAGAATAGGAATGTTGTCTCAGATACTGAAGTTGCCCC
Source organism: Hermodice carunculata (assembly GCA_964020975.1). Taxonomy (NCBI): domain Eukaryota; kingdom Metazoa; phylum Annelida; class Polychaeta; order Eunicida; family Amphinomidae; genus Hermodice; species Hermodice carunculata. The sequence continues at coordinate 56,507,417 of OZ026619.1, forward strand.
CAGGCTATGAATTAAGTAGCAGCACTAGTCAGACAAGCCAAGCGTCCCTGATAAGTGAAAGATGGAGCTTAGGGGAGAAGGTTGCCCTGATAGTGGATACAGGTCCGAAAGTACCGGCGGGTTTTATATAAGGGATAGTAATACATTAAAGCAGAGTATCTTGATCAATAAGAAATCATTGTTGTCAAGCGTGCTCCGACACGATCAATGCACCACCGAAACAGCTTTTAATTATTTTCATTTACATGAGCTGGATTGCAATGCTTCTTGTGTTAATTTGGAATTTGCTGTTGTGTTGTGTGTATTTATTTATTTTTTTAACTAGGCTCATGTGCAGGTCGATCTGTTTTGATAGTCAAGCTAACGGAATTAATACTTACATTACAAAGATGTGACTACTTTTTAGTAAGCAGAATTTAGATGCAAGCCACTGTCCTGGTCCAGATCCGACGGGTTCAGCAAGGTGCAGAATTTCAGTGCTGTTAGCTTCACTAGGTCAGGATTTTTTTAAATACGAGGAAAAAAGAGCCACATTTAAACATAATATTGTCCTAATTCTTACCTTCATTGTGCACTATTAATCAGGAAAAAAAAATCCAGAAGTTAGAGTGATTTCCAAAATGGAGATCAAGATGAACGCCATTTTGGCCTTCAATTGTAATATTTTTATACTCATCTCATACGTACAGTAAATTCCCTTTCTTTCATGTGCTCCTAGACACAACGACGGAGTTCCTGTCTCAAAACTTTCCGTCAGCGTCCGTAATTTCAGCATAGCTACCGGTAACTTATTATCTTGTACACTTATTTTCGATGGTGGGGTTATGATTTGTGTCTATTAACCTTCCAATATTTGATGAACATCATATTAGCATATAATTTCATTCCAAAAATATTTAACAGTTTGCATCTAGTAATTTGGACAAAGGATAATGATACTCTTGAGTTGTAGGGTTCTCTTTTGGAATGGTATATGTGTTGTTATTGAGTTCTGCATATATAAAAGAATATAGGGGTATTGGAAAAAAGGTGGGGAGCCATACCCTTCTAACAGAAAGAACCCAAATACTATCTGCACCCTTCCTGCTCGGCTAAAGGTTTCGTACTAGTGGTCACATAGACCAACAACATCTCCGATCGCTGAGAAGGAGCCTATCCCTCCCCATGCTCCCACTTTGGTGTTCCCACCTTTCTGCAGCATATACTTACGACCTTGACCTTTGTGCGTTTTGAGCCAAATATCTAGCAAAAATGTCCAATGTAATAATCTAGCCAACATGTCTGAAATGAATTACAAAAGACCGACTTACGGCCAGATGAAAATAGGAGGTAGGCCATGTCAATGATATACATGTAGGTCACCCGCGAATTTTAGAAAATGTGAACATATATTGTACAGTAACAATAAGCCCCCCCCCCCCCCTTGGGGAGGATTAATGCATTAACACTAACTTTCTTCTCAGAAGTGTTGTTGCCAATTACAGGAGAACTGGACACAGATATTAATGTCCATAAGCATAAAAATTAAAAATTACATTTTCATATTGTTGCCACTGTATTATGCTGTTCTATGTACCTCTTATATTTACAGATACGACGGTATAATATTGAAGCGCTGGTATTCGGTACAGTGTCTCAATAATGACAGCAAAGTCTATGTTGCACAGATTCAATGACGGAGAATATAGTGTTACGCTGTTGGGTTCACTGTCATACCTAGTTCCTGGTTCGCATATTGCCCTCGGTATCTTGAGGTGATGTTCAGGGTATCGATTGCCACAATGGTGGTTAAAACACATAGCGATCTAATACTGTGATGCCGCAAGGAAGAAGCAGGGATCACAACCCTAAGTATAGAAACACGAGTGACAAGAGTCGGGAGGCGGGGAAACTTTGTAGTGTGACTCCTATTCCACATTTATACCACTTATCCGTGGTACGACTGGAAGCATTTTCTAGTAGTACATATACGTGATATTGTTCAAATTGTAATTGTAGCGAGCCTTCCTTATTTTAGATACAACATGGCATTTGTACTACTATATTGCTGTTAATACAATGCCTGATCATGACCATTTCACCGCACCGTTTCTATCATATCAAAATTCATGTTGGTTCCAAGAAAAGCGAAGAACCACGAGCTCTTGAAATGTGACTGAAGCTAATCACCAAATCAATCAGTCTCGAAAGTTGAGTGCGTTAAACCACATAACGGCACTGTAGCTTTAAGAATAAATCCTCAAAGTTGTGGACAGTGATCTGGAGTATTGCTAACTGATATGTGAGACATATTTTCTCTTTCTTTTCTTTTTCTTTTTCTTTTTCTTTTTTTTTTTTTTTTTTAATTTTTTTTTGTAGCGCAGGTTAAACAAATTGCCTATTGTGAACCTGCTGGTCTTAGACGTTGCCCAGTATCTATGGAGCCAAAAACATATTCTTTTATATTGTAATTCCAGTTGTAATTATCAACTGGGTCACTTTTATGTTACATGGTGATTAATTCTGAGTTGACATCATTATAAATATTTAATAATTGTTTCATGTTGCAGTTTTGAAATCAGCGTATGTTGGATGTTAAAATTCAGGACGGAAATAATTTTCAAATCAAACCATAAAGGATGCCTTATTTTCAAACCATTTCAGTGTTGGGTTAGAGATGGGGTCAACATCTCTCCCCGTGGCAACTTTGACTTCAACACGCCAAAAGGGGTCGAGGAAAGCTGTTGATCTGAACTATTTGAATTAATTTTTCTCGGAAATACAGCGATGCTGGTACCGGATTGACAGCTGTTATAGCTGTACTTTGAATCTGGATCATTTTGATAACTCGTTGTGACGAACACTGAGTTAAAATATATCAAGCGCTCATTTTCACACTGGCGTATGTTCTAGTTGCAGCGCAGAGAGAGAGAGAGAGAGAGAGAGAGAGAGATAGAGAGAGAGAGAGAGAGAGAGAGAGAGAGAGAGAGAGAGAGAGAGAGAGAGAGAGAGAGAGAGAGAGAGAGAGAGAGAGAGCAGCCTTCATTGGCTTTTTAGCATACGATATTTTACCTGGGATTGGATGCACCACTGTAATTGTATGCAATGTGGCCAAAAAACAATAGTTCATACTTAATCGAGTACAGTGTTTATGCACTTTGAAGCCAACATGCTCCGATGTGCAAATCACTGAAAGCAGACTTCGCAGTTTATTGGGATCATCCTAAAAGAATGATTTAATCGAATGTTATCACAGACCAAACACAATACCCACACTTACCTTCTTCATTATGCCCAAATGCTATACCTATAGTACCGTTCTCTCTCTATCTCTCTCTCTCTCTCTCTCTCTCTCTCTCTCTCTCTCTCTCTCTGTCTTTCTCTCTCTTTCTTTCTCTCTGTCTCAGCAAGGGTATATGATCAAATATATTTATGTGTTGTAGCACTGGACACGACTAATGTGATGGTAAAGAAGCAGATCTTTGAGTTGCTGTCTGCCATGTGTATGTACTCAGACCAGGGATACCAGCTGGCTGTTGACGCAATGGAAAGCTTCAAGGTAACTTGCATCTATATCACACAATGTAACAGAAAGTTCTGCCAACAGGAATATACCTTAATCGTCAAAATATTCCATGCTCAGCTTGCGAGACCTTTGTTCATTTACACAGTGTGGGTTGTCCTCCTGGTGAGCATCTTTTCATTTATACAGTAAGGGTTGAATGCTGATGGATATTTGTTCATTTAAAAAGTGTGAGCTTGATGATAGAACATTTTATCGTCTGTACAATATGGGTTGCTTTATCAATACAACATTTGTTCACTAATACAGTATTGGCTGCCTCCCGATAAACATTTGTTCATGTACACAGTATGGGTTGCCTTGCTTTGAGGACATATGTTGATATACACAGGACGGGTTAACTTGCCGATGGAGCATATTTTAATCAAGTAAATGTGCACTGCATCGTTCATAGGGCGATATATATATATATATATATATATATATATATATATATATATATATATATATATATATATATATATGTATGTATATATATATATGTATATATATATATATATATATATATATATATATATATATATATTCTATTCGTAAACACAGTGTGATCTACCTGATTGTTATGACCTTCGTTCATCTACGATTAGTAAAGGTTGAATTGTTGAACTAGAAGTTTTAGTTTATTCAGGCAAGACGAATTGCTCAGCTGATAACGCACGTGACCATTTGCATTATGCAGGCTTATTTTTGATACAGGTTGCACCGCTTATTTTTGTGTAGTTCACATCACATAGCTACAAGAACATTGGTTTGTTTCTGCGGTTTAAATTGCTTTACTGATAGGCTATTGGTTCATATGTACATTATAAGTTGCTTAACTAAAGGGTATGGTTTCATTGATATAGTATGAGTTGCTTGCCCTGTAGGGCACTGATTCAAAACACTATAGGAGTTGCTTAGCTGATAGGTTATTGACGTATCACAGAAGGCCCATCCTGCTCAAAAGTGTATCATTGGAGATTGGTTTCTAACGGCAACTTTTAGAAAAGCATCTTTAAAATTTGTTGAGATGGTAGTTTCAAGCTATTGCTGTTCAAATAAAACATCAAGTTACATGTAAATTCTCTCAGACTTGACAAATCTAGATCAATGTAAAGTATGTAGTGCCATATCTGTGTAATCATGATATATTTTAAACCTGTTTGTGAACCTTTGTTTTCTGTATATTTTCAAGATTGAAAACTATAACGTATTTAGAACCCCTGGATTTCCGACACTTTGAAAGGAATTGGAAAATCTAAAAAGAATAAGTTTCAGTCATACTCTTAACATCTGATACTACAATGGAAATAAATACTAAAGTTGAATTAAAAACACGAATAAAGCCAATGTAACCTATGTCAACTGTTTGAGCGACAATAGGAGAATATGAAGAACAAAATTAAAGAATATAGAACTAATTATGTATCTAATGAAACACGCATCTCTTGAAAATGTGGTTGTACTTCATGTCAAAATATTCAGTTCTTTTTGTCTATGCCATGCACTTGTCTTTGATTTGTACTTACAATTAGCTAAATGTATTAAGCCTCACTAAATATGGGTATTTTGCTTAAATCATGTATAGCGCCACCAACTGCCACATCAAAAAGTGTATGGTGGTTCTCCGCATTCCTTTGTAAGAAAAGATTGTTCGTAGCAAAATACTGAAACTCTTTAACTGAATTCGAAGTTTTTCCTATTTGATGTATTTGTCCTTGCAAAAATTGACACAAAATGTTGTCAATATAGCTGTATAGTGGTCTGTTTTACACACCGTTATTCTAATGTTTCTTTCGGTACCATACATCTTTTCCTCTCTCCAGTTTTAGAGATTAAAGTATCTCCAGGAGAGTAATTGTCCCTCAGTGATGTATTCAAACACTGTGTTGTTGCTTATCTGAAATGGAATGGCTTCATCGATAGAACACGTTATCTGTTGATAGGACATTGGTTCATATGGACAGTATAAGTTGCTTAACTGATATGAGATGGCTTCATTGATAGAGCATGAGTTGTGTCGCTGGTGGGGCTGTTTTATAACACTGTATCCTTTGCTTAAGGGGCAGGACATTGGTTTATTTTTCTAAAATATAAATTGCTTTTTTGATACTTCAATTATTACTTGAAAAGTGTAACGTACGTAGGTGATAGGGTATAGGTCCCTTTATACAGTTTGAGTTGCCGAACAGATGGTTCGTTATGCACCATGGGTTACTTGGTTGCTTGGACATCAGTTCCTTTATGCCGCTTTGATTCCCTTAGCTTATATAACTCATTCCATACCAGTCCCTCATATTTCCGTATATTTACCTGCATTTAAGACGACAATTGCACATTTAAATTCTTTATGAAAAGAGCATTTGTTCAAGTACCAACATGCCTATAGTCTTAAGTCAGTGGTTCTGGCACTGCCTGGCAAGTCATGCTGCAGCTGCCGCAAGGGCAGCTGCGGCATGACTTGCCAGGCAGTGCCAGAACCACTGAAAAAGGCCTATGACCAAGTATGGAATGAGTTCACTCTTTCAATGCCAGTTCTCAAGTGAGTCAACACCCCTCCGCGGCGCACTTCGGGCGCTATGGAAAGTTGTTGACCTGGGCCATTCTTATGCTGTGTTATGGTCTCTGCAACTGTTGGCATGCTGGGACTGGGCCATTCTTATGCTGTCTTATGGTCTCTACAGCTGTTGGCATGCTGGGACTTGAATGAAGGGTCGATATGAAAACAGTATGAATCTAAAACCAGGATATTAAATTAAGCACCACGGCGTCCGTGCAAATTGGCTATAAAATAGTTAAGCAGTATGGGTTTCGCTTAGATGATATTGATCATTTACACAGTACGGTTTTCTTTAGCCAATAAAATAAAACACTGGTTCTCTTGCACAGCATTGCTTGGTTGAAAGTTGAACCACTCTGTTACTTTTTTTACACGTTCAGTTAGACGTCTGATCCATATATAAGATGAGACATGTACATCTATGTTTTAAATAGAATTGATCACTTACTTTTGTTTTGATATCAACATTGCTTAGGTGTGCCAGCTTAAGTGGGAGTTTGTGGGTGCAATTTGATATACTGATGACTGTCCGAAATGTACTGTTCAAAACATAGCATTATGGAAGTAAACTTTTCAACTGTGACACGATAATGTTTACAAGACGAGTTAACAGCTTTGTTCAAGCAGCTGAGTGCTGTACAGGGTAAAGCTGTGAACTACCGACATATTAATATGATCAAAAGGCTCCATGTCCGACAGCTATTCAGAAGTTCTTATGAAAGGCAACATGAAAGAAAAAATTAAAACGGACATATCTGAAATTTGGTCTTCGCACAATGTTTTTTGGAGCTGAGGGGGCAACACTGACTCCGTTTGATGTCATGCCAATGTACAAAGTGGCATAAATATTAAAACTATTTAAAATAGAAAATGTGAATGAAAACGTGAAGTAGGAATGATACATTGACTGCAATTGACCAAATGAATTGAATTTGCGATACTAGCCGTAATGCAATCACTCCTATATGCAATAAAGAGTAGTGCTCTCGAGTGTACTGTCACATCATTGGCCGCTTCAATATACAAATGGAAAAGTCGTCAGACTTTGTCAACCAGTTAGGCAAAGCAAAATAACATAACGCAAATTAAAATTCTTTTCACCTGGAAAAGTGCATCATAAAACGAATTTGTCGTAAATACATAAAACGAAATAAAGTCTTAGCCTATATACCCGCGACTAAAGCAAAGCAAGACAGAACATCTCAACAGATACTGCTAGTGATACGGGCAATAGCCTAGGGAGCATCTATCACGAGTTTGTATTAAAGGAACGGTGCCAGCGACATTACAAAGCCACACTCGTGCATAAGACACAAATAGTAGGGTGACCCTTTCAAACCTAGCCATTTACTTGGTAACATGCTGAGGATGGACAAAGGGGTAACCTTCCACGCGTCCATATATCTTGAGGCAAATATCGTCACGCAGGTGAAACTATATTAAGACATATATATATATATATATATATATATATATATATATATATATATATATATATATATATATATATATATATATATATATATATATATATATGTATATATATATATATATATTAGCATTGATTCTCGTTCTTCTTGCATCAACATCCTTCCTTCAATGTATAGATCCAGATCATGTACCATGGCAAGGGGTACGATACAGATTGCGTACTATCTTTAGATCATTCCCCAGTTTAGAATTGCCTGGATCCGGTTACACAAACGTTCAGACGTACGAATTTTGTTTTATTCATTTGATGTTTACTCTACGCTATCAAATTTTCTTCCCGCTTGCTGTTGTGGATTTTTTTGTTTTGTTGTTGTTGTTTTTTGTTTTTGTTTGGTTTTTGTTTGTTTGTTTCTTTTTTTTTTTTTTTGTTTTTTTTTTTTTTGTTTTGTTTTGTTTTTGTTTTGTTTTTTGTTTGGTTTTTTTTTGGTTTTTGTTGAGGGGGGCAGAGGGTAGGTAAAAATTGCACAAGCGTGGAATATTCTGTACGTTTATGTAATTTATCGCCAGATCTGTCTGGAACATCTGTTAACTAACCAAGTGTTCGCAGAACAACGTGATTTATCCAGGTGAAAGTTATAAGATATAAACTCAGCACCAGGTCGTCACATTTTACGTACAATGGGTACCACTAACCTTCAGGCCTTTTACTCTAAAGCTATCATATGAGAACAGACGACCACCAAGTTTCATTTTCTACATGTGCACAGGTGTTTTAAATGGTGGGCGCGTAATTTATTATCAATGTCTGTGGCAATAATTGTGCTGCCAGTAAATTACTGTCGATTTTTGTCAGTTATTCTCATTTGATAAGATTCAATAATTTGACCTTAAAGTACTGCGTTTCATGGTAACGCATTAATACACTAACATCTAGCAGTACAGTGCATGCGCGATTGCCAGCGATACTTTCATACGATTTTATGGTGCTATCCTATTTTTTCACGTCTGTAAGTAATAGGAGGTCGTATAGCCACTTTATAAGTGGATAATTGACGTAATATTTTGGGGGAGGAAAAAAAAACCAAATAAAATTAGCTGTTGGGGGTGTGTGTTAAAATTTTGATCTATATATATTATGTTAATCTTGTTTGAAACTATTTGCATTATCCTTAGCGCGCATCCCATTTATTGCTAGATTAGCTAAGACGTTAAGTGAAAAAAGAACATTTTCGTGGGTCAGTTAACATCATTTTCACAACAGCTAATATCATTTATCCTGAACCAAAAGCTACCATTTCAGAAATCGATGCTGCATTACCTGGATGGACCGATTCAATCCCATTGACCATTCACATCAGTACGAGACCTGTCCCAAGGGACCACCCACAGGACCAGTGAAAATGGTCCTTTCTGACAGGTGGTCCCTTAAGGCAGGTAAAATTAAACTTATATATGCTAATGGGGGATGTTGAGACTGGTCCTTTAGCATAGGTGGTCCCTCAGCAGTGGTGGGCTTGCAGGCAGGTTCTACGGTATATACTATTAGATTCTTTACTCAATTTCAAACTTATTTTTTGTGTGAAATAGTGGGTGCGTTGGGTATGTTGCTTGTACTCTTAGGCATCAATGTCTCATCAGAGTATACATCGATATGTATTTTTTTTAAAGAAAACTTATAAATGGGGACACATGTATTAGTGTCGACGCATGATATCTCTTCTCAATATTTGACCTAAATCAAATGTAATTCTGTACATACCAACTTAGTAAAAAAAAAGATATTTTTATCACAGGTCTGAGAAACTTTAGATCCTGTTTTTCTCTGTTTGTACACATGTAATTGGATACAGCCAGTGGTAATTAAAGTAGAACTGCATCCTTGAGCCGTCAGTCGTACACATCTGAAGCGACAGATTTATGACAATAAATTATTGTTATGAAAGAAATGGGCCAATATACACGAATTGGATTCACCTACTTTCGAATCCAATTTAGTGAGTATTTCTGCAGACTAGACATGACTGACGAAAGTAGTACTCAAGGAAAATGCAGGAAAATTTGCAATAATCACGCGATTATTTTGCCCGGGTAAATCACATTGCCCAGGCTTCTTAACGTATTGATTTTAGATTTTTGGTTGGTGAAGAAAGGATTAATGAAAGGAAAATATCATTTGCAATTTTCACGGGCATGCATAAGTTAAATTGTACTGTGAATGCAATACTGCAATCCAATATCGTACAAGAATAAACACAACATAAAACAAAAAAATGCAAACCACAAAGGAAAAAGAGGCAGGAAAAGTTAGGTGTACGAGATGAGGCCCTCAGTATTGATAATGTCAAAAACACCCACACAAATAGCTTCAGTATCGTCACATTTTACATGGAAGAAGTATACTCTTATCCTGATCTGAGCTTCTAAAATTCAACAGTAGCCCTATTTCAATCGTTGAATAAATCAATTTCTGTCGTAGGATAATGAATTTGGAACATGCAAACTATACTGAAATGCGTGTACAATAGCTGGCTATACATTGCGAAGTCTTTGTATGTTAGAGGGTCTCGTCTCATCGTTTGCGTCTGCCAATTGACCCTCTGATTTTTAACGAATTTTTCAGTTTGGGTACTTACTGCTTAATGCATAAATTCCCTTTGATTACAATGTAAGTCAATCCGGATTGCAATGGTAAGTCACATTTTTTACTTCTTCTGCAAAACAGTCAACCTCAAACTCGGTGGGGATATACCTTGCTTGGGTCGTTACAATTTTTTTTCCTGTAATGGTCACTCCAGTGATTTGTTGAATTTTTAGGATTTTTTTATGTTTATTTTTTGGCGAAGTCTTAAGAAACGTCTCCTTTACAACTGCTTAAGCAGTTCCTTTGAAACAACAGAGGGACACTTTTGGGGACCTTTAGAACCTTATTTTCTGCAACAGATGGAGCTGTGATTATTTTTCGCCTTGTAAAGATTTTTTTGTGTTCTCATTTGTTTTTTGTTTTTGTTTTTGTTTTTGTTTTTTGTTTTTGTTTTTGTTTTTGTTTGTTTGTTTTTTTTGTTTTGTTTTGTTTTTGTTTTGTTTTGTTTTTTTCCATTTTCTCCCGAACGGTATATGTAAGATCAGCTGAGCACAGGACTGTCACAGTCCTCTTCTTAGCTTAATTGTCCATTCGCACGATGCGCATAATAGTTGCTACGATTGGTCAATGGGTGGCAGCATTCATTGGCAGGTGATCGTAGGCAAGTATAACAGATGCATTGCAGCTCGTTTAATTGAACAACATATTAGCTCAGTGCTGTTATTGAGGCTTGCATATGTATGTCTGTGTGCCACAGTTTTTTCAATGAAGCTTCATTGTTCCGCTGTCGTTTGCTACGTGTCTTTGAAGAAATATTGAATAAACGGAGAAGTTTCGCGTTTGCTGTCAGTTTATCAATAGCCAAGAACCTCGCTGATGTCAAAACCCCTTGGATTTGTAAACACATCAGTGCACCAAGTACTCAATGAAGGGTTCTAGAATTGAGCACGTGTTATTTTTGTCCTTCTTTGGGACCCGCATAATAGAAGGGTTAAGTTTTCCTTCCAAAATCACGATCGCTTTTCGTTCTTATGTGTTATTCGTCCACTTGGCGTATCCTGCCTTGGGAGTTAGGTTTAAGGAGTATTTTGGTCGGTCAAGCTGAAACTGAAACGTCAACAGACACACGTGCGTTCAATACATATGCCATGCGACACGGGGTCTTATGGGTCAGAACTGGCGATTTTGTCCAACATAGTGACGATAGTTAATCGTCGTTTTCAAAGGGGATGTGGCTTTGCAAATCAAGGTAAATGATAGGACAGATGAAAATATGTCGTCCTCGTGTTGTAGTCGCGAAGGAAAACTTACTCTCGCAAGTTTTTGTAGCACCACACTGTTTTCTAAAGAGGTCACAACCCATTCTGTGTATTGTGCAGCCTGTATGGTAAAAGTTTCATCTGGAGCGCCATCTATACAGGAAGGGCAGCAATGACAGTTATGCTAGAATCCATCGATGACGTCACTGCATTGTTCTAGGCCATCCTATTTTCCATGAATTACGAGTTGTGGTGGACGTACAACATTTATATCATATGAACATTTCAACTTTGAATCTGTTTTCATGGCAATGTTTGGTGAATGTGAACAATGGGTTTTGGGTCGGTTAATCACCTCGGAACTACATCATTCACAGAAAATAATGAACCTTGGCTGACGGCCTCGGCATCATTATTTTCCAAGAATCACGCGTTCCTAGGTAGTCAACCTATACGTCTAATATATATTGTTTGTTCGGTTCTTAAGGTCTGCAACGGCACATCAGGTGACGGTACCAGAAGGGTAAATTCTGACTTAAAGCCTGCTGGTTTGAAAATTTATTTTACCAACGCGAGACACATGAGCAAAGTTATCCCTGCGTTCTTATGTACGACCGACAACAGACTTGCCAATTTTTATAATCTAAATCATTTCTGTTTTGCATTGTCTTGAAACAAAAGCGCAAATGCGCGTCATACGCAACAAGCTGAAAACATGACCTTTGAAGAACGATTTCTGTGGGCTAGGTTTGGAAAGTAATTTTCGAACTTAGTTTTTTAAAAAAGTACGGTACCCTAGCAAGTCCCAAAGGCCTTATATAAGAATGCAAAGTATGTATCTTTTTGAATCTGCATTGTTTATGTTTGCATGTGTTTCTTGCAATATTAAAGTGACCATCATGATATCCATTTCACGCCTTTCTCTACTTTGATTTGAATGCTTAGTTCCTATATTCCAATTGCCATGGCAGCCATTAGATTACTTACATCTCAGGTCTGTAGTATAAATTTCCAATATTTACGAAACACATGTCAATAGTATAAATTTCCCTGGTATTTACGGGAAAAAACACGCTCTCAAGCTGCTTTTGTAAAGTATAGTACAGAAAATAAAGACCTATTTCTTTCACATGGATTAGGCAAGAAGTCAAGTATTGACTCAATTCTCTCCGTGACACAGAAGTAGAAGTATTCAACCTTTTTTGTGTGGTGGGAAAACATAAGACCTCGGGGGAAAACGCAGCATGCACAGAGCAGTAGAAACTGACTTCAGTTACTATCGAGGCGGAGAGACGAACCGGGATCGCGGGGTGAAAGCGTCTTATCGCCCCTCTCACCGCGCATCCCAGGTGCGTGTCCTTTGTACATACAATAGAGTATGTGGCCTGTAGGTGTAACTACATGCGTCCCCCTGTTGCAAGTGGCACACACGGAAGGTAAACAAAACCTGCTTCCTTCATTGGTTGAAAACGTCATGTGACACAGGAAGCAAGTACTGTCACCAACCAGAACAGTGTACCTAACATGCCTGATTGGCCACTCAGTGTTCACGTGTCTGGTCGCAGACTTTCTGTTGTTGGGAAACAGTGGTCATGCTTTAGTCAACAACCTATAAGGGGGGACTCTTGAGAGTAGACATATATCATAAAACAGCATTAGTATGCAAAGCGTAATCTTGACTTTCTCTGCAGTGCTTAAGCAGATTAAATTGGAACCACCTGCTCGCAACTGACGTATTCTAATGAACAAATTTCAAAGGGAAATCCAATTTCTGTGTTAACATGAAGTCTTCATTAAAGTACCATAGGATCATGGTCGTGTGGACCTGGTATTTCTAAAGTTTGACTACTTTGAGACCAAAAGGTCACAGATTATGGGGTCAAACCTGTGATGCAGATTTCGTAATGTAGATCAGGTGAGGCCTCATGTGTACCAACTTTAAGAAAGCTTTGCCAATTTAGTTTGGTACATGATGTTAATGAATAAAAAGGTGCCACAAATTAACGTACGGTGTACAAAAGGTAAAAGTGGTGCAGGCGGACGTAAAACACATACGTGCTACAATGAAAACTGCTGCAACTTGGACGCAGTTGACCATAAAGCACTGAAAACAATCATTATTTCTGTTAAAAGTCTATTTCGACGTGTAACATGTTCCATGAGGAACAACATTCAAAACATTGGGTACATGCTATTTTATCCATTGAATGTGTTTTGGCTTCCCTCAGACCGAATAAAATGTCAACTTTTCTATCATTATAGTATTTTTCTTTATACCTTACTTCGCAAAACATATGATGTCTTTTCTTATGTTTGATCAGGATCTGCCTTCGGTAGGTGCATGAGATGTCAACTATCTCTCCATTTTTTCAGCTTGCCCCTGTCCTCATTCCTGCCCGGGTATTTCTTTCTTCCTTTTATTTTCTCCAGGACCTTTGGTGCATAACCTTGGACAAGTTTTAACTGTCATTATAGCGTAGCTTTCGTATAGAAAAACATTCTGGAACATCTAGTGTATGGTATAGTATACTTGTGCAGATTTTCCCGACTAATCACCCTTTATAACCTAGCCTATCACCTAATAACACACTAATAAGCGAAAGAAATATTGCATTATTATCGTTATCAAACACGAAATTTAAAACGTAAAATTCTACCTCTTCGACTGTTACGAGCTTTGTTGGTATTATGCAAGCGCCAATAGAGTTGTGAAAGGGTTTTCTACTGTGGTTATCTTTTCTTACCCTGTTTCTGTCAAGCAGGAGGCGCGAACAAAAGTTTCTGGGCTTCACTTGTTTTATGCATATCATATTGTAGCAGACTGGATTGGTTGGTAATACAGAACACATGTTTCACAAAAATGTATTGTCATGTATTTCTTGTAAATAGGAAATTAAAGATTATCTCCTGATCTGGCATGATATCACATTGCCATCATGGTGAAATTTATGTTTGTATGCAAATAATTTGTTATAAAGATATGTTTTGTCAAATATTTCTTGTAATTAGTAAATTATAAAACATCTTCTGATCTGGTATGATACTTAATTGGCCATCCCTGTGAAATTTATATTTATACGCAAATTATGTGTTCTCCTTAACATCACAGACACTGGTCATATCGTCAGTCTTGCTCGCCAGTTCCTTTCATATACCAAGCACAGGAAATGTATTCAATGCCCAAAATAGGCATTAAAAATCCTGACAGGGAGTTCGCACAGTTCTTGACATTATGCCGTTTGAGATGGCATAGCAACTGACGCAGCGAGGTGTAATCTGCATGACAACACATTCCTCAGCTCCAACACCGAGTCATACCATGACCTGACATTCAAACTTACTTTTTTTACATTTTAAGGAGGCCAAAAGTCAACGATATCGCTTCAGTCTAATAGTCAATGAGATGAAAGCGCAAGAGATAACAGCCTACTCAACCACGCTGCTGGCTTTTGTCAACTGCCTAATCCTTGCCAATGACGAGCTGGAGGCTCGGATACGCATGAGGAATGAACTCATTGGTAAGAAGTTTGCTCGGAAGAATATATCACCTGTTCAGATCATGCAGTACATGACACCTTTCCTTACTCTAATATACAACTGTACAAACGCCTTATATCCTAACTACATTGTAATCTTGTAATACATTATATCACACGGTGTAACTTCAATAGGCTGAAATATTTGATTATGACACGATGTTTGTCATTGTTTCGTAACGTAACACATAACCCAATCAATGTACAAGTGCATTGCGAACATTACCACTAAGTAAATAGAACTAATAATGGGTCAGATGAAATTAGTATCATTGTGGTCAAACATCAGCAACAGAGAAATTGGAACTGTATATAGACTATAAGTACGTGCCAGGACTGAATACTCACTCCAAGACTTTACATTAGTAAATGTGAAAACATGACAAGAAAATAACTTTGTCGGCAAAGAATTGCATTGAATTATATTCGGTGGCTGGCTTAGGACAAAGTTGATTAACTACGTTAGTGACAATGTCGACAACAAATTTGGAAGTCAAATAACATTGAAATTAACATTAACCCATTCCGGTTAGAACAAATCTGCATGAACAGGTTTTCTGCCATGTTCCATCTGTTTTCATTTTTCTTTTCTACTTTGTTGCTGTTTTTTTTCTATTTGTGTGTTTTTTGAGACGTTTTAAGTTAGAAAACTGAGGCAGATTTGGTTGGCAATTTGCGTCCTGCGTGTAGTATTAGCATTTATTCTGTCTGAAGATATCCGACGCTTTTGTTCCTATTTTTATTCATTTCATTTGGACCAGGGAATAGTAGTTCGGTCTGAGGTGTCTGCGCTAAGGAGTTACAGAGTCTGAGATCTTATTAAAGCGTATGAGGCCCCTGCCGAATATTCTTATCAGTTTTGATAGTACGCAGCAGACGACACTAAATACTGTTGACATAGCGACAAGGATACTGGGACTGCTGTGGTTTTATTACGTCAACAGTAGCAAAAGTCAACCTCTTCTCAGAATTATTTCCAATATTTACATGTGAAATTTTATGTAGGCTAAGTGAGACAAAGTATAGACTCAGAAAGCATGCTTAATAACAGCTCTTTATAAGCGTGTCATCCAAAGTGATGTCAAAAGAATGGATACTCCATCTGAAGGTGCCCGTTATGCTTCACTGAGATAATAGCTTTGGACAACTACAATTGCGAGGTTGTTTTGTCACCGTTAAGAAATATAAAATTATGCCTGGAAAGTGCTGTTGTATTATCATCGCTTTATTTCACTCTACCGATTAGATGAGGTCTATGACCTACTTAGGTTAGTTTCACTTTCACTTTACCCTTACCCAAGAACACATTGCAAATTGCCCAAATACATGAATACGATGCTTTTAAGAGAAAGTAGCATAATCTAATAGGATATAATAGCTGAGATGATATCCCAGGTACTGGCCAGGGCCTTGAGATAAGTAGATCAGTACTTTTAGAGCCCACGATTGAAGAACTCCACGACATCAGGGACACTGAGTAATTTTGTTGATGATTTTGTTGCCCGGGGCACAGGTCTAAATATACTTGACCTGATCAATAGCCTGAGAGATGTAGACGACGATGACCTTCAGATCCAGTGCGATGTCTTCTTTGATGAGAAACACGAGGATGATGAGGCTTTGGCAGAGCTCAAACCACACGGCATTGACATCAACAGTCATCAGGACGTCTTCAACGCCATCTTCCAAAAGGTTAGTCACTTCCTTATTCACTTTTAATACCCGTAAGTCAGTAAACGGCTTTATCATTGACGCCAAGTCGAGAGTCACGGAAAGTTATTTAGCAGGCATATGTTCACCCATTGTGTTTCCTTTGTTGTTTATGTTCATATTTATATTAATGTTTTAATTCACTTTGTGTGGCGACATTCTGGTCTCAGACTTTAGCAAAGTAATTTCTTGGTACCTTAATTAGCTGCAAGTACAATCGGGAAAGACTTGAAAGATTTCTTAACATGGTTATTTGCAGGTGTGCAATACTCCCCAAGCTGACGCATTCCTCACCATCCTGCAGACATTTCTACAAATTGATCCTGACAAACAGAACAGGTAAATGTATTTGGTCCCTGCTTGCCAATCCCCGTGGAATCCCGGATGGCTTGACAACAATGGGTTTTGCCGCAGCAGCTGTTGCATCCGACCCAAGGTTTCAAGGCTAATGAAACAACAAAAAATTGCAGCCAACGTAAAGCTTAGCAAACTTTGCTACCAATGTAAATATGAGGAGCGTAACCTTGCTGCTAAGGTAAAGTTGTACAACAAAAATTTATTGCCAGCGTAAAGCTACACAACCCAACTTTGCCGCTGTTGACGTAAGAATGAACAAGGAAACTTTACTGCCAACGTAGAGCTACAAAACAAAGTTTTCTTCCAACGTAAAGAGCTACAAAAAAATTTTACTTTTAACATAAAGCTGAACTACAAAACTTTGTTGCCAATAGGCAGGTAATAACCAAAACATTGCTGCCAGTATAAAGCGGAATAACAAATCTTTGCTGTCAACTTAGAGCTAAACAAACTTTGCTACCACCGTAAAGCTGAACAACAAATCTTTACTAACAATGTAAAGCTGGGCAGCAAAACCTTGCTGCCAAGGTAAAGCTGAACAACAAATCTTTACTAACAATGTAAAGCTGGGCAGCAAAACCTTGCTGCCAAGGTAAAGCTGAACAACAAACTTTGGTGCCAACATAAAGCTGGACAACCAAAAATTACTGCTGTCAGCGTAACGATGAACAACATACTTTGCTGCAACGTAAAGATAAAGAACAAAACGTCGCTGCCAACGTAAAACCAAGCAACAACACTTTGCTATCAATGCAAAGCCAAACAGCATAACTCCCAGCTTATTTAAAGCTAATGTATTCACAGCTGGACCAACGTGAGTTTAAAATATAGTAGCCAAGCGTACAATACACCAAGCACGTCTTTAGGTACCAACATTAAATCAACCTTAACATTGGACGCCAAAATTGTCTAATATTGTGCACCTGTATTGGTTGACAATGTTCCTTCCTTGTCACTTTTATGAACTTAATTCTACATAACATTTCACAAATGTCCAAAAATTGAACATTTCAATAAATTCACAATTTAACTTCAAATGTGAAGTACCTGTAATGAAACCATGATTAGTTTCAAACATTGATGTTTAACTGCTGACCCCAAAAAGACCCATGAGAATATCAACATCTATTCAACATCCACGAATTGTCTTGGTCTTACTGATAATGTGCTTACCAGAAGCCTACCGTTGCCTCAATATTGGGTTTGAAATGGGCTGCTGTCATTATGTGCCAAAATGCAAAAAATTGCCCTAACATGTACAAACTGGCTCAAATTCAAAGGTAACATGACAACCAGAAGATTACATTGGCACAATTTGGGTTTAACATCAGGGCGCAACTGTTGAAGGACAAACAGAAACCAGTGTAACCTCGGCATGCACTTTATGATTCAACGTCAATTGCAATATGCCAATTAGAACGCTACATTGGGTCAACGTTAATTGAACATCAAACTATAATTATTACATGCAAGCGCAGTCTTGTGAGCATTGCATGAATGCTAAAAATGTATTGCTAACCAACAACCTGAATCCAAACACAATGTAAACTGGTTCTGTGCAATATATTTGAAAAATACCGAGATATTTCTTCGCGATACTGTTGCAGATTTTAGGCTTACTCTATAGATATGCGGCTGAAATAGGCAAGGTTCTAAAAAGTGTGGGGTGGGAAATCTTTTAACGCACTACATTATGAACAAAGCATTTGCCTGTCAATTTTAGGATGTTTATGCTCATGTAGGCAGCCTAGTGGCATGCAGGCGCCAGTTATTATGGGCAGTTTGGCATTCTTTCGAATGGCAAAGAACGTTGGCCTGGACGGAGTATATGGCACCTGCATTTTCCTATGTGCTCTCGGTGTGTGAAAGATTTGAGGCTTACCCTTACCTCCATGCCAGCCTCCCAGATTGTTAAAGCTTTTACGAAGAGCGCTTCTGGCAATTAAACAAACCCAGTCGCAGCTTCTGTGGAGCCATGTGCTTCAGCATTTTTAAGTATAGGCCTATCATACTGAAGTTGTGTTTTGTCTTGTTATGCAGTGATGCCTTATGGGACATCATGGAGCGCATGGTGCGGAGGGCGTCCGTGGTGGAACACTCCTGGGAGGAGAAGTTGTTATTAAAAAGCCTGATTTCTGACAAGAGCGTCCAGACAGATGTGCTGCACCAGCTGTCAGTTGGCTGCGGGTCGGCCCCGGTGTCCCCAGCTCGCACGGTCCAAACAATACAACCAGGACTCCTTAGTGCCAACCAGTCTCCACCCCTCATACTCCCAGGAGAGCTGATGGGCAGCAGTAATGCGCAGGGGAACCATGTAGGTCAATCCACACACAGCAGTACACCCACCAGTGATGATACACACTCCACATCGGGATGCTCTTCCTCTCATGAGAGTCCGGTGCATTTGACTGGAAAGTTCCTGATGTCAAACTCAGGGGCCGTCGATATTGCTTCCAGTAGACAGCTAGGGTCAAACTCTCCGAGTTTAACCCCACCCAGGGGTGGAATAAGAGTACTTCCTCCAATAGTTTCTCCATCGATGCAATCAAATGCAGACATAGAGGCTAGTGTAATAGCTGAAGCAGCAAGTTCAGTTGCTTTATCTCCTGGGCAGTCAGGGGCTGCAGTGCCGCCTCCCCCACCACCTCCACCGCTTCCAGTGGGTGTTGGTGCAGCCCCACCTCCTCCCCCTCCACCACCACCTTTACCTGGACAAAGTATTCCTCCTCCACCTCCTCCTCCACCAGGTATGGGAATTCCACCTCTTCCTCCTCTGCCTAGAGGCATACCCCTTCCACCACCACCCCCAGGGGTGGGTGGACTACCGCCTCCACCTCCACCTCCACCCCCACCTCCAGGAATGGGTGGAGTTCCGCCTCCACCACCACCACCACCAGGAATGGGCGGTGTGCCACCTTCCCCGCCCCCACCAGGAGGTGGTATACCTCCACCCCCACCTATGGGAAGTTCCATGGCCCCCATGCTGGGAATAGCATTTCAATCTGCCAGCAGTGCTATGAGAGGGATCACCACCCCACGGCCTGTACATAAGATGAAGACCATCAACTGGGCCAAAGTACCACCCAGTGCTGCCTCCAGTAAGTACCGCCATTCAATTGACACTCTTCGTTCTGTAGTGCACTCCATAAAAGTCCTTTGTAGTGCAGTGGACCAAATATTATCCTGTATCAAATGAAAACAAAATGGCCTTCTAAGCAGACCTGGCTCCTGGTTTTGTTAATTAGCAGATACATGGGACTTAATATGCAACAGACAAAACAATAACAGTTTAAGAAAAGAATCGTGAGACATACATGTCAATATTGAATATGAAATGCATTTGATGGTACATTGCCAGTTCCAGAGAGAGCAAAGACAACAACTACACTCTGATTTGACCACATTGTCTTACATTTACTCCAGATATGTCAATTTAAATGACAGTGAAAGATTTAATTTCCTCATGACACTGATTGGAGGGAACACCATGGTCTTCCTTCTGCTAATAAAGTTTGCCAATAATATCATTGAACGTCAGTATGACAAGCTTCGATACCAAAGCTGGAAGCTGGAGTGCAGCAGGTCATTTCCACAGTTCAGTTCCCATATTTTCTTTAACATGTAAAACATACCTTTGTACATGAACCAACTGCTCCACATTTTATCTCTTTATGTGTAGAACTTTACATGTCTAATTCAGGGCGTACATATGTAATGTACAGTATGATTATAATTTTTCTTGCGGTGTGTCTGTGCTTTATGTGTATTTACCTAGACAATACCCTGTATTAGGTTCAGGGCAATAAAGTTTCTAATAAGTTTCCATATAATTAAACAACTGTCCGCAATAAAAGCTTTACTTTTCTTTTCGCATTGATCTTCGGTATCGAATGAATTGAGAGTTAAGTGAAATTTCTACTGTGATTTGGCTCCCTTCCAAATTATTTGTGGTCTCCAAAAAACTACACCTTCTGGTTGCAGAGAAGAACACGGTGTGGGAGATGGTGATGAAGATGGAAGATCCGGTAAAAGTTGACTACAGCACTGTGGAGGAACTCTTCTCGCAAAAGAGGCGGGAAGACGCAGCACCAAAGGAGCAACAAAAGAAGAAGCAACCCACCGAGGTACACGAAGCAGCTATACTATTAAGACAGTCACATGTTTTTCGGGGGGTGGGGGGGTGGGGGGTAGGGGCGGAGGGACTTAAACATCCGCATAGCATTTGGCAATAGTGACCATACGATTGACATATATGAAGTATACCATAATGTCCTTTGAAAGGTTTGCCTCTATTCAAGTATTCACGTGAAGTATTCGGAAAAGATCCATGTTTTCAGCTGAAAAAGTTTCTTGCACCCTATCTGCAAAATGTTAGAGACAGAACATTCACGTTTCCACATAACGCTCTAAGTGTTAAACCAGTCGACAGTATACAGGTAGTATTGAACATCAATCTGACATTCATGTTTCGCGAATTTAGCTGAGCGCTAACTTTAGCAAAACATGTAGAGTGCAAGTATCAAAGGAAATATAATATTTTTCCTTAAATTGACAGTTCTCTCCCAAGGTGTGCTACGGCTTTTAACACTACCCGCTTGGACACGTAAAAGTCGGGTTGACAGCTTTCCTTAGTGCAGTTAGTGCACCTAGCGCTAAACCCGCTCTGACCTGAGTCTTTTTGTGCTGTTCGGTATCCTCTCAAATCCTGATTTCAATTCTTTCTCATCAATAATAAAATAAAAGTAAAAAATCTCACCACACGTCACCTCATCGCCAGCCGGTTTCGACTAGTTTTAGCGGCAAAGGTTAAATATAGCCGTGTCTAATCCGACATACATGTATATTTGAAGATCAATCTACTGGACATGAAGAGAAGTATGAACGCCAATATCTTTCTGAAGCAGTTCAAAGCTAAAAATGACGCTGTGATAGAGTTAATTCGAGAAGGAGATGCAAGCAAGGTCGGGATTGAGCGTCTGAAAGGCCTTATGAAGATTATGCCGGAAAAAGATGAGGTGAGTCAAAAAGCCGCGACCACTGTGATTGTACAATACTTCATATTTCTACTACTGTGACTGTGCAACACTTCATACTTCTACTACTGTGATTGTACAATACTTTATACTTCTTATGCACACTCTGAACTGCGCAAAGCGAAAGTACGTAAACTATGAAAATTAGACTAATTATTTCCAAATTGACATCACTTTGGTTATGATGCGCACAATTTAAATGCGGGAATTAAATTCCAAAAACAGAAAAAAGTATATTCGTTTCCTAAATAAAGTATTGATGTTTGACGGTTGAGTAGTGTGGTAAAATATGTTTCGTTAGGGTGATAGTAATCATGAGTGAAATATTTCACAGGGATAATGCATATTTTATGATATTTCCTGCAATCGAAAAGATGTGCGAGCCAGGTACTATTTTGCGACAGTATGACTGTGTGATCCAAGCGTGATATATATTGCTCAATAGGCCTATATAAATATAAATGAACGTACTACTGTGGCTCGTGCAGCAGCATTGTTTTCGGCATTAGTCTCCCAATCCTGGGCTTTCACAGCAAACTCAACAGCGGATTTTTAGACTTACATGGAACAGTAGAATTGATACGGTTGTGAAGGTGCCATGTAAAATTTTGGGTATCTCTTCAACTTGGATCAAGGGGCTATATCTTTTTGTCATCTACTAGGCCATGCTGTGTCCTCAGGGACTATTAAGTCAGGTCAATCAATGCATATGAAACAGCCTGGTTAGCTTTCTCGAAAAGGTCGAAAACGTTCATAAAGGCATGATTGAAAAGCTGACGTCTTGACTGTCACATGTGTACATGGTAGCATATGAAGTTCGACAGAAACAACTTGTGTCCTGAAGCGGAAGGCGTGACCTTTAAATGTGAATATACAACGGACACAACTTTCTTAACCAACTATTGAAACATTTGTCACTAATTGCGTTGTTTGTTCCTTTCGGGGTTTTAAGGAATCCGATAGAGTACTTTTAAAGATCACTGTTCCCTGGATAACAGTTGATCCCAGAAGTGCAGGAGTACCTGCTGCAGCCTCGCTTTACTGCTGCGGTAACCGTGTCTTCATGTGGAGGCTACCATACATTGAGGCAGATTGCTGAAAAACATGAAACCAAGATGCCTTTTTCTTTTCTTGCACTGTTTGAGATCGTAATCGGTTACTGCAACATAACAGTGTCTAAACCTCAGTAATGTGTGTGTTTATAATATTTAACGATTTTGATTGCAATTTCAATAAGTGCAACGTAGAACCCAAATATGTACTCCTTTGATTTAATTTTGCCCATGAGTATATAGTTTGGCTGGCAGACTATCGTGTGTGTCGTCGTATGTGACAGCTTTTGTCGAGCATTATTAGACAGGAAGTCCGAACATTGGACAGATATTCAGATCGGCGAAAATGTTTACATTTGTCAGAATTATTTTGCCACCGCATTTTGAATTGCCTTCGACTCGCAGAGTACTAAGACATCAATTCTTAATTCATAATCAATCAATAAATACCATTCTTGTAAATAAGTTTCGCAAGATACTTTCCAATTTGTTGATTCTGTAGTATCAGTGCAGACATGCATTAAGTTCACTTAACTGACTGTTTACGTAGATTGAGATGTTGAAGTCGTTTGCCGGGGAGAAGGAGAAGCTGGGTAACGCCGAGAAGTTTTACCTATTGCTGTTGGATCTGCCGTGGTACAAGCTGCGGGTGGAGGGTATGCTACTGAAGGAGGAGTTCTCTACCAATGTGGGCACGCTACAACCTAACATCAACAGCATCATCACAGCCAGTGAGGCCTTGTTAGACAATGCTTCCCTTAGAGAGTTTCTACGATTTGCTCTCCACACCGGGAACTTTATAAATGCAGTAAGTAGGTAAAGAGTTTCTCGTCTTTAAATTTTTAAAACAATGTAAGAATGGAACCCCGATGATCAAAGGTACGGTGCCACGACAAAGGTCTGTTCCCATTTCTTTGTCTCCATAGCCAGCATGCTTACTGCTCATTTGAAAAACGATTGCGGTAACATTATATTATTCACACTTCTCCAGTTCTGGAGTTGTGAAGCTTCAGACGCACAATGGTGTTGTGGAAAATCCATAAAACAGACTGAGTATGAACAAGACCAACATGTACAGAAAATGCTTCTCACATTCTCAAAGTGACGTTTTCATCTTTCTATTTCTGTGTTGACTTAGATACCCACCATAAGTGCAATTACACTGGACAGGTCAATTATTGAAATATTCAGCAGCATGATTCAGCAGATGGATGCAACGAATGCAATGTTGCTTTAATTTGTACTTTCAACATTTAATCTGACAAATGTGACTAAAGCTATTACATTACTACCACCTGGCATCCTGGGGGAATACGTGTGCCATTTTACTACATGAAATTTAAAGTCGTCTGGTTTATGTGCAATGTAGGGCGGCTACGCCGGTAACGCAGTGGGCTTCAAGATCAACTCGCTGATGAAGTTAGCGGAGACCAAAGCTAACAAACCGCGTATTACTTTGCTCCACTTTTTGGTGCAGGAAGCCCAAAAAACAAACAAACATGTGCTCAACTTTGCTGATGAACTTACCGAGTCACTCGACAAGGCCGCCAAGTGAGGAAATTATTATCATTTGTCATCAACACACACCTTGTTCGTTTGCATACACATATCTAAATCGCAAGAATTGGTATTTTTGGCAGTTTTGAAATTTATTTATATTAATTAATTAACCTTCACTCCCTCGTTTATACTTGAAAATATTGCCCAATGAAATATGTTCTGTCTCAGTATTCCTTTTCAAATTTGTATTTAAGAAGTGCCTTTTACCATCGATTTTTTTATACCTAGAAATGCGGGCTTTCTTATTTTACAAACACCCCAATAATATTGCATGGTTACAACATTATTTTATACCACTCTGATTTAAGGATTGTACTGGCTTAATATGAAACAAAGAAACATAAGTATTTCACATGATATCTGGGTATAAAACAGCAAATTACTTTACTTTTGCTGTTGTTTTGTGTATTCAGTACAAGTGTTGTTAATGTACTATCGAATTTTACATACCTCAATGGTGGCGTTAATGTGTGATGTTCACAAGAAGACTTTCTTGCCATAGCATTTTCTGAAATATATTTGTTCTTAACTGCGCAGCCAAATTCTGATTTTCATTGTATATATAATATATTGCTGAACTTGTATCATTTTAAAGGCTAGTGGTTGAGGGACTGACCTCGGAGGTAAAACAGCTAGACTGCCAGGTGAACAAACTGGAAAAAGAACTCAAGAATGTTGATGGAGACTTACGACAGCAGTACAAAGACTTTGTCAAGGTACCAATCAGAGAATATCCTTCGATCTCCATATAGGTTGTTTCGCGTCGGCAAAAGAACTTGTGAATTTTAGGGAAAGCGTGCCCAGGAAAGACTATTTTGACCAACAGATACCGACTGCTTGAGACTCCTGACAAAACAAATTTGGGCATGTAACTAATTTTCAGACAGGTATGCGTTATTTGAAAATAGAAATTATCCATCTTGTCGTCAAGCAGTGAGAACCATTGTATGAACCACTCAAGGTAGCGGTGTTCTTTTTCGAATATGTGATTCTACACAAATAATTGAGAATGCAAACAATATGATGTCTTGATCGCAAATTTTAGTTGCGCAGAGTAGAAAAGAAAAAGTGGGCATTAAGCAATACTGTGACAGAAGGCGTTGTCCTTATGCCTAACATGATTTTCATAAAAAAATGCCTTCGATAAATTAAACTTTAGTTTTCTTTGTGGGTTTAAATTGCTGTCATGTTAAGGGTAGCCTTAACTTCACACAGAATAATTTTTTCCATGGAAGTTTTAACACGTATTCCATATACAATCATATATATTTAAATCTCTACTTTCAATTGCCATTCTTAAAGGTAAATTTTGTATCCCTGGAATTATTTCAAGGCGTAATGCAGTTCAGGCATGTGCTGAAGGGGTGCAGCTCTGCTTTCCGGCTGGTAATGATATGGCAAGGAAGAAGCTTGCATAAGAGTTAAAGTGCTAAAAAAGAAAGTTTAAATAGACCTTCCAGAATGGAAGCTGAACGTACAGAAGCATGGTAAACATGATTATAGAGAAGCATTCAGTCGAATAAATTGCACTTTGAGTGATATTAGCCATAATAAATTCACCCTCCACATGAACCTATGAATGAATGAAATTTATGGGTTACATCGTAATCATACATGACAATCGGCCAAACACACAAACGTGCACTCATGTACAAGTGCAATACAAACGATCAAATACACTGCAAACAATATCAAACATATTAACTGTATAGTAATACGTAAAAATGGAAGTAAGAAAAGCAAAGAAGCACAACCTCAAAAAGACTTTCTTGTCTGTATTACTTTTGCAAGGACTTTAGCTATTGTTATTATACTGTCCACGTCATCAAGTTTCTTAATAAAATAATTTTGCGGATCGGTGTAGTTGTTAAAAGAAGATCTCGTTTAACATTATATGTCTTACCGTTTCGTGATTACCAACCATAAACAGGAGCACCCATTAAGTGGCAGTTCATGACACCCACTTATACTAAATTGCTCAAATGAAGAATTGAACTGGTATGGTTTTGTTATGTGATACTTGCAGTGTGCCAGCAACGATATAGCTGACCTGAAAAAGGGACTGGAAGAAATCAAGAAGTTCAGCACCAAAATGTCAGCCCATTTCTGCGAAAACGAATCTTCTTTTAAAATTGAAGAGTGCCTGGATATATTCAGAAATTTCTGTCATAGAGTGAAGCAGTGTGAACAGGTATGTCAGTTCACAGTGACAGTAATTACAGTATGCATATAGTTAACTTAATTAATGTATTTCAACAAAAGTACGATGACGTCTCACACCACATCTGATCAACAAACTCAATTGTATGAAATTAGACGAAATGAACCTGCCGTGATCAACATGCAGAAAATCCCCAGAAAGCAATGAAGGTTTGCCCAATGTAATGTAAGATTCGCTCAACATTCGGCCAACCTTCATTGCTTGCTGGGTCTTATCGCGTAAAAATCACATCTTTCCTAGTGTGAAAAATAATGACACGGAAAAACTTTGTGCGCTGCAGGCATGGCATGGCGACTACAAAGAAGCAATGATTTGATTTGACAGGTGAACTGTGGTTATGAGCAAGCAGAAACTGACAAAGACCTGCATCATACTAAAATCGCAATGCTAATAAACACCATGAATATGCATTGGGAATAAGCTAAATCATTATCTCGGCTGAGCATGCTTAGCCAAAGTTTGACCCCCTAATTTGATCGCATGTCATTGGGGATGAGGTTTAATGATTTGCCACAAAGATGACTGTGTCTACGCTAAAAAAGACACCGAGAAGCATGTTTTGGGAAAGATTTTACCTTTGTAGAAGTCTTGTATTTTATTTTGACTATGTTCAGATTTTGTACCATAACTCTCATGAAAGTAAAAGACAAATTAACTAAAAATAAGAAATTTAGTACTGGTAACCTAGGAAACTTTATTAAATGGGTGGAGAAAGGTCATGTGTTGTTCCAATGACATGTGACCCTCTTCCTGCCTGTCTCTCTGGTCGCCCTGAGTGAGCAACTTGGTTTATTATGTCACGTATTTTAGGGTTATGTAAAGTAACTTTAGTCTATTATAAAATTTGGAAGTGTCGAATGTCGTTGTAAAAGTCAAGCTGTTTTTAGTTTTTGTTGCGTTTGAGATGAACAACAGCTGAATGATGTGTGCTATAAGACATGCCTACCTAGAGTGTAGACATGCTGAAAATGCCAGCTGCTTTCTTGCCGCTCATCGCTTTACATTTGGCGTAGGGCCATTTGGGACATGTAACGCACAGTAACTTTGAGCGTCCATTTCTTTATCAATATTGCAATTATATCTGATACCGTTGGGGCTGAACATGAGGTAAAAGATGTGTAGCTGATGCTTGTCATTGTTGCTCGTCAGGAAAACGAGCAGCGGCGCATTCAGGAAGAGAAGGCAGAGAAGAGACGGCAGCAGCAGGCAGCCATGAAGCAGAGCAAGGCAGAGGGTATAGTCTTTACACATATTCTCTTTGAATACTCTATGCTGAAAGCTAAAATGCATCCCTTTGCAATAATAACGAGAGGGAAGGCGGACATTTTTTTATGCAGCACAGACTTGAATGTGAAATGTGTAGCTATTCACGACCACTATTATATTATGGAAAACGCTCAAATACATGTAGATAAAAAGACGAAATATCAAGATAAAAGGAAATACAATATAAAAATAGGTAAAATACTTGGAGTAATAGCAAATGAAATCTTTACAACAGATACACCATTCATGTGGTAGAGCCTGATAAAAATAATTCATAAGATTTGTTTATATGTTTAAGGAACAAAGTCCACAATATCAATATGTTATAATAATAGTGTGCGGAATGAAGATTTGTTTATATGTTTAAGGAACAAAGTCCAAAATATCAATATGTTATAATAATAGTGTGCGGAATGAAGGGAGATGAAAGTCTTTCATTGAATTGTCCATACTTGAAATCTTTTTGTTCTTTTTATTCCAGGAAAAGTTGCACAGCCACATGAGGAAGAAGTATGTATTGTTGATAGATTGCTCACAGACATCCGTAAAGGTGGCTTCAAGCTGAGGAAAGCCGCTGCTGTAAAAGAAAAAGAAAGGTAGTGACACGGATAGACCACTACCAGCACTGCATATGACTGTCACTCTGTGACATCAGGGATAAATTCCATAAATTTTGAGGGACCTTAAGACAGTAAAAGCAATGAACCTTCATTAAGATTGAGAATCAATGTCAGAAGGCAACGCCATGCTGTCGATCGAGCCGTGATTCAAAACCGCCTCCATGCGCGGATCTTTAGTGTAGCTTCTCCCACCCCAAAGCAAGGTTCCGTCGACATTTGCACAGCAGTACGAATCACTGCACTGTTTTCAGTGTAATTAGAGAATCGCTTTTTTAAAGCACTGACACCAAGAAATGTTTTCCATGAATACTGTCATAAACTGACGCTCTGTGACACAGATACAGGTTATAGCGTCATAATAAGTGATCGCTTCCATAAATTAAGAGGATAACTGCTGGTTGACAACCGAACAATAGTCATTGACGCTTGTAATAGTTTTAATCCAGTTTAGTTATTTTCAGGGGACATGTCACTTGTAACAGTAAATGGCACTTGTTGCCCCCCCCCCCTCCCCACCACCACCACCACCACCTTCAAGATCTCTTCTTTGCCTCAAAACTGGATCTTCCTGACGACACTCTCTCCGAACTGGCCGATCCGTTCTATGTAGATGACACTGTCGGTCAGATTTATAACAGGCAAATCTTGTATACTATCTACGTGAATATAAACTCAGAGAAGATACGTTGATGTCTATTTGGTATTTTGCATATAGGTCTTAAATTAAAATTATGCTCGGTTCTTTTTGGTTCGATTTTTAATATGAAAACTTTGCTAAATTTTCACATCAAACACTTAACTGTTATGAACACAATTTAATGGGATTGTGGGCTGTTAATATGACGTTAGCTAGCATGCCGTCACAATTAAAACACAAAGATTCATTTGTCTGATATATACTAAAGTGGAGGGTGAATATCTAAGCGTTTCAACTCTGCATCGTTTCGTGAATTTTGAAAATCATGGAGCAAACAAGAAAGCGAAAATAACATTGTTTGTTGATTTGCTTGAGCCGTGACGCCAAATAATTTTAAAATCAGTGTAGTCAAACTACGGGTAGTTTATTGACAGATGAGTTTTAAAAGCACTAAACAACTATCCATGATACGAGCTGTCTGTATTTTGCGCCCAGTCTTGATAATGAATCCCGTTTTTGGAGTATGTAAACACAATTTGCTTATTTGTTTCGTGTGCCTGTTAGAAAATGTCTAAAACTTTTTTTTTCTGTCCTTTTGATGATGTTTCAGTTTGCATACTTTTAACTTCAATTCTCTCACAAATGACATGTCCCATTAAAGAGACCAAGCACCCTCTTCGTTTTTCACTGCTTTAAGCTTCTGCACATCACGCAACTGAAGTGCAACAATTAAGCTTTGTATTGGCCAACAGTAGTTTGCGAGAATCATCTGGTAACTTGAAAAAACAAACAGAGATGTTCAGCTGGTGACAACAAGGATTGCTTTCATGCGGTGAAGATTAGTGAATGTGAGAAAGATTACCGGTTGGGCTTACGCTAATAATGTTTTATTTGGTGACGTATATCATTTAGTGTCATCAACTAAAAACCATTTTGTGGCCCTTTGGGCATTTTGGAAATACTCGCCTTTAGATCTATATGTACTTCAGGGTGTCATTGGACCTCAGGAGGCAGTTTTTCCTGGCAATAACGAAGGTGCAAACCATTTTTTAAAAGTATTTTGTACAGCTTAGGCCTCAACGCTTTAGCTATCTTTTTATGGAAAGTGACATGTGAAGTTGAAAAAAAGAAGTCTAAGCATTGAATAGTATGCCAATATTTCGACAACAAAGTGTAAATTATTGGTGAAACAAACGCAATAAGATAATGATTCAATGCAGACTTTTGGTCGAGATCAGTACTTATTTTCAGTGGCAAACCTTTTATATATGTCTACGGACTTCTGGTCTGTTGAAGGAAACACAAGGTTGTCTGGTGTTTATTTTAGGGTAAAGGCCATAAATGTGACATCATGTTTGCGGATGACAACATATCTCTAGAGGAAGAATGTGTCGCGGAAAATCAAAGAAACAGATTTGACAATAGGACTCTAGAATGCTGGATGACCTCGATGGCCAAGCGTCATCTACGTCTTTACATTGATACATTATATTAACTGTTTTGACTAATGTCTCATATTTTGTACTTAGGTAGAAAGCTTTGTATCACAACCAGTTAATAGAGAACACACCACCATCACTATAGCCACTGTGCAATAACAATTCAAGGTGAACTATACTTTGTGTATTTCTGCAGATTCTTGTTAACAACTCTCCACCATATGTACCAGTTTTGAAAATTTTAAGTTCCATGTTAACCCTTAAGGCGCTAATTTAAGATTGAGTCAACAGCTTTCCTCTGGACACAGTGCGCGCAAAGTGTCCCGAGGAAAGCTGTTGATGAAGACTACTTTTTGCTTTAGACAAGCTTACTGGCATTTGAATGATTCATGAGGAATTTGAATCTTTTGACTATTATATGTTTAACCATAATAAGAAAACGACTGTAGCAGTGATTAGCACTTTTAGGGTTAAAATCAAACATTTAAATGTACAGGCTTCCAGTGATATTGAACTGCTTTGCAGCACTGCATGTTGTGACAGTCATGCTAAATATATCACCCTTTTTGGTGCAGTTATTATTCAGGACGAATTACCAAATGGTACAAGGTTCCCCGGATCTACATCACGGGTTGCATTTTCTAATCATAATACGCTATACAGAATTTATTACGCCGATGAAGTCATCCAAGAACCTAATCAAACCTCTTTCGATATTTAACTTCAAAATACTCACTCTATGACTTGATACAAATATGGGAAAGTTCCGCTTTCCTACCCATCCTCCTCCGAGAAAGAGTTTTGAATAGAAGTTACCTGGACCTTCTACCATTGTACAGTAGACTCGTGTTTTTCACAGCTTACCTTAACAGCCTTTGGAGACCAGAACACTGCTGAGATTAAATCTTTGTCTACAGCAAAGCTGTTGACTTCACTTTCTCCAGGATAACGGGAGATACACCAAATATATTTTGGGCAACTGGTACCTGACAAGGCTCATGGACCGAAAATTATCCGTGCAAAAATGTAGAAAGTACATATTTTTTTCAAAGGGCCTGTGATCTCAAACGACTAAAATTTCATCATTACGAGCTAACTGTTATGTAAACGTGTAGGCTTGTGGCAAGTAGAAATAGCATATCCCTATACGAGTGTCAAAATAACTGATAACAAGTTTGGTCATTTCTAAAACCCAAAATAATATGTATCTGTGTGGATGAAACAATTTCGTGGGAATTTTATTGTCAATTGACCTTTTCAAACCTAAAGAGACCCACAGTGTGTAAACAACAAATTTAGCTGTCCTAGTTCCATAATAAACATAGACAAAAAATCCCGGGGGTGGGAATTTTTGTCATTTATATCTATAATGGAACTAGTAAAACTCCTTAATAGTTAAAGACACATTTTTATAGGTGCGTGACATTTGGCTTTCATGCCACAAATTTAAAATGCTCAATATATATTCCTGTGTTGAAATTTTGGTGCCATATGAAATGTCTGGATCATGCCTTTTTAAAAAATAAATACTTTTTAAACGGTTACCCTAACACGTTTCAATGTAGCCAAATACCGATCCCACTCCATATATTTGTTGTATCTCGTGGTTAAACCTCTCCGATTTGCATCACCCATTTGACTTCTTATGGTATCTTGTTTCTGTTATGGCTGGTGTTATCAAATTCATCATGGTGCTCCTAACTTATGTTTTTTTTTTACATGTTTTCCATTTGTGATATTTCTACAATATAAATATCACTTTATGTATATAGTCTATTTGAATGTTAATAAAAACATTCCAACATCCTACGTTTGTTGATTTTTTTATAATGTAGTATACACTGTCAAGCTATGAATTTACCATTGATGGATTGATTATTAAATGATGTTGCTAAATCCTGGCGTTTATATTAGGCTCAGGCTTCGGCTTACCCATTGCCATAATGTATATAAATTTGTTATTATCCATCATTCTAAAGCTGTTATCAATATCAGAAGCTTTATTATAAAAAAGCTGTGTTAGTGATGTAAAGGTGTCACCAAAAATACATTAAAAAAAGAAAAAATACAAACCAGGGTTTTTTTCGGGATTTTTATTCTCAACTTGATCAGATGAACATACCTGACCAAATCTTTGGTTTGCATGTGTTTTAGGTCGTGTATGGCACGCTCAGACTTATTTGGTCGGTTGTGAAACTCCTCTGTAACTGGAATCGATGTTTGAGATATAGACCTATTTGATTAATTAACCATTCCATACTTTGAAACAATAATTGGGTTATTCCTGAAAAGAGTCGGATTTTTGCACCAAATAATTGAAATGGCAGGATTGCTTATATAAGGATTCTGTTCACAGCAAAGAAGTAGTTCTGCCCCCTTGGTCTGCCGTCTGGAATGACATGGCACATCAATATGCACCAAACAACTTTCCAACTCCAGACATCACCTCTTGCTTGATATAAATATTTTTTCCACGTTTGGATAGGTTGTTAAACACAATGGTGCCATAAAATTACGCTACCTTCAATATCACAGAGTGCAGAAACTTGAAGGAGTAGTATCAGTATATATATTATGTCGAGCGCGACCCTAGCTCCAGCTAGTAACATTTTCAAATTCATAACACAAAAGCTTATGCCATGTATCCCTTCAAAAATAAAGTTGTGGGGGGGGGGTGTCTCTGTGTGTCTGTGTGAGTGCTTCTGGATTTTTTGGGGTCCACTTATATCTCCGATGTAGTTGACCGTGTTCTAGTGCTAAGAGAATCTGGTATAGCGATTGGGACTGTGTTGGGAGAAGAGTTGGGTCATTTTTTGTTTTCGCAAGGTTAGACCTAGAGTGTAAAAGGGTTGACGAAAAACAAAAGATGACTCGAAATGTCCCAATACGGCCCCATATGTGAGGCATACAAGCTTTTGTTTTCTCCCATAGCTATTTTTGGATACTTAATCACCAAAATATGCTCTGAATCCACACAAGATTATCCCTTGACGCCATTTTGCGACACTGCCTTTCATGAACATAAGCTTTTATTCATGCACCAAAACTTCACACGGGCTTCTTACTCCGCGCTTATGGATGGTATTCCATCGTAGTCACGAGGCTACTACACTTGTACTACAAAAAGTAATCCCTGGCAAACACGATTGGCTACTTTTATGGCCAGAGAGAAATTTTATTAGGTGTGCACCGATATAAGAGGATATGAGACTGAAATTGGAATAATATGGGTAAAATGCTTTAGGTGTGTGAGGAAAAGTAATTTTGCATAACTGGTGGAGGCCTACATACCTTCACTCAGGTAACATCCAAACATGAATTATTGAACATGGCATAGCGGTCAGTTACAGGATTTTTCTCCGCTACATCAGAGAGTTCCATTTCTTGGATGCGGCGTTGTCGTTTAAAAATGCATACTTGTAAGCATGAGATAAAGCACATCAGATTATTAATATTATTAGATTTATAGGTTACACTTTTAAAACAAGAGGTTCAAATGCACAGTAGACGCACTACATAATGCTTAGGCCTAGATTTGGATACGAAATTGGTGAATACAATTATGCAGATTTGCACAGGTTGATGGAATTTTAATATCAAGTGAACCAACTTACAAATTGTATCTTAGCACCAAGAAACGGTGTTTTCATATGGGTAACCAGCGGTTCGAGAAAAGTTTCACACCTCGCAGAAGATGTGATGTTTACTTGAACGCCAGGTGACACTACCATACAACAAAGTTCAGTGTTTTCGTAAAACCTTGAAATGCCATGATAATATTTTATCTACTGAATTTTGTATGACTGAATATTATATTAATGTAAAGGTTCTCTAGACGTGGAATCGCAAAAAATATATACTAATGACACAAGGGACAAAAATATATTTATTCTACAAAATGTAAATGAATGTACGTCTTCACTTGCTAATCGTCAGTTTCAGAAATTTGTTAACTAAGTTCTACATGTTAGTCCCTGGTACTTCCTATTTGTAGCATATAAGTACGCGATCTTGTATAAATTTACGATCATTTGACCATAGCACATTCGACAATAATTCATGACTGACCCCATAAGATTATAAGATTCCAAACAATGAGCGGTCTTTAGCGGGCATGGATCAGATGTTCCGAAGCCTTATGCATAACAGGTTGTTTGTTACCAAATTTAAAGCTTAGTTTCTTTTCTTGCTCTTCCCTTTTGATGGGTGTCTTTGTTTTAAACGCATTTTCAGGTTCCCTGCGTGAATATTCTGGTCAATGACTTTTGCACTCAGAGCATGGTACTTAAAGCTGCTGACTCCATTGTGACTGGGTACGTATCAAAAACATTATGCCCAGTATTATTGAAAAGAAACGAGATGCACTGTACAAGAAAATTAATGTGTGGCTTCAGGTTATATCCAATAGGCTGTTCGTAAAAACCACACCGGCCAAAGTTTGCTACTCAAAATCACTCAAGACTGGAAAAAAGCCTTTTTCGGACAATCATGAAACATTACGTGCCATTGAAACAGATTTGTTGAAGGCTTTCGATAGCCTGCTGCATGAGTGATTCATTGATTGCAAAATGTTGAGTCTATGGAATGTCTGATACGGCCTGCAACCTACCAACAACTTACTCAACTTACAGAGAACAAACAGTGAAATATGGTAGCACCACTAGTGATTGTACTAAAATATGACATGGTGTTCTTCAAAGAAGTTTTCTTGCACCACGCATTTTCAACATATTTATGAACGACTTCTACTTATTGGATGGTCACTGTCGGCCTTATCCTTATTTGTTTACCCAGAACACTTCTGTTATACAATGACTTCAAATGTTGAATTCCACTTTAAGTGTAGACCGATTCTGCAGAGTGTGTGTCCAGGATGCAGGTCTGTGTGATACATGGCCTGATAGTGAAGTCATTTTTCAAGGTTGAACATTACATTTAGTCCTAGAACTACACCAGAGGACCAGATTTCACTTTTGAAATTGATATTATCACTATGAAGCTTGACAATTCATTAAATTGCTAAATTTTTACATGGACCATAAACTGAAATTCCACAATCATGTTTCACATATTTGAAAACAAGTTTCCATACACACGTCTTATGTACGGTGATTTAAACTCGATCATCAGTGTAAAGGAAACACTTCAGATTTTCAATACTTCCCTATTATCTATTTTATCTACTGTCCTCTGGCATGGCGGTTAAGCGAACCTGCATCCACTGCTAAAATGGAAAAGATCCAAGAAAGGACACTTAGATTTGTATACAACAATTCTACAGCGGGCTATGCCAAGCTGTTATCAGCAGCCAACTTGAAGAAGCCCACACTTTATCTAAACAGACTCGGCAAACTTTCGTTACAAGTATAAAAAATCCTGTCTGATGAGTGTCCCGGTTTTCAAAAAAATATGTACATAAGTAAGGAAATCACATGTAATTTAAGAAATGAATTGTAGGTTTACGCCTTCACAAAACCGTAAGATACGGAAGAAAGACTCTAAGATAGCAATAGGCCAAATTATGGAATCCGCTCCTTTTTTTACGATAAGCATGCCGCTTACCACAACGAACTGTAAAGACTGAGAAAAGCTTGCCTTGGCTTGGCCTCTCTCTCTCTCTCTCTCTCTCTCTCTCTCTCTCTCTCTCTCTCTCTCTCTCTCTCTCTCTCTCTCTCTCTCTCTCTCTCTCTCTCTCTCTCTC
This sequence comes from Hermodice carunculata, assembly GCA_964020975.1. Lineage (NCBI taxonomy): Eukaryota > Metazoa > Annelida > Polychaeta > Eunicida > Amphinomidae > Hermodice > Hermodice carunculata. Next base: position 56,543,921 of record OZ026619.1, read on the forward strand.
TCTCTCTCTCTCTCTCTCATTATATATATATATATATATATATATATATATATATATATCTGACGCAGTGGGGCTAATGGCACTCAGCCTATTGCTGACCCTTAATTCATTGCCTCAGGGCGACTTCAATACAAAATACAAAATCCCAATTCTGGGCCATAAACTGGCAACTGTTTGTCGCCGTTGTATTTGCATTTTCAGGTAATGCTTAGTCCGAATTAATAAACATGATATATGTTCAAATATTCTCTACAGCGTTACAGGTATAAATACAAAATTTGTTTTATCGTAATTGATAAAGTGGCGATAGGCTTTTTTTAATTTATATTTTACTAATTTTTGCTTATTTTCATCAGATTTTTGTACAATCTCAGGGAAAATAGCCAAATCAGTACAATAATGACTAAAATGTTGAGATTTCGTAAACAATGTTATTGCACGATTTTCCACTCGAAACTGCCCAGAATGCACCATTTTGCATGCTCAAATTCAATTTTTTCGGCGTGGAGGGGGTGGGGGGCGGGAATGCCTCCAGATCTCCCCTTGCATGCCATCGGCCTTTTGGGCCGCTTAGATCTCATTTGGACTGCTGAAAAAAATTCCGTACTCTCTTGGGCCACTGGGGTCTCTGGCTGAGTTTCTAGCACTGGCCTGGGTCGATCAATATTTATTAGTGAAGGATGGATTAAAAGTACTTTTTTTGTTCCATTAATTTTAGGGTTGGGCCTTTTTAGTAGGGACTCTCAGGTGACCGGAACCACACATATATTATTGTTAGGCCTTGGGTAACTTGGACATTTCTTGAAATATGTTGCAAATGGGTGTTCTTTCCCCTTTTACACATTACCTCTCTTTTGACATCAGTTTAATTGGTTATCTGGACAGAGCCGGAGGCACTTGTGAAAGTTTCAAATGTGTCACAAAGTACGACCTAAAACATTTTAAAAATCTCATGGAACTTATTTTTCATGCCACATTGTCGATACCAAAATGTCATCAAGTGATAAGATAGTGTGTGTGTGGGGGGGGGGGGAGTGATCGTAGTACCCCCTTAGCTTCCCTGAACACTGATAGAGTGCCCAGCGAGAATATTGAGGCATACGTGACATTTTAAAATTTGTAGTTGCGGTACCAGTAAAAGATATTCTTACCTCTAAATTTAGATATTTCCGATTTTATTAATTTACTTTCGTATATTTAACAAAAGATAAGGACATTTGGCAGTCTTCCACCAATGCTCACCAATGGCATCAAGAATGTTTCTTCTATAAAATGTTAAATGTAATTAAGGAACTACATATAAATCTACATTTCAGCTTGCCAAATGTGGTTCAAGACTTACATAAAGATCCATTTCAATTATTAAAGGATGACAGAGTGGCAGTTATTAATGTCAACATTAACATGACCAAGGACTGCGAGTTTGGAGTAACTGGCATCCACCAGGGGACCAAACGTGAACACAAGTGCCAAACTAGAAAATACAAGCAAAGTTAATAGAGAGTTAAACGAAACAAATACTGAAGACACTGCTGGTCACAGGCATGGTAGCTTTATGGAATTCTGCCAGTTGTTCTGGAACTGCATCTGTTGCGGATTTGACATTTTAACTCCAGTTAAACTGCTAATTTGAACTGATGTGTGTTTTAAACTGCGAAGAAGCATATAAATTTTATTTGCTCACGCAAGCCAGTGTGTTATGTGTAAGTTATATGTGAGGCATGGAAGGCCATGAAGTGAAAAAAATAATCTATATTCATGAACCAATTTGTTTCGTTATTAGAGAACTACATTCTACATAAGGGAAGCAGAGAACCACACTAGATATTCTGTCCATGCAAACATGTACTCCTATTGATGATTATATCACTTTAAAAACTCATTAGAATCGTGAAAAAAGGCACAACAACAGGATAAGTATGGTACCGACCGAGCAAAGTTCATTCATGTGAAGTCTGAAGTGAATTCAGCCTGTTGTTTTGAAGCAGTAAAAGCTGGAAAACTGCAACAATTCATTTAAAAACTAAAAAACACTGGCATTGACGTTCTCATAGGCTTTTAAATGAGTTCCCTGGTTCCCCCATGTCAATGCACCTGGAAGCTGGCATACCGGGACATGGGGATCAGTGAAAGAAGACTTCACAGTTTGATTTGGAGAGGATCATTGGAATAATAGAAGCCAGCTTTGCGGCATGAAGTAGCTAGGAAGATGCACAAACACAGTTCTTGGGTCTAGTGTACACCAAACTATTCCTCGAAGTCCTCATATATAGATCAACATAACTCAAGGTCATCGTTGCTTCGTAATGCACCTTTTCTTGATGGATGCTGTGGCCTAACTTACATACTTCAAGTTCATCGTTTGTTCATTCCAGACCCTTCAGTGACAAAGAATAGCCATTTTGAGATTGAATTCATCATTGCTTCATGATACACCTTTTCAAGATGCCTGTCGTGACCTTAATCGACCTACATAGCTCAGGGTCACGGTTTTTGCACAATACACAGGTCTTGGACGACGTCTTCTATGACCTTGACTAAAGTACCTCAAGGTCATTGTCGTTTCCTCCTTGCTTCCTTCTCCTTTTTCTCAGTCTGCTCCTCATTCTCCAGAAGTGCATGTAACATTATATGCAAGAGGACTATGACTTGACCTTAGATGGCCTTGCAGGCGCTAACTGATAGTTGCTGAAACTGAAGAGGCAAAATTAAAACATGTTTGTTTGTGAACATGTTTGTTTTTGAAAACACGTTGATATAAAATACCCATATGCTGGCCTATTTTTATATACATGTTTACACCTGGCTGTGTGCATTCTGGAAACAGCTCTTGGCTGCGCCACTCTTGGCAGATCACTGATTCTAAATTTTACCACTGTAATAATCTCTCTTTGTGCTGAAGGGCCTCTCCCACCAGCTGTGCTAGATCCCGTCTGAAGTCAAATAATATGGCACGATACATAAAACTCCATATCAGGCTCAGCGTCCCAAATCAGCATATCTAATTGCACCCTCTCAAGATGATTTCAGTTGGACACATTGATAAATATAAATATTAAGGGGCATCTGTAAAAGTATTACAAACATAACAGCATGCGCACATAACGTCATTTCAGTCAAAGACGCTTCAGTGACTCCTCATATAAAGGAAAGAAGAAAAGACACTGAGGAATGGAGTAGAATTTTACTGCAATGATAACAGGAAACTTGTTGATTCATGCTATATATGATTCATTAGCTGTAAGTAAGCTATCATCTTGATCCGAGATGATATGTGAAGGTTTAAACAAGACTTACATAGACATTATTGCCTGGTAAACAGACTGAGCCCCTTGCAGTCTGTAATTCACAGGAATACACACAGGTTTTGTGTGCTTAAGAAGCAAGAAAAATGAATTTTAAGATCAACTTTCAAGATATCATAAAAGTAATCTCTTTACAGATGAGACTTTACTGAAACCACTGCATACTTCGTTAGCAGTGAGGCAACTCCAATGATGCTGCCCCGTTAAACTGTGAAGTCTGCTTCCTGTGATCAGTACATCGGTGCATGTTGGCTTCAAAATGCATCAACATGCTGCCGTTGAGCTCATTAGAAGCCCCCGTGAACAGCAATGCCAAATAAAATGATGACCAAATTCAGAACTTTGTCACATTTCCAGGACGATCTTTTGTGCTAAGCTCGATCAAGCATCAACTTGTGTTCCATTAACGCATTGCATAAAATGTTGTGATGAATCAAGTTCCACACAAAAAGGTCCTTTTTGTTATACGCCATGATAACCAGCTCTCTCTCTCTCTCTCTCTCTCTCTCTCTCTCTCTCATCTCTCTCTCTCTCTCTCTCTCTCTCTCTCTCTCTCTCTCTCTCTCTCTCTCTCTCTCTCTCTCTCTCTCTCCTCTCTCTCTCTCTCTCTCTCTCGCTTGACAGGAGTATATAAGCATTAAATCAGAGAACTGGCCCACTTAATTTAGCCTACTTAGAATACAAACTCTATGTAAGCTACCACAACGGAGTCAATGAGACTGAAAGCAGTCAACTGAACAAAAAAGGTTAGTTTTGTGACATGACTGGGATGCAGTAGAAATGAGCTGACAGAAATAATGCCAAGATTGTGGGTTTGAGTACCATACAAAGGTAGAATGAATTAAATGAGCTATTGAGTCCATTGTTATCTGTACCCCATCCAACTTTCTAAGTACATTTAATGTGGCTTTAGCATGCTGTATCGCCTCTGGTCGTGGCTTTTAATTATTCAGAGAGGACATAAAAAAGTTAAAATGAATAGCCAAACCTGATGTCACATTGTGAAAAAGATACACTGGCATGCCCATGTAGAGATGTTAAATCGTTTTATTGCAGTTTTGAAGTGTATTGTACGCAACATGTTGCAATACAAATTGAAGCACCTCTCGTTTTAGGCATCAAACACATTTGTGCTGACATAATCCTCAATGGTGTGTGCCTCTGCTTTTGCCACAACAGCAAAGGCAATGATCGATAACATTTCTATGAGAGTATGGTGACTAGAGAAGCTTTAATTTATTACCTGTGAATACTAACGCAGGATTTCCTCCAGAGAAAACATAAATCTCTACACATATCCAGCAGTTGGCATTGATGAAAGCTTTGTGGGATTTTCATAAAACGTAATGGTGCCATTTTTTCAATTTTGTTTATTGACCAGACAGAGTACATAAAAATGTGACATATTGCTTCATACACAAATGTATATGTCTGTATATGTGTTTTCACTGTATTTAAATTGATACAACTGGAGAGAAAAAAGATATCATATCCATGACTATCCTTATATCCTTAATACATTGTTATCAAGAGAGTAATCTATACATTAAGGAACGTGTGCAGTATAGACAACAGTACTTCTATATGTGTATAGGTGACAGGTTAGCTTATTGAGAGTAAAGAGTTCGGACTGCTGAACAGGGTAATGACTACTAGGAAGCGGTTTTGGACAAAAAAGACACATATATAATGACAAATTTTCTATTATATTCAGACCCTGTCTGTAGCTAATATTCCATTTTGTTGTGTGTTTCTCTGTTCTTTGTTTCATTAACGAAATATTAAAATGGCAGCAAGGTGACAAGAAGTTGATGGGAACACTGTAAACAGGAGCCCCCCCCCCCCCCACCGCGCTGTTCCACCCCTTGTCCTAAAAAATATCCCAGCCACAGCCAAGGCGCAGGTCACCACACTGACTCTGCCACAGTCAGAAGGATGACTGTGACTGAGAGCCGGCACAAGGCATCTCTCTCCCCCCCCCCCCGTCTTACCCCCCTCCCTCCCCATCTCTACCGGTACACCCTGTCGCCTCTGTGTCTTCCTACCGTATATCATTTTTAACATTAATACAATGGGAAATACGAAAGTTGTCATATCCCCTATTTCCTTCCACCCTGATTGATAATTCCCAAATTAACAAATTTTTATTGTTTCAGACCAAGTTTATTACTTCACATATCACCAAATTCTATCATTTCAAACATACTCCATTTTGTTGCATGTTTCTTTTTGGCAATTCACTTTTCCACCCCCTTTCTCTGAAACAATATTCATGAACCCATATAAGTCTGGAATAGTTTTTCCATATTTGTATGCATTTATATATTTCTTACCAAGTATAAATATCAGATTAAGAATTTGTATCCAGTAGGACTTCGGTTTTGTCATAATAGACCTGTTCATACCGAGTTGTACCGAACTTTTCCGGACCGTAATTAATTATTCCTTCCATTGTTGGCCTGATTGTCCAATCAGCAAGTGGCCGAGTCGGGCCCATGCCGTCACATGTTTGCAACGGATGCCACGGCAAAAGCTAGTGATTACAGCATGGATTGTGTTGAACAGTGCAACTAAATAGTCACATCAGTGGTGAAACGTGCATTTATAGATTGCTGACGGTTTGATTTTTCGTTTAATCCAAGCTCATCCTGTGTTTTACTTTCTTATGCTTCCAGGTGTAATCCGGCCAGCGTGGCCGAGCACAAAATGTAAACAAAGCAGGGTGCGCTTCCAGAAGTGAACCGAATAAACCCAAGTCCTATGAACTGGTCTATTGAGTATTAGTCTCATTGACTTTACAGTGTGAAAAAACTTGTTGCCAAAATATCTTAACAAAATCACAATCCCAAAATAGATACAAAATGGATTGTGTTTCTTGGTCACAAAAGTACACAAATTTGTGTCTACAATTATTCCATTTGAATAGCTTTTCGTTAGTGTATACAATCCTGTGTAAAAATTTAAATTGAAATGAACGAATTGCTGAAGATACTGTAGCTAGATACGTGATATCAAAACATCCAAAAAATTCTTCATGAGTAAGAGGATAGTTCAGTTCTGCTTTCCATTTTTCTACTAATTTCAAAATCTCCCACTTGCAATTCAAATAGTTCAGAATATAGAAATCTGGGTACCTTTCCAAAATTCAAAATTAATTCAATGTGACTTTGATAATCTTAGTCAAAGCCAGAAGGCACTTGAAGCTTGTCCTTCCATTTCTTTGGGATTGCTGAAATAATACCTTGATATATCAGGAAGTTTACAGATATATCATATGCTTGACTGAATTCAACTCGTGACAAAAAAGCTTTTTTGTGAAAAATTGCATTCCCGCAAAAAAAGGTTCTCAGCATGGGAGTGCATATATGCATATATGCAGTATTTCCATTTTGCATCTACATCAGATAATAATCTCTTTACTCATGCACACTTAATGGCAGCAAATTGTGAAGTTATGTGTATAACACCTGAACCACCTTTTCTTGTTGGGGTTATGATATATCTATATTTTATTTTATGTGGTTTATCATTCCACAGATAACCCAAAAATCAGTCTTTGGACGTTTTTAAGTATTTCATATGAAGGATTTTTAAAACTGAGACTAAAAACAATAATTGCGACAAAGCAAGAGATTAAATTATTAAGGTTTTTCCTATTAAAGATAAATTTCTTTTATCCCAAGATTGAAAATACCCTCTATTTTGGATATTTTTAGGTAGATAATTAATTGACTCAATTTTATTTCTTTCTGGTGTGATTTTAACCCCAAGTAAAATGACATGCTGGTTTGTCCAAAAAGGTTTTAAATTTTTGGAGAAAATGGTATCAGTATTCTAAAATCATATATGCTTTTTGGTGCTAACAAGCTATACAGCTTCAAGGACAACCCTGTAACTGACATACCATGAAAAAAAGAGGAGAGAGGCTACCCCTGCCACATCAGTCCCCTATAGGCACACCCAACCACAAGAAAGAAAGATTCTGGTAGGGTCACAGCAAACAGTGGAAAAACATCATCTGTATGCTTGGTATTTCCAACTCAAAGAGCCACTTTTTATGTGCAAATGGCTACTGAGAGGTACCGCCATTATGGTGAGCATGGTTCCACTTGTCTACCCTGATGCAAACTATCACTCCGCTGATGTATAGTAGGGTTATCCATACTTCAATGCCTGTGGTCAACTTGAAGGATACAATCTCTGCCATCCAGACATAGAGGCCCTGGAACTGACACAGGTCCCACAGAGAGTAGCAGATGAGCTGATTTGAGGACCACCAAGGATGCACTAGGCTGGATTGAAGCCCCTCAGGGAATGAAGTACAATCATTATACAGCTTTTGGGGAAGAGGCCCATCATTTCCAACAACTAACACCAGCCACCATGCCCAGAGACAGAATTCCACAAGATTTTGCAATATATGTGATAACCTCCAGTCACCAGCCCCCCCTCCCCCCCCCCCCAAACCATGAAATAAGAGTGCCCTGGGATTCCCGAGAATGTTTGATTTGGGCTGTATCAACAGATTTTCTATGGGTGAAAATGCTTAGTATTGGTCAAAAATGAGTGGGACAACATCCAGGGCCCAGACATTTGACCCCGCCTTGGCTACACTGGTATATGATCGCCTTCAATGCCCTTAAAGAAAATTATCCAACACTTTTGCTTTGAGAAGAATCTGTTGGTATGAACTGTAGCAATTGATAAGGTCTTCACAGGAGATGGTGTTGGGTCAGTTAATCTATTTTTTGTTGCAAACAAGCTAGACAGAAGCAAATCAGTGGTTTTATAGCCCAAGGTTCTATACAACTAATGTGTCTCAGATTTTACGTTCTGACCAATAACAACTGAAATTATTTTAAACATATGCAACCATTGTGTCATTTCTAAACCTTTCAGCGAGCACCATAGCATGGGCACTTATACCACTTAATCACCCTTTTCCTTTTGAGTACAATGTATGTTTATACCTGAATTTTTATTCTAATGTAATGTAGAATGTTTTCAAAAGAGATTGCCTTTTGTTACATAACGTCCTGTGAAGGAAATATTTGCTTTGTGCGATCAAATTATTCAAAATGTAATAGCAGTTCTTGTCAATATTTTTGTACAGGCTAACAATTTCATTTGCATAACATAAACTCAGTTGCAGGTATAATGTTTGCTGATCCCACCACTGTTGAAACTTTTGCCAGAATTTTTGAACATGTATACATTCCCAGCGTCTATGGGCAATTGTGTCTACTTTTGCGCAAAATTAAGAGACATTGGATTCAATAAGTCCCATTCCATGCAGTCTGCTTCTAGAGATAACATGGCAGTGTAAGATTGAAATGCCTGTGGCCTTGTTTCCACTGTACATTGATATTGAATAAAAGATATTTTTGCCCATGCATCGTAAATGTTTCTTGCCATTTCCTTACACCTCTTCTTCTTTCCTTTCCTATTTTATGAATATCCAATAAATATCCTTTCATTTTTTTTGTATGAAGTTTTTCATGCCACCTATTTCAGATATGTTTCTGTGTCACAAACAAATCTACGTGAAAGTGGTTGTGTAATCAAAAACATTTTCCATGACCCTGGAATAGCTAATATTTTGCTAAATAATCTAGGAAATTCACTGTTAAGCCAGATTTGTCTTTCAGTTGTTCATCACTCATAAAGATACCATCAGTGTTTAAGATATCATTTACATAAAAGATGCCATTTTCATACCATTGCTCAAAAGATACCGATTTTTCTCCTCTTGCTATATATTCATTAAACCATGTCACTTCTTTTCGAACTTGTTTTGCATTCTGGTTTGAAATTGTATTTCAATGATCTCCAAGTATTCCATAGCTGTTTATGGAATTATGGTATATCTTTTTTTTATCGCTATCAATACAGCATCTACTTTGAAATCAGTCTTTCAATTAAATATCTTGAAGGAATGCCCGAAAAATCATTTTCCATTTGGCATTTGGACGACCATGCAAACGTTTTACCCAGTTACGTAATAATGCTTTCATCTCAGATTAGAAATCTAACATTTTCAAACTCCCATCTTAAATTTTTCTATGCACGATGTTGTTTAAACTTTTGCAATACCACCTTTCCATACATAGTCGTTGATGTTCGACTGTACTGTTTTAATGAACTTTGGAGGAATACTCGATATTGACACTGGGTATAACAATGTGGAAGCTGCTAAAGTTTAAACAATATTATTCCTTAATATAGATAGATTTCTAAACTTCCCTATTCTTAAAATTTTTCTGAATAATGGTACTTTATGCATGAAATTTAAGTTATCCACATCGCTGTTTTCATGTATAGGAATACCCAGTGCCAAAAACTCTTTCTTACACCACTTCAATGACAAGTCTCCATCTGTGTTATTTAGGTTGCTTTCAGCCCACTGCACAGTTCAAATTCCTTTAACACCCTTGAAGATTTTATATCTTTTACAAAGAATGGTGTGTCGTGTGTAAATTGTGATATTTCAAATTCCTTATTTTCAATTAACACACCTTTCATGTCATTATTTGTCCGAATTTTGATAGCTAGTAATTCTACTGCCAAAATGAAGAGGAACAGTGACAGAGGGCAGCCCTGTCTTAGATAGATAGTTTGATAGATAGATAGATAGATGGATGGATGGATGGATGGATAGATAGATAGATAGATAGATAGATAGATAGATAGATAGATAGATAGATAGATAGATAGATAGATAGATAGATAGATAGATAGATAGATAGATAGATAGATAGATGACATAAAACAGATAGGTCAGTTCAGACCGACATGTCAGTAGTACAATTACATAAATAATCAATGATCAGCACGTCATTAAGCCAAAGACATGGTAGAATAGACAAAGCGTTTTGATCAATTTCCTACACCACAATACTACATGGTACATTGAACAATGCCCTATTGCTACCTATACAATAATAAATATACATCAGAAAAACTAATCTTAATCCGGTACTTTACATTGCTACACAATTATTCATATTAAAAGAAATTCAATCGTGTAGCACCACCAAACTAATAATAATTCAGTAGTTTTACAACACCAGAAATCTTTGCATAATTTAGCACTTTACAGCCTCACATTAAATCAAAAATATAAATGTAAAATGTAAATATGTAGCCCTAGTCTATAGCACCACACTAAATTTACAACAACTCATATGTCACATCTTGTATGTACACTATTCATATTCCTGTCGGGAATCGTCAATTTGATCATGTGATGGATAGACTTTTATTCGTTTTCATTACTGAATCCGTCATATGTAAATTTCCCAAGAACTCGAAGAAAGGATATACATTGCATCGCATGGCACACTTGAACTGTTCCATAATAAGCAGATGTGGCAGGTTGGGTATAAAGTCAGTTCACGTAGGAGCGGCTCTACGCCTTGAAGCAAATAGGACAGATCAACATGAAGTGAATCTCATCTTCAATGCTATTAGTATTGCACTTTATGCAAATCCTGTTATCTACAAGCACTGGAGGTTAAGCATGTCTGCCTGTCTCTATGGCTAAATCGTGTGAGCTAAGCCTCAGTCTACCGAGGGCAGTCCCATAGCGGGGGTCCATGCAGAAAACGTCTTCAGGGATTTTATAGGTAGTAATTTTGCTCCGGCGTCTGAATTTTAAATACTTTGTATTTACTTATTTTGTAGAGAGATTTGCAACATTCTTCAAATATCTTTTATAAAATTGTTATTGTTTACGACCTTTTGATCATTCCAAAAATTAACATAGCCCAGTCCTTTAAACAAATTTATGACTTATTTGCACCAATAATGTTGACCCACAGAATCAAGAGCATGAAAAGTATAATATGCCTGTTAAGCAGGGTGGTCATCATTTAATTATAAAACTTTCACCCAATACTTCATAGCTTTAATGTGATGTATGAGTAGCAGCGATAATCTTCCAGTCTCAGCATAAATTACAGCTGTAGTTTTCTGGGAACAGGCACTTAGAGTAGACTTCATGAATGTCAAATGAAATCTTCCCATGGTTGCACAGTAACATTCCCGCGTATTCAACTAAACCTCCGAGCCATATTCATGTATATGCATCAGCTGTGTATCGACAATTTTGAATGCAATTTGTGGACTTAACTAACCAGCTGTTGGTCTACTGAATTTATACACTTGGAATAAAGCCTTACTTGCCTGTTCATGTAGGTAATCTGTATTTCCGGCCAGTAAAATTTGGAAGTGTTAAACCAAACCCCCAGATATTTATATCTGTCAGCACACTCAACTTCAGCCCCATTATAATAGAATTTAAAATCACATTTGCGGTGATTAAATACCAGATTTTTTTGTTTTTGAAAGGTTCACAATCATATGCCATTTTGTTTACAGAAGTCTAATAATCCACCAAGTTGTTTTTGGAATCCTTCAGCAATACAAAACAATCAAATCATCATCACATAACAGGTAGACAATAATAATATCCCCAAGGACCACACCAATTGTATTATTTAAATGTTTTCCACTGTCATTCAAAAATTGCGTGAATAATTTTGGGCTGATCATGCCACCTTGAAGGACACCATCACTTGATTTTATGGACTCACTGAGAAACGAGCCTCATCTTACCTTGCAATTGGCTTTGTCAAACATACTAACGAGAGCTTTAGTGAAAGCTCCATTGAGACCCTTTGCATTAATTTGTAAATCAAGGCATATCTATAGACTGCATCAAATCCTTTTGAGAAGTCCGAAAACATGTATATAATGGCGAAAAGCAAACTTTTTGTGATTTTCATTATGCTGGATAAGATGAATACATAGTCAACTGTTCTACGATTTTTACAGAAACAAGACTGGACAGGATCTTAATTTTTGTGGTTTTGGCTGCTACTATTTTTTTGTTGGTGACATTTTTGAACTATTCTTGATGTGTTCAATTGAATTGGACTTGAAGTTTTTTGGGGAGTTCTTCTCACTTGTAGGGCACACTTTGTTTTCACAATTTAAAATTTAAACTGTAAAGTAGGTTCATAGAAACTCGTAGGAATATACTTAAACATCACACCGTGTTGCCTGTTCAGGTCCTTGTACCTGGTTTAACTGAATTTTGATTTGTTTTGGTTGTACTTGCATGTTGATTGTATTTTGTATTTGAATGTAATTGTATTTTGTGTATCTGAATTTTATGGTACTCTGTATATATTTCCATTTAGTTGCTTTTTAAATTATTTGACATATCAATTGCATATTGAATTGTTGGGTTTTTAGAATTGAACTCCAAATGTACCTGTAAATGAAACCTGTTTTCTGCTGAAATTTGTTGTTCTTGTGATGTTGTGGTCTCAGTTATTTTGAATTTTGGTAAAATTTCCCCATCATTTTGCAGTGGCAGCCTATTGAGTTTTGACATTTTGCTTTTTATTCTCTGTCTCTTTCTGTCTGTCTGTCTGTCTGTCTGTCTCTCTCTCTCTCTCTCTCTCTCTCTCTCTCTCTCTCTCTCTCTGTCAGTTTCTTGGAAGGAGTTCATTTACCATGGCACCTGCAACCAGAACACAATGCCAGTGTGACAATGAGCACTTGATTTAATTTAACTTTGTGTTCATCACAACGAGCTATCAAAATGATCCAGATTCAAATTACTCATATAGGAGCTTTCAATCCGGTACCAGCAGCACAGATTTTTCTTTCTTTCTTTCTTTTTTCTCAGTTCTATACTAGCATGGCCCAAGTCAATATATTGACAGCAAGTTCAAGATCTTCAGCTATATTGCCAGGAATTGGGTCAGCTAAGGCAAAGGCCATTATGTAGTTGCATTACAGCTTAGATACCATAGGTATGATTTTCTCCTTTCATGACCTTAGAAACGCACAAACTTTGACAACTAAGGAATATGACAAGTTACTGGAAGAGGGTCTTGTTTGTTTTGTCCAAGACTTACCAGCATGTGGATGACAAAGAGCGGAAATTTCCTTTATAGGCACCATGAATCTTGACAGACTAACTAACATCCATGAAAGATGAGATGGGCATAATGGAACAACACATCCCAGGAAAAGTGGAAGCAAGATTGAGTGAATTTGAACAGCAAGCACAGACTAACATCATGATGGATACAAAGATTGTTGAAGCTACTTCAAATGCATCAGAGCCATTAAGGTTTTTTGCCCCTGTATCCTCACACATAAGACATCACACTCCTATTCTATGCTCTGTTCTAGTTTACTCTATGGGAAGGACAACACCATCAATCACAAAGGTACCTTTATCTACCTCTACTCCAATAGCTATACCACATGTTTCCAGTACCACTCCTATGGCTAGTGTAACTGTAAGCCAACATAATCAAAAATATATATTTTGTGGGCGATGTTTTCTCAATGATACAGCAGCCATCTGTTTCTTTACCCCTACAGATGCTTGCTTCAAATGTTTCTATTCCTCCTGGATTTCTAACCCCAATCCATCAGTAGCCACCTGCATGTCAAGCACTGGGAGCACCTCAAGTGGGACATTTGAGTCAAGTTTCTCGTCCAAGACCACTGGATGCAAAGGTGCAACCTATTCAGGGTTTGCAGCAGCCAGTAGGATATGATGTTCAACTAGCTGTTACCAGAAACCAGAACATGAGAGAGTCACCTTTACCGAAGATGACCTCCTAAATGGACAGCAAGATTGGCGTTCCTTTCATTTACAATTTGAGAGAGTGGCCAATAGAAATCAGTGTAATTTTGAAAAGAAACTGAATTGACTTACAAACTGCTGAAGAGACAAACCTCTGGATTTCCACGACAGTCTAGGTGTAGAAACATGGAATGATTATAATCTGTCTCTCAAATTGGACAAGATTTAGTTGTACCGATCCTCCATCCTCACTACTCAGGCAGCTGTCTAATTTAACACAAATTCCTGAAGGGAAAGTGGAGGAGTTTTCCCAGAAGACAGCTCAAAATAGTTATCCCCATACATTGGGTGATGCTGCTGCCATTATACAAACAATGACAATGGAGGCATTTTTGAGAAAAATGCATCCATCAGCAAGCACCCTGCCTTATGAAGATTAAAGTTAAGGACTATGAAAGAGTTTTTGGTCATCCAAAGAAGTCAGTCAAATCTGTTACTTTGATGACTCAGAAGATGAGCAGCACTTTTCCTTGAAGGAAACTAAATTCAAGCCTGGGCAAGACAAAGTTACAAGAGTGGAACTGGTATTACTGGAAAGCCTCTGTCTGCTGCCATTAAAACAGGAATTCATGAGGGAATGAAAAGTATAGCCGATGATCCAGTGATATTCTCTGAGACACATGGTGGTTTACAATCTGCCCTAAACAAATTGTCTAGTTACTGTAAAAAAAATGGAATCTGACCATAAACTATTACAAAATTAAGATTACGATATTACCACAAATGGCAGATTATAAATAAGCACTATTATCATTTAGGTGACAAACCCATCGAAATTGTCTCCTCTTACTGCTTTCTTGAAATATATTCTTGGTGTTAACAGAAAAGCCAGCAATGTTGCAGTCAGAACTTGGTGAACTTCCCCTCCTCTGAAAACTAGTCCCTCTAGTGGCAAAAACTGGCTCCGGGTCTGTGACTTGGATAACTCAATACTACTAAAAAAAGCCTATCTACAGTTGCACACTAACCACATAAACGAATGTCATGGCTGAGTTGCATGTATAAAAAAACTGTAGCGCAACTTTGGACATGAGGAGACCTGGAGTAACCATGGTTCCCTGCGCAAAAATAGAGTACTACTCAATCCAAGATGAAATATTCAAGAAACTTTTACTGCAAACTCCATAATATACATTATTCACAAAAAAGAAACACTGCTGATCAAAGCTGTAAATTAAGAACCTATAAACTCTTTAAAATTACATTTGCAATGGCAAATTATATTTTAGATACGAGTTTCAATAAGCGACGAGAATGTGTGAGCTTCGTATGAGCGTGTGCCAACTACAAATAAAACTTTTTAGAGATACCCAGCAGAACAAAGATTATGTAAATTATGCAATAAAGGCTCTGTGGATGATGAGAAACATTTTACTTTAAATTGCAATAATCTACAGCAAGAGCGAGCACTTTTTTTAAAAAAAGTTAGCTAGCTTCACTAATTTCAACTCCCTAAATGAGCAAAAACAATTTGTATGCATCATGTCCTGCAACTTTGGCGACATACAGGTACTCAAGCATGTCCTGGAATTTGTTAATACAGCAATGACAAAGAGTACCAATTAGCTGTCATCGCAACCCCAAAGCCAGCGTAAAACTTATCTATTTAACTACAGGCGTAAAACTTATCTATTTAACTACAGACCAGTTTCTAGCAGCAGTGGGCCGTCGGTTGTTTTTTGCAGACTGTGTATATGTGTACTACCACCAGGTGTCACTGTCAGACCATGAGGTAGCGAGGACAGCCCCCTCGCTACCTCGGGTCCCATGCCTATCTATCTGTTTACGTGTGAATTTTGCGGTCAGCAAATTAGTAAAATACACAATGAATAGCTTCAAGACTATAACAAATTGTGAGGTGACTTTCCAACTCCCTTTTATAGGTTTTTGACAGAGCCGCGTGAAAAAATAATTGTTGTAGGAGTTAAATAGACATTGAATAGGCATTCTTTCAAAGTTTTCTTCCAAAGTTTTCTAGTCACACAGACTGATTTGAAAGGCAATATATATATATATATATATATATATATATATATATATATATACATACATATATTATTTACTAAATCTGTGAACACAGACTTGTTTTTGCCGCGAATACTTTAATCTTTATCTATCTATCTGAAAACATGTGAACTTTGTGGTAGCTTTTCTCGGACACTATTGTTCTGAAAAGTACCAAACTTGGTGTGCTGATAATATTGTTTGGAACAGTTATGATGTTAAAAATTAAGCCAATTAGGGACAATGAAATTTTGAAAGCTTTATATCATCTGACTTGTTAAATATAGAATTCAAAATAGTACATACAGGTTTGTGACACCTGCCAATCTAATAGACAGTGAACAAAAACATTAGCTTTTTAAATGATGCAAATTAGGAGCACTTAAAACATTTGAAATATGTATATGTTCATTACTGTTATACATAGAGGTGCCAATTTAGGTGCAATTTATAGGTTTGTGATATAGCTGCATCCAATGAATCTTAAATTAAAGTTGTAGCATTTTGAATAATATTAATTAGACGAATACACAAAATTGAACTCTTTCAAAAACTTCAAAATTCTGTTGCCAATGGAATTTAGCAATATGTCCCCTTTGATGGCAGCCATTTTCGGGCGATATTTATTATAATTAAGGAACCTTCTTATATCTCTGATTGGTCTCTGAGGAGAAATGTTGCTAACAACTATTTTGAGAGTGATATCTTGTCTGTGATTGGGCATAGAGGAAAAAAGCATATGCGCTTGACATCAAGCCTCATTTTGACCCTATTCTTCCCAAAATATCACATTTATTGCTCTCACATCAACCCTTGACCCATGCATGATAACAAAGGCTGGATTTACACCGGGGAATTATATATATATTTATAACTTTGTTGCTTCTGATGCCCATAATACTCACAGCATGCATAAAATATGATTCTCAGTTTAAAATAAATTAATACATTTAAAACTGATTCATTGCAATGACATCCTACTTACAAATGATGTATATACATATTTACAAATAAGCCCCACCACATTAGCTTTAGGATTAAACAGATATTGTTAAGTTTTGTTTGTGAGGCTGAAACAATACGGCAGATTGATTCTGAAATTACTATAGTCAGGACATTGTACCCAAAATTGTTCCTCATTGTTATGATGCCCACCTTCAGAAGGTTGTAGACTGTAGCAGAACTCAACAAAGAATGACATCTCATCCTCCCCATTATCACTTTTATCATTCTTTGAAATTTGTGGCATTGACAATTCCTACTGGCGTTCCTCTTTCATGGTATTTGTTAAGCATGTTAATGTAACAAAGCTATTTAGCGGTCCTCCTATCTGGTGTAGATATTATATGATCCACATAATTCAATTTTCTGTCAACCAGGTAAGGAGTAGGTCTTTTCGTGCAATTGCTTCAATTAAGGCTTTACTTGCTAATTTTCTTAGCTCAGGGTCTATTTGCTCCCTAATCAGCCTATCTCGATTTAAATCAGGCGTTTCACTCGGATGATCATTTTGGCTCACCTGGTCAGAGAGGTTACCATCATTGCTTACCTCTGTACTCAAGTTACCTTCATGGCTTACTTGGTCCTCGAGGCAACCAGCAAAGAATGTCTCTGCCAGCCCTAGACATTCATCGCCCTTGTCACTGGCTTCCTATTTAGAATCTTCAAGAGCCATTGACCTCGTCACTACACAGGCGGGAAAAATGCCCGGAAATTCCTGCTCAAGATGCTGTGTGTGCACTTCAGTCAAATATAGCACTGGTTTACCTTTAACACGATTCCGTAGAAGGAAAGTCAAACCTTCTGTCAGGAGACTAGGTACAATACCTGCAATCACTAGTCCAATTTTGAAATCAGATTTCAGGTAAACTTATTGAAGCTGGACTGTTATGTAATTTTCCTCAACACCCTCTGGCAAAATACTGGCTTTTTGATAAGTTTCGTCTCACAAAGGAAGTACATCGTAAAGACTAGGCAGCGCCAGTGTCTCTTAGGATCACAATTGCCTTCTGATCAACCACATTTTCTTTCTGTGACACCAGCCCTTCGGATTTGAAACTTTCATAGCCATCAAATATGGACTCACTTACCCTGACATGTGGATTCTCAAATTTAGCATGGAGATTATCAGAATGTCTGCCAGACATATTTAGAGGTGGGCACCCCTTAATGCGGACTAAACCAACTGGTGTCCCAGCATCATTGGTTCTTCTCTGGAGTAGAAAACACTCAGATTTGACATGGCCCTTCATATGGCAAGAGAACTTCTGCCCTGTTTTCTAATTAACAGGTTTATCTGACTGAGGAGAATCACTGGGCTTTTGTTCTTCTGATTTTTGACGGGGGGAAAGGTCCCCCATTCCTATTGGTTTTTGTCCAAAGTTAGATCTGAACTGACCCTGTTTTGGTTTTTCATAGAAGCTTTTAATGTGTCAACTCATAGTCATCAGCCAAAACTATGGCTTCATGTAATTTATCTGTATTACATTCATCCAGGTAGTTCTTAATTTCTTTTGCAATGCAACCTTTAAAGTCTTCTACCAAAATATGTTCCTTTAATTTTGCAAAAACATTTTCTGTTTTTCTGGAGGCACACCATCTATCAAAGAGATTCTCTTTCTTCCTGGCAAATTCCACATAGGTTTCATCTGGCTTCTTTTGGCTGTCCCGAACTTCTCTCTATAAACCATATGCTTTCAGAACAGCATCTTTCACCATAAAATAGTCAGAACTTTGTTCTATGGAGAGTGAAGAATAAACTTCTGTTTTTTCAATAAACACACTTTGCAAAAGAAGAGACCACAATCCTCTAGTTCATTTTAAAGTTTTAGCTATTCTCTCAAAAGATAGAAAAACTTTTGACACATCTTCTTCTTCAAATGTTGGTGCTAAAGTGCATTCTTTGCTGCAGAAAAAGGACGTGAATCTACTGAGGTATCTGATCTAGAATACCAAAGTTCAAGCTCTCTTATCTTTAACTCATGTTGTCTTGCCTCTCTTGCTAATTTTAGCTCATGCTCACTTGCTTCCTGTGCTGCCTCTCTTGCAGCCTGTGCTTTTCTTTCATCAGTTTCTTTTTCAGCCTGTACTGCATCTGTTGCTGCGTGTGCTGCCTCTCTTTTGCTTTGAACTTTTAATTTTGCTAATTCCAACTGAATTGCCAAACTTTTATTCTCCGACCCCCATCCACAAGGAAACCTTCTTCAAGTAAATGGGAAATTACCCTTTGCTTCAGGGGTATTTTCCTGATACCTGATGGTACCTATAAATTAAAGTATTTGGGCAATTTTTCCAGATCTTCCTGTAAAAATTAATCAAAATCTTTGACTGCCCAATCCTCATTACCCAGAAACACACTTGGATCGATGGATATGTTGTCCTATTGTCTGTATATTGAGCAACAACTATGTATCTAAATACCAGATATCCCTTGTTGAGTTCAAAATGTAAGATTCCATGTTTAGAAACTCCCAGAAATTTCCAGATAATTCAGAAGGTTCTAGAGTGTAGTGGAACTTAACAAAGAATGACAAAGATGTGATAACCTAAACAACAACAATATATTATCAATCAACAATCAATACAAAGTAGGTAAATGGAAATATACACCTAGTTATGCCGATGCTTCAATGTTAAACTGACTGCAGGTAAATCTTATTCCCTGGTGAGAAATTCTCCACAGGTACTGTCCCACGTTTTCACGTCCTTTGGTAGGTGCCAAATAGTCTGGTCCAAATCCCACAGAAATACAGTTTGGTTCCAATGTCGTACACAAAGGCACAGTGCTGGTCCAAATCCCACAGAGGTACAGTTTTGTTGCAATGTGGTACACAAAGGCAGGGTGCTTGTCCAAATCCCACAGAGGTACAATTTGGTTCCAGTGTGGTACACTTTCAAACATACCAGTCCACACAAAGGCACTGTCGACCGGTAAAAGCAATTCATAGCAATAGCTCACAGACCTACTGGCTGGATGACATATAACTTCCGACAGATCTCAGAATTCTCTCTCAGTCGTGAAGGGAGCTGCTTTATACACCCATGCTGAGAACTCTCACCAGTATTCCATAGGTTTCTAATCATTCACACATCTCAATTCTCAGGGACCTTTCTAGATCACAACAGGGTTTTTCCCCTTTTTACAACTGTGAATGTATGTAGGTCAACATTTCAGACCACTCCATTGTTCACTGATCAGCAACATGTGAGCTCAATGACGAAGAAGACCAACTCACTGACCTGGCACACACTCAATGATCCAGTGACCTTTTCAAATCAAATCAAACAGCAATGCTCACATCCATATCACTCATTTTCGACAGTTTGAGTCTTACAATATTAAATACAAATTCTATTGGGGGTTATATTTAAATCTTCCAGTCTTCATCTTAAGTGTGTGGTTGCTGAAACATAATTTTTATAATACTTTTCATGGCTTATAATGTTTGACACATTTAAGGTAATCACCTATCATTTTATATTCTGTTTTGAATTTCCCATATGTTCATGATTTTGGTAAAGGGGATTCAGCATTAATGTTGGAATTTGATGATGAAAAGAATAGTTGCTGATACTAGTCACAGAATTGTTTTATGTGTTTTAGAAATATGTTTTTTTTTTTGGACATGCTAGGCCTCGGTCATCAAGACATTGCCGTATCCATTGAACTGTAATATCTTGTGCACTGCGGTGGCCCAGGTAATTTTACCATCTTAATCTAGTTTTACACTGTCATGTAAAGAGAGTTTTAGGCACTAATGGTATAGTTGACTCATTACAGCAACTTGTTTTTTCTGACAACTATTTTAAACCCTGGTCAGCCGAGCATCTGCTCACATCTCTGCTGACAAAGTCTTTTTAAATCCCTTTTTGAGGTCGGGCCATACCATATAACTGTTAGGGCCTAACCCTAAACCAACAGAGTGGATTGGGGAGGTCCCTCCAGGCTAGATGATACTGTATGTTTATGTAACAGACCCGTTAGTTGCCTGCAGTATGCTGACTATCTTGTGTTGTCATCTTAGAGTAAAGAGGGCCTGCAGAAAGCTTCATACGTATTGTGAAGCATGGATATTAGAGGTAAACACCAGAAAATCCGAAGTAAGTATATCTAATCCCACAGGACAGAAAATAGAAGAAAGATTAATCTTTGATGGTAACCTGTCAGAAAATGTTAATACATATACATACTTGGGTATCAAAATGGCCAGCTCTAGTTGTTTTTCTTATGCTGTCAATGAATTACGGGATAAGAGCATGAAAGTCCTATCTAAACTTTGAAAATGTTGCAGCAGAGCTGCCACAAAGCCACATAGGCCTAATGACAAAAATGTTTGATCCATTTATCAAACCTATTAGTATGTATGCAGCAGAAATGTAGGGTTTACACAATTTCAAGGTAAAAACGGACAAAATGAGCCAAATACCATGTATTGAAGCAAGGTATGAATCCCTGGCTATAGAAAAATTACACATTAGTGTGTGTAAATATATTTTGGGAGTCCACTGGAACACTAGTAACTGTACTGTATCTGGGGAACTAGGAAGGAAGCCCCTGTACTTTGATATCATAAAAAGTGTTATAAAATAATGGATAAGGCTTATTGAATGCCCAGTTGATTCACTACTTCATATAGCCTATACAGGAAGAGCTCATCATTGGCAGAGCAAGGGATTCACTCATTGGTATATCACCTTAAACAGTTGCTAAAACATCACAATCTGGTAGACAAATTGACAAAGTTAATCATGTTGTTGTAGTTAGTGGTATAATGCAAAAATGGAAGAGGAGTTTCAACAACAAGTTGGGGACCATTTTTTTTCTTTTTAACCACGGTAAATTAGATGTATTTAGAATGATAAATATAAAGTTTGACTATGAAGATTATTTGAATGCTGAAAAAAAAGTTCAATTAGGGAAAAGCAAAGACAATGTTCAGTATGTATAGTGGAGAAATCAAAGACGGAACACTTCATTCTAAAATATAAGCATTACAAGGAGTTACGTGAAAAAATCTTTCAACCTAATACTGACAAATCCAAGCATGAAAATACATAAGCAAATACAAAAGCAATATATGTAAATGTATTTATGAAAACTTTTATGGGTATTTGGGGTAAATACTGCTATAGAGCAGGTCAATTAGGACAAGACAAGTTGGGAGTTAAAGGATGAGGAGAAAAAAATGGTGCTAACACTTGGCCCTAGTCTTTATTAAGACCCTTTCTTAGTTAATTCATTGTAAAACAAAATAGCTAATGAATATTATAAGAGTAAATGAGCGGGTCATAGCGTCAAGCTAGTACAGGCCAGACGGTGGAGCGGCCCTGGAGAGAAGTGAATCGTTATAAAACAAAACAGCTAATGAATATTATAAAAATAAATAAAAGGGTGGTCATGGCATCGAGCTAGAACAGGCCAGGCCGCGAAGCTGTCCTGAACAGGAGTACTCCTCTCCAGGACCGCTTCGCAACCCGGCCTGTTCTAGCTGAACGCTACTCCTCTCCAGGACCGCTTCGCGGCCTCGCCTGTTTTAATTTGACGCTCTGACCGCCCCCTCATTTATTTTTTAGAATATTCATTAGCTATTTTGTTTTATAACGAAATAACTAAGAAAGGGTCTTAAGAAAGACTAACTTGGCCCATTGGTCATTAGGTCATAGCTTATTGTCCATACATTAAACTTCGGTAGATTTACTAGTCATATTTCTTATCACACAGACAAGCAAGCAGTCATAATGCACCCCTCTTCAGAATCTGTGTATTGAGCTACTGTGTAATGAAGGATAAATTGCAGCGCACCGCGTCAGGCAGAGGACATCCATGGTGTCAGCGGCTGAAGGAAGATGGTCAGCTTTGTCTCGCTTGAGTGGCCAGTGACTAGCCATGCATTCATCAAAGACCAGTTTCCACTTAGCCTTACCGCAACGATATTATTTTGCTGTATTTTATGTTTGTAGTGTTAATTACTTAATAGCAAGACTACAGCACACATCTGAGCATTTTGTTTTTGTATCTTTTTAATCCTAGTCATTAATTAATTAATCTATTTATTTATTTATTTATTTATTTATTTATTAATTAATTTTTTTTTTTTTATTTATTTACAAAGACTACAGATTTGATTGGCTGGTTGCACATCCCAAGGTAGACTTGCTCAAGTCTCATTGGACTGTCTTCTGTATTCTATTTAAAATCAAATTCATTGCAAAATAAAATTTTAAGTAAACAC
Organism: Hermodice carunculata; assembly: GCA_964020975.1. Taxonomy (NCBI): domain Eukaryota; kingdom Metazoa; phylum Annelida; class Polychaeta; order Eunicida; family Amphinomidae; genus Hermodice; species Hermodice carunculata. Next base: position 56,567,134 of record OZ026619.1, read on the forward strand.
ACGTCGAAGCCTTATTCTGTTACAATACAAGTAGGCCCTTAAACCTAGCAAATTGGCATGGAATGTGTCTATAACCAGATAACATAGACTCCAGATGATTAGCACCGGGTGGTCTGCACTGTGTTTCCTATCACACAGACAAGCGAGCGGTCATAATGCACCCCTCTTCAGAATCTGTTAATTGAGCTACTGTGTAATGAAAGATTAATTGCAGTGCACCGCGTCAGGTGGAGGGCGTCCATGGTGTCGGCAGCCGAAGGGAGACAGTCAGCTTTGTCTTGCTTGAGTGGCCAGTGACTAGCCATGCATTCAACGAAGACCACTTTCCACTTAGCCTTATCGCAATGATAATGGGATTAGAACTGACCAGGACTCAATAGCTGCTACTGTTGAAAACGGCACGGCGGCAGTGTCGACCAGTTGAAAAAAAAATATTATAACAGTAGGACCTACTTAATAACACCGTGTAGTTGGCATAATGTTATACAGTTAACTTTGTGGAGGGGAAAATGTATCGCACTTGTGGGTGTAACCACGGGATGGGAAAATAGGGACATGCACCAGGGACTTCTGCATGTCGAATCCCAAGGGCGACAGTCCGTAATGGTGAAAGTCTTTTCAGCATGCTGTAGTCAGGTTTGCTGTATCACAGAGTTGCTTCATCGGTTGTCATATATAGGTCCACTGTCTACTAGACCAGGTGAGAACTCTATGCTGAAAAAGGACAACGATGTCCCCTCGCCGGAGCAGAATTTATACACTTGTTTACAGCTGACACCCAGGTGTTGTTTCGTATTTCAATACATGAGCTGGGAATTCTATGACAAAAATCAGTCCGTGTTTTTCTGACTTTTATCTGTTAAATGCAGTTCACGAAATTTGAAAATACCAAAATGGTGATTTTTTAGACTGAAAACGAAAATACAAAAAAAAAAAAAAAAAAACACCCCCCCCCCGCTAATGTGAAAAATAGAAGGATTTATAACTGTCGTCTGTTGACTATTAGCTGTATGAATGTGTTTTGCTATTGTCCACAGAGGGCGCTACTTGCATATTGAATTGAATTGAATGTATGTGCTCCCCGCACGGTCACCTCATTATATGCTATCGCATTAGTACTCGAAAACTGAAACAAATACAGCAAAAGGATACTGACAATACGGAGGAATGCATGCAGGCGAACGACTTGAACTCTTTCGTGACAACAAGTACAAGTTCATGTCAGCGAATTTCCACGCCCACATTGCGAGTGACTTGACACAGTCTCAGCAGCTCCAACATTAGGCCCCATAAAAATTACTTGTTTATCATCACCGCTCGCATCTTTTTTTTTTCCACCGCCCCTACCTTTTTATTTTCCTTAAAATCACAGAAGTTTCCTTTGAGGAACAAGGTCGATGTTCAATTTGTTATGGTACAAGTAAATTTGTATTTTATGGCTACTCCGCTACCGGAAGTGTTAGCATAGCAGAATCCTAAGCTGCAGACAAGTGATGATTTTCTCATTTGTGCAAATCTCTAATGCGGCAAAAAAAAAAAAAAAAAATCAGACGAACATTGGTTTCTTACATTTTTCTCAGCCTCTCTTTGGATTTTGAGCTGGATCTCATGATGTGACCTTCACCTTTCCAGGTGCTTATTTATTCTTTGATAGAATTTGGATGATCCACACATCTGTTTACCCATACCCATCAAATATCTGCAGCAAAAAGCTACCCATCCACCCCCCCTTTTGGGGGTCCCTTCACTTAATCTTATTCTACCACTTACTGTTCACATTTTATGAGCTTCAAGGGGGGGAGGGGGGTCATTCCTGAAAATGCTTATTGTTTTCATGTAGGAGCCATATTTCAAGTGGCAGTATTTCAAAAAGCATTTCAGTCATATGTTTGAAATTTTCCGTAGGCCTTATGACGGTAATGTATGCTAAAATTTAGTGAAGTCATAATTAATCCTTAATTTGAAGATCACTTACCAAAATCCAACATTAATTTCAAACATTTGATGATGTAGGAAATAAGGAATGTTTGTTTATTTTGGTGAGTGGCTGGCAGTTTGAGTGGAAGAGTTCAAGTAAAATAATTGTTAGGAAATACTGTTAGTTTTTTCTGGTATGTGTCACATAGTTGAAGTGAATGTTAAGGGATTGAGGAAAGCAAATGTCAGGAAATATTATTAAATTTGGTGCATGTTTGGCTGTTCAAGTAATGAAGTAAAAATACAGCAAACGTGAATGTTAGGAAACGATGTTACTTTTGGTTCATATCGCACAGTTGAAGTGAAACAACTGCCGCATTGAGGAAAGTAACTGTTACTGTTAGGAAATATCACGGCTAACTTAAAACATGTCTGACATTTTAAGTAGTAGTAGTAGTAGTAGTAGTAGTAGTAGTAGTAGTAGTAATAATAATAATAATAATAGTAATAATAATAATAATAATAATAATAATGATAATAATAATAATAATAATAATAATAATAATAATAATAATAATAATAATAATAATAATAATAATAATAATAATAATAATAATAATAATAATGTGGCTCTCAGCTTGTCTGTCGCGGTCCTGTGTGGAACAGGTGCCCTAGAAAAAAGGCGAGGCGGGGGAAGCCATATGGTAATCCTTATCAGCTTGTGCTGCCATGTTTACCAGGACCAGAGCTGAGGCAAAGGGTTCACCACGTACTCTGTCGCAGCTGTGGTAGTGGGACCCTATTTCCTTAAGAAGAAGAAGAAGAAGAAGAAGAAGAAGAAGAAGAAGAAGAAGAAGAAGAAGAAGAAGAAGAAGAAGAAGAAGAAGAAGAAGAAGAAGAAGAAGAAGAAGAAGAAGAAGAAGAAGAAGAAGAAGAAGAAGAAGAAGAAGAAGAAGAAGAAGAAGAAGAAGAAGAAGAAGAAGAAGAAGAAGAAGAAGAAGAAGAAACTATACTACATCAAAAACTATGAAACTGATTGTGATATATTTCATTGTTATATTTGTAACGGTTGATCAATTAACTTGATTCTCGATAATGTCATAATATCAGCAGTACTCTGTATGGAACTAATTATTTTATTACCCACAATAACACTAATAATTTGAACAAAAGCTATTGTTTCAAATGATGTCGTGGGTGGCTCGTATCATAGCGGTAAAATAATTACCTTGATACGAGTCTCCCGGATCAGTATATTGTTCATTGTTATGCTATATAAACTGATAATGTCAAAATATACTGTATATTGATTGAATAAAATCATTCCTGATTCCTGATGCTTCTGATCTCGGGTCATAAGGTAAAAACACCGAGAAGGTAAATGTTACTAGTTTAGTAGTTAGGAAATCAAGCGTGGTTCACGCATCATCAAGGCTAAGCCCTGGATGGGGCTCAGAGTGTGCGACAGCAAGGCTCTTAGCTTAATCAAATATTTGAATAAATCATGGATAAAAAAAATAAAAAATAAAAGCCTCCCTCCCGTCCCATATATTTTTTTTAAGTGATCATAAATAAGATATTTTTATGGGGCCTTGGCCCTTACCAGTGTCTGATTCTTAGTTGACATCATTAACTGCTCAACCAAATTAACGTTTCCGAAACTTCGATCATGCTAAAATTATACGGAGTAAATTTTGAACAACCGTTTTCATGTTGTCCATTTTTGCATGTTGACCCTGTAAATGTTACCTGCAGGCACTGAGTGAACGCACACTAAAGGCGGTTAAGCAAAGGGGGCTTACGAGCAGACGATACGAAATTGTGCAATGCCAATCGTTCACAGGGAATCCCCCTTCGTCATCATTTTTTAAAGCAACATTCAAAACGAGGCATTATAGTCTGTACACAAAATTATTTCATGTGATACACAAAATACTGAGACTACCTAGGAAATCATATATTTTTTCTTCCGAATTGTCACTTTCGTTGGATTTGCACGGAGATATAACCTAGTTCATGGATCACAATGTTCAGAATAGATGTTTGAATCCGGGCTTTTCAACTACGTCATTGTTCTAAAAATATGGGCTTTCCCCGTCGGCATCGACATGTCAACACATGTGCAGAACACTCAATGGTATTGCTCAACAGTTTCACTGACGAGGACGAAAGTACACCGATATAAAGGCTGGTGATATCCGCTGAAATCACAGATTTTAGGAACAAAACAGACAGCTGACATGACACAGATGATAGGCTGAAAATACACATTATCGCCCCGCTGGGGCAGGCATATGACAAAGACACTCGAATTTGAAATTGCGGATTCTGACGACACTAGTCGCTGTGGCCTGTGCCCACTGTAAGAAACGAAACGAAACAGTCGCACATAGCTTGTGAAAACACGTGACCAGACGGCGGCCAAGATGGACAACAGACTGGCCAAGGACGTTCACCAGTTACTGAAAAGCATTGACAGTTTCTCAAATGGACAGGCGAGGGTCACAGGCTGGGATAGCGATGATCTCGAGCATATAGAAATTGAGCTGCTGCCCAGCGATGGACCCTATAAGGGAGGCCGATTTGAGTTCAAGGTAAGTAGGTCACCATAATATTATGGATCTGCCGCAAGTCAATATTGCAACAGCCATGACCATGTAGCATTGGTAGCCCTCTGCAGGTGGTGCTTTTGATATACATCATTTACATGTATGAATGTGATTATAAATGGCCAGGTTATAGAATTATTATATTATAAAGTAGGCCTACATGTATTTGACATGTTTAGTGTCATGCATTGTAAAGTGATAAATACACCCAAATGGCAAGCGTAAGAGGCGGTGTGGAAAGGAAACAAAAAGGTTGCACAATCTTTTAGCGCATTTCATGGCTGAAGGTCAGTCACAACATGAGCTTACTCAGTGGCCCAAAATAAATTGTGCCCGTCACCATGTCCACGTTATAACGCAACTGCCGATTTGCCCTAACTCGATTTGGCGCTGCACAAATTAACTTTCACATATCTGGCAGATAATTCCAGTCATTTACCGTATCATTTGAAAAACAGTCTGGACAAAGATCTCTTTACTAACTATGCGCAGGAGGTTTGAATAGGTTCCACCTGTGACCCCACGACCATGTATCTTGTAGAGACCCCTCTCTGAACTGGAAAAAAGAAAAAAGAAATATCTAATCTAGTCTGTGATGCTGATGTATATCAAAAGGATTACACATCAGCATTTCAGACTAGATATTTCAATTTTTTAATGAAAATTTTGTATTTTGCATTATAGCAAATGAATGGGATCAAAGACATTGACCAATAATACCAGTAGAGATTTTGATTTTGGCTCCCATTTTATTCTTAAATAGAAAATGCAAAAATCAGATTACCTCAGCAGTCTTCAACATTGTATTGAAATTGCCCTATGCATATGGGACTAGCATGACTTGGCAGACTAACATTGATACTGTTCTGAGGCTGTATGGGTATCAAGGAATTTGTACTTAAGCAGAAATAGTACACAAATCTAAAGACTGTGTGAGCTTTAATTGCATGTGTGTATGTATAAAACTTGTTAATGAGAAGCTTTTTAAAACCCAAATAAATAATGTGGTGTGGCAAGTTATCATGAAGATCCCATGAGTCATGCTTCCATTGCCATGAGTAGTGGCCTGTATATTGAGCGTTTTGTACCACGGGGGGGGGGGGGGGGGGGGGGGGGAGCATTGACAGCAAAGCATCAAGTGGTGGGTAAGTTAAAATTACTGTAAATTGAAACTGTTTTCTTGGATTTGTATTTATATGTGTCTCACTGCTGAGACAATTCTGAAATTTAAAAACCAAAAACAAAAACCAACAGTGAACATTTATTTTTTATGGGATCCAAAAGCACAAGTTTTATGTATCAGCGATACCTGATGTCTGGAAATATGAAAATTTGCACATTTGAATATTAATTGTGCATTCATGATAGACAAACCATGATGGATAACCTTTATGCCTTTACAGAGCATGCAGACAAAGTTGCACAATCAGATGAATTATTATGAAATAAATGTGACATAAATGACGGGGATCAATTAATTCAATGTATATCTGTAACAGATTGATTAAACTCACCAACAGCCTATACCTTGTCGTGATACAGGTACACTAGCATGCATTTTTACACGATATAGGTTGAGTTGCTCATATTTAACAGAAATTGCACATTCACACACACACACACACACACACACACACACACACATATATATAAACACTTGTGTAACCATTCATAAAATGTTTGATATCATGTGCATGACATATACATTGGCTGCTCACTTGCAGTGTACATATTTTATGTTGCATGTTTATGAGAATTTAACTTGAGCCTCAACTTCATTTCATGCTTACATTGTACCCTGTTTCATGACCACAATGTAATGCAGTTCACACTTTTTTGTTTTTCATGCTCAGTTTGCAAATTGCACTGCAGTTCATGGCGTAAATCCTGTTTCAAAGTGCAAGAAGCTTACACAAGTGTGTGGACTTTAGAATCTTGTGTGTTGCTTCTTTGTGTTCAATCTTCACAGTGTTATTCGTTGTCTTTCCAGCTGACCATGAGGGATGGGTACCCCTCTGAGGCACCAGGTGTAACATGCAAGACAAATGTCTACCACCCCAACATCGACCCTACTTGCTGTGAGGACAATGTCTGCCTCAGTCTGTTTGGAGAGTGGGAGGAAACGTTCCGATTAGAAGACTGTGTTCAAGGATTGCTGTTCTTGTTTTATGAGCCCAACCTCGAGGATCCCTTGTCACCATTCTTTGAGCCAATTTTGGAGTATGAGGAGTTTGTGCAGAATGTCAAAGTTGCAATGAGAGGAGGAGAAGTTGAGATGAATTATTTTGATAACTGTTTAGTGGACGATGAGGCAAACGATGCTGTCAAAGATATTTTGGATAAGTTGGTGAATGTTGCAGTTACAGGTCATGAGGACGTGGAGCAGTCCATTGAGAATGGTAAGAAAGATATGTGCACGCAAACTGATGAGGTCAGCCATTTTGATGACGTTGTGTCCACAGTTGCTGATATGACAACACAAACTTATGAAGATGAAGATTTGTGCAAAGCAGCACAAGTAGGATTTGGGTTTGAAGCCCGTTTTGAAGAACTAGATAGAGATAAAAATCTTGGTCTTCCAGATATTGTTCAAGACCAAAATAAACATCCATCTCCATCACTGGAGGATGACAGAATGGCAACTATTGATATCAATGACAACCAGACCAAAGATTGTGAGTTTGGAGCAACAGGGACCCACCAAGGTGCCAAACTTGAAAGACAGTTGTCAAAAGTAGAAAATGCAAACAACGCCAATTTTGATACAAATACTCAAGAAAGTGTTCATTATAGGCATGATAGCTTTACAGACGTTTACCATGTTTTTAGGAACTGCAGTTACTCTGGATTTGATAACTTAACTAATGTTGTGGCAGGCGTATGTGCCTATGCCTTTTCGAAAAGGTGAATAAACTTACAAACTCCATTGCTCGCATGAGCCACAAGTGATATATTTTTAACATATTGGATAATTGCCAGGGTGTATAAGGATCAGGTTAATATGAATACTGATTTAACTTTCTTGATATAATCAACAGTTTCTTATAAACCTGTTTTGGCAAGTGTAATATTAATTTGCTCATCAAAGTGCTGTGATAGCCCATTGCCTCAAAGTGTGGCACAACTTGGGAATGTGTATACTTGTGTATCGTGTTCAAGAAGAAATCTGCTGCAGGAAAATTCAGGACCTCATGATGTTTTATGTCAGTACTAATTTGTTTATTACTTCGTGCGTGGAAAGTGTATTTAAAGAGAGAGAGAGAGGGAAAGAATCAGATTATACCATTTTCCACAAACATTGCTGTATATAGAAACTTGTTATACCGAGGCAGAAGTGTGATTCATAGCACTGTGCAAATGCACATTTGACCTGTTTATATGGTGCTGCAGAACAATTAGCATCCCAAGAATTCTCACAGATTGATTGGTTGGCAAAGCAACATTTATAATATGGGTCATGATGAATCATGGTTTAACCCTAGTGCTGCGGGGCCCGTGTTTATACGGTCCAAAATGCAGGTTAAAAAAAAAAAACAATTCAGCAGTACTAGGGTTAAAATCACGGTGTTCCTGTAAAGTGTAATTATGACAACGGAAAAGTACATTCAGTCATTGCATAGGAAAGTGAGCATTAATGGCATTTCACAGCAACACAAAGATAAACGTATATATGCATATGCGTGTACGTTTTACTAGAAATAACTGCACATGTTAACCCATTGGTTAACAAATCACCAGGAATAAAAACTGGCGGATGGTTTTATGTTAAATTTGTTATACTTGATTTGGATACCATTTTCTTCAGTCCTGGACATTTATTTGCTGTGAGCCTGGAGGGAAGTCTATTACTGATGTCGATTCTTCACTGAGTAGACATTTAATGTCCAAACAGTGGAAGACTTAATTTAAACTTTTTAAAGTTTATATAAGGTTATTGGTATATTTTACGCATTTATTTCCTGAAAAAATGGCATGTCTTTGGTTGAATGTTGAGGAAGTATTGCGAACTTCTGTCATATGATGTTTATGCAATCTGTTCAGCAGAATAAACTTGAAATATAAATTTTGAACTCAAACGTGTTTGGAGAAAATATTTTTAAGTATTTTTTTTTTTTTTTATATTGATAGCCCAATATGTCTATTTAAAGTTGCGGGTAACAACTGAGATCTCACATGGTACCAGAGAGTACATTGGCATAGAAATACATGTGAACCCTTTTACGCATGTAAAAATTGGTTGTCCCTTGGATCAATATGTATACAAATTATGAAGACTTGTCCATGAAAGGACTATTAAATTTGTTGGTTGAAAGATTTGTTTGCATGATTGGATTTGGCAACAATTGGACTGTTACCTCCGACTGAACAGTTCACAGTTATTTGCACATTGGGGACACACTTTTATGTCTTTTTTTTTTTTTTTGAAGGAGTCTATAATGTTTAAAATGTCTATGCAAGTTCTGAATTATAATTCATACTTCTTGTATCAGCCAATAACTATTTTAGCATTGAGATAAATAATAGACCTGTTGATTCCCTGTCTCAGTGCGCCTTAACTCGTTCCATACCAGTCCCTGATTTTTCCATATGTTGACCTAGATTTAAGAAGGCAATTGCATATTTAAATTTTTCATGATAAAAGCTTTCCTTCAAGTATCAACATGCCTATGGTCTTAAGTCAGTGGTTCTGGCACTGCCTGGCAAGTCATGCTGCAGCTGCCGCAAAGGCAGCTACAGCATGACTTGCCAGGAGCTACAGCATGACTTGCCAGGCAGTGCCAGAACCATTGTCCAAGGCCTGTGACCATAGTATGAAATGAGTTAATTCAGGCTGTCCTATGGAGAAACAACAGGAACAGTGGTACCTGTTATTTGTAGCCACACCATTCACCTGCGCTTTGTGGCCACAGGACCCAATTTCTTTGTTAATTTACCCACTGTGACAAGTCACCTGCAGTATATGGTCATGTTTTTGTCGCAGAAAGGGTGGCACACGGCAGATACCACTGTATTGTAAATTGGTTTTGCTGTTTTGAAAGTTTATCAGCTTTACATACATAAAATATTAGGTGCTGTTTGCCCCACTATACATATATACATACATGTGTATGTATGTGTGTGTATATATATATATATATACACATTATCCTGCAGGTCCTCGACATGAAAGTTAAAGCGAAAATGACATGCTTTCAGCATAGAATTAAAGAGGAAAGAATCCGTCCCCAAATTAAGCAATATTTTTAAATTTGCAGATCTAATTTACCCCCCCCCCCCTCCAAAGAAAGAAGAAGAAAAAAAAAGAATTTCAGCCATTCACAGTTAGCTCAGAACTTATGTGGACATGGTTTGATGTTATCTGCGCTGACGGACAAGGACACATTGTGACTGATCTCACACTGACCTCTATCATGGATACTTCACGTGTCCCTCTTTTAAACCCAACATTAGCTTTTGAAACTACAGCTGGGGTTGTGCCAGAGGTATAAAACGATTTTTCATTAAATGGAAGAAGGATTATGATCTTTGGCATGGCCTGTTCACGCGCCTCTGTGGTGCTGTTCATTAAGCCACCATTACCTTTTCCTCCAGGTGTGTTCTTTTTATTGCCTTTATCAGAGACCAAGACAACTCGGTTGTCTTGGTCTCAGCATGGAGCTATAATACAACACAGATATTACTGAATATGTATGTATGTATGTATGTATGTATGTATGTATGAAAGAGTACCAAATTGAAATAACTGGCAAGTGGCTGAATGAAATAATTCTTGGCTAGTCCAAACAAGAAGACCTCCACATGTTTTCGCGGGGCAACACGGATGAAAGCTGTTGGCCACGTTGTTCTATGTGTGTGATGTATGTATTTTACTCTGAATAATTTAAACGCGAAATTTAAAAGGTTCATTATACAGCAGGCGGAATTCACGTGGGCTGTAGCATTCGATCGGGTTGAATACTAAGCTTGCATGTAATAGGAATTATTTTGCTAATGGTGGCAATTACAGTGGACTTGAATGTATGACATAGAGTGCACATTAATATGCAAATGTTCAGACGTCATGCAGTGGCAGTAGATGAATAATGTTGGAACGCATGCCAGCAATCGAACAGTGGATTGTCTCTCAATGGGGACTATATTGAGGGACTAGCCACCTACCGTGACAAGATTAACGGGAAGGAATGCTTCAATATATTCGTGCATCAGATTTTTTTAAAAGACGTATGGACATGTTCTTCACCTTTTCACCCAAGTGGACTCCGGCGAGTTCAACGTATAGGCCTACAAACAAAGCAACCACGGCTGAAATCTATTATCTTTATAGGCCTAATATTGACTTGTCATATATTAATTTAAGGTATCGTTACAATGTTGGTGAGAGGTAGCAAGAATACGCAGCTTGCTTTATCCAGCACATCGAAATCAGGTTAAATATTACCAAATTTTATGGACTGCAGTGCAGCAAAATATGTTTTTCCAGTTGCAGATTAAGTTTGGTAATAAATAAACATCTATTTCTGTCACAAGACTCCTTTGCATGTCTGACTTAGCACAGTTTGTGGTCACTGATCCGCAACCGGGTTTAAAGTTGTCGATGTGCTAAAATTGTGAACAGTTACCAAGTACTTTTCGTAAGTGGAGGCGCGTTCACACTTGCGATACACTCACAGCTTGTTGCTAGATCTGTAGTTGACCTCGTTCCAAATTTCAGAGATGTACGTTTGATGGTGCTGATCCACCGATTTTTGTTCCAGCATTTCCATAATTTACTCTATATTCCCAAAGTGCTCTAAAAATGCTGGTCAAGCCAAATATCATGCATGCCATTTTTGTTAAATTAATTATACAAAGGTTTTCCAGACCACACTCAAATATTTTTATCGGTGAAGTTCCGCTGAGGATGTAAGATTGATATTTGACCTTCGAACACATGTCAAATCTTAACCACTATTGATTTACATGTTTAGTTTTGCCACCAATTAATTTCGTATGCGAGATTTAGGCATGTTTTGAACTGCAGTACAGTATAGATTCGATGGTGCGGAGTTGACCAATATTCGGCACTTCGAACCAGAATTTGAAACGTTTGTTACTCCTATATATGTATAATAACAACTAAAATACTACACTTGTATACTGTAAATTTCTTTAATTTCACTGTTTTGGACATGAACTGGGATTTTAAAGGTTTTTTACTCTAACATGTATAACTAAAATGCTACACTTGTATACTGTAAATTGCTTTGTTTTCTCATGTATAAATTTTCACGGTTTTTGTATTTTTTTACATTTCATTTTAGACAACTGTAAACGAAGGTAAATCCTAGGTCAATTTTTCCGAGCGGCAACCTTTTGGAGTTATAAAAAGAAAATAATGAGAAAGATAAACCGGTGATTAACAACTTCCCTCTGCATCAGAAGGAAAGTTATTGTCTCAATCTTGCTATCAAGAGCATCAGTGCTGCGATTGGCACCTTTTTCATAGTCATCCGCGAAAGTGTTGTGTGCACGTGGCCATATTATGGTAAGAATCGTTGATCGACCCTGGAAATACTTGTGCAACAAAAGGACCATTTCGCCTTTTTCCCGATAACTCGCCGAGCTTGGTATTCCGAAATGGCCAGAAAAAGCCCTTATAGATGGTCTGTTAGCTCTTACGGTATAATGTACTTTATTCCAATTTGAATCAATTCTGTAAAATTTGATGCATGCATCGGAGTACGCAAGCGAACCTTGCCCAAGGGCTGTTCCAAAAAATACCTTACGGGTGGGGTGCACGGCAATTTTTTTGTCCGCTACCTGGAGGTTTCAACAAAACATATATGTCCTTTGGGTGGAGGGTTAAATAAAACTACATGTCCTGTGCGTGGAGGTATCTTGATTCACCATTTCCGATAGATTACTATATGTTATATTTATAAATGATAATAAAATCAAGGACTTTTGATTTTTTCCCATCCGTTTGTTCTGACTAATCCGTCGACTCCAATTTCTCTTCCCACGTATTGTAAAACACTAAATTCTGGAACCCTATCGCATTAAATTACAACATATGCGGTGGGACTGGGCACCAGTATATAGTGGCACTTCGGTAGCTCAAACTGGAAGCAGCAAGGCGGCTCGCACTAACGAGGAATCTGAACAGCAATGAAACTAGATCTATTCAAAGATGCTGTAAATGAACTTGCTTCTTTAAAGCTGAGAAAAAAAAACATCTTTAAAAAAAGATGTACACAAATGCCTATTTGAACGCAAAAAAAATTGAAAAACCTCTTAAATGGGAACGTTTAAGAAAACAAAGAAACAAATGCACCAGCCTGCGTGAAAAAGCTATCAAGAGATATTTCTATGAGGGCTGTAGTGGCGAGCCATCTAAGAGTAAATTTTGGCCTACTATTAAGCCATTTTAACCAATAAGGGCTACAGCGCTCATGAAAATATTACTTGAACTGATGGTTCATCACTTGTTTCAGATTCAGAACAAACATGTAATATTTTTAACGACTATTATGTAAACATTGCTCAAGACATTGGCAGAAATACGAGCAGTCACATACCCTTTGATGACATGGATACATATACTGAAAATCCCAGTGTCCGAGCAATGTATGAACAATGTAATGTGCCTTCTGACAGATTCTCCTTTCGAAAAGTTGAAAACGATGAGGTTGTCAAAAAACTACATATGATTCACACCAAGAAAGCCACTGGCTATGATAAAATCCCCCCCCCCCCCAAATTAGTTAAACTCTCTGCTGATATCCTAGCTCCCCTTCTGACCGTGGTTAAAGAGACTTCCAGGCATACGAGTTAATTGCCATGCTTTTCAAAGATTTTTGAAAGCATAATCAGCGATCAGCTTGTTGATTTCTTTGATTCAGTCTTCTCACCTTTTTTGTCTGATTTCGTAAAGGTTTCAGTTGCAACAGCCTACTGGTTAAAATTACTGAAAACTGGAGAAAGGAACTTGACAATGACAAGTATGTGGGGGCAATTCTTATGGACTTGTCTGGGCCTTTGATTGCCTCCCCCATGCTCTTGCCCTCTCCAGACTTGAAGCCTATGGTCTACAAGAAGAAGCCCTTAAACTCATGAGTAGTTACTTGAGTAACAGGAAACAGAGAGTTAAAATTGGTGATAAGCGCAGCAACTGGCTTACTGTCTTGAAAGGCGTACCCCAGGGGCTCAATTCTTGGGCCGCTCCTCTTCGACATTTTTATCAACAATATGTACTACAGGATAAACTGGTTTTCAGAAAAATGAAATGATGGCAAATCCAGAAAAATTCCAAGCGCTGGAATGAAATTTTGGAATTAACCATGAGGTCATTAGTACCGAGGATCATGTGAAACTCCTGGGTATAAATATAGATAACAAGCTCAAATTTGACATTCATATAGCTGAGCTGTGCAAGAAAGCTGCTGGACAGTTCAATGTCCTGAAGAGACTAAGCAATTATTTAGATTCTAAATGTAAGTTACAGATCTTCAGGTCTTTCATTTTGTCTAATTTCAATTACTGCCCTCTTGTCTGGCACTTTTGCGGGGCTACTCTGACAACAAAAAATGAAAAAAAAATCCAGGAACGTGGCCTATGCTTTGTTTATGATGACCACAAAAGTGATTATCATTCACTTGTGAAAAAGGCAAATTTGTCAATTGGTAGAATCCGATTACTTTCCATTCAAGTCTACAAAGCTCTGGGGGACCACAGCCCAAATTATTTACAAGACATTTTAAACAATATACGTCAAATAAAGTTTCCCGCTCATGTAAGTATTTGAACCATCCTACATATGACAAGGTGACTTACGGTAAAAACTCTTTGCGCTACCAAAGTGTCAAAATTTGGAACCAAGTCCCTAATAGCATAAAAGATGCTGTAACTTTGACAGAATTTAAAAAACTGATTGCCACCTGGACCTTTGATGAGCTATGCACTTGCGCAGCATGCAATACAACCTTCCAGTCCAAATATCCAGATGAACGAGATGCATGACTGTCTGATATTTGATCATTTGTAACTTGTGGTGCTACTTTTTTCATTTGTGTATAAATGATGCCATTTTAGTTATAAGTATTTGTCTAACGTTACTTTATGTATGTATTTCATCGATTTTAATAGCCCTTTGGCAAATATTTCTCTTTGTACACGTGCCGATTTTAAACAAAGCTTTGTATCTTGTATCAGGCACTATCCATTACTATGGCCACTGTGCTCGGGGCACAGAATCGGATGAATTGGGAACACACAACGAGAGAATTTGGGAATAGGGACAGAATCGGATGATTGGGAACACACAACGAGAGAATTTGGGAATAAAATACCTGTCAACTCTTCCGATTTCCTACTTCATTTTAATTGTCTCCCGCCCTCCTCATCGGGTTTTCCATGTGAATCTACGACACTTCGTCCTAATCAATATTGTCGACTTTCAATTTCGGCGCGATATCAGTTGATCACATGGACCATTCGCTACTAATACTATGAATACAAGGGAAAGGACGTACTTCAGTTCGTCGCATTACATTTGGTCGTCAGACTCATATGTAATAAAATCGAATGGTCATTTGATCGCAAATTAACCGGTCGAAATGAATACAGTCGCCAACATTTTTAAATGACGTAACAACAAAATTATGTGAATTGCATCATGTATATAGGCCTGTTGAAAATGCAAAGTTTCGTGATGGGTTTGCCTTCATATCAACCCAAAAGCTGATTGGGGCCATGCCACGCTGTATACGGGGTAATGGTTAATGCATCATTTGTGCTTACCCCTCTAGGGACGAATTGAGCAACCGGAGTTTCGGTTTCGCTTGTCAAAACAAAAGATCAACGCGTCGATCGTGTCAAAAATAAAAAAGTGGTCGCAGTTGATTCTTAAACAGCCACATGTCCGATTTGTTCAAGACTGAATCCCCCCCCCCCCCAAAAAAACCTGCAAACAATCGATTTTATATGGCTTTATTCGACAATTTAACAGTTTGTCATAAATGTGCCAAATAACCCAGGTAAGCCCCATTAGAGGTCTTACAAAATCTCGACAAGTCAGTCGATCGATCAATGTAGGTAGAACTTTTATGCAAATGAAGGCAGAATTTGTTAATTGTACTGTCAGTATATATGAACATGTGCCATGAAAATACATCGATATCAAATGTGTTAGGTTATGGATGTATTTGCGTATAAATGGTATATAGAACACTATCTATTTGTTTCACATGAAGTGGTAATTCGCGTACGATTTCATGACAAGAAAACATGCCGCATGAAGTGATACAGAACATGGCGGGTCGCACAAGCGCAACGACGTCCTTGCATAGACGACTTTCAATCGGTTATGGGAGACAGAAATTAAGCTAGTCTGAATCCCGGACCTATGAAAATGAAACGTCCATGAAGATAATAAGGTTTTCCTAATTTTATTTTTATGCCCCCAACAGGGGGAGGGGGCATATAGATTTGCTCTTGTCCGTCCAGCCGGCATTTGCCACATTTATCACACATGTATCAAAAGGCATTTGAGGTGCACCTATGAAGCTTGGTGGGAACATTAATCAACATATCAAGATGTACACCTTTGTTTGTCTCTTGGATTGATTATCCTGTGTTAATTAATCATTAATTAATAAAAATGTTGACTCAACGTAAGGCTTGTCAAAGTAGGTTCGCGCATATCTCAAGAAGTTTTTCATATACAGCTATGAAACCTGATGGAATAATCAATCAACATATGAAGGTGTTTTTATTAATTAATTAATTAATTTTTCATTTATTTATTTATTTATTTATTTATTTATTTATTTATTTATTTATTTATTTATTTATTTATCTATCTATTTATTTATTTATTTATTTATTTATTTATTTATTTATTTATTTATTTATCCATTTATTTATTTATTTATTTTTGTTTTGTTTTGTTGGGTTAATTAACCTCTGTTCATTTTTAATTAATTAACATGGCGAAAACGTCAATTCAGTGAAAATATTGGCTCATGTCAAACTTGTGTCATATGTATTCACAAAATGTTGGAGGTACAGTATTAAACTTGATAAGAACATTAATCAACATGTGAAGGTGTGCCTTAATACACCAATTACATGCTACCCTTCCCAATGCTGATGGGGACAGTGATAGGTGGGGGCATCTGTGCCCTTTGGACACGATCTTTTCTAGTTGTGAGTCCTCTTCAGTTTAGTGATTCAATATGATTCTATCCTATTGTAACAGATGCAGAATTGTACCATGGGTCATGGTGGGGTAGGAAATTACCCGTCCGGTGGACAGAGGGGTTTGAAAATAGAAATGCCCGGTAGATGGAGGCTTCATGTGAAAAGTATGTCCTGGGTAGGGGGGTGCTTCCAAAAGGTGCCGTCCACCCTCCCCAGAATAGTTTTTGGAACAGCCCCAACGATTTCATAAACTGATAAATTATGATTTCAAATGGTTCAGATTCAAAAACTCGCATTAAGACTTCAGACTCTTCGTACTAAGAAAAAAAAAAAAAAGGGCATAGCAAAAACAAACCGGTACTGTGGCATTCCTATGCTCTGCTGACCTTGGATGCACAGATTCATGTGTCTCGGACCTTTGGAATAATATCAAGGTTGTCTTCTTTCTTTAGGATCATCATCATCACTGTTTGCCATATCAAAGTCCTTACTCACACAGTTCGAGAATCCTCCTTTTTAAAATGAAGCGATAGGACTACTACTAAGGTAAAAGCTAATCTGTCAGTTTGACCATTCAAAGTCAAAATTAATAACATCAAAAGAAACAGCATAGGAAATTTCCTAATGGTTTTTAATGGTAACCATATGCCAATGTGCCAGTTTGACCTTTTAAGATCATTATTAACAACACCAAAAGAATCTCCACAGGTCATTTCCTGTTAGTCTCTGACGTAACCATGGGCTCTGCGCCCACCATTATTGAGATGTAAGGCAAAATATCAGTATTACCTTTCAATATTAGCGAAGATCAAATTAACATCAAAATTAATAAGTGCAGTAGATTATAGTTCAGTGTTAAGAGTTGCTCCTGGTGAAGGTGAGAGACTGATAAAAGTCACCAAAGTACAGAACCATCATGGTCCTCTTGTTTAAGATTTTGCCAAAAATGAAAAAGAAACCGTAAAAACCCTAAAAATTATTGGAGCTTCACCATTTTAACAAACTCACCCAAGGTACATCCCCACCAATTTGAAATGATTCTGGCAAACGGTTTTGGAAAGGAGTCGTAAATGTAAATTTCCTTTGCAATCCCAGTTGACTTACATGGTAATCAATACCAAGATGTGCATCAACAGACAAGTGCATGCAAAACCAATCGAAAAATTCGTTCAAAATCAGAGATAAGGAACATAGCCACCTGGTGACCACTTGTTTGACCCTTCCACATATATCTCTCCACCAAGTTTCAGCACAATCTACAGATCATGCGGTTCACGCGTGTTACAAGAATGTTAAGAGAATGTTTAGAAAAGTCAGTCGACAATGTATGCGGAACGAAATGACGTGACCAAAGTTTGGCCGGCGAGATGGTTACTTCTAAGATGGTCTTTGACATGATAATTATATCGATTGAAGTGTAATTTTTCGCCAGATTATGACGGCATCAGCGCTCAGCACCTCTCTAATATCTTAGTAGATGTTTTAACTCCTCATGTTATGGAACAATGACATGGTGACGTTATTGTTTCCTTTCCTGTGGAAACAGGCATGTGCCAAGGAATTGTGTTGTCACCACACTTATTTAATAATATTTGTAAATAATTTGCAGGAATCTGCCATTAAACAGCGGTATTTGTGTTGCCATTCATTACGCTTTTTAGTGGCACCATATCTGGTTTACAAGCATCTATTCACGCGTGTGCAGAGTATTCTAAATTGTGGATGTTTTGTTTTAATCCATATTAAGTCCAAATGTATGACTATTGGTGCGAATCATTCATGTGATCCTCCATATCTTTACCTCGATAATGAACCTGTGTTAATCATAATGCATCATGAGCTGGACATCATGATTCATGTGTCACACCGCATTAACAAATATTGGCAAAGGTTCTGTGGTCTTGAGAAAGTGGGCTTAACACAACTACATGTTGGTCTTAAAACAACAGACCACAGTTGTAAATCCTTCTATTTTTTCATACTAGCGTTTTTCAATCAAAAAATCAGCATTTTGGCATTTAACAGATAAAAATGGCAGAAAAACACGGATGGATTTTTGTCATATAATTCCCAGCTCATTAATTGGTGATAATTGAAATACGAAACAATACCTGGATGTCAGCTACAAACAGGTGTATGAATTGTGCTGTGGCCAGGGTTATATCATTGTCCTTTTTCAGCATAGAGTTCCCACCTAGCCTAGTGGGCAGGGGACCTATATGACCACAAATGAAGCAACTCTGTGATGCAGCAAACCTAACTTGGTTCACTCTATTTGTAACACAGAAGCTACAGCATGCTGAAACACAGTATTGTCACAACTACGGACTATGGGATGCCCAACCAGCCAATCACAACTGTAGTCTATAACCTAATGAACACCGAAGTCAAGACACATTTATGGAAACCTATATGTAATCCTGTTCTTATGGATGGATTAGACTTCGTATCTGCGTCCGAAAAGCATGAATTTGGCTGAATTGGAATCTGACCAGGAAACAATGGTCAAGGGTTTCCTTGGCATGGGGAAGCGTTCTCACCACACTTCACTTTTGCAGTGGCGGATCCCGGAACTTGAGCAAGGAGGGGGCCGATGCGATCGGCAAGCTTACTGGGGGGTCGGGGTATGCTCCCCCAGGAAAATTTTACATTTTTGCTGCAAAATGTTGCATTTTAGTGCTTATTCCGTGCTTAATCTGAGGTAATTTTCATGCCTATGATAGCATATATTTTTGTGTAAAGATAATTCAATATGACTAAATTAGACAAGATTCATGTATGACTTATTCTTGAAGAAATAGACAAAGGCAAGTTTATACTGCATCACTGGATGATCCAAATATTTCACCTGTTGTAAGCTGTTGTATATTTCACCTGTTGTAAGCTGTTGTATATGCAAGAAGAAAGGAAACTTGCAATTATGGAGGTCATTTTCAATTGGACTTATATGACTGTAAGCCTATATAAGTGCAAAGTGATAGCATACCTAAGGTACAACTGTCAGTCTGAGTCGGATTTCGTGTGCATACATATGCCTTAGATCGATTATAGTACTATACTATGCTCAGTCCCACCGCTATAGGCAGCTGTAGTGTACAGTTTTTGATAGGAATCAGCAGAGTGTGTGTATTGTGCCCTCAAAACATTCACTTTCAAATTTTTAGTCACCCTTACTCCACATTTTCATTATAACACGATACGGTAAAGTTGCATGGTTGCCAAGTGGGATTTTGGTATGATCATACAGTGTCAGAATTAAACCACATATTGATCCAGTTTTTGTTTTTGCATATGTTTTTAATCTGATAGATCTCCCACAGGGTTCTTTAAAACTATAGGCCTTGGTTGATTGCTGGCATATCTATCTATGATTCTGTTGTAGTTCAATGGTATGTCTCTGTGGATATACAGCAACATCGGAACAACCAAACGTTCTCGTCCCATGGTGTTTCTCCTTAGAGTTTTCACTACCTTGAGGGCAGAATGAGCTCTTTCTACTCCTGCTTAAAACTGGCACAACTTGGCATCCCACCCTCTTGGCCACAAAATGATAAAATGTCATTTACACTTCGTGTTATAAGTTTTTCAAAATATATGGGCAATAGGTGCTAGCCCTTTATAGCTTGTTGTGAGAGAAGAGTAGATCGCTGCTAAAACTGCTCAATCGTATTGTCCAGGAATGTATTAAATATAACCCTTCTCCAGTAGTCTTTGGGAGTGTCTGCTTGCACATTATTTCTCAGCGTTTGCCTTCCACATCTTCTGGGAATGCTGAGCTCTGTAAGACCAGCAATCTTTGCAATACCCATGCCGTCAGAAAACACATCTTCAAATTCCTCCTCTGCTTTGCTGCTAACTGCCAAAGGGGTATTTGCAGACAGCAAATGCAGCAATGAAGTAGGGGGAATTTATGGTACTTAAAAGGCCATTTGCATCAACGACACTTTTTGCATCCCATGACTGTTTATCTGTAGCTATAGATTCCAGACAGTGACATATAGCTTCATATAAGTGATGAAAGTCATCCATTGTAGTGTGATGTTCAACCCAACGTGTCTCACACATCACCTTATTCTTTTGTGCTGCTTTGAGTTGAGGTTCTTGTTCCCTGGACCTAATGGTATGAACCTCCTCTTTGGATTTTTCAAGTCATCTTTGTCTCTTTGGTTGGTCAAACATAATCCCGCATTCTTCGGGTTTTCAATCATGCAGTGAATTTCTGGCAGTTGCATGAAGTGCTGAGGACAAGATTGAGGCTATGACTGCAACAGTATAGGTAAAGAGCACGTGGATTGTCCCTCAAGAAATGTGCACGGGAGCCATTGTTCTGTCCAGAAATGTTTGGTGCACCATCATATGTATGTGCATGGCATGCGTTCGGATCCAGACCAATTCTGTGTAAAGAACCCTTCAAGGCATCATAAAGATCTGCCCCTTTTGTTGATTCAGCATTGAGATAATCAACTAGCTTTTCTTTAGGTTTCTGATCTTTGGTGTACCTTGTATACTTTTGCTGGAAATTTGTAGATAATCAACTAGCTTTTCTTTAGGTTTCTGATCTTTGGTGTACCTTGTATACTTTTGCTGGAAATTTGTAGCCTTTATGTGGTCTCCGTTTAATTTCGTCTGATGTTTGTGCATTATCAATGTGTTTACTGATGTCGTGCAGTGGAGTGTTCCAATGGTTTTGGTATGTCACACGACGGCTTTGATGTGTCTTTATGTATTTCGGAGTCCTCCTTAGTGGCTGATGCAGTTTGTTGACTGAGATCTGTAATGCCAGTGGTTTGGCCTCTGACTGAAAAAAATGTGTTGAGTAGTTGTTGTTTCTTGGGTTTGTAGGCATGATTACGTTCAGTATGATCTTCTTTCTCTGAATCATTTTTGTTTTTCTCTTGCAGGATAGTTTTCATTGAAACATCGTGGTCTGATACAAATATAACGCCATTTTCACAATCAAGATTTTGTCTTGCGCACATAATACATATTGCACATTTTACACTGCAATGGACCATAAGTATTATTTCAACATCCAATATTGATGTTAATGTTTCTGTCACATTCGGGCATATGCAGTTGATTTCTAAGCCCAGTGCATTAGATACAGCAAGGTCGTTTGTCATCCTTGCCCAGTTCTTATCATTGGCTGTGTATATAGCAAGTTCATACAGTACTTCCAACTTTCATTCATATTAGTTCTTCTACAAACTTCCTCGGGCAAGCACACCACAAACACATCATTCGCACGTAGAGATGATGTGGAATCAGTCTTTGACTGGGATGAAGCCACACTGTTAAAGTATGGGGGATTCTCGAAACATTCTGATGGCAGCATTAACTCCAAAGCTGAACTGGCTCGTAACAGAGGGCTAACTGATTCATTATCTGAAAGTTAATAGGTTATCGTCAGGCTGTTTCATTACATTTTGATGAAAATACCTTGCGCAGGTGAGATTAAAAATTTAACAAAACAATTTTCCTGAGGCAAATCCATGACTCAACGCTCCCACCCATTGATCCACCCCAGTATCCATATTAACCTCTAAAACCTGGTGATGCGCCCTCTCATATGTACTATCTTGTGATATTATCCCAGCTTTCTAATGCTGATAAGTCATAATTCCCACTCATCTACTACATTGTTTGACTGTGTAGCTGATAATTGCATACACAAACATGAATCGCTTTGTTCAAACAGTTGAAAATTGCATGCTCTCATTCTGAATATCTATCTATGTGTGTCTGTGTCCTCTTTCTTTCTACCTATCTGTGTGTATGGGTCATATTTAATTCTGAAAGTGACATTCCAGATTAATGTTGCAGATTGTTGGAAAAAAATATCCAGGTACTCTTCACATTTAGGCACTCATTAATTAATATTTTGTAACTAAATTATACAGAACAAAATTGATTTGAGTTTGTGAGACTAATTATGAAAAAATCACCAGTCGCCTTTTATGGGTGACTGCCTGTCTCAAGTCAGGAGTAAAATTTGTTTCTTCACATTGGTATTGGAAGAGAAATGTTGATGCTTTGGCAAGTCTGGAATCTCTTTGCTGTCATTGTTGGGTTTGGAATTAATGAATATGGACCATGTTTTTCTGTACTATATATATATATATATATATATATATATATATATATATATATATATATATATATATATATATATCATAGAAACATGAAAATGACATTGAAACTAGCCTTCCATGCTGTAGTTTGTTCCCATGGTCCCTACAGGACGTACACTTTTGTAGTGATGTACAGGACCTGATAATTGTATCATGAAGAAATAAATAGTTTATTCCTTCATGACATTATAGAAATGTGTCTTTGCCTTTGGCGCAACTCAGTGAAATATTTAGACTGTACAATCCCAAATTGTAGAGCATCCACTTTAATATCATAGCACATTCTTAGCTACTAGTATTCTTGAAATTGTCTAGGAGCGAACCACCACAGCTGAAAGTCTTAAGTCTAGCCTTATGCAAATCTCATCTTTGGGGCAAAGCTCTGGTGGATGACATTTAATGCAATTAAATCAATTTCTGGATTTTTCCATCTAAAAGAAACAAGCCAGATCATCCACCCCTACTCCTGGGAAACAAACTGATACCCGCGGCTACTCAACATACACATCTTGGAGTTACACTATCTGGCAGTCTGTCACGGCATCAGCATATAGCACGCATTGTTTATTTAGGCAGTCAACGGCTTCCCCTTCTGCGCATACTCAAATACAAACTCTCTCGCCAGACTCTCATAAGGTTGTATACTACTACGATTGGTCCTATCCTCGAGTATGTATGGTTGTGCCATGTTTGATAATTGCAATGCAAACCTGTGACAATCAATAGAAGCTGTGCAGTATGAAGCAGCCAGGATCTGCCTTGGCGCAACTGGGTACACTCCACTTGTCTTACTTCTTGAAGAGCTTGGATGGCAAACTTTGTCAAATCAGGGGACATACTTTAAACTTAAACTTTTCTTTAATTGTATTATAGGTTGACTCCACAATATCTACATGAATTTGTTACCTGCGATGTTGAATTCACTACTTGACGTCTATTGAGAAATCGCCTCAACGTGCGCATGCTCTCATCCTCCTCTAGATACAAAACATTAGAGAAGACTGGAAGGGGTTGGAAGAGTAAGATGAAACTTAAATGATAACTGCTCCCCATAAATGTATTTCCAATTTTTGTACCTGTGAGTAGCACCTTTGGTTCTGAGCCCACTTTACCATATTAAGCTAAGTTTGGCATTATGTACGATTGGGAACCTGATGTTTGTTTTTCTCCTTCTCCAGTAAATATTTCTTATCAAAATTTTTTGTCACATATTCTTTACACAATAAAATATTAAGCTTAGCTGCCCAATGATATAGAATCCCCAGGTGCCAGAGAGTTAGCACCAGAAAGTATGACAGTGATTAGTTGAAGTATTCCTACATTACATTAACAGTCAAAGGGGTGAGTTGAAACATAGTGCATGGGGAGTGTTGAAACAAGTTTAAACTCTGCCTCATTTCAGCTTACCCTAGGGTAATATGGAATATGTTTCCACTCGACCCTGGGTTAAATGAAACAGTTTGAACCTGCCCATGGTGTTACATGGAGCAGGTTGAAGCTGCCCCTGGGGTTAGAAGAAACAGTTTCAACCTACCCTTAGTGTCGGATGGAACATTTACCAGTGGGGTTTAGTCAATTTTTATTTATGTCCACACATGCATACTGATTTACACACAAATGCATCCAGTAGCACACAAACATAGAATAAAGATTAGCAAACACGTAAACATTCATATTTCAAGAATGAAGAAAATTAACGCCAGAAGAGACTGGGGAGAGTTGGAACATGTAAGACTCCAGGTCCTGTACCATCGAATATATTGTGTACAATATTCTATTGTTACATTTAAATGGCCGACAGGTCTGGCTAAAATGGACATTTAGAGTGTCTTTAAAATGTTCCAGATTCATAAATATCACAAAAAACGATATAGGCCTACTTTCCTCTTTTGCTGTAAACTCAGCTGACTGACTAATCAGGAGAGCCAAAAAGTGATTGCCTACCAGGTCTCTCTTTTTTGGCAGAAGTGATAAAATTTGGGTTTTGAGTGGTTAGGCTCATACATTTTGGAAACAATATAGTCTGTAGTTATTGAAGAACATTTCAAAGGTTGAGAGGACCGGTTTAAAACCACCAGTTACCTTTTATGGGTAACTGCTGTCGCAAGTCAGGAGTAAAATTTGTTTTTTCACATTGGTATTGGAAGATGAATGTTCATGCTTTGGTAACTCTGGAATCTCTTTGCTGTGATTGTTGGGTTTGAAATTTATGAATACGGGTCATGTTTTTCGAAACTAATTGATTCACTGGTTTAGTTAGGCTAATTATATTTCATTTTTTCTAATAATGTTTCATCTTACCCCTTGTATGGGCTGATATGAAACATTGTTGATAGTTTTCAATGTATATCTTGATATACTCCACAGTATCTGAACAAGACAATGCCCATTTTTGCAGGATCCTTCTGTTCTTTAAACGTTATCTTGGAAAAACCCAGTTGTTTAATACTTCGGAAGATACAGGGCCTTGACTCTGAATTGTTCGAACTATCCCCAGTCTCCACTACCTTTTGTTCTGTTCTGAGTTCATGGTGCAAAAGGTCTGTCTACTGAACACTGTGTCTCACTTACTCGGTCAGGTGTAAATTCAACTCTAATAGTTCAGTGTTCAAGGGGCATTTAAGTCTGTGTGTGACCACATACTTCTTGCTTTTCCTCAAATACTTTATTTATTTATTTATTTATTTATTTATTTATTATTTTTTATTATTTATTTATTTTTTATTTATTCTTTCATTCATTCATTCATTCATTCATTCATTCATTTGTCGATCGATTGATCTTTCTGCTAAGCAAAACAAGTTGTGCTCTATCTGAGAACATGTCCAGCACTTTTCTATTTTATAGTTCAAGTACCATCCACTTTGTGTGTTAGGAATTTACCTGTTCAATTTTTGGTGAGTGTGTATACATGTATACCTCCATACTCCAAAGGGTAGCGAGGCATTTCATGTTGACCAAATCGGTGAGCTAGCTGAACTGACCACATATCAAATAGTATTACATTATTTGACTCATCAAAAAATGGCTTGTATACATTTTTTTGTAGTAAATTGTGATTTAAGTATAGTTCTGTGACATTTGGTCTCATGTGGACGTATATGTGCAACAGATATTTTACCACTATCTTAGCATTGAACTTTGTTACTGTGCAAGTCCAGTGGCAGTAGGCTCTCTACAGTATGACCCTCAAAGGCAAGTCCATTGGTCATAAAAACTAAGAAGGATGCTTTACAATTGTCACTTTTACATTACAGTATTCGAAGAGTTTCTGTAAGAAGATTATTGCTGAAACGTTGCTCAAAAACAGGAAACTTCAATATGGTATCTATAATTGTGATGCAGTTTCAGAATTCTAAATGGCATCTGGTTCACGTTAATATCTTCTTAGAGTATCCGAACAGATGCCCTGGGTAACTATGATCTCTTTGGGAAGTTCGTGTAGCAAACAAAAGTCCTTTAGAAGTGTCCCCATGCAGTCAGAGAAATTTTAAATCAGAGTAAAAGTCAGTGACTGAGAGAATACGGCAGTGGCCAAGGGCCAAACTTTGAAATATTATTGCAAACAGATGAAATGCGACGAGTAAATGCAAACACTGCAAAACTGTTCAACATTCCATCACAGAGTTTTGCTCTATGAATATAGAGGCTACTTTCAGTTAACTGTCGATACTTCCAATTTAAAGCACCCTAAAGCAACAAACATACAATGGACATCCCTGTCCCTCAACTCAAAGTTTTCCCTTGTACTGTTATACCATCCTCATGGCTGTTCGGCCAGACTCCATCAACTGCCCGTGACAGCATTGCAAGCTTTTAAGGAACATTTATGGTAAGAAGATCGAAGTCATGCGAAGAACCCCCGAAGAAACTGCACGTGAATGTCCTAGGGTACTGAATGGAGTTTAGTCACAGACTTTGTTTCCTGGGTACATTTCCTCACTGTTCATGCAATTCTTCAAAACATTGTCCACCAAATTGCATTCAGAAATCCTCAAGGACACAATATTCTGAACCAGTAAGGGCATTGTGTACAAATACAGTGAGGGATTAGCTTTGAAACAGCTACAGAATATATTTCTTTAGTATGAAACCAAGATCTGTGTTGCAAAAATACACGGTACGTTAGAATTTGTCAAAGGCTGACCTTTATACAGTGCTCTCACTGTCGCACATTTGTTCTGTTCATGTTGCTATCTTCGACTTGTTTGAAAATAACTTTTTTTTTATCTGTTTATCGAAATCCGGAAGCATACCTATCATGCAGCCAAAGTGTATTGTGAGCATCTTTTCCCCAGTTTAGAAGAAAGCTTCTCCAACTTTTTCAGCTGGCAACAGAATAACTCCACTCTAGAATACATCGTCACTGTAATCTAAATCGTGGGTGTTCTAAACATGGTACCATTTGACTGATAACTTGTCTCAACATTTCCATGCATGTAGGATTCAAATTAGGAATGGTACAATACTTGTGGTTGTACTTAATTATGTCAGCTGCATAAAAATATAGAAAATACATGTATACTTTTTAGATGAACAATCAAAGTGGTTACAGAAAACACATTTCAGAGAAACAATAAGTTTTTTTTTTTAATTCTACTGCTACATTTACAACTGTTGAAAAAGAAACCATTGTATTGAAAGATGCTGGTTATATCATGTTCAAACCAGATTAAACCCACGACATGGGTTGCCAAGCTTACGAAATTGAATCAGTCTTAGGGTTTTAATAGTTCTGTAGCTAATAACTCACCCCTCATGATTCCAGATTTGAAGAAAAGCTTTACTTGGATTCTTGATGTGTACCATGTTCTCAGTATTTTGACCACAGCATAAGCCTAGGATCGTAGTGTTGCATCATTCGTACTTTGCCCGTGATCACAGTTAACAGAATCATAAAAGCATGGTGCAGACTTCATTCAAACAGCGGTCACATAAGACATAAAGGCACTAAATACCGCATTTTCTCTATTTCTAGCTCATAAGACCAGGGCGACTATATATATATATATATATATATAACTATCATATTGCTATTTCTCTACATGTGGATCGTGTTTGGGAAAATAGTATCAGTGACTTTTATTCAGTACAGTTTGTATGATTTACCATGCAAAATGAGATTATGTGTAGAATTACAAGATGTGATTGCCTCTGAAAGTTCAGAATATTGGATAAAACACCAAGCCACTTTGTAGCAAAAGTATGAAGGATGCTTCAATTAATAGAGATACGTACAACAATCTGATCTTTTGGAAGCATTACAGTTTGAAACAGCCAGAACCTGCACTGGCCAGATGAAATTCACGTCAAATGATAGGCTGCTTGCTGAAACAGGGTTGGAGTTGCAACCCAACAAAAGGAATTATTTTAAACTTGTGTTCTTGTACAAAATACTAAATAAGTTAACTTCCACTTACTTTCTTGACTTTATTTATTAAGACAGTAGACCACACTTTCTGAAATTTCCTTTCAATTTAGACAAAATAAATGTAGGACTGATCATTTCTGTCTTTGCCTACCATTTGCTTACTGAATTTGCTACCCAACGAAGTTAAAGTGTCTTCTACTATTTCGCGTTGGGTGATAGTTTTTCAAACATTGATCAGATGAAGATTCGCCTTAGGTGTCTCAATACCCATTTAGCTTACATCAATATTCTGCCATCCCCAGCTTGCTCGTGTAACTACTTAAAGGATGATGCAAGTCATTTCTTCCTCTTGTGTCCTCTACGAACTACCTGGACTTTAACTTTTGAGATCTGTTAGAAATGTGCATCAGATCTGGTATTAACTTTGGTGGCGACAGACTCTTACAAACTATATTATGTGGTAAAGTTCTTTTTTTTGTGGATGAATAAAATACTGATATGTTTGCAGTGCACAGTGCAGCTCTACATTACTAGTACTTAGATCAGACGATTTATGAACTGATAACTATGACTTACTGCTGTACTCGTTTTGAACTCAGATTCTAAATGCACTATCTCTTGTATTGTTCAGCGTGTCTTACATGTGGTACTTCTAAACGTTTGTATGTGTGGAGACACCTTTGATTGGCTGCTGATTAGCTGTGGGCAATCCAGTTTTGAAATTAATATGCCCAAAAAACAATACCAATGGGTATAACACAGTACATAAATTAGTTTATTATGTTGCATTTTGAATGAAGCTGTAACAATGTAGATACCGTATGTTATTATGACAATGTTCTTAACAAGAGGACATGGTGATACTGCCCTCATATATCCTCACAGATACTGACGGATTATTAGTAAAATTCAAAGTGCGAAATTTTATCGAATTTGTAAAAATGCTGGGGCTAATTTACATAATTTGCCCAGATTGTTGCCTGCTTGTATATGTTGACACTCAGTTGTTCGTATTCTGTATACAGCTGTACAGTTGTCAATTCCAGCCGGATAAGAAATTTTATTTTGATGGAGGAGGGAGGGGATTTCAGTGGGTCTCCATTGTCTTAAAAAAAGAAAGAAAAAGGATAAGATTAAAGGGGAGGGGGAAGAAAAATGGGGAATAAAAGAGGCAGAGGGAGCAGGAGAGAGAGAGAGAGAGAGAGAGAGAGAAAGAGAGAGAGAGAGAGAGAGAGAGAGAGAGAGAGAGAGAGAGAGAGAGAGTTGGTACAATGCATAAATGTTGTTAATTAAAGTCCCACCAAAATGGAATCACTTCTTCAACATAACGGTCCCATTGACCAAAGAAAAGCAGTTCAACCAAGGTCATTCCATAGTACATAACAATGTACCTCATGCAAGGGTGCATAATTTAGATAGCCAGGCTTAATGATTTAAATTTTCTGTTATCTATATTGGTGTCATCTGGTTTTCAGCATATGGTGAAAGTCACTCATGCATTAAAATCAATTTACCTGGGACCTAACATATTTGATGTATGTTTGATCATGCTAGTCCAAACTTATTGCAAGATAAAGACCTCATTGCCTATTAAACCTCTGATGTTTTAGTTCCATGGAATGCAACCAGTGGCATTACCATCAGCGTAGATGCCATGGCTTCGTGCCTTTGCTCATGCGCATATTAACATTGAATATATCACTTTTTCAACTTTGTGGCCATGTTGACCTTGGTAAAAGTACTAAATGGTCTTTTATATTGCCAAGCGTTATATTTTCCAAATAAGCCCCCAAACTTATATATATATATATATATATATATATATATATATATATATATATATATATATATATATATATATATATATATATATATATATATATATATATTCATTTGACCCAAATCGTGTCTGCATTCTTTAAAATATTACTGCTGAGGCCCTTGACTTATCTAAAATTTGACCCTCGATCAGGGACCTGGTACATCTTTGGTAATAGGCTACCAGTAAAATTCCTTCTCGCATGAATTTAATGTCTTTACATCTACACACTGTGTGTATACTAGATTTGTACTGTTCATAAAATTGAATCATTTTACAACTCCATGTGGCTGGATTCAGAATGGGAAAAATATTACAAAGCATCTCACTTTCTTCATGGAACTTTTAGCCTTTCAATGGCATGCATTATCAGATCTGGATCTATGGCACAATATGATTCTTCCCACAATAAATGCAGAAATTTTATATTCATCTGGACCCCTGCAGTCTTACCTTGTCTGTATGGGTTACATTCATTTCAGACAGGGTTAAATCTCATAAAGTTCATACTCATCCTGGACTGCTTTCAATTTGACAGACTTTCATTGCTTGGTCAGATATTTTCTCATGGTGGAGACTACCCTTTGGTAGCCTTGGTAGTGTTCTCCAACATCTGATTTTGAAACTAAAGGACTGTGACAGTCCTGTGCTCAGCTGACCTTGCATGCACAGACTGAAGTGGCCCTGTAAACTTCAGAATGATGTCAAGGTCATCCTTGTCTAAGACCATCACTGTTGCTAATATGAACGTACACCCTTACCTTTTTTTTTCCAAATTTTGACAGTTTTAAAAATCAGAAAATTACAGCCCCATCATGTAGGAAACAGAATTGGTGGAGATCAAGTCCACATACATTCACAGTAAGTCTGAAGAGGACCCAACTTTCAGTTTGGGATAAAAAAGTAAAAATAAAAAAAACACATACACAATTCTTTAAAAAGTGAACAATAATCACAGTGCCACCTGTTGAACAAATTAAGGTCTAGAGGTCCCCAGAAGTTTCCCCATGAAATTTCAAAGCAATTGGCTGAGTAGTTTCTCAACAGATTTTTCAAGATTTTGTCCAACAAAACCATTAAAAATCTAAAAATCAATGGAACATGGCCATTTGAACAAACTTGGTAGAGACCCTCCCAAGGTACATTCCCACCAGATTTGAAGTGTATCAACCAACAAATTCCAAAACTGAAAAATGTATTGAAATCAGGGATCCACAGGAGTACTACTCAGAAAACAGCTTTGTTTACCCTCCCACAAGCTATAAGTATCCACTATGTTTCAGCACAAACTCAGTGATGGTTTTGGAGAGGTAAAAAAATAGCCTTAACACACAATAATTCGTAAAAATTGGAAAAGAATTCAGTGCTCCCTGCAGAAAAAATTAAGGTCTAACAGTCCCTAGAAGCAGACATGAGCCTGACCAAGGAAAAAATTCCCTGGAAGTATCATATAAAGTACTCATCCTCAGTGAAAAACAACATTTGAGTGGGAGAAAAATGTAACTTTCTTTAGAAGTTCAACCAGAAATCCAGGAATTTCTGTAAGTCCACAACACAAAATTCCCTGAAATCCTGGAATTCCCTGAACAGGCTCATCCCTGCTAGAAGTGTCCCTATGCAATTTTGAAGCAATTGCCTGAGCAGTGTCAGGGAAGATTTCTGAAGACTTTTCAAAAAAATTAAACAAAAAATCATTAAAAATCTACAAATCAAAGGCACGTGACCAGTTGAATGAATTTGGTAGAGACCCATCCAAGACAAAATTGCCACTAAGTTTGAAGTGAGTCTTGTTTATAGTTTTGGAGAAGTTGAAAATGTGAATTTCCAATGTAATTCCCATCGAGTTGCACAGTAATCAATAGGAATACATGCATGAACCGACAAGTGCCATAATCCAAAAGTTGAATTAAAATCAGGGATCTGCAGTATCACTAATTAGTGAATAACTTGGTTTACCCTCCCCCTCCCTATCCACTATGTTTCAGAACAATCTGGGAGGTGGTTTTAGAGAAGAAGCAGAAAACATCCTTAACACACCCACAAAAAAAAAGTAAATTAAAAAAAAATCACAACACCACCTGTTGAACATATTAAGGTCTAGGGGTTCCCAGAAGTGCCCCTGTGCAATTCCAAAGCAGTTTGGGGAAGAGTTTTTAAGATTTTGCCAAAAAATGCACCAAAAACATCATACAAAATATAAAAATCCATGAAGTATAACCACTTGAACAAATTTGCTAGAGACCCACCCAAGGTACAGTCCCACCAAGTTTGAAGTGAATCTGATTGACAGTTTTAGAGAAGTCGAAAATGTGAATTGTGGACAGACAGACGGGCAATGGACAATACTGTAACCTCAGCTGACTTGTCAGCTGAGGTAAAAATTCATTAAAAATCGGTGAACCTGGTGAACACCTTGGTTTATCCCTCCCACGAGCTACATTTCCACCAAGTTTCAGCTAATTCTGAGTGACAGTTTTGGAGAAGTTGAAAATAGGGAAAACACACAAACTTTCTGAAAAAAACAATTGAAAAAAATTACAGCACCACTTGAACAAATCAAGGTTTGGGGGTCCCTAAGCAATTGGCCAAGTGGTTTCAAAGATTTTTTAAAGATTTTGCAAAAAAATCAACCATAAAAAAAAATATATATATAAAACTAGAACAGACTGATTTTCCGACAGAAAAACAAATGTCTCCCGGTGGAACACTTACGTCTCTGAATAAGCTACAGTGATAACAA
This sequence comes from Hermodice carunculata, assembly GCA_964020975.1. Lineage (NCBI taxonomy): Eukaryota > Metazoa > Annelida > Polychaeta > Eunicida > Amphinomidae > Hermodice > Hermodice carunculata. The sequence goes on from OZ026619.1 coordinate 56,599,901, forward strand.
ACTACAAATGACCAAGTTTTCTTGATAATTACAATCCTATTTCAGCTCTCACCTAGATACATTACTCTAGCAATTTTCATCAAGTTCTTCCAAGACTTATTGCAGAGAAACCAATTTCACATAAATGACCCTGTGACCTTGAAAATTAGGTCATGGTCATCCAAATACAATCCCAACCTTGGTCTTACCTTGATACATAATCCTACCACGTTTCATCAAATTCCATCATGTTCTTCATGACTTATCGAACAGAAACCAATTTCACATAAGTGACTCTGTGACCTAGAGAATTTGCTCCAGGTCATCCAAATACAATCCCAACCTAGGTCTTGCCTAGATACATAATCCTACCAAGTTTCATCATATTCCATCATGTTCTTCAAGACTTATCGCACGGAAACCAATTGCACATAAGTGACCCTGTGACCTTGAGAATTCGCTCAAGGTCATCCAAATACAATACCATTTTAAGTCTTGCCACGATACATAATCCTACCAAGTTTCATTAAATTCCATCATGTTCTTCATGACTTATCAAACGAAAACCAATTTCACATAAGTGACCCTGTGACCTTGAAAATTAGGTCAAGGTCACCCTAATACAATCCCAACCTAGGTCTTGCCAAGATACATAATCCTACCAAGTTTCATCAAATTCCATTATGTTCTTCAAGACTTATCGCACGGAAACCAATTTCACAAAAGTGACTCTGTGACCTTGAAAATTAGGTCAAGGTCACCCAAATACAATCCCAACCTAGGTCTTGCCTAGATACATATTCCTACCAAGTTTCATCAAATTCCATGATGTTCTTCAAGACTTATCGCACGGAAACCAATTTCACATAAGTGACCCTGTGACCTTGAGAATTCACTCAAGGTCATCCAAATACAATCCCAACCTAGGTCTTGCCAAGATACATAATCCTACCAAGTTTCATCAAATTCCATCCTGTTCTTCATGACTTCTCCAACGGAAACCAATTTCACATAAATGACCCTGTAACCTTGAAAATTAGGTCAAGGTCACCCAAATAAAATCCCAATCTAGGTCTTGCCTAGATACATAATCCTACCAAGTTTCATCAAATTCTGTCAAGTCCTTCAAGACTTATCGCATGTAAACCAAGTGTTGAAGAAGAAGGAGGAGGAGGAGGAGGAGGAGGAGGAGGAGGAGGAGGAGGAGGAGGAGGAGGAGGAAGAAGAAGAAGAAGAAGAAGAAGAAGAAGAAGAAGAAGAAGAAGAAGAAGAAGAAGAAGAAGAAGAAGAAGAAGAAGAAGAAGAAGAAGAAGAAGAAGAAGCGGAGGAAACGGGCACTAAAACAATATGTCCCCCGGCTTCCACCGGGAGACATAATTCAAAAATCAATTGAGAAAACTTGGTAGAGACCCACCCAAGGTAGATCCCCACCAAGTTTGAAGAGGATCTGGCCAACAGTTTCTGCAGAGTTTGAAAATGGGACTTGTCAACATACGATGATGGTCAGATGGATGGAACAGATGGACAGACAGATGATTGACCATCCCATAAGCTCAGCTGAGCTTTTTTTTTTTTTTTTTTTTTTACTTCTGCACTCCTGCTGCAGACTAGCAGATGATGCACATTCTGGAGCGGCCATCATTTACTAGGCAAGGCATATGCTTTGAATATTAGGTGTCAGTCTCATTGCGAAGCAAACACCATAGGTGTGCAATATGAGGTTAGACCATTCCATATACTGTTAGACCACATGGTCAATTCACTCACCCGATTGGTTTAAAAGTACTCACAGTGGGATATAACATATTCAGGATGCTATTAAAGTGTATAGAATATAACATTTTTGCTTGTCAATAAGGACACTGCATCAACAGTTACAACACATCAGTATTCACAAGTCAACGCTGCACTCATATTTTAACATAAGCTTTATTGTTTTATAAAAAATAAACTTGTGTTCCAGTAAATTATCAGAGTAAATTCTGCAAGTTGATACATGAACCAGTCAGTCACTTTTCTTGCCAATTCATATATCCGCACATCAAATTTATTATCTACAGGGAATGTACAATGGAGTCTGCCCAGTATGACCACCTACAGGACTCCAAAATGTGATCTTCATACAGGGAACCATTTATGTAATTGAGGATAAACTTGCCAAAATGAGTGGTCTGAATATACACATGGCCTCTTTATGGAAGTGATTTTACCTTGAGATTCTAATTCATTTAATTCCAGTAATCACAAATCACATACGACTAATTTCTGCAATTATCCATCAGCCTTTCATTTCGGCTAAATATATATATTTGTTTATTTATTTATGTGGATATTCTTCCTTCAAATTAGCATTAGCTGTTCACGAAATAACTTTCTGGTGTATAAGTTTTTAACGATTTACTTTTGCAGCCCCTTGGTAAATTCTTTCCTTTGGGGCCACTGCATTTTTGCATATAATCTTACCAGTTGTTTTAACTCATAACCATATAGACAGAGTACGCATACCATGGCAAGATTGCCCTAGGCTATGGTTTTCCCCATCATGTTGTTGGTCTATACAATTGGCCGCCATGTAACCTGCCAATTTATCATGAAAGAGCCTCACATTAGGGGATTCTGAGTATTTGACAAGTAGTTCAATAGATTCCGAGTATCAATAAATTTTTGCTCTGAGTCTCATTCACATTAAAGGCGCTAGCAATCTGTTACCAAAAGTCGTAAGTTGCAAGAAATCTTTATGCCTGCCATCAGTCCCAGTTGGTCTATCATCTTCTCCCGTCTTCAAACACAAGCCAGGACAAAACCATTCATTCACTTATTGGGGAACCTCAGGTATGGACCATGCAGTGCTTGATGCTACATCACGCCATGTTCCAAAATACATATTTCGTATGAAGTTAAAACATCAAATAATAAAGTGCGTACAAATCTATAACCCGAGACATTTACGCCATAGTGACCGCAGCAATATCCAGCCTTAAATAAAAAGACTAATATATGCTGGACTCCATGCATGCACATCCCTGCATCTACGCAAGTAATATCCTAAATGCTGTATAGATTCTAAAATAATAATTCTTCCAAATATCTGTACATGCTTTCTTCAATTTAACCCTTTCCCAGTCACACTACAATTGAGTGAATAGCTTTATTGGCATAAGTTGCCCACATTTGTACCATTATGAGAAAGTTATGTACAACTCTCAGCAAAAATAGTTGCCATTAACATGAATTTAAGAAAGAGCATAAAAGCACACAACAATTTACATCCAGACGCTTTTAGGTAATTTGAGCGGGAAAGGGTTATCATGAAGGACATTTTACCCATGATGCCTCATTACATTTTCCTTAAAAGTGCTCAAATTTCAAAATTTAGTTTCAGGAATAGGCATACCTGTTATTTTTTACAACTGCATAAATATTTTTGTTGAAGACATACAATCATCCTTTTTCGCATCAAACAAAAGTCATAGCACCCCAAAAGATAACAATTATAAATACAGATATACAAGTCAGTCCACTGTTAGGAAAATAGCTCTTATAGATTATGCCATGGATACCCCATGATCCCTTAGAATTGACTGATATATGTTACATTGTTACCAGTCAGTTCACCCTTAATATTAACATGGTTTATGGCACAACCACTATACATACACCAATGCTAACATGTTTCAACAGCATGAAAACACACCATTCAACTTTACATAGCATAAAAGAATGACTTTTTATAGCTCTTATGATATTCAAAAGAATACACACATGGAAGAGTTTGAAAAATCCATGCAAAGGTCACATCAACCCAGAAAGCTGTGAGATGAAAACCCCTTTTCACATGAACTTGATCCATCACAGCAATAATGTTATGTTTCACAGTTTAGCCTGACTTTGACACCCAGGTGCTCATAACTGATTGGCTAGTTTGGCCATGATTGCACAGGACAGAAGCAGTGACATCACCATAACCCTCGCTTCGATATCTAGTTGTTCTCTCCTGACTGGCTAAATCTGACCAAGACTACAAGTTCAGAGCAAGGATGAGATTTTCAGTGCTGGCTTTGCCTGATCCAAGGTAGGCCATCTTTACGACTTCAATGTAATATGTGCTATGTAAAAGATATTACAAGCAACAAATCCATCAGTAAAATATGTAACTGTAACATCTGTGGCCTGCATACCCTCAGACAAATATTTTCTATATCATTATGTTTCTTATGTCAAATGGGACTTTTATTGTAACATGTGATATATATGCCATGTAATAAATGAAATATAATCTTAACAACTTCCATTTACCATTTTTTCCTGTACTTCACTTTTGCAATTAAAAATACTCAAGTGAAACATGTTCTAGGTATTAAATTCAAAATGTCACTATTAAATACCATGCACCGCATCATGCCCATATTACATGTACAACTTATATGCACATGCAACAGTTCTTAAAACATGAAGGCTGTTACCAGATGTAGATCACACAAAATATAATAGAAAACAGTGTGATACTTTTTCAAAGTCATTTATCTGCATTATATATACATATATATATATATATATATATATATATATATATATATATATATATATATATATATATATATATATATATATTGTCACTGTCTCCAACCTTCAGACCACTGTTTCTGAATCAGTTTACATTCAAATGAAGTATTGTAAAGTTATCAGACCTCTAAATCCATGTGCTGAAAATAACATACATTTATAAACCTAATGGGACATTAATGCTGAAGCATTGCAAGCACAACCTGAACACATATTGTGTCCCTCAATCCAAAACACACACATTTTACACCATTTATGCAATTTCTCATTACAATGTTACGTGAATGAATGTATCTGTACTAAATATACACCACATAAAAAAGTAGAGCCCTAAAATTGCAGAACAGTGGGTGGGTGGGGGGTGGGTGGGTGGGGAGGAAGTGAAATTTTTGTACAGAATAATTGTTGCATACTGAATAATATAAAGGCCCAATATAGAAATCAAGGCAAAACCTGCCTGCTGCCTGGAACTAAACTATGACAAAAATATGATAATTTAAAAGACTTGCCATTGTAATCACAATACAGCTATTAAATTGTGGCATCAAATGCACAGCTCTTTAAAACAACGTTGACAGTCCATTACACAGCCCCCACCAATATGCACATTTGCACAAGCATGACAGATATATAAGCATAGGACTATTGGTTTTATTCCACCTGTGCAACTTCCCATGCTATTGGAATGGCCATCTAATGGAGTATCGCTAAAACAACAATCATGGTATTATCATAAATCTCCTGTTTTTATCCAAACCTGTACATTGTCAATTTTTTGCAGTCATATCCCTGCAATCAGATGCAGATCTTGCATTATTTGAAAGAAATAATTTGACAACTGTCAAAAGTAAATCCATGACAAAAATATCCATAAGCATATGTCAGATGAACAGTACGTCACTGTCGCCCATAAGGTATGGAAGTTGTACAATAATTTATGATGTGAATTTAAGCATGCTGTAATACGCTGTATTCTGAAGCTCATTCTTCATAATATGCATATTCAGGAATACAGCTGTTATAAAGTCAGCCTGACTAAGCTCTAAATGATGACAAGAGTATCATTATCGAGCTTTCAACGGAGTATGGCCACAAAAGTAGCCTGCTTTGGACGATCTTGTTTATGAAGCAGTTTTCAGGTTTTAAAATCATCAACTTGATAATGTTTTGATGAGTTCCTGTACAAAACAGAAACTCATCTCATTCTGCAGATTTTAAAATGCCCTTCAAAAACTTATTTACAAATCATATACATGAATACAACCTTGATGTAATTATGATATTTATGACAGCAGAATGATGAATACATTTTTTTTTTCATTTGTCTTCAACCCAGTTTTCCCACTTATTTTGCTACCATGACAGCCAGAATGCACATTAAAAATCAAAATGTTGTCTTTTTAAAGTTTCAACATTCAGTTTGTCACCATAACAACCAGTAAAAATAGCGTTCAGAGAACAGATTACCCTCGGCGCCCACAATCTTTTTTTCCTCAATTCTTCATTTTTTTGGGGTGAGACTTCGCAGTAGAATACTTTACATACAATTTCCATATTGTTGTCTATGGAATAAAAAAGCACTTTTGGATGTGCTCTTGGGGCAGGTCCTGGTGACAGAGACCACTGTACTGTGTGTCACTCATACAGCCATCAAATACATACTTCAAAATTTTTATAACAAGTTTAAAAATAACGAGAGGAAGCTGGTTTTCAATAGAAATGTGGTCCACTACAATGTGCATCTCCAACAAGACAGGTTGACAGACAGACAGACAGACAGACGGACGGACGACGAAGGGGATGACAATGCCCTCCGGCACTATATGTACCGAGGGTAAAAAACATTGTAACAGTCTAATACAATACACTTTTGTTACAGCACCAACACGTGTTTTTGCACAGTTAAGTACCTGACTGGAGTGCTTTACCACTGTAGTCTCTGCTTGATCCACTAAATGCAATTAACACCACTTCCTACCACTAGAAACGAAGTACCAGAGGAAATACATTGTGTTCACAGATATATGAGGAAATCATTTGTAAAAGCTCTACAGCAAATGTTTTCTTTATTGTTACAAAAGTTTCCTCTTACTTAAAATGTTGTTTCTGTGTTGTGGTGTTAGTACCACTGTAACATTTCTTGTTGAGCTGTGGATTTTTCCACCCATAAAGTGTACATATGTATTGTATTTTATGCTTTTCCCATTTACCATTTGACCTGGCCTCACATCACATGAAATGTAAACATAAGGTTTTCCCCTGGCTTCATTTTCAGCTTCTAATGCATTTAATGAGTAAAAAATAGAATGTTAAAGCAAACCCATCCACTGATGACCGTACTCATGTGTGGTGTTTTATCACTGTCTGCTGTTTAATGAGGTATGTTAATTATGAGACAGAAGAGTAAGCCTTGTCCTTGAGCCACTGGAACATTCCTTGTTAGCCAGTCTGTAACTCTAGTTTTAATAAATTGACTAGTGATATTCTGGTGTCACCTGTGGGATCTGTAGTACTTTATAGATTAGCCCTTGGATATATATATAGAGAGGGGCACCATACTACAATATCTGTGGTGTCAGTAAGGACAGGTACAGGATTTCTCTGGCCTCACTATTTGGTGTCAGCTACTGGATGTACAAACTGCATGACTGCAGTGTGTTTGGTGTCACCTGTTGCAGCGACTGATATACAAATCCAGATATGCATGTCATACAGGCCTGGGAGTGTGCAGACCATATACGTGCTGTGTCAGGCCTGGGACATGGGACATGCCAGGACCCCAGTCTCCTAGGTATGAGCCAGTGCCAACTCTGTGTATCAAACGATGACCAATTGAGTACCCTCCACCTCCTTCCAGCTGTGACAGCAGAATCACAACTTGTCTGTAAACAAGAAAAAATACATAAATACAAAGTAACAAACAAAATCGCAGGTCTGCTTTCAAATGATAGCAGTTTTCTAGGCTATAAGGTTATAATATCATGACACGTTTTTACAGGCTAAACCAATGTTCTGAGCTATCCCACTGTGACTTCTACACTTGTGACACCCACATAATGCTTTCTGGAGGACTTCAATTTCATAGTATGTGACAAAAGACATTCATAAATATTTACTTTTGCCATAGGGTGCAAACTTGCTTGAATTTATTGTCTCAAAAAATGTTTACAAACATCCATTCTATATTCTCAAATGTATAACAAAGTGGATGCTTACAAAAACGTTCTGAAATTGATGGCTTGTTTATCAAAATTTATGTTTATGCATTGCCACACTTGATTCCGCAATGAAGGCCAGTCTAATTGTGATGTCCTCCAAGGAACCCTAATCTCTTACATGTATACTGCAGCATATGTGAAACAATAAGATTAACATCACTTTGTATTTTGTTACTGTGGTTAGGGTTATCTATGTTTTAGTAAGTAATGTTTTGATGTATTGTGTTTCTAACATTTTTTAAAATCAAAGAAATGTAAATTTGATATAACACAAAAAGAACACAGAATATACAGCCTTCGATCAGTGCTTGTGCCAGTAAGTTATGTGCTGTGTCATACCTGTGAAGAGGGGGTACCGAGTCAATGGTCTTGAGGGTGCCTCTGGTAGACACCACGTTGTAGCTGTCACTGCAGTCACACTGCACATGAATACAGGCGTCTGGCAGGCGATTCTCAACCACAACAATCAAGCCTGCCCATCCATGTGTCAAGTAGTAAGTTGTCATGCCTTCCCGACCCTTCAAAATACAAAAACATCGTAATTTCAATGTACCATAACATGATTAATTCCAACTTCCTCAATTTTCTCAAGTTTACAGCTGTTTGGCAGAATATACATGAAGAATGTATGTTGCAAGGTCCTTTTATTATATTCTTTTCGTTAATTACAAAATGTAATTTTAGAAGTGCCCTATGAAAAGTAAATCAATGTAAAATAGACTTTATGCATGTACAGTGGTACCTGCTGTATGCAACCACTGCCGTGAGCAGCCCCATTGCTTTTTGTGGTCACTAGGCTCAGACATAGGAGTCATTTTCTTTGTAAAATTTACCTGTGGTGACAGGTCACCTGCTGTATGTGGCCACTTTTTCTTGGCAGAGGGGGTGGCCATATACAGCATGTACCACTGTACATGTATTAGTTTTGAAAATAAAAGTACCACAAATCACTTAAAATTTAAGAACGAGATGACTGTGATAATTATGTCCTAAGCTGACCTTACATGCACAGACTGTGAATTTCCATTGCATGCAGTCTTTTCCTTCAAATATCAGAAAGACAAGGCAAGGGTTGACGAAAGTAGATAAATTTTCCTTCAAACATTTCTTTTACAATACAAAGCAAACTGACCTAAGGATAGGATAATAAGGTGCATATTAGAAATACATACCTCATGAAGTTTTCCACGAACCATGGCAAGCTGAATAATGGAGTCTGCCAGGAAGTGAGGTAAGGGGGTCACCTGTTCCAGTAGCAGGGGCTTTGAACTATGGGAGCTTAATACATACTCCACTCCCTCCTTGCTCTTCACATCTGCATCTATCAAAGACACGCATAATCATACATGAAAAGCCACCATCTTAAAAATATATGCACTGGAAGATAATTAAAACAAGTAGCTTTAAAAAAGCAATATGCATAGATGGTCATGGTAATATTTCATAACTGTCCGGGGAATATAATTTAGCACCTTAAAAAAGATTTTTTTTTTTAAATCAAAGTGGCACCACAACTATCAAAGAAGTTTGAATAATGTTTTGACCTCCAGAATAATAGCCAGAAATTTCATGAAGCTGCTTTGGCAAAAATTTAAGATGTTGCACCGTTCACATTCTTATTATGAGAATGATATATAAAATTCCTTACAAAAAGAGCATTCATTCAAGTACCGACATGCCTAGTGTCAGTGGTTTTTGCATTTCATGGCAAGTCATGCTGCTGCTGCTACAAGTGAAGCTGCAGCATGTCTTGCCAAACAATGCAAAAACCACTGACAAAGGCCTTTACTGCTGTGGTATTGAATGGGTTAACGTGAAAGAGGTGGTCATGCCAAGAAAATGTCATTACCAGAGGCTCCAACCCACAGCTTCATACAAACTGGAGATTCTCCCTCCTGGAGTACAACTGAAACTGGAGATGTGCCGGAGCGCAGCGACTGTGCTAGGGGATGGGTCTGAGAGGGCAGCGCCCCCTCCTGGGGTGAGAAAATTTTGGGGAAAAAAAAAAAGGGAGCTAAAATGGTGTCTATTGATGATTTCTTTTTTTTTTACCTCATCCATTTTTTTTATCTGGATGGGAGCAAACATATTTTAAGGGGGAGAACGGGAGAATTTGGAAAAAGGGCAAAAAAATGGGAGATCTCCCACCAAAAACGGGAGGGTTGGAGTCTCTGCATTACTAATGGGGCTATAAAGGCTATATATAACTGGATGCTGCCAATGATGCTGCCGGTAGCTACAAACATGGACCCACTATCAGATAGTAGGTCCATGCTACAATAGAGGAGTGACTGACCCATTTACCACACACTTTGACTTCAGCCAGGTTGCAGCCTGGCAGGTCCCTGGGGGCAAGTCAGCATCTCTTGCCTTATATAATATCTGCGCTGACCTACAGAGTACATGTACCCTTCCTACCTTGGAATTATTTTGAACATTAAATTAATCGCCTCTCTCCTCAAGATATTCATTTGAGGGGCTGTCCAGGGTACATGTTTAGTGGGTAAATGCAAAATCTATGCTGATATGTTTTATCAAAGTATGTGTTGAATTATACAAGTATTTCCTTTCCTGCCCACAACAACAGCTCTTAACATTACGCACTACATCTGCATCAGATGTATCGTACATGTAGCAAGAGGAGGGCAATGGTATGTCAGCACACATGAATACGGTGCCAAATGCTTTCATCGTTTCAACAGATGGTCACATGACCATCTTAAAACATGATTTACATCCATGTCCTTTTAACAATATTTTACCCATTTATGCAACATGATTTTCTTTTTCATTTTTAATCTTAATTTAAAAAACACTTTTGAAAACTGAAAAGTGGCTCTGACTTTGTTCTTTGTACTTAGATGGACCTGAACATAAAGATCCCATTTCCATTTTCAATTTCATCTTTTTAACATATATCTGGTGACAAGTAACTGACTTGAAGGACTGCAGTGCTGCCACCTGGTGACCACTATTATGATTCCTGGCCACAGTACACAGGTGACTATTTTATGGAATCCTTTTTAATGGACAATTTATGGTAATACATGTACATTTCATTGACCATACAGAGCAGTGTGTCTTAAGAAATGGTGGGCATGATAGTAGGCTTGACTGTATGTCCACATTTCCCACCTACTTCATGTGAATCATGATCAACTATTTCGATGGACATTTGCTCTTGCCATCAGCAGAAATCCAACTATCAAATCATATTAATGATTCAATATCCCAATAGGAATTGTTCTCCACCTCAGGTCACCACCATGTTGTTGTTTATGAGTCAAAATTAAAAACCTTTTCAGCTGGAGATTTTTCACCAAACAAATCAGAACTGGTTGCAATTGTAATCCTTTAAATTACAGGTATTCTAAACAGCTATTTCACATGTTAAAGGGTACTCAACGCATTCTGTTCTAAAAAAATTAAATTGAAAGAAATTGCAGGATATTTGGTTGGAATGTATGTAGGAGCGAGAATAGTCTTCATATCCATTGAATTTTGTGCTTCATACATAATTTTATGTGTTTCCCAATTTAGTTTCAATTTGTGAAGCTAGTGTCTTACGAGTGTGGATATGTTGATGTCTATTTGAAATTGTTCTTTGCTAAAAAAATTACATATGGCAAGTTTCCTTGTTAAATAAGTGACCTGGTCTGTAGTACACATAGTAGCTCCTTTGCTTGTGCTGATGTCATCAGCAGCTGATAAAAAGGGCTACTAAAAGGGACTATAAATTCCTGACCTTAGGTCAAGAAGTCAGTACATGAGGCAGCACTAGATCTCATATGGAGACTACAAGTTCAGGAACAGATCACTCTGATGAGGACAATTTGTTGGAGGATGATCTTTAAGATCTTCACAATGTGTCTCCTGGCAATTTAGCATCACTCACTGTCATTGGTGGTGTAGATGATGATCATGTGAAGGCTGCTTTGGACATAAGTTAGGACAAAGAAATTGAAACTTCATCTCTCAGATACAGAAAAATAAAGCAGAATTAAAAAGATTTCAGAAGTTGATCAAGATCAATAAATTGAAAGAACTTCCTTGTTTGAACAAAAAATTGAAGGTTTCAATGTTTTAGGGCATACTCTTAAGATTTTCTGACATTACTTAAGACAAGGAAATTGAGCTCTCAGACACCGAAAAAGAAAGTGGCATGAGAAAAGATCTAAAACACTAATCAAATCTCTAAATTGAAGGAGAAGCTTGCTCATTTAAAGAAACAACTGCTGAAAGTTCCAAAGTATAAGAGAACACTCTTAGCCCTTTCACTGTCAAATTTTGGACAAGTCAACAGCTTTTCTTGTCGCACATTGGGCATAGTGCACCCAATGCACGCCAAGAAAAACTATTGACCTGGGATATTCTCTCTGGAACTTAAGGCATACTGGTACTTGAATGAAATGTATTTTTATGAGGAATATGAATCTGGGATCCTAATGATAATTCAGACTTGTCTGACTTAAGTAGATCAACTTTAGACATGATGGGCACTATATGGATCTAAATCTCAGAGTCAAACTCCTTAGTACATCCCAGCTCCTGGAATGTACCATGTTATTGTGACCAGAAAGGAAAAACATTGGCTGCATCAGATACCCTCTATTAAATCTTTTGGTCTCAATATCATGGAGAAATGAGCTCATTTGCTAAGTCACATGCTAATTTTTTGCTCTCAGAGCTCATTCTGATTATGTTAAAGTATTATACTATATCATTGTCACCTCAGTGACAATAACCTGGAAAAAGTCTGGAACATCAACTTTTTCTTTTCCACCACAAACTGTAACCTACACAATCTTGAGCCCCTTTGCTGATGCAACACTACTTAGCAATGACAATGACTTTTTCAACCAATGAAAACCCCAAACTCATGAGATTAACCCTTTCCCCTTGAATTAAGATTGAGTCAACAGCTTTCCTTGGCATGGGTTGGGCACTAAGTGCCCAACCCATGCCAAGGAAAGCTGTTGACCTGGGGCATGTGATCTTGATAAGTCTCATGTACATTTCTCAGTCAAATTGTTTTTCATAACTGTTGAAATTAGTTGAAAACACTGAAGCAGACAACACTTGACCACCAGCCGGTTTTGGCCGGTTTGAGGGGGAAAGGGTTAAAACATGTTTGACTGTGACAACCAAGCTCACAGCCACAGTCTGGTCCACTGGTACAATACATACGATTAATTAAGTAATAAAGGCCACGTACCCCATGGTACACAAATGGGAGCTCACAGATTTTGTAACCATTCCCCACGACCTATAGAAGGCAATGAAACAAGTCAAACGTACATCTCATTTTCCCACTTGTCACAGTGTTTACCAGCCTCATCTCAGGCGCAAACCTCCACAACACATTAGAGGATGGACATTCCATAAAGTACACATAGGAAGTCTTACCTACAGACCAATGGTTGAAGGCTGTACACACCACTGTGTACTCCCCTGGCTCCAACATGGCATTACAACCGACAAAACTACGGACCTGCCGCTTGCTGTGTTTGACCAAGGCCCCCACACTTTGGTTCTCATTGTGTGAAGTCAGGAACACCAGAATACACAGATCCACAGGGCTACGAGCTGTCTTCTCTGAACCTCTGAGATAAAATGAATTTATAGTTTAATATCAAAAAAGTAAATCTGCACAGTATGTTACACCAATGATAGTCAACTAAGCAGATATGTGAGGGGGTATCCCAGGTGAACCTTATTCACAAAGCCCACTAAAATACGAAGTGAAATACAATGTATACCCTTTGCACTTTATGTCTTGCTTCATTTAAGCTACAAATCTGCACTAAAAAGTATTTTAAATAGCAAAATTCTGTTATTCTGAAAACAGCAACTGATTTATGTATTTATCAATACATGTACATGTACAGTGTATATACATGTGAAATGCAATACTTTCATACAGATACCTTTGGGTGAAAACTACAACATATACTCTCAAACATATTCTAAATTTAAGTCCATGTCCCACTCAAAGTCATCCTGAATGGATGTGTTAAAAGATGACAATATGTATCTGGAAAATTCAAACGTCCTGCATCATGCCGATGTCATTCATACCCTAAATCTGTTACATGTATCCTGGCATCACAGTTCTATACTCTATATGTCAGTTGAAATTACAGTTACCTCCACGTTAAACTTAACAGTCACCAAACGCATCAACCTTTTGCAACCTTTTTGCAACCTTTTGAGTTGAAGAACAAACCTTTTTCAAACCCATTTCTAACACTGTCCAAACCATTTCCTCTTATTGCATTAAAACCCTTTGAAACTCTATATGTCCCTTTCTCTCACTGCCTGCTTCTAAAAAATGAATACAGATATTCTCAAGAATTTTCTGGTAATTTAAATTTTTCCAAAACGTTTTTTTTTTTTTTTGGATGAAAATTACTGTTATACAGTGCATCTTAGAAATACTGTGATGCAGCTCTCATGACTGTACCTTATGAATGGACATGCCCATCACCGCTTCAATGCATTCGGCAGTTCAACTGTTTGTACAATTAAGCCCATCTAAAACTTAACAGCCAAATGCATTTTTTTGTGTTGCAAAGTGTTGTACTGGGATTTGTAAAGGTTGCAAAAGGTTTGCAAAAGGTTGACAATGGATTTCAAATGGTTGAAATAATTGCAAACCATTTCAACATTTTAATCACTAAGGTTGAGAAAGTGTGTGAAATGGCTGTTAACCATTAGAGAAAGGTTTAAAAGTGTTTAAAAGGGTTTTAATGTAATGAGAAGAAATGGTTTGGAAAGTGTTAGAAATGGGTTTGAAAAAGGTTTCCCCTTCACTCAAAAGGTTGATGCGTTTGGTGACTGTTAAGTTTAACATGGGCTAAACTGTAGTTTCAACAGACACTAGTGTCTTTTGCTGTTCCATTCAGATATAAAATCTGGACAGCCCTTGCCTTCTTCCTTCACCATTGTACGTGTGATTTTAATGGTTAAAAAGTAGACTTAACATGGAACACTGGTAAAAGATAAATAAAGCATGATTTAGGGTGTAGAGAAATCCTGGCAAAAATGCACATGTTGGGTTTTTTTTGTTTTGTTTTTTGTTTTTTTATATACGGTTTACACAGGTTTCCTTGGGAGACACAGACCTGGGAGGTACATGAAGGTGTGACTACTTTACCTTGCTCCCTCCTGGAAGAGGCCAAGCTCCACTTCAGTAGGTTCTAAGACAACAAGCTGGGCCACCTTGGCATAACCTCCTGAGTGGGAGGGCAGCACTCCACTGGCACGCAACTCCAGCCAGTTCTCTTGGTACTTGCATATGTCTACTGCATCAAAGTACCTGTAACATACACACTTCCTGCATGACCTCTTGGTATGGTGCACAGTACATGTACTAAATTCCTACATAAAAAGATCAAAACGATTGGTGAATAAAATCATCATACTGCCAAAATCCTATGGCCTGAAATGCTTCAAAGCATGAAACATAAAAAAATTCAATGTGTGTGTGTATGTGTATGTGTGTGTGCATAAATGTTTGAGTGAAAGAGAGAGAAATTACAACTGCCAAAACCTCCATCATCTGACATATGCCCAAGTAACAAACGTCAACCTTTCCTGATAGCCAGCCCGGACAAATTGTTTGAGACAGCCACACAAGGATGGATGGCTGATAACCATTACTATCCCTCCCTGCCCCATGTAGTGGCCTGGCCATGAGGATTAACCCTCTGCAAACTGAGTCAACAGCTTTCCTAGGTAAACACTAGGCAAATCTGGGTGCAAAACACCCACAGTGCAGCAAGGTGAAAGAATGGCGCGTTATTATTAATGGCCAAAAACACACAGTTAACATTTATGACATTGATGCTTGCTGGTCACTTTTGTGCCGAAGTTGCATGCTAATGTATCTCTAGGCAATGACTCAACACTTTAATCGTTTTCAAGAAAACATATTGCTGGTTTGAGACCCAGCCATTCCATGGTCACAAAACATCATGTAAATGCTGGCTTCTGATATTAAATCCAAGTGCTAACTGGGAATCAAGAACAACAGTACGACTTTTCCTCTTAAGAAATCAGTCACTGTCAATGTAATGCATGATAATACATAATTTTACACTCCTGTGAAATAAATATAAGGAACAAAATCCTACTGCCAGGAATAAAAGGCTTTACAAGAGTATTCTTACTGCATCATGTCCTGCAGGGACATCCAGAAGACTCCCTCTGATGCTCCATGGACCATCAATTTCTCCTTCATCTCTCTTGGTATGGTGTCCCATCGAGGTGATCCATCAGACCACTCTCCCTTCCATGAGAATCTACCCCATGGGTTGCGTAGTCGTACCAATCTAAAATAAATAGAAAATCAAAAAATTAATGCTGGATTGCTTTTGAAACATTATATACATTCCAACACTCTTTTGTTTTCTTTGCAGTAATTTGCAGTGATACATGTAAACAAATCTGGCAATCTTCCTGACTTCCAGGCTGAACAGTTGATTACAAAATCCAGACATGGTCCAGTACAGTGGCGCCTCCTGGGGATGATCAACCATAGAACCGGGCTGACAAAAGATCTCATACAGCAGGTGATCTCTCTATGGAGTTACAATACAACTGTTGAGGAAACAAGACTAGTGATGTGGCAAGTCTCTGATTGGAATGGTTTCTAAAACAAGATTATACATGCTACATTCAGGATTGTGAGGAGCTTAGCCCTGTATAAAACAAACTGGACTACTCAAACATGTAAGATTAAAAAAACAGAAAAAAACAAGGATAGTTGTATTGTACAACAATACCTGACGAGTCCCCCAATGGAGGTCAGTCAGTGGCATCTACAGTCAGGAAATATGGCTGGGACAAGCATTATCTCTGATGGAGTCAAAGGTTAAGGTGACCTAATTTGAGTATGCACAAACCAATTTTGGTATCTTTAGGTCTTCGTGGTGCACTGAAGAATTCAGAAAGCTATACATTTCTTTGTTAATCTACCCCTATTCAGGGAGTAAATTATAAATAACTTTTCTGACCCATTTGTGTTTTTTACATGGAATGTTTTATAAACTATTGACTTGAAAACTACTGTTTTCATTCATATGCAATTGAATCTTTTGGCAGATTTTTTTTTCCATTGCCCTCCCAATATTATGTCCAATGGGAGACCATCAACATAAGCTGACGTCATCAACTGGGACCCACGTGCATGTACCTTGTGTGTGAATACCACCAGTCTTCAAACCTTGTGCGTCTGATGGCCACATCACCCTGGTTCCAAACAAAATGTACCATGCTGGAATCATATTCATGATATCGCCCCAGTAGATCAATGAGCACATGCCGTAAGCTCACTTTTCACTGGCACTTTACTGCACCCTAAGTCTTCGCATATTAAATCCTTTATGCTACTCGAGAGTACAGGAAATATGGCTTGCACAAGCTTTTGTATGATTGAGTCAAAGGTCAAGGGAGTATTTAAGGTGGCTTAATTTTGGTACAGGGCACACTGATATACCAAGAAGTATCCACACTCAAACTTGTGTGCTTGTTAACACCTTCACCACCAAGCCTAGGAAATTGCTGGGCGTCGAGGCAAAATGAGCAAAAATTCAAATATGGTCAAATGCAACAATATACTTATTTTTATGCATATCTGGTGTAGGATATGTTTCTAACCTTTTTTTTTTAGCCAAATGGAAGGTCTCTAGATGACATTTTGTGAATCAATATAATTTGCATGCAAAAATTCCAGTATGGGACAATTTATGCACACAGTTCAGTTTTGCTCTTTCAGTGTCCAAACTATTGCCCAAAAACTAGCACTCAATATGTCATCTTCATCATCTGAACTATTTAGTTCATGTCCGCTGTCATCATAATTACCATCCACATCATCGAATGCAATATCATGCCGATGGCTTCCTCGGCAGTGTCTTTCCCCCTCCAAGCCATCATCACCCAGGCATGTCAAAAGAGCCATGCACGTGTTTGTCAGACAAACAATATTTGACCTAGTGACCTGATAAGTATGAATGCAGTGTCATGTGCCTAATGTCAGCATCCCTGACAACCTATATGCTATATACATGGATTCCCAGGCCGCCAGAAGTGCAATGGGAGTCAATGTAAAAACGACGTCTATTTCAGTCTTTTATGGTGTCAGCGAATTAAAAACTGTGACAGAAATAGATGTCGCCCCAGGCTGTGAAGTGGTTAAGTATTACAACATAGAAAATATGGCCAAACAAGCATTTCCAGATATAAGGATGGAAAGACAGATGAATGGGCTGCAGGCTTATAGTTCCTCTAGGTCCTAGTGGGGGACCAATAAGACTGCACCATGAGTTGTCTCACCTGTTACCACTAATGTCCTGCACATCCAGGATTGAGTAAGCATGCCTGGGCTTAAGTCCTAAGGCTCTGTACACGCTATCATCAATCTGCATGTTGCCACCTCCACAGGAGGCACCCATCAGAAACCTGAAGAGAACAAATGTAAACTTTGCTGAAGTATACTAAGTTTTTTCCAATTGACATTACAATACTATAAGTACAAACTGATAAAACTGAACTGGTTGTAATTCTTACACTCCATACACACCAAACCAAATGTCTCGAACTCTGTCAGCAAAAGTATTTCAGGTGTTGTAATCTTGTTTCCTGAGTGTAACAGGGCTGATATATCTTAAACATTAACAGATGCATGTACTTGTCTTAAAGCTGTCAACTCTTAAAGCTGTCAACTACTTGGACCATATGCTATCGATCCCTTTTTGTCAGCTTCTGTAATCCAGACCTGGAGTCAGTTTTATGTTTAACGAGGACCTAAAGAGGATGACAAAATCAGAACATTCTGTCATTTTTTTACATGTCACAGTGCTGCAAAACTAAATGCATGCACAAACTGAAAAAAAAAAATCTAATGTCTCTCTCCCCTGGACAGATGCATACAAATTTAAGCAGTTCATCATACCCTGATTCACGTGAGCTGAGCAGCTGTGCCCATATCAAGTCTGCATCCACTTGTTCTGCTCGGTTGTTGGTATTAGAGGCTAAAATGTAATGAAAACACAAATTAATTTAGAGTTTCCGTAAAGATAGCACTGGCATTTTATGTCCATACAACACTAAAATAGTCCACATTTTGAGATCTGTCAGGAACTACATGAACACTCGCACCAGAAATACATGGACAATTATGTCACGATACCGTGCTATATTTGGAAAGACCATACGTAATTTTCTGAAAAACAGTGTCTCAATTTGACACTTAACCTGTTACCTAGACTAGAATAAATCAAAGTGAGCCTCCTGTCCCCTGTTGAAGGGCCACCCTTGGCCTGAAGCGTATTGGGGGAGGCCACTCCATTCTCTCATTAAAAGATTTATTCACTTGGTGGTATTCATTACTCTTAGATTGCTAGGTGTTGTTCGCTCAATGGAACATAACTTATGTTAGGCCAGTCCCATTGGTGCCAACCCTGCATCTTCAACAGATCCACCTGGGCATCTACTTAACCCCCTACATTTTAGGATAGTGTGTTGTCTCACTATTTCAACATGTTTTTCATCCATACTTTGAGAGACAAGAAACTAGATTATTGAACAGTTAAAAAGCTTGATATATCATACGAATATTTGATCTAAAATACCTTTTTTCTGTGTTGAATTATTATGACAATCATTATGGGATAATTATCTTTCTGAAAACTCATAATTTCTGCAAGACTAAGTTGTACCTGTGTACAAATAAGGAAATATGCTTCCATAAACTGGTAAAAAAATCAAACAAACATAAGTAATAAAACGAATTAAAATAAAACGATGCAAGACAAAATGTTAGTCAATCTGAATTATGGCTACTCAACATGACTAAGGGTCTATTTCAAATGACAAAGCACCGTCAAGTGAACAACAGATATACTCTCCGTCTTACCATGCAGTGCAATGCTTTCACATGGTGCCCCTGTCAGAGTGGACAAGCCCTCTATACAGCGACCTGCAATCAGGGCTTCATAGCAGCCATGCACTTTGGCCAGGGCCTTCTCTATCAATGGCACCCACAGCTGCTTGCGTTTGGCCTGTAATACATAAAATATTTCGTTGGTCAGTCATTCTTAAACATGGATCATGGTGAGTGATTAAGGCTTTGGTCAGGGAAAGAGGCTTCGGTCAGGGAGAGGTTTTGGTCAGGGATTGATACTTAGGTCAGAAAAAGTGGTTTTGTTTAGTGATAGGGACTTTGGTTGGGGATAGTGACTTTGGTTAGTGATAGTAGCTTTAATCTGGGATAAAGGCTTTGGGTAGTGAGAGTAGCTTTGGTTAGCAAGAGTGGCTTTGGTCAGGAATAAAGGCTTTGATTTGTGAGAGTGGCCTTGCTCAGGGATAAAGGCTTTGGTTTGTGAGAGTAGTTTTGGTAAGATATACGCTTTGGTTAGCAAGAATGGCTTTGGTCAGGGATAAAGGCTTTGGTAAGTGAGTGGCTTTGGTCAGGGATAAAGGCTTTGGTTGGTGAGAGTGGCTTTGGTAAGGGATAAAGGCTTCAGTTAGTGAGAGTGGCTTTGGTCAGGGATAGTGACCTTGGTCAGGGATAGTGGATTTGGTCAGTGATACAGACTTAAGTCGGTGGTTTTTTTTGTTTTTTTGTTTTTTTTTGCTTTGGCCAGGCAAGGTCTACCCCAAACCACCAATATGGCAGCTAGGGGCCTGTCCTATTCCTATAAAGGAATGTAGGAACCAGAGACTTTAAAAACTCATCTAACTGTAGATAAACATTTCAAAGAGGATGTCAGGAGTATGGAATGAGTATATTGAGTTGGAATAGTAAACAAACAGTATTCATAGGCAGGAGATTCAGTATGGTAGCTCCACACACAAGTAATCAAAACGTGTCTTGACATTATTATCTTAACACATGTATATCTCTACTTTTTTGAAGGGGCTGCAATGTTCATAAGTACTTTTGGCCTTTCTGAAAATGAACATCACTTGTACAAATTTACATGGTTTGTTAAAACCTAAATTTCAAGTCATTGTGCTAAAAGTGGGCTTTTGAAGTAAAGATATTGCATTGGAGGTAGCAATTACCTGTGAATAAACGAGGTATCCATGTATATCACAGGGCAGCAAGTCATCGACCAATACAGTGGTCCAGGTGCCATCCTTACACAGTCTAACCTGATAGGCTCCTTCATCACAGTACTGTCTTGTCACCATCACCTTCTTGACCAGCTCTGACCTCTCCGCAAGGACAGCCAGGGCACTCAGGAACCTGCCAACCAACAGTCACACACATGCAATTAACCCCTTTAAGTGCTAATCACAGCTATAGTTGTTTTCTCATTACCGTTAAACATATAATGGTTAAAGATTCAAATTCCTCATGAAGATACCTTTCATTCAAATAACAACAAGCCTAGTCTAAAGCAAAAAAGTAGTCTTAGTCAACAGCTTTCCTTGGGACACTTTGCATGCATTGCGCACAAAGTGCCCTGAGGAAAGCTGTTGACTCAGTCTTAAATCAGCGCTTTAAGGGTTAACAGGCTCCAAGCTAGCATCTGGAGCAAACACACTCAGCACTGGTGAAAACTACATAAATAGCAGGCATTTTTTTCCTTTACATGGTGAGCACTGCATACAAAGTGACAGATAAGAAATAAGTGATTTATATGGCCAACAAAAACAGCACATCTTCTGCTGTGTTAGGAAACTTGTGGGCTCAAAGTTTCCAGTTTTGATTTTGGATACAATATGTGCTGCCAGTCTCTAACACAACAGTGCAGTAGCCCCTCTCTATACTGGTTTCACTGTACATGTACAAGCTGTTGTCAACTTTCGAGATCCAGTTACCAACTCTGGCAACCTTAGTGTGATGACTGCAGCATTGACTGGTTTCATAGTTCGGGTGTTGTTACCAAGTTAGGTCCAGCTGCCTTGACTGCATTTTATTGTTTAACATCTGGATGGGAAGCTTCAGAAGGTAATGCCAACAACATCTATGGGCATTTCACTGAATGTATTCAATTTCCATGTGCTGGAAAGATCAGCTTGGCACCTCACAATTGTACACAGGTATGCCAACCCTTGGGTGTTGTTGAAATACAGTAGTTTGGAACATACACTGGTCCCCCTCTTATAAGGCCCCTCTCGCCAGAAGCCACCCCTCTTGAAAGGCCAGCATTCTTGTACAGAAAGTATGGTATTTTCATTATATTCTCCCCCTCAAGAGAGGCCACCCCTCTTATAAGGCCACTTTTTGGCTGCATTTGGGATGACCTTAAAAGAGGGCGACCACTGTATATCCTCACAGAATGATGTTTCCATTCAGTTCCTCTGACTGCATGACGACCCACTCACTTGTCCTACTTCTTGTAAAGTACCACGAAGTGTTGTAGTGCAATTCTGGCAGCCGGTATCAGGAACTGGATTTTGATAGTTCAGTATTGTGACTGGCTATGCTGACTGTAGCCTATGGCAACAAAACTACATGATCACCAACATAGAGATCCACTTCAGCATCTAAAATAGGCCTACATGTTATCGGACAAATTTCCTCTTCGTTTTGTGATTTATCTCATGTGATCAAACAAGTTTATGTTCCCGCACTGAAGCTTATCTTTTTTCACTCAGTAAATCAATTTTTTATGTTCCTGTCTGTGTCAAGCATTCTATAATTTGCAATCACACTTCAGTGAAACAAGTACAAGGAAGTACAACTCCTATCTTTGTGGTAGTCCGTTTCAGATATCCAATATGATAATGCGGACAGATATGCCTGTAAAACTGTAACATGAATGTCAAGAGAGACCTGTCTAGTAGCCTCCCACCTCAAAAGTTATAATCTCCCTTCACCAAATTTGGGAGATCTTCAACCACTTTGACACATTCACAAAAATTGCATTCTACACACAAACTACAATACAACCTGTGAGACCCGAACGCCCCAGGGACCGAAATAAAATGTTCGGGTTTTGCAGGTGTTCAACTTTCAGAAGTTTGGGGGGGGGGGGGGGGGGAGAGGGGAAGATACTGAAAGGGAGGGACACTGCATGTTATACATGTATCATGTGTATGTATGTTTACCGTCATTAAAAACACTTCTCAAGTGTTTATACAAACTTATACATCTTGTTTATTTACATTCATTTCCACACCTACTAAACTTGAACAAATTAAGCAAGAAAATGGTTCTTTATTCCCTGACAAATAAGAAAGAGATATACACACTGTATTGTAAACATGCTATCGATAAATGTTAAATATATATGTACATGTAGTTTCTCACTTTTAAGGTCAGAATCAGTCATTACATGCAAACTTTTCCATCTATAATAATCATAATAATAATAATAATAATAATAATAATAATAATAATAATAATACCCATGTTCGGGGAAGCACACAAATACATCGCGATGAATAGAATGAGTCTGAATAAAAAGGGCGTACAGAGCGTAAATGGTAAAATTGACCAAACTAAGATAAGATAAAATAAAGCTAAAAGGGGTAAAAATAAGCGAGATTCAAGCATTACAAGCATGAATAAATAAGGCATACATAACATGTACTATATATCTTAACGTTAAATATCTCCAAAGTCTTGGCAACTAGCTGATTATCATTTTCTTTTTCCCTTTTTCTTTAGTTATTTCATTTTCTTTAAAAAAAGTTGGTAATAGCACACTGCTTTGCACAAATATGTTTCTGTATCAGTCTAGTCAGCTAACTGGCTCAGGAAATACTGAAGGCAGCTTTAGGTCACAACAGGCATAGGTACCTTACAGTAGCTGTTAATCCTTTACGTTACCACCTATAACAGTTTGCAGCTATTAGTGAATTCACATTGTGTTTGTAATCTCAGAAGTGGTTAATGCTAAAACAATGCTCATGTCAGACCCTTACTAAGTTAAACATAACTGAGCAGTCTGTACCTCACTGAGTAGGCTACGCCAGGTACCAGTATGTGTAAATGCAACACAGGGTGCAGTTTTCTTTGAAGTGAAAAGATCTATGCTTGCTCTCTAGATGTGCTACTTTATTTGATTACTCTAGCTTTTTTTATAGATTATGACCAAGAGTGAGCTAAAAGATCGCTACATGCAGCAAAGATGAAATACAAAGAAACCCTCCATACTCCTAACAGTGTGATGTTCAAGTACTGTTCCATGAAAAGCAAGAACAAGGTACAAGACCATGAAAACAATGAATTTTGTACCCTTTTGCTATTTTTCAATGTTCATTTAATGGGAGTGTATGACTTTCACAGGTTCACTTAGACAGGGTTCATACAGCTTAGCAGCTTTCAAATTCAAGGACTTTTCCAGGACTTTCCCGTACCTTTCTACCCAAATTAAAGGACTTTCCAACTTCATCGATTTTTCTTTATTTGTGTCTTGCTGTCTTTTGTTTTGGTTTTCTACAATGGGAGGGGAGTTTGTGATCGAGCTAACCTAACCGCTGGAGGAAAGTGTATTAGTGGACATTTAAAATTCAAGGACTTTCCAAGGACTTTACTGCAGAAACATTGATTTTCAAGGCCTGGAAAAAGCATGCAGCAAATTCAAATACTTTCAAGGATTTCAAGGACCTGTATGAACCCTGCTTAGAGGTTTGGGACCCAAATTTGGTGTTTGGGGTTGGGGGTTGACAGGTGTTCACGTTTTGCAGGGTCGAACACTCTGCTCTCCTATTAAAACACATGTAAAATATTTGGGACCAAAAAAAAGTGTTCAGGTATTGCAGGTGTTCGACTTTCAGAGGTGTTGCACTTGGCAGGTTTTACTGTACTTTTCTTTGGAGTTCTTCATTTTTATATAAATCAATGGAGCATCATGCCTTTTTGCCTTAATTATCATCAATCTATTCACAATATAGGCTTACTGTAATATGCTCCTTTACGCCTCTTCCAATACAGTTTTAACCATTAATGAAAATTATACAGTGGTTCCTCTCTTGTTGGGCCACCCAATTTACCTGAGACAAATCTCACTGTTCCTTTTCTCAGCTCATGTGCACCAGAACCAGAAATGTGGCCTAATGAGATGGGTGGCAGCTCTTGAGTGGGAAAATAAAACGAAACTACCACACTTGATGCATGGATAAGTGGCCTCTGCAGAGGGGGTGGCCTCTCTTCAGGGGGGGGGGGAGAGGGGGCTGACAAAAGGGGGACCACTGTATATGTGCCTTCTTATATTGTAAGAACTACCAAGTTTTGAATGCAATGTATGTTCATCCATAGGCTGAGACTTGACCGCAGTCCTCTGCTAGAATATGCTAAATTGGCGTACGGACAGCATCCCATACTGAGCTAGAAACAAGACTTGTTATGTTGGTTGCTTCAGTGTACAATACATACAATTTACGTCTAATTTCCATGGAAAGCAACAGAGTGAGTCTCCTCCAATTTCACAACATCTCACTGAATATGACTTACCAACAGTTTCCCAGAACTCCTTGAGAAATATCAGATGGTAGAGGAGTCCTGAAGACCTCCCATGGAATAGACACCTCACCGGGTTCCTCTGGTCGAATTTGGTTGGGCCTCAGCCATTGGGATACAGGCTGCCTCCCTGAGGTCTGATTTGCATTATAAAATAAAGACTTTGGTGCAGGGGGAAAGGAATCATCGACGAAAGGCATATGGTTCTGTAAATACAATAAAAAAAAATGGCTTTAGTATGTAGAAAAAGTGCCAGAGATGTTGGTGCCTTAGTGGCAAAATACCACTAAATGGTTGACTGGGCTACCTTGACCCTGACACAGACCTAACACCAGGACACAAGCCAGCAATTTTTTCTACGAAAATCAACCTTCAATGGTCCAATGTGGGAAATGTTGTATGCTTCTTTTTTATTATGAACAGTGTAGGCTGTTAGTCATTAACTATCCTCACTTGCACAAAACAGACTATCAATGGGCATGTTGGCCAATCAAAAGACCGAAAGTTATCAGGTGATCTGAAAAGACTTTTTGGGCCGTGGCACATGCAAGTGATTTTGCAGAAGTCGGCTAAGCTGGCAAGCAAGACCGCAAGACCCAGATTGGCACTACGATTTAAAAATTATATGTAGTAGTCAAAAGTCCAGTTTTTCAAAAAAAATAAAATGTTTAAACTTGGCAAGTACCAAGGCTGCAAAGTTATGCTGTATTAATCAAACATATTTCACTACATCATGATCAGCAGCTCTTCAGGGATTGCAAGTAACTTAATGCTTGTGCTAACCTATATACATGATATATCAGGGTTAACAGTTACATGTGACTCACGTTGTGACTGTGTTAGACATGTGCCATGTAAATGTACGAGTCAAGATGAGTACAATGAGAGTACAGGTATGTGTCGTAGCTCAGGTCCCCAAAGTCAACCAGAAAAGACCTACACACAGACATGAAATTTGTTCAATTTCAGCACAAAAAAATACAGAAACTTTGGGAAATGTTAGCAGCCATGTACTACTTTTAATGGCCATTTGAAAGTGTTGGTGCAATTTGGCTGTTTTGGCTTCTGGTAGTGCTTACATAGCAAGACCACAAGGCCACCACAACAATATCCAAAGCCGGTTTCTGCTTAAACTGGCCAAATGTAGCATCATTCAGATCTCAAATATCATCTGTTACATTGCTGAAAAAGTGTGTGTGGTTTAACACCAGCAATTACTCCTACACCCTCCTACAACACACAGAAAACATTCAAAGGAACTGTCTGATGCTCTAACGTTCAGTGATGCTATACTGTGATGTTATGTGCTGTTCCCCCAAGAGTCCCTTTACAACAGACTTGGGGAATTCATTGGTGACTCATTTTTTAACTTTTCCATTTTTTTGTTTTCTTTTGGGGTTTTTTTTTGATTTTTTTTTTTGTTTGTTTTTGTTTTTTTTGTTTTTTTTTGTTTGTTTGTTTTTTTTTTTGATTGCACAAGGCCTATATGATAAATGTCATAAATGCCAATGTTTTTTACTCAGAATTGTAGATATATATAGTGTAAGTCAGAATAGGACACCTCAGGTCAGAAACTGTCCTTGGTATGTAGTAACAGAATTACTGTCCTTGGTATGCAGTAAAAGAATTGCTGTCCTTGGTATGAGGCAACAGAATTACTGTCCTTGGTATGCAGTAACAGAATTGCTGTCCTTGGTATGAGGTAACAGAATTACTGTCCTTGGTATGAGGTAATAGAATTGCTGTCCTTGGTATGCAGTAACAGAATTACTGTCCTTGGTATGAGGTAACAGAATTACTGTCCTTGGTATGCAGTAACAGAATTACTGTCCTTAGTATGGGGTAACAGAATTACTTCAAGTTTTAATCTTACTGGGCTTGTGGGTAATCGATACATGCAGTGGCTAAACAATGGTAATTAAATTGAAACCTTCACAGTGGACTTCAGAGCCAGCGAAGATAACCACTATTTGTAATTTAATGGAGGCAGGGCCTTGCCATATAGGCATTCTGCTGCCTGCTAGAACAACCCTCTCACTTGTTTGCCATGTCAGACAGTTTTCAGCTACAAATGCAGATATAACACATACTGAAAATATTTGGCCACTGAACAAAATCAAGAATTAGCTCTCAAGAGAATGTTCTATTTATTATTTATACAGTCAGCAACCTCTAATAAAGCCACCTCAAAATGCACCCAAAGTGGCCACATTTGAAGGGTGGCCTCTCTTGAGAGGCACAAGATAATGAAAATACCACTTTTGTGGCATAGAGAAATGGCCTTTGTAGAGAGGGTGGCCTCTGTTGAGGGGGGTCTCGTTAGAGGGGGATGGACCACTGTACATCCACATACTGTGAAACCCACCTTGAAAAACCACCTCAAAGGATAACCAAATCAAGATGTTGGAATCAAACACCAATGATAACAAGCAAAGATTTAGTTCAATTCATTACATTAATTAAAGTGTTTTTCCCCAATTTTGGGATCAAAACTTATGCATGACGTGATTAGTACAATTTATCAAATGTCTTGTTGTCAAGAGGGAGTACCAGGGACAGATCTAGACTTACAAAATTTGTAGCCAAAATTGGAAATATAAATATAATTAACAACAATTTTGTCATGGCCCTTTAAAAATTCATTTTAAAATATTTTAGCAATTTACACATTTCATTAGCCAAATTAAAGAAACATTGGCATTTGGCTAATGGTCTTAGCAGTCCTTGGAGTACACACAGTGGGTATGAGAGCCCTGTGCTCATTGCAAAAAGCAAATGCCCTTCACCACAAGATTACGAGATCAGTGCTCATGGGGATGTTCTAACCCCCAAATGGTGGACATGTAATACAGCTAAAATCATTGGTTATTGAATGTCAATTTTCCCCTTTGGATGAGGACTATTGCAAAATAAACAAGGTAAAATAACATGAAAAGTTCCATGCAAAGTGTCTTGAAACAAGAGAAAGAGTGTTTTTAAATTGCACCCATACTTACTGTTCGACAAAAGTCTAGAATCTGCTGCCATGTTTCCCTAGCCTTCTCTTCCTCTAACCGCCTCCGTTCCTCCACATGAACAGTTCTCTGCCTCTGAAGCTGGCCTGGCTTGGGTCGCCCAGGCAAACTTTTTTGTCCACTTTCTGCCTGACTGGGTCCAGGCTCAGAAATGTCTCTCTTTCTGCTGCACATGTGGCAACTATTTGTATCCTGAGAATTGTTGAAGGTACACCTGGGGCAGGACCACTTATTGGGGTCTGCTTTGGTTTCAGTAGCTGGCTTTGGAGATGGAGGTAAAGGTGGTGGTAGGCAAAGTGATGGGCTGTGCAAGGATGGCAGGGTGAAGTCCTTTTTGCCCCCACATACTGCACACACTGGTGCTGTGATAGGGTTCAGCAGAGTACACTTACTACAGGCCCAAGTGCCTCCTCCCTCGGCTGCTGGGATGCCCTCCGATGACGATGATGCCACCATTCTGGGCCCACCACATACACTGCACACCACAGCAGACAAAGGGTTAATTAAAGTACAGGCTGGGCATATCCAGGTTGTGCTAATTGGTGCAGGTAGCTCTGGGGCAGCTTTGGAGGTCCCAGCAGACACCTTTTCTTCTTGCACAAAATTGACTTCCTTGTGCGAGTCAGCCACTCCATTACAAGGAGGGCCACACACCGACCGTGGTCTGTCACATATATCACAGATGACTGTATCACTTGGATTCTGGTCAAAATTGCAATCCCAACATTTCCAGTACTTGGGAATATCATCATCTTGTGACCTATATTTTGTTTTCACTTTTGGGCTGGTCTTTTGGCCCTTAAACTTTGGCTGTTCAGGGTTGGTACTTGGGGAAGGGCTTGAGGGTAATTCTTTCCTCTTTGTCTGAGGTAAAAATTGGTCCAATGAGATATTTGTTTGTAAACTTGTTGGCACATTACATTTTCGTGGAGTTTCACATGCATTGCAGCACTCAGCAGTATTTGGGTTTTCCAATGTGCAGCAATGACATTTCCACACGCTGTTCTCTACTTTCCCATCAGTTTCTGCAGTAATTACTGTTGCATCTGTAAATATGTGGTCATCTTTGCCAGCATTATCATTTATCATCTTACAGTCACTGATCACTCTTCCATTACATGAGCTGCCTTTAAATTTGCATGCATTCTGCCTCCTCGGAGGATGTGTTTGTCCCTCAGTATTGAGTTCGTCATCGGCACCATCTATGTTGCACACTTCCATTGGTTCCTCTTGGTCATTCCCTGATGTTGAAGTCTGCAGTTTGTTCTGGCCACAATACACACAGCTAGGCACTGGTTGTGGGTTCAGAAGTCCACACTGTGTACATTTCCATTTGTTTATATCCTTTGAGTTAACCAAATCAATATGGTCACATCCAGACTCTGCCAGCTTCTCAGTCTTGCATGAAGTACACCTGGACATAGAATGTGGATTGTGCAGCCCACACTGATCACATGACCATTTAGTTTCACTGTCATCAACCTCCCTTTCGGAGTCAGAGTCCAGCACCACCACTTCAAGGTCAGCCCCATCCTCGCCCCCTTCTACTGTGATCACATCAGCCACAGATGGCCGGTGGCCTTTCCTTGGCTTGCCCAGCATTTGGCCTTTCCCTGTGGCATCTTCCTTCACCCCCTTGTCTGCCATCTTGTCCTCCAGATCACCCATTCAGCTTAATCCAACTCTGCAACCAAGAAGATATATTGAATCATGTGGGTGTTCATATATGTTCAAGCAACCACTAGTAACCTGAGTTATGGTTCGGTTTGACACCCTTGGTCTGTACGTTCTGAATGTATTCAGACTAGGTCTCGTTCATTTTGTGCATGAAATTTGCATCCATGAAATGCATTTTTAATAACCACAAGCCATGCCGACCATTTGATCTGCATGACTAGAGAATTTGTTTAAAAAAAGTAATTGCTAAGGTTTGTAAGGCGTCAACAGCTTCCCTTAGTCCACTTTAGGCACAACCTAGTGCAAGAGCACAAAGGGAAGTTGCTTGACTTCACCATTCTTTTTTCTCTGACTTAAAAAAGGCTAATGCTGACTTCAATGAAAGATGATTTTGTTGGAAATTGGAATCTGGTGTCATAATAATAAATTCGAGTGAACGTTTGCTGTGCATGATTATTTTGGTGTTGGAAACAGATACTGAATCTGCTGGCTGAGTGAAACAAGCCAACTACTGAAAACCAATAGCCAGAGTTGGGATAGAGAATCCACAGGTCTCACAACTCCACCCCCTCAAAAAAAATAAAAATAAAAAAATAAAAAAAATAAAATAATAATAATTACAATAAGAAGACCCCTAGGTGTAGTGCCTCGCTGACTTGCAATGTATTACCATAATATAATGACTGAAAACAAAACAAGAGAAGGTTGGGTAAATTGATCTGTTTATTGTTTGATTGGGAATGCAAAATTAAATCCAAACCCTGTTATATGGTTCATCCGAATGTTCTTTCCTGGCAAACTATGACATTTTTTCAGCGGTCCATGAATATGTATCTGCTGCAAATCACTTCAACTCTGTTGGCATTGGTTAAGTATACAGAGTTCCACACTTATATCCAAACAAGTCTACAAAAATTTTCATTTGTTCTATGTACTCCAACGTCTCTTCACCTTCTTACAAGGGGTATCAGGTGTAGAGATATGCGTCATTTGGGACTGCGGATGAGCAGAAGCAAGTCTACGCTCTTTCACACCAGCCACGTCAAGTAGCAAGAGATCACCACATGGGGATCTTGCGCAGAAGAATGTACCCCAAACAACCACCGCATCTGCTCTTGGCACTGATACAAAGGATGTCCATGCTTTGGAATATATGTCACAGTGCATAATAATGCAGGCTGAGATGTTGCGTGCATTGCTTACCCCCTCTCAGCAGGCTATTTCTTCTTCCGACTCTGTGCCAAAGAAGTCAGCCAAGCATAGATTGCAGCTGTCAACATCTCGATCCTACGGGTCCGAGCACTCAGACATGCAGCAGTCACACAATCTGGTGCATCTGGAGTGGAAACCTGGGGGTTCCCACTCTGGTATTCTGGAACCTCAGCCAGTCTGAGCACTCAGACCGTAAGTCTGGAGTGATGACTAAGCAACGGTGCCTTTGCATTCTTTCTGAGCTCCCTGGTTGGAGAGCTTGGATCATTAGGGTAGGCAAAGGGGAAGTAGGAAGAAGACTCCCAGACCAGTGGGGGCACCTTCTACCATCAGTGGGTCTTTGGGTCCGGTGGTGTCGGCACCTACAGTCCAGGCAGAACCTTCTGTTTCCCCAACTGCAATACCGGCAGTCCCTTCTGCACCTGTGGTGGCTTTGCCCCAAGGCGAGCAGTTGGTGATCCCTCTTGTTCTGGTGTTTGAGCAGGGTACCCTGCCTCACTCTCTCAAGCGGTAGGCGGAACTCGAGCTCGATCAGGACCAGTGGTTGTGTGAAGATGCTCTGTCTTCTTCCGCATTGGCCCCCACTGCTGTTGCTGAGTCTGAGCAGACTCTGTTGGTAGAGCAGCTCGCTGCTTCCGCCTTGAGCCAGACCTCACTCAAACCTCAGACCTGGGAGTTCTCTGAACTCCCTCCAGACCCCTCCTGCCTGCAGACTTCTCAGTCTGCTGTGGCCGAGGTCCAGGATAGCAGCTTTGCGGAGACTCAGCCATATCCCTCTGGCCAGCAGACTTCTCAGTCGGTGGCCGCCAAGATCTCGGCACATGAGCCTCCATTGCCTCCTCTGTCTGTCCCCACATACGAAGACAAGGTTGAGGTGGCATCTGTGGTGCTGACCACTTCAGCAGAGGTGCTTGCTACCCCAGGTGTGGTGAAAGATCCGCTGCTGTCACAGGCGGTTGCTCCATACCCTCAGACAATATGTTGTTCGACGAGGCTTTGGGCATTACTGCCCCCCCTTGTGAGTCTGGAGTCTTTGTATCTGGACACCGAGGTGGAGAATGAGCTTTTGTTGTTGGATTTGTCCATCAGCAGAGCTTGACCTAGGTTGAGGGCTCCCCACACATGCCGTTTGCACTCTTACAGGCGCTGAGAGCCAGAGACTGTGGGTTCTGCCCCTGCTCCCATGCACACGGCACCTGCCCCTGCCAAGGGCTCTGACCATGTCAAAGCTTTTATTCAGAGCCTGGTTGGTGACCAAGCTGTGTTCCCACCATGAGAGGAGAGGTCGGGTGCTGTTGCGCTGTCATGCCCCGGCTTGTCTCTGAAGGACACGCAGCAATGCACACCTGTATTATTTTCACCTTTTGTAGCCGAGTTTTACCACCAACTCACAGCCAAGACTCGAGGCACATGGGTTTCTGTGCTGCCGCCAACATCTGGCTACCAGAGGCAGGGGCTACTCCTCCCTAAGCCAGATGTCCAGGGGAGGGAGTACTCTGCGCCTGAGCAGATCTTCTGCGTCGGGTCCACTGCCTGTGGACTTTGAGAGGACAGAGTTTGATGCTGCGCAGCCGAGAACCATTTGGAGTCCGCAGAGGAAGATGCCCCAGGATCCGTCTTTACGGTGTCCTACTCCCACGTATTGTTGGCCACTTTGGGGTCTCTTCTGGATGACCTCAAGGGTTCCGTCCTGATCACAAAGGTGGTGGGAGACTGGTTAGACCATGTGACATTTCTTGCAACTTTGCTGTCCCGAGCTGTTGATCGCCAGGTGTGGACCACTTGCACCCTGGAGGCGCACCTTCATTTGTTGTGGAGGGATGCCTACCTTCAGGGTCTGAAGCTGCCTGACCTGATCTTTCGTAAAGGCCGCATGGGGCTACTCTTCTCAGGACTCTGTTTGGAGGAAAGATGGCAGAAGTGGTCTACCGGGAGCAGGACCTTCTGGCCCACTCGGCCGACCAGACATGCTCCAAGGCACTGACCGACTCTGGTCTGCACTTGTTGTCCTTGGCCACCTTAGCCCCGAAATTCTCAGCCTGCATCTACCCGTCCCTCGAACCACGCTCCCTTTGGGATACGACGACCTGGGAAGGGTGGACAGTGATCCAGGAAGGGCAAGCTTTCAGCATTCCTGACTCTTGTATCCCGGAGGACAAGGTACCAGGATTGCCAACCACCACATTGTAAAACTTCACACAGTGCCCAGTCAGCGGCTGCCTCACCACATATAGCACGCAATGGGAGCCTATGAGGTGGTTCGTTCCACCCACCTCGGCACCAAAAGCATCAGCATTCGTAGAGGTGGATCAGACACTTCGGAGCAAGCCCACCATAGAGTCGAGAGAGGATCAAGGTATCCTGGCTTTTACAACTTACTCTTCCTGGTCCCCAAGAGGGATGGAGGATGGCGCCCGGTCATATACCTGTCGACACTGAACACCATCCTGGAAGTCCTGTCCTTTGGGATGGAGACCCCCCCCCCCCATCGGTGGCAGCAGCCCCACTGTCTATGATGTGGTTGACGTCCCTGGATTTCAAATCTCAGGGACGCGTTCTTCCATGTGCCCATTGTGGAGACTTCATGGAAGTATCTGCAGTTCACATTTGCGGGTAAAGTCTACCAGTTCAGGACGCTTCCATTCGGCCTTGCCACAGTACTGCTGGTGTTTACCAGGTTTGTGCAGACAGTTGCTGCTTACCCTCACTGCTCAGCCCTTTGCATTCATGAGTACCTGGACGATTGGCTTACCGGAGGGCCTCAGCGTCTGAATTGGCAGCGTCACACACAGACTGTTCTGGAACTCTGCCAACACCTGGGCCTGATAGTGAACCTACCCAAGTCCAGTCTTCATCCAGAGCAGATTTCCGTCTTCCTCGGCGTCTAGTTCCACCTGGTTGCCTACATCTGTCGCCCTTTGGAAGACAGGTGAGACAGACTTCAATCAATGCTCAGGTCCTTTCTGACTGGCAAGGTCCGCTCAGCCAAACGATGGCTCACCCTGTTGGGCTCCATGTCCTCAATGGCCTCCCAGGTCCCACATGGTCATCTCCACTGTTGCCCGCTGCAGCACCCTCTGCAGGGCTGGTTGGATGAGAGACCAGGGCTATCAGGCCCTGGTGCTGATTCTCAATGAGGATCAACCACACCTTTAGTGGTGGACTGTGAGGGAGAACACCATGAGGGGACAAATGCTGAAGCCTTTTTCAGGCCCAGCTCACCATTTACACAGACTCTTCTCTGTCTGGGTGGGGAGCTCACGTGGAGACCTGGACGATGTCGGGCCCTTGAAGCTGAAGGAGTTAGCTGAGCACATCACCAGATGGTGCTCTTATGACCTCTGCATGCACGTGAGGCATGTCCCTGGACCCCAGAGTCATTCAGGCCATGTGGACAAGATGGTGAACTCCACATGTGGAATTGTGCGTGACTCATGAGAATGTGAAACTGCTGGTTTACGTCTCGCCTGTCCCAGACCCCCAAGCCCTAGCGGTGGGCGCTCTAGTCATGGACTTGAGCAGTCTGTGTTTGTTCCTCTGTTGGATGTTACACAGGCTTCTGTACCACAGCTGCCAGCACAGTTCATGGTCCTCTGACACAGTTGCCTGGCCGTAGACCTGCTCAACACGTTATCAAAGTGTACCTACCTGTTTCGGCTGGCTGTTGCCCGGCCAGTGTATTTCTTCATTCTATGCAGGACCGATTCATGGCCTGGCCTGTTCTAGCTAGACACTATGACTGCCTCCTCATTTATTTTTTTTAATATTCATTAGCTATTTTGTTTTATAATGAATTAACTAAGAAAGGATCTTAAGAAACACTCATTGAATGTATGTACTTTGAAATTCTTCAATAAAATATGTTTAAATAAAAATTCAAGCGATATACTGATCTAGAGGATAGATTCTGTGCTCCAATGATGTACAAGCTATGCCCTACCATCATCAAATCATTTCTCTCAATTTTACACCCCTGGTGACCTATAAACACCATGTCACAGTCATCAGTATTCCACATTATAACAGTGTTGGACATAATCTATATAACCTATCAATTTGGAATATTTAGCTTAGTTATTTTTGACGTATTGAATTTTATCTTGTTCAATACATTTTGGCTCATACTTCCTATTAAACCGTAGGTGGCCCCACAAGTAGCTCCATCAGTTGAGATTTTGACATCCACAATCCAACTATCCACCTAAAGTTACTGATGGCAGAGTATTCACATTTTGAACCCTAAATTCCACTTTCCCACAAGACCTTCACCTTCAACTCCAATTTAGGAATTAGTCAATTCAAAATGTGTGCCTTGCATCCAGTTATCTGTAGATGATCTGTTTGTTCAAGTTTGGTAACAACCTTTTGATATATATTTAAAAAGAAAATTACGAATAAACTTGGACAAGTGCCAAACATCATAATCATTTGGTCACAGTGACCCAAAAAGTAGGTCACCAAGTAATTTTATGTATAATGTACTCATGCGCAATTTGGATCTGTCCAAGCTGCACCCTGTCATTACAAAATCATCCCTTTGTGATCTAAGCAACATACATCAAGGTCATTGATATTACATAACATACTTACATTGGGTACGATCTATATGCCCTATAAATTTGGCATGTCTATCTCAACGATTTTTCCACATATGAATTTAATACCTATTAAGACATTTTAACTCATAATTTCTGTCAAATTATACATGGTTCCACTAGTGTCATATACACGGTTTTGACCTCCTCCACAATCCCATTAAATTTCACGAAGGTCCATGATAAAGTAAGGATGCTACAGTGGTTAAATTTTCACATTTTTTTTAACCCATATATTACATAATGTTGTCGGTGCTGCTACAATATCAGAATCAATGCTGATTTTCATACACTTTATAAGTCCTAAACCTTACATGGCCTAACTCAAAAGCTGTGGTGTGCAGAGCATTGACAAAATTTTCACTTTGTGGACAAGTGGCCATATGACCATCTTCAACTCAGATTGAAAAACTGTTTCTGCTTTAAGTGTGCCTCCCACATCCAGCTTTCCATACATAGTCTGTTTCTTCAAATAACTTTTGGAGTTATTGATGAAAAATAATAAACTTGGGCAAGTGCCAAACTCTATAATAATTAGGTCACAGTGACCCAAAAAGTAGGTCATCAAGTAGAGTGTTATGTTCAATGTACTGAAGTGAAACTTTTATTTAGAGGCTCAATTCTCTTCGCCATCGATGTCCAAAATACATCCTGACATTACAAAAACCACCTCTTTCAACTTTATAGGCCTGGTGGCCAAACAAAAATAGCCTAGGTCAAGGTTACTGATATTATGTAAAACATTAGCACTGAACATGATCTATATCCCACAAATCTGGCATGTCTAACTTAATTATTTTTCGAGATATGGAATCTTATATCTTTCAACACATTTTGACTCATAAATCAAATTATAGGTGGTGCTACTAGTATCACATGAAACTGAGATTTTGACCTCCAAAATCGTACTAAATGTCATGAAGATCTATAAAAAATTAACAATGCTAGACTGGTCACAAGATTTTCAAATTTTGACCCATATATTACATAATGCAGTAGGAGGCGCCTGAACACTGTGGACTGTATTATGTTCACAACAAAAGTTAAAGGGAATAAGAAGTGCTGTTATCAACAGGTGGCTAATTGTATGTCAATTATATGCATGGGACATGCCAATATTCATAATCTCTTGTCATCTCAAAGAGTGGGTAACATCTCAACCAATGGTACCCTGGCCAACAGGCCTGGCTCACCGAGATGAAAGAAAAGCTGACTATCACATGACCATAGCAGAATGATATCACAGCTGAAAAGCCCGCCTACAAAATAAGAAGTGGCCCACTTCTTCTGCCCACTTCCTATTACCTTTAAAGATGGACAAACATGAGTTATCATATAAGCCCTGTGTGCATTTTTTCATGTATATTTGTACATTTATGCATTGCTGACCCTCACTTACTGTTACACTTATAATCATGTCACTAAAGTCACAAGGTTACAGTCATTGCAAGTACTTTAAGTGATTCAAATTCACGCAAAATACACACATGAAGATACTGACATCCCCGTGTACTTTTTTGTCAAAGATATGATAATGAAATAGCTGATACATAGTAGCAACCAAGGTTTACATAAGATTCTCTGAGATGTATCATTGGATAGTTTTTAACAAATACTTAAAGAGATATAACATGGATTCCTTTGTTTATACTGTCATTTAATAATTCTGCCATATGGGTTAATTAAAATGCTTAAACAAACAATGGGAGACATTACAAAAGAGATACTCTGAAAAATATTCATTAATCATGTTTCACAGTTTCGTGCTCCCACAATCATGCTCTACTTTACATATGCTCTTAGACTTTTCTACATTCAAATACATGTAACAAAATGAAATGTTTCCCCAGGCTATTAGTAAGATTTGTTGTTGTATGTGTTGCAAGTGCAAATAAAAATACTCATTTTTGAGCTCATGCATCTTTTAACAGTCATGACCTCCAGCCAATACCTTGTATTTATAATCAAACAAAACAGCAGGAGTCCAATCTGTTACAAGTGATTCTTATTTCATTCTTTGCATCATATTTGAAAGGTCATGTGTATGTATGCAAAGTGCTAGAACAACAAAGAAATAACAAGTGCATGGTGAAACTTCACTTTCAATCTGTACAACATTGTGAGTTTGCAAACAAACACTATTAAATGGGGCCAAAGCATCAACTTGCTCTGAGTGTTTTAACACCTGTTTTAACCCTCCAATATGCTTGTACAACTGTGAAACATGCATATACACACGTGTATAATATATATATATATATATATATATATATATATATATATATATATATACATACATGTATATATATATTTATATACACACGTAAATAATATAAATATATACACACACACACACGTTTATACATATCCCCAAGTTTGGGCACCCCTGCCATACAAACATGACTTCACAAATGCTTTGATCACAGTGTTATTAATATTCAACTAAATTTAAAGACTGCCAGTACACCAAAAGAATTCTTGCATAACTATAGTGCCTTCATGGGTTTATAGATTGAAAAGTATTGCAAACTTTTTCGAAGTATGTATTCTGGGAACTGCAGCCAATTTCTCACAGTAAATTTACACGGAATTGAAAACCGCCAGCAACATCAGAACACACAGTATTGCCAATAGAACCAGAACATTGGCCAGTCTGAGTGCTGGGATGGTAAGTCCAAGCGATCCAGACCACCAAACCGGGACAAACTTCCCAAGCTCCCTGTTCCGAGAGTTCGATTTGTTAGTCCTGGCAAGCTGGAGATGGAAGGCACCCAAGTCTGTGGTGGCACCTGCTGCTGTCAGTGGGCCTTTGCCTCCTGTTGTGGTGGCCCCTCCAGTGACCCAGGTGCCACATCGAAGCCTCCAGCTGTAGTGCCGGCCTTGCCACCTACACCTCCTGTCCGCCCTGGACTGAGCAGCTGGCGATCCCGAAGATTCCTGCCTTTGATCCAGGTGCCCTGCCTCCATCTCTGGAGAGGCAAGCTGAACTCGAGCTCTGCCAGGAACAGTACTTGTAGTTGGAGAGCATGGGGCGGCCACTTGTGACACTACAAGCCGCCGTCTCATCTCTCATAGCCCTTGAATGATGCATTGTTCGATGAGACTTTGGGCCTCACTGCTCTCCTTGTGAGTTGTGAGTCTTTATACCTCCACACTGAGGAAGAGGATGAGCTTCTTCTGCACTAGGACTCACCCCTCAGCAGACCCCGGCCACGGTCGACCTTCACGCTCAGGCTGCTCTGAGCAGCTGAGCGCTGTGGGGCTGGCAAAACAGGCTTCCGCACCCATGGATACCAGTCCGGCTCCGCCGCAGGGCCTTGAGCACATCTAAGCTTTCATTCAGAGCCTGGTGGAAGACCAAGCTGTAGTCTCACCAGAGGAGGGGAGGCACATGCAGTCACGTTGTCCTGCCCGGGCCTGTCCCTGCTGAAGGATATCATATGTGTCATTTGACTGCTATCACTTTCTCGACCTTTGTAGCTGAGTTTTACAACAAGCTCACACCTAAGACTCATGGCACACAGGTTCCCGTGAAGCTGCTGACATCTAGCTACCTGTGACAAGGGCAACCCCTCCCCAAGCCAGATATACAGGGGTGATAGTACTCTACACCAGAGCAAATCTTCCCTTCCCATCCACTGGCAGTGGCTTTGGATTGGGAGGAGTTTGATGCTTGGTAGCTGAAGTCCGTCACTGCACCTGGATGACCTCAAGGGCTTTGTGCACATCACGGAGGCTCTGCAGAATTGCCTTAACCAGGCATCACTGCTTGTGACCTCCTTGTTGCAAGTGGTTGACCACCAGGTCTGAACCCCCTCTACGTCGGAAGCTGACCTTGATTTGTTGTGGACAGATGCCTACCTCCAGGGTCACAGGCTGCCTGACGTGATATTTTGCAGAGCCTGAATAGGGCTACTCTTCTCTGGAAATTTGTTCAGTAGAGAGATGGTGGAGATCATTCACTGAGTGCTGGAGCTTGAGCCCCATCCACCGATCAGATTTGCACCAAGGCATTGACCGACTCTGTTTGGTCACTGTCAACCTTGGCTGCCACAGAAACAAAGCATGGCACTCAGACTGTGCCTACTCAATCTTTGGCTCCTGTATCATCTTTGGTGAAACGACACCCTAGGAAGAGCGGGCAGCAATCCAAGACAGGGCAGTACTTCAGCAAAGCCAAGAAGTCGGGCAAGCCTCAGGGCTCCTGACTCTGGCATGCTGGACCACCAAGTCTCAGGACCCCCCTCAGCCATGGCTTCAGACTCCTCACAGCGCCCGGTCAGCAGCTGCCTTTCCACCTTTTGTGTGCAACGGGAATCTATGGATGATTTGTTTGTCCTACACATCCTGACACATGGCTACTTGTTGCCATTTGGAGAAGACAGGCCTCCCTTAAGCAGTGAACA
Organism: Hermodice carunculata; assembly: GCA_964020975.1. NCBI lineage: Eukaryota > Metazoa > Annelida > Polychaeta > Eunicida > Amphinomidae > Hermodice > Hermodice carunculata. The sequence continues at coordinate 56,639,987 of OZ026619.1, forward strand.
CATGTAGTTTGCGCCGCCCACAGCGCAACCCAAAGCATCGGCCTCCCAAGAGGTGGTTCAGAAGCTTTAGAGCAACTGTAACATACTGCCAGTCGAGAATCACTATTCCGCCAGTTTCTACAACATACTCAGCATCACACACAGCCTGTTTTGGAACTTTGCCAATGCTTGCGTTTGATTGTGAACTGAAGCAAACCCATTCTTCAGCTGGAGTAAACTTTTATCTTTCTTGGCATCCAGTTTGACCTGGTTGCCTACATCTGTCATCCCTTGGAGGACAAGTGGGACAGACTTCAGTCTCTGCTTAGGGCCTTTCTGACTCGCACAGTTTTTTCTCGCAACACTGGCAAGTTCTGTTGGGCCCCTGATCCCACTTGGTCGCCTTCACCATCCTTTGCAGCATGGGCTGCGCTGCAGATGGTTGAAGGACCAGGGCTATCATGCCGCAGTGCCTGCCCTCCCCAAGGTCCATCCACACCTTCAGTGGTGGACAGTTTGGGAGAACATGATGTCGGGACAGACACTGGCTCCTTTTCAGGCCTAGCTTAACATCTATATGGACACTTCTCATCCTGAGTGGAGAGCTCACCTTGAGAGCCGGCAGCGTTGGGCCATTGGCCGGCACACTTTGTGTCTCACCACATAAACTGGCTGGAATTAGAGGTGATATGCTTGGTGCTCCTCCACTTCCAGGAACTAGTAGAGCACAAACACCTCCTTGTGATGAGCGACAACAGTACTGAGATGGCCTACATCAACCAGCAAGGAGGACCACACATCCACAGGCTGACAGATCTGGCCTGATGCATCACTTGATGGTGCTCTGAACATGACAAACCCATGCACACGAGGTTCGGTCACACAACTGCAATTTGATTCTGGTCACCTCCTGGCAACTGAGGACAGATCTATTGGTCAATAGACCTCTTGGAATTGAGCTTCAGTCACCGCTACCTTTACCAGTATGGCTGAAACTTCTGGTGCAAGTTCCGCGGACAAGCATGTTCCATAGGAACCCTCAAATGCTCAATCTCCAGGCTTTGCGGTTGTCTCACAGCACTTTTCTGACAGAGGTTTCTTGGAATCGGTCCCAGATTGAATTTCCAGAGGCGGGCTTTGATCCTCTTCTTCTCTGACTGTTTACTTGACTCTCTAGAAAGTGTTTTCAAACTGGCATACCGGTTGGAGACTACATCCTTGGTCTCCATGTATTGCAGACATTGCCAACTTCCTGCTCTATCAGTGGGAGGTCCTTGGCAAGAGCTCGAGAACAGTGGAGGGATTCCTATCAGCTATAACCTTAACCCTCACGAATGATCTTGACATTTGCATTGGAAGTGATCCTTATCTGTCCGCGCTCATCGCGTCCTTTTATACTGACAAAGCGGCAGCTAGGCAGGTCCTACCATGGTAGGACCTTCTGTTGGTCCAGTCATGTTGAAGAAGTGGCCCTTTGAGTGCCTCCATGGCCCCTGATGGGTGGACCTCAAGTACGAGATGTGGAAAACTTGTTTTCTCTTAACAGTCGCTTCAAGGGCTCAATGAAGCGAGATCCACCCTCTACCTCATAACCGAATCCAATGGTTGCCTGACCACTCCCAGGTGACACTGAGGCCTCATTTGGGCTTTCTTGCAAAGAACCAAGTGGCTCGAGATCCAATTACGGCCTCTAAGGGTTTTACACTCCATGCCATGGATACTACTCTTTCCCTAGAGGAAAGAGCCTTGTGTCCCATGAGTGCTGCATTTGTACCTCTCAAGCATAGAAGGTTTCAGGGTCAGAGGTTCGCCCTCTTTTTACCCCTTCATAACCCTTGTACAGTGCAAGTTTGCAGAAACACGACTTCTTCATGGATCAAGCAGATGATACTTAAGGCCTATGAGACTGCTCTACAGGGGCCTGGTGCCTTCTGGAGCTCATCTCAGCCAGAACTCATGAGGTGTGAGCTTTCAATGTCTCCTGGCGTGCATTGACGAATGTTGTGGTTGTTGACATTCTGTGGGCCTGCCGCTTGTGACCTTCTACGACTTTCACCGAGAACTACTTTCGTGACATGATAGTGCTAGAGGAGGGCTTGTACGCAGGCCTTTGCGGGCATCACATCTCCTTTGCTTAGGTTCCTGATACCATTAGGCTTTTGAGTCCCATCAGGGCAGCCACCGTGTTACAGTTTATGGCACCCTTGTGGTTAAGACTTAATGCAGTCTATAGGTCGGCGCTCTTCTTACTGGGCTTCCTCTGTTTAATTTTCCTAATTGCGGACTTGTATCAGGCAGGCATTCCTCAAGTCAATGTACATCTGAGGTTTTCCCTTCAAACAATGCCTCCTTCCACAGACTGATAGTTCCACCCTAGGCTACTGTTCTCAGTGGTCATTTGTGGTTTGTATGCCAGTTTATGTTACACCCTCCACCTTTGCGTCTATAGATCGGCAATGGTGATGGAGAGGTAACATTACTAATACATGAATTTTTTTGTAATTTTGGTACAGTAAAACCTTCATATGCGGGCACCTCTCCAAAGTGAGCACCTCCTTACAGTGGGCACTTTTCCTCGGTCCGGTTACATTTTTCCCATTGACTACATTAAAAAGCCACCTCTCTAAAGTGGGCACCTCCCTAATCTCGGCATTGGGTACCCTAAACACATACCAAAATCTGTTAAAGTGGGCACTTTGTTAAAGCGTTATTTTTTTGCATGAGGACTTGACAATATTAACTTTTAATTCTTCAAGTGTCATTTCTCTATCAGTGCTCACCACCTAATGTAATCCCCCTATCATAACAGAGTACAGTACATGTATAGGCCAGCACCAACAAAGCACAACCGTTGTTTTAGTCCACAATGACTTTTGACAGCTTTTAGGATTAAGGTATCAAAGTGGAGAGAACAGCCAACTCTACTGGAAAACAAGTTGTTTTTACTCTGATATTACCCCTGTGCTCACTGAAAGCCAAGGAATATTAGACTTGGTATGTTACTTCTTGTCAACCTATATGTAGATGACCACCATCTAATATGTATGCTGTTGCCAACTTGGTGACCAAGCTACGTACATTACATGTACTTGTATTACATTGTTAATTCTTATCAAAAGCAAACCAAGCACTGCCACTTCAATATGGCTTCTTTTTGCAGTGCAATAATATCGCATGTAAAAGAGAATCCATATTGAAGTCACAGTCTGAACGGATGCACTGTACTTAAATGCTATTCAAAAAGTTCACAAACAGATCAAAATCACATACATCATGACACCCTGAAAGTGCTTTATTTCACATATCTAAGACTCATATTTTCAAACATGCACTTGAAATGCACTTTAATCTGTAAATCTCTTTTGTGCGACAAAATACTTATATGTTTATGACCAGGAGTTGAAATAATGCCAGTCCTTTAGCTAGAACTGACAGTTTTCTGGCAGCACTGACAATTTGTGTCACCTGACAGTTCAACATTTTCAATTTGTCCAAATACACACAGCTAGCTTTGGAATGGAAAATGTTATTTCATTTAGGCTTTAAACCAACACAAGGTGATGATTTGTTGAACAGATGGGACTGACTAGAGTCTGAAGGACTCACAAATATAAAAAGTGTGGGTCATGTGGGCTGATAGAGTTTATTTCAACCCCTGATCATGGTACCTAACATGTGCTTATTTTCATTTGGCCCACACTCCTACATTAGAAACAGGACTTAATCTGTAAACATCTTATGCTGACCATCCAATAGAAGAATGAGTGACCTTCCTCTTAAAACTGAAAAGGAAAAAGATAGACAAAAGCACTTAAAAAAACAAACAAACCAAAATATGATAACGGGTGCAAGTGACTACAAACCCTACAATTTGTTTTTTAATGTTCTAAAAAAGAATGAACATTACATGATATCAGGTCATCTATATCTGTTTATATACAAACATGTACACAGTACAGTTGAAACTCGTTTAGGAGGATAAGAGCAGCTTATGTGTGTGGCGACAGTTTGATCTAGTGCACATAGAAAGGTCCTTCAGGGATCATGTACAAATAAATCCATTCCAAAACTTCTGACAACCTATCAAATGGGGGTGGGGGGTGTCTCAACCCAAAATCAAAATTTCACCAATCTTTTGAAAATACACAGTTTATCATGTGTTTTTTTAATACAGCAGTAAAGCGACATATAGCGGGACCCGGCAGAAACAACGGATAAACTGGCTTGTTCATGAAACCTTAATCACAGAAGATAGTAATCATGGTGGATGGTGAGATAAAAAAAATTGCTGAGGCCAACTTTATTAAGTTTTCACAATAATTCACCCAGCAGAGCGCACAAAAATCCCAGGAACAATATGAAAGGTTCATTAATCTGTACATGAGTATGCACAGTGATATTAGCAAAGATGGGGCACTGATTTTCTGCGATCATGGAATGGACAATTTGAAATGGAACTTTACTTTTGACAGTTTTATTCTGAAAATCTGGACTTTTTTTCGATTTTGTTCACAAAAGCTGTAGCAGCATATTTTCATTCCTTCAAAGTTTAGGTAAACTTTAATCAAGATTAATAGTTGCATTAGTTTCAGGATCCTCTTTCTCATTGGCGTTTGTCTCTGATAAGAGGCACATCGTTTGCATACCTACCATCAATGAAATATGGAAATTTATATCCATGTGCCTATTTTTAGTCTTTTCAGTATTTAGGATATAGGGAATTCTGGTAGCACCAAGTGTTTATAACCTAATTCCAGAAAATAAGTGATTTTAGCCACGGGGGGGGGGGGGGGGGGGGGCGCATCTCAGTCCATTGGATTAATTGATGAAGCTTTGGAATGGATTAATTTGTACATGATCCTTAAAAATTTGTCCCTTATATTTTTGGGTGGAGTGCTTCGGGGTATATCATTCCATCATACAATATATTCAGTCCTAGGGAAAAAAATAAAATTTAAACCAAAGCAAGAAAACATTGAAATTACTCATGATATAAATCAGCAAAGCCCGCTCTAATGAACAGCCACAGTAACATGATTTACTGTGATAGTCATATAGTGTTTGACAACTTCACAAAATGATACTAGCTGGCAAAGAAGAAAGCAAGCAGAAGCAGATTTGTTTCTGGCATGACTCAGCACATCAATTTTACCTCACTCAATAGCAGGCTTTGCCCCCTTTTACTGCAGTCCTTCACGACAATCATGACTTGCTGTGACAGCCACATTGTGTTGTCTCGTTCATAAAACCAGACTGGAGGTGGAACAGAACTTTTTGTGATACATGTATCATGGGTGCACACTTTTCTGACAAGATTCAGCACAAGCTGTGCTGTCTAACTGGAGCACTGCAGTAAAATTTTGCTGCAAAGCTCTTCAAAATTGCAACATATTTGCTCAAAAATAAGTGTTTCTCATGTAAAGAATTGGAAAAAATGCTTCAAGGAAAGAAAAATTTGCTAACGAGATATTCAGCTGGACAGCACTGACAAGTCTTAATGTTTTCACCCAGGCCCTAACTTTTTCCCACATAAATTGCATAAAAAATAATGATTTGTATTTCCATGCAAATACAGTTTTTGATAAAAGTAGCAGAACCTCTAGGTCAGTTGTAGCATAGCACATGAACCCAGGAGCCAGGCTTCTTCGCCTGGCAAGGAGAGAGAATTTTCCTTTCCATGACCTGTGACACGCATGATGTGAATGAACTTGGTCATTCTATGGCTTCACCCACTTCTGCCTGGTTTATACCCCTTTTTCATATCACAATATTACATTTACAATCTACTGGCTGTATATTTGCTAATTGGTCCTCATGGCTCAACCTGAGTCAACCCTGATTATCATATAGTGACTAATACTGATGGAAATAATGGGGAACAACAAATCGATGTCTGCGCTGATGACACAGTCACAGATGCGTTAACAACTTAATTTTCATAGCAAGTTTAAAACTGGTGGCATATTCCGACTTGCCAAGTTACCATAATAAGAAAATGCAAGTCATCATTTTTTGTTTTGTTTTTTCCGTGCCTCAAACATAGTCATCACTGGTCATGGGTACACGTACATGACAGATGAGATATGACAGAGCGCCCTCAGTCTGATCCATGAAATGGAACTGGCGGTCTGTGCTTAGAAAACACTCCTCAATCTTACCTAGCACGCACGAAAGACTTACTCGATCGTAATGTCTGGAAAATCGACATCGGGTTTCTCGCACCAGTCAAGCTGACCCAGTTACTGTTTTGAAAGATACGTGCCCATTTTACATCACACACCTGCTTCGTGAGAATCACAGCCGCCATGCTTGTTTTGCCTTTCCTAAATGTGAACTGAAAGCAGCTGTGTGATTTGAGGAGAAGAATGTGCACTAACTTTTAACCAATCAAAAATGATCTTACATTAACTGGTAAATGTTGACGTCATCGGAATCCCCTCCGCCATATTGGTAGTTTCGTGCACTTCCTGTTCAAGTTGTGGGCAAAGTTTTCCTCAACAGTTTTCATGATGCGTCCAAGTTTTCAGCTGTATGTCTGACAGCTAAAACTAATAACCAGCGCCTTGGAAACATCATGGAAGTTATCCACCAGGGATGGCTCGTAAAGTCACCGCCTGATAAGAAGATCCAAGGCCCATGGAAGTTTGGCAAAATCTTCAAAGCCGTGAGTAAAAGTTCGCAACTTTTTTTGCTCCAAAATGCACACTTGACCCACAATATTCAATGCAACAAGTGGACTATACATGGTGGATAAATGGTCAGAGACAATTGTTGGGTACATTTGTGTGCGATATTTGTTATGGAATACATTAGATGAAAAAGCGGAGGCCTTGGTGTTCCGAGACATAAACAAAAAGTGATGGACAGTCATTCAGATCATGTGATGCTTGATTAGTCAGGAAAGTGACCGGCACTAAGTAACGGGATATGCTGCTGATTCTTCCCTGTAGGTCATGATGTCTAGAACAGATATTGATCGCAGTTTGCATTGCATTTGAACATGATACTCCTTTGACAGTGTGACTTGGAACTCTTAAATTTTTTAATCAGCAGCTACATTTTTCATGTTTATTCGACAATGTTTACACTTAACTTTCACACGATTCTTTACTTAAACAACAGCAGTGACTTTGGTTTTAGTTAACAGATCTCATCTTAAATTGCAGATTCAGGGTCAGAAAATAAAATTTCTCATGTTTAACCTGTATGTTTTATCGCAGATTCTTCACACTTCAGTCATGCATCATTTAAGCCAATATGTATGGCTGTTGTTACCAGCTTTTATTACATAAACACTTGCAATGTACTATTAAGCAAGAATGTTTATTTAGTGATTGGTAGAGTAATTAATGGCCCTCCAGGTGCAATTTGGTAATGAAATGTGTTTGGGAGTAATTGATTGTGGGATACCACAGAAAGTGGTGAAAACCACTTGTTGTTCCTTGTGTTATGCAGAAAAAAAATGAAAAATTGAGAAATTATACATGTACACCTGAAGGAATGCAGGTATTCATGCAATGTACATTGTTTCATAATGTTACAAGATGCTTTCATATGGAAGTAGGTCACACTATTAAACAGTTTGTTTTGTTAAAATTTAAAGTATGAGGTGGCCCAAGATGCAATACAGTTGACATTGACCACATACATGTCCCCAGTCCACATGGAACTTTTTGAAGGGGATCAGTAACAAGTGATACATGTTTGTGAAGATGTCCTTACAAGTTTGTCAACATTCAAGGAAGATCATATTTTGACTATTTTTCTGCAGAAAATAACATAGTATTTTTTTAATTTTCAGCTCAAAATTTTTAACCCCACAAATGAAGTTTGGGTGCCTATACTAGTTTTAGCTTGAATGACTGTCTGTCTGACTGTTCATCCATTGGAGAATCCTTGCCAGCAGAATATCTCATGATTTGTAGTCCATATCAAATTTACCACAATTGTACTTGATGCTATTTCTTAACCTGGTTACATTTTAGTGGTCTTTACCTCATTTTCGGGGTCACGGGACCGATATGCATGCAATTGGGGGGGGGGGGGGGAAGCATCAAATCTGTCAGTAGTTTTTGTTAGTTTCTCAAGGGGCCATTTCTTACTTTAAAAGACATTACATTCCCAAAAGGGAGCATATTGGAACTGCATGCATGACTCCATTTACTGACAAATTTCATTGAAAGTTCACATAATTTTTAAACTATTCCAATAACAGGTGATCCTGTGTGTGTGTGTGTGTGTGTGTGTGTGTTCTTTTATGTATTTAGGATGAAATTTACATGATTGATCCAAGAGAATATGTTAAAATCTGTCAGTAGTTTTTGTTAGTTTCTCAAGGGGCCATTTCTTACTTTAAAAAGACAGTACATTCCCAAAAGGGAGCATATTGGAACTGCATGCATGACTCCATTTACTGACAAATTTCATTGAAAGTTCACATAATTTTTAAACTATTCCAATAACAGGTGATCCTGTGTGTGTGTGTGTGTGTGTGTGTGTGTGTGTGTGTGTGTGTGTGTGTTCTTTTATGTATTTAGGATGAAATTTACATGATTGATCCAAGAGAATATGTGTTTTTTTGACCACTGTGCAATTGACAAATTTTTGGATCACCAGTTGGTGCCAAAGGACTATGTGTACATGGACCAAAATGACTTTGTTAATAATCACCAACAATTGTCTCATCACAAAATGAATCAAGTGCATGAACAAGCAGAGGAGTTTTTACCAATTCTTGAGAATTAAAGATTGATGACACTCCAGTTTTGTGGATCACAATGTTTGGTTGTTCAATACGTGTAGTTCATGAGCTACAGCTTTAGATGGTGCTGTGAATCTTAAACGAGCCATATGAGTTGCTGAACTTTCAGTAGGTATGGCAAGCAAGGATTGACACTGTGGAACTCATGGTGCAATTTAAATAGTTTCATATCATAATTTGGCACTCAGTTCAGATCAAGATCTTCTGAAAATTTGTAGCTGAACTGTTACAATACGTAAACTGGGTTGTCAGGTTTGTCATAGTAGTTGAACAGCTATTTCATAATAAATATTGTGAATTGTTCCTCAGATTTCAAATAAACTTGCTCTTCACATTTCAAATTTGTGCAGACTGGATAAACTGTACATATACATCACAGTGGTGAGTCAAGAGTCTTAAATTTAAACTTACATAAAAAATACATGCTGTATAAGTACAAATTTTCCTAAACATTAATATTTTCCGATTTACATAATTCAAAATTTCGTTTTTTTTTTAATTTTCCCAAATCACCAACTGATAAAGCTGAACTCCAGACAGTGCCTTGTGCACATTGCATGTTTTGTTTTGTTTTTCAGTTTTATTTTCAAATTGTACAACTCAGAAAAATTTGTACTTATACATTAAACACTAACTGCTACATTGTGCTAGAGAACTTCTCTTGCTTTGTCAAATTGTGTGAAGTGTGTATGGGGACTACATAATATGTAGCATCCATTATCCCAGTTAGCCACATAATGCCCATGTCATAGTGACAAAATTGGTCTTAATTATATATTTGTTTAAGGTCATAATAATAACTATGACCTCACCAAGTTCACAGTATTCATCACAAATATCTCAAATCCTTATAATGCGGCCTCTTAAAAATACAATAATCACTAAAGGAAAAGTATCATTCACCCTTTCAGTGCCAAATTTTGGACTGAGTCAACAGCTTTTCTCAGCACGCATTGGGCACAATGCACCCAATGTACGCCAAGAAAAGCTGTTGACTTAGGGTATCCTCTCTGGAACTACAGGCATACTGGTACTTGAATGAAAGGTCTTTTTATGAGGAATACGAATCTGGGATCCTAATGATAATTCAGACTAGTTTGACTTAAGTAGATCAACTTCAGACGTGATTGGCACTGAAAGAGTTAATAGGAAAAAAATAAGCCAATTTTCTGCTTGCTGCAAAGACTTAATTTTGGAGGGTAAGTTTCCATTTTACTTTCACGTGTGATAAATCATATATATGCAAAATTTACATGACTGCTGCATCATTACTAGCTTAACTTGTCTGTCAGACATGTATGCAGTTGAGTTGTCATCAACAAACAAGTCTTATTTCAAGTGCTGCAATTACCATTATATCTATTATTGTGAAACTGGTATTTTTTTCATTGGTTTAAATGAACTTGTCAGAGTGTTGGGTGAATTGTTGCAGGGTATTTGACTTATGAATACATCTAGCAGCATAAAATTCACATGTGCATGTCAGTCTAAAGAAAACAATATATATGGTAATCAAATTAATAGCTGCTACATGTATGTACACTTGCACCAAAAGCATACACATTTTCCTTGGCACAATTGCTGCTTCATTTCAGTTTTCATATTTGCACTTGGGTGCAGCTGTGAATTGGTGTGTAGCCCTGGGCCAAGGTTAGTGTTGGAGCCTGGGGATGTGGAAGCTATGGAAATGGTGTGAAAGGCAATCATGGTTAATAAAATAGGTCACATACACATTGCATAGAAACCAAACATGTCTGCACAATGTCATTTATGCTGGACATGCCACTAAACCAGATTATATAGTCATCTGTAATGCTTACCTCTACTGTGGAAAACATATTGCATAAAATAAAATCCTCATGCCAGTCAGACTGATGTATCACAGGCCATAATATACACATCTATATGATGGCAGTTTTAAGCCACTTATGTCCAGTTGTTACAGATGTCATTACTGATAAGTGTATGGAAGTAATACAAATTTTAATAGAGGAGGGCATGGTGTACTTAATTTAGATTGTGGAATGCATACACATGAATGATCCATATATATGTCTTTTTACTTCTTTCTTTTTGGTGAGGCAGAAGCTCACCATAGCAGTGAATTACATTAACGGGGGGGGGGGGGGGGGGAACTATTGTGGATAAGTCTTACAAAAAAGCTTGTCAAAATGTAGGTAAAGTGCCACCAGTCATGTCACAGATATATATATATATATATATATATATATATATATATATGTAAATCAATACGCTCGCACACTGCACCTGCAAGAACTGGCCCTTTTTTTTCTTGTTTTCATTTACTGAGCCCTTGTATGCTGCCAATCCATTGTCACCCAGGGTGGTGTGACCTCAATGGCTAGAACATGGAGCATCATGCACTCCCTCCCCCAAACATACTGTCTGTTTTCTTGTGAAAACAATAATAATCATAAACCATCCCTTAGTTGGCACATTACGTCATGAAAAAGAAATGTTGCCATTATGATTAAAATGATAGACCCTTACTGATGTGTAAACAAAATTGAATGATGTTGACAAATACATATATAGAAATATTTGTTTGTCACAGTTTCAAGTAAAGCTTACTGTTGATTATGTCCCTCTTCAAGGAAGAAGCAGTGCATATATGGCTTTGTTTTATGTTGGTCAGTTGGCAGACCAAAGAGTGTCTGGTCAATAACTCAAGAATAGGACTGCCTATCAGTCTCAAACTTGGTAGGATCAATGACCGTGGTTGACTTTGTGGCCAGCAGGTCAAAGGTCATGCTCCTGCTGACCTTGGTAGTAAAAGCAACTTGAAGTCAACAACCTGACAATAGCTACACCTACATTCCTCAAACTTAAGGTGTTTTAGCATGGGCAGCAGATCATGACCCATTTTGATTTTGGAGTCATTAGGTAAACGGTCAAGGTCATGGTAATATGACATAGGGACATAGCAAACAGTGTGCAAACAAAAACTGAACAATAGTTGCACCTATCAGCCTCCAACTTCATAGGCTTGATGAAAGAGATGGCTTCAACAGCAAGGTAACAAACTCCATTTAAAAGCTTCTCGTGGTTAGGTGTAAAAATCACACCCATGACCAATCACATATTTTATACTAGTAGGCTACAACAAAGGATGGAATAGGCAGGTATCATGATAATTACCTTAAATTCTGTATGAAGAGATGTGATTATCATCTATGTCAATACATTTCCTCGGGTGTATATCCTGTATTAGGCTAGGTAAGCCTCGCCCCATGCACGATATACCCCCTTGGTGCCACAAAAGCCTTGGTAGAATGAAATCAAATAATTTCCGATGCCCTCAATATTTTATTTTGTTCTACCTTGGTTCCAGGATCAGTATCCTGAAAGCAACAAATACTAAGAAATAGCATAGGAGCAACAAATTTAATCAAATGCGCTAAAGGACAAGACAAGTAGCCAGTAGATGAGGCGGCGGTGGTGTGCTACGCATTTGGACTCGTATGAATCTCATCAGGTACTGCAGGGATCTCGTTAAGACCATCACTTTTCAAGTGAGGTGTGACAATTATGTCGCTACGTTACGTTACGCAGAGGTCTGCTCATGGGTAATGGGAACTTAAGCCAAGTTTCAGTCTTGTAACCATGTAACTCACTTTCCAAACAAAAGTTTGAAATTGTTTGTTTACCAAATATGGTAAATAAAGATCCTGCTTTGGGTCAACTAGTGCTGTTTGATGGTTATGTTTACCAGGTGAAAAAAGAATTTTGCATCCAATGCCCTATCACAGGGGCAGGCAGAAAGAAATGGAATTTCTGTATCTGCATCCATTGGTAAATAATATTTGAGATCTCTTTGTTTATTATTGTGCACTGATGTGTCAATAAAAATAAATCAAATGTTCACAGAAGTAATAATGAACGTTTCTATTGTTTAAGACCATACCTTAACTTCCAGGAAGGACCTCCAACTGAAGTTTTCTATTGTTTCAGACCATAGCTTAACTTCCACGAATATGGACCTCCTATACAAACTGATGACTTACTGTTTTGGAAGTACTACTTTTGAAGACCAGAAATGATGGTCTGAAATTTTGCAATGTTCCTTACACTTTTATCCAAAAATTTGAAATTTACGAAGGCAAGAAGGGGATTCGAACTGCTTCAGTTTTTCCTGACCTGCTTCCCTTTCGTCCGATCTCCTAGACACTAGTCTAACACGTCTGATAGGTAGAACTGACGGTTCTGCTTGTTTTCAACATGTTGAATGCATTACACATTGCTGGTGGATGGATTCAGTGGTGCGTGTAAACAGGACGATATTGCACATTGCCACATGCGAGTGAATTGGCAATCAAAAATAGTTCAATGTGGCACCTTTGTAAATTTCCATCAAAATGTTTGTATGCACAATGCAAATACGATAATAAGTCGAATGTTAATTTAGATCAAACAACAGACATGTTCATTAAGACAGGTAAGGAACTTGGTGCAGGTCCATAGGAGTTTTGCTGAACCTGCTCGATGAATCAAAGGACATGCTCGGCTGCGCTTCGCGTATTCCTTTGATTTATCTGGCAGGTCCTGCAAAACGCATATGGACCTGCACCGCGTTCCTTACCTAACACTTAACTGACCTGCATGTCTCTTTAAATCTGTCAAACAGGGAAATCACAAATGTCAGCAAAAGAAAACAGAAATACAATCAACATACAAATTGAAAATGTAAAGTCAAAATGTGTTCAAAGTTATGTTACGTAAAGTCCCCCCCCCAAAAAAAAAGTCAGCTAAAAAATTATTTGTCCTCATTTCGCGATGACTGAGCAATTTGTGAAATGAAGCAAATGGTCTTGTCGCACACATGCTATAAAACAGTTGCATGAAAGTTGCACTGCTGTGCATGCGCAGGTGCCCTCTGTATGTTTAACTCTTTAGCGGCAAAAAAATTTAGTGGACTTATCTCAACTGAAGGATGGCCAATATGCTCCATGATTGTCAGCAAAAGAAAACAGAAATACAATCAACATACAAATTGAAAATGTAAAGTCAAAATGTGTTCAAAGTTATGTTACGTAAAGTCCCCCCCCCCCCCAAAAAAAGTCAGCTGAAAAATTATTTGTCCTCATTTCGCGATGACTGAGCAATTTGTGAAATGAAGCAAATGGTCTTGTCGCACACATGCTATAAAACAGTTGCATGAAAGTAGCACTGCTGTGCATGCGCAGGTGCCCTCTTTATGTTTAACTCTTTAGCGGCAAAAAAATTTAGTGGACTTATCTCAACTGAAGGATGGCCAATATGCTCCATGATTGGTTGCTCCTCAACTCCAGCCAAATAGAGTGCTGTCACTGCAGTAGCACGCAGTGAATTGTTGGTAAAGTTACCTTTCATTCCAACATCTTCACATATATCTGATGTAATTGTGTAAAGCGTGTTTCTTGTCAATGCCAGGAGCACTTAAATTTGTTCTTTTTCAGAGATCTACATATATATGTTGTAAAATTTTCAAATTCAGGTGAGCTTAGGATGTTCAAATCCAGCTGTTTCACATGTTTCAAATACATGTACAACTAGATACCCATAACGAGGCTCAAAGTGTTTTTGCTGGCTAGCATGTGGCTTTTTCTTTGTGAACTTCACACACAAAGTAGGGGAACCGCCATTTTAAGGCCTGGTTCTCCATGTGATGCAAAGCCTGTCTAATCTTTTCCTCAGCAAGTCGATTGTTGTTGTGGGCCACAACCACTTTAAAAGGTATGCACAGCCCACTTGTTCCATTTTCTCGATTGGAAGGCACTCCCTCCCTGGCCTTTTGTTCTAGGTTTCCTTTATCAAGGGGCTTCCCAAAACCAGTCGGACTCAAGTTGAGCCTTGTGATCTGGACATTCAGATTCATCGCAGTTGTCTGGCAGCTTCACCTGCAAAAGAAATACACAGGTTTACAAATATTTGGACCTTCTGCATGTCACAAAATAATGACGACATAATATTTAACCATATCACTTTAAATTAACACTTGTTTAAAAATCGAAATCTATAGCATTTGCTTGGTAGTATGCATAGCATAGTAATTTCGGAAAAAGGTACAGAGCCTGAAATAACAGAATCTAAATAAAACTACATGTAAATATTTACTTAATTTCTTGATACTGCTGAATAATTGCAAAATAAGTGGAACATGCTTCAAAGTAGCACTGAACTAAGCACCTGGGTCTACCTTTAACATACCTTTTTATTTCAAAGCTAAATTTCTATAATGAGCAAAAATATTTCTGAGCTATGATGGATTTCATTTGTTATCATTCCACTAACCTGTGGAAAACGATACATGTTGAGCCCTTGGAAGGAATCGAGAATAGACTGGGTTTCTTTTCATCTTGTATCATGTTAACCAGGTATTCTCTCTGTTGATTAGGTTCACACAATTGTTTGTCTGAAATGTCGCTGTACACAGGAAGATCTATTTCTGCATATTTGTTCCATGAAGGCAGAGATGGCAAGTGGGCACCAAACTGTGGGATGACTATTTTCAGTGAAAGCACAATTTTTTTCTCCCATTATTGGTGAACTGGTCCCTTGAAATATGCAAACTATTGATGTTTTATGTGTCTGAAAACCTTGTTCATTTTGTCTCAGCTTTCATAAGTGCCCAGTGATGAATAGCCTAATTACGTATTTCTGTAGCATGGAGAAGTCATTGTACATGGTGAAGCCAAGGTGTCTCAAGCTAATTTGGTGATGTGACCCTTATTTTGTATTTTATTTAATTTTTGAATTTTTTTTACAACAGTAGCAGAAACCATTACAATTTGTAGTTACAATGGAACATTAATGCAAAATTAACAAAAATTTTGCTACAGCTTCAATAATTCATCTTGAGTATTTCAGCTATTTTCTTTCATTTACCAAGCTAAACCCAAGAAACGTAAGCATTTGGTTAACTGGCTTATGGGGAGAGCCTGACCATTAGCCAGTTAACCAAAAGCAAACCTTGATTGGCCAGGGCAACTAGAATTTCAGTCAGGTCAACCCAAAATTTTGCGTGCGATGGTGGCTCTGTCTTTTTTTTTATGTTGTGATGTTCATGTCACTAGAGGTAGTAGGCATGCTTTGCAGACAACCCAAAATTCAAAGTCCAATACAAATTTGGCTGCCCCAAAATGTGTGAAAAAAGATATATGCGAAACTGGCAATGATTCGTGCTGTAGGGTGATGTACTGTCACAGCACCAAAGTAAAACAGTACCAGAGTGAAACAATTAAAACGCAATGTGGAAAAAAGTCATTTTGAAATGGAAATATATACAGGCTCAAGAATATAATATACAGGCATACCAAGTCAGCTGTTTTGAACATGAACGCCGACAAAAAAGTTGCATCATATTGATTGTGGTGTTTTGGCAAATGCACATGATGAAAAAACTTTTTATTTTTCAAATTTTAGTGTTGTCCTGTGAAAAGAAAAACATGAATTGTTTAGGTTGCACATAAGTTAGTAGATCTACATGTAATTGGCCAAAGCATGGCCATATTATGGTGCTATATTGTAATACCAGTTAAATATGAAGACACAGCAAGGGACATTGAGGCAAGAATATGATTTTGACTGAAACAGGGCAAGTGGCCGCTGTTGCTAATGATATTTGAAGATAAATGTTTGACTAGTTTCGTTGCGACCCTTAACTCATCAGGAACTGTTGGGAACAGTGTGAGCGGCCTATATTTATACCGTGGGGTAACAGATCCGTTGCTACGTATGCACGTGTATTGTGATAGCATAGCTGCGGATTCCTAGTGGATGAAAAAATTGGTTTCCACGGTAGGATTTGATTCAAGGAATTTTGAATCTGCTGGGTTTTCATTGGTTGAAAACCTAGGCTTCACACCACTGGGTCAGTGGGTTCAAACTTGGATTTGGGCTTGAATGGTCACTGTAAACGTATTACAGTGGGGGCCCTGAATAGGGGCTAAGGAATGTGTGAAGAAGAAAAAAAAAATGATTTTCTCCCATGTCTGAAGGTTATCCTGCATGGGTTATCCAACGTGGGTATGAAGGATAAGGTTTTAAATATAATCTTTGATTTGATTTGTCACTCACTGATTTCAAGTGGTAGACAAACCAATGAGAGGCCATGGTGCATTTAATAAAATACTGACTCCTGCCACTTTCAAAATAGCGTTATTTTCAAACTTATGTTTCCGATAAAACTTCTATTGGGTGCGTATTTGCCCTTTTTACACACAGGAGAAAGAAAATCAAGTATGGGTGGCCCATTGGGGATAACATCGGGATCACTTGTTGTTGGAATTTCATGTTTTTGCCCGGCTCAGCGTAGCAAAATCATGAAAATCCCACAACTTGTGATCCTGACATTAATTTATCCTCAATGGGCTATCCATACTGGATTCTCTATTGTCATGATTGCAGGTCTTGACACCTTTTACAGGGTTTGCATGAAATTCATCAGGAACTGGGTGGAAATGGCTGCATTAAGACCTGTTCTAAGGTGGTTCAAAGTATCTAGGACCTCCAGACATCAGCTTTATGATGTCAGAGACATAACATCGCAACAAGTTTTACATGTCTTTCTGTTACCTTTGTGTCAAATTTGTCCAGAACATTCTGAATTAAGCAGACTGGATTTTTTTTTATACCATTGTTCCTTGTTTATAATATTCGTGGATGTATTTTCACTTTGTCTGTGAATGTGTTTATATGCATATGGTCCATGGTAAGAAAATTTCCATGTCCTATTGTTTGAGACAAGTAAAATTTGACGCAGGACAAATGAAAATTCAGAAAAATAACATGTGAAACATCTGGGGCACTTGTCCTGGGACAAGCGACCCATAATGGAATTTTCTCACCCTGATGAGTGATGAACATGGTAATTCAGAAACAGCTGTTCCATATGAAAGTATTGTGAATTAGCTGGCATGTTAATCTCCATATTGATTGAAGAGAATTATTATGCATACATGCAGTGCACTGGTTGCAATATCACTGCCAGGCAGGTCTATGTGTCAATATGTATGATAGTGTATGCAACAACACACGTGATACAATGTGATGAGTTCCACCATCATATTCCAGTCATTAACCTTATCATGCTTCATAATATAAGCTTATTGTAAACAGAAGAGCACCGATTGCCTGATGCGCTTTTCAGAGCCTGTGTTAATTATGAATAATACATGATCAATAACACCTGCTGGGAGTTCTGCGTGCAACCAGTAGGGGGCGTGCTTGAACCTTTGTGTTGACGGGGAGTGCAGTAGGCCTAGAATCTTGACACTGAAAACTGTCATTTTCATCATGGGGTCAAAAATTTCAAGATTCATGGAGGCCACCTGTTATGTAAGCTCTTGTCATAAAACAAATAATATAGGGGAACCTATGAGCTATGGAAGTTTATCAGTCCTTGGAGATCAATAACACCTTGCTCTCATGTTCATGTTTTGTGTGTGTGCGTGAATTGACAGTTTTCATGCGATTTATAACTCGAAAAAGTTTTTGCTCAGGGTTTTCATATTGCACATGCTTATAGTCCCATATAAGGTCTTAGACAAGTTCAAAGATGGGTGACCTTGACCCAATTCCCAAGGCCACAGAGCCATTTTAGTGAATTTGGTTTTCAAACTATAAGTCTGAGACAAGTTTGACGATGGATCACCTTGACTCAAATCCCAAGGTCACGGGGGGGGGCATAGGTCTAGCAATCTTTGTTGGCTATTATTGATTTCGTCAAATTGATAACCTTCCATAGCACATGGGCTCCCCTGCATTGTTATTAAAACACTCCATCCTGTGCCTGAAAGGGATGTCAAGTGACCAGTAATGCCTAGCAAGTCATAAGCCAGATGCAGCATGACTTGCCAGGCAGCATACAAAACCAGTGATTGAGTCCTAATGAGTGCCATGCACTTATAAGTACCATCCCCCCCCCCCCCCAACCTTGCTGGGTTTAGTAAAAAAAATCAAATATGGCTAAGTATACACTTGGCTGGACATTCACATACGTCGGATGGGCCGACTTGGCTTTTCAGCAGTTATACCAGCACAGTCTGGCTTGCTTTCCACTTCCAATGGACTACTAAGAATTTTCAAGAAAGATGTCTGTTTAGTAAGCAATATAGAACCTCAGTTGATCATAAGAGTTAGTGGCAATTCTCATTTGGACTTAGCTTTTTGTCCTGTCACACACAATGTATAGTTACCCTTAGGGACTGCTGATTGAGATGTATAGCACATCCCTGGGTACATTTGCATGAATTATGTTTTCAAGCTCATGTATAGGAGTTCCAAAAATTGCCACTTATGGTGCATAGCATAAACCGTTGCTAAAGACAGGGCTTTACTTTTTTTCTTTCTTTAAATATGCCTCATTCCTGATAAGCTTAATGGTCCAGGACATGAATTTTCATGTGCCATGTTTTTAAATATTTAGAAGAACCAATCTGTGTGTTTAATGTATTTTGTTCCAATTTCCAGTGACATATATTATTATTTGTAGAAGGTGCTGACCTCTCGGGACTTTAGACTTGGACTGATTTACAGAGAATTGTATGTTAAGGTATGGCCTGTGACAAATGAACTAAATAGATCTAACTATTGTTTATTGAAATTTGCTGATATGTAAATGGTGCGGCAAGCTCACGTCTTTCAGGGCAAGTTGGGTGCACATGTGACTTGCAGTCAGGACAAGTTACAAAAAAACGGTAATTGTAACCCTGCATCTACCATCTATTATTGCTGTTCCCTGTTGTATGATAAAGTAACATTGGGTTAACTGGTTAATCTGACAGCTTAGGTGATGAATTTTTGTGAACATTGTCAGCATGTAGATTCAGGGTGAGAAAGTTGGTGCTGCTATGTGCAGTAGTTTTAAATTTATTTAAGTTCCAATGGAAACAAAGACCAGGACACAACTGTAGCTTTCTTGCCTGAGAAGCTCCCTGCAAGATGGTCCCAAGAAGATTCTTTTTTATGTTTTATTTTGTTTTTTGTTCAAGCTTGTACATTTTTCTTGTTCTGTATTTCACAGAGTATCTATGATTATGTCTTACTATGTGCAGGTAGGTAAGAATATTCAAGACTGAAGAAGGTCACTGCTGACCCATGTTTGGTAGACCAGGGGGTCATAGCTACTGCAGACTTCAACATGTTTATTACATAGATGTACATTATCATAAATGTATGTTACTGTTTATCTTGTTTATCTGTGTGTCTGTTGGGGATGAATCCTGGAACCAAAATGACATGGTAATTACAGTGCATCATAAATCAACAAGTTCACAGGACCCAAATACTTGTTGTTGCAGCATTTGCACACTGGTACATGATCTTTCTTTGCATCAGGTCAGGTATGGTTTACAGGAAAAAAATTCATAATAATCTGATGTAGACCATAGGGAAAAAAAGATTTAAAAGTAAATAAAACTGAGAAAACCTGCCAGTGTGCTACTAAGTGCAGGGAGCACCAAGTCAAAATACAGGGGTTCTCTTCCATGTTTTGCAGGAAATTTTGGAATGCATGTAGTGCCATTCATTTTCTACGTTCTTCATTGTTGTCCCATGGAAGTTCTGAAATTTACCTATTTCATTTATGCATTAAATTTCTACGCCATTTCCTGTCAGCACCATTTGCACCCAAACTGGTATCAGAAGTTGAAATAGGGGTAAAAGATAAAACCAATGTTTGCCAGTTTGAAATTGAATTGTTTCCTATTTCTCTGGATTTAAATGTGAAATACCAGGTTCTTGAAACAATAAGATAAG
Organism: Hermodice carunculata; assembly: GCA_964020975.1. Taxonomy (NCBI): domain Eukaryota; kingdom Metazoa; phylum Annelida; class Polychaeta; order Eunicida; family Amphinomidae; genus Hermodice; species Hermodice carunculata. The sequence continues at coordinate 56,660,484 of OZ026619.1, forward strand.
AAGTGTAGCCGTATTTCTATATTCACAAAAATTCATTCAGCCAGTAATGAGTAAACTATAACACATCTACAAATGGAGACAGCAGGTGTGCAGTTTATCTTTATGTATATAGCCTTCAGTGTGATGATGTCATTTGTATATGCAAATAGTGTAAATACTAAGCCAAACATGTTACATGATCTTGTTTTCAAAATTTGGTTCTCTTCACGACCTCCATGACTAGTGTGTCTCTACGTGTATGATGTATCCTGCACTGGCAAGCCACCCCAATGTCTGCTCTCATGTGTTGTGCCACAGTGATTATGAGGACAGAGATGAGTTGGCTCTTGTTTGTTGGATGATAAATTGTTTGTGTCATTGATAGCAGTGATTGTTCATATGGGCCCCTAATGTGGTTTTCTGGTTAAAGGAAGGCTCTTGTGAATAGGAAAGGTCAGAATTAGCTTTAAGGTGTGTATTCGCCCCAATACACAACTGAATACACAAACATTTGAAGGGCTAGAGTTGTGTATTCCCATTAGTTTGTATGTTAAAGCAACCTTAAATAAACCAGTCACTTTTGTAGCTGTGGTTATAAGATTTTAGTAAGGTATTTTCTTATGCATCTAGACTTACTGTCTGAAATTTGTTGTTTCTATGTGCAGTAGTTTTCACGTTATTAAGTTGCATATTACAATGTAAAATAATGGGAATACACAACCCTAGCCCTCCACTGACTGCAGTGCCCTCTTATAGGCAGTTCTTGAACCTTCTGTTCTTGCCCTTGCCTATTATTGTGTTTGATGTAACAATTTTTTCTATAACAATGACACAAATGAAAAAAATGCGAGAATGATGTTTCAGTCTGTTTGCCTAATTTCTTAGAGGGAAATCCATTAATCATAGGAGGTACAGGGTGTAAGGAAAAGCAAAGGAATCTCTAGGCATCATGGGTAAATCTTCAAGGATCAGCCGGGGGGGGGGGGAGGGGGGGGAGCAGGCAGAACTTTTAAAGGCTAGACTCTGTAAGTGTTTACACAATAATTCCAGGAAACACAAAGGGTCAACTAATTGCTAGTTCACATGCCTGAGTGCTAATTAATCTGACTGGCTAGAGTTGTTGTGACACTTTACTGTGTGCTGTGCCACAACTTGTTTATGTTGTATTTTTCTGCAGAGTTGCACCAACAATACTGTTCAATATTCAGTGGTAGTTGCCATGGATGTTCCATAAACCTCAATTTACAACATTCCTATTGGTCGGAATCTTTGCCTGGCTTCATGTAATGGGGGACATCTTGATTATAGAGTGTAAACAGATTTGAACTTTTATCTTCCTATAAAAAGAGCGTGATACAAAAAATGTCTTAATACTTCAACACATATCCAGTAATTAGGGTGACTATGTTAATAAGAAAGAATTTAAGATTCATGGAGCCTTCCTTTAACCCTTTCTCCCTTATGTTAAGACTGAGTCAACAGCTTTCCTCAGCATGGGTTGGGCACTAAGTGCCCAACCCATGCCGAGGAAAGCTGTTGACCTGGGTCATGTTGTCTTGACAAGTCTCATCCTCAATTCTCAGTCAAGTTGTTTTTTCATTGCTGTTGAAATCAATTTAAAATGCTGAAGCAGATGACATTTGACCACCAGCCGGTTTTGGCTGGTTTAAGGGGGAAAGGGTTAAAGCAGAAAGGCCAAACAGAGGTGATTGGGATCAAAGACAAGTCCTATGACTGGTTTACGGCACAAAGCAGTAATTTGTGGAGTCAATTTTTGGATGTAATAGACATGTTCGATGTGAAAAAAACTCCATTCAATAATGAAATTACCGCTTCTATGATATGCTTGAATTTAAATTTTTCCCTTGTGTTACCAACTCTTGTGTGTTTGTTCCTTGTTTTGCCTTTGGTTAACTCATTCCATACCAGTCCCTGATTTTTCCATATATTTACCTAAATTTAAGACGGCAATTGCACATTAAAATTCTTCATGGAAAGAGCTTTCATTCAAGTACCAACATGCCTATAGTCTTAAGTCTGCAAGGCCAGCTGCAGCATGACTTGCCAGACAGTGCCAGAACCACTGACCAAGGCCTGTGACCATAGTATGGAATGAGTTAAAATTAGCAAATGCTCTGATAGAGGACATAAACTACAGGAATAAGTGGTTCAACCCTGAGCATCATGTTTGGATTGGTGACTTGCTTTGTACATGTATGTTTGTATGCATGATTTATACGCTACATATTTTGTTGATAATACATTAATTATCAGAAAATTGTCCACATAGAATGTTCCCTTTGTTTATTGGTACAAAACCACAGAGCAGTAGCCAGGTGAAGATTCAGACGATAGCCATTAGCAAGTCACCATCAGACATTGAGGAAGCTTAATCTTGTGTTACAGTGCAATAAAAAAGTACAGTACAAAATAATTGCCAGTGTGAACATGTTGAAAAGAGTAACCATTTCTGTACAACCTGGAGCCACATTGAAAAAAATAATAAATCACCCCTTCTATACCAGGAATCATAGTGAAATTTGAAACACTCAGCTCATATTTTCAACTTGTCCTTGAAAGAATGGAAAACATAAAACAACAAGGATAGTGATGGATGATAGGGCCATTGAGGTATTAACTACAAGGATAGCCATGGATGATGGGGTCATTGAGGTTTTAACTGCAACGATAGCCGTGGATGATAGCTTCATTGAGATTTTCTTACTCTTACTTTCTACCAGAGTAATGAGACAACACTTTGAAGCTGAATAGCCTGACCTCCAAATGCCTGCTCAGTCTTTATGTTGTGATGTCATACATATTTTAATTATGGGATTATATCAGAAGCAGTGAAGTTCATACAGACTATTGGGTATGGATCTAAAAGTTGAAAATGACAGCCAACATTAAGCACAAGAAAATACAGCCTGCGGCTGCATGGCAAGCTTGTAAATTTGTTTTCACATACTGCCACCAGGTGAGAAGACTGTGAACTACTGGCAGCAAGAACCCAACTGACCAGGACAGATACAAAGTTGTTTTGTAACCCTAGCATGTCTGACAGGACAAGCATTTCTTTTTTCTTTTTTTTTGGGGGGGGGGGGGGAGGATGGTGGTCCAGGTCTATAAAGGTTTGGATTTTTTTTTTCCTGTGAGTGTAATTCCTACTTCCCGGTGTGTCACATATGTGGTAGTCTTCGGTGCCAACTTTCACGATCTAGTTTACAACTAATCAAGTTATATTCTTGTTTCAAAAGTACCATTTTGCGTACTTGATTTTTAAATGTACAGGGCTAGTATATCAGTGGACCCTCCAGCAAGGCTTTACATCCTATGAATACATGCCACTTACATGTAAAAATAGATTTAAATGGGTGAAATTTATTCCACGGCCTACTTCATAGGATAGATGGACAAAAAAAAGTTTCAGAACTCCTAGGTTTTGTTATCTCTGATAAGAAACCTGAAGCATTAGGCAACCTGGCATTTAAAACAAAAAGGAAAAAGGAGAAGAAGCTGAATAGCTGAGGAGTGTCAGCAGTGTGGAAAGTGTTTGGAATTTATCTGTTCAGGTTTCTCAGAATATGTAAAGGAGGAAACACTTACAGATCTGCTTAAAACATTTTGCTATCAAAACTAAACAAAAACATAAACAAAAAAAAGCATAAATAGATAAACTAAAAAATAAATAATAAAAAAAAAAAAATTTTTCCAGGAGTGTCTTTCATGTTTATCTGACATCAGTATGTACTTTTATCAAGGAAACAACCCAGGAATGTAAACTTTCACAATGCAATGTTACACTGTATAAAGTGCAAGTGCTTTATTATATATTTGTAGGTCAATGTGATGTACATGTACGTTATTGAAAAGCCATAAATCTGAATATATATATATATATATATATATATATATATATATATGTATACATGTGCAATGTGCAAAGTTGGGCTACACACACATATTGAATATTAAATGTAACCCAAGGTATGACTGTTCTCATGTTGAGTGTCATGGAGGTGTCGTGACACATCAGGTCATCTTCATCTAGGGTCTGTCCTAGTTTAACAGCCTTGTGTTATTGTCATGTTGGATTTGTGATGGGCCCACATGCGTTGACCCTCTGTCTTCCAAAACTTCATTGTAATATTGCAGCCCTCATTTTCAAGAATAAAGTTTGGTGTTGAATTAGCAGCAAGCTTTGTTATGAGCAAAGTACATGTACTTTTATTTCAGAGTTGCATGATGGAGGTCATTATGGTTATGATGAAATAGAAGTATCCATGAAATAACAGAAACATTGGCTGTTGTCAGCGATGTTCAACATTTGTTATCCTGTCTGGTTGTCATAGAAACTAGTGAATTTTCAGTGGGACATGTATCTGTAGTTTAAGACCACATATTTACAAGCCAAAAGTGGACTTCCGTCATACAGATCATGGCTGTGAGAATTTAAAGAAACAGTCCAGTGTATAAAAATGGGATGGCATAAGCTCTATTCAGGAGGCTTTATTATCAATGGTCTTTATAGCAAGCACAGTGATATTTGCAATAAAGACTACCTCCCACTAGATACCAAATATTTTTGAAGACTCTTCTTTGAAAACATGTGATTCATTTCTTTGTCAATTTTAGTGCATTTAAGACTACCTGAGGTGTGACACTAGTTTTTCCTGCTAAGGAAGGAAGTCCTTGAATAACAGAGGTACGGTAGTCCCTGTCATGAGAGATTCCTGTCACCAGAGACCACTTTGCAGATTCCCAACTCCTACACTTACCCCATGTGTTAATCTACCTGTCATGAGAGACCACCTTTTAAGACCATTTTTAGCTCAGCTGACTTGTCGGTAGCTGAGCTTATCTTATGGTCTCTCGTCTGTCGTCAACAATCGACTTTTTCTCCAAAACTGTCAGCCAGATTCACTTTTTTTCATGAATTTCTTTGTTCCTCTTTGAAGCAAATATTAAAAAATTGCAAGGGTATATGTAAATGTCAACTGATAACAGGACCATCACAGTTCTCTTGTTGTGACAGTAGGGGTGGCCACTGGTGACAGGGACCACTTCACTACAGTTTTTAGCCTCACAAAATTGTTATCTGGGACATTGACAGCATATTTTCTTGTCCTTACCAGGAAGTAAGCATTATTTTGCATTATACAAATATGGATATTGACCTTTAACCCTGGCAACAATTTTCCTGTTTTGATTCAGTGACAGCTCTCCCACCTCAAAAAGATACCAGTGCATACTGCATCAGTAATGGCATTTATCATGGTTCTCGCATTTACTGATAAGCTACATCCCAACTACCAGTTTAAAAAACTGCTGGTTTTTGAGAACTTGAAATAAAACATGTTTTGAGAGGAGTTTGAATACTGTGAAACCTGTTTTGAGGAAAGACCACCTGCCTTTTCAGACCATGTTTACCATGTCCCTTTTGCAATTTTTCCCATGCTATTGCTCTTCCATTGAGAGACCACTTGCCTTATGTGACTACTTTATGGCTTGTCGTAGGGGTGGTCTCTCAAAACAGGTTTTACTACATATACTGGTCACCCTCTTATAAAGACACTCAAAATACGTCCCAAAAGTGGCCTAATAAGAAGGGTGGTCTGTCTAAAAGAGGATGTCATAATTGAAATGTCTTGCTTTCTGCATAGGAATGGAGGTCTTTTGAGAAGTAAATGTACAGGTAATCCAGAACTGGTGTGGAGTGAGTTAAGGATATTGGAAAACTTGTCACCCTTCTGCTTAAGTTATGTATACATACATGTGCATCAAGAATCAACCAGCATCTGCCTTACATGCAAAAAAACAGCAATATATTGTGCATGAATTCTTGGTTTTGAAGTGCATTTAGCATTCATCCAAAGAAAGTTCCCTGTATTAAGTGACTGTTACATGTGGTTTTCAGGTGATGGCAGTGTATTGTATCAAGAAAGGTTAATTATAACCTGTTACCGCTCAAATCAGCCAAAAGCACCCGGATGTAAATTACTTTCTGCCTTTAACTTTTTACTTAAACATCTTGTTACTAAAAACATTTTTGCTAAGAATGGTCTGTTAGACCATTCTTGATGGCAAGCCCTAGGTCAATAGCTCTCCTTGGCGCAGGTTGAGTGCAGTGCAGCCTAACCCGTACTAAAGAAAGCTATTGACTGAGTCATACTATGACCAGAAATGGGTAAAAATGTGTTCCTTGTTTCCCGATGGCTCACAAGTTGGTATGTCCACCATGCTTGTTTGCTTTCTTGAAAAAGCTAATATTATTAGTTATTTTATTATAAAGACCACCTCTTGTGAGAAACCTTATGTCTACCATCCTTTCAAGGTGATGGCCCCTGTTTTCATGTTAAATTCATCTGCAAATGAAGACTGTCATGCAATGTGAGACCATTTTTTGGTATACGAAACAGGTGCTTATAAATAACAGGTATTAATTAATTCAAATCTTTCAGAGAATAGGATTATTAGCTTACCATTTGTGCAATGAAAGCATACTAAACAATCTTGGAAAATAACATATTCAAAGGATCAGAGTTAAAATTGTACATGGTAATGAGCAAGCAGTGGGAGTTTCTAATTTCTGTCCAACAGGAACTGGGTTGGGGCATGTCCGTTGTATCTTTGACTTTAAGTTCATTGCAGTGTTTCTGGACTGTTTCATACTTGCCCTACCATTTTACTTTGGAGAACCAAGACCTGATTACATAGATCAAAACCAGGGCCATGCGTCAAATGATATACTAGAAAAATGCTGTCAGTTTGTCCACCTGAACACCCAGTACAGCAAAGTACAAATCAGGTGGGGGAGCCACACAATAGAAGTAGAATGGGGACTGTCAGTCCCATGCCTAACTTGTGCTTTATATTGGATCAGTTGTTCAAAAGTGACCTGAAAAGGCAAAGAACCCTTGATAAAGACTGAGGTGACCCAGGTGGCAGACAGGGACTTTCTTGGCAAACAATCCAAGCTGATTTTCAAATTTGTATACTGTACATGTATTTCTAACGAATTGTGTTTCTTCTTCCCCAGGCCACAGGTCTTTTTGATGCTCACAAAATTTAGTTTGAGGCCTCATACTCATACATGCATTCATATTTGGTGTGAAAAAAGTGCAAGCTCTGCAAGTAAAATTATTTTGCACTGTTCACTTAAATAATTCATTAAAAAAAAAGTCTGGCAACTCCTTTCACTTTTTGATCCATTTTCCTTTTATTTTATTTTTTTAATGTATATGTGTGAATAACAAGCAGGCAGTCTCCCAGAAAAGAAATTTGGGGCTCGGCGATACATGGGTTAACGTATTGAAGTCTGTCAGACCTGGTGGGCTTCTGGTGCCCTGAGGGTATAATCAGCCAGTGATGTTATATCTGAAGATGGTGAAAATTCATATGCTGCTTATCTTAACATTGTAACCAATGTGTTTGTTTACATTAACCTTTAGCCAACTGACAAATATTGTACATGTACTTCTCTTGTAATTGTTGTATCTGCCAGCTGTGTCTGAACATCAATTTACCCCCCCCCCCCAAAAAAAAAAAAACGAAACAAAAAAAAACAAAGACTGAACTGTGCAGATTCCAAAAACTTTTCCATGCCAACTTTCTCTCAACTTGAGCTGAACAAAAGCAATGTGAGAACTGCTGTTGACTGATACTTTGGCAAAATAGAGAAAAGGGCTAAACATTTGCTGTTTTATTGGGTATTTGCCAAACCTTTGCTACATTGGTGTACCATTTTGTTAAAGCCTATGAAAGCACATCTCATTATTTGTAGGCCTAGGTTCACACACCTGTGTTGTTGCTGTATATGTGTGGGAATTTTATATGGAGTAGATTACCAGCAATAAGTATGAAAAATGCAGCAGACATTTGTCCAGGGCATTAACTGACAGATATCTACATATCCCCTAGAGACATGTTGCAGTTATGCTGTCAAATATGTCAGGCCCTCTGGTGACTATTTTATGTACCAAACTGAGCACTTGGTCCACACAGCAATACAGTAGACTGTAACAGGTCTCTGGTGCAGTATCTTCAGTGTTGTCAGACTTGTGTTCAGTTATCTGTTACATTCAGTTTGGCTCAAAATGGAAAACATGAATATTTCTGATGAAATTAGGGCTCCATTCTCATGTGCCTCAGATGACACATGGGTCAAAAAAAAAGAAACTTCAGATTTTTGTGTTTCTCATGCTAGGTAATGTAATACTTCTTTCAAAAAATCCAAAATTTCCATGAACATCATTTTGCCATTTGTAGAGCTGTGTTGTAAACACAGGTGAAAGAGTGACACCTATGACCCAATAAATTATGGAAAATGTGTGGTTTGGTACTGATTACATGAAGGTTCTAGCTTGGTAAAAGAAGTTCAAAGTATCACTGAAAAGTAACGACTGACATTTTCTTTTTTCGTAATTTAAATCACATGAAATGGGTCGAACATGTGGCAGAAAAGTCCTGATATGCAGTAGTATGAATATAGTCTGGTAGTCTTTCTGTATCACTTCCATGGAAAAGGCTTTTAAAGTTTCCATCACAATTTTAGGCTGCATTCAGTTCCTACATGCAACACTAAAAAGTCTTTGAACAGAAACATGATATTTTTTTCTCAAATGAAACATGTTTTAGCCAGTACTGCAGTTAAACAAATAAATAAATAAATAAATAAATATATGCACCTATTGTGGTGATAAATGTATCCTGTTTGTGTCAAATTATGTATATTCTCTTTGGGTATTGATAACAAGTTTCAAAGAAATGCATTTTCCTCAACTCCACCAATCCCAATATTATTCTTGGAATATTACATGATTATCCATAGATATCATCCCCAGCAGGCAGGCAGAAATAGGTAGATATTTACCATATTGACCTCATGATAAAACCACAGGTCTTCTTTGTTTTATTTTGATCACTTAAGGCAATCTTCCTCTTGGTATTGTGCTTCAAGGTTTACAAGGTCAGAACCAGATATGTTAATGGCATTTTACCTTTAAATAAACACACAAGTTTTTCTCGTATATACCCGGACAGCACAAACAGGTGCAACAGGAATGAGGACATACTTGACGAAGGAAAGAAGCCTCTATTGATACCAGTTTTATTTGACCCCATTGGTAATATTTAAACAGTATATTTGAAATGATCCAAGCTGCATTTGTTTGTTATATTTTCTGAATCAACACGGTGTCATATTTCAGTCAGATTGTAATATTTCAACAGGATTTGGTCTGTCATGAGAATCGCTGTCACACATGTACAAGATTATCGTGTTCTGTATGGCCCAACAAAAGAGGTCGTGCTGTGTATGTTGGGTGAAACCAAAGGTTGACAGCACAAGAAGCAAATTCATCTACTACTTTACCTGCCCATTATTGAGCACTGGTGTCTTCTGCAGTGTTAGGACTTCCAGCGTGTAGTCCTAAGTACAACTTGTGGTGGACCACCGTGTGAATATGGGGTGGCACCACATCTTGGGGGCAGATTACACCTTTAGTCTGAATCCCCTTATTGTATTGTGACTAAATCACATGTGAGAGGACTTTGAAATGGTGCACACAGTGAAGGTGGGGTATATTTAGAGCACATGATGATACTTTATGAGAGATAATCACACACAAGTCCCTGTCCTACATGGCATGGCAGACTGGCAGGTCATTCAGCCCACTTATGGTACTGGGTCCAGCTCCACTCTTAATTTGTTTTGGGAAGGACAGTTTGCTTGGAGACTATAGCTTGAGGGCATATTCTGTGATATATTATGTTTGGTCCATGAGAAAGATACATGCTGGTAAAACAACAATAAGGACATTTTCATTGCTGTCATACTGCAAAAAGCCTCATCAGAAGGACATGTGATAACTTGAGGAGGCCGCTGCAACAATGCCTGAGGACCAGATTCTGCTGCAGATTCCAGTCGCTGAGGTCCTCTGTCCGACATAGACCATCTTACAATATGCACCAATTATTGCCATTATTAAAGCAGATTCTCTAGCTTCAGGCAGAATGCACCAGAAATAACTTTGCTGCCTTCACACTGGCAAATTCTACCAAAATACTCAAATTGCACTTCAATGGGAGATTGACAAGTGACAAAAGCAGTCGCTTTCTTTGTGTACAAGAAACTGTAAGTGTTTCTGGGGGATTCCCAAGGCGGTTGATGGACACCAGTTGTCGAAAGACCAAAGGGCCCTGTGCAGCCAAGTGTAGTAGAGGACAAGGGGGCTTCACAGTCGACTGCCTTCGTAGTTAGAGGGCCTTTCCATGGGCTCCTAACCATACTACCAGCTCTCGGGGAAAACAGCCCAGCATCATCAATGGTGCGGAGATTTCCGTGTGCTCAACAACAATGTGAGGAGGTGCCTGTGCAGGGTTATTTTCAGTCATTTGTGCCCCACAGTTGGCATTGGTGTCACTGAGCGGGAAGGGAGATCGTATCCCGGTGAATGACGATTGTGGTCCTGTCAGTCATATGGGTCAATGAGAGAGCCAGCAGTGCACAGTGATATAACAAGATACACCTCTATGGTGTTTACATAGCTGGTGTAATTGTATTTCTTGCTTTACTGATCCAGTGTACTACTGTATGCAGTATACCTGAGTGGAATTACATTGACTGACCATTCACAAGTTTGTCAAACTCCGGAAATATACAGTTGCATGTCATCAGTGTTGCAGTCAGTGTTGGATATACAGAGCTGTCTTCCAAATCGTGTCACTCTGCATAGTGCAGAGACGATGTGAGAAGACATGGCTTTTTTCCTTGTTGCCAAAGGTAGTTTACTGAACATATACACCAGCAGTAAGATGGATTAGAGACGTACAACAGGGTGTCAAAAGGCAAGGTCGGGTGGGCATGACAGAATTGTGGTACCATCAAGACAGGAGTGGGCACTGCCAGGGCTAAGCTGCCCCAGTGAACAGAAAGGAAAAACTAGACAGGTATGGAATGCTTGACTCCAGCTGTTTAATCCTGTAAGACTAGTGTCCTGGGTTGTCAGGCGATGAGGTCAGAATACATAAAATCACTTCAATGGCTGCACACACTTTCAGTTCTATAGGCCATGATGTTTGACGAGCTAATGGGCCTGGTAGGGTTGTGTTGCGTGACTCGGCTTTCTGTGAGTACCAGTGTAGATGACACCATTGATGAAGTCTGGGCTATATGCCTGCTTGACTGCGTTTGTGTCGGCACCATGCACCTATTGATTCAGTGCTAATAGAAAATGCAGACCTTCATGCCCTTTTATCCATTACTCCAGCATCAGGACAACTTTATACCACCTACCAGTCGGCTCACTTTCTACCTTGACACACCCACTGTATTTGAGGGTGCTGTCAACTCAGTCACTTTTGCTTTCATACCCTTTCTTTTCTATTCTTCCTTATTTCCAAGCCTTAGAACTATAAAACTGGTACACAGCCAGCACTAGAGATCAGCACATCACATCCACATAGACTCCAGTTGCCCTCAATGTTGCCAACACTCCTGGCATTTAATCAGCTACCCCCAAATTTCAGGTCACAAAATATAGAAGTGCAAGTGGGCAGTAAGCCTACATAGTATAATTCTCACAATTTCAATCATCACCAGGAGTGTCATCTTTTCAAAAGATCATATTTCTAAGTATCTGTCTCCTGTCTTTTTTACTGTATGTCTGTCTGATTTTTTTAAATGACAAGGTAATGAAACTGAGTGAAGAGCGTAAAACCTTGTAAATACTACTGTTAGCCTGGTGTAGATTCAAGTACATGTATGTTTGTACATGGTATACATGGTATATGTGTAAACATTCCTTACTCAAACACTGGGTTGGTCTGAAGAAGGCTTGTACTTCTAAATCTGCTGTTCAGTTTGCAAGTGTTACATTTAGCCACTGTGTTCTAGCCACTGAGCATCCTGACCATGGGAAGGTAAGACTTAAGATGAAATATGGCGACCACATTGATAACACCACAGATTCCATTTCTGCTACCACAACCCAATCTTAACAAATATCTGCAGGTGAACTTTCTTTGATTCCTCTTAATTGCATTGGTTTGCCTGAGGGTTTTCTTGTTTCATTTTGGGATTTGAATCTTTTCAGATGTACATGCACACAGAAAAGCTATGTGTCCATCTTTGAACTGAGATTTTTGATCACAGGTAACTGACTGTTAGCTTACTACAAAAATTCCATTTATTAACATTTAGAGTGTTGATATGAACAATTTTGCACAATTAATGTAAATGAATTTCTTCATGTGTTAGGTGGTTTTGTCATATTGTGGATGTTGTGCTCAATTGCCAGTTCACTGACACTCCAAAGCCCTGGAGTATTCTGTGCAGTACCTGGGGCTTGTAACACTCGTCAAGGAGTTGTGTCACCATAGGTGAACATGCTGGATGCATGAAGAATTGATAAGGGGAGAGGAGAAACTTATAGCAAGGACCAAAAGTCAACTTGTCTTCTTAATTGTTAAGCTGTGTGAAAAAATTAGGGAAGTCTTGTAGCTGTCGTGTAGTTCCTGCATTCTGTCTAGCACAGCACATAATGTATTCTATACAGTTGCCAATAAGAATGCACTTAGACTCCCTCCCTGTCACCCCACTTGACTTTGTACAGACCACCAGGATGCATGTAATTTATGTACATCTAAACAATAGGACCATGCAGCTTGGTTTGTGGGCATTTTGGGTATAGAAGTGGCCAATGGCAGAAATTCTTTTTATATAGTTGTATGTTCATCTGTTTTTGCTTTTGATCAAAGAAAGAAAGAAAGAAAGAATATTTCAAAACACACAGATCTAGAAAATGAATAGAGAAGATATACTGAAATAACCTGAGACAAAAGACAGGTAGCAACCCAAGACTGCACACATGTATATGTACAGTGTATAGTACACTGTAGTGACCCTGGCTGGAAAGACCACTTTTGTGAGTGACCAGCTCACCATGTCTTAAACATGTTAAACAAACCAGCCTTGGACAATCCTGCTTAAAAGTAGCCTTCATGTTATTCATACGTCATATTAGAGAGTACAATGGTGATACCATGTGGTGGCTTTCAGGGACAGGTTTCACTGTACCTTTAATGCTGATGGCACATTGACATCAGTTTTCTGGTGTGCTGTGTTTATATATTAGCATGCCTTCTGTAGTTTGTGGGCAACGTGTCATTGTCCTGGCTGGTGTATAAATTACGAACTTAGCAAAAAAAAAAAAGTGACTGCTCTAAGTGCAACATTCATGCATAGTAACTTTTTGTAGCAACAGTAATACACTGGAAAAAATCGGATCTTTTCTGTACAGAATGTCTGATTATCTGGTATTGAAGAGTTGAGAAGACCAGAATACTGGAGGGCTATTTTTTCACGTAAGAGACCTTAATGAGAGACTATGTGTCCTTTAACTCTCTGAGAGCCAAGTTTTGGACCGAATCAACAGCTTTCCATTGCACAATGCACCCAAAGTGCACCAAGTAAAGCTGTTGACCCAGACCAGTTATTGTGTGGAACTATAGGCATACTGGTACTTAAATGTAAAATCTTTTCGTAAGGAATATGGATCTAGCTTCCTTATTATAATTGAGAGCAGTTATTCCGCAGTAGTTTGACTTAAGTCACAGTTGGCATTGAAAGGTATTTATGTGGTTCATTGTAGCAAATATGAATCTAGCTTCCTTATCATAATTGAGAGTAGTTAGCCTTAAGTAGTTCGACTGTGGTCACATTTCGCACTGAGAGAGTTCAGACCATATTTATGTGGTTCGTTGTTCCATCTGTGCATGTTATTTGACTTTCATTGAGAGACCACCTGGGTTATGTGATCCCTTGTAGGTTTGCCCTGGGGGTGGTCTCTGAAAGCAGGGGCTAATGTATGTGAACAGCATTGATAGGATAGAAGTCTGACATAGGCACATCACTTGTCACGGTTTCAGCTAATTTTCTTTCAAAAGCTGAAACAAATTAAAGCAATAACAAAAATGAAAAGTGTATTATGAATAAAAGTTTCAGAATTGATTTGAGGCTGATTATCAACTTACTGTATTCATCTTAATAAGCGCACACTCCCTAATAAGTGCACCCCCATTTTTTTTTTTTGAAAGAAAAGAAACCCAAAATATCTCATAGTTTTCAAGCAAGTGGTAGAATTTATTATTACACTTAGAATCTTTTTTCAGCTTTTGTGGATGAAATTTTTCATAGCACACTGTGCGCTTATTAAGGTGAATGCAGCATTAACTCATTCCACCCTAATGACGCTTTTTCCTGCTAATATCTTAATTTCATCTGCTACTTGTATTTTACTATCTTAGGGATTATTTTTCAAAATTTTGGATGAAATTTGCATGGAAGATCATTCCAAATTATATGCCCATGGTCAACAGCTTTTCTTTTGTGCGCTCTGGGCACATTGTGTCCAGAGTGTGCCAAGGAAAGCTGTTGACTCGGTCTTCTATCAGGGTGCAATGAGTTGAATGCAAAGTCTGAAAGCAAAATATGGAAAGTCCAGCCGTTTGACCAAGGTGGTGTAAAATTGCAGGTAAAAGACTCGGATAGAAGGAGTCATGGATGCCTGTCAAGAGGACAAATCTAGGCCCATTCTCCTTGTCATTTAGTTATTCTTAGGACCCTTAATTTTGAGTGGTACTGAATAGACAGTAACCACAATGCCTGGTGTATGGCCAGAGACATGTAGGCTGTGTGGTCACGACAGCTGCATGGTTGCCGCTTCACCCATTAGGCCAATAATTAAGACTCCTCCACAACTTTTTTGTGGGCAATTTCCCTTGGCTGCCTCCCAGAGTTTTATCTATTAAAGAAAGGGAAATTTGCTTCTAAAATGTCCACTGTACTTTTATGTGGGGGTACTTAAGCAAGGAATTGTCAGCCTTGTAACCAATTTCACAGAATGTGGAAACATGACACTCAGTATTAAGACATGCAGTTAGTGGAGAGATTGCGACCTTGACCTTTGTAGTGACAGGTGAGTGATACTTAGACACAGGACACTGAGCAAACATGTACTCTCTTGAAGTTCTTTCTTTAGCTTGAAGCTTAACTCATTCCACCCTAATGACGCTTTTTCCTGCTAAAATCTGAATGTCGTCTGCTAATTGTATTTTACTAATTTAGGGATTATTTTTCAAAATTTTGGATAAAAGTCGTATGGAAGATCATTCCAAATTATATGCCCGTGGTCAACAGCTTGCCTTGGCGCAATTTAGGCACAATGCGCCCAGAGCGCGCCAAGGACAGCTGTTGACTTGGTCTTTTGTCAGGGTGGATGGGTTAAGTGAGTGTACATTGTATGTGAAAATTGTATTTTCATTTATAACATGAAAAAGAGAAGGCCATTTGTGAATTCTATCTGCTGACCGAAGTTTGCAGAGCTCATAGGATCACTCATGTCTGTCCATCATTCAGTCCGTAACTTTTTGCTTGTGAACATGCTAGGACAGACCTAGGCCTACAAAAAATTAGTAGCCAAATCAGGAAATAAAACGGTAATCACTGCAGAATTCAACCTAACTCCTATATAATTCATGTTAAAATAAATTAGCCATTCACTGATTTCTTCAGCCAAATGAATGAAACATTTGGCTTCTTGGCAAATGGCACCAGTGGCCCCTGAATGTGATACAGTCCAAAATCTTGAGTTAGCCTCATATAACTTTTAAGACTTACAAAGTGTAAGAAAATCTAGGTCAGGTTCAATATTGGTGGTGCCACCTACAGCATGATATAATATATGGGTCAAAATGTGAAAATCTGGTGTCCACTCTGGCATCCTTAATTTTTGAATCGATAGATCTTCATGAAATTTTGTGGGATCGTGGAGGAGGTCAAAATCTCAGTTGCACCACCTGTACTGGGATGGAAATAGTCAAAACATGTTGAAACTATATAAAATTTCAAATCTAAAAAATGATTGAAATCGACACGCCAAATTTATAGGATGTGACAAATAAAAAATCATGTCCAATGATAATATGTTACATAGAATTGGGGACCTTGGCCTATTTTTGTAAGGTCACCATTCCTGTAAATTTGGAAGCGGGGATTTTGTAATGGCAGGGTGTAGCTTGGACATCAATGGCAAAGAGAATTAAGCCTCCAGATCAAAATTTCACTTGAGGACATTGCACATAAAATTTAACTTGGTGACCTACTTTTTGTGTCAGTATTTTGTTATGGTCACTATGTGCATGTATCAATATACCATTACAGGAATAGTATACAGACAAAATTCTGATGTGTGGAGGCATGATGGCACCACTGGTGGTATTAAGTGGAACTAGCATCACAGATATTTAAAGTACACTTAATTATGTCTGGGTTGGCACCCAGACATCTTGTTTTTCCAAGAATTCTTTTTTCTTTCTTTCTTTCTTTCTTTCTTTCTTTCTTTCTTTCTTTCTTTCTTTCTTTCTTTCTTTCTTTCTTTCTTTCTTTCTTTCTTTCTCTCTCTCTCTCTCTCTCTCTCTCTCTCTCTCTCTCTCCCTTCCTTCCTTCTTTCCTTCCTTCCTTCCTTCCTTCCTTCCTTCCTTCCTTCCTTCCTTCCTTTCTTTCTTTCTTTCTTTCTTTCTTTCTTTCTTTCTTTCTTTCTTTCTTTCTTTCTTTCTTTCTTTCTTTCTTTTCTTTATGACCAAATTTGTCCAGAGTTTTTCTCAGACACTATTACTCCAAAAACCACCAAACTTGCTATGGTGATTGACCTACCAGTGAAATTATGCACCTGGTTTGGAATAGTCCTGATGTATAAAATTATGCAAATTGGGGGTAATTAAAATTTTAAAAGCTCCATATCTTCCAAACTATTGCCGATAGACGCAAAATTTCATTATGCATGACCAGGTTTATGACACCCCAACATAATGGAAAGTAAATGAAAGTTGTAGCATTTCAAATTATGCTCATTGGGGGCATTGAAAAGTTTAACAGTTGAATATCTTCAAAACTATTGTAGATACAAATACTCTTCAATTTATAGGTTTGTGGCAAAGCTGCATCCAAAACAATCATAAACCAAAGTTGTAGGATTTTAATTTATGCAAATTATAGGTGAATATGCAAAATTTAAATCTTGAATAGCTCCAAAACTATGATAGATAGAAGTGCCATTGCAACTTCAAGTTAGTGTTTTGTGCTAAAGCCACATCCAATGAACCATTAACCAAAGTTGTAGGATTTTAATTTATGTAAGTTTGGTGAATGCACAAAATTTAATTCTTGAATAGCTTCAAAGCTATTATAGATAGAAGTGCCATTCCAACTTCAATTTATGGATTGTGACATAGCCACATCCAATAAACCAGAAACAAAGTTGTATGGTTTAAATTTTTGCAAATGAGATGATACACATGACTTGAATCTTTTTTTAATCACTTCAAAAGTATGATAGATGGAAGTGCCATTCCAACTTCAGTATATAGGTTTGTGACATAGCTGCATGCAGTGAACCATGAACCAAAGTTGCAAGATTTAAATTTATGCAAATTAGGTGAATACACAAAATTTAAATCTTGAATAGCTTCAAAACTATTATAGATAGAGGTGGCATTTCAGCTTCACTCTATATGTTTGTGACAAAAGTGAATCCAATGAACCATGGAGCAAAGTGGCAGGATTTTAATTTATGCAAATAAGGTGAATACACAAAATCTAAATCTTGAATAACTTCAAAACTATAAAACATAGAGGTACCATTCCAACTTCAATTTGTAGGTTTGTGACATAACCACATCCATTGAACCATCACCAAAGTTGTAGGCTTTCAATTTGTGCAAATTTGGCAAATACAAAATTAAAATCTTGAATAGCTTCAAAACTACTGTAGATAAGGATGTCATTCAAACTTTAGTTTATAAGTTTGTGACATTGCCACATCCACTGAACCAAGAACAAAGGTTATAGCATCTTAATTTAGACAAATCAGGCTAATGTGAAAAATTTAGATTATGTTGAACAATGGCAAAGTGAAGCATTTCAAACTGTTCTCATTTTGTAGGCACCTAGACAGATTTGCTGTGAAGCAAATTTTCTTTTCTAGGTAATTCATTCATTTGATTATAAATTGAAATGTAACTGCCAAACTTGCACAAAATATGCATTAGCCCAGTTATCAAATTTTGTAATATGTTTCTCGATCTTGTCGTACTTATGGTCATTAAGCACTTTAAAAAGAACAGTAAATTCATTATGTTGATACAGAATAAGGGGAGTCATATCAAATGTACCATAAATGTGAGATTACATGGAAGTTTAATGTTACATGTACATCATATGGATGACTTTGAGTAATTTCTGAGGGTCATGGATAGAATGCATTTCAGGAAATTTATTTTTGGTGGTGCTCATCAGATTATTTAAGGAGAGCATTAAGCCCGTGGGCCTCGTTTTTTTCTTCTTTTTTTGGGGGGGGGGCAAAAGACAATAGAGCCACTTAACATACCTCATGGTACATTACTGGTATCTAGATGAAAGAAGACAATGTACACTGTGGTGTTTTAGCCATACATCTACATGTATGAATAAAACAGTGGACACTATAAAATAATGGGTGTGTAATGTACACCTTGGCATATAACTGGTATAGATAAAAGGAAAAGACACTTAGTGTTCAAACACCATGTTATACTTCGGATATAGATAAAGTAACAGATACCTAATGTATGCCATGGTATATTACTGACATAGATGAAATACAGTGAAAACTCATTACAATGACACAATCAGTTCACTAAGAAATGTGTCAGATAACTGAATGTGTCGGATAAATGAATCAAATAACAAAGAAAATCAACTTTTTCCCATGAAAATTTGTCATCATATTGAATATGTCAGATATGTGAGTGTTGTTATCATGAGGTTTCACTGTAATAGACACAATATACACCATGATATATTATTGGTACAGATAAAATCAAAGACACTCAATGTAAACCTTGGTACTTTGTTGGTATAGATACAAGTAAATATTTTACACTTTATGTATACATGTACCATGACCATATTATGTAAAATAATAGATCCATAATGTACACCATGGCACATTACTGGTATAGATAAAATAATAGATCCTTAATGTACACCTTGGCACATTACTGGTATCTATAGATAGAATAATAGATCCATAATGTACACCATGGCACATTACTGGTATAGATAAAATAATAGATCCTTAATGTACACCTTGGCACATTACTGGTATCTATAGATAGAATAATAGATCCATAATGTACACCATGGCACATTACTGGTATAGATAAAATAATAGATCCATAATGTACACCATGGCACATTACTGGTATCTATAGATAAAATAATGGATCCATAATGTGCACCATGGCACATTACTGGTATCTATAGATAAAATAATAGATCCGTAATGTACATCATGGCACATTACTGGTATCTATAGATGAAATAATAGATCCGTAATGTACACCATGGCACATTACTGGTATAGAGAAAATAATACTTAACGTGGTTTGTACCTTGAACATGTTGAAGTTTTGGATTATCAGTAATGATGGAAAACAAATTATATAGATTCTTTTAAAATCCAGCATGATTTCTGCAGGAACATGTTCTGAAACTTAGAAAAAGAAAAGAAAAAAGAAATGTTGAGAAAACGTAAAGGGCCATCAAAGAAATTTCAGTGGTTAGACACAAAAATTGATAAACATGCATATCATCATCCACAAGGAAAAACATAATGAGCAGGTAAAGGATGGAAAACTGGCTTCAAGGAGTTTATTGTGACATAGACCACCTTCTGCATATGAGATTGTGTAGATGATAAGAAAACAGATGTCAGTCTGTGCTATGTTACTTCTATCTTGCTCTCACCTACAGTGAAACAGTGGCGTCAGCAAACGTCCATCTGAGTCTTTCTTAGACCACAATAGGACGCATGTAACTACAACAGGACATTACGTGTATTTGCTTAACATAATGAGAAAAAAAAGTGTCTGTTATGTCAATATGCCATGAGCAGTTGATGATATGGTGTATCATCTGCATATAAGCAGTGGCCTAGTGTGTTACAGAGTCGGGGACAAAAATCATGTTCAGGTATAGTACAAGTTTGGTGCCTGTAATATGCCACCTCTGGGTCTGTGTCATTCATCAGTTTACACTGAAAGGTGAGGCAAGGACATTTATGTAGATAGAAACCTGGATACAATGAAAACTGCTCAGCTGATGTAAGGTAAGTGATGGCTACAGTTGAAGGGTGACAGATGGTTTAGCAGGCAAAAAGACAAAAAAGCTGGCCAATAGATGGCAACGTACTTCACAACGTTATATGTTAGTAGATGGATAGGCGACCAGCATAATGCTTTGCAGCAAACGCTGTGCCCAATTGAGGTCTGTAGTGATGTGTTTTTCACGTACATGTACATGTAATGACATTATGCCTGTAGGTAGGCCTAAGTAGTGCATGTATATAATGTAATTACAGATATTTTTCACTTTCATCTGTCTCATTATTAAAGTTAATTCTTTGAAAGTCCACTTCATTGACATAATTCTTTTTCTATTGAAGCGATTTATAAAATATTTGGTACTCTAAGGAAAACATTATGCAAGAAAAGAGGGTACAGTGTGGGCCTGTATGATTAACAAAATGTTCCAGAATTTTTAGTCGATATCTGCCTTACTGTCACATAAAAATGTTCACTTTAAACACACTAAGGGAAAATGTACCTTGCACAATGTATTTTAGCACTTCTACTGTTATTAATTGGCAAAACAGTGCACCCTTTAAAGGGCTTGATCACTTATGGTAAACACTGCATGTTTCCTATCATCGGAAAGGTTAGAATTTGTCTTCATCAGTATTAAGGTTTTCCACAAAAGATTTCCCATTGGTTAATTGGACTGCAGTGCAGCTTATTTATGTCCAACATCTCCGTTTCAATGGTAGAAATGCTGTTCAGACAAACCTTTCTATGGGGTGCTTATGATAATGTGGTCACTTCATCATATATGACTCATTTCAGTAATTAATGCTGGATTAGTCATGTGGACCAATAGGAGCACAGAGATCACCTGCATCATCACTTCCTCCCAGGACTTCCGCACAAGTCTGAACGTGTCGTTTTTTTAAAGCATGGACACTGGGCACCATAAAAGCAGGAAATCTGGTTCTTTTGATGTCATTACAGCATAAAACTGTGATATTGACATTGGATTAAGACTCAGAAACTTGCTATTATGATTACAACAGGTAGAGAAGGAAATTCATTGTACATTTGGCAGTGATGAAGACAGAGTGTCATGCCCAGACTATATTTACACATCAGAAGTATTGTTTTTGCCAAACACATCAGTTTTACCTGCAAGAAATATTACTGCTTAATCATGATACATGTGCTTGTAAAATAAGCAAGATGATAAAATGTGATGCTATGGAAATGTGTCGCATGTCATTTTGAACACATAACTGGATAATAAGTATGTGCCATTTTGGAGATGTATCAAAGACAGCATATGCTGCCACTAGCACTTGGGGTCCCCAAAATGATCAGCATGGCATATGCCCATGGAGAGTTAATTGCTGGACCCGTTTAAGGTAATGTCAAACCCATTTCAGGGTCTAAAATTCGAAGCCAAATATCTCTGCAATAGTCATGAATAACCTAGTAAATATATGTGCTTAACCGCAAGTAACCTTAGAATGCACCACGATTGGCTATACAGTGATAACTGTTGTATAAATAAGCATAGTGGTGAAAAGGGCAAGCATCAGAGACCACGATTTTGCGCCTTTCTCGAAAACTGCTTGAAAAAAAAAGTTTATTCTTGAAGCATTTTAATGCGTATATATTAGGGAGGTAATGATTTACTGGTGCATCACGATATGAGAAGCCATGATATGCGTATCGAATTGTGAGCCTGCATATTGCAAAAAAACCGTACACGTTTTGTAAACATGACGGTTTTAAGACCTGGAAACGTGTACAAATGTATGATTGAAAATTTTCTCATTGCCATATACCAGCAGAATTTGTTCAACAGAATGAAGAACGTGCGCGCGTGCACGTGCGTGCGTGTGTGTGTGTGTCAGTTTTTATTTCTTTTATTACTCTGCTGTCCAGTCCAATGGGCAAAGAAATAGTTTGGGACAGGAGAAGTAAGCGGCAACATGGCGGCCGGCAGCAGTGTATGCAGTGGCACTGAAGTTTGAATATTCATCAAAGTCTTAAAAATCAACAAGTACTTCCGCAGTACATATGATTTTGATAGATGTTGATATCAAGCTGTTAATGACCAAACCACGGTGACAAAATGTCCAGAGCAAAACCCAAATCCACACTGATTTGACACAGCCATGTGCACAAGTGCTGTGACACCATTCTATAGTTACAGCAGTTTCTATATTGGGGCAGCACCTGCATCCTAGTTGTATTGCATTTTGCTGTCTGCCAAGACAGCATTGAAGAGCGTCAAGGCTCTGTAGGCTTACATTTAGCCTGGTTTCATTAATTATGTCTTTCGGTGGAAGCCGGGAGACATATTGTTTTAGTGCCCGTTTCATCCGCTTCTTGTTGTTGTTGTTGTTGTTGTTGTTGTTGTTGTTGTTGTTGTTGTTGTTCATGTTCTTCAACACTTGGTTTCCATGCGATAAGTCTTGAAGGACTTGACAGAATTTGATGAAACTTGGTAGGATTATGTATCTAGGCAAGACCTAGGTTGGGATTGTATTTGGGTGACCTTGACCTTATTCTCAAGGTCACAGGGTCACTTATGTGAAATTGGTTTCCATGCGATAAGTCTTGAAGAACTTTATGGAATTTGATGAAACTTGGTAGGATTATGTATCTTGGCAAGACCTAGGTTGGGATTGTATTTGGATGACCTGGAGTGAATTGTCAAGGTCACAGGGTCAATTATGTGAAATTGGTTTCCGTTCGATAAGTCTTGAAGAACTTTATGGAATTTCATGAAACTTGGTAGGATTATGTATCTAGGCAAGACCTAGGTTGCGACTGTATTTGGATGACCTTGAGCGAATTGTCAAGGTCACAGGGTCAATTATGTGAAATTGGTTTCCGTTCGATAAGTCATGAAGAACTTTATGGAATTTGATGAAACTTGGTAGGATTATGTATCTTGGCAAGACCTAGGTTGGGATTGTATTTGGATGACCTTGAGCAAATTCTCAAGGTCACAGGGTCAATTATGTGAAATTGGTTTCTGTGCAATAAGTCTTGAAGAACTTTATGGAATTTGATGAAACCTGGTAGGATTATGTATCTTGGCAAGACCTAGGTTGGGATTGTATTTGGGTGACCTTGAGCAAATTCTCAAGGTCACAGGGTCACTTATCTGAAATTGGTTTCCGTTCCATAAGTCATGAAGAACTTTATGGAATATGATGAAACTTGGTAGGATGATGTATCTAGGCAAGACCTAGATTGGGATTGTATTTGGATGACCTTGAGCGAATTCTCAAGGTCACAGGGTCACTTATGTGAAATTGGTTTCCGTGCGATAAGTCTTGAAGAACTTTATGGAATTTGATGAAACTTGGTAGGATTATGTATCAAGGCAAGTCCTAGATTGGGATTGTATTTGGATGACCTTCAGCAAATTCTCAAGGTCACAGGGTCAATTATGTGAAATTGGTTTCCGTTCGATAAGTCATGAAGAACTTGATGGAGTTTGATGAAACTAGGTAGGATTATGTATCTAGGCAAGACCTAGATTGGGATTGTATTTGGGTGACCTTGACCTAATTTTCAAGGTCACAGGGTCACTAATGTGAAATTGGTTTCCGTTCCATAAGTCATGAAGAACGTTATGGAATTTGATGAAACTTGGTAGGATTATGTATCTTGGCAAGACCTAGGTTGGGATTGTATTTGGATGACGTTGAGCAAATTTTCAAGGTCACAGGGTCACTTATGTGAAATTGGTTTCCGTTCGATAAGTCTTGAAGAACTTTATGGAATTTGATGAAACTTGGTAGGATTATGTATCTTGGCAAGAGGTAGGTTGGGATTGTATTTGGGTGACCTTGACCTAATTCTCAAGGTCACAGGGTCACTTATGTGAAATCGGTTTCTGTTCAACAAGTCATGAAGAACTTTATGGAATTTGATGAAACTTGGTAGGAAAATGTATCAAGGTAAGACCAAGGTTGGGATTGTATTTGGATGACCTTGACCTAATTTCAAGGTCACAGGGTCACTTATGTGAAATTGGTTTTTCTGCAATTAGTCTTGAAGAACTTGATGAAAATTGCTTGAGTAATGTATCTAGGTGAGGGCTAAAATAGGATTGTAATTATCAAGCGAACTTGGTCATTTGTAATTTGTTATCACCTGTAGCTTATTCAGAGAGGTAAGTGTTCCACCGGGAGACATTTGATTTTCTGTTGGAAAATCAGTCTGTTCTAGTTTAAAATGAATCTGTAGATGAGTGAATAATAGCAGGACAAGACATAGTACTGTTTATACTACATGTAGTTATAAAACAGTAGCTCAAAACAGCATTGGGCAGCAATTTTGTTGGAAGTATTTAAAGCTTAGATATGTTTCTGAACTTTTTTTAATGAGTGAGACTTTAAGTTTGACATGCTGCACATGAACATGATTAAAGCAGAGAAAGTAAATGGTAATGATATTTCACTTGAACATTAATTATAATTTCACTATTTTTGACATAGTTCCTTTCAAATCTATGTTAAAATGCTATTTCATTGTGTTTTTATTTTTACAGTTTTGTGCCATTAGCAAAATAAACAAAAAATTAGTATAAGGCAAAATTAAATGAACTTACAGTTACTTAACCAGTACATATAGCTTAATACTGTGGGCACCCAAGATCTGACATACACCTGTACCAGCTTCAGATATAATTATACTGGAATCACGCTGTGAAGGCGAGGGATGACTTACAGTTTGTAGGGTTTTTCATTTGTATTATTGGAACTGTAAATGCTCATGTATGATAGTGAAGAATTGTTACAAGGCTTGCGATTGGTACTAAAAGTGAGGAATTGTTACAAGACTTGAGATTGGTACTGAAAGTGAGGAATTGTTACAAGACTTGAGATTGGTACTGATAGTGAGGAATTGTTACAAGGCTTGTGATTGGTCATGTAACATTTGATTTGTACATAGTTGCCAGGGAGGTGAGGGTCAATTTACAAATTGCAGGGTTTTTCATTTATTACATAGTAACTGTGAAGTGAGCATGTATGACAGCAAGGGACTTAAGAGGCTTATGATTGGTCATGACTGAGCAAAAGAAAAAGATGTGAAACATAAAACACGAAAATTAGTGGACTCATTTAAATGGGCCATGTTCAGGAATAACTTTATTAACTGTTTTTTTTAGAATGGAGAGTGCTTATAAATTTGACTAACTGAACAGAATGAAGGTTGGGACTGTAATCATGTGCTATGCTTACTATATGTAAAATTAACAGTGTAATAATGATTACTGCCATTAAGATAATGATATGGCTACATATAATTGAGGCTGGCTTACTTACTTTGGGGACTTCCTTGTTCACAATGCATTTGCACTTTTAACCTGCCCTCTCCTTGCATGTTTGGAATAATTTTTAATATGTAGAGGATTTAAGAGTGATTTTTAAAAAAGTTTTACAGAGTAGGTAAGCATTTGATAGGGTTGTGCTCCAGTGGAGCCTTTGTTCTACATGTTGTGTGTCATCAGCGAAAGCTTTAATCTTTTTTAGTAAATAATGAATAATCAGTTGATGAAATATTGACAATTTATGCTTGTGCTAAACTGTTAGCAATCTGTGGAACAAGAGGCTTGCATACATGTACATAACACAGTGACAGAGATGTTTGCCACTGTTAGTGTTTTCAGTTAAATACATGGACATTTAAAACCAGAGACAAAGAGATCTGCAACAGTTCCTCTTTTCCATTGAATACATAAAACAGTGTCAAAGAGATCGGTCACAGTTAACCTTTTCCATTGTATACATGAACACAAAACAGTGACAAACAGATCTGCCACAGTTAATCTTTTCCATTGACTACATGTACATAAAGCAGCTTGTATGCTGTGGTAGGTTTTAACTTGAAGGAAAAGAATTATATATATATATATATATATATATATATATATATATATATATATATATATATATATATATATATATATATATATACACACACACACATACATACATATGTAACTACATACATACATATACATACATACATAAGCCTCCCTTATACTGATTTTTTATCTCCCGTCCACGAAGTGGGGGGGAGATATAGTAATGACGACCGTCTGTCCGTCCGTCCGTCCGTGCGTCCGTCCGTCCGTGCATCCGTCCGTCCGTCTGTCCCACATTTCTTGCGCACGATATCTCAAGAACAGATTAAGCTAGGATCATGAATTTTTTACAGTTGGTCACCCTTATAAGTGTTCAGGTCGAGTTCGAAGGAGAGTGACCTTGACCCCATTTCAAGGTCACCAGGGTCATTTATCTCTAAACTTCTTGCGCGCGTTATCTTAAGAACCGGATATGATAGGATGATGAAATTTTCACAGTTGATCACTCTTGTTAGGGTCTACATCGACTTCGAAGGTGTGTGACCTTGACCTAATTCCAAGGTCACCAGTGGCAATTCAATTTGCTTTGAATTTGTTGTATGCAATATCTGAAGAAACAAGTAAGCTAGGATCACTTAACTTTTACAGTTGATCAACCTTGTAAGGTTCTATGTCATGCTTGAAGGACCTTGACTTTGACCTAATTTCAAGGTCACCAGAGGCAGTTCATCCATCCATTTGTTACGTGCGATATCTCAAGAACCAGTAAAGCTAGGATCATGAATTTTTACAGTAGGTCACCCTTATTAGTAGTCACATCGAGTTCAAAGGAAAGTGACCTTGACCCCATTCAAGGTCACCCAGGGTCACTTCTCTGTGAATTCCTTGCGCGCAATATCTTCAGAACCAGATAAGATAGTATACGTGTCATTTAACAAATCTGTACTTCACAATAGTCTAAAATATGCACATGTCAATGCTTCGTAACAGTCTAAAATAGAAAACTCATGTACATGTAGTTCAAGTTCTTCTCTGGTACAATTTCATGCTGATGGGTGGCTGAATGGCCATGTTATCCCTTTATTTCATAGAATAAGTAGGCAACAGATATTTTCCTTCATACTTGATGGGCGGGAGATATGGACAGCGTCAGCGTCACCTTTAAAAATTGCAAGAGGAACTGGCAATTATTAGTATATGGGCCTTTGGCATTAATTAGTGTATAGATTATTGCCTGTAGAATTTCAAGATAACTGCAACATTTCTGCGGGTACAGTTTGGAAGTGAAAAGACATGACCTCAACTTTCCTTTTCAATGAATATTGTATTCTCAGACTTTCATTCAACTGGAAAAGTAGTGCATGACAAAGTTCAGACACTTCTTGCCTTTTCAGCATACAAGATTAAGCTGGGGAAACTATTTTCATGTTATGTATAAAGAAACGAAAAAAATGTTGGCATGAAAATTTATTTTACTTTCCCGCTTTGAAATTTTGGTACTGACATAACACTGAGTTCACACAGTGACTGTGCAGTTTCACCAATTTAAACTGAAATGAAAAACAGTTTGGATGAGAAATGTAGAGAGGACCTATCAAGATAACGTGTCCCAGGTCAACAGCTTTCCTTGGCACCTTCCAACCCATGCCAAGGAAAGCTCTTGACTTAATCATCATTGAACGGGGAAAGAGCTCAAGCATTTGAGAAATTGCTCCAAAGTTCAAGGACATCAATATTGTGAAAACATCTTCATAATATGATATTCTTTGTCCAGATGGGTTCATGGCATTTCATAAAGATATGGTCATGCATGTGTAAAGTCTACAGAGTGTGGGAGTCTCCATGCACATGATGTCAGACTGAGGAAATCTGACACTGGATATTGAGCTTCTCTTGTATTCAATAAAGTGTAAATTTGTCTTGTCTGGTTGTCAACTTTTTATCTTTGCACACAAATGAAAAGGTTCTTTATTTATTCCTACCACGCTCAAAAAAAAAAAATTTGGGTTACATTCAAGTGTCACAGAATAGGATGATTTCCTGTTGTCATTCAAAAAATAAGTATGCCTACATGGACTGAGTGCACATGATATTATATTTGTATATGCTTGTAGTGGAAGTTTGTCCACAAACACAGCTAATGTGAGAAATTGTTTTGATCCTATGAAATATCAAAATGGAGTCAGGCACAGTCAGTGAATGGAGTAAGGCACAGTCAGTGAAGTTTTTTTCGTTTATCAGACAATACAGACATCTTGAATAGTCCTGGATTCTGTTATGACTTATAGAATCAATCGTCTGTTAAAAAAAAAAAAAAAATTGTGGGTCCTTTGAGAAGACATTTGAAAAGGGGTTAAATACATATATGTATCCTATTTGTCTTTTTGTATGTGCTTCATGAGCTCATCAATACATTGGCTGATTTTCGTTGTGCTCAAATTTTGCACGAAGTGTGTGTGTAACCTTATCCTTCAATCTGGGTCACTGTGACCTTTTAACTGACATGGTGTGCAGTTTCTTCATGTTAAAGTTTCCAGCAAAGTGATTTTTATGAATGAAACCCATATTAAAGAGGTTAATGAAGGGGCATAGGTAGTATAACAAAAAAAGGATGATTTTTATGTAAGCTTTCCATGTATATGTAAGTTATACAAGGTGAATAAAAGATGATCTGATGTGTCTGCTCGATGGACTGTGAATCACGAGGTATCATGGACAATTTGACCATATCCTAGTTTTAATTTTAAGGCAAGCATCCCCCTGGATGAGTAATTAGTATGCTAAATTTACATTTTTATCATGAATCTATTTTATACCCAGCATAAGTAGGTTGATGCCTGAAGATATTTAGGTTGAAGTCTTGTGTAGTTGTGATGGGATCACCTTTGCAGCCAAATCAGCTGACCTTTGGGAGTGACCTATGACCTTGAGTGGAGGACTATCAGTTCACAGGTAGCCATGAGCATTATTTACTGTCATAAAGAGCATGTAAAACAGTGTGAATAGATCACTGCATAATTATTCCATAAAGGGTTTTTTGGTTGTTGTTTTTTTTGGGGGGGGGGTGGGTGGGTGGGTGGGGGTGGGGGTGGCAACAGATCAGATGAAGGGAGTTTCAAGTTATAATTCTATATAAGCTGTATTATAGATTCTCATTTGCAGCAGGATTTACAGGAGGAGGTGGATTAAAGTTTTGTCCAATAAAAATAAGTACTCTCAGTTCTCTATTGAGAACTGGGTCATGAATTGGTAATGAGAGAACAATTAAATGCAAAAGGAACTGTCATGGAGATGTGTGTAGTTTCTGCTGTCCCTGCTTGTCAAGCTGCCAAATGTACCAGGATGAGGCAGGGGTATTGGCACAAGAATTAATTCAGTGAACGTTTCTTTTTAATTTACCCCATTGTCTTTTTAGTTAACCCTTGCCCCCTTGAATAAAGACTGAGTCAACAGCTTTCCTTGACATGAGTTGGGCACAAAGTGCCCAACCCATGTCAAGGAAAGCTGTTGACCTGGGGCATGTGATCTTGATAGGGTTCATCTACAATTATCAGTCAAAATTGTTTTTCATTACTGTTGAAATTAGTTGAAAACACTGAAGTAGACAACATTTGCCCACCAGCCGGTTTTGGCCGGTTTTGAGGGGGAAAGGGTGAAGGGGCATTGCCTGGCCATTTTGGTGGAGACCCATGACAACCATGAGTGTTTCTGGGTTATAACCAAGAATCACTGGTTGTTGTGAATGCTGAAAGTGAATCATTAAACTGAAAATGGAAAGTCACTTTCTAAATGGAGAAATTTGTAAGATTTGACATTCAAAACTTTCAAAAAAAAATGAAGCCCTTTTGTTTCCTTTATATGTCAAAACTGATGGTCAAACTTGTGCACTAACAACGATTGCAAAATATCTTTGGACTTGTGGGGTTACATCGAGCCCCTGGCATAACCAGTGTTTAGCCCTTTCATGGTCAGAGTGAGGCTGAGTCAACAGCTTTCCTGGGCATGGGTTGGACACAATGTGCCAAACCCATGCCAAGGAAAGCTATTGACCTGGAACATGCATTTATGATAGGTTTTGTCAAGGAGGCTATACGTGGAGTCTCCTTGGTCTTATGTACAATTCTTTGGAAAAATATTTTCTGTTATCATGAAATTTAGTTAAAAAGAGTAAATGCAGATGGCAGTTTACATCCTGGTGCCTTTGGGTGATTTGAGTGGGAAAGTTTTAAACAGATCCACCTATTGTCTTGCTTTATCGCAGACCACCCGCAGTCTGTTTTGTGGAACAGTAGTACAGAAGTTCAACATAGAGAGTCATCCATTATCAAAAACGTAATCACTGAGTCCATCATCAAAAATGTGTATTAGCTCCAGAAATGTTTGTACAATATGTTGTTGAGAGAGAGTTTGATAAGCAATGTTTCATGTTTATGTTATTATTAGCAACAAAACACAAAGATTAAGTGGAAAGATAAGAGTTTCAAAACCAGCAAATTCCATAGGACTTTTCACAGTGGAACCTTTTGCATCATCATTTTTACTTGTAACCATCAGAATTGTTTTGCTTTAATAAAATGTATCAAGGAGATTGTGCTGACTTGCATGATGTTTTTTATTTTTGATGGTTGGACTTTGCACATGAAGTACTTTGTTTCTCCAGCAAACAATGTTTTTTTGTGTGGGTGTCAGAAAATAAAGTGCTTAGTTTGACAAACAAAGCTTAGTGGTCTGGTTCTGAACTAGTGGCAACTCCTGGTCAGCATGAAGATGTCAAGGGAGCATGCTTTGTATCATCCTGGGGCACCTCTATGCTGCATGTGCTATACTAGTGACAACATTATATTTGACACTTACTTGTTAATTGGCTGGTCCCTTGGTGGTAGATGGAGTCTGCCAAAGACATTAGGGTGGCATGGCATGAAATTAGCAGCAATGTGTGTACAGCAGCAGTTTTGGGTGGTTGAGCAGGGCAGGAGCAGAGGGAGCAGCAATTGATAAGAGCCTGGGGGAGCCACAGAGTGCAAGCAGGCAGAGAAGAAGCCACACCTTCACAGGAAGTCTGTACAACATACAGAACTTGGGGGTTTTACCCTGGTGCAGGGTGGTGGTGTTTGGAAATGAGAGCGAGGACACAATGAAATCAACAAGAAATGTATTTTACGCTGCACATACCTGACAGGCTGGGCTGACGAAATCAGGTAAGCTTACTCCAGAAAGTGGAGTGTTGAGTTGTGTAGAGTGTGGTGGTGATGAGTCAGGCAGCTGGGGCGTCCTGGCCATACACGAAGAGACAGTTTAACTCTTCTGCTCCCATCTCATTTCTAAACCAAAAGTTTTCAACTTTTTATCCACAATGGTGAAACATGATTTGTGGACAGTGATAATAAATGCTACAATATTGGTTAAGGTGTTTGTAATTTGTGGCAGTGGAGGCTAAAGTAAATGGAGCATAATGTCGGCAGAGGAAAGAGAAGCCAGTCAGAGTTAAAAGTGAGTGTTTGGTGGGCACCCTTGTGTGCTGCCAGTCACTGACTGGGTCACATTTGTAGGCCACATTACCAAAGTCAACATCACTGTGCAATTATGCACACAGGGAAACAGGGCTGGTAGAATATCACTCAATTGACATCCAACAAGTCTGACCGAAATACCACTGGCTTTATGTTCATGATGACATTCCATGGTGGATAGAAATTTCGTGGTTCCATAGGATACAAAGACATAGTCATACAACAGGACGTGGGTTTGCACATGGAGAATATAATTAGGAATATGAGACACAGGGCTGCCAGAATATATGTTGACAAGTTTTTGGTACATGTATGCATGTCATTAACCCCTCAGAGGCGAGTGATCCCTGTTCTGTGGTCATGGCAGCAAAGAGTTAATGTCTCATGCTTTTGACCCAGGCCATAGTCAGGGTGCGTTGCAAGTGCAATGTAGAACAAAGGCACATGCTGAAAGACAATATGTAAAATCAAAACCAAAACATAAAAAAAACAAAACAAAAAACACCCACCTCCAACACCCCCCCCCAAAAAAAAACTATGGAGATAAATAATTAACACAAAATGTGTAACTTGGTGGAAAGCCAGTTGTTTGATACATACTTCTATGATGTTGTCATAGAATAGACAGAAAAAAAAATTGCATTTTCACTCAAAATGTGTTTTAATTGGTTCTATCAATTTGTGATTGAACTAGTATGAAAAAAGAAAAGGGAGACATGTAGCATCAAACTGTTATCAGCTTATCAGTTCTTCCCTCAAAGGGTTGCTTGTCAGAGGCTAGAAAAAAATGGTGGTATTATTACCAGGTCATCTTGGTAACGTTTGTGGTCATTAATTAAGGTTGGCATAAGTCACAAAGTACAGAACCATTTAAAAAAAAATATTTGATACATTCTACTTGATTATGTGGTTCCTCCAATATGGCTCGTCATGGAGAAAAAATCTGCCACACATAGTGGTAACTCCCATTTAGGTAGTGGGATAGTCACATACGTCTCCTTGTCCCATCTTTTTTTTCCTCATGTGTCTGTACACTGGACATTTTGGGTCTCAACTTTCTAATTTCCATGGTGAAGTAGTGAAGGAATTGTACATGCAGAGCTTTACCTGCCTTGTATGGTATGAGAAAGGGTGGAAGTCGGATGAAGACTGACACGGGGCCGTGTATGAGGAGTGAGTCTGGTATGTGGGCACAAGATCTCACCAGGTTGGTTGACTGCCTTTCATCCTTTGATGGCATTTTAACTCTGTCACCAGCTAGTTCTTCATGATATGGCAAAAAAGAAAGTTGAGGTTTTCATTGCCTTGAAATGTGGATTCCAGTGATCTGGTGTCTACAGCTCCAAAATATTTGGAGAACTCTGTGACTGTCTGGAACATTTGTGAAGGGAGACTTCAGTTACATGCTTAGTATTAGCATGAAAACTTGTACTCCCCTTCAAAAGCTGCCAGGAAATTGAGTCTTGCTAGGAATATTCAGCGAAGCTTGTTGAGCTATCATGAACTAGGTGTAAACATGTTTACATAACATATTCCTAATATTTATTTTTAGCAATACAACATTCTCAAGATAAGTCGTTTAACAAGGAAACTTGGGATTTTGATGGGCTTAGTTTGTAGGCATGGTTGGTGTCTGTGATGAACCCTGGAAAAATCCTTCAAATGAAATATGAGGAAACTGAAAAAAAAAGAAGGCCACGCAGGCATAGAAATCGTGAAGATTATACACTTAGAGTGTGCCTGCTTCTCATTCACAGCTACAAAGTAACTGTGTTTTGGATTGGCATAGCCCGATAGATGGAAATACCGCATGCTAGTATTATTATTATTGGCTACAGGTATATTTAGGACTGCATGCTCTGTGCAAGGTATCTGGGCTGATGGATGTGTGTTTTCCTCAGAATAAGTGCTTTGGGATTAACTGCAACATTTCCACACCTTTTTCGTGGCATGAAATTACGTGGAATTAACAAGTAGACTTCACTTCATCAGTACAGGTAGTGTCTGCTTGGATTGCTTGCATTGTTTTATATTGTAAATTCAGGAGTGTGCACTTTTCTGTTATGTTTTTATTCACTTAAAGTACATTTTCATGGATTACTTGCCTAGAGTAAGAGATGTTGTTTTTGGACTGATAAATGATGTTTACCTAATGGTGAGAGCTCTGCTGCAGAAAGCTGAAGCACTAGGGATAAATGTGAATGTTTTTTATTGTTTTTTATTTTGTGTGTGTGTGTGTGTGTGCTTATCATACATGTATGTCAAGGTGCTCAGACATGCTAATGTGGTCTGAATCAGCAACTGGGATTGTGCCACTTTTGGCATTAAAAGTCACAGCCAATTAAATAGAGAATCTTGCATGGCTGAGAGTGAGTTACTATTTTTCTCTAACAAGGGATCAATGTTGGTGGGGAAAAATCACTGATGCAAGCGCGTCACAATTTACTTGTAATAATGTTATGGTCATGTGATCTACAGTGAGTTACTACTTTTGAATTTCACTCTAGAAAATGATAATTCACTCCCAAGCATAGAATAAATATCAGATAACCCACTCAATAGAAAGCCAAATACATGTATGCCTATTGTAAATTCTTTGCCCCACAAACATTTTTGGCCAGCATGGAATAGAAAACATCAGTATTTTTTGCCAAAAAATGTAGACAGATATGCTGTGTAGATCTCCAGTCAGAGTTTAGGTGTAAACAAATTAGTTGTGCTTGATGTATAGTGGCATGGGTTAGTATGTGGTTTGACTGCTGGCCAGCCAGGTTCCTTGGCTCTAACCCTTTCCAGGTCAAATTAAGACTCAGTCAACAGCTAACTTTGCCATACTCTAGGTGAATTGCACAGGAAAGCTGTTGACTAGGACATATGATTCTGTATAGTATTTCTTGTAAATATCATATCAACATTTTGAGAGACTAAAGCTAATTTTATAAAATTTTAAGAAAACTAGATGAGCAGATGATATGTCCATATTTGGATGTTTTGGGGCCTATTGAGCATGATGGGGTTAACTCTTTGTGTGCCAACTGTGACTATAGCCAAACTTCACACAACAACTGCTTTGAATTATGATAAGGGTGCAAAATTCATGTTCCTTGTAAAAAGACCTTTCATTCAAGTACCAGCATTGCTGTAGTTATATAGAATATAACCATCTAGGTCAACAACTTTCCTTGGCAACTTACACCCACCTAGAGATTTTCTCTAGACTGTCTACAGTCAGAAACCATCATTCATTGTTTGGTCTCCTGTTTCATCACTTTGGTATAGGGGTGACTATGGTCAATTACCTTAAACACTCACTTCAAGATCATTGTTACTACATTAGTGTAACATACTAGAGACGTCTGGATGTCTGTCCAGATGTGCACATTCTCATTACCACCGTATCTACAGAATGCATCCATGTGTTTTGCTCAAATTTGGCATTATGCTTATCTTACCTGGCAAGAAGAACTGATTAAATGTTGGTGTTACCATGACCTAATTTGAGCAAATGGCAGCCTAATTACATACTTATTAGGGCTCATTACCACAATATTCCCAGAATGCTGCAATGTATTTTGCTCAAATGTGGCAGTATGCTTATCTAGCATGCCAAGATGAACTGATTAGATTTTGGTGTCACCATTACTTAATTTGAACAAATGGCAGCCTAATCATATGTTTGTTAGGGATTGTTACTGCAATATCTCCAGAGTTATTCCATGTATCTTGCTCAAAGGTTATAGTATGATTATCTTGTATGCCAGGATGATTTGATTAGATTTTGGTGTCATCATGACGTAATTTGAGCAAATGGCAGCCTAATTACATTTTCGTTAGGGCTCATTACCACGGTATCTCCAGAATGCTTCGAAATATATTGTTCACATTTTGCAGAAATACTGTATGCTTATCTTACCTTGCAAGATGAACTGATTAGATTTTGGTGTCACCATGACCCAATTTGAGCAAGTGGCAGCTTAATTAGATGTTTGTTAGGGCTCGTTACCATGATATCTCCAAAATGCCTCCATGTATTAAGCTCTAATTAAAGTTTGATAGCAATAATTAAGGGTCTGCCCCGTGGGGGACCCTTTATGTTTTTTAATTGTCCGTCCGTCTGGATTTCCGTCCAGATGTGCACATTCTCGTTAACACTATATCTGTAGAGTATCTAGAGCTGTATCTTGCTCAAATTTGGCAACATGTTTATCTTACTTGGCAAGATGAACTGATTAGATTTTGGTGTCACCATGACCTAATTTGAGCAAATGGCAGACCCTTCAGTCAACGCTTTGCATTGAAGGTACATGTATGTTTCGAATATTTTTTAAACCTGAGTGATTTTAGTAAGTCAGTGGCATGTCTGATAATTTAGCAAAACTGAAGTCCATGAAAGAGGAACAGCTTCTTTTCCTTTTTTTGCACTTGGTTTGACCAGAGACATGAAGAAAACTGTTGACTTTGTCCATTAATTGGCCAGCATTATGTCCATGCAGCATCTCCCTTGTATGAAATCTTTTTATAGACCAGAGTGAAGCTATTAGTGACACAGAATGGTCCCCTGAAAACGGATGTTGGTTTGGTTTTGGATGGTGTGACTGTTGGTGAACCTTGACTCCTGGTCTTATTCAGTCTATAACTGTCTCTCATCAAATTGTGTTCTGTCTGCCATTTGTTACATACAAATTTGGGTGCCAAAAAAAATCTTTCTATTTTTTGCGTTTTTTTCTTTTTTGATTCAATATGGTGACTGGGAACAGCAATGCACAAACTAATTACTCTCAGTCAGGATAACCTACTGTAACTTTTGACTGAACATTTGTAAAATCCAATGTGCTTTAAGTCAAATTAGCTCTGGTCCACTTAGTCAGCAAGAAATAAAATGATTTTTATAAATTGATTAGCTATCTGCATAACACCAGTGTAAATTGACAAGCAACTCATCATGAAACAAAAAGTAATGATTAGCATTTACTTAATTTTGAATGGTAAATTGTACTGCCAATCCAGTTATTTAGAGCTCTCTCGAGTCTTTTGTAAATTTAGTGTACATTTTAAGCACATCCACAAAGATGTTTGTCCTGCATTTTATCCTCAATGACATCATTTCTTAGCTTTGTCAGGATATTATAAGTGTCACACAGGACTGGTTTTGGCAGGAAGAGTGCCTGTGCACTAAAGTATAGGACTGTGGAACAAAATCACCCAAAGTTCTTGTGTCACTCAGTGGACATCTAATTTGTTGTATGATTCAATCTTGTATTAAGAAAGCCTTTCATTTCATACACATACTATCAATAGAAGTTACAATTATCAATTCTATGTGTATTTGGCGGAATGCACAATTTAATACACAAAATGATTGCAAGCTATAGGTGTGTATTCCCATAAGACTCTATGATAAACTTATACTGAATACATTGAATAGTTTTTGCAGCAAAAGTTATCAAATGTACATCAGTATTTTACCTATACATAACTTTCAAAATACCTGGTGCCATCTTTTGGCCATTTTGTGAGTGACAAATGGAGCACTCCGCTATAATGACACTCAAATATCCAACATATTCAATATACTGACACAAATTTTCACGGGAAACAGCTCATTTTCTTTATTATTTGATTCATTTATCTGACATGTCCAGTTGTCTGACATACTTCTTAGGGAACAGATGGTGTTATTATAACGCATTTTCACTGTAGCATGTTAGTGTTTGCTTATTTGATGCCTTGCGCAGACATAATCAGCTGATTAATCTGAGGAGACCTGTTATGCTGTGTTTCAATGTTTACACAAAACAGCTGATCATGGCAGACCTGTCTAAGTGCTGTGTCGCTGGTGATGCGAATGTGAAAAATACTTAAAGAGTTTCGCTATTCAACCCAAATTATAAAACCCCTTCCCTACTGCGATATTAAATAAAACTGAATTATCTCTTACTATTATAAAGTGTAGTCCATCAAAACGAACTGACCTTTTCCCACCCTTAATGCCAAATTAGGGAACACTCACTTGACAAATTTGGCCTCATCGAATGCAGGCCAGATATCATTTAATTACACTGTCAACGAAGCGGTTTGGTACAAAATCCTGTTGCCTAGCACGATAAGACATCTTTATCTACTTTAAATCAGGTAATTTTAACATAACTTAACATAATTACAAAGTTTTAGGCACTAAAGGGATGCTGCTTGTACGTGTACGCACATTTAAAATGGCGACGTGTATCCTCAACTTTCATTTAGTTCCCACTTCCACTACTAGGAATCGCCACCTTCTCCAAATTATGTACATGTATCATGCAACCATTTACGAGAGGAAATTTGGTAATTCTAGGTAGAGCTGTTTTAAAATTGTATAAGTGCAAGTTACAATGGAATCTAATATAAATACACATACCTAGCTTGCCTGCCTACAGAGCCCTGTACTGAGAACCGACATGAACCAGTTGATATTGACCTTACCTATTAAAGAGCTGTTCAGTGAAAAGTTTTGAAAAAATTATTGCACACATCTTACAGAAATTTAGAATAAAAGAAAACTAAAATAATATATGAATCTTACAGGAATAGTAGGATTTTAAATGCATATGCACCTAGGAATGAGACAAAAATGCATTGTAACCAGGTGTTTGAATGAAAGTTTCAGTACATGTAATCCCTAGGCAGCATTTAACACCTCTGATAAAGATGTTGACCTAGGACAAGCTATTCTTATAGGACTGGATCTGTAGTCTTCAATCACATATTTTTCATCAATGTTGAACTTACATGTAGTTGGAATTGAAATGAAGTGTTTGACCTCAGTCTTTAAAAGGAGAAAAGGGTTAATTAGTCCTCAAATCCAGTACTAGTTTGGATGAGTACAGGTCAAAATGCTTGTGGTCGTGAGCTAAGCAAGTTGGCCCAAAGTGATGAGTTGTCAGGGGAGGCTGGCTGCAGGACAAATAAAGAGCTCAGGGCCGGGTGCCACACTGGCATCTACTGGGTCATTTGGGACACTGACTGGCCTGAAGAAGCTGGCAATGAGTGATGCAGCCAGTGTCTGCCCTGTCAGGATAAATAAACTTGTACCATTCACCAAACCTCCCATTGATATCCATTCATGGTCAGATTAACCCTTTCCTGGTCAGAGTAGCCCTGAGTCAATAACTTTCCTTGAATGCTCCATGCCCATACCAAGGAAAGCTTTTGGCCTGGGGCATACTGTTATGATAGGTCTTATCAACAACTCTCAGTAAAAAACATTTAACTTTTTACACAGATACATAGAATTATAGTAAAAACATTACAGCAGGTAATTTATACCTGAGTGCTTTTTAGGCAGTTTGAGAGGTAAAGGGTCGACTCTGCTGTCCTGCTATAATATATCATAGTTTATGTTTGGTTTGCTTTTAATTGTAATTCATACAAATATTCAATGAGACATTTATAAGATGTTACTTGTCTGCTACCCATTCTGCTCACATACACATAGATGTTACTCCAAATACATTTCCTCACTATGTCTGAATAACAGGATCAGACATTATTTTGAATTAAAAAGAAAGAAATTTGAATAGCCCACAGAAAAAGTAGATCATTTGTGTTGGTGGCTGATGGATCTTTCTTTGATACATAGTTGTGATGGGTATGCATGGTAAATGGTCATCTGAAGGTGTCTGGATTGAGAGTATCCGTGCCACCCTGTCACAGAAGAATTAACGTATTCATCTTAAGCGCACACTCCCTAATAAGGGCACCACCACATTTTTTTTTTTCAAAGAAAGGACCCCCAAAATATCCCATAGTTTTGAAGCAAGTGGTAGAATTAATTATTACACTTAGAATCTACATTTTTTTCAGCTTTTGTGGATGAAAGTTTTCATAGCGCATTATGCGCTTATTAAGATGAATATGGTAAGTTACATGGGGACCCATGAAACAAAAGGCATGTAGACTCATGCTTCCCCCATCCTCGGTGGACACCCCTACCTCAGAAAAGAAACAGTGTTCCATCTTGCATCCACATCCCACCTCCATAAATAAACAATGTTCCATCCTTCATCCACACCCCCACCTCCATAAATAAACAATGTATTCTCTTCACAGTGAATACGATGCAATGTAGTTCGAATACTTTTATTTGTGTAGCAACCAGTTTGTAGCCAATAACAACTTCTGCCAGCAGATAATGAAGGTGGGCGTGGGTATGTCAATGAGATGTCTGACTGTCATCAGATAGTCCAGTGTTTATATGGTTTGCTAATCATCTTGGGCTGGTGTACAAGGTTGGCTTACAGTGTGCAGGAAGTGCAGCTGATCAAATGGAAAGGTCCTCTGGTTTGACTCTGTCATTCCCGGATGTGCCCTTGGAAGTTAAACTCTCACCCACAAGAGCTTGAGTCAGCAACATGGGACACTGTGTTAGGCATTGGGGCCTGTCAGGCATTGGGGCCTATCAGGCATTGGGGCCTGTCACCAACATGGTCAGCTACTGCTCTGGTTATGGTTTATATGGTTATCAGCAAACTCCCTGAAACATGGAATATCATACAGCTATATTCTTTCTTACCAATCCAGAAAATAATGAAACCATGTTTTAACTCTTTATTTCCTATGTGGCACAACATTAATTTTTCAATACTCGCCCTGTTTGTCCAATATCCATCTTGCTTACCCATATAAACTGGTCTCCTTTGAACGGGGTAAACTTCTGGCCTGTTTTGAAATACATTTTGTGATTAATTCCTATTTATGTACATGTCTC
This sequence comes from Hermodice carunculata, assembly GCA_964020975.1. Taxonomy (NCBI): domain Eukaryota; kingdom Metazoa; phylum Annelida; class Polychaeta; order Eunicida; family Amphinomidae; genus Hermodice; species Hermodice carunculata. The sequence goes on from OZ026619.1 coordinate 56,700,763, forward strand.
TGTGCCCCAGTGTACATAATTTTATCTAGAACATACCTCTGCCAGTCAATAAAGATCTTGTTTGTAAAAATATGATCTTGCAATCAAGCATCCTCAATAAACACGTTGCCGGTCCCAGTACAAATACTGTCTTCACACATAATGCCTGGACAAGTCATTTTGCTGACTTCTGTTCACTGGGTATGTCCTCCACAGACCACCCCTCAGGAGAGACCATCTCTTTTCAAGACTGTCGTGTGGTGATGCCAGTCTTATTTCTATAAGAGATGTACCTGTAATTCAACTCTCTCATTGCCAAATTTTGGACTGAGTCAACAGCTTTTCTCGGCACGCATTGGGTGCAATGCACCCAATAAGCGCCAAGAAAAGCTGTTGACCTGGGATATTCTCTCTGGAACCATAGGCATACTGGTACTTGAATGAAAGGTCACAAATCTGGGATCCTTGTGATAATTCAGAGTAGGTTGACGTTAGCAGATCGACTTAAGTCACACTTGGCTCTGAAAGAGTTAAGGTCACCTGTAATATGAGACCATTTTTACTGGTAGTACCAGTGTTTTTAAGCAGCACCCACATATACATGTACTGCTGTATGCCTTGCTTACAGAATACACTCATCTGATCTATCTATAAGGCAAGCATCTTTGTATTAAAATGTGCTGAATGAATGTAAAATCAATATGGTCAAAGAAAGAGTACAGGAGGGTATAACTGGGGGTTCCTCAGAGTGGCTGGTGATTAATATTTGTCCAGTAGTAAGTCATCGTTGATCGCTCACTTGAAAATATTTTTATGCATAATGTCTGTATGATAGTGACTCAGGAATATCAAGTGATCATTTAGTTCCAATTTGTGGTTGTTATAAATATTGCAAGTTTATGGGAATTGTGTCAGAATTTGATGTGCAATTTATCATTGTAATAATGTACAGGTTCCTGTTGAAATTGAGGGCAACATATTCATGGCCACCAAGCCTGCAAGTTCTATAGGGGTAAAGTTTCATGTGTGTAAACAGTTAATGAATCAACTTTCAGGATATGGTTGGTGTTTCCTACAGTACTTTTATGAAGACAACCTTTTTTTACCAAAACCTTTTTCCACATATTTCTGCAGGTATTTCTTGGAACTTTCACCTTTTATTGGTATTCTGTAATAACATGCCTCCTAGACAGAGTAATATCTAGGTTTGTTTTTATACTGTGCTTGGAATGAGGAGTGGACAGTACATGGTAATAGCTCTGCTGACCACAAGTTGCAGAGCTTATGCAATCATTCATGTCTACCCATCTGTCATTCAGCATTGTGTCCATTAGTAAACTTTTTGCTTGTGAGCATGATGCAGTCCACAGTTTTCAAGATAGCCCCATATAACTTTCAGGACTTACAAAATGTGAAAATCTTGTGACGGCTCTAGCATCCTTAATCTTCATGAAATTGAGTGGGATTGTGGAGGTTAAAATCTCCATTGCATATGACACTAGTGGCGCCACCTATAATTTTACAGAAATTATGAGTTAAAATGTCTTGAAAGATACAAAGCTCCATATCCTAAAAACAAAACAAAACATTTTGTAATTGAATTAGGCATGCTACTCTGATAATGAAAGGCCTTGGTCATTGATTGTTATATTGTTGGCATGTCGTACTCCATCTATCCTTGCTGTGGCTGGAACATCACATGTTGGACAATGAAAAAAGAAACAAAGAAAGCAAACAAACTTTTAATTAGATAAAAGCATGTTGGTACTTGCTTCAAAACATTCTATTTATGAGCAATTTGAATATATACTGAAGGGACTGAAAAATATAGTCTTTTTAATAGGACAGTGGTCCTAATAAGGGATATGATTTGATTAAGGATAAAAATAGGACTGTAGATTGGTGGTCTTAATATAGAAATGGTCTCCATGCAGCTGGTCTTAATTGCAGATTCTACTGTGTATACAAACTGTCTTCAGAGACCCACTCCAATGAGAGGCCATCTGTCTGGAAAGGCCACCTTTTCAGGATACATTGCTTTGTACTTTTCACTTCATTTAGACCCCTAAATGAAAGAGCACTTGACTTTGAGAAACCATCATGATAATTTGGTCTTTTAAGACAGGTTTACCTGTACAATACCTATGGTAAGTCCAGTCAAATATGTGAGGGGCTGTTGGGGGGGGGGTAACTTGAGAGAGGGGGATGAGGAAGTTGGGTCACTCCGTGAGTGAATGAAATACAAGCTGACAGTCAACCACAGACATGTGACTTTGGGATGTAGGTCACATGTCTGCTGTATCCTGGTCTGTACCATTACAGGGGTCAAAGGTCGCATGATCATGCCTCCCTCCATCCATCCATCCATGCCATGCACACCATCTCCATGGGTGCAACTTTGGAAGAGTTCTTGGTCTGTATTTGTGAACAAGGTCTATAAGACTTCTTGGGTCAATGCACAGAATTGTCATTTTTGATTCATTTAAAGGCAGCCAAATTTTCAAAGTGAAGAGTGAAGTTGACAGGCAAAATGGATGAAAATTGATGAAGAATTCTTTATACTCAAAACAGGAAGAATTGAAAACTTCCGTGAATATGCATTAACTTTGCAGATCTGTATCAGGATCTATTTGACAAATTAAAGGGGAGGGACAACTGTGATGGCAATATCATTCAACCACAAATTATGTTTCTTCTTTTTTATTCTGTGTAAAAAATCATGGAGCCACAAAATGATATGATATGATATGATTACAAACAAATAATCAAGGCCAAATTATTTAAATTGGGGGGGGGATATCCTGTTCATGAGGCATCAAGAGAAAATTTGCTTTCAAAGTCCATCGTGAAAAGTATATTTTGAAGATATTTACAATTCCTGAAACAAAATTTTGATTTAACAGTTCATCATTTATTCAAATGTAAATTCAATGCATAGTTCACAATCTTTTGACATGTTAAATCTTGGTTCTTAAGTCTTAAGTAATATTCTTTCCATAGTTCACAAGAATTATTTCTTTAGTTCACAGTTCACAATGTACATCATTTAACCCTGGGAGACTGAGTCAGCAAGTCCCCTTGGGTCATACGGGGTGCAATATGACAGGGGTTGGGGAATCTCATCCATAACCCTGGATATAGTCAGAGTAAGGAGAGGAAAGCAGATGTCAGTTACTACACTTGGACCATGTCTGCTAATTTTAATGGTAAAAGTTACATGGCAATTCATCAGCATGGGGTCCCCCATGGTTAATGGGTTAGAATGAAAACAGGCATAACCGTGAAAACAAGCTGTCAGGGTATAGATTGTGAGAAAAATTGAAAAATTACTGCCATTAGGTATCACATCTCTGTCCCTGACTGTATACATGTATTTGTGAAGTTTTGACCGGGACTATAACATACATGTAGTTTTGGAGGTAAATGTTCATGTATTATGTTACAAAGTCTGTAATTTTACATGGCTGTGAAGACAAGAAACTCATCAGTTTCATAGATCATTGAGTGACCTGGGGGTTAAAGGTCATAGGCTAGGAGGTGATGTGCTGGACTTGAGCCATAATAACAGAAAACTGGCCATGGTGTCTGCTGAGAAACAGGTGTTTTGTCCAGTCAGTCTCTGCCTACTAATAGCTATGTCTGTATTGTCAGTGGGAATCTTTCAACTGCCCACTGGGCTAACAGCAAGGAAACTAGATCCGATTACCCTGTCTTGGGGAGGGTGTTGGATAACCAGGACACTAAAACTTGCCTTGAAAGACTGCCCATAGAGTTGGTCCCCCAAAGTGACTGTCCCCAACACAGGGAGTCTTTTATGTGTCATGTAACATCCAACAGATGAGCACCTTGAAAACTTCATCTCTTGAGAGGGGAATCATTGTATGTATGTATGTATGTATGTATGTATGGATGTGTATATATATATATGTGTGTATATATATATATATATATATATATATATATATATATATATATATATATATATATATATATATATATATATATATTGATATATATATATATATATATTGATATATATATCTTGTGGGGTTGTACATTAAAATTACCAGATCACAGGTGTCAGCGTCCAAACGCAGGGGTCTCTGGGTGCCTGGGAGGCAGAAAATGTGGGTTAAGATTTGCCTCAGGCCAGAAACAAAAGCAGAGGATCTGTCCAGTGTCAGGGGAGGATCACAAAGCAAAAGAGACAAGATTTCCGTTGCCAAGAATGTGTACATGTGGCTACCAGTACATTCATTGTATAGATAGAAGGCGGTTAAGGGGGAGGCAACTATTTCACATACCATCAATTAAAATAGAGAATAAATGTTTCCATAGTTCATGATTTATTCATAAACCATGTTTTGTGAACACAGTCTTTTACAGGTGACAATATAGGATTAAATTCACACCATGTAAAACAGCAGTCAGTCATGATGTGGGGAGGGGGAACCCTTGCCCCTCTTTATGTCTACAGATGTTCCTTATATATTTGTATGTATTTTTTTTTTTTTTTTGGTCATCTTTATAAATCAGACTCTGCATGGGGCCTAAATTGTTTAAAATGAGAAATGTTCTGAGTGTAGACTATGCATGTAGATAAACTGCCTCAAATAATAAGTGTTGTGAAAGTACAGTCATGTGTTTATGAAATTACATCCTCAAGATGTTCCGTATGTCTATAGATTTTTACAAATCCTACATGCCAGGCTGTGTATTTTTATCTATAATATGTATTGTTTGAAATAAAAAATGCACAGTACTATGTCATAAGGAATCAAGTTTTCACATCTGTAGAACTGATGCCACCAAAGTGCACAAATGGAGGCAGTTGTGCATGTAGTACATTTGACTTGATTGTGCTTCCTCTTTGGGATCATAGATCTAAGATAATGTTACACATCTGCCTGGCCGTTTGTAAAGGACATGACATGCAGTGTCTAGTCTAATATACAGTGGTCACATAAAGCAGGTGATTTCTCAATGAAGGTCAAATCACATGCTTTGAAAGATTGTACTGGGAATGGGATAAATGCAGGCATTTGTATAGTCTTTGAAAAGGAGGATATTCATATATAATGAAGTTAAATTTCAATCGGTTGCAGGCAAGTTAGGCAGACATATTTGTACTTCAAAGGTAAAAATAATAATTTCACCCCATGGCATATTTCAGTACATCACATTTTACAGTGGCACCTGCTGCATGTGATCACTGCATTGAGAGACCACCTGCTGTTTGTGGCCACATTTCTGGGGTTGCACAATTGAGCTTTCCTGGTAAATTTACCTGCTGTAAAAGACCAGACGCTGTATGTGACCACTTTTTCCTGGGAGAGGTGGGTGGCCACATACAGCAAGTATGTAATTTTAACAGGAGGATAGTAGGCTCTGTCTAGAGAGACCACACAAGGGCAGTTTCTAGGTGGTCTCACAAACCAGATGTCCACGCTGCAGAGGGACAATAACGTGTAAGAGATAACATCGTGTGTCAGCAAAAATGGGGCCTTGTGCGCCAGACTGTCTGTGAAAACAACAATGTGAAGCAGATAGAATTTTATATTCAATAAATGGAGCCATGCGACTCAGACAACTGTTATTGGAGAAGGTTGTATGAGAGGGACAGCCACATGTACACAGTTAGACATGGTCTCTATTGCCTGGCCTGAAGTTGTTGCAGCGTGAACAGGTAAAAATGCCTAGCATTCGCATGGTCTGTTAACTCCTTGTTCGTTACAACCAGACTCAGTCAACAGATTTCATTGGCAGTAGTTGGGAACCAAATACTCATCCTCTGCTGATGAAAGTTGTTGACCCAAGGCATGTATCATAAAAAGTTACAGATATAATTTTATTCAGAAATGTTCTCTATGCACAAGGCATCTTGAAAAAACATTAAGCAAACATTTTGATATCCAGGAGGTTTTGGATGGGAAAAAAAACGGTTAAGAAAATGCTGGAAGAAATGAGGAAAATAGGCTTTCCATAACCCATCTAGAGTATAAAATGCACAAATGGAACTTGTAGTTACATGCTCACTCACATGAAAAGAAGCCATATTTGACTTTATAAAAGAACATGTGCTGTACTGTGTGACTTATTTCATTTGAAAGCCATAGAACTTACTATGAAACCTGAACTTTCTTCTGGAAGCATCAAGCCCATGATTTCTGTGCTTACATAGACAGTAGTGACATCTAGTGGCAATATCAGTTATTAAGTATATAGAGCCCACATCTTACTGGAGGGTTTTTTGGTGGATGTTCAGCTGTGACCATGTATTGTTTTCCTATCTTGTTATACATTTTCAGTTTGAGGGGAATGTTTTAAGTAAAGCTCTACATATTCATGCATTGTCAATTTTTATCTGCCATCCCATAGATTTGTGTGTTTTTGTATAAATTGCAATTTTCTGGCCTTAAATGTACCATGTATACAAGTGGTCCCCTATCAGGCCCCTCTGAAGAGAGGCCATTGCCACTGGATAGGCCACTTCCTTCTGGAGTAGAGATGACAATCTTGTTGCCCACCCCTCACCCCCCCCCCCAAAGAGAAGGCACCCCAGGGTACTGGTGCATTTGGGATGGCCTTATAAGAGGGAGGCAGCTGTGTTCACATTGCCACCTCCTAGTTTGGCAGGTATGTTTTGATAACTACATAACAAAACCTCACCCTGAGCTTTTGTGAAATACATATTTGATGAAATACACATTAATAAGAGGTCACTTTAGAGATCTCATCTGGTCAGATACAAGTTTGAATGACTTATAATGAAAGTGAAAAGTGCGATTGCAGACAGTAGTTGTAGATTAACTCATTCCATACTATGGTGACAGGCCTTGGTCAGTGGTTCTGGCACTGCCTGGCAAGTCATGCTGCAGCTGCCCTTGCAGCAGCTGCTGGATCACTTGCCAGGCAGTGCCAGAACCACTGACTTAAGACTATAGGCATGTTGGTACTTGAACAAAAGCTCTTTTTATGAAGAATTTCAAGATGCAATTGTCGTCTTAAATCCAGGTAAATATACGGAAAAATCAGAGACTAGTCTGGAGTGAGTTAAAAAAAAAGACTGGTTTGTTTTCCTGTCACTTTTCACTGTTATTTTGATGCATCCCACAACCTTTCCATCAATAATCATGTAAGACGGACAACACATTTCATTGTCTGCAACGTTCATGTAGACTTTGTTGCATGTTTAAAATTCATGGTTCTCCTGGTCACTCTTGTCGTGGATACAAAGGTTGATCCTGAATCAGTTGACACAAGAATGTAGAATGATTGTCAGATAAGCAGACACAATGGAGGTCCAGGGTTCCATTGTGACTACTAGACACAGTTTCCTGGACTAGTGTACAGTATTTCCTTGACCACTGTATGATACTATGTGCTTATGTTCTTCCTATTGAGTTACCAAGGGTGCTTAGGGAATTTTTGTAACATGAGACTTAACCTAACATCTATGGGAATTTTTAGCTCTGCTGACCTCAGGTTGCATAGCTTATACAATTGCTCATGTCTGTCCATCTGTCCATAAACTTTTGGGTTGTGAGGGCCATACCGTCCACAGTTTTCAAGTTAGTCCAATATAACTTTCAGGACTTATAGGCTGTATGAAAATCTAGGTCCCTTTTCATATTGGTAGTGCCACCTACAATATGTAATATAGAAGTCAAAATGTGAAAATCTTGTGAACACTCTAGCATCCTTAATTTTTGGTACATCTTCATGGAATTTGGTGGGATTTTGGGGGAGGTCAAAATTTAGCTTGCAAATGATACTAGTGGTGCCTCCTATAATTTGACGGAAATTATGAGCCAAAATATGCTATAAGATATAAATTTCTATATCTCTAAAAAGTAATTAGATTAGACTTCCCAAATGTATAGGATGTATAGACCATGTCCAACGCTAGAATGTTATGTTATATCAGTGAGCTTGACCTACTTTTGTGAGGTCACCATGTCTGTAAAGTTGAAAGAGGTGATTTTGTAACCGCAGGGTGTAGCTTGGACATCAATGGCAATGTCAGCACAGCACCAGGCCCATGGGCCTCTTGTACTGCATAATCTGGGTGACCTAGATCCTCAGTCCCAAGGTCACTGAGGATATAAAGTTAAAGACTCACTCATTGTTGTCTTGGCACATGCAACAATATCATCCCAGGAATTAGACAAAGAAGCTATGATTACATGTGGAGCAAAGTGCTGTCTGGTGGACAAATGAAACACTAAAATCACATAAGTTTTTTTTTATGTTCAGAAGCCACTTGAGAACTTGCAACTATGAAATGAAGATGTATGTGGAGCCATGGTGCCAGTAGAGCATAAGGCCCATAGGCCTTTCGTTATAATGTGAGACTTAAGTTTATATCTATGCTTTTAACATTATTTCATTACAGCAATGTTTTTACATAGAATAGGGTGAAGATTTAAGATAATTACATTATTTCTGCATGGGGAGGGGCACTTGGTGGCAGGGAAGGTAAAAAAAAAAAAAAAAGATAACAGGGTAATGTGTTACAAAAATAGATGTCAGTATCACCACTGGTCATGTAAAGGTTACAGCAGGAAAGAAACTGCCAAAAGTGACTTTGTGTTCCAGGTTATAAACATCTTAAGATGTGATGATACCATATTTTGATAACAGGAATGAGTATGTTATGAAATGTGATACTGGTTCACAAACACTCAACCCGCCGTATTTCAGTGCAGAGATTTGTGTCCTACACTGGACAAGTTTGGCAAACCCAGATTGCAAATAAGGCAGATGACAATAAGTAGCTTAGGCTGTCTGTATGCATGTTGTCTCAAAGCACAGACATTTTGCAGGCCAAGATGCAGGTAATCCTCTTAGATTGAACAGACTGGTTGCTTTCATCAGTTTCCCTGTAAGGTGGCAAGTACATTTATTTTATTATTTTATATATATACACCATATTCATCCTAATAGTAGCACACCCTGCCAATTCAAAGATTTGCCAGATCTTGCAGTGTTTTCGCGGGACTATGGAATAAGTACTTTTCTTGATTGAAGGTTTTGAAGGCTGAACAGTTCATTTAGGTGTTAAATAAACATTAATATACTGCAGTGACATTTAATTTTTCATTTGGAAGTATCATCTTTGCTAAATTACAGGAAAAATCTTGATTTTGAATCTGGACTACTTGGATTGAAATTAGGGGGGTGGTGGTGCTTCTATTAGGACATTTGCTACTATTAGGATGAATATGGTTTATGTGTATATATATATATGATAGTTTGATAATTGATTGTCACAAAATTGTACATAATTGTAGGTACACACATGTACAATATTCATCCTAATTCAGCCCTGATACATGTATATGTACTATATATATTACATTATTTTGAATGACCACCATATGTTGCAAATAGATGTTCACCATACAGTGATTCTATCTGTCATAGTTTGTTATGGTTATGTTGCATCTGAATGGAAAGCATGAGAGTAGTACCACTCTCTGATGACCAGAGACTGAAATAATCTCTTCCATGATGAAAGGACCTGAACAAACTGATTTAACTGTGCCTAATATCATTATGTAAAGCACTGCATGCCAGCAGTGCTTCTAAATACCCAGGTATTGCTGCAAGCAGACACCTGCATTGTATCAAAAATATCAACATTTTATCAAACCTGAAGCATTGTCAGACCAGGAGATGGGGTCAGATTGAACTATTGATTATTTCTCATTGACAAAAGTTTCTTTTTCATCATGGCACAGAAAGCAAGGGGAGGCTGTTTGGAGGTGAAATGGGCCCATTTGGGGTTGCAGAAGATGTGATTAAGGGAGATAGTGGCTGAGCAGTGGAAGGGTGATAGTTGTGCTGAGCCTATGCCCTGTGTGCATGCTTACTTGTGGTATGATTCATCCCAATAAAACAGATCAATTATAATGACTGACAGGCAGAGGTTCTTTGTTCTTGTCACTGCTGCCCTGGCCCTGGCAGAGGGTTCACTCTGCATGCAAAAGCAGGGTTTTCCCTGGGTGAGACTAGCCTTGCAGATGGGTACTTGCATAATGGTGACGACATTTTTGCCTTGACAGTGTGGGTGTGTTGATCAAGGTAGGCTTGACCTTTAGTGTGTGACACCTTCTGCCTCAGATTCACGTCGCCCGCATGTGTTTTTTTGTCTCACCTGGTCACATGGTAAGTTATTTTTTATGCAACTGCATTTGAACAATTTATTGGGTGCACTGTGGGTCGCTGAACTTAAAGAATGTCAAATTTAAAGGCTGTGCCTTCAGTACACCGATATGCACTAATTACAGCTATTTATTGAATTGGACATTGCTAAATTTCATGCAGAGTTCTGGTAGCATTTTGGGGTCAAAGCCATTGGGTCTGTATCCAACCATGAATGTGGAATTAGCATAGATCTTTTGTGATGTGTAGTGTGGAGAATAGATACATTGTACTGTATGTATACCATAGACTAGTTTATGACTTGAATGCGACCTCGGCTTTAAATACCAGGTGGAAGAAAAGAACACTCTTCAAGGCAGATATATTGACATTACATAATTTGTAAAATTTTGTGATGCTGTCGTCACAATTTACTTGTCAGAGATATGTACATATTGGAAATTTTCTGCACCAGTGAGTTTTCAGTCGAAATGCTCAAGTCTTCATAGATTTTGGCATAGCACGCGAGCAGTCAGCACTGGGAAGAGAGATGTGAAAACATTGCTTGTTACATCAGCCTGGCTGGTCAAGTCCATTGATTGTTCAGAAATACATGTGAGATGCCTGTCGTGGTTGCCTGCCGCGTGCTGTAGGAGAGGCTGTTGTTGCTGTAGGTTTGCCTCAAGAGGCGTGCCAGCTGCATGCACAATGCATCCAGCTCTTGCATTCTGCTTAGCCTGTGGCAGGAACAAGTCTCTGTGGTCAAATAAAGCCAGGTAAGTGAAGTCTTAGCTCTGTCTGCTGTCAGGAGAAGGCATGCCAGCTAGTGTACTGTACTGGCAGGACACGTACAGGATGACAAGAAAACAGTCAAACTTTGAGGTTTGTCTTGTATAACTTACTACAATTCGTGTTGTATGGATCAAGCAGAATTGGTCTTTAATGAGCTGCTGGCAAGATTGTGTTTTTGTTGCTAACAGGACATCCATGGTGTTCATTTCCTCATCACGAAGCAGGAATATTGCTGAGTGCAGGTACCTATGCTGCCTGCATACAACACCCGCACCCTTTATCCTGCTGCAGCAAAGCTCCTCTAACACTTCTGTGCTGATGTCCACTTATTTATGCACCCCCTGCCACCCAGCACAGCAAGAGCATTTTATTTCAAGACTTGTTTGTTATAGTTGTTTTTGCATTAAAGTATTCAGTAATTAAGATTTACTTTTATTGTATATTTAGCTGGAGCTGCATATTCAAATTCTTTATAAAAAGAACCTTCATTTGAAATCAACACATAACCAGGCAGTGATGTTTGCATTAACTCATTCCATACCAGTCCCTGATTTTTCTGTATATTTACCTAGATTTAAGGTGACAATTGCACATTTAAATTCTTCATGAGAAGAGCTTTCATTCAAGTACCAATATGCCTATAGTCTTAAGTCAGTGGTTCTGGCACTGCTTGGCAAGTCATGCTGCAGCTGCCGCAAGGGCAGCTGCAGCATGGCTTGCCAGGCAGTGCCAGAACCACTGACCAAGGCCTGTCACCATAGTGTGAAATGAGTTAAATTATCACCCCACAGCTTCCACCAGGAGGTGTGCAGAAACCACTGACCAAGACCTTTACCAATCGAGAATATATTGAGCTAATCTGCAAAGGGAACACTTTTGCAATTCATATGTGTTTATAAAGTGTCCACAGGATAAACAGATTTCCAAAGAGAACACTCTTCAGTGATAAATGTATACAACAACACTCTTATGATACATGTGCACAGGGACAACAAGCATACATGTGTACAAAGAGGACATTCTTGTTATGCATGCCTATAAAGAAAACACTCGTTACATATGTATACAAAGACAACACTTGTTATACATATGTAAAACAGATCACTCTTGTTATACATGTGTACAAAGGGAACTCTGTTGTTATACATGTGTACAAAGACAACACTAGTTATACATATGTAAAAACTAACCACTCTTGTTATACATGTGTACAAAGGGAACACTCTTGTTATACACGTGTACAAAGAGCACACTCTTGTTATACACGTGTACAAAGAGCACACTCTTGTTATACATGTGTACAAAGAGCACACTCTTGTTATACACGTGTACAAAGAGCACACTCTTGTTATACACGTGTGTTATACCTGGTTTGACTCAGATTTGGCACAATTATATCCCTTGAGGCAAAAAAAGTGCTCAAATTTCCAGGACACTGGGATCCAGGTTCTGATTACAGTGACTTATTGGTTGATAAAACATTGGGCAGAACTCTGGCATTAAAGCTTGACTTTTCCTCATATTTCTGCACATGAAAGATGGCAAGAAATAAAGACCTGTGTAAATGACTCCTCCAGGATAAAGGTCAAATCTACTATAGACATGAATCAAAAAACACTGTGATTGACACTGCTGTGCCTGCTGGTCTCTCTATTGATTTGAATCCGAAGTGGGTTTAGGTATTCTCACTGTCGGCATATTGAAAGGTAACCTGTGATGTAAGAGGACTCGTCTACCAGATTAGTGTGCCTGATCAGACAGTTGACTGTGTGGCCTCTCCATCATTAGGTGCTGTTAACTCGATCAGTGCCCTGGCATTAGGTTTCAATTCTCGTCAGTTTTACAGCTTTAAAAAAAAAAAGTGAATAAATAAAAAAAAACAAAAAACACACACACTCAAAAAGTGCAACATGGTAATTGTCTTGGCATAGTCAAATGTATGGACGAACACAGGAAAAAAGTGATAATAATTAAAAAAGCAGTTGTGTTAATACATGTAGTAATAATAACAGTAATACTGATGATAACAGTAACACTGATAATAACAATAAGAGCAGTAGAAGTAATAATAGTAATGGTGATAATGATAATAATGGGAATAATAGCAATAATGTTAACAGTAATCACAACAACAATAGGAATAATCATAATAACAATAGCAATGGTAATTATCAGAACAACAGTAACAGTAATAATAATAAAAAGAACAGGAACAACAATACTGAACTCTTTCATTTATGAAACAAGGTGTTTTAGTCGTAGCCTTATTCTGAAGATGGTACCTTGGAAGTGGGAAAAGGGGTTAAGGAGTATGTAACTGCGTATTGAATTAGCACTTCTGATCCAGTTGATTAGGACCTGGTGTTGTGTGGCAAGGGTCATAAAATGTATAGTTCATGGATTATAACATTTTGCCCCCTCACATATTGCTAGGGAGGTGTTGTGGCTGTGTTTTCCTTATTTTAACTCACTCAGCCCAATACAAATTTCCCCACACATCAGATCACATTAACTCAGCCATACTATGGTCACAGGCCTTGATCAGTGGTTCTGGCACTGCCTGGCAAGTCATGCTGCAGCTGCCCTTGTGGCAGCTGCAGCATGACTTGCCAGGCAGTGCCAGAACCACTGACTTAAGACTGTAGGCATGTTGGTACTTGAACGAAAGCGCTTTTCATGAAGATTTTAAAGATGCAATTGTCATCTTAAATCTAGGTAAATATACGTAAATATCAGGGACTGGTATGGAAAGTTCCTCCAATCTGGGCCTCTATTTTAACTCTTTCAGTGCCACATGTTTGCCTGAGTCAACAGCTTTCCTCGACATGCTTTGGGCACATTGCATGTGGAAGAAAGCTTTTGACCAGGGTTATTATATTCCATATAACTGCAGGCATACTGGTATGTGAATGAAAGGTCATTTTACACGGAACACGAATCTTGTGCCCTCTTTGTAATTCAGAGCAGTTCATTTCAGTAAGTTCAACTTTTAGTCATAGGTGGCACTGAAACAGTTAATGAGGAACCGCTGCTTCCTTGGAATCTAAACCATCAAAATCACCCAAACATTCTACATTTAATTATCATTTATAGTATTTTACCTGTAGTCTTCAAAAGGGCCTGGAGTGAAGGCTTTTTACTGTAAATTGTTTTAATTTTGCTGCACTCATATTTTTGCTTATTTCACTGATGGCACAAAACTGAAAATTAAAACTGAAAAAGCGTTTTAACATTGTTTGAATAGGAATTATGTCCAAAACAGTGAAATAAAACTACAGTGAAATGTCAAAAACCGTGAAAATTTAAATACACGCAAGAATAAAGCAATTTACAGTACTTGCCTTTCTGTTAGCTTCCTGGGTGCTTACAGAGGAGAGTATGGTAAGTGGTAACTGCATCATCAAATTCCTCACCAGAAGGGCCTGATTTTCAACCATCAACATGCCTGGTCTTAGTTTAGTCTGTGCACTTCATGTTTGGATGGCTAGGCAAGTCCTGCAGTAGCTGTTGCAAGCCAAGGATGCCTTTCCACATTCACCATGTCAGTTTGAGAGGAGTTAAACCGTATTTCAAGGCCATAATTGGAGGCTATTAACCTGCTTTGCTATCTTGGTTTGTGTTTCTTTGCTTGCAAGCCTTATTGTGCTGTTACTGGCTGTGGCCAGTTGTTAAAATTTACATCTGATAGACAACCCACAAGGTAGAAGCAGGTTGGACAGGGTCCTTAGAGTGTGGCAAGATTGATAGTAAGATGACTGAGTGGTGTTAATGGATAGGGGCATCAGGAAAGGTAAAACGTTACTTCATTCTTTCTGTTTCCAGGAGATTGGCTTCTGGTGACTCTAATATGCATGTAAATGTGGTGGTTATATCCATAGAATAATTGAAATGGCAGAGACAGTAGACGGTTGCGATAACGGTGTTAACTTGGTTTCAGGAATTATTGACGAGGAACATCAGCCTATGATGAATACTGCTTGCTTCTCATTAATCTCACACAGTCACTACAGTCAAACCTGTCTGTAAAGATTGGGGGTTACTGAATTATGGTCTGCCACAAGTGTCAGACACAAGATTTTATGAGGTATGGCTATGTCAACATTTGAGGAAAGGAGATGTGGACATTCTGTGTTTATTTGAACAAAATTGTACAGCACTGACACCTATTTTGTGTAGCAAACTGTGATACAATACTTGTCATTTCTAAGTGTTCTTTTAGGAATTTTCACTCAGCCAAGTTTCCCAGGAGAGGATCCATTAATAGTGGAGCTGGCTTTTCTAGCTTAATGCTACGAGATGACTTTGGTTACAGTTGTATATGGATCGTTGGTTATTGTCTAATTTTATTGAGTGTGTGTTGAATCATGTTTATAAAAGAGATGTTTTACATTTTTGTCAGTTATTTATGCATCGTTGGCTATTGCCTTATATTGAGTTTGTTGAATCGTATTTATAACTGATGTTTTACAAAGTTGTGACTACATAATCAGAGTGTACTAGGAAGCCTGGGGAGCTTTTCAAGACAAACTGACTGTTATATTTCTGTCTTGAAAGATGATCCCTACTGACAAAAAAATTTTTACTCTTTCAGTGCAAACTTTTGACTGAGTGAACAGCTTTCCTTGGCATGCCTTTGCACTGAGAGAAAAGTGTTGACCTAGCTAGCTAAATCTTAGGGTGACAGTAGATGCTGTCTCATGGTAAATGTAGGTATGCTTAAGAAAGGTCAGTTTATAAAGAATGTGAATGTAGTATTGTTATTTCGATTGAGAGCACATTGACTTTGGTTCAGGATTGTCAAGGAGAGAGTTACAGACAATAAGTGGTCTCATGTGGCAGGCCACACAGCAGGAAGAATAGGATGAGAGGTCAGGACAGTGACCTTGTAAAAGTATTATGGTCTGTTACAACCAGCAGGGTGACTCTATGCAGAACAAGAGAGCATCAATAAGGTTGAGACTGCAAGCAGAGCATGTATTTGTGACTGCATTTATCATCAGAAAAGGCAGAACTTTTTTTCTCCAGATCCTTGTAATTTCCTTCAAGGATCTTATGAAAATTAAGAGAACATAAAGCAATGAAACAAGGACTGACTATCTGTGAGTAGCAATGCCTATTAACTCTTTCCATACCAGTCCCTGATTTTTCCGTATGCTTACCTAAATTTAAGACGACAATTGCATCTTTAAATTCTTCATGCAAAGAGCTTTCATTCAAGTACCAACATGCCTATAGTCATAAGTCAGTGGTTCTGGCATTGCCTGGCAAGTCATGCTGTAGCTGCCGCAGGGGAACAGCAGCATGACTTGCCAGGCAGTGCCAGAACCACTGACCAAGGCCTGTCACCATAGTATGGAATGAGTTAAGCCAGGATATACAAGGGCATCATGGACAAGATGTTTAGATGGGGTGTGTGGTGATGGGGCGTCCGTTGCCCAGGTATCCTTTCGCAGCAGACACCCAGGTGTGTGCCTGCCTTGGGTTGACCCTATGTGTGTGTGCCCCTGAGGTTGACCTGCAGAGTGGACAGCTGGAGTGTGAGCTGTGTACATTCGGAGCACACTGAAACTATCAACTTTGGGGAAGCTTGGACAAATGTTAAAGAAACTCAGGTTTTCTTCAGCATGTCATATCAAAGTTGAATCTGCTTAGTAATACTAACACCAAGTTGGGGTTACGGGGGGGGGGGGGGGGTGTGTGTGTGCTGGTGTTTGTTTTATGGTTTTTTCGGGGACTGGTGAAGGAGAGTCCCCTATAGTGATCGCAGGTTCTGTCCTTCGGTCCGGATTGTTTCCACATGATAACTTGAGAAGTTTTTGAGCTAGGGCTTTCATATTGGGCAGGATTTTATTCCTCTATCAGGGCTAGGATAAGTTCAAAGATGGGTGACCTTGGCCCAATTCCCAAGGGTACAGAGCCACATTGGTGAATTTGGTGTCTGCACGATAACTTGAGAAGCTTCTGAGGTAGTGCTTTGATATTGCACAAAATTAGCCCCCTGTAAGGGCTAAGTCAAGTTCGAAGATGACAATAGTTGCTGCCCGAAACTGTGCCGTGTTTGTATACGGTGGTCCCCTCAGTGGTGCAAGCACCACTAGTACATCTGGTTTGTTTTGTTTTGTTTGTTTGTTTGTTTGTTGTTTTGTGAGCAATACTGAGTTTACGTTGCCAAGGGATCGTGCAGTATTGAGGAAAATAATGATACAATGCGGGGTACATTTTATATGTACCACGGAGTATGAGGAATTCGGCATAGTCAAGTAAGGTCAATGACAGTGGTGTCCCAATTCATTGTCAAGGGTACAGGTACTTGTAATTCATAATCTGATGGCAGAAATATCTTCCTCAATTGAATTTAAACAAAGAAAATTTGGAGAGCTCTATGCCTTTATGGGAGGATTTGGAAATGAAGTGGGTCATGTATTTGTGAAAAGCAATGATTTTGGACCAAAAAATGTATGTGTTGCTTGCAAAAATGATCCTGTATAATCATAAATTTTGGTGAGGGATAAATATTCCCAAATTTTTCCAAGGAAACCCAGTTTCGGGAATATTTAACTCGGAAAAATTGTAGCACATTGAATGTGAAATGAAAACCTGCATTAAATTGGGAAAACAAAACTTGTGAAATTCTGATTCAGAGTGTTTTCGGGAAATTGTGTGGCTGGGAATACAAATGATTACAGTAATTTCTTGCAGCACATGGGTGTTGCGCAACAGATGGGACAGTAAGAGACCAAGTTGCTTTGTGGCAGATAGTTTATTTGGGGAGATGATCCCTTAAATCAACAGCCAATGATATCCTGGTTCTTCCAGGAAACATAAAATGTCTCTCCTTTCTAAAGAAACTGTTCCTGGTTCAGTCACTTATTTTGAAAACTGTTGTCAGATTTTTCTGAATAGTGACAGTTCAACACAGTATACAAATCTCACTGAAGTGGTTCAAAATTCTTTATTGTTTCTGCCCTTTCCAACTCAAATTGCCCAAAGTTCAGGAATATTGAACTCAGAAAAATTGTAGCACATTTAATGTGAAATGAAAACCTGAATAAAATCAGGAAAACAAAACTCGTGAAATTCTGATTTGTAGTTTACATGTATTTGGGAAATTTTGTTGATGGAGATACAAATGATTATACAATAATTACTTGCAGCACAATGTCGACTTAGACAATGTGGACTTAGAGCGTCATCTGCAGTAATGACTTAGCCCAAATAGGAAAGGTCAGAATTAGCTCTAAGGTGTGTATAAACCCCAATACACTAGTGAATACGCAAACATTTGGAGGGCTAGAGCTGTGTATTCTCATTAGTTTATATGTTAAAGCAACCTTAAATAAACTAGTCACTTTTATACCTGTGGTTATATGATTTTTTTGAGGTATTTAGTTATGCATTTAGATTTACTGTATGAAATTTGGTGTTTCTATGTGCAGTAGTTTTCAAGTTATTAAGTTGCAAGTTACAATGTAAAGCAATGGGAAAACACAACCCTAGCCCGTCACTGACTGCAGTGCGCTCTTTTAGGCAGTTCTTGAACCTCTTGTTCTTGCCCCTGCCTATTGATCACCGATAGGAGGCACGTGATAAAAGTTTGAGATGAGAGCCATAAGGATAACATGTCATGGGTCAACAGCTGTCCCTGGCACAGTTTGGACACTTCCCACACCATGGAAAGCTGTTGACACAGTATTTCCCTGATCAGGAAGGAGTTGATTCTGTTACGTATGCATATAGGGTTTATGGCAAAAGTGTCTTTGTGAGCAAGTTCCTGTTTTATTGACAGGTGATTCACGAAATAGAAATAAGTGGGTCAGGAATGCATATATAAAATACTTGATTTATCATGTCTATTCATGTGGGGGGCAAGGTGATATCCTTGTGCAGAAACTGATAAGCAGTTTTCCTTGTCTGACCATACAGATGGGAATCGTCATTGATATTTAACACCTAGAGGTACATAAAATATATTCCGGTTTCACAGTTCTACATGTTTGTGATAGAGCATTTACATCAGGGGTATACAGTGGGTGGGGTGCTTTACCAGTGGTGCCAGCCACCTCTTTGTGGTCAACCACATGAGCTGAAGAACAGCTGATTGTTACCCACCACTTCTCTGATTGATCAGATATTTATTATGACGTACAACGGACTTTGACCAGTCACCTTTGGTCAGCCTAAAAAATGAGGGACTCTCCCAATACACACAACCAGCGTGGTGGTGCCCCCAGTATTGGCTGGCAACAGCAGCAAGTAAAATTGCTGACATGAACAGGATTTGTTACCATGAAGGTGGGAGAAGTTGTAAGTGCCAACGTGGAGTATTGGTCATGAACTGAGCAGGTTAGTGGTAAAGCTGAAAGATCTACAACTCAGCTGACAATGTCTGCTGACCAGGGCACAGTTCACACACCGCTGTTGCAATGAGGAGCTTTCCAAGTCATTTTTAGGATAAATACTGTGTTGCATAAAGACCTTGACCACATTTCATGACACTAAGAAGCAGGGTGTTTCTGCTCCTGGCACTGGATTTAGACAAAGTGAAGCATTTTTGCATTGCCTCCAAAGCCTGGATGATGTATGTACAGTGAAAACTCAATATAATGACACCATCTGTTCCCTAAAAAGTGTCAGATAACTGAATATGTCAGATAAATGAATCAAATAACAAAAGAAAATGAACTTTTCCTGTGGAAATTTGTGTCAGTATATTGAATATGTTGGTTATTTGAGTGTCATTACAATGAGGTCTCACTGTACATGTAGATTTGGATGCAAAGCTACAGAAGGTGATGGTAAATCCCTTCCTCATATATCACTGTGTACAGGTAACCACACATTTGGTACAAACTGGATAGAATAAACTGGATGTTTAGTCTGAACTACGCCAGGGGTATGTAGTGATGTATTCATAAATCCATACACCTGTTCCAATTAATTTCTTGTAAAAATGTAAATGTGAACAATAATTTGTCGTACAAAAAGTGTTTCAGAAGTTAACACAAAAATGTGAACCCTTGTCTCATTTTACCATTATGTAAACTGACTTTTTTCATTTTGTGCGACCAGAAATAACAAGTATTTCATTTGGCTATAAACTGTAAAATTGTGAATAAACTTCAGATAAAATGTAAACAAATACACCCTTCCACCCCACCCCCATAAACACCCTGGTGAACCAAAGCTATAAAGGGAAGGGGTTGAGGGTGTGATGCCCTTTAAACAGGAATGACTCACATTTTCATTGTTTTCAGATTACAGAGTGCCAGAGTGTTCTCCTGCATTTAAAAATGATGGCATTCTAGTTCAGCAAACAATAGAATGAAATGTGTGCAAAACTTTGCGTTTGTTTTGTTTTTACCTCAGCTGACTTGTCAGTCAGCTGAGGTTTTTTGAGGGTCCGTCGTCCATCCGTCGTCCGTCCGTCCGTTTGTCCGTCGTCCACAATTCACATTTTCGACTTCTTCTCAAAAACCGTCAGCCAGATTCACTTCAAACTTGGTGGAGATGTGCTTTGGGTGGGTCTCTACCAAGTTTGTTCAAATGGTCACGGTCCAGTGATTTTTGGATTTTAATTTTTTTGTTCTTTGTTGGGTAAATCTTAAAAAATCTTCTTCTCCGAAACCGCTCACCCAATTGCTTTGATATCACACAGGAACACTCCTTGGGACTCCTAGTTCTTAATTTGTTCACCACGTGGCGCTGCAATTTTTTCCTAGTTTTTTATGAATTTTTGTGTGTTATAGCTATTTTCGACTTCTTCTCCAGAACCATCACTCAGATTAAGCCGAAACATGGTGGATATGTTCCTTGTAGAAGGGTCAAACAAAGTTGTACACTATGTGGGAATGCTGGAGATTCCTGATTTTTAACGATTTTTTCCATTCGGGTACTTATCGGTCAATGCAGCTTTCCTATTGATTACTATGGAAGTCAATGGGCATTCTAATGCTAATTCACATTTTTGACTTCTTCTCCAAAACCGTCATCCAGATTAACTTCGAACTTGGTGGCAATGTACCTTGGGTGGGTTTCTACCAATTTTGTTCACGTGGTCATGCTCCAGTGATTTTTGGATTTTTAATGAATTTTTTGGTTGTTTTTTTTGGACAAATCTTTAAAAATCTTCTTCCCCGAAACTGCTTACCCAAATGCTTTGATATCACACAGGAAGACATCTAGGGACTCCTTGTTGTTAATTTGTTCACCAGGTGGGGCTGCAGTTTTTTTCTAATTTTTTTTTTGTGAATTTTTGTGTGTTATAGATATTTTCGACTTCTCCAGAACCGTCACTCAGATTAAGCTTACACTTGGTGGATATGTTCCTAATGGAAGGGCCAAACAAAGTTGTTCACTGTGTAGGAATGCTGCGGATTCCTGATTTTTAATGATTTTTTCAATTTGGCTCCTTTGGGGTAAATGCACCTTTCCTATTGATTACCATGTAAGTCAATGGGCATTCTAATGCTAATTTACATTTTCGACTTCTTCTCCAAATCCATCATCCAGATTTACTTCAAACTTGGTGGCAATGTACCTTGGGTGGGTGTCTACCAGGTTTGTTCCAATGGTCATGTTCCAATGAATTTGGATTTTTTTATTATTTTTTTTCAAAAATCTCTACAAAAGTTTTAATAGGAAAACTTAACATAGGAATTTCTTGTAATGGTCATAACTTTAATAATATTGACCAGATTTACTTCAAACTTGGTGGGGATGTGCCTTAGGTGGATCTCTATCAAGTGTGTTCAAATGGTCACGCTCTATTGATTTTTGGATTTTTTTATGAATTTTTTTGTTTTTTGGGGGGGCAAACCTTCAAAATTATTCTCCTCTGAAACTGCTCACCCAATTGCTTTGATATCGTACATAGACACTCCTGGGGACACCTAGTTCCCAATTTGTTCACCAGGTGGCGCTGCAATTTTTTTTTTTATGAATTTTTTGTATGGTTTTGCTATTTTTCACTTGTTCTCAGAATACCCTCAGATTAGGCTGAAATGTGATGGATATATTGTTGTTGAAGGGTCAAACAGTAATGTTTACTAGGTGGCACTGCTTTGGATTCCTAATTTTTAAGGATTTTCAATTCGGGTACTTATCGTTCAATGCAGCTTTCCTATTGATTACTATGTAAGTCAATGGGCATTCTAATGCTAATTCACAGGACAACTGACAGGAAATTTACTGTTTACTTGATAACTTGAGATCTGTTTTGAGTTAGCTACACATGTTAATTGTTCTGTATGAAGGTCATGCTGAGACAGTACATGAATGACCTTGACCTCGTTTGTGGGGTCACAGTGCAACATACATGAATTTTACTCATAATTATAACTTGAAAATTACTTGAACTTTGATGTTGCACATGTAGGTGTTCTTGTATAAAGGTCAGACTTACTCAGAACATGGTGTCCTTGATCCTTTCCCAAGTTCATAGAGCTGCAAGTGTGATGAATGTCAAGATCAGCTGAGGCTCGGGCTGTTCACACAGTGGCTGTCAAATGAACTGAGTCTGTCCTTAATATTCTGTAATGGTGGGTCATTTGCTCATTTTTCCTTTCTTCCTAATATTGTCATGAAACTCCCAAAAAAACATGAACACATTCTATGTATTCTTTAATTGCTTACTCAGTATAAAATTTAAAAAAAGAGAAAAAAAAGTCAAGGTGGATGGAGCCTAACATAAGCCAGTAGCTATAGGTGAGGTGCTCACTTCTCTTTTTCAGTGTCAATTCACAAAAAAAAAAAAGAAAAAAAAAAAGAAAAAAAAAACATGAGCAAAATTCTTTTCTGGATTTGATGCAGGAAATATTATGCAAAGAAGTATAAATGACTGTATAGTACATTCTTTTGTCATTATCCAGTAGTAAATGCATAAACACATACTTTTCATATCCAGTGACAATAAAAAGATTGTGATTACATGATCATGATTTGATAGTACCTTTTTGAGGAGACACTACGATGGCACCCTCTCCCTCCTGGTCTACTGTTTCATGTGCCTTTGAACATGATGAACTGTCCCTTAAGTAACCTGTATAGTGTGACAATTGATATTATGATTCATTGACTATCACACTGGAGCACAGTGTTCCCTCCCTTAATAACAGAGAGCAGATCTTTAAAAAGTTGTGACAGATGGCTCTCTTGTATCAAAGAAGCCTGCAGTCTGTAATTTAGGTGGCATCCATATCATGTAATACAGGCTGCTTAACTCATTCCATACCAGTCCCTGATTTTTCGTTATATTTACCTAGATTTAAGACTATAATTGCATATTTAAATTCTTCGTGAAAAGAGCTTTCATTCAAGTACCAACATACCTATAATCTTAAGTCAATGGCTCTGGCAATGCCTGGCAAGTCATGCTTCAGCATGACTTGCTATGCAGTGCCAGAACCACTGACCAACGCCTGTCACCATAGTATGGAATGAGTTAATGTGATGCATAGCTCTTATGACTGTCAGTGATTGTATGGGAATTGTACACACATACCTTACAGTCCGATGTTGTGTAATCAGCCTGGTCAGTAAACAAACTGGTCAGAATATCAACAGAACATGGGACATCGTATTGTATTGATTGACATTTAGAATATCAGAGCATCAGATTTAGTACATATTACATTGATAGCAAATGTGTGGTTCCCTATGCCTTGTCTTGATGATCAGCAAACATCTGGTTCCCTAACCTTTGTGCTGCTAGTACCATATTGTCTCTGATGCAGGCCCCAAAAGGTGGTCTACTGCTCACTTATAGCTAGCGATCCGCAAGAAAATCCAGAAGACTTTGGTGAAACCCTTCAGTCCCACACCTCATGTGCTTATGTTATAAATCAGTGTTATTGTTCCTCTTGTTTTTTTTTTTTTTTTTATTAATATTTTGAAGCATGTTATGCAAGAGGTTAATATTTTAATAGAGTATGGAGAATACTGCTTAATTTGTCCAAACCTTTGAGTCAACAGAAGTTTGGGGGTTTTTTTTGCTTTTTATTTATTCTTTATTTACTTTTTTTCATGTTTAAGTTGCTTATGGTGACCATAATATCATGAGAACATTTACATGGGAAAGTTCAATGCAGAAAGGGTTAAGTCGTTGTATACCGTAACTGTCTATGTCTGTCGGTGTGTCTATTACCTGTTCATGTGTACTTCTATCTGTGTACTGGATGTACATGAGAATTTACATATTCAAATTTCTAATATACAGAATCTCAGATGGGTGAGTGACATGGATATAAATTCCTCCTATACATATTCAAACAATTTATTCCTAACATACAGAGCCTCAGATGGGTGAGTGATATGGATATAGATTCCTAGTACACATATACAAATCATTTGTTTTTAACATACAGAGCCTCAGATGGGTGAGTGATATGGATATAAATTCCTCGTACACATACAAATTCCTAATATACAGAACCACAGATGGATGAGTGACATGAGATATAAATTCCTCAGACACAGATATAAATTCCTACCATACAGAGCCTCAGATGGATGAGTGGTATGAGATATAAATTCCTGATACACAGAGCTTTGATTAAAGTACCTACCAACTTGCCTTGCCTAAGGTCATTGGCTTTTGCATTGCCTGGCAAATTATGCTTTGTTAAGTGTAAATATAACTCAAAAAAAAAAAAAAAAAATCAAAAGGATAAGTAAAACAGCAGGCCAAAATATTTTTGAAGCTTTGCTTCCTGGTTTACCTGTGGATGATATGTGACCGATTAATGTAATGAAAAGTGTATTGTTGAATGAGGTGCTTGGTTATGACTGGCATATAGTTGTAATAAATACATGTATGACAGTAAACAGTGAGAGACAGTGGCAGGTGGATGCAACATCTGTCAGCCTATCAACCATACACTACATCATTGTGAATACTTTAAACAAATATTTACCAGTTAGACCTACTATCTGTACTACAATCTCAAAGTTGGTATGCCTGATGAAGGTAATGGACAGAGAAATAGCTGATAAAGACTCACTGTATAAAGTTTAGTGATGAATAATAGACAGACCTGCTTGTATGAAATATTGGGCTCTTAAGATCTAGGGACTGCTGATTGTTAATGGTGCCATTAAACATGCAAGCTAAACAGGATCTCTCTGTATGCTTTGAGGCTTGTATTAACTCATTCCATACTATGGTGACAGGCCTTGGTCAGTGGTTCTGGCACTGCCTAGCAAGTCATGCTGCAGCTGCCCTTGTGGCATGTTGGTACTCGAACGAAAGTTCTTTTCATGAAGAATATAAATATGCAATTGTCATCTTAAATCTAGGTAGATATATGGAAAAACCAGGGACTGGTATGGAATGAGTTAAATTCCCTCACTGGTATGATAGTTTTGACATTTCACAAGATGCGCAGAACCGTAGTTGTGACAGATGAACCTGATGAAGGAAGCCAGGCGCTGATAGGGGTGCCATCTAGTGGCAGAATAATGGGACATCATTTAATCCAGGGAGGTGAAATGCAATCTCTCAGCTGGATACCCAAACAAATTGGATCCATAGCAAAGTATTTCACACAGAAGAGTGCTTTAAAAGGTAGTGTAGAAGCTAAGCCTTCCTAATGGACTTACTGGAGAATGGGTGGATGGAAATGCCATATAAAAGGGGCATGCTTGATGAAATATTGAGCTTAATGAGATTTTATGGAATGACAGGAAGTGTCCAAAAGCTGATCAGCTTTCCTTTGGGTCTGTAAGATGTTTCTCATTACTTGGTGACCCCCACTGGCTAGGGCTGATTAGGGTCACTGCTCAACATGGTCACAACCTGATTGATTTTAGTGGGAAATTGGGATGTGTGGGCCAAACTTTAGCCCAATATTTAGACAAGAGAACAATACAAGTTGGTGTGCCTGAATCATGTTTTTTTTGCAAAATTGCAATGGTATATGTTTTGTTAGCTCTGCTGACCAACAGTCGCAGAGCTTATGGGGTCACTAATGTCTGCCCAGCTGTCCCTTCGTAAACTTCTCCGTAAACTTTTGTTTGTGAGCGGGATACAGTCCACAGTTTTCAAGATAGACCTATATAACTTTCAGGACTTATCTAGTGTATGAAAATGTAGGTTGAGTTTGATATTTGCCACCCATAATATTATGTAATATTTAGTTCAAAATGTGAAAATAGAGAGAATGCTGTTTTATGAACAGATTTTCATGAATCATCACAAAACTTGGTAGGGATGTCAATCAGGCAAAAAGACAAAAAGGCATTGAAATGTGGTGGCGAAAAGTACAGTACTCATACACAAGGTGTCAAAAACACATAAAATTCAATATATTGAGAAAGAAGAAGGCCAATGCTGTCAAATGTACCACAGATGTGTATCATATATATGTAACACCATCATGCTACATAATGTGGATGGCCATCACATACTTTCTTGGGGGCACAAAGGGAATACATTTCAGAAAATTATTTTTTGTTATGACATCTGAACTTGGGTACATAGATCAATATGCCATTACAGAAACATACAGACAAAAGTCTATGATGTATGGGGTCATGGTGGCACCACTGGTGGTAGGAAGTGGAACTGGCATTATGGGTGTAAAAAGTACATTAAAATTAATTATAATTAATTATGTATTGAGATGCAACTTCTAAACTTACACCAACCATGTGGCCAGTGGTCCAATTATGTTAAATTTTGAATGACTTTTGACCTCATTTTCATGGCCATCAAGGCTGTAGTGAAGAATGTTAAATTCTACATATTCAGAAATAAGAAGGTTAGCAAAATTAATTGTATCACAAATGTGTATCAGATATGAAACTTCAACATTGCATAATATGGGTGACCTAGACGTACTTTTTCAAGGTCATGGAGGGAATACATTTCAGGAAATTATTATTTATTGTGATACCCATGACATAAATTGAAGTGCAACTGCAAAACTTACACCAAATATGCAGTAGGCCAATGGTCAAATTTTGTATTAAGTTATGTGACCTTGACCAATATTTCAAGGTCATCAAGCACTAAGCATCTGGGGACCTGATTGCATCAAAACATCATGGTACCCAGCTGCATAAAAACATCTTGGTACTGGAGTGCATGAACATATCTTGGTATCCAATTGCATGAAAACATCGTGGTACCTGATTGCATGGTAATTTTTTGATTAGGTGAAGGATCACGTATACATGTATATCCATGGTAAACCTGGACAATTGATATCATTCCATACTTATTGGTCAAGACCTTGGGGAACAGTGACTGCATAGCTCAGCAGGTTATTCTCCAGCTATTACAAGGACTACTGGAGCATCACTTGCTGGACAACTGAATGCAAAACCCACTGAGTTGAGGTTAAGTGTCTTGTTACTAATTGAATTGAAACCTCTTTGTATAAGAAAATTGAGCATCAGATTTTAGCAAAGTTTAGCTACATGTGTGCATGGACACATGTATCACCGGGATGCAATGAGTTAACAGTGACGAGGGAATGCTGCAGGGCAGTGATTTTCTCATTGTTACTGTACACATGAGATATGCTGTCTACAGCAGGTCAGTCATGACTTATGTCCAGTAGCCTGATTCCATACTTCTCTGATGCTGTTGTGCACAGAGGACATGAACTGTGGGCAAGATAATGTACTGCTGCAACAATACCTGCCTACCACTGCGTCTGCATGTTGTCCAAACTCTGAGACATGAATTTTGACATTGCTGACCATCAGCCAGTTTATGATACTAGAGATGGTGTATCACAAGACACTGGGCTGTGATTCACAAAACTAAATCACTCTTTGTTACATTGGTCAGTATTAATGCTGCATAGTAATTACAGAACAACAGCGTAACAAAATGACAGGGACACAAGTACAGAGTGAGTAAAGAGCACCAGTGTAGGAAAACACAGGATACCAGTGTTGAGTAATTACAGAACACCGCAGTAGTGAAACCACTGAACATCAGTGCAGTTTAACTCATTCCATACCAGTCCCTGATATTTTCTTATGTGTACCTAGATTTAAGACGACACTTGCATATTTAAATTCTTCATGAAAAGAGCTTTTGTTCAAGTACCAACATGCCTATCGTCTTAAGTCAGTGCCAGAACCATTGACCAAGGCCTGTCACCATAGTATGGAATGAGTTAATAGGAGATATGCATATTGAGTTTCTCCCCCACCTGCATACCTGATTGCATAGTCTTGCTTGGAGAGATATGGTGAGATACGGGGCGGTACCTGTGCAGACAAGCAGGATATTTTTAGTATTTTGAAAATACAGACTACTTCTTAAAGGCATATGTAAATTTTTCTTAAATATGGTCTGGGAAGTACTAGAAGAATACCAGTTTGGCATTTGTGAACTTAAATTTCTTAAAAAATGCCAATTTTGAAAGAAATGAGCATATGGCCTGTCTGTGACAGTGATGCGACCCGCAGTCCCCTGTGATCGCCAGGCCTCAAACCCATGCTTTGTGGTGGGAAATTAATATGCATACTACTTATTACAGGGTACCAGTGTAGAGCAATCGTAGCATAGCAGTGTAGAGTAATCAGAGGATAGCAGTGTAGAGTAATTAGAGGACAGCAGTGTAGTGTAATTAGAGGATAGCAGTGTAGAGTAATTAGAGGAGAGCAGTGTAGAGTAATTACAGAACACCAGTGACATTTAATTACAGGACATCAATCTGGTGTAACCACTGGTCCCAAGTGTATTGTAATGAGAGGACACAGGTGTATTGTAATCAGAGGACACCTGTGTACTATAATCATGGGACACTACTGTAGTGTAATCAAAGAATCCAAGTGTAGTATAATTACATGGCACTCGTACACTGTGATCACATGACTCCAACATTGTGTAAATACAGAACACAAGCACATAGTGCAACCACAGAACACTAGTGTATTGTGATCAGAGGACACAAGTGTATTGTAATGGTGGGACACTACTGTAGTGTAATCAAAGAATACAAGTGTAGTATAATTACATGGCTCTCGTATACTGTGATCACATGACTGTAATACTGTGTAATCACAGGACACTAGTTTAATTTATTCACAGGATACTAGTCGAGTATAATCACATGATGCCAGTGTAGTGTATTTACAGGGTGCCCATGCAGTGTCATCATAGGACACCAACATATTGTACCTTTGACACCAGTTATCAATTTTGTTCATCAAAATGAATTAATTTTGATCTTAAATAAGACCTGCAGAGCTCTTATGTACACTGAATGTATATTCATGTATGATGTAATTAATTTGCATTATATATAAGAACCTCTCTTTTTCTCTGTTATATCACTATGTTTGTAACCAACCTGATGCAGATTTTGTTCTTTTCAATTCAAATTCATTTGTTGTGAATCTCTACAAGGCGCAGAGATCACTGGTCTTTGATCTTGTTTCTGATTGAAATATAGGTGTATGGAGGAAAGCACTTGGCTTTCTGAACTATTCAAACCCAGACATTTGTGATTTACTGGCTTTTAGATTTCCAGTTGGTTATACCATGGATTATTTACCAAGGTCCACCAACAGAAATCACAGTCAGGCTTCAACTTACTCAGCCCATGATGATTCCTTCGTCTGTAAAGAGGTGAGGTTAGGAGGCAACTATTGGACCATTGCAGTCTCACCTATTTTGTAATCCAATATGTACATCTCTGATAAACACAGCTTCCAAGAAGGAATTTTCTGACTGTCGGGTGATCCTTGATTTGTCTTTTCCTTTCGGGGGTTCGGTCAATGATGGCATTCTGAAGGATTCTTATTTAGGCTTTCCTTTGAAGTTACAGTTTTCTTCTGTTGATTTGTTGACAGATCGCATGATGGAGTTTGGGAAAGGTTGTTTTATGCAAAAAAAAAATTGTTTAGGGCCTTTCAACAAATATCTACTGATCCAGGTGACATTCATTTACTTGGTGTTTCGTGGAAAGGTGCGCTTTTTTGCCGACAGGGTGTTAACGTTCAGTTGGTGCTCAGCCGCTATGTGTTGCCAAAGAACCACAGACATTATTGCTTTCCTTCATCAGAAGTCTGGTTATTTTTTTAAGAATTAATTTAATGATTTTAGTGGAACTGAAGATAGTAACACAGCAGCCGGCAGCCATTTTTAGATTTAAAGTGTTTACTGCTAGCTTTGGGTTTATGGGAATCTGAAGAGAAGACTGGTGGTCTGTCTGTTTGTATGGTTTTTCTAGGGAACCTTTTGGATGCAGAAAGTATGACCATGTCCATTCCTGAAATTAAGTTGCAAGAAGTTAATGGTTATTGGATAGCTGGTCCAGTAAGGCTAGAGCTTCTAAAAAGAAGTACTATCAACCATAGGTAAATTGCAGTTTGCCACCAGATGTGTGTGCTCTGGAAGAATTTTCAATCATGAATGTTGGATCATGGCTGCTCACTGTCCAATTTTCCGTTAGATACACAGACTTCTCTTCCTTTGTAATTTTTGAAAGATGTCACTTTGTGGTGAAAGTTCATTGCTACTTACATTACAATGGGATTTCTATCATTGCTCAGGTCCACGCCAGATGAGGTGTGTGCTACAGATGCTGGTTTGTTTTCCTGTGGTGGGCACATGTCTAATTCAGTTTTTTTAGCTGTGCTGACTTGTCGGTCAGCAGAGCTTATAGAATTCATTTGCGTCCGGTGTCCGTCCGTCCATCTGTCTGTCTGTCCTTAGACTTTTTACATTTCTGCCTTCTTCTCAAAAAACCGCACATGGAATGTTTTGCTTTTTTGCACATCGATGTTCTCCAGGTGCACCTCTTCAAAGGGTGTGAAGGAGATGATGATGCAATAATTTTTCTATTTTTGATAATTTTTTAAAATTATTTTTTGAAAAAAAATTAAAATTTTTTCATCTCAAGAACTACCTGGCTAATAGCTTTGGTATTGTACATAAGGTCACCTGGGCTCAACTAGTTCTTACTTTGGTCACCCAGTGGCACAGCAATTTTTTTTTTCAATTTTAGATGAATTTTTGTGTGTTAAGGCTATTTTCGACTTCTTCTCCAGAACAGCTAAACAGAATTGCTTAAAATTTTATCAGAATATAGTTGGACTTTAGACAATAAAAGTTTGTGATAATACTGTGGATATGTTAATTTTTGACAAAGTTATGGGATATCAAACTTTGCAAACATGTGCTGCCACTGTATAAATATATACGGCAATACAGTGCATGTATTGCAGTATTGCATTTACATTTTCAACTCTTTTCTCTAATACCAATGCTTGAGTGTTACCGCTGTACATGTAAATAGCTACACAGACTACAGTACATGTATTGCAATATTGCAGAAGCAGATTCCAGTCAGCAGAGCAAAGGATCATCATGATCCTCTTGTTTCATTGTAAGTTTCCATCTTGGATTCTGGCTTTGGACCTGCACATAAACCCTTTAGGATCATTGACCGTAGTTGTCGCCATGAAATTGAGGGGCAGCAGGTTGACCAGTAAGACAGGGTATTTTTTGTGGCAATGAAGTGTCTGTGCAAGTTGTCAATTGCAGTAGAACCAGGGACCCTTTCATGGCTTCATGTTCTAGAAAGATTGCCTTTTTGGCAGCTGTTGACTAGTTTGAGTTGAGGAGTGGACACTGGAGTTCTTTTCAGAACAGGTTGGCTTATTTGCTGTCATGTTGGGATGCAGATTCAAGGAACAAGGATAATTTTTTTACTGAATGAGGAATGAGTGTGGAGCATGAAATTCTAGTACCCTTTGATCATTTCAAATTTTTACACACTTGGTAATTAAGGATATAATCATATTTCATATTTTGCACATGCTCAGATCAGCATTTACAGAGGGATGTTTCTTTTTCTCAACATGATGCTTTTGCGGCAGGTACTATGACGAATTTGTATGTACAATGACAAGCATATTTGTTATTTTGTATTTATTTCAGTTTTGTGGCTGGTCCTGCTTCATTGCAGCCATTTGTTTATTTGTACAGTTTTTGAGCTGTTCATTCAAAAGTGTTTCATCCATCAAGAATAATGTCAATGGTGTCAAAGTTTTACATTTTTCTTAGGCTCGTGAATGAAATGTTGTGCCCAGAAGTTTTTCACATTCTAATTCATCTAAGCATTTATGTAGGAATGACATCTTTTTAGTCAATGCTTGCTTATTGGTGTATATGAAATGGTCAAAGACCAATCAATTTGGACACAGGAGAGTTATTGTTCCATTGGGTAAATGGCCAGGTTCAGTTTGTGTCCAGTACAAGCTTATTACAAACTTTTAAATTTGGGTAAATTTAAGGCTGATTCTCCAGCTTTTACCTTTTGTGGTAATCCCAAACTAAAGCCCCATTCACACTGCCAAAGTTTACCGCATTTTATTTGTAAGACTTGCAAAAGTAGCTTTCAGACTAGCTAAAATTCTTCCGCAATCCATTAAGAATACGTAAGCCGCTTCTGAGAGCAAAACCCACCGAAGGAGGTGGTATTTTTGAGGATGTTAACCAGTAGTGTCTAATTGCGCAAGTTCTGTTGCATATGTGAATGCAAATTGCGTATGTTTGCCGAATATCAAACATGTGCAAGCCCGCCAGTTCGGGAGGTGAATCCTAAAGTGTGAACCATCCATCCACATTTATTTTGGAAGTCAAATAAACAGTCTTAATGCACATTTTGGATGTCTTTCGGATGTGCAAAAATGCGAATGTTAAATTCTGAAAATAAAATCAAAGAAGTGTGAACACAGCATTAAATGTGTCACTCAGTGCTCTTTTGTACGTGTTTAACATCAATGTGTTTCTGAATTGGGTTTAGATGTTACTTTATTTTCTGGACATAGTTTCAGAAGAGGGGGTCCTACAACTGCCCTTTTGGCACAAGTTCCAGGGGGATTAATGCAGATGCAAGGGGATTGAGCATCTGATTTGTGTTTTAAATATTTAGGTCTTGATTTAGATTCCAAATTAATGGTGACATTCAGGTTCAGGGACTATATCATGTCTATTGAATGAAGAATAGTATTTGATATGATTGTTTAATATTGGAAGTGTTCATCAATTCCAGGTATTTTATTTGATATTTTAACAATTGTGCATTCTGCATACAGTGTTGAATTTGACAAGTTTTTATTTTCTGGGGGGTTTTCAGTTTTTTTTTTCTTTGTAATGTGTCTGGCAGTGGTTTTTGGTGGCTCCATGTTTCAGGTTATGATAACTGTTTATACCTAAAGATAGCTCATCATGTCAATGAGTAGTCATAAACTTAAAGTCTAAACATGGATCCTTGTTTATGAAACCTGTTTAACACATTTTTCCCTCATTGCCAAAGCCACCAGTGAAGTGTAATGACAGGACAGGAGTGTTGTCTAATAAGAGGACACCTGTATAATGTCGAAGTTGGAGAAATCCCACTTGGGATTCCATGATTCAATTTATTTTGAATTTCATACCCCATTCAATAACTGTGGAATAACTGTATTCCCTATTATTATGTGGGTACATATGACTACTGGAATTAGCCGGTAGACCATCCTAGCTTTGGCCTGTGACGTCACAGAATCATCATCATGGAAGCACGTACCAACAGAGATACAGCTTCTCTCACCACGTCACTCGACGGGTGGACCGTTTTTTCTTCCACGCAGAGAAACTTTCTCCCTGCGTTTGACGTTGCTCACTTTTCGTCAGCAATGTCAAAAGTTATACCCGAGTATAAAAATGCAAGTCTCAACTGTCATTACCAGTACCTGGCGAGCCCCACTGGAGGCGAAACCGGTCGTACTATTACTACTGCTTTACATATAGTATTCCTAACTTCGGAAGCTGTCAGGCCCTTGCCTGTGTTTCCTTATATATATACCTGTATAATGTAACCAGAGAACAGCAATGTAGTGTATTGTATGCTTTAACTCATTCCATTCCTGATTTTTCCACATATTTACCTAGATTTAAGACAACAATTGCATATTTAAATTCTTCATGAAAAAAGCTTTCATTCAAGTACCAACATGCCTATAGTCTTAAATCAGTGGTTCTGGCACTGCCTGGCAAGTCATGGTGCAGCTGCCGCAAGGACAACTGCAGCATGACTTGCCAGGCAATGCCAGAACCACTGACCAAGGCCTCTCACCATAGTATGGAATGAGTTAAATGTAAATGATGAATATTTTAAGTGATGCTCATTTGTACAGTACCTAAAATATTCACACTGTTTAATATTTTGATTTATGTATTTACATTGTATCTTTGGACAGGGCTCCATTGGAAACAAGCAAAATGTACTGTTTTATGAGGTGTCATGTAGAGGTAAATGGATCAAGCAGGTGGGGGGTCCAATAGTGAGAGCACAGAAGGGCCCTTTTGCTGTGTGGCATGTGCTGTATAGAGACAAACTGCAGTAAGTGTGGGCGTCTGGGCCCACAGAACAGATGAGTCTGGTCTGTGGGTCCACATATCCATACAGGCTATGATGTATATTTATCTCGTGTTTTACAGCAAAATAAATACACAGTAATTGATTTAAAATCAGTTCATTTTTAAATCAGTGTTTATTCATGTTGACAAATGCCCAGCAATACATTTAAGGGAAAGTAGTGATGGGGCAACATGGACATATCACCACATGCTGCAACAGGACACACGCAGATGGTATTTTTAACAAATCACTTCCAACTAAGGAGGAGGTCCATTTGTGCTAACTACACATGGCTTATTTGCATATGAATGATGTAAAACCAGGTGACATAGGAGAAGTAACGTGTTAGGTTTGAGGGAGTCTGAAGCCAGAGTAGGGAACTGAGAGAGGGGAAGGGAGAAGGTAGCCCTTATAAGGGCTCCCAGGGCTCTGTCTATGGCAACATAGACAGGGACTGTGGGCATGCCGAGCGCAAGATGTGATTGTGGGATAGGTGTTGATTTCTTGGCCTCCTTTTCAGGACCACGGCAAACAAGTGGCGCGCCAAAGACAATTATTATAGGCAGATCACCACCTATTGCAGGTGGAGACACTTATACAATAGACAAAACCCGATTCATTCATTGGTTGAAATTGTCATGTGACACAGGGAGCAGGTGCTGACACCAAGCAGAATACAGTAACTGGCATGTTCTCTTGTGCAGTCAAAAATCAGGGTTTCTCAGCCCAGTGTTCAGAATTTTCTCATATTTGCACCTGTAGCTCCCATAAACACCTGTGTGTGGGATACCAGGGGGAAGTGACGTATAGTGCTATCTACAGGTGATATGCATGAAACAGTATCTCTGTAAATTTACATGTCTGAAAAGGGCACTTGTTAAATGTGGTCAGGGTGATAACAGAAGTGATGACAGGTATCAAGTTCTGGTTGCTGTTATGTTAGATCTGTGTCTCAGAATGGTTACATTAATTGAAACATTTGCCAGAGACCGTTTATACTGAATAAGGTTAAATCAGTACCATATCCAAATACCCATCATTTTTCAATTCAAGAATCAAAGCTGCTCATGACATGCACGGCTTTTGGAATATTTTCCAGGACACAATGGCGTTGAAACCAAAGGGTGAATATAACCAGTCCAATACACAGAAGAGTATTTTAACCCCTTGTAATGCTATGTGCATGCTTTTTGGGTCTCTAACTATATGCTACATGTAGATAACATAACAAACCTTTGCGCCTCCTGTGTAACTTGGCCACTCACTTCATGTGTGGTTAAACAGGTCAAAACTCAAGAAACTGTCAAATGACCCCATCTCCATTTACAGTGTACCTCGATCATTTAGCTTTTCATTTTTTTATGGAGAATCTTCAACAACATCATAATAATGATGGGAAAATTCAGTTCGCTGCCATATTTTGCTGGATGTAATGCAATTGCCACAGTAACAATTATATTCTCATAACTTGGAAAGGAGGTGTACATATATTACATTGTGGGTGGGTTTATACTAATACCACAGTGGTGTCATTTATTGAGTAGAAAATGGACACTAACTATTACAAATGCACCAAAGTGCCACCATGCAGTTGGGAAGTAGAACATGGCTAGAACAGAAACAGCCTCTGGCGATTGTTAGGAGTAGAAAGGATGATCACCTAAATGGGGTTTAACTTGAACAATGTTACACTGTGCTGGGTTAGTGGCGGCCCAATGTTACAGTGTGCTGGGTTAGTGGCGGCACAGTTTACACCAGCTTCTGATTCCGCCACTGCTCCTAATTAGTGTCAAAGGCTTTGAAAAATGTCAATATGATATGTTTCTTTTTTTATGGAGCTGTATCAGATGGCCTTTAGATATGCCTCGTGATCTAATGTATGTAAAATGGATAGGCCTTGTATCGTTTAAGTTTTGAGGAATTAGTCTCAAATACGGATCGATCACATTAAAAGACAGATCAAGGATGGCAGGTACAGGTTTCTGTATTTCCTCAAATTGTTTCCCATGCTGTGACACTCATTTTAAAAATATTTTACTTTATTTCAGTGTCGTTTCCCCTGCCCCATACAAAACCCTGGAAAAGTTTAACTATTTGATTTCTGGGTTCCAGACTGGTGTTGACTGGAAGTGCCCTAAATTGAGCTGTTTTATGCCCCTTGGTGTACTATATCCTGTACACATCAGGATAACACAGGCGCAACTTAACAGCTGTTCAAGGCCTCGAGGAACTGTTACATGTATGTGTGTTTCTGTTGAGAATAGACAATTATAGAAGCTTATTGTATGTAAAATACACAGTTTGAAGTATTTGTTAGCAAAGCAGTGGTTAATATGTGAACTTGGTCACTTGCCGCAGGGATTTTTGTCACTTCATATCACTCAGATTTTCCAAATT
The DNA here is from genome assembly GCA_964020975.1 of Hermodice carunculata. Classification (NCBI taxonomy): domain Eukaryota; kingdom Metazoa; phylum Annelida; class Polychaeta; order Eunicida; family Amphinomidae; genus Hermodice; species Hermodice carunculata. The sequence continues at coordinate 56,737,446 of OZ026619.1, forward strand.
ACATTGGATAAGAATAATTTTTGTGCAGAAAAGACAGCCGCTGCAAGCTCTAAAATGATACAAATCATATTTATAGCTCACGTCATTACATATAGACTACATTATGTTTTGATCTTGCCAGATTAGTATCTGTCCATTAATGATCCCACCAGATAATTCTGTATAAAATACACTCTGGTTTGGAAGGCATAGACTATTAGTATTAGTGAGCTGGCACACTGTCTGTCATCATAGATGTAAAATGTAATCATACTATGTTCTGTATCATCTACCAATCACATCAGTTTTTTGCTCAGCTGACTTGTCAGCCAGCTGAGCTAAATAAATATACGCTGGGTCTGTGTTTATTGTTCATCAGTCCGTGGGTCAGTCTGTCCACCATTCATTCGTAAATATATTTCTGGACTTACTGGCCACCTGAAACTAAAATTTGCTTCACTTTTACCTTGATACCATTTCTTTACTTGCTACATTTTGGTGACCTTGACCTCATTTTCAAGGTCATGGGACCCATATTTGTGCAAAAGTAGACCTATCAGTCAATCTTATGCATTCAAGTACTTCCAGTTTCTACCCTGTGGTCTACAGGCATCATTAAATTCATCTTGGAGATATGTTTTGCTATATACAGTAGTACCTGCTATTTAAGACCACCTTTACAACAATGTATGATCCCTTATTGCAGGTGATGTCAAAATAAAGTGAATGAATGAGACAGATACTCTAGTGCCATGGGAGGGTGGTCTTTAAAAATTATGGGATCTTGCATGAGGGCTGGTGTTTAGAGCAGGTACTACTGTAATACATCACTAAATTAGTTCATTTATGTTCAGAGTATATGTACATGTATACATAAACTGTATCTGATTATTCTGTTGACATATGAAGCTTCTCTATCTATATATACCCATATGGATACATGAACAGGATATGATTTCATACCAGTGTTTTTCAGTGCACAAATCATTGCCAGTTTTTTCACAGCAGACTAGGTCAAAGTACATGGGACTCTTTTATAACTTTGTGTACAGCAAGTGGAAACTTGTGTACTTGATTAATGGCAGGCACTGTGCCATGTGATTCTGAGTGTAGCTGGTGGATTCTGTGATAGAGATGTTGACAGTGGAGGCTCAGATCTATTAGGGTTGGTGTGGAACTGTGGTGGGTTCAGTATTGTGTCACCAAACTGTGACGGTGCAGTGCTGACTTCTTCAGTTGTGATCATGCCGTAATGGTGATTGGGTGGAGTTATGACATCACAGGGTGGAACAGCTGTAGTCACGAGGAGGCAGTCTGCCTGGGCCACAGTGGTAGTGGCCCCTAGCCTCACTGGCAACTCAGGGTAGCCCTCTCCATGTAGCCGGTACACTCATGGATTTGTGCTCATTGAAAAAGGATTTTGACATGTACGTACCTTCTCTTTGATCCCTCTTCTCCATCCAACTAGGAGTCAGTGTTCTATACATTGTCAGATAGCTGCACCTATACACAGGGCATGCCCTCTTGGTCTTCATACAGAATTATGCACACAATTTGGAGAGAAAAATGAAATATTATAGCGTGGATGTAACTTTGTAACACCTGGCATGACGGGACTTAAGTATAAATTTCACATGTGCTGATGTTATAACTGTATGACATGTTAGAAACCAGCTTTTGGGGCCAGACATGACTTAGTGGAGACAAACAGGGTTCTAGATACTTCAAATGCATGGCTGACTGCCCCCACAATAGGGAATATATATCTAGAAGGGTCTATAGTAGTGCAGTCACGACTCCGTGTTTGATGTGATGAGACTAAACTGCATGTCAGGGACCATGAGTGTGTCTGTGTATCGTCAGAAATTACCAGAAGCAAGATCATTTGTTTGGTTACAGTTGTGTACAATGACCGTTGACAGAAAACAATCAGATGGTGAAAACCAGGCGCAGAAAGACCACAAAGTTGTGAGCAGTGAGCAAAGTCCTAGGAGTACAGTCCAATGGGATTTGTGCACCACTGTGAGTTGCTTTCATTTCGAGGACACTTTCGTGGAGTGCTCTGTTGGGTACATCCTTTACAGAGCATGTTCTGTATTCATCCAGTTTTTTTTTTTTTTTTTTTTTTATGCGGAGGAAAGATTAGGTCATGCATTCAGTTTGGTGGATATCAGTTCTGTGTATGGAATTGGGCATTGTGCAAGTAAGGAGCAAAAAGCACTTCACTGCGTTGATAACTTTGTCACATGCAGCTTGTTCTTTCACTTAGAAATCTGTCAGAAATGTGCTCTACTTTTTTTTTTTTATATTTGTTAGTTTGAAGTTTCATCCAAGATGCTAAAACGTGATGAATGCAGAAGTATCCAGTTTACATGATACATGTGCTTGCTGTGTGATATAGGCTGATGCATACAGCCGTGTTCCTTTGGTGTTATGAGCATAATGTATATATTCTGAGGCATAGAGCCCCATTTCTTCAGTGTTGTGAATTACTATCTGGGTTAGTATGTAAGTATGTCAATGTGTATATATATCATGATGTTAATATGATGTGGTAGAAACAGAAACGACAGGATAATACACAGTGACAGTGTTTATGTCAGTTTCCATCAGTCTGTGGAAACTCATCCATTCTTCACTTCAGCCAGATCAGGTTAGGTTTGTGGTGACTTCTCCAGCAGGGATATTATTATTCATTTACATGCCTGGAGTGAAATGTTTTAAGTATTTCATGTGCTGACAAATAACTGTATTTAGTGAAACCTCATTATAACGACACTCAGATACCCGACATGTTCATTATAATGACACAAGTTTTGAAGGGTAAAAGTTCATTTTTTTGTTGTTTGATTCATTTATCTGACATATTCAGTTGTCTGACACATTTCTAAGGGAACAGATGGTGTCATTATAACGAGCTTTCACTGTATTTATGTTATTGACCAAGTAAATCTGTGGTATGCTTTCATTGCAAGTAAAAAGTCAGGCATTTATTGTAATGGAGAGATTCAAGCAAACTAAAAAAGAAAGCAGGCCAAAAAAATGAGATAATGTTAATTTTATGGAGTGTCTAACAATGCATTGTGGACTTACCTCATGAGGCCAGCATGCTTCACCCTGGCTCGAATACACATACCACTCACAGTGTGGTACTTGCACCAGATGCATTCATTCATTATGGTATCTTTCCAGTAGAACTCTATGCGAGAGGTGTGCTGCATAGTTCTCAGTCTTTTGTGGCACTCAGTAAATTTAATTTAGATGTCAGTGAGTAAAGATCGCAATACCAGATGACTTGAGTCCTGTGAGTGTCTGTCCAAAATCTCCAATTGTGCACCAGTGAAACATACCTTTGAAGGAGTGCAAAATGTAAATGGCGAGTGAACATGGTGGAGTATCTCAGCCAACAAGTTGTCACCGTGGGGCCCATCTCCTCGGTCTTACAGCTCCTGCAAAAAGAGATGAAAGTTAAACATTTTAAAGCTGTGTACCTTTGGGCATGAATGATAGAAGGACAACTTTGCAGATCATCTGAAGGTGTGACAGTCACATTTGTTGACTCATTTCGATGTCATGTATGATTTAACGAGCTGCAAGTCAGCTTGATCTTTCAGTTTGTTTTGAGGGCTGAGTTGCAACTCAGGCCTCATATATATATATATATATATATATATATATATATATATATATATATATACATATATATATATATATATATTAGTGATGGTGGTGTAGGGCCTTAGTCAAAGACTTGCAGATCTGCTGAGCAGGCAACCAATATGTTTGGAAACTAGTTTTTGTACATGTACATGTACATGGCTCTATTATACCCTCCCACCAGCAGCAAAAAGGAATTTTGGGTCAGGAGTACATGTACACTGTGTTCAGCTTGTCCAGCTGTCCATCCAACTGCCCAACTGTCTGTTTGTAGCAGAATCCTTGCAAGCAAAATATCTCATGATTTACAGGCCACACAAAACACAAACTTATGTCAGTTAAACCTTGAGATTATTTCTGGACTTCAGTACATTCTGGTGACCTTTACCTTATTTTCAAGGTCACAGACAGGACCCATGTGCATGCAAAGTAGGGGGTATCCAGTCTGTCCGATATGACTTTTATGGTCAATACAAGACTTGCCATTTATGGATGTGGTTCTTTGCTTAAGATGGTGTGTTTATGTATATGGGGTGCAGAAAACAGGTAGGTGTTAGCTCCAGGCCTTTGCTGGGTCCAAATAAGTGACTCACAGTCTGGGCTTGATTCAGGTGAAGTTCTAGAATCTTACAGTTTCTTTCTTGCATTCTCCAGAATAAGTTTCTGTTCCTTATGATGGCATACAAACATGGACAAGGAGTGTTAATTTCTTTGGATACAGTGTATATATATATTTTACAAGTGCTTAGAAATAACACCAACCCAAAATCACTTTCCCATAACCTCCCTCCCTCCCCCCCCCCCCCCCCCGATTACATAGACTACAGGTATCTAGTTTATTTAGTTACATGCATTTTCTTGTGCTGAAAGAGTGACACCCAAAACCACTTATCTATAATCAAATTAAATTTTGATCATTGAGGTCAGATATGAAGCTATTATGCATAGGTTAATAATAGTATTTTCCAAATACAAGTGTTGAAGTTAACTTTTTTCTCTTCTCTTTTTTATTCCAAGTTGCTCATGAGTGGGCAACCAGAGAAATTTCAGAAGTCGCCCCACTGCTCATAAGTTGCCAAGTTTCCATCCATAGGGGAATGAAAAATTCAGTCAGATCTATAAATTTATGAGTCCAGCTGACTACATTGTATGTGACACTTCAAACCTAACTGTTTCTATCCACAGTGAAATACCTGTGAATGACAGATGGTGCAGTTCTGTTCTTTACTCTGTGTGAGTCCTGGGACCATGATTCAATAGGGTCACATGATTCAATGCAAACATAATATAAAAACTAGAGGACTGTGACAATCCTGTGCTCAGCTGACCTTAAACGCACAGACTGAAGTGGTCCTTTGACTTTCTTAATAATTTCAAGGTCAGCTTTTTCCAAAGACCATCATTTGATGTTGACAATATCAGTCTTTACTCACACAGCTCTGGAATCATCAGTTTTTAAGTGAAAAGTGACGGGGACCACCATTACCAAGATATAAGCCAATTTTATTTGACCTTTTAAGGTCAAAGGTAACAATACCAAAAGAAACCTCACAGATGTTTCTTAGTGGTATTTAATTGTACCCGTGGAATTAAGATCCACCGTTCATGAAGATATAAGCCAATATATCAGTTTGACCTTTCAAGGTCAAAGTCAAAATTGAAAAAATAACACCGATGAGTCATACAAATAAAACTCAGGTAGGAACTTTTCATTTTGATTACTTTAAATTACTAGCCTGAAGTCGGGGTGCATCTTCTAAGAGGGTTTTTCTGCAGAACAAACTGATGGAGATTAAAACCTTGTAGATGTATGAAAGTCAGGGTGTATCTTCTAACAGAGAATTTACGGTAGTAATCAACATGATCAGCAAGAATGTATATATGAACTGACAAATACCTGATTGAAAAATCTGTAAAAAAAAATAGGGAGAAACACCAGCAAGAGAACAACTTTACTTGACCTCCCACAAGAAACAGTTCCACCAAGTTTCAGCATAATCTGAGCAGCAGTTTTGGAGAAGTCAAAAATTGCTGTAACATGCAAAAACTCATTTAAAAAAAGTTGAGAAAGAAAACTGCAGCACCACCTGTTGGATAGATTTAGGTCTAGGGTTGCCCAGAAGTGACTGTATGCAATTTCAAAGCAGTTGGCCAAGCAGTTTTGGAGAAGATTTTTAAAGATTTTGCTGAAAAACAAAATTAATAAAAAAAAAGGGTCAGAAATATGAAAATCATTAGAGAATGACCAATGAACTAACCTGGTACAAACCCATGCAAGGTATATTCACAGCAAGTTTGAGAAGGAGAAAGCTGACGGTTTTGCAAGTACAAAAATGTAAATGTGACCAGAAGATTGACAGATGACTGACCATCCTTTAAGTTTAGCTGACTGACAAGTACACTGAGCTGAAAAAGAAATTTGTAGGAGCAGTTTTTTCTGCACCTGCAAAATTTGAAAGATGCCTTAGGAGCAACGAGTGACAGAAAAAGTTGCTTGATGTATTTGAAAGGTGTCTGGGATACTAAAATACCTGCTAATTTTGAACCCTGCAAATAGATAACAGCGTGTGTCAATATACTCTCATATGAAAAAAACATTTGCCAAGAACTTCAGTTTAAGCTCATTCTATCATACATCCACCAGATGCAGAAATATCTAATTATGGTATCAGCAATGCATAAAAATCATATTTCTGTTTACATATTTCAATACCATATAACAGTAATCTAGGTTACAAAGCTTATGTGTAATTTTGCTTTCAACTTTATTGTGATAATGTTGTGGTCATGAGTAAATCACTATCCACAACCGACTGCTGAATTAATTTTGCTGCAGCAATCCCAGAAACTGTACAAACCATTTTTAGCAATTTCCCATATACAGGCAGTGATATGTGTTCTATGTATTGAACTTCAGTTTTCTGACTCAAATAAAGTCAAAAACATACATGCAGAGGAAAGAAAACATAATGAGGATATATTTTTTGTATGTGTGTAAAAAAAATGCAGTCATTGGAGACAACATTTTTGTGCCAGATGTAGAGGGCGAAATGAGAAGTTTATATTTCATATGTGCAAAACAAAATATGATATGGTGAGTTACGTGTTGACTGATAGAGTTATGCTGTTGCATTGGCACAGTGGACAATGGACGTGTATGTGGGCTACATGTGCATCCAGTGTCTGAAACATGCCAGTGGTGAAGCACCACACACAAGTCACCACCACAGATACTGATACAGCTTAGAGTAGAACTAATCAAATGTCATGCAGACGTGTCTTTGCACAAAAAAAAGCACATGTAAAAGCTGGCCTCAAACAGTCTGTTCCTGATACAATGTAATACAGATACAATGTAATACAACCAGAGCAAATTGACTGAGGGTGATGAACATTAGTGAACATAATTCTCTAGAAAGTGGCAAATGTGGGTGGACTGTTGGAACTGATAGATGAGCATTTGCTTGATGTGTTGGGCCTCGTCCACATCCATGGCAAGTAAATAGTTCTCCTGATTGATTCCTGGCTGCTTTTACCTTCATCTCAACTGAAGCTCTCCCAGTCAGCCAGCCACTAACTGATTTTGAATTCATGTTCATGAACTGTACATGTGATTTTTATATTTTCTGATTGGTACACAGTTATCACTTGGCTTTTGGTTGGTCCTACATGTGGATTCCCAGTGGACAGATTGTGCTGGTGAAAGGGATCGGTCCTTTGGCTACTTCAATAGTGGAAAATGGTGCACAAATGTCAAATGTCACAGGGCAACTGTACAGCCCAGATGAATGGTATAGCATTAACAACATATGATGGGACCATTACTCTACACTCGGCTGATGCCTGCAGTTCACTGTGCTTCCAGACATATCTTGATATGCGTTTCTATCAGTTCAAACTTGTATTCTAATTTACTCTTACCGTATACTTTTAGAAATGGCGTCGCCGTTACTTCGTTCTCCACAAGCCTCCTGCTTCAGCCAGCCTGCCGGGGTCCTATGCCTTGGATTACTACACCGAGAGTTCGCATAGGAAGGCAGTTGGTAGCATAGATCTTGACCAATGTGAGGAAATTCTTTCTATGCTGAACTCTCCTCTTCATGATAATTTGCCTCTTCATGATAATTTGTTTGCCATCCGCACCAAACACAAGCATAAGGATCGCACATACTACCTATCTGCTGATTCTGAAGCCGAGATGAACAAATGGGTGAATTGTCTATGCCAAGTATGTGGACTCAAGCAGGATGATGAAAATGGTAAGTGTTTCCCCTGTGTATTGATACGGCAGGTCTCCTTTAGATAGGAATTCCCCTTGCATTACCATAATTACATTAAACAAAGGCAAGACTATGGACACAGGGGATTTCACACTACTCTTGTGACACACCTTGCTTTAACCCTGTCCAGTCCCAAATGGCCAAAAGCACTGGGATGTCACATGGTCTTTGTTATTGGGACATTTGGCGTACTGACACATTCTAGTTGATTGGCTTGTAAGTACAAAACATACTGAGTAGCAACTGTAGATTAGACCTGGCATGATAACATCCCTGAAAAGCTGTCAGTGCATTCTATTAAACCAGGAATGGGCTCAAGTTCATTCATGGTTCCAAACAGTTGTATTATTGTACAGGTTACCCTATTGTAAAATAACATATATCACAGAAGACCAAATTTTAGTTTAGCAGCAGAATGGACAGCCTGAAATGACAGTATTTAGCTGCCAATGTATTAGAGAGAGAGAGAGAGAGAGAGAGAGAGAGAGAGAGAGAGAGAGAGAGAGAGAGAGAGAGAGAGAGAGAGAGAGAGAGAGAGAGAGAGAGAGAGAGAGAGAGAGAGAGAGAGAGAGAGAGAGAGAGAGAGAGAGAGAGAGAGAGAGAGAGAGAGAGAGAGAGAGAGAGAGAGAGAGAGAGAGAGAGACCTTGCTTTTCTGGGTTTAAACCATGAACTGACAAGAAGGCTATGGAGATTAACAAGGCCTTTCCCCTCAACAATATTCTGTGGCATATGGGTTGGGTACTGTAACACCCATACTGCAGCTGTCAGGCAGAGATATGACCAGGCACCTGCTGGCAAGGAAGGGTTTTTTTTTCGTGTTTTTTTTTTCGTGTTTTTTTTTTTTTTTTTTGCTTTTTTGCTTTGCTTTTTCTTTTTCAATAGTTCTCATTTTAATGATCCCTTTTCTGTTGACATAACATGTAGCATGAAAAAAAATTTAGCAGAAAATAAAGGACATGTGGGAAAATACTCCCTATGTGGCTTGTGTTAGATAATTTGAGGGGAAAGAGGTGATATATCCAAGTCAGTTACCCTAAGTCTTTTGGAGATGTCTTAAACCTTGTTTATATTTATTGTCATTGCCTCATATTTATACCTACCCTTTGGGAGGGAGCATTATATTTGTGGCTCTGCCTTTTGGTCCAGTCACTTTTTGAACCTGATATGTTAAAAGTGCCATAACAGTTTTACTGAAATTTGGCCCAAGAGTAAAGGAAATCAAAGGTGACCTGACCAAATATATAGAGCACTGTGACCGCAATGAGACTGTTCAAATCAAGGTACAGTGGTCTGTTTTTATTGCAGTCCCAGTTTTTCACATGAGTTCAGGATGTGTAAAAAATTGTAAGCTTAATTGACTTGAGTCACAATAGCATAGACAAGATGCACCTGACATCATGTGAAACCAACTGTGTATTTGTGAATTAATTATTGAAAACGAAGAGGCGTGTTGATGTAGGTATAATGTTCATGCATAAACTGGCTCTGCTTTTGAGTGTGTCAGGGTCCCATGTAACTCAAACTACTTGAGGTCTGTGTTTTCTGCTGGACTCCTCCCACGCCTGTGTCCTGGTCGTACAGTGACACCACCACCGTCTGTGTCTGGACAAGTACAGAAATGTTAAGCCTGTTTTAACTCTGTGGACTTGTCAGTCAACTGAGTTTAGGTATGGTCGTCTGTCCATCTCATCCACTTGCCATCTATAGTTCGTACACAAATAAAGGCTCCCATTCAGCAATTCTGGTAAAAAAATTTTTAACCAATTTGCCTGCTAGCACAGATTGCTTGCTTAATTCTGATAGTGCAGCACACATCATTCTGGAAATGCCATCAGATTGATCAATAGCACCAAGTGAGTCTGTTTGGCAAGCACTTTAAAATTGAGAAAAAATCATCTCAGGGCAATTTTAGCAAAAAGGAGTCATAACAGTAAAGACATGTTTAAATACTGTTGTACAATTATCACTGAGTCCTAGTATATTATGAAACATGACAGAAAACGTTATTAACTGATATACCAAAGTATTTTTTATATCAAAATGAATTTTTTTTTTTAAATGTGAAAAAAGTGTGACCATGTTGCCATCACAGAGTGGTGATAAACACAAGAAAGTGATCAGGCAGTTCTGTTGTAGTTTTACAAAGAAGTGGGGACATAAGTATTTATATAAAAAAAAAGTTGTGATACGTGTGTGTTGGGCAAGTATGAAACTAATGAAAGACATTCTCTTCCCACCTGTGCTGCCAAACAGAATTAATGCAGAGTACAGTGTCAGAGCATTCATTTTTTAACCTGGCTTACATCCTGGAGTGAATGACCGACAGAGTAGGCCCCCTCCAAACACACTCAAGCAGCAACACATCAGGGGCCTTGAGACATACAGCTGTACAGGCTTTAGGAATGTATAGTGAAACCTTGCCTGAAAGGAGCTTGATACATATACCTGTACAGGCTTTAGGAATATATAGTGAAACCTTGCCTGAAAGGAGCTTGATACATATACCTGTACAGGCTTTAGGAATATATAGTGAAACCTTGCCTGAAAGGAGCTTAATACATATACCTGTACAGGCTTTAGGAATAAATAGTGAAACCTTGCCTGAAAGGAGCTTGATACATATACCTGTACAGGCTTTAGGAATATATTGTGAAACCTTGCCTGAAAGGAGCTTGATACATATACCTGTACAGGCTTTAGGAATATATAGTGAAACCTTGCCTGAAAGGAGCTTGGTACATATGCCTGTAAAGGCTTTAGGAATATATAGTGAAACCTTGCCTGAAAGGAGCTTGATACATATACCTGTACAGGCTTTAGGAATATATAGTGAAACCTTGCCTGAAAGGAGCTAGGTACATATACCTGTACAGGCTTTAGGAATATATAGTGAAACCTTGCCTGAAAGGAGCTTGATACATATACCTGTACAGGCTTTAGGAATATATATAGTGAAACCTTGCCTGAAAGGAGCTTGATACATATACCTGTACAGGCTTTAGGAATATATTGTGAAACCTTGCCTGAAAGGAGCTTGATACATATACCTGTACAGGCTTTAGGAATATATAGTGAAACCTTGCCTGAAAGGAGCTTGGTACATATACCTGTACAGGCTTTAGGAATATATATAGTGAAACCTTGCCTGAAAGGAGCTTGATACATATACCTGTACAGGCTTTAGGAATATAGTAAAATCTGCCCTAAAGGAGCTTTATACATATACCTGTACAGGCTTTGGAGGTATACATGTTGTGAAACCTGTCCTGAAATATCACATTGGCATCTGAACATTAGTCTTCAAAAAGAGTATGTCATTCTTTGGAGATATGAAAACATTAAAAGTGGTTGAAAAAGTGGTCTTTCAGGAGAGGTGGTCTCTTGTAAGGATGGTCTTTCAGGAGAGGACCACTGTACGTGATACCTGTAGTCTAGTACAAAAGTTCACCTAGTGCTGGTGACTGGAGGTCATCTTCGTGCCAACAGGGTCTAGAATATACATGTACATGTACATGTAATCTTAACAGTAGATCTCAGCTAGTGAAGAAATCTCTCATGGTAAGATTGGTTTCATTAATTGGTAGTGATAGGTGCTCAATAAAAAATTTGTAACATTTAATGTGATAGCATGATGGTACAATATATATTAACTCTTTCAGTGCCAATCATGTCTAAAGTCGATCTACTAAAGTCAAACTAGTCTGAATTATCATTAGGATCTCAGATTTGTATTCCTCGTAAAAAGACCTTTCACTCAAGTACCAGCATGCATATAGTTCCAGAGAGAATTTCCCAGGTCAACAGCTTTTCTCAGCATGCATTGGGTGCATTGCCCCTGTGCCGAGAAAAGCTGTTGACTCAGTCCAAAATTTGGCACATAAAGTGTTAACCTGTATCTGACCTTTTGTGTGTCTATCAATGGCAATTTTGTTCAGTATTGAGTGATTATCTGATACATGTAGGTACTAACATTGAGTACACAATTGAAAGCAAACGCACACCCTGTATTTGATGAAAATTTCAACTCCGATTTCAAACTTGAAAGTAAAAGAGCACTGACTAAATGAAATGAAATATGCCTTCACTTAAGTGACTTTCGTTGCTCCTTAAGTCTTTGACAGCCAAGTTTTGACAGTCAGCAGCTTTCCTCAACACCCTCTGAGCTCGTTGTACTCAAAGCGTGCTGCGGAGAGCTGTTTACCCGGATGATTGTTATGTCCGTACAACTGTAGGCACGCTGGTACTGGAATGAAAGGCTGCTTACAAAGAGTCCCGAGTCTAGCATTGTTATGTCAATTCAGAGCACATTGGCTTCTGTTAACTTTCCTCGTTAAAAGACCTTTCATTCAAGTGCCAGTGTGCCTATCGTTCTATAGAGAATATCCCAGGTCAACAGCTTTTTTCGGCACGCATTGGGCACTTTGCCTCCAGTGCGTGCGAAGAAAAACTGTTGGCTCAGTCCAAAATTTGGCACTGAAAGAGTTAAAATTGGCAATGAAGGAACTGAATGTTATTTTCCATTTGTGAGCAACAATAAATTGCAATCTTTACCAGCACACAGGGAGAAAAAAATATGATGGTTGTGTCACAATGCCTAGATATAGTTCATTGAGTGAAGTTATTGCATCCTCAGCCTCAGTCAGTGCTGCATGGCCCCAGGTGCAATAAATGCTGGTGGGTGGAGGGTCTGAACTTAGACCTGGAACTATGGACCAAGTCAGTAAGTGGTTGTAAGAGTTGACGTGAAATCAATTGACATATACAGCACAGAAATTTCAGGTCGTCAGGATGTGTCAAAATATGTGTTTCAGTTTACATTGAATTTATGAATGACAGCAGGGTGGAATATGGAGATGATTGTGATGAAAAACTAAGAGGAGACTGCAGTTCCTTGTGGATGCTTAAGTCCTTGTACATGTGTATATAGCATCCAGAGTGGGCTGACCAACAATCAATACTTCCAGTTTGACGACAAGCCGTACTTTTCATGGGCCAAGGGATTTTGTGCTCGCAATAAAATCAATTCTTGACCAGCTTCTCTCAAGACAAATTTAGATCAAATTTATTTGTGTTTCTTGGAATTGTTCTAAGGGTCAGCAGACTAATGAAGTGAGAGCCCACAATGGGAAATACAATGAAGGCGGAAACAGCAGTTAAATCTCGGCACAGGTGGGCCCAGGAAATCCAATCTGCTAAAAGGGAATGTCACAACTTGTCACAGAAAAACATTGAAATGTAATGAAGATACAAAGAGGTTCCAATTAAGGTTATTGATATTATGAATTAGTGAATTCCTGATGTGAAGCTAGAAATATGGGAACATTACATGAAGGAGAGAGAAAACTCAGTAAGCCAGAGGATGTACATATTCTGGTTAAAATATTGGCACGAAGTTTATGAGGTTCTAAATATAGCCAGACAGTTCTTGGGTCTGTAGTACTTTGGGTAAACACAGGTAATTGGATGAGGTGTATGCGAAAAAGGATATTAACATCAGAATGTCTGTATAGTTTGTCAAATATAATTTGCTGGTTTGTTTATCCTTTTCTTGTGGTAATCATTGTCATCTTGTGCTGGGTCAATTCCCAGTAGTAAAAAAATGTGATTTTGCCAGACGAAAGTGCATGCAAATATGTTTGGATTATGAACATGATGAAAAGGGCTGAAACAGTCATGTATCTTAATAGGCGTGTGATCTTTCTAGGAAATACATTCAATTATGTTCCAGACAGAAATTGCAAAAACCGGTGTTTGCATAGGGACGGTGTTTTTTTTTTTTTTTTTTCTTTTTTTTTTTTTTTTTTTTTTTGTTTCTCGTGAGAATTAATGGATATTATGATTTTTCAGACATTTCTAGTGCATTGGAACAGATTTCTTGTTCATTTCTAAAAAGTCCAGATATCTTTAACTCTTTCACTGCCAAGTTTTGGACTGAGTCAACAGCTTTCGTCAGCCCACTTTGGGTGCAATCCGCCCAAAGCATGTTGAGGAAAGGTGTTGACCTGGACCATTATACAGTGTGGAACTATAGGCATGCTGGTACCTGAATGAATGGTCTTTTACAAGGAGTATGAATCTGGTATCCTTATTATAGTTGAGAGCAGTTCATCAAAAGTAGTTCGGGTTTAGTTGCAGTTGGTGTTAAAAGAGTTGAATTATGTAGCATGCTGTGATAAAGGCACTAACCCAAATTTTCCATTTTTTACTCTGCTGACTTAAGGTCACAGAGCTTATATCATCACACATTATCTGTCTGTATGTCAGTCAATTCATCTATCTGTATGTAAAAAAATATGTGTATTCAAGAATTGAAAAAACTACCACGATAAATTTGTCACTAAACCGGTCGACAAAGCTCATGTTTACATGTAAAGCATACCACATATCTGTGATGCTACAAGGATTGGACAGTGAATCTTACAAGAAAGTTAAATCTGCTGATTCTATAATCAAGAACCAACTAGAATTAAATAAGTCAGTGCGTTTCATCCTTTCAAAGGAATATAGCTGGTTATCTGTCATTTATGCAATCGTAAAAATGCACAAAAATCATGTGAAGCTCATGTTAATTGTTGCAGCAGAGAAATGTGAATCAGAGGAGATTACTAAAAGGTTTACCAACATACTGGAATTAGTGAGAAGATCATATACCAGGTATTGTAAAAAGGTCAAGATTTTCACCGGTGTAAACAGAATGTGGATTACAAATTAAAACACCAAAGATATTCTAATTGATATTGAGCAAATAAGCAAAAAGAAATCTGCAAATTGTGTCAATATTTTACTTCTCCACTCTCTACATTAAGATCAACTTGGAATACCTGAAAGAAGTACTCGTATCAACACTAGACAATGCATTCAAAGGGGGTACCTGTCAGTACATCAAAGTTTCCAAAATCAGAGCTCAGTTTGACCGGCATAAATGAAGAGAAATCATACACCAGAATAGAAAGTATCCAAATGATAAAGTGTATCATAGATAATGCTTACTTTTCTGTTGGAAACCATAGTTACCAGCAGATACATGTATTAGAGATTTGGTGGGAACATAACCAGCTCCTTACATGGCTAATGTGTAGGTATATACATCAATGAATCAAAATAGATGAAAGAATCAGTGAAATCAAATTACATTGTAGTTAAAAAACATTATGAACATACCCGGAAGTTTCATCGATGACCTATGCACTTTAAGCAACCATGATGACATCAAGGTGAACTGGGAAAATATCCATCCTAAAGAACTGATCTTCGATCTGGAAAATGATAGCAACACAAAGGCGAATTTTCTTCAGCTTGAGATTGAGATAAGAAATACATCACAAAAATATTTCACAAAAGAGATCAATTCAAGTTTGAAATCATTTCTTATCCAGACTCAAAAGGAAACATTCCAGAAAAAAAACAGCATATGGAGTCCCTATTAGTCAAATAATCTGCAGTGGTAGAAACACAATGCTTACATGTACACAAGATTTTGTCCAACGTTTCAAAATATTGATGAAGAAGATCATTTGTATAGGTTACAATAATGTCAAAATACAAAAATCTATACAATAATCTTCCACAGGCATGACCATATACTAGGAAAATATAAATTGTCTTCACAGGATCTAGTTAAAATGTGCCCAAGTAATAAGTTTGGAAGGATATCCTGCAAGTGATGTTTAGGGTAAGGGTGAGATTTTGGCCAATAAAGTATACTGAAGCCCTGCCCCACCTAGGGAATTCCTTTTTCCATGTCAAGTGGAGAGGCTGCATTTCATGATACATTACGTGATCTTATATGGTCCTCCTTAGTCATTGTCATACTTGCAGTGGATGAAGGAGCCTTTTGGCTTATCACAATTAACAGGGTACAGTAAAGGTTTGTGTATGGAAACATTCAGTTTCTGAGAGATGTCCGTTTGTCTGTCTGTAAACGTTTGATCGTGAATGCAATACAGTCCACACTTTTCAAATTAGCCCCCATGCAACTTTCAGGACATATTGGGTGTATAAAAATCTAGGTCGAGTTCGATATTGGTGGCATGATCTACAGTATTAAGTAATATATGACTCAAAATGTGAAAATTTTGTTACCAGTCTAGCGTCCTTGATTTGTGATAAATCTTCATGAAATTTAGGGATATGGTGGAGGAGTTCAAAATCTCAGTGGCATATGATATTAGTGGTGTCACCTATAATTTGACAGAAATTATAAGAGTACCGGTAAATATGGTGAAAGATATAAAATTATGTATCTTGAAAAATAATTGAGGTAGACATGCCAAATTTATAGGATATCTAGATCATATCCAATGGTAGAATGTTTCACCATATTCATTCCAATAGTAGCACACTGTTCTAATGCAAAAATTTCCTGGAGCAGACATGGTTTTTGCAGAGTTTCGTGATAATGGTATGTCTTAATTTAAAATACCACAAGCAAATTACATATGTACATGTATTATAGAATCCATATGGAATAAGATAACCACAATGAACCCTATTCTTTCATCAGAAACAGTTATTTTTTTTTTCAAAATATTGAAAAATACTGAATTTTTAATAAAAACCCCAAGATTAAAAAGTGGAAGGTGTGCTTCTATTAGGGCGTGTGCTACAATTGGGATGAATACAGTATAATATCAGTGACCTATTTTTGCAAGGTCACCAGGCCTATAAAGTTGAATGAGGTGATTTTGTAATGGCAGGGAATGGTTTTGACAGTAATGGCAAAGAGAATTGAGCCTCTAGCTCAAAATTGCCTCTGATTGCATTGTACATAAAATTTTACTTGGTGATCTACCCTTTGGGTCACTGTGACTCAATGATCATGAAGTTTTGCACTTGTCTAAGTTGATTGTTTATTTTCGATAACTCAAAAGTTATGACAAATAGACCATGTGTAGAAAGCTGGATACAAGACACACATTTTGAATGCAAAAGTCTTTTAATCAGAGTTTAAGGTGAAGGTCATATGGCCATTTGGAATATAGGGGTCACCAAGTGAAAGTCTTGTGAACGCTCTGCAACGCACAGTTTTTGAGGTAGGCCCATATAACTTTTAAGACTGTTAAACTGTGTAAAAATCTATGTACTTTTTGATATTAATGGTGCCACTGACAGTATGGGTCAAAATATGACAATCGTGTGACCAGTGTAGCATCCTTAATTTCTATGAATCTTCTTAAAATTTAGTGGGATTGTGGAGGCCGGAGGTCAAAGTCTTTAGTGGTACCACCTATGGTGTGACAGATGTTAAGAGGTAAAATATGTTGAAAGATATAAATTCCATATCTGAATTCCATATGTAATTGAATTAGATATGCCAAATTTATAGGATATATAGACCATGTCCAGTGCTAATATGTTATGCAATATCAATGACCTTGACCTATTTTTGTGAGATTGCCAGTCCTGTAAAGTTGAAAGAGGTGATTTTGTAATGGCAGGGTATAGCTTGGACATCAATAGCAAAGCAGAATTGAGCATCCAGATCAAAATTACACTTGATTGCATTGTACATAAAAGGGACCTACTTTTGGGGTCACCATGACCCAATGATTATGGGGTTTGGTAAGCGTTCAAGTTTAAAATTGCTTTTCGTCAATAACTCAAAAAGCTATTATCTGATTTGAATGGACAAACTTTTTTTGGATAGCTGGACACAGGGCGTAAATTTAAAATTGAACCATTTTTTAATCAGAGTTGAAGGTGAAGGTCATATGAACAACCAGAAGCAGGGGTCAAAATGTGAAAATCTGAATGCTCTGCCATCTGTAATTTTTACTCGATCATTATAAAATTCAGTGGGACTGTAGAGGTCAAAATCTTGATTGATGGAGATACTAGTGGCACCACCTATGGTTTGACAGAAATTATGAGCCAAAATTCAAACCTTGAAAAATAGTTAAACTAAACATTCCAAACTGATAGGTTATATAGATTATGTCCAGTACTACTATATTGTGGAATAGAGATGACTGTGATCTAGTACATGTATTTACAGGTGACCTGGCTTGTAAAGTTGAGAGAAATAATTCGATGATGGTAGGGCATAGGTTGGACATCAGTGGAGAAGAGAATCTATCCTCCAGATCAATATTTCACTTGAACTTTGTGTTCCCAATCAAACAGTAGACACATTAGTTTACCCAAACTGCTCTTGTTTTGTTTCCAGTCTTCATGTTATTGTACTACATTACAAGTCAGCAGAGCACTATGCCCATCGTCCTCTTGTTTAAATTATGTAACATGCCCTAGTAAAAGCACAACCCAAATTTTCCATCTTGTGGGCTCCTGAAACAATATCAATTATTTTTCTTGAACAATGAAAAATAGTCTTAAATGAAACTGTGTAGGATTAATTTGCTGTGAAGATTGATTATTCAAAGTTGTGAATGATCCAGTTTACTCAGTACCACAAAAATCTTGTTTGATCATGTGAATGTTAGCACTCAGACTGACGTGAGTTTGAATGGATGAGACTTATTTGAAGAGTTTGGCTGGATTTTTCAACAGTTTTGCTTTTAGTTTCTGATGGTTTAGATTTTCAAATTGGTCCCTGGTTAAAAACCAGTCTGTAGGCATAAAAAGAGGGCGAGATCTTTCGACAACCTCCATACCAAAACAGTGAAAACCACAGATCATAGACTTCTGTGTGGCTTGATGCTACACATACCATGTACTGCAATGTTCTCTTGATAAATTGATTGTGCAAATCAAATTTAATTCCATCTGAATACAACTGCAAAGGTCTATTGCTATATTAGAGTCGGAATTAATTGTGTGAGATGGCTGACCCAACTAAAACTTATTTGGCCTGGATTCATGATTGTAGATTAAAAACAAAATGTCGCGCACAGAGATAACGAAGTTAATGCATTTCAGTGTAGCTGCTCCTGGGGCAACTCTAATCAAATAAGGTTATGTTCAGCTCAAGTTTCCGGGTTTACTGGAATTGAACAGGATGTCAATTTAAATTGTGTAGTGTGCATTGTGCAAATGTATGCTAATTGGAACACCTCTGCTTGGTAGAGCCACAGTTTTCACAAAACTCCATTGTGAGTGGCCAAACACAAGTAATTTCATCAGTTTCAATAACACATGTGTGGCACATTATGGGTATATGTTTTGAGGTGACATGCTTGTGAGTTTAATGAAAATGTTGAATATATTGGTCATCCTGGATTTAGTACCTGCATGCACAATCATTGGCACATGTAATAAAGTCTTGAAAAATGTTTTAAAATATTTAAAAATAGAGGATATTTTTCTTCATACATTAGAGACATTTTGCAAGATGCCACATGTTGCCTGAATCATGGAAAGGTTGTACAGTGAAAACTCATTATAATGACACCATCTGTTCCCTAAGAAATATGTCAGATAACTGAATAAGTCAGCTAAATGAAGCAAACAACAAGGGAAAATGAACTTTTGACATTCAAAACTTGTGTCATTATAATGAATATGTTGGATATCTGAAAGTCATTATAATGAGGTTTCACTGTAATTTAAAGGGTTTCACTGTGCATGAAACAGCATTTTATTATTAGTTTTTAATTTATTATTTTCATTTTAAACAAAAAGAGTAATATGTATCTGAGAAAAATAGTAATCTTACAATGCAGAGATATATACATATATCAAAGTTAGAGAAAGAGAGAAAAAAAGAATGGAGGAGGAGAGAGACTGTTGTTGATGTGTTTGCTGCTCAGCTATTGCAGAACCACTTTGCAACAGGGGATGCTTGGGGGGGGGGGGGAGAGAGAGAGAGAGAGAGAGAGAGAGAGAGAGAGAGAGAGAGAGAGAGAGAGAGAGAGAGAGAGAGAGAGAGAGAGAGAGAGAGAGAGAGAGAGAGAGAGAGAGAGAGAGAGAGAGAAGAGAAGAGAGAGACGGAGAGAGAGGAGAGAGAGAGAGAGAGAGAGAGAGAGAGAGAGAGGAGAGAGAGAGAGAGAGAGAGAGAGAGAGAGATGGACAGGTTGTTCGATTGTTGTTACAAACTTGGCTGGTCAGCCATTTAAAAAACTGCTCATATTGTAAAATAGCCTGCTTGTGGTTACAGACTTGTGCACTTGTTCCCGACTTATCTTCTCATGTGATGTAGACCCTGTGTATGTTATTTCAGACCTGTCTGCTCAACCAGTGGCAAGCAGTTTTATTAATTTTAATGTCAGAGATGTATAGTCAGCTGGGGAGGAGGAACCAATGTGTAATGTGGACTTAATGCTTGTTTCACATGCCTGTGCCTAGCTGGTGACATGCAACTTCTTTGACATAGATCGTGTGCTTATTGTTTCAGATGTGTCTGCACAGACTGCAAATAGCAACTCAACCCAGGTGATCCAGAGCCAGACGTATCCACTGACACATGCACAAGAATCCTCCCCAATTATGTCCCCCACTGAAAGCACCAGCTCCCCTCCCATGTCCCCACAGCACTTCCAGCAGGACCTTTCCTCAGAGGACGATTCCTCCGTGTGGGCTGCAAGTGAGCGTTCTGCCACACCTGAGGCTTACATTCCATTGGGCAACTGTTTCAGTGGTCCCAATAAGGGTGGAGATTCAGGCAGCAGTGGCGGAGATGATTTGTTGAACAGAGTGCCGCCACCAGGGCGCCAGCGTGCTAGTGTGTCTAGCATCCCCGATATGCCCCCACCACCACCACCCGGCAATCAAGCGTCAATGTCACCACAACACTTTGATGGACAGTATCCATTGCCACAAAGACCTGCTGGCCACCCGGGTATATCGTATATTAATCTTGAAGATGGTGGGGATGATGATGGTATATATAAAGTGCCCCCAAAGCATCATGTCTTGGACCAGGAAGAGGATTTGTACAAAATGCCACGGCGCAATACAATTGATGTGATTGAAGATGAGGGTTTGTATAAAGTACCACCGTCACGCCACGGCAGGCGGGCACCAAGCTTAGACTTTTCAGATGACATTAGACAGTCAACTATGTCAGGTGGATCATGTTTGTATGATGTTCCCCCAACACGAAACGTACAGCGTGATAGTCTAGAAAGGAACTCTAATTCTTCCAGTGGTAGTCGATCCTCCGGGGGAATACAATCACAAAAGCCACCCCAAGAAGATTCAGCTTATGACTCAGGAGAGGCTGGGGATTTTCACCTAAAACGTCATGATACTGAAGGATTAACCAGCCACTTACAAAATACATCTATTGACCAAAATTATGATGTGCCACCGAGCAGATTGCCTCCCAAAAATAGTCTGCTAGACAGTGTGCCTCCCCCTCCCAGACCTCCTAAAGTAGGACCAGTAGACCCCTTGGTAGACATGAGGTATATTAATCTACCCCCAAATAGCAGGAGTCACCCTGGGTATGTACAAGGGGACTTCCATGATAACAGGACAAGTGTTTTAGCAACAGGGCAAACGGTGGATGAAATATATGATTTTCCTACCAAGAAACATAATGATGCTGATATGTTGGCCATGTCGCCACCACCACCCCAGGCGTGTGGCACGAGACAACATAGGTATGTGAATGCTCCTACTGGATACCTGAACGAAGCAAACACAGAGAGCATGTACATGGCCATGGACCCCAACCAGAGTGAGGAGGTGTATCTACCAATGAGGAGTGACAACAATAGAGATGCAGCAGCTCTCAATGTAAAAGTCTCCCCATACCCTCAGGTTACGAGGATGGCCTCAGCTGTAGAGTACACTAACTTGCCACCTGGAGACAGCTTATATGATTCGCCATCTTCAAACAAGCCAGTCCGGTCTTTCTCGGAACGACCCAACCCTGCTCCTCGCTACCTGAAGAAAGCAGGGGACTACCACCTGAATCCAGGTAAAACTCCAGCTCTACCCTCACCCTGTGTCATGTTGATAGCCACACTTGCTAATATTCTATCTGTAGGAGTATGGAGAGCTAAATTTAGCTCATGAGGAATAACTTTTCAAAAAATATCTTTACACCGTCAAAGTGCCAGTCATGACTAGAGTCACATAAATATGAATTGAAATGATTCGACCAGCAAATTCCTCATACAAAGTCCTCTCATTGAAATACATGGACCTGCATCAGGTTCCTGTGATTTAGAATCTATGAGTCTACTGTAAATGTATTAAAATTTAGAATTGTGATAAGAGAGAAATTGATATCATACCAAACTAAAAGCTGTTAAATATATTTGATGACAAATAATATATTTGATGACAAATAACCAAGATTACATACCCACAAAAAACTAAAATAATGTATTTGTGAAACAAAGCCTCAAAATTAATTACCTTTACAACATTATAATACTTGATGTACATGTATGGCCTAGCAGAAAACTTCTGTGCCAATGGTGTCAATTTGTTTACTAAGAAGTGCTTGTTGTAACCCTTGAAGGGATTTTGTAAACACAACAGGTAAATTGTGGAGAAAGCAAATAATCTGATATTTATGATAATTTAAGTGACCCCAGATTGGATACCTAGCTCTGATCGCTCTTTGGTTACAGGTAAAATGAAAGTGGTCTGATGCTACAAATCTCATCATTTCCCTGTGATACACCTTTGAAATGAAAAATGCAAGTTATCCTGATTAATTGATCCATTTCCCGTTGAATCAAGATTTAATCAACAGCTTGCTTTCATGTGGGTTGGGTATAAATGCAAGCAGCTCACCCACGCCAAGGGAAGTTGTAAATTTGAGGCGTATTATTATTGGTCTCATCTACATTTCTCATTCAAATTGTGTTTTGATAAAGTTGAAATTGTCCAAAAAGATTGAAACATGTAACGTTTGACCTCCAGCCAAATTTGGCTAGTTTAAGGGGGGAAAGGGTTAAACTAAAATTGTGTATGCTTTTAACTTGTGTCTTCGGTCATACTCACTTTTTGGAAGCGACTTGGCAACCGCATATCTATCATGTCTAAAGCAAGAAATGTAGATTACAAAGTTCTTCTGATCAAATATGAATATTAAAGAAAAAGTTTTGACATAATATAAATTGAGCTTACAGAAAATGCGGATTTATCTAATACCTTGTACTTAATGATAATTGAACCTGATAATACTACATGTAATTGCTTATCTGATTTAAGAAAAAGACAAAACACCAAAGAACATGCTAAAAGCCCTGTCAATAGGATGTATTCATATCTAAATGCGGTCCTACTCTTAACACCTATTGAGCAAAAGAGGGAGCCACCTGCATCAGGGCAGATCCATGTATTTAGCATGGTCAAAAGTACTTTCTCAACAAAATGAACAACACAAACACACAATAATCTTAAGAAAATGTATTAACATATATTTGAAACATAAAGGATGCCTAAAATAATTAGAAATGGGCTCTCTTTTGGTTGAAAAGGTGTTATTTATGGATGTTTATGTAGTATATAATACAAATCTGCCCTGATCATGGTGGAAGCATCAGTCTGTTGCCCCAGCAACACAGGAAGTGAGCAGAATCGCAGTTAAATATGAATGTCTCCTTTTCAGCAGACCAGTATACATATATTGTGTACAATATTGTATGATTGTTTTGCCAGGACTTGGTTTAAGAGCGAAACTGTGTAAGTGAAACTAGCTTTACGTTGGAAACGCAAGGTGCAGAGGCAATAGTTGATTAGATCAATATCACTTTAATACTGTGACAGTGTAACAGGTGGTGGCATACCAGTGTAGTGGCATGAACCGTAAAATAAATACTGCAGTCTAACATCTGGTGTGAAAGAAAAAAAAAAAACAAGACAAATTTTATCATGTTAACGCAAACCTTACCATAAGAGATTTAGGTAGCTATTGGACGATGATGATAGTGAAACCAAAATTAAATCAAGTTGAGTGAAATTGTTTTCTCTATTCATACCAAAAATGAGCAAATCAGAGTGACTGTGCAAAACCCAAAATTTTGGATATCTGTATTGATGTGGATCAGAAATGAGTATGGGTAACCAGTAGATGAAACGTAACTGGGTGCATATATATTTTGTACACAATAGCTGTGTTGTCCAAGGTACATATGGAGTTTAAAAATTGATTACATTGCTCCAGTCTGAAGGTTGATGAGTATCAAAATGTGACAATACACAAGTTTAAAGTCAGAACATACATAATTTAGTATTCCAGTGAAAGACTTCGTAAAGCTTTACAGCTTTACACTATAAAACATAAAATTTACTATTCCACTGAATGACTTGATCACCTTTCAAATTTTAATTTCTACAATTTTTACAAAATTGCTAGGAAAAATAGGTTATGGTTGAAGAGTTTTTGTCACAAAGGGTTAGGATAGGAAGTGCCCAGTTTTTTTAGATCCTTTTAGAAAGATAATGATGTTGCTTTATGCTCTCCAGGGATATAGATATTAACACTTTAATGTCTGCCTCATGCATGACTAGGTGGCGTGGAACACATGCTTAGTTACATTACTGGTGCTGCAGTCATTCTAAAGATGGGACACTCTTGCCATTCTGAAGCTTGTCCTCATTAGTCTAAATAGGTAAAGCCTAGCTTAAGAAACCACCTAAAAACCATATTGCAGTAATTTTTTGCTTTCCTTTTTTTTTCTCTTTTTTTCATTGTAAGGGTCTCTTATATACTGTTTTCACCCTTACATCAACCTTTAACATGTTTTTAGTTGCAGGAAAAGGAATGTTTGAATGGAATATTTAAATTGTGTGTCGTGTGCCCAGCCTACGCCAAGGAACGAAATGTTGTGTTTTTTGTTATTTGTTTTTTTTTTTTTTAAATGACTACAATTTTTATGACTCAGTTATACATATATTTATGCTGTAAAACATTTATCAGGAAATAGGAAATAGAACCCTGAATATGATATTCATTATGTGTCCTTTTTCTGGTACACATGCAACTCAAATTTTACCCAGAAAAAAAAAGAAAAGAAATTTTGATCTTCAATTTGTTGTTGTTGGTGGTGTTGTTGTTGTTGTTGTGGTTTTCTTTTTCACATACATGTAAATGATTTTGAGGTGGGAAAGCGTGGCAGTCTATGTAAACATCTCTTGTTCAGTCTCTTGTGATTGGATGGAAATTACATGTTTTATTCAAATTAGTCCTAACAACATTTTCATTGCAGAGGTCATAAAGTATTTGTTGTTTTTTCTGATAAGACCCCTGCTGTATATCATTTGTGTAAACAGGAAATGATGCAGGCAATTATTGGTTCAAGTTTTCAAGCTGGTTTGACCTGATTGTGCATATTTTTGAATTTCAAAAGCTATAGGAAGGTTGAACTGTGGCCAAGTGGATTTAACCACATTTTCATGGAAACTGTGATATATGTAACTGTAAAGCTGTAATTACATAAATTTTTGATATCCTGAAAGCAGGAGAAAATCAAGCAACTTGAAGCATCTGGTTATTGTGATTGTAAAATTATGAGGACTGGAGGGAGTATGAGAGACAGCTGAACATGAACGGTGACATGTTTATTGAACAGTGTCTTCTGTCCGCGTGGCACTCAAATACAAAATATGAGCTCTGCCAGTAATTATCATCAGGTTGCAGTGCCCTCTGGTAGGAGAAACAAATTTACTCCACATGTATGATGTTAAAAGTTGTAGCTGAAATTACTATATTCTAAAATTTGGTAAAGAATGGAAAATATTGATGTCTTGTTTGAAAAAAAAAACATCCATTGGAATTTTGTTACTATACAAAATGTAATTTTGACATTCGTGTCATTTTGATTCTGTTTAACTGCTTTTAACTTGTGATAATATTAATTCATGATTGTTTGAAAAATTGAGGTGATTGACTGAAATAACTGGTTGACGTAAGTGTGACTTAAAATTTTTTAAAAAGGGATTATGTGAGGGTCAATAAAGGATGCAGGTGGGCTGGAATTGAGGTACATGCAGATGGGGATGTGGAGGTTTTGTGTGTGTGTGAACCCTGTAGGATTCATGAACTATGATGTGTACAACACATATATACATTCATGAAACCTTCAAGGTCAACGGGACAAAATTTTTATTACTTGCCGAAATTTAAGGGGGTACTTATTAGAGTTTTTGCACTTACTGTAACAAGTACAGTAATTGAAGTATAGAACAGGTGGTTGTGGGTGTAACATGACCCAACAGATCAAACATTTGTGGTGAAAAGAAAAGATCAAGTATGTTATGTTACACGACAGGTACCGTACCTCTCATGTTTTCAGTTAAATGTTGTGGCCACTGAAAATTGATATGTGAGAATACTTTGTATTTTTCTCAAATGGTGAAAAAACAAGCTTGCTGAACTGTTCCAGTTTTGATTAATGAGAAAGAAGTTTTGAAATTTCATCTAAGCAATACCAGTAGTTTTTTTTTATTAATAATTTTATTTTGGTTCTCAGTGAGAAGATTTAAACAATGTAAAACTTGATCAGGAGAAATTGCAAGCACAAGACAGTTCTAGTGCACAAGATCAAGGTCACTTTTTCTTTTTTCTTCTTCTTTTTTTCCCCCACAGAGAGGAGAGGGTTATTTGCAGTGGAATTAGTTTTTTATCGCAAAAATTGAATTAAAGTTTCAAGGAAATTTAACAAATGCAGAAATTTGAGTAAAAGTGAACTATATAAAGAGTCCCATTAATCAGAAGAGAAAAGCTGAGCAAGTGAAAGGTTAAGAGGAGGTGCCAAAATACAGTGTGCAGCTCTACAAAGTAATGGATGCAAGGGGTTAACTATAATATTGCCTTGAGTAATAGATTTGACGTTTTTGGCTTCTGTAGATGGCGATCGGGAGGATACATACACCATTTTCCCCACCCACAGGACTCTGAGCTTCAAGCGTCATTTGAACAACAGGTTTGCCAGACTGTTCCTCCATACATATATATGCCTTTGGGTCCACTTTGCCGATGCAGTGCTCAGGGTTGGGACTGCTTCCTCATGCTTTGGCTCTTGGTTTTATTTACACGATTAGTGTCCATAGTTGTTCTGACTATCTCCCAGTGGTCCATGCATTGCTACATAAATCTCATTTTCAAGACAGTGGAGTCTTGATTTAACTTGGTGAAACAAATACAAAGAATCCTGGCACGGTAATCTTTATGAACTATCACAGTGTTGCTCCTGAACAGTCCAAGCTCTGTGTTTAATGTCTGTGGCGCTGTCAGTGCAGCAGAAAAAGCACGAAGATTTGTCTGTGTACAGGGCAATAATACTAGTTTTCAGACCATTTGATAATTAGAAAGTCATGACTAAAAATTAAACAAAAAAAAAAAACAAAAAACAAAAAAAATCCCACATCATTGCATAGTCTGTTTTGCCTGTTTCTGTCATTTGTCTTGGGAAATTCAATTTTCCTGGCATTACTCAGCAGTGTGTGTGCCACTAATGTGTTTGGGTGATAGCTGGTGCTCCCAGTAGAATGCATCTCTGTTGTACCCACATCCATTTGTCTTCTTTTTGTCCCTGTTTGCTTGTATTAGATAGTACTATCTTAACTCCATAGCATGCTTGTCTGGGATGCTTGCAGACTTACTTCACTCTTTGCTACCAATGACAGACACACAAATTATTGAAAATACTGCACTGTCTACCTGTGCAACTACTCTGTCTACTTCTATCTGTCTTAGGTACTCACCATAATTCTCCTGAAGCCCTTTCCTTAATTTTGCATTTTGTGTGATAGATTCATCCTTGTGTTATAACTGAGCTGGTAGGTATTGACATGACTCCTCAAACCACTAATCATTTCATGAACCATTGTAAGGGTACTAAGTTGCTTTGCTGGCATAAGTTGATCCCACCATTGTAGTGTTGCTCTCCACCACTAGGTGAAATCAGTGTTTGATATGCCTGCCATGCAGAGGGATAGCTACTAGGTGGAGCCACTGTACAGTTTGGGATGGCTGTATGGCAGCATGTGCTGACAGCCTGCAGCACTGTTAGGGAAACAGGGACACAGGGTACAGTTTGTATGTCACTGACTTAATTCTCTTTGTTGATTCTTGTTGCTTTTACAGGGAAGGATCTGGTCAGCGTGTGACACTTGGCAGTGTTGACTCCATGTGTATTGTCCATTGTATCTGAAAACTCACCTACAGAACTTTTGTCTTGATTTCTGTTGTGTTTGTAGCTAGCGTAACTCGTCCACCTAGGCTGGTCCTGAGGGGTTCCTTGGACCTGTAAGTACTAGTGGGGTGTTAAGACCAGTGTGGTGACCCCTGTCAGTTGAAGTCTACCCCTCTTGTTTTGCCACTGGTATGATCTGCTCCCTGCTTGTATGTCATCAGTGCTCCCAGTAGCCCCCTGTCCAGGTGCCTGAGGACATGGACAACAATGTTATGCTTATTTTTATCCAAGTTATTAATGTCATGGAAAACACACTGTGATACCCATAGGACTCAAAGAGGTCAAGTTAGTAGATGAGACTTTGTAAAAGAGCAGAATTTACTGTAGACTTAGCACTTCAGTTGCAACAGGGGTAAGCACCTCTGTACATACAGCACACAGTGACTAGCGTGTACCACCCAGGATGGTACAGAAATTGTGAGGTATGTCTGTTAGGTCTCGTAAACAGTCATGGCAGCAGCTGGGAACCATGGGATAATTTTTTACGCATTTCAACAGTCCATTACCTTTACTGTTGTCTGTCAACATAAATTATATCAATGTTTGTAAGAACTGAAGAAAGAAAGGGTCTCGGGTACCCAGAAATTTCTGTGACAAGTCTTTAAAATGTTATCTTTGCCCCACTGCCTTTCTGTGCAAGAGAGGACCTAGTTACTGGTTGTTAATCTCTATGGGTAACACAGTGTGGAGTAGTGAGATCGTCGTGTATTAACAGTAGGCAAGCAGAGTAACCCAATGTGTGTGCAACTTTGGTGTTTTTTTTTTTAATCCTGTCCATTCTGAAAACCTGACTCGATGTAGATGAATAAATTCAGTGGCCTTGTTTTGAAGTTCAGAACTTATAATCATACTGACACTGTGAGATGAAACCTGACTTGATGTAGATGAATAAATTCAGTGGCCTTGTTTTGAAGTTCAGAACTTATAATCATACTTACACTCTGAGATGAAACCTGACTTGATGTAGATGAATAAATTCAAGCATCGAAAAACTTGATTCCCTCATTTATCCTCATAGGCTGCACCTTTGTGTCCATAATGTAAAAATGAAAAGATCAGATATTTGGCTGCCTCGTTGAACTTAGTGTGGAGAGACACCCAGAATACACCTCCCTGCTATCTTGAACCAGGGAAACAGAAATAAATAAAAAAACTTCCTGGAAATAATCATCATTTTCGCATTATATATTTTTTATATTGATGGATAGAAAAAGCTTGTGGCATGCGTGGTGCTTTGCTGTAGGCATAAGTCTGCCTATAGAACTGAAGCCAGCCTGATAGAATGAAGGAGCCTACTGTTTTGATACTTTTTGTAGTGTCTTCTTGCCACCATAAATAACTTGATTCTTCTAACACCTAGAATTAAGTCATTGCTTTAGTTATTTTTTGTGAAGTGTTACTTTTGTTGTCTTTCCTAGCTGGTAGTATTTGTTTCAAGTTAAAGCAGCATTTTTATTGAGTCCAGAATCAGGTGTTGTCTTTGATTCCCCAATATAATGCAATTCCAACCCACAAGCTGGACTGAGATGCATGGGCAGACAAGAAAGCCCAGATGTGTAGAGACATGGACTTGAAGCAGTATTTCAGTGTTTACTTCTCGTCTGATCACTGGTATATACTTTCACAGCTGTCTTACTGCCTGTCATTATCAAAGCCGCAATGTGTGGTTTACAACTGTGTGTCAACCTTGAAAATCACATTCTTACAGCTATGTCTTTGATTTGTGACCCTCGAATGATTTATGTTTTGAGTGAGGAAGAAAATGTCTGCTATTGGCTGTCAGTCTGATGGATCTATATACATGTATCCATACACTGTGCACTGTTGCGGGTCTCTCCTGTACACATTTATCCATATGCTGTGCACTCTGTCAGGTCTCTCCTGTATGCATGGGTTAAGATCTATACTTGCTTCTCTACTGACGTCAAGACTGACTGGTATATAGGTTAGTCTTCGTCTGAGGTCACCCTTTTTTCACAGTTTTTATAGTTTTTAGCAAGAGTAAATACTTCCTGGAAAACAAGACTTTTTTGTAAATCAGGCAAAAAAGTTCAGAAAGAAATATGACCAGTTTGTTGTGGTATGAGGAATATAATGCTATGATTGGTAAAATTGTTGGCCTTTTTTTAAGGTGTGTGCATTATGTTACACATGAAACAGTATGTATTACATATGCTTGTATTGTTACATGTATATCTTTTACATTGTTATACTTTGTGCACACTTGCAAAAAATTTACCACACAGGCCCTTTTCGTGTCATTACTGTAAAATGCCATGATTTAAAATCACTTGTCTGTGGACCAGAATTTTGTCATATAAAATCAGTTTCAAATGTCAGTGCTGGCTAAGCATACATGTGTATGTGGGTTAGTTCTCTGTGTGTACATTTGCCTGCCCTACTACCTTACTATGCACAATGCCTACTGCACGACCAGCCTGGTACCAAGCCTTGACATGTACAGCTACTATAATGTTATACATTGGTACCATACATTTCTGTTACCGGATTAATGCCATGGTTAATGTTTTTTTAAAACCACATTCAAAGTAAGCTAAAGTGAATAGTAAGCAGTGATTGGTTGTCTATGTTCTTTCAACTGTTTGCATGATGAGTGATCTGAAATATTCTGACATGTTAGTTGATTAAATAACACTACATTGCTGAATCGTTTATTAATGTTATGTGTGTGAGCACATGAGAGTATGTAAATATGTGTACATGAGTTGATATAAGGTGCAAACACATTACAGTACCCTACATATATACAAGAGCATATAACGCATGCATGTGAATGCACGACACTGTTAATGTGGGTAATTATAATTCATCAGTGGCTATAACAGCAGAACTTTGGTTTGTGTTTTATACGTAAGTATAAATCTTTGGTGTGAATCCACGAGAACATACAAGCATGGTTCAGGTAATCTACTGTGCAATGCTGGTTCAGAAAACAGGACATGTCAGTTTTAATTGTATACAGGGTAGACCTGTGGCAGTGTTATTGTAAGTGAGCTCAGCTTGATCACTGTCTACCTCATGTTGGTTGTCTTCAGGGCACAGGGGCGTGGCAGTACATGCAGTAGGCAGCACTCGACGTCGTCCCTGGCCTCCCGGCAACACTCCACATCGTCTGTGTCCATTAGGCAGCACTCCACGTCTTCCATGGCCAGTAGACACACCAGCACTTCCAGCACTAGCTCCTATAGTGACATGAGGCGACCCAGTCCCTTCAACTCGTAAGTCTCTCGCCAGGATCACCCCCTATCCACTGTCCACAGCTTCGTGCATTCTTGCTGTCATAAGGTTTGGCTCTGATGCAGTCTTCTGGTCACACCCATGTTTCATGCTTTGTGTCCTGTTGGTTTTTGTAACTTTTTCCTGGTATTTTGATCCTCCAGAATATGATATTTCCAAAGATCCCCTGGAATATGATATTTGGATCCTCTGGAATGTGTGGATCCACATTGTTATTTACACTATCTGTACTTGTTTTTTTCCTGTCCACAAAAATATGCATTTTGTTTTGCCACTTGATCTTGTCGCTCCTTCCAGTGCTTGATTATGGCCCATGTTCCATTGCTACTTGAGTCCTGTATTGGCCCAGTCTGTTACTATGACCATTCTTTGGGCTCAATGCCTCATCCCTACAGTGAATGCTTCACCCATTATGCCATGTACTTGATGCATCAAATCAACACTGATTGAGTCTTGAGCTCTGGCGATTTCTATCAGCATCAAAATTGGTTCATCATCACTTGCACTGCTCAATTCCAACCTGCATGCTCTTGTTCCAGTGCCTTGCTCACACACATGAATAGATCGATCGTCTTAAATGTGCATCTGGTATGAAAAAAAAAGAAAAATCAATGGCTTGTAAATACATGTGGTGACATCTTGTGGACCACGGAATGCCCTGTTGGAAGATCTTCATGCTTTGCCATATACCTGTTACATGCACGTGATGTAGGTGACTACATCTGTGGACATCCTGCCTGTCTCATCCACTGCCTTGCCCTGCGATGCTTGCATGACCTCAGGAGTTGAGGTCTTTGGCCCACGCCAAATGTCATTCCTGTACTTCCTGTTCATCAGCAAGATTCTTCATGATGACTGCTTTGATCAGGGGAGGCCACTAGCAGACACTTGCACTGCCTTTGACCACATGGCTGTGTCCTGTGGAAGATAAACAGCAACAGACTGTTTATACCCTTCTGTCTTTGTCATATCACACATTGTGCTGTTTGCATGGACATGTAACATAAGACCATCTCTCTAGTTTTTCTTTACCATATATGCACAATTTTTTTCCAAGCAGTATCATTCAGGAAGGTTAACAACTCAGAAATTTTTACCTTTATTGCTTAAAAAAATAAAGGAGTGTATTCATGAATTAGGAAAATGAATTAATTGAAATTTGGATTTTTAATGAATTCAAAACATTTTTTTTTTTGTTGCTTCTATAGTATTAACAGTTCCAGTGAATTTTGAATAGAACAAACATACATATGTGCAGACTTAAACAACTGGTTTTAAATGAAACTTCTCCCTTGTAAGTAGGCTAGGCAGCTTAGTGTTACATTTATCAGGACAGGGCTTCCACACTTCACCATATATAAGGAGACATGCTGCATGTTGGCCCCTGTGATTGACATATTGAGTGAATGGCAGCCTCGGGAATGACTTGTTAAGTGCCTGGCTATCTTGTATTCATACTTGAAAGATGGATATTTGCTGTGAAAAACAGTTTGCGCGTGAGTCATGTTCTTTAGACTGCTGTGCTTGTGAATCTTTGTGCATCGCTAGGTAAAAAGTGGGGCCGTGTGGCCAGTGATTGATGAGCCAGTAGATGGCAGCACTGATTTGTTACAGCAGTATGAAATTGGATGCGATGAGGTGCATGCTGAGTACAAAATAACTACACCTGTCGGTGTACTATTTTATGACTTGATGCATGGTATGAGTTCAGACCCATTTGGCTTGTTGCAAGTCCACCAGAAACAGCAGTTGTGACACCCTGTCTGCAAAGCAGCACAGGCTGAGGTCTTGCATGCTGCTCCACTGAGGCTCATCATGGTTGCATAGGATGTGTGCATATTGCCTTGTAATTGGTTCATGAGGTAAAGAGAATCAGAACTAAGTAAGCAGAAAGACCATACCCAGTTGTCTCTATACACTAACATTATATATATACATATATATTTTTTTCTGAAAACCCTCACTTTTGTATGTATAATTTTGACTCTTAATCCTTACTTTTATGTACGTACACATATGACCAACTCTAGACTGTGACATTTGTGGCATATGACTGATGGTGGACCCTTACTTTGGATTGATTTTGTCTCCTTGGTTTTTGTATATATGACTGAGTGTAGAGTGTGGACCCTGACTTTTATATGTATGACTCTTACTCTGGATCCTGACTTTTGTATGTGTGAGTTTGCATTTTAACCCCCACTATGTATGTGTGACTTTAACTTGTGAACCTTACTGTAATATTTATAACATTGACTCCTGACCCTGACTTTTATATATATATGACTTTGACTCTTGGTCCTTCCATTTATTATAATAATGATAATGATAATGATAATAATAATAATAATAATAATAATAATAATAATAATAATAATAATAATAATAATAATAATAATAATAATGGAAAAAAAAAAAAAAAAACTCTTCCATTTCTAAGTATGACTTTGATCCTTGACCTTGGCTTTCAAATGTGTGGCTTTCACTCAGTACCCTTACTTTTATATGTATGACTTTGACTCTTGACTCTGACTTTTATATGTATGCCTTGCTCTTGACCTTGACTTTCATATGTATGACTTTGACTCTTGACCCAGACTTTTATGTATATATGGCTTTGACTCTTGACCCTTACTTTAATATGTATGGCTTTGACTCTAGACCGTGACTTTAGTGTGTATGACTTCGACTCTTTTTCAGCCTTTTTCATATGTATGACTTTGACTTTAGATCCTTACTTTTGTTACATCCAACTCTTACTTTGGATGTTTACTTTTTAGCTCTGCTGACCAAAGGTTGCAGAGCTTATAGTATCACTTACATCCATCCGTCCATCATTCTGTCTGTCCATAAACTTTTGGCTTGTGAGTGTGATAACTAAAAAAAGTTTTGATGTTAGCCCTATATAATTTTCAGGACTTATAGGGTGTATGAAAATCTAGGTTCCTTTTGGTATTGGTGGCGCCACCTACAATATTATGTAATATAGGGGTCAAAATGTGAAAATCTTGTGAACACTCTAGCATCTTTAATTTGTGGCAGATGTGCACCAAATTTGGTGGGATTGTGGGAGAGGTCAAAGTCTAAGTTGCTGAGGATACTAGTGGCGCCACCTGTAATTTGATGGAAATTATGAGCCAAAATGTGTTTGTCAGATGCAAAATTCCATATTTGGAAAAGTAATTGGATTATACTTGCCAAATGTATATGATATTTAGACCATGGCCAAAGGTAGAATGTTATGTAATATCAGTGACCTTGACCTATTTTTGTGAGGTCACCATGCCTGCATAGTTGAAAGAGGTGATTTTGTAATGGCCAGGTGTAGCTCTGACATCAATGGAAAAGAGAATTGAGCCTCAGGTCAGAATTGCACATGAGTACATATTACATAAAACTGTACTTGGTGACCTACTCTTTGGGTCACTGTGACCCACTAATTATGGAGTTTGACGCTTGTCCAAGTTTTTTTTTTTTGTCTTCAATAAATCAAAAAGCTATAACCGGATTTGAACAAACAGACTATATATGGAGAGCTGGATGTTGGGCACATATTTTGAACGATAATAATTTTTTGATCTGAGTTGAAGGTCAAGGTCAAATAGCCAGTTTGAACATAGGGGTCATCTTGTGAATGCTCTGCACCCCACATTTCTTGAGATAGGCCCATATAACGTTTAGGAGTTACTAAGTGTATAAAAATCTTTGTCAACATCAATGTTGGTGGCACCACCTACAGTATTATGTAATGTACAGGTCAAAATGTGAAAATCTCGTGACCGCAATACTGTCCACAGTTTTCAAGTTAGCCCAATATAACTTTCAGGACTTATAGGGGGTATAATAATCTAGGTTGTTTTTAATATTTGTGGCACTACCTAGAATATTATGCAATATGTTGGTCAAAATATGAATATCTTGTGAACACTCTAGTATCTTTAATTTGTGGCAGATCTTCACCAAATTTGGTGGGATTGTGGGGGAGGTCAAAGTCTAAGTTGCTAATCATACAAGTGGAGCCACCTATAATTTAATGGAAATTATGAGCCAAAATGTGTTTTAAGATATAAAATGTCATATTTTGAAAAGTAATTGGATTAGACTTGCGAAATTTATATGATAGATAGACAATGTCCAAAGCTAGAATTGTGTGTAATATCAATGACCTGGACATATTTTTGTGAGGTCACCATGCCTGTAAAGTTGAAAGAGGTGATTTTGTAATGGCAGGGTGTAGCGCGGACTTCAATGGCAATCTCAACACAGCACCAGACAGGCCTATGGGCCTCTTGTAGTGCATAATCTGTGTGTCCTTGATGTTCTGTCCCAAGGTCACTGAGGACAAAGTTAAGAATTCATTGTTGTCTTGGCACATGCAACAGTATTCCTCACAGGAATTTCACAAATAAGCTATGAATACATGTGGAGTTTAGTGCCATCTGGTGGACAATTTTACATTAAATGTACATAAGCTTTATATGTTCAGAAGCCACTTGAGGACTCACAACGTTGAAATGAACAGGTGCAATATGGCCACGATGCCAGCAGAGCATTATTCACATGGGCCTCTTGTTTATGGATGACATTGATTTGTTTCTCAAAAGTAAATCGAGCTGTATTAGTTTACTGGTTTGTAAATGTGAGTAAAGTGGTTGTATAGACTTGGACAGTGGGTGTACATGTTCAGGTATCATTCTGCATGTGGCCCATTTGTACTGTACATGTACTATATTTAGACAGTGTTTTGTTGCCACTTTCTTCTTTGATGTTTCATTCAAAGAACATCAATGATAGGAATTTCTGAACCGATATGTGATAGTAAGCTATAACGGAGCTTGGTATATACATCAATAGAAAATTGTATGAAAGGTTTACATCAGGATGGCAAAAGCCTAGGACAGGGAAAGCACTGTTTCCACCAAGTCTCAAGTTGAACTGCCATGTATGTAACATACACTGTGGAAGAAATATCCAAATTGATCTGTAACCTTTTGCCTCTTGAAGTAAAACTGAGTCAGCATCAGTCCTTAGCATAGGTGTGGTACCTGACGCTGGAGCCGTACCATGAATGCTGTCTACCTGGAGGCTGCCACCCTGAAGAGGCTTTTCCGCAGTTTTCGTTCAAAACATTTTTCATTCATGTGAATTTTAATTTTTAAAAACCATGGAAGCAAGCCATGTTTTACTTCCAGCTATTTAAAGTTGGTTTAAGGGGAAAAAAGGTTAAGAAAGCCATGCCACTGGCATAAGCACAACAAAGCAATTTCCTACATCACAAAAAAATTCGAGATGCAGGTGTAGAGACTGTAAAAAGAGTGCCGATGTCAGGTGTAAATACTATGCACAGAGTGCCTATGTTAGGTGTAGAGACTGTAAAAAGAGTGCCGATGTCAGGTGTAAATACTATGCAAAGAGGGCCTATGTTAGGTGTAGAGACTAAAGAGTGCATATGTCAGGTGTAGAGACTACTTAAGAGTGCCTATGTCAGGTGTAAATACTATGCAAAGAGGGCCTATGTCAGGTGTGGAGACTAAAGAGTGCCTATGTCAGGTGTAGAGACGATGTAAAAAGTGTCTATGTCAGGTCTAGAGGCGATGTAAAGAGTTCCTATGTCAGCTATAAAGACTATTTGTATAGGTAGGTCTAACAAATTGAGGCAGTCTCCAGTGGTGGTAAGAAACTGTATGTCCCAACATTTTTCTTGATCTCATACCAGGTCAGTGATCTGACCTCTGACACATATGTCTTGTTTCAGCACAAATGTTATACATTCAGTACCATAATGTGGAAGCAGTGCATATATGTTGTCATGGTAGAAAGTAGATTATGATTATGAACAGAACGCATAGAAATGGCCAGTATAGAATTGTTGTTATTTCAAAAGCAACAGTGGGGTAGGCAAGGCTAACATAAACCGCTTTGATGATCACTATGAATGTAGCAGTCTCATAATATGTTGCACTTTTCAATTTACTTTAACCCTTTCTGTCACCTGCACCATTTGATGTAGCTGCTTGATGGTGTGTGAAGTAACAGAGGATATCAGGCCCCTGTGTATGTCTTGGACAATGTCTCAGCATTAAAACGACTAATGAAGTATGAGATCAGCCCAAAGTAATATTAACAGAAGAACCCCAACTTTCAGCTCGGCTGACTTGTCAGTCAACGGAGCTTGTAGGATGGTCTGTCATCTGTCAATTTGCTGTCGGATGTCCATCCACAATTCACATTTTTTACTTCTACATGTATTCCAAAACCCCTGGCCAGATTCACTGCAAACTTGGAAGGAATGTACCTTGCGTGGGTCTCTACCAAGTTTGTTCAAATGGTGATGCTCCAAATTTGTCTTTTATATTTTTAATGTTTTGTTGTTTTTTTAATTCATTTTTGGCAAAATTCTTAAAAATGTTCTCGAAACCACTCAGCTAATTGCTTTGAAATTGCATAGGGGGACTTTTGGGACCCCTAGGTCTTAATTTGTTCAACATGTGTCGCTAGAATTCTTGGATTTTTCACGAATTTGAAATTAAATTCTTGTCATTTTCTTCTGACTCAGCAGACTTCACATATTGGCTTATATCTTCTGCATGGTGGTGTCTCCTAGGCCCATGGTTACTGTTAAATATTAATAGGAAAATAACTATGGACTTTCAATTGGTACAGTTAATTTTGACCCTGAGTGACCTTTAAAGGTCAAACTGGTGGTATTGGCTTTTAGCTTAGTAATCATGGATCCTAGAATCATAGAAACATAAAATAGTAATGGGAAAGTACCTATGGGCTTTCATTTGGTGTAGTTAATGTTGTTTGACCTCGAGTGACATTGAAAGGTCAAAGTGGAGGTCAGAGTGATATATTGGCTTATGAGTGGTGGATGCTACACCCATAGTTACTATTAAACCTTAATAGGAAAGTGCCCTGGGCTTTCATTTGTTGTAGTTAAGGTTGACTTTGATTGGCCTTGAAAGGTCAAACTGGATGTCAAACTGACATGTTGGCTGTTACACTTCTTGTCTGGGCTTTAACTCTATTATCCTTGGACCTGGATCATCATCAGCAGCAGCAAAACGCAGGACCCTCATGGTCCTCATGTTAAACATCTAGTATACAAAATGAGGCTAACCTTCATGCCCAAGACAAGTGATTTTACCTGCAGACAAGTTGTAAGACTGGACTAGTCCAAATTTGTGATATAGTCCAATGGCAGTTGGCCTCCAAATCATATTTATGCTGTGTGCATACAAATGAAAACTTTTTCTGATTTCTAAAACTGGTCACCAAGTATTTATTGGTTTGTTAAAACTATCGTTGAGAATGGTCTGTGTTTTCTATTTTGTTGGGAACAGACTGTGATCACTTCAAAGTGCTCATTACCAGTTGATGTATCTTTTCTAGCAAATCAGAGTATGACCTCCCACCCTTGCCAACCAAGCGGCGAGGAGCACCTTCCGAGTCCTCTAGTTCAGAGGATGAAGAGGATACAGACAGTCAGGGAGCGTCAGTTGACAGTTTGCACACCAGAGGGCACCAGGTGAGACTTGAGAATGGGAGTGTATTAATGGAGCATAAATGCTAGAGTCACAGTATGTGTGTGTGTGGGGGGGGGGGGTACTTCTGGGTCAGCACAGATGTATCAAGTTACCCTTTTTAATTATACGTTCTCTGTTAAAAGTCCCATTTTTTATTGTACAAAAAAAGAAAAAGAAACAAGAAAAATTAACTACACACAAGGTCCTATTTCTGTGAACTTGTTTTTGGTAGTGGAATTTTCCAATCATGTATATGTCACAAAACCTCCCATGTAAGAATCTGTTTTTACTGGCAGTATTTGTAACATGGAAGACTGAAGGGACATTTATGTGACATGCATCCTTGTAAAGCTATGCTGCATATTTTTGGTCAGGACAGGATTCCTTAGTCAAGATATTTCAATTTGAATGCATTTAATCTGAGAAAGACCTGTAATGAGCTTATATGTCAGTTTACAATTAAAATAAGTGCCTTGGATTCTGTTGCTCAGTCTGTGAACAAAGGACCTGATGAAGGTATGTTTTTGTGTCAAAATCTTTCCCCAGTGACTGGTGTTTGGGTTTTGAAATCATAACTCCGTGACTAGGAAAATCTGCTTCTCTTCAAAGTTTGCCATATCAACCTTGTAGAAATATACAGCATTGACCAGGGGCAAGAAACACGGGCAATGGTCCACTGCTTATTGCCTGCTCAGCAGACCCTGATCCAGGCTGCCTTTACTTTCTGGCTTGTACAGGGAATGCTATGCAGGCAATGTTGCTTATGGTGAACCCATCAGTATATATGTCACTGCTTCACTTTCCTACCCATCAGCCACCAGCTCCTGTGTGTTAAATTTTAAGAGTTTTTTTGTTTAGGATAGAAGTGAAGGATTGGTTTCATTTTATCAAGATTTTTAAATTTGTTATCAGGATGGAATTTGGAGATAAACTCAGTAAGCTTTGAATTTAATGGGAGCAAGAAGTAAGGAGGTAAATGGTTTTAGAAAGAACACCTAATTGAATATTGGTGATTGGATTGTGTGTGGGACATGCAGTATTGTCGTGGACTTGTACGAAGCAGCCATTGTTGCTATAGATTTTCCTGGGACTGTTCATGTTAACCATTATGTGCTTGGGGCAATACAGTCTGTGTTGCTGTGGATTTATAATGCTGGTCTCCTGAAAGTATGCTATTTGTACATAACAGGTTTGGGTTTGCTGATGCAGCAGAAGGAGTGCTGCATTGGACAAGGAAATTGAATTTTACAAAAGGCTTGAAAAAAAAAGCCACCAGGAGGAGTATAACTGGGCAGAGAGCCTATGTAATGTAAATTTCTATTTGAATAGGCTGTATTTGGGGGTGAAAGGGTCCTTATTCAGAATCTTAGTAACAAAGGGTCCACTGACATTAGTAGAGCAAAACTTGAAGCAGGTGGTAAAGCGACTGGTCTTGTTTTTTCAGCATGATGCGGGCCAGCACATGAGCTTGCACAGTACTCCACCTCCACCAAAGAAGAAGGATGAGATCCAGTACCTGGACCTGGACTTGGATGACAACTCTGATGGGGAGCGCAGTCCCAACACCACACGATCCCCAGGGGCAGGCAGCTCCTCCCCGACAGACTATAAAGAGATAGACTTTATCAAAACCAAAGCTCTCCATGAAACCAAAAGTTATGTGGAGAGCAAACGCAAAAGTAGTGAAAAGGAGACTCTTTAAAATGCATATAGATCAAGCATTGCAAGGTACTTGCAAAGTTGTGGTGCCAGATGGCGCTGCTGACACTGAAACATACTGCCATCTGTTGGTGGACTTCGGAAAGAAGCAGTTGACTCAAGATGATGTTGTGCAAGTTGAAGGGACAGATGCTTTCTTGAAACAAGTCTTCCAGTCCACTGACAGTGTTTGACACTATTACACTATGCAGCTACTTGTACATATTGATACATGCTTCCTGTATTTCATGTGCAAAATACATGAACAAAGAATATTACAAGCCATGGAAGAGATCATATTTATACCACCGCATGGGATATATGTGGCTTCCACCTGACTCATGATGTATATACATAACTTTATATTTAACTGTATAAAGCTTTGCAGCTTCTGCATTCATGAGCAAATGGCTTTAAGACAGTGAGAGGCAGTCAGTGTAGACAGTGGTTCAGAGGAAAGTATGCTCATGATAAAACATGACCAGCAACTGTATCTGACCGAGAATGTGATCATACACATTGCAAACCTGCCAGATCCACATTTCTGCAAGACAGCTTACTGCCAATCAGGATTGGTTTTGCAAATGAGAGACTGTCAAATTGCATGTAATTGGCTGATTAAACTTAGGCATTGCTAAATACAGAAATACTTGTCCCGTTATATTCTATATTTTGGGCTTCAGAAATGATATTTTTCATAAGAGAATGTCTGTTTATTGAAATTACTTTTGTATGACTCACAGTTTGCTGATTGCATACAGCAGAATATTAGAAAAAAAGTTGGAGATTAGCATAATATATTGATAGAGACACAGGCTTCAGATACTCAGATGTAACTGTGCAGAAAAAAGTATGCAAATACTTGTTTTTGTTTACCATTTTCAGCATTTCTGGTCGTGATCTATTGTCAAAACGACAATCTGGTTGTAGTTTTTGAGAAACCCAATTCTGAGATACACGCTTAACTTCATCATCACAGCTTCTGCCAGCACATTTAATGTGATAGTGATGGC
Source organism: Hermodice carunculata (assembly GCA_964020975.1). Taxonomy (NCBI): domain Eukaryota; kingdom Metazoa; phylum Annelida; class Polychaeta; order Eunicida; family Amphinomidae; genus Hermodice; species Hermodice carunculata. The sequence goes on from OZ026619.1 coordinate 56,778,915, forward strand.
TCCTTTGGTATAATATGAGACAGGGACGAACTGTATTCATGAACCCCTACCTTTGTAGTTAACTCATTCCACCCTGATAGAAGACAACAGCTTTCCTTGGAGGGCTCTTGGCGCAATGCGCCCAGAGCCCTCCAAAGAAAGCTGTTGACCATGGGCATATAATTTGGAATGATCGTCCATGCAAGTTTGATCCAAAATTTTGAAAAATAATCCCTAAATTTGTAAAATACACTTAGCAGACGACATTTAGATAGTAGCGGGAAAAAGCGTCATTAAGGTGGAAAGAGTTAAAGTGAGCACAGCCTGGTTTTGTCTTGGGCTGCTTAAGAAGGGGTTGGGGTGAAAGGGTTTTCCGATGTAGGAAAACTAAAGACAAGAAGATGTCGCTTTGTAAAAGTATATATCTGCCATAAATTGATTTTAAATATTGATCTTAATGAAATTATATTTTTTTGAAGAAGTATGCTTGAAATCAGACCAGCATTGCTGAATATTTGAAATTAGAAACTGGCATGCTAATAAATGATGACAAGCATTGCAAAATATGTGTCACGTGGGCAGTTGTTCTAACATTGGTGAGTGGTTGATGTGAAGAGGAACCAATGATGGTGTGAGATGGTGTAGAGCATGTAGAAATATGTTCAACAGATATAATGGGAAATCTTGAAGAATGTACAGAACTTGGCTGAAATCATACAGAGACCACATTGCTTTGCTAATTGGTAAGTCATGGAATAATCTCTGTATATATGGTGGAATAATCCGTGTATCATGGAATAATCTATGCATCATAGAACAGTTTATGTGCATCTTGGAATAATCTGTGTGAGTCCTGGAATAATCTATGCGAGTCATGGAATAGTCTATGTGAGTCATGGAATAATCTATGTGAGTCATGGAATAATTTGTGTGTCATGGAATAGTCTGTGTTTGTGGCAATGAATAATCTGTGTGATGAAATAATATGTGTATTATGGAATAATGAATAATTTGGGTATTATGGAATGGTCTGTGTGTCATGGAATAATCTTTCATGGGGTAAGCTGGATATCATAGAATAATCTTTGTGCATCAAGGAATATTCTGTGTGTGTTGTAGAATAATCTGTATGTGGTATGGAATAATCTGTGAGTATTGTCTATGTTTGGCTCTAATTATTCAATGTCATTTTATTGGTATGTGAAGATGCTCAAATTTAGTATGCGGTGAATAGAACTGGGCCAGTCCAGTGGAACCATATTCACTGAATACCTTAGAAATTCAGTCATTAGAATTTTCCTTTGATGGGAGGATTTCTCCTTCTTTTGTAAAAATGAGAATTTTGAATATAAGTCACACAGGTTGATAATATTTTAAGATGACCCATGTCAGGTCCATTCCTGGATTTTTTGTTTTCTGCCATTAGCATGACATAAATTTCTTTGTAACAATTAAAATAGAAAATGAAGTTCACAAAGTGGAGGTTTTTTGGACAAGTGTAAGACCAAGACAAGTATTTAGTGTCAGTCAGGTCCATCCCCAATATAATTATTCCGTTTATAGTACATTTCAAAAGCTTATTTGGTACAGGCTCCCAATTTCATGTGATACAATTATGAGACCTTAATGTGTAGAGTTAGAGAATACAAATCAGCACTTAACACTACTCTTGCAGGAACTCTGGCCTGCATTACTGCTTTTTATGATGTGAGACAGGAAGTAGTCCACTGGCATGCACAGAGTGTTTAACTGCTCTGAGACAGGAAGTAGTCCACTGGCATGAATGCACGGTTTAACTGCTCTGAGACAGGAAGTAGTCCACTGGCATATTTGCAGTGTTTAACTGCTCTTAGACAAAGTAGTCCACTGGCATGCACAGAGTGTTTAACTGCTATGAGACAGGAAGTTGTCCACTGGCATGTATGCAGTGTTTAACTGCTCTGAGACAGGAAGTAGTCCACTGGCATGCATATAGGGTTTAACCGCTTCAAGACAGGAAGTAGTCCACTGGCAAGCACACAGTGTTTACTTCCATAGCTGTCATTGGCCTGTGCCACAGTCAAACCGATTTGACTATAAATGTGTCAATACTGTATTCATGTATTTTTGTCTGGATAGAAGAGGCCATTCTGTTATCTATATTTTGTACTTTAACTGCCTAGCTGTCATTGGCCTGTGCCACAGTCAAACCAATTTGACTATAAATGTGTCAGTACTGTATTCATGTATTTTTGTCTGGACAGAAGAGACTGTTCTGTTATCTATATTTTGTACCCTTTGCATTTATATCTGTTTTAAGTCATCAATTGTAAGTGAAAATCCATGTAAGGGGTGTGGCGCTTTATAATATTAAGACACCAGATGGCACCACAGGGTTGCATACATGGAAGAAAAAGTGTTCTGTGGGTGATTCTTTCCAGCTTATTCCATTTTGCACATGTGCAAAATCTTGAACTAATTATCACATCCCAGGACCCGACTTCCCTTAATTAAACCATGTTTGTTTTACATACTGTAAATCATATTACGCATATTGTCAATTATGTAATATTACCCTTATTGTCAATAGTGTAACATTACCCACACTGCAAATAATGTCCAAAATGAAATGTTACACTTATTGCAATAGTGCAACGTGATGCATATTGTCAATAATGCAATATTACCCATATTGTCAATAATACAACATTACCCTAATTGTCAATATTGTAAAATTAGCCTCATTGTCAAACTTGTAATGTTAGCCATATTGGCCGAGGCTGTGGTACATTGTGAGCCATGTGTTGAATGAATGTAAGAGCATTTGTATTAATTTTGAAAGTTAATCAAAAATCATCCACTTAATCTTCAGATATTCAATTTGCCAGTCAGTTCTTGGAAGTGTGTGTGTGTGTTGTCTTAAGCATACTCTTGCATCAACACAATCTTTGGTCCCAATGTGATATCAAAATATTTGTGGCACTGGTGCTGTCCCTGTTCAGCCTGAAGCCTGATATTGACCCAACAAACCACTCAAGTTGGGCTGCAATGTTATCTGTAGATTGGCCAGTCGTGTCAGTATGAAGTAGAGTGTAGCCAGCCTGTCAGTGGTGCTTCTCTGGAATTCAGCCCATTTTGTGTGAAGTGTCTGCATTTGCAACTTGAATTGGGAAGATGCAGTAGTTACAGGTGATGAATCACAGGGCTACAGATGTCTGTTTACTCAGCTTTATAGATGAATTGCTAATCTGAATATCCATGATGAATAAATACAGATGTGATAACAAACAGAGAGGTTTCTTGCAGGAAAACATTGGTTCCCACTGGTCTTACTTCACAAGAAAAAAAATTCATGTTGCGAAGACAATTATCTGTGGTGAGCATCCTGGTCCCAGACTCAAGGGACTTGAAGACTGAAGTACACTTATATTAGCAGATATTATACATTTACTTCCATTTTGTACAATATGGCTATAAGTTGAAAATTAAAGGTGGCTTCAATAACTGCAAGTCATTTGAACAAAGAGCCCTGGATGTGAACTATAAATAGCAGGGTAGCTGATGGTATATGAGGCGTGGCAGTCCATTCCTGTATGGTGTACAGTTTGGTTGTGGGCCGTAAAAATGCCTACCTCTTTGATCTCAGTCTTAAAGTGAAACCACTGGAGTCATTTATGCTGTAAATTTACAGCGTATATGGAATTAAAGGAGCCAATGAGACTGGTTGATATTTCTAGTGTATACCTTTATGTAGAATACATTCACTGCCTCATATATTCATATTTATGAAGTAGAAAATAAGCTGTATGAGAGTTGCCATGTGCATAATTTGCAGTGTGTCCACCAGGGGCAATGCTGTCGATTATTGCTTCTCAGCTGGTTGGCAGAGCTGAATCAGGCAATAAAGAGTAAGTCTTTGTATGTTTTGTTGATGGTGTTAATGCCCATGCTGTGAATAGATGCTGCCTTGTAAGAATATTATGTCGCTAAATTAAAATGTTATGAATATATGTTACAAAGTCTACGTGTGAATTGGGTTGGCTTACTGCCTTGGTTATCGTTTTTTGAGCAATGCTTTACAAGTCATACTCCAGCTGCTGCAATGTCAGTGGGGCATGTCAGATACGCTATTCTGCATGATGGCAGTACCTGCTTCCTGTCACTTGACATTTTCAACCAATGAATGAAGCAAGTTTTGTTTATCCACCAGGTGTCTCCACCTGTAACATGCACAACTGGGCAGTTACCTGCCAGCAATACAGATGACTTGCTCCATTAAAGCATGACTTGTAAGGCAACGCAAACACAAAGATGTAGTATGTTGGTACATGAAGAAAAGCTGTCTTTGTAAGTACTTTTAATGTACAATTTTAATGTATACCCAGCTAAATATGTGAGCATTTGTACATGTGTTATACAATAACTTGATATACCCCAAGTCCATGTCCACAAATATTCTTTTGAGACTTTGTTTGATGCACACTGGCTGAAAGAACACTCAATTGAGGGACCATGTTTGTCAGATTTGAACAGCTAGTTTTTAGTTCGAACATATTTGATTGGTTTTAACGTGTTTTCTTTAAAAAACAAATTGGGGATCAGGGTGACAAACCCAATACGAGTCTCTCTTTTGAAAATACTAGAATTAAAAAAGGTCTGTATACTTTTGTCAGCAAAATTTGTGTTTGTACATGTAAAAATTCCAGCTCTTAATGTCAATTTGGGTTCTGTTTTTCTGTTATCAAGATGTGGTAGTGAAGCACAATTTCTTGCCAGCGATATTTTAATCCACCACACGTGTAGCTGCAGAAGTTTCTGAACAGACACAAGGCAGGGGTACTGGTCCTGGCTTGACCACTCCTGTTGTAATGCTCTGGATATGGGTCAACAACTGACATCACCACACTCTGTATCCAGCTGTTGACCAATTGCTTGTGTACAAATTGATGAAAAAAGCAGACATTTCGCACACTGGATCACTTCAGGCAAGGCTTGTGAAGGTTAACAGGGAAGTAGCCGCATGACAGGGAAGTAATACACATATAATGGTAATGGGCATTTCCGGATGAGAAGGTGACCTCTGACCTGGGGTGGGAGGGTGAGGTTGACACTGACTGGCAGCTGGAATGGTGTGACATCCTTGTTGGGCTCTTCATATGTTGACTTGCAAACTGGTAGGGGAAGCGCCATGCAGTTGTGTGCTGAAGACGTAAGTTTTTTCATTACAGAAGTTCAAACGATAACTTAATTATTCCTAAATAAATGATGAATACTATTGGTAAATCCCAAACTGGATCATGACTAAAATTATTCCATGACAAGATTGTTGTAAAGAGTCATTGTCAGTCATGCCCATCTAGTTTGTGTACAGTAGCAGTTTTGTACTATTTTATTTACTTGGGCATGACGTAAAGTAGTACTGAACTGGCTTATTTTGGATGGACATTACTAGTCACAAGGGACTAAAATGTGATGGACTGGTTCTGTGGTGTGGAACACAGCCCAGTATTGTGTACACTGAAGTGTCAAGGTGCAGTAAATAGTGCCCACCGTGAAATGACTCAGAACCAAACGTGGATGATGATTGTACTTTAGTCCATCGTTGGTTCTGTGTTTTGATATACTGAGATTTGTACAGACTGATGAAAATAAAGTGTGAAAATTAAGATCAGTGTTTTTTTTAGTGAAAAAAGAAAAAAACAAGCAAACAAACAAACAAAAAAGCACAGTGAAGCTTATGCAAAATGGCAAATGGGTATTACCCCATTTGTGCTAAGTAACATATATGGATTTTACATCCTACAAATGTTTAGTAAGGACGTAACTTGGCTACACTATCAAGTTGAATGAAAAGTGTAGACCATACAAGGAGTCCATTAAGGTGGAGAAGTAGATACCTGTGAAGTTTGTTAATTATGTCTCCCCATGCAGCGGGGGGGGGGGACATATTGTATTTGCGTCTGTTTCTTCCGCTTCTCCTCCTCCTCCTCCTCCTCCTCCTCCTCCTCCTCCAACACATTGTTGTGTGCGTTGCGGACGCGATAACTCAAGAAAGATTTGACTTGGGAAGTTGAAATTTTTTGTGAAGATGTTCCTATATAAAACCTTGCTTGGGATTGCAGATGGGTGACCGACCTATTTTTCAAGGTCACGTGGGCATGTCATGTAAAATTGACACGGACGCAATAACTCTACAAGGATTTGACTTAAGAGGTTGAAATTGTGCATGATTATGTACCATTATATGAACTAGGTTGGGATTGTAGATGGTTGACCTTGACCTATTTTCAAGGTCACATGCCACTTTTTAAAAATCATTGCAGATGCACTCATGAAAGATTTGACTTCTAGAGGTTGACATCTTGTGTGATTATGTTTCTATGTAAGACTTTTGTAAGGCCATGCTTGTAAATGCAAATGTATGACCTTGACCCTATTTTTCAAGGTCACGGGGCATTTCGTCAAAAATCAACGTTTTGAAATGTCAATAGTGTACCTTCACCATATCTGTAGATCGTTGGAATCGGTATGCCTATTTATAAAAATAAGGGTGACAACAGTAAGGGCACACAGGGAGACATTTGATTTTCTGTTGGAAAATCAGCCTCTTCTAGGGTTTTTTTTTTTTTTTTGTGCAGATCCTCAAAGTATGGCTGACAAACTTTCCTTGGCAGGCAAAAAATACCTCGTCATGCATAAAAGATTGGTCAAGCTTGATATCACTGAACAACCTTCTGTATTGTATGCCCCAACACTTCTAGGCAACAACAACAAAATCGGAATTTTAGGCAAACCACCCCAAATTCAATTTTGGATTATATTCTGATAATTTCAAACAATTTTGCTCCGTTGTTCTAGATAAGAAGTTGAAAATAGTCTTAACATGTACAAGAATTGATTTGAAAATAACAATACAGTGGTACCTGCTGTATGTGGTCGCCCCTTCTGCCAAGAAAAAGTGGCCACATGCAGTAGGTGGCCTGTCCCCACAAGTAGAATTTTACTGAGAAATTTACTCCTATGTCCCAGCCTAGTCACCACAGAAAGCAATGTGGCTGCTCAAAGCAGTGGTTGCATACAGCAGGTACCACTGTAATAATCACAGTGGTGGCCACTATATGCAGTACGTGACCCCAGGTAACCATGTATCCAAGATCAAAGCAACTTGCCGAGAAGTTCAGAGGAGGGGCCGGGGGCGAGGGAATGGATTTTCCACTTTAAAAAAAAAAAAAAAAAAAAAAAACTTTTAAAATTCATTAAAATAGATAAAATTATTGCATCATCTCCTTCACACATTCCATAAAGGCCCAGCTGGGGAACATGTGGAAAATTGAAGCATTCCAAACAAATGTTAATATATTTTAATATATGCAGTGTATTGCTATATACATGTACAGTAATCGCACCTATAGATACAAGGTCTTAATGTTCGACATCTCATAACTTCATCAGAAATCATTAGTGCTGTTCAGTCATTCTGGAGAAGTTGAAAATAGCCTCAACACAAAAAAATGTATAGAAAAAAAGTTGTAAGACTGCCTGGTGGCCAAGGTGTGAACTATGTGAGCCCAGGTGACTGTGCAGCATGAAAGCAATAACCCATGTGCGAGTATACAAGAACAATGACTTAATTGGCCTGTTAATAGCTGAATACACAAGTCACGCCCTAGTGGTTTTGCCTGATGTCCTGCAAGGGTGTGGGTATTTTACAAAGAAATACACTAGGAATATGTACATTTTCCCTAAAAACTGATCGCAGAAACCAGGGATACCCTTTGTATGAAAAATGCTGAAAAGAAGGTTTTTCAGTCACACTTAGTGCTTTACACACTTAAATTATGAAATGCCCAGTCAATGGTGGAATACAAACTTTATTCAAATTTATCAAAGTTTGCAGGACTTTTCATTGTTCTTCATGTTCACTCATGCATTTCACGCAGATACACTATTGGCACAGCACTACCTGACAAATTTTTTTTATTTCAAAATTCATAAAAAAAGAATAAAAAATATTGCATTATCATCCCCTTCACAAACAATGATGCCCACTGAGAGCACATCTGTGTAAAATCAAAGCATTCCATGCCACTGTTTTTTTGTTTTTTTGTTTTCAGAAGTCCTTTAGTTTAATGGACAATGAACACAAACATTTTTTAAACTCTGCTATTGGACAAGACGGAAAAAGACTCGGTGCGCAAAGCTCTTACCCACAACAGTTTCCATACTACATGTATTCAGTTTGACCACTGTATTGTTTTGTTAAGTTCTGTCTGGTAACCTGAATACATGACATTACAGAGGAACGTGTACAATATGGACAACAGTACTTCCATATGTATATAGGTTAGACAGGGACAGGTTAGCTTATGGAGAGGAAAGAGTTCGGACTGCGGAATAGGGTAATGACTACTAGGTATTGGTTCTGGGCAAAAAGACACAACTACAATGACTAACTTCATTGGTCATGCTTCTCCAAGATGCTGATTTGGGCAAGAGTTTGTTCTTTAATACAATGTGTAAATCAATTTGCAGATAATTTCACTCCTGCATTTGGGTGTGAAGGATTGGAGTCTCATCCTTCCTCTGTACATATATGCTCTGAAAAAATACGATATTCATGCTGGTGGCATTCCTTTCAAAGCAGGGACAAGAAAATTGCAATACAGTGAAACCTCATTGTAACGACACTCAGATATCGGACATATTCATTATAATGACATAAGTTTTGAATGGAAAAAGTTCATTTTCTTTTTTTTTTTTATTCATTTATCAGACATATTCAGTTATCAGACACATTTCGAAGGGAACAGATGGTGTCATTATAACAAGATTTTACTTGATATTTTTTTCATTATACATGAATATTTCCCTGTGGGACCCACATATTACTACTGTACAGTTAAACGAATGATGCATTCAAGTACTTCAGTCCATGTGAACAATGCATCTTGAGTTCCAGTTGGACCACAACCCCCAAAATGTCCTCACCAGGGACTATTAATGACCATGTTTATTGGATTAATTAGCATAAGTAGGGAATAGAGCAGTGATCTTATCTGTACCCGAGTTGGCCTTTGAAGTACTCCAAGTAAGACTGGTAGAATTATTCAAGAAGTGTAACCAACATGTTTATTTTGAAGTTTTAGCTTCCCAGAATATCTTATCATTCCAGGATTTATGGAAATTTCCTCTTGCTAATCAAGTCATGCAATTTATGGCCTCCCCACTACAGAAGAAACGAACTTCATGCAGTCTGTGCCATCAAGGAGTCTACACTCCTTGGTGGCATGTCAGGTGGTCTCCAAACTTGTGATCAGTTGTACTTACTGCCACCTGGTGATCAATTAATGAAACAAGGTGCAGATCAGATGACAAAGCTTTGATTAGCAGGATCTTCAGTCTTTTGATGCTCTTGGAACCATCAATTGGACCTGTCAGATACAATATTCGGCATGGGTCAGCACTTGCTTCCTGTTTCACAGGATATTTTCAAGTAGTGAAGGATGTATGGTTCATTTATGCCCCAAGTGTCTTTACCTGTGACAGGTTGAGATCAGAGGGGAGTATTACCTCAGTATCACCTACAGCAGTCAGGCTCCACTGAATTTTCTGCTACGTCACGTCATGACACCAAAGCACAGCTCCAGGAAAGGCTTTCTTCTTGTGCTCTCAATATTTTATGGACATTCTGGAATGCTGGCCCTTAAAAGAGCCCTTAATTTGCATGAGAACTTTGAACATGATAACAATATCATTCAGAACAGCAGGGCTATTGTCGTGACCAGCACTCCCAGGGCATGTTACAATATGAATATTTTCTTGATACCCTTTACCCCTACCACTGGACTAATGATGATGCTGGGTACGTCGGAGTACTCCAGACAATGTTAAGTCACCCTCACTCATGTATGCGGGAACCCCTATTTTACCAGTGCCACACATTACATAACAACAAACACAGAAAAGTATAATTTGTTTCATCGTTTATTTCCAGTCATCTTTCATTATTCATACAATTCATGAATAAATGGATTAAAAGAAATGTACAACTTGATTACATCCACATATTTGATATGAAAAACACTACAGTATGTGACAGCTAGACCCAGAAGGTGAAGCCTGTACCAGGGTCCTGAATGGCCAGGTGTATAAGAAGCCAGACAGTTAGTGTCAATTACAAGCTCCAGCTATAAACGAAATGTTACTATACAAGCTGTACATTATCACTATGGAACTGCAACATCAACATCGCCACTTTTCTTTTTTTAACCTGATTCCAAAATTGAACATCGTCTGTGTCCTGTCCTGTATGACCTCACAAAAAGATGTATTCATTTCTGGGAAAAAAAGTATTTTAATTCAAACTTTCCACCAACACAAGAGACACCTTTGAAAATGCCTTCCAATTTTGCAAAATTTGAGCATTTGTTTCACATTGAAGTGTCCTTTTTTTCATTAAACTCATTTCTTTCTATTGTCCTCAAAGGATTTAACACATAATCATTGAAAACAGCATTATGAAGACTGGTTTCTCTGGGACCTGAATGTCTATTCCATAGCATAATGTACCACATGGAGGGTGGCAGTTGGAGCAAGAGAACCATATAAACAGTGGCACCATCTGATGGTCAGGATGAACACTACAAAACTATACACAAGACATTGATCCTTCACAGTTGTTACTTTGTCCTTTGTTAAACCTTAATATGTTAGCATGAACTCTGGAGATTATGTTAAAACTTCCTGCCATCCAAACTGGTCACTGTGAAAAACAGTTGATGTGAATTAATCAAAATCAGATCTCTTTGAAAATGACCTTGATACATGTTTGCCCAATAAAGATCTGATAAACATCAGTATCAAAGGTGTATCCAATAGTTGCTTTTGTTACAATTAATATCATTCATTGCCTATCTATGTGTCCAGGACAGTTGATACATTCAACACTCAACAGATTAGCCTAGTGTAGATTTTAGTCTGCATTGTAGGACTTGCTGAATTGGAACTCAATACAAATTTTCAAGACACCAGCAAGAATTTTGATTAAAAAAAAAAAAAAAAAAGAAAAGAAAAAAAAAAGAAAGAAAAAAAAGAGGGATGTGAACCAATAATGCAGTAAGTCACATGCCATCCCAATGCCCATCTCTGCTATTTTTCCTGAATTCCCATGAAAAAAGTCCTTATGAATATAGTATGTAGAGTAGAAAACATAAGACTTAAAAAAATCTGGGAGATAAGCTAGTTGATGAAATTGCTTCTTTGTCTGTTGAATCTATAGCTTTGTTGTTTCTTTGTTTTTGTCACTTTCAGTTGGTCATGATTTCAATCAGTTCACATTGTGTATAGCAGTCTGTGTTGTTAAACCAGCCAATGCACAAGTAAGGATACCAGCCTACCAAAGTAACTTCAAATGAAATATTGACTGTAACTTTGGCTGAAGTCTTGAGGAATTTTGAGTTCCAACCCAGCAAAGTGGCAAATTCTTCTTTTCTGCCCATAACTAAGTATTAAGGGATTTTCAGGAATACAGTGTTCCGATCCAGCAACATGGCAAATTCTCCTTTTACCAGATCCATGATTCAGGTACATTGAATCTTGCCAACCAATATTAAACCCTCACCAGCAGCGGTGGAAGTGAAAAGGACTGTACACTGTATATGTTGCACCTTCTGACCTTTCCATACCCACTGCTATACATGGTCAGATAGCTGGGCCAGAAGATAAATATCTGGTTACACTTCTCGTTAAATAGATTTTGCAATCAAGCAAATGGGAAAGACGAGTAATTGATTGGAGTGTAATATACAGGCACAGCTCTGAGACGCTGCATGCCAACAATGGACATCTCCACTACTTCTATAAAAGCCATTAAATGTATGTATAAGCATTCCAAAGGTTCTGAGTTTTGTACAAGTTGGTGAACTTTTGATTGAGTTCACTCATTACTCAGTTTATAATTGTAGAGGAAATACATATTAAATTTGGAATAAATTATACAATGTCTTTTATGCATAGACAGGTACAAGTGATCGATTATTCTCTCCTTGCCTGGAAGTAGGCGGAGAGAAGCAGATGGCTATACAATGTTTATATCTGTATCATCGCTTCAAAAAAATACAATGTTACTATATGAAGCAAACAGTCTATATTTATAAACTCTAGGTTGAAAACAGTGCAAATTGACATGCAGCCTCTAGGTGGCGACACTGTGACCCAATGGCATGCTTCACACTTATGTACACATTTGCTTATTGACATAAATTTCCTTGCGTGGGGCCCAGACCTGTGGGGTAAGTAGAATACATATAGACAACTGAACTGAATTGGCAGAAAATTAAGTCACTATTTGTGATCAGCATTGTACCAATACATACATTGAGAGGTAGAAATTCTACCCAAACTCTAATAACGTAAATCTCTAGATGACTCATATTATATTAAATTCTATACAGTCTGTCCATGCTGACAAGTAAAAGCACTGTGAATAACATCAGTTGACTCAGACATTATGTAGGACATAAAACGTAAAGGGCAAGTATACCTTGTTACAGCTGCCTGGGAGGCGAGCCTTCTTTTGCTTGATTGCCATTATAATACTCTTTTACCAAAGGAGGCCAAAAAGGCTTGTCTATCAGCCTTGGTCATGTTGTGCTCTGGTTATGGAGACACTGATGCAAACATTACAATTTAAAAGCATACTGAATTTGGTAATTAGCATTTCATAACAGATACTTTTAGAACTTAAACATTGCATTCAGCGTTTTTAAACATTTACATAAGAGGCCAAAAAGACTTGCCTCTCAGGCAACTTACATGGTTTACAGGAATAACACACGGAGATATGACTTATGTGTCTACCACACATGGACATGTAAGCCATGTCTAGAAGACTTGATTATGGGAACCAGCCCCCACAGTCAGCCAGCCTACTGCCTGTATTGGATGCCCTGTGCAGCACATCACATACATACACGAAATAAAATCCTGTGCACATCTACCCAACATGTTAACAAAACATTAATTCATTACATAGATGGCTTCAAATGCCACTATTGAATCTCCGCTTGATGTCCGACTTCAACACCTTCATGAAGTAGCTACCCATGTCACTGTTACCCACCCACCTACCCACCCCCATCTGCTGGCTACATGTATTTTGGCTCTCCCTTTGTCTCATTTCTTCAGACTTCAGGTTGGTGAATTGAGCTGTTTTTAAGATCTACATGCTGGCACTGGAGCTAGACTTGGGCTCTATACTGTGGCAACATGAACGATCACACATCAAGATCTACATAGTCCATCTCGCTTCACATTATAATGAAAAGATCACTGCAAGCTTGCAAACATAACTGGACCATGTTGACCTCTCCAACATTTAAAAAAAAAAAAAAAAAAAAAAGAGTTCAAAGAACAGGTTATCCTCAGCAAGCGACAATTTTTTTGCTTCATACACTTAAATAAGCTACATACTGACATTTTTTTTCAGTCTTACTTCCAGATGGCTGCTGAAGCATTACTCCAAAGTCAATGCAAAAACTCAGACCAGCAGACAGTTAACAAGGTCTGCAATGTGTGCTGTTATATGTAACCCTTAACAACAGATCAACTTTTCTCCTTACTTCTCCACTCAGACCAGTAGACTACTATACCTCAGATCAGTAGACTACTATACCTCAGACCAGTCGATTACTATACCTCCGACCAGTAGACTGGTAACAAGGTCCGCAATGTGCGCTGTTACATGTAACCCTTAACAACTGATCAGCTGAAGACACCTTTTATAGCTACATATAAATGCGTGCATCCACTACAATCTGTTCCTAGGATAGACTACACCGAACAAGGGCTGGTGTGAAGAACAAGATTTTCTCAGCTTATCGTATCATGAAACAGTTGACGTCAACTCAGCAGACTAAGCATTTAAAACAGAAACCAGATTTCTTCATGAAGGATTTGACTCCGCTGTGTCCAGAGCTAACTGTAGAGGAAGACAAACTAAAGAGCGAAAAATGATACCGCACTCATTACAATTCTTATGTGTCCTGAAGAAAGCAAGTATAAACTTTTCACCAAAAATATATGTAATTTACATTTGAAATATAATTCTTCAACAGTAAGCATATCAACTTTGGATCAAAATGCAGATCTTCAGTAAAACTGCAATTCTACTTAATAAAATAAAATCTGAACACAAGTATTATGTATTAAAATGCAGACAAACAGTCAAACATGTTGTGCACATAATTTAGTTAATCATGCTTTAGTAGGAATGAATATATCATTAACAGCTTCGTACAGTTTTCTTAACTATTCCCCCATTGAATCTGCCAAATCTGACTTGTACCCAAACTTCATCTTTTTCAACACTTTTGACGAATTTCAACAGCAATAAAAAATGACTTGAATGCGAGTTGTAGACAAAACCATCCAAGATACATGCCCAACAACTTTCCTTGATGTGGGTTGAGCACTAAGCACCCTACCCATGCCAAGGAAAGTTGTTAACTCAGTCATACCTCATGGGGGAAAGGGTGAACCATCGTAGGGAAAAGTATCACAAAAAAATAATGACCACTGTTACGACAATAAGGATGAGAAGGTGGAATTTTAACATCCTTGTAGGAGTATTGTGGTCTGAAACTGTTAGGGTAGAGACCAGTATTGACAGCCTGTCACTGTAGACCAGTATTGACAGCGTCTCACTGTAGATACTCTGATCACATGCACAGCCTCCATCATGTCTATACAGTGGGCATACCTCCACCAGTGTCCAGTACACCTTGTTTGTCAGCATACACACAAAAGACGGCCATATACCAGTATTTCTGACCACAGTTTTATAAACACAAACAATACGCAGTATAGATATTAATTTCCCGCCACAAGCATGGGTTTGACACCTGGCAATCATGGGGGACGTGCGGGTCGCATCACTGTCACAGACAGGCCATATGCTCATTTGTCACAAAATTAGCATTTTTTGAGAAATTTAAGTTCACAAATGCCAAACTGGTATTCTTCTAGTACTTCCCGAGCCATATATAAGAAAATTTCCATATGTCTTAAATAAGTATTCTGTATTTCCAAAATATTAGTTATATCCCACTGGTCCCCACAGGTACAGACCCATATCTCGCCATATCGCACCAAGTGAGACTAGTCAATCAGGTATGCGCCTGGGGCGGGAACTTAATAGACATATCCCCTATTTCATATCACCAACCTCTGACTATGTGTGGATGCCAATCTATCTGTCAGTTGTAAAGGGTATTGAAGGTCAATACCCTATCCAGACAGGCACACTTCAAACATAATTTTACCCCATCACGGACTCCCAGGGTCTCATGAAACTTATTCTTGAGTGAAGAACAGTTCCCATCTAAACACGTTATTAGGTCTGTAATGGAATCATCACATGACCCTTGATATGTTTAGGACCAAATAAAATAATTCTTGTGCATTCATGTGGAAAGGCAAGAAAGCATACAGCCGAAGATTTTCTGCAAGTCCTTAAATTCACTCTCCACATTTTACGAGTATGTTACTTTACCCTGCACCTTCCTACCCACCGCTCCCACCCACCCCACCCCAGCCACACCATAGTCCTGTACCCCATCCCATTACTGAATCTGATTATGTGATAAACCTACCATTCTTTCAGAATTTGAGCTTTCTCATAAAAGGTCTCATAATTTTAACCCTTAAATCACTGATTTAAGATTCAGTGAACAGCTTTCCTCAGGACACTTTGCGTGCAAAGTTTCCTGAGGAAAGCTGTTGACTAAGACTACTTTTTGCTTTACACTAGGCTTGCTGCTATTTGAATGAAAGGTATCTTCATGAGGAATTTGAATCTTTTAACCATTATATGTTTAACGGTAATGAGAAAACAACTTTAGTAGTGATTAGCACTTTAAGGGTTATTAAAAAAAAAAAAAAAAAAAGAAAGAGAGGAGAGAGAGAGATGTCCATTGGGTTGCAATTTTCACCTCCTTTTGGCTCTTTTGTCTGTCAGACATGCAGGTTGGTAGAACATGCAATTCAAAAACTTTTTAAAAAGTTATACCAATGCCAATATATTCACATATGTGTATTTAACTCATTCCACCCTGATGACGCTTTTTCCCGCTAATATCTAAATGTCGTCTGCTAATTGTATTTTACTAATTTAGGGATTATTTTTCAATATTTTGGATGAAACTTGCATGGAAGATCATTCCAAATTATATGCCCATGGTCAACAGCTTTCCTTGGCGCGCTCTGGGCGCAATGCGCCCAGAGCGCGCCAAGGAAAGCTGTTGACTCAGTCTTCTATCAGGGTGGAATGAGTTAATTTGCCATGGCCTAACCCTGAGCTCCTTCTCCTATCTTTTCCCTTTCTGTTTCCTTTCTTTCTTTTTTTTTTTTTTTCTAACAATTTTAGCACACATTTGACAGATCCAGTTACATGATGAGATTGGAGTTGAACAAACTTCAGTACATAGTACTTATAGGATTGGATTAGAATAGCTACGATCTCATTTGGCATCTGAAATGACAAAGCATGCTGGTAACAGCCTTCCTTCCACATTGTACTTCATTTTCACCACACAGACACAATTACGATAATTCTTTCTGTACAGTCCATTTAAAAATAGATCAAACAAATTATCACAGCAGACAATGGTTAAATCAGGGAATCACCTGAACTCAAAGGAAATGTTGACGACACCTAATCATTTCTCTGTACAGGGTCACAGCTGCATGATGTACATGCATCTTGCAGACTTGTGGTCAGCATCAACATACAACACAGGTCTTTACACAATAATAAGCAAGGTTTCTGGCAATTTAACTTATTCCATTATCAACAGCTATCTAAAGGGCCTTGGTGTGCACCTAACTCAGTCCATAAACTGGTACCCACAGGGCCTTGGTGTGTACTTATTTCATCATAAACTGGTATCTGAAGGGCATTGGTGTGCTCCTATTCTATGATAAACTGGTATCTGAAGGGCATTGGTGTGCTCTTGTTCTATGATAAACTAGTATCTAAAGGGCATTGGCGTGCAGTTCACTCATTCCATGATAAACAGTCATCCAAAGGGCCTTGCTCAGGCTGTGCAGTTATCTCATTCCACAATAAACTGGTATTTAAAAGGCCTTCGTGTACAGTTAACTAATTCTCTGATAAACAGGTATTTAAAGGACCTTGGTGTGCAGTTATCTCAATCAATGATAAACTATTATGTAAAGGGCCTTGCTGTTCAGTTAATTCATTCCATGATAAACTAGATATAACGGGCCTTGGTGTTCAGTTAGCTTATTCCATGATTAACAAGTGTCTGAACATTCTTGGTGTTCACTCAAATCATTCCATAAAGAGCTCGTACATACAGGGCCTTGATGTGCAGTTAATCCATTCATGATGAATTAGCATTTAAAGGGCCTTCGTGCGCAGTTAAATCATTCCATGATAAACTGGTATTTAAAGGGCCTTGGTGTACAGTTAAATCATTCCATGATAACCTCTTATTTAAAGGGCTGTGGTGTACAGTTAAATCAGTACATGATAACCTCTTATTTAAAGGGCCGTGGTGTACAGTTAAATCATTCCATGATAGCCTCTTATTGAAAGGGCCTTGGTGTACAGTTAAATCAGTCCATGATAACCTCTTATTTAAAGGGCCGTGGTGTACAGTTAAATCAGTACATGATAACCTCTTATTTAAAGGGCCGTGGTGTACAGTTTAATCATTCCATGATAGCCTCTTATTGAAAGGGCCTTGGTGTACAGTTAAATCAGTCCATGATAACCTCTTATTTAAAGAGCCTTGGTGTAAAGTTAACTTATTCCATGATCAACTGGCATCTAACTTTTTTGGTGCCACATTTGGGACTGAGTCAACTGCTTTCCTTGGCATGCTTTGGGTGCAATGCACCCAAGGTGCACCAATGAAAGCTGTTGACCTGGACAATTATAGTCCATGTAACGTAGACATACTGCTACTTGTATGAAAGGTCTTTTTACAAGGAACATAAATCTCACACCCTTATTACACTTCAGAGCAGTTTGTTTTAAGTAATTTAACTTAAGTCACAGTTGGCACTGAAAGAGTTAAAATGCCTTGGTGCATAGCTGTTGCAGCAGCTGTAGCATGACATGCCTAGCACTGCAAAAACCTTTGATGTTAAATACTAAGTAGTTTGCTGGACTGTCCATCTGACACAATGCCAAAAATGTTCAAACAAAGACTTCAAGTACATGTACATGTACCCGGCATGGCTCGCCTGCTCTATGCTTGTGCTCTGTTTCAAATGTGCAGTATTAACCTTCTTGGAGCGTTATGCCCAGAGTACACTTAAAATAGCTAGTGACTTGATGCCTGAAACTTTCTTCTAAATTTCAACTTTTATGAATATGATATGTTCCTTTCACAAATTAATTTGCTACAATGATTTAGAACTGTGCAGTTTTTCAGTGAATGGTACGGAATAGGAATTTGCTCTTAGAATATCGGACTTGATAGTGTTCAAATGGTACATGGGCTTACAGATTTAGGTTTGTTAAGTTTCTCTTTGTATTAAATCAGATTCTTAATGACAAAGAAGCAGCAGACTACATTTATTATAACAGACACTTGAGATAATTTTTAACGGGAAAAAGTTGCACACGGACACAACAGTGTTGGGTTCCACAGAGTTAACATGGTGATGAGTTTCAGCACGCAATTCTCGTGTAACCTCAGCAATATATGTGAGAAAACCAGTTTCCTTGCATGGGCTGAGTTCATGTCCTCTTCATCCATTCTAAAATCTTTACTTTTTACACCAGTGCCACATCATATGAACGTCGGTACATTCCTTGAGGCAAGTTAAGCAGTCTTCTACTTGAAAAAAGAATATGGCACATACATTAACATTTACTACTTTCCCAACCAACTCCTCAGATTCTTTCTGTTGTCTACATTCATGGCAATAACAAGACGGCTTCCATATGACCCTGGCACATGGAAGACATCCAGCTGTATACTTCACACTGTAATATAGTGACATCCAAAGCCTCGTTTCAGTGGGCTACCAGGTAATGACTGCCACCAGTTGTGCCATCTGGTGGTGAAATGTGACCAATTAATTAATACATAACATAAGTGTGCCAGCACAGCATACAGCAATATACAATGAGGGGGGGGGGGGGGATCAGCTGGTGACAGGTACCTCTTCTTTCTGCTCAGTTGCTCAGTGTCTCCAAGGGTCTATTGGAGTATCATGAGCAAAATGGTAAGGTACACTTGCTTTTGACTGAGAATGAGTCACAATGCACTTGCCAGCATTTTGCCCATTGACTGCCACACTGGATGTTCTGGTCTTCCTTATTGCCCGTGCTCCATCACAGCAAACTGACAATATGACTAAATCATCACCTGCTTCTACTTTGTCATCCTGAAGTAAGCTTTCCCTTTTTATTTCCTTTTCTACTCTGGAAAACAGGCTGGCGATTCGCAAAATCACAAAGAAATTGTGAGCTCAATGTGTTGCCTATATGGTGCAGTTTTTCACTTGGCTGTGTTGTATGTTGATTGGGCCACCTCTGCACCAAACTGAATGAGTTCCACCCACTAATTGGTACCAAAAGGTTTGTACAAAAATAACCATGAGTATGCATTTAATGAACAAAGACAGACATATCTATAAAAGCGCCCTCTATCAGCTGCCAAAGCTGGATCCTGATAAATAACCTATCTCCCGCAGGTCCTGGAATGATGGCGAAGGCGACTTCTTCAGTTCCTTGTAGCAAGCTTTACAGACAGGCACAGGACGCTTGGACAGATGACCAGGTAGTGGCATCCAACGGCCAATACAGCGAGTACAGAACACATCACCGCACTTCCAGCAGTGATACTGAAACGAGACAAGGTACAAAACACACCAAATTAAAATGGCAGCTCAAAAAAAAAAAAAAAAAAAAGACTATCTACTGGTTATAAGAAAAAAAATGACAATGACGCAGATAATCACATAGTATCAAAATAAAATTCACCCAAACTGATACATAGTATCAAAATAAAACTCATCAGAAATGATATATAGCATGAGGCCACTTGCAAACATTAATTATTCAGTATTCATCAATCAATTACATTGCACTGAATCCAAAATTTAATTTTTGAGCAATGAACTTGACTGCCTACACACAGAAACTAACATCAAATTAATCATGTCTGGCCTGCCACCACTGTGTATTTGAAAAGCCATCACCATATTTGACTGGAGTCAGTCAAGCTTGAAATTACCCATAGCAGGCTGCTGTGTCATTCACACAGAAGCTATTTCTACAGAAAGATAAAACTTGCTCTCTGAATTAGCACTGACAAAATGAGGAAGATACCTTCAGAAGTAATCAAGCTTGAAATTAATTGTCTTGTTGCATAGTCTCATGGCTAGTAATCTCTGAGGAAAGAAGTCTGTATACAATGTACTAAATACATCAGTAACAAATGGAGACTATTTGACAAAATTGCAGTACTGCTTAATTAGGGAAAAAATACTGTACATGTATCACTTTGGAATAAACTTTGTGACAGAATTAAAGAAAAAAAATAACTGAAGTTTTGTTTTACAGTAAGGCCAATTAAAGGTTTTCATGCGAAGTGCAAGATTCAATATGGTCCCCCTGTTTGAATTGAGTGTACAATCAGAATCCAGATTAAAATTATTTTGTATTTGTTATATTCGGATTCCAGTTGGTCTCATTGCTAGAGCCTTGCAACTCTCAGGGGGTGGCAAGAGGCATCCCCTCCCAAGACTGGAACATCTTGGAACAAAGTTAGCACACATTGTTTTCTCCTGTGGATTTTCACATCTGAACAGTTTTTCACACATACTTTTTGCAGAGGCAGAAATACTTACAGCAATTTCTTTCTTCTTTTATTTTTTTTGTTTTTTTTTAAATTGAGTATTTATAAAATATAGATTGTTGAAAAACCACGTAATTTCTCATAAAAGCCACAATGTTGCTAACACTGTTTATCTCAAGATTTTTCCGATGAGTTTTATTACTATTTTGCTTCAAATTATAATGATAGATGTAATCCTGGTACTCTAGTTCTTCAAATTTTCCTGCATTATTAATTTTGTACAAACATGATTTTTCTCAAATTAGAAAAATATCAAGCATTTTATCATCATGCACTTGAACTATTTGATGAGATGTAATATGAAGTACCTGTCTTGTGCATTTTAATTTTGCACATCAAGTACTAGTACAATTAGCACGAAATTTGGCCAAACATGAAAATTATAAAAATTACAGTATCTGTGGATAAAAATAACATCCCAAAATGTTGGGTCAAGAAAGTAAGTCACTTAATACTGTTAAAGGGTTAATCAGAAGCAATGGTCAGAGTAATAAACAGCCTATGGAATTCAATCACAGCTTCAAGTGGTGCCTGTTGGCTTATGCCTGAACCCTGCAATGTGCATGCTTTGTTACAATTGTTTTGCTTGGTTTTAGAAAAAAAAAGATGTTATTAAAGCAAGGCCACAGTTGAAGATTCAGTTTATCATAATTTACCAAAATATTGTCAGATCCATTTACTTACCTGTATGAAGAGTAATGTTACATAAATGCATACATACAGAGAATCATAAGATCTCCATCAATATTGACCTGTTCAGCATTAGATATTTGTGGTTATTAACCTGTGCATCATTAGATATCCAGTTCTATTAACCTGTCCATCATCTTGTTCTTTTGCTTGATATATCAAGAATGATATGCTGAACCCTCTCAGTGCTAATGCAATAATTCAAGATTAATTTTTCTCATACAAAGACCTTCCATTCAGTCAACAGCCGTAATTTCCAGAGAGAAAAGGGATAGTCTGGGTCAACTGTTTTCCTCAGTACACTTTAGGGACATCAGACCCAAAATGCACAAAGGAACGCCATTGACTTGGTCTCAAACATAGCACTGAAAGGGTTAAATGTTGAAGATAAAAACTGCACCATCAACATCATAACGTTAAAAGAGCAAAAATAACCATCACGAGACCCTCTGTGTCCCACCTTAGACACTCAAAATAAAATCGCTTCTGATGTTTAGAGGATTATTCCTCCTAAAACTGAAAGCATTATGGTCACATATCTGTATGTATTTGTTTTTCCACTTTTGAGACTGATAATATTAATACTGGAGTACATTACTTCCTGTGATTTTAATATTTTAGAGCAATTTAATACTGTATATCTTTACAATTTGTCAGTTATTTGTGTTTATCTAGATCCAAAGAGTCACCATATTTAGTATCATACTCCACACTCATTTTGGACGGAGAGGGTCATGTGACATTTTGTCATAGGCCAGCCGGAGCAAATCAGTGGCTGAAACAGGCTTTGAACATCTTTCTTTTGTTATTTTTTTTTCGAAAGAGGACTGCCATGCCATGAGCACGTACAAGTACTGGTAAAGCCGACACCTTGTGACAGAAAGGGACCAGACTAAGCGAAAACAAAACCACAAACTATATATACATAGATACCCGCAAATGATTGTGTACAACAAAAAGCTAGCAAACTATAATTATACCGCAGTCTAGCCTGTGTCTCACCGCCGCTGGCATATGGCAAAAGCTGCTACATTTACACTCCACCAGGTGGCACTGCTGCTGCACGGAAATCAATAACTGTCAAAACCGACCCACAATCTCACACCAGTGCAGGGCTCTCGTCATGGTTAGCCTGGATCTCATGGAGATCACGCACTTCACAAGAGATGTCAACCAGGTCACTTTCTTCATGCTTACACACCAAATGCCTCTACCCAAAATACAGAGATAAAGCAAGTTTAACCACTGTTTTTACCCTTGCACAACTGTGTAGCAAAAGGATGTCCTTCACATGACAATCAACTTCAGTAAACTTGACTGTTATGCAAAGGAATCGACCATACCCCAGGTACTACCCACAATGCCCAGCACAGACACTACCTTTGCACTGTCCATTCACTCCAAGATGCACTGACCAGCATCACGTCCAATGTTTGTGTTAGGGGCTGGGGGGCATTTTTATTTCTCACTTTCATATGCTTTTGTTATTTGGAAATGATGTTTTGTTGGATTGGAAAGAAATGTGTGCACATGCATTTTGCACACTTTGAAGCGAGAGATTGGCCGGCACTCACTGTACAGTCACATGACAAACTTGAAAAGAAAGTTGTCCACTTCAAAAAAGTGTGCTAAGTAAATTAAAAGGTTTTCCTAGGTTTCAAAATAATGCCATAGAACACTGGACCAGAACCACACCAGGAATGCAGTGACATCAGGTAAAGCAGCCAGGGGGCAGCACTGTACAGACTCTCACATGGCCACTCAGCCTGGGGCTTCGAATCATGTGAAAATGTTAACTTTGTCCATTGTATCAACACACATTTACCTATGTGATCTGTATGTGACTTATTTTCAAAACCTCAATATGAATCATATAATGTAGAAAACTGAAACATGATAATATTTTTAAGCTATCACATAAAACTTGAAAACAAATATTAATATACAAATATAATATTTCTCTATAGCAGCTTTTCTAATCAGCCAAAAATACTGTTTTCCAGCAATTAACACATAAGATGAGAATTTTGAGTGCACATCTAATTACATGATTATAAACCTACATAAAACTACATAAAAATTTGGTGAATACTAATATTTAGTTCACGACCCTAAGATAGCAGTAACCTGATGTGTTTTACTACAGTGCTGGCAATGGAAAATATCCATATGGCTGCTGTACCTACAAGATGTCTCCCACGGCCTGTCGTACATTTGTTATACTACACAAGTGCGGGGCATGGAACAAAATGAACATGCACCACACAAGAAACAACACAGCGTCAACAGCAAACACAGAATATTCAACATAGAGATACTGCGTAACTTCTAGAAAAAAAGCCTGTGATTTAATCTGAGTAATAAACTAGTAGATGTTGAAGGTGATTCAGCATCCTAAACCACATGTTGTAAAATATATGCAACTGCTAAGCAAATTATAATACCATCTTTGTAACTAATCTATTTTTCATAATGGCCTAGTTAAAAGTAAGGTAAGAATCGAAATTTCTATAAATAACACTGCTTTTGGTAACGGTATGCACCACTTTCTATGTCTGGGCCTCTTCTGTATTTCTAAATACTCTTTTTTTACGAAATTATAACTTGATAGTCTAGAGGGAACTTAAAATGCTCTTTGAGTATCTGGCTTTACCAAAGTAAATCACACTTTAAACATTCTGAGGTTCCCTCTTTTTATAACTTACATGTAAAACTACTTAAAAACAAAACAAAACAAAAAATGCCAAACAGTAAACCCTAGTTTTTGAACATGCTGACACAACAAATTGTTATTGAGATATGTCTCTCACAACAGCAAAACTTGATAGTTCCAATTTTTCTGAGTTCCAATATTTAAGCAAATTCAGTTCTCAATCCTGACTCTGTAGTATAGGCCATCCATATCACATTATTTATAAATAACAACTACAAAAAAATCACCATTTTTATTTGTTCGATTATAGAATTGTATTCTGACTACAATTTGAAAGAATGACTGAGGGTAAGGGATCAAGGGTCAAGCACACTGTAGACAAGAGGTCAAGATATCAATAACAAAGACAAGCAGGAGTTGGGATCCATGAGGTATTAACATCCAGCAACTCAACACATCTGTGGCTGAGGCATCCAATGCCATTTACAAAGTTATGGCCAATACAAAAAAATGGAGGTTTGATTAAAAGTTTAACTGAAATTTTATGAAGAAAACATACACAAATTAAAAGTTAAACGTGTTCGACAAACATAAGGGTATCTTGCTATTATAAAGACACCTAAGTTTTTGGATATCACAGAGATTTAAGTCACACAAATCAGCATTAGCCTTGTTTATGATCAGAAACAAGAGTGTGATATATATTCTGATTCCCTGCCCCATATTCCAGTACATATGAAGACTACACTTGTTTGACAACTTTGGACAGATGGATATTTCAGGCTGGTTCCATAAATTAGGACAGATTCAGGAAATTTACAACTGGTTCCCGACTTGGAGGGTGTAGGTCAGGGCCTTCTGCAGAGAGCCCTGACCAGGTGTGAGTGGTTCCCTGTGGATTACCATGGTTACCATGCAGAACCCTGCAATACCTGGGTGCAGTGTCAACATAACAGAACAAAAACATCAAGTACTTAGTCTCAAATCATGCAAATAAGTCCCTTAATGGACCTAGTCCTTAGCACATTGAAATGCAGCCTTAGTTGTTTTTATAACCAGTGCTAGCAAGTCATGCAGTCATCTTCCTCTATTATGGCCCGAACGTCGACAAGTTCATGCGGGAGGGCAGTGCAAAAATCTCAAGTCGCCTGGTGACATATAGAAATTAAATGGTCATATATCACCTGGGGACTGATGCGTGGCTGCATTTCAATGCCTAAAGTGTGTTGATACATGCAAGGAAGAAGAGGGTACGACAGGAGGGGTGGCTTGCCTTTCTGGTGTAGTGCTCAAAAGGCAGGGCACAGCTGCATTGGCTCACTTTTCGCAACGGTTGCCAGTCTACAGCCACTGAGTGCATTTCCAGCAGCAGATGATCAACTTGCAAATTCTCACTACTGTAGGACTGGGATAAGACAGTGGAGGAGTTGTGGAGAGAATTGCTACCTTCATCAACAAGGGATTTGGACATCTGTGAGCTGGCGTCCTCAAAGCCCGATTCAGAGTCACTATGTCTGGTATTATCTCCTTCTGGAGACAGTCCGGGCCCATTCAAGTCACCAGAAATATGTTTTCGGTAGTCTATGACAGGAGCCTTGCCCACCATAGACAGATTGGAGTCTGTCACTAGGGTGCTGAAGTCAAGAGACTCCGATGTGTTGAGACACTGCAGTGCTTGCTTCACTTCATCCTCCGACTTGCCGAGTAGTTTACACAGGCTGTGAATCCTCTGTAACGACACACGTAAAACACATGCCAAATGGCATAGACAGCTTGGTGTACAACATTTCAGTTACTGTAGTTTTTCAAAGTTATACAAACTGTGTTATCCCTATTATGTGACCCCGCCCCCAAACCCATCTTTTAGTTCTGATCATTTTATCCCTAATTCACATCCTCAGTCTTACAGTATCAGGATAAAAAAGTAAAGTGAAATATCCTTAATACATTTTACTACTTAATGAACTGATACAATGTAATTGTTACACCAACATAGCACATGAATAGGTGCAAAAAAAGCCAGCAATTCTAAGCTGCTAAATGCACAAGGCATCAAATACAAGTAGCATACGGTATAGGAAGTTGTTTACTCCTGTAAGCATGGTGATGTGAAATAAAAGTTTACATAGAAAGTATTTGCACAAAAGATTGCATGACTTGTACTTAAACCACGTCCTATTGCTACATGAAGCCATGTTAAAATATTTCTACTTTACCCGCCAGACACTGTACCCTATTTTATTGACATACAGTGTGGGAACTTCTATTCACCTGTCTAAGTAGCTAAACTAATTATAAAAGTTGATGTAACACACAGTTGATATATATGTGAAACCTTGATTTCATCACTCAAAATGACTTAGTGTAGGGTTTCCATTTTGCCAGTCTTTAAACAATACAAATGGACAAATATCTGTAGATTTTGATGGAATTATTGAAGCAATAAGCCAAAGTATTGCCCCCCCCCCCCCCCGCCCCCTTCTCTTCTCCCTAAGTGAAGTGGAGAACACACAGAGCTGGGTTTGTTCAGCAGGCAAAGACCAGGGACAGCCAATGATACCTTCTCTAGCAGTCGGATGTGATCCTCCAAGGACAGCGTATGGTTAGTCATGGCACTGATGATATCCATCAGGTTCTCCCGTGGATGAACGCCATTCTCAAACCTGTTGTACATACCCAGCCACAGCCTGGAAAAAATCAAACTTACTGTAATGTACGACACACGAAACCCTTTGAAATAGCTGAACATTCAAGTTAGGGCACATCCTAATTAATTTCTGTTTGTTCTTCATATTTCTGCTATGATATAATTATATCTCATGAAATTTAAATTTCTCACTCCTGATTTTTTCCATGCAGAAAATTGTAAACTTCCCGCTTCAAATATACTATTTACCTCTACATTATATATTGTGGCCACAAAAAACAAAGCTTAGAGCCACCCATTTTATAAAAAATATATTATCATTATAAAATACAGTTGATTACGACAAAGATTACTTGCATTAATCTGAGTTAATAAAGCAGACTACAAACTAATGGAAAGCGCCATCAAACTTGAAATCAAAATAAAATTTACAAATTTAGGCAAAATCTTGAGGTGAGATCTGCCCAATTCATGATTGATAAAAAAAAAATGGTAACCTGTTTCAAATTTCGATATTAAAATCAAACCATCATGAATTCAAGCTAAGAATTTACAACAATTAGTTGTGCTTCTTTTGGTCAGTACGTCAATCTATGACCAAGCGCTGTAGGTGGAAGTGTCAGCATTAAGTGGCTTCTTGTCTTACTTAAACCCTTGTGGGCTGCAGTCAGGCATCAGAGTTGGCATCGTGATCTCCAACTCTCGCTTGTAGAATGGATTGAAGAAGTCACTGGTGCACCTCAGTAGGTACGCCCACAGAGAATACGTCCGCTCACGCAACCTGTAACATGAATACAACGTAGATTTACGGTCATATAATGTAAACTACACATTATGATCAATAGTCTTTGGTATTTATCCTCACCTACAGTACCGATTTCGCATTCGTAACACCTCATGCTACCAAATAATCTGGCATGCCAGAAATTCTCGCCGGCCAGAATCAGATGTGACCAGCCAGATGCGAAAACTGAGTTGTGCGCAAATTTCTGGCACGCCAGTTCGTCGTGCGAGAAAAATGAGCACGCATACTTCGCATGTAGCACGCTTGAAATGTTTGTGGTCTCGACCATTAACACGCGCAAATTTTTTTCTGGCTTCGCACGCTTGCATTTTCGACTGCAATGATAGCACTTTCCGCGAAGCATACCACCGAGAGAACAAACGAGATTTTTGCGCTAAGAATATCCACCATAATCTAAATGAATATGCGCCCATGTTTGTGATCTTGATGCATGGATCCTATGTCATGAGATATTGAGAGGAGAGATGTTTTTTTGTGAGGAGCTGTTCTTCAAATTAGTTTTATTTTCTGGCAGGACCAACCTTTAACTCTCAGCACTTCAAATTCCCAGTGTACTAGAACTCGCCTACTAGAACAGCGTCTCACTCAAACTTTTGAAGTGGCTGATTAAAGGCCGTTTCATATTCCTGGTGTTGTTTATTTACATGCAAGCACGCACGTTTTATTGTAGAGAAACATCAGTTCTTGTCGATGGCCATTTCTATTTTGCTTTAAAAACGAATATTTTCCTTCTACGATGATTTAAATCAATGATCGGGCCGTTGTTTGTGACAATTTGAATGATGTAACTTTGGAAAACTGCCACGCAGGGTGATTTCATTGTCGCGGTCTCGATCTTTTTTTTCGTCTACCCGCCATGATCTTCATATCACTAGATTGCAGAGAACCTAGTCTATTTTAAGAAAGCTCTCCCATTGGCTGAAACAAAAGTATTTTAGGGGAAACCCCGCCAAAACTGCCTCTATTTCAAATGTCATTTTAGTCGGAAACTACCGAAGACGATTCTCCGGAATATTCTAGGTCAGTCAGGGGGCCGGAATCGATCACATGGTGTTCGCCGTCCAATCAAATGTGTCGTTTTTCAACCCTTGATTCCTTCGGGACTACTCGCTACCTCATGTTGTGAAGTCTTGCTTGTGAAAGATGGGCGACATTTGTGTGAACCCAAGTGGCGATTACAGACAATTTATAAAAGCAAGAAACAAAATTTAACTCAATAAATTTGTCAGAATGATGACATACTACCAGTCTTTGTGTACAATAGAGCAGACGGTCCATTTTTTTCACGGAAAGAGAGTAAAATACGCCAGGTAAACATGGCTCGGGTGAAAATACCGCTGCCGCATGTGATGATCATGTTGACAGTTTATCAGTGACTGCGATAAAGTGTTTTTATCGACCTTTTACTGCAGCAACAAACTCTACCGCTATAATTTAATGACAACATTTACACACGACCGATCTTAAGAAAAATTAAAGACGAACCATCGTCCGTGACGCTAACCAAGGGACGGGTACCTATGCAATTGATTCACACAGTGACTGTGACACAGGCTTGGCCGTTTTGATCAATTTGTGATTGAGATCGATAGGCCTATATTCATTTTGTTAGGGTATAGGACACAAGTTTTTGTTTAAATTGACAACGAAACCACATAGAAATGTAGAGAATGTCTTACTCAACGAAAGTCATGTTGATCACTTTGCATGAAATGCAGAAATAAAGTTACGGCACTTTTAGTTTTACCACTAATCGTGTATTGTGCAAAAAAAAATAAAATACCTCTGTTGCGAAGGTCGCGTGACGAGAAACGAGACCCGAAGCGGAGGGGAAACAAAGATAGCGAGCGAGGCCTGCTGCTGGCACCCTATGCCCAGTCGAGGCGAAGTGCCTATTCACGCAATTCGCGTAGATAAAACGCAACTCGCACGGCTATTTGGCGTGCCAGAAATTTGAGTGCAAGAAATTGGCATGCTATTTGCGATGGCACATCCAGACAAAAAAGCTCGCAACTGAGCACGCTCAAATGTGGTGCGCAATGGGAAAATGGCGTGCTAGCAAAAGGGACCCATATGCGAAATCGGTACTGTATTTCAGGACTGACATAACTTTTGTATTAATATGCTTTGTCCATTACAAGTAATCCCTGTATTCAATGGAAACAAACAACCTGGCTCCTAAGTAACACTGCTGCATAATATCTTTACAACAAAAGTAGGTTTTGTTATAGCAAAATGACTGATGTTATGATGTTACAAATGTAGAGATGTCATTTGTATTACATCCTGTGGCAAACTTGAAGCAAACTTGAAGCAAACTTGAAGCCTATGTCTCTTGTCTGCTACTCTACAACAGCATGTGTTTTGTTTCTCTTTTTCATTTTTATTTTTTTTGCATGTATTTTATACCCAGTTGTGCAGCAACTCACCCCATTTCAGCAAAACTCTTTTTTTTTTCCTTCATTGAAACATTGATACTTGACTATATGTGGATTAGTATTGGTACTCTCTGAGTGTAACAAATGTACCCCTGGGTGTATCTGTACATATTTATTTGTCTATTTGCTCACGTATGTTATGTTTTACATGTAACCCTGGCTTTATAATAAAAAGTTTCAATCAATCAGCATGGTTGTACAGTGGTCCTTGTTTTGAGAGACTACCTGCCTTGAAAAACCACCTGGTCAGGATACTTTGCCAGGTACTATCCACCTAATTATATACCTGCTATGACAGACCACCTGTCTTGAGAGACCACAAAATGGTTGTCCCTGGGGGGTGGTCTGACACACAGGTTTCACTCTACATGTATTGTTACCAACAGTTCCAGGACAACAGTGCTGCATTTACGTTGAGGGTGGGTGGTTGGGGGGAGGGGGGATGGTTGGACCACTGTCCCAACTCCCTGTTTCCTTGCATGCAAAAACCCATGTATTACATTTTCCCTGTTTCTGTACAGTTATAACGAAATTTAATTGACAGTCTACGTCCCCTTACAGTAGTTGGCCGATCATCCAAAATCAAGGACAGCCAATTAGGCCACTGGGTTGGGATCAACACTTAAATATTTCTTTTTTTCCTTTTCTGAGTTTTGATGGCTTTCCAAACCTACCACCATCACCCAAAACAAGAAAACAAGCCATTTCACCTGAGGTCAATCCGATCCTTCTCACAGTTGCCTATAAAGGTGCCAAACTGGCAGGAGTAGGCGTGGTCGTGAACCGTGAGCAGGAAGTGCTCATTGAACTGGAACGCCTGAGGAAACTGTTGCATCAGCTGCCACACCGCGTCAATGAACTGTGTGAACACAGGAGACGTCTCCTTGGGGTCCACTGTGCCCAGGTAGCCGCAGCGGTCCATGAACTTGTGGCCGAAGGACAGCCATTCCTTCTCTATTAAGGCCTGCACCCAGGCAAGGAGAGCGATAGATGTGATACATGTCATCACTATTTTGGGAAAAATCTTTCCGAAAAAATTTTGTACAAACTATTCCAATTTTCTAATTCTGTTTTTAATCAAAGCATTTTTAATTCAAGCTTATGCAGGCAACATACAAGCTATCAAAGTTCTAAAGAAGTTTGAAGAAAATAAAGTTACAAACAAACAAATGAAAAAGGTAAGCCATATCAATCCTGTTTCCAGTGCATTCTTAACACTGTGTATGCATTAATTTTCTCAGTGCCAATCACGTCTTAAGTCGATCTACTAAAGTGAAACTAGTCTGAATTATCATTTAGATCTCAGATTGATATTTCTTGTAAAAAGGCCTTTCATTCAAGTACCAGCATGCCTCTAGTTCCAGAGTAAATATCCCAGGTCAACAGCTTTTCTTGGTGCACATTGGGCACATTGCGCCCAATGCACGCCAAGAAAGGCTGTTGACTCAGTCCAAAATTTGGCACTTAAAGGGTTAAATTTTCTCAGGAGCATTTCAAATACAGGTAATTGTTCCATCCTGGAGAAGCTCTTACAATATTTTGAAGTTCTAATTGTTTCACAGAGAATTATAGTTATAGGATTGCCATTAAGAAAGTGAAGTTAGACCTAGACAAGACCTTACCTGAAACCCTTGTATAGTTCTGTAGTAAGGATCCAGCATGATTCCTGCTAGAGAACACACTTGTGCTGTTCTGTCCCAGCCATCAGAGCAATGAACTAAGACACTGGTGCCTTGTATTACCGCCTGTAGACACACAACCCAGTGAAAATATCAAGGTCTCAAGGCACAAATTCTCTCCTGAATATTTTGAAACTTCTTGTGATGGCTCAGGCATAATATACAATACATGACATTCACATTAGCTGCGGTCCTGCTTTGACCTGTACCATTAAACAAGGAAGTACCTGTACAACATAGAGGCAGGTTTCTGTGTCAAACAGGGCAAAACATGCTCCTCTTGCAAAATACATGGATAAAATGCAGGTTTTAAAAGGCTATAGGCATGTCCTGCAAACAACAACTGAACTTAATGTAAGACAGAGTTGTCATGTATCTTTGGAATAACTATTCTTATTTCCAAAACGGTGATGCCATTGGTTTTCCATCACTTTGCCCATAGTATGGTAGCTGATCATCACTGTTGCCAAGCAACTAGGTCAGACATCTTAGTGGGAAATTAATATTCAAGTCCTGCTTTTATTTTTATCCTTTGGAGTAGTTGAATGAAACTCGCTATGTGCATTTATCAACAACTGACATATATGTACACAAAACCGTACTGTTTAACATCAGACATGTACTTCCCACGCCAAATGCTTTACCTTGGCAAAGGAAAGAGATAATTTTGCCATGTTTTTGATGACTGGCATGGAGTCTTACCTTGGCAATGAAGACAGACGTATCTACCACTGCTTTGACATGTTTGAGCCAGCCACTGCTCTCTAGGCCCGAGAGATAAGCGTTCATTGATGGGTTCTTCAGTTCACAAACTGAAACACAACACCGAGCAATGACATACCACTCACCCAACCCTGTATGTACCTAGACATCTCTGCAGTGTGACAAATTTCAGGGAAAGAGAGCATGGCAATGCATGACTGTGCAGTGCTGCCACCTAGCAGTCATCTGAGAAACAACCCACTGTGGCATACAATTGCCAAAAGTAATGGAAGTATATGACACAATGCCTCTATGTTACTACATGCATATGTTCTTTTGAAAATTTAATGTTCTTTAAATATTGAAATCAGTCAATATTTACATTCTCAAGAAAGTCTGGAGAAGATTTATCACAGCAAATCTGATTAGCACGTGCTGCCACCTAGTTATAACCTACAAAACTATAAAAGGTTTCACTTGTAGGTGCTTGGTTTTCTTTAAATAATTATCATTACTTTCTACTTAAATGTCTTGAAATTACTTTCTCTATCTGTTGTAATAAGTGACAATGTAAGCAAATTTATTGTGTCAAAAAATCTGTCACATCCTACTGTTGTGCAGATCTGTTCAGTTTAAAACTTAAAGCAGCTTAAAATAGTAAAATCACACTTATACATAAAAGAAACGGGATTATGTCAGGACCAACCATCAATTAGTTTCTGCAGACTAGCCCTCATCA
Source organism: Hermodice carunculata (assembly GCA_964020975.1). Taxonomy (NCBI): domain Eukaryota; kingdom Metazoa; phylum Annelida; class Polychaeta; order Eunicida; family Amphinomidae; genus Hermodice; species Hermodice carunculata. The sequence continues at coordinate 56,812,123 of OZ026619.1, forward strand.
CATGGATGTTCTCTATGCCCAGGAACTTGAACTTGATATTGGTGTAGAAGTTTTCATTCTCATAGCCTTTGCCAGCTGCCTTGTTAGCCATCGCATTGATCTGCAAGACACAAAGACAGTCACACCTTATTCCTCTGGCCACTACACTTGTACCTTTTTCCCATGGCCACTACAATCGCACCTTATTCCCATGGCCATTACAATCACACCTTATTCCTGTGGCTACTATAATCATACCTTATTCCTGTGGCTACTACAATCACGCCTTATTCCTGCGGCCACTACACTCGTACCTTATTCCCATGGCCACTACAGTCACACCTTATTCCTCTGGCCACTACAGTCACTGACTTGATAATGTTTATGTGGGCACAGGTACACGAACTGTTCTCAGCACTGGGCCAAAAACACTCCAAGCACACCTAGAACAACTGTGGACAACTCAGCTGCAACTTAATCTGATCTCATTAAAGAAGAGCTAATTACAACTATCACATAGAGCAACATTATTGTTCTTCCTAATTAAAAATGCATAATGTTGGTTTGACAGAGCAGACAAAAAGTCACATAAAATTAAATAAATTTGAGCACTTAATGTTTGTGGCCTCATCTGGCAATCATGAGCTTACTTCAGTTACTGGCTCTTTGTGAAACAATTCAATTACAAACATTCTGAAAACAATCTGAGCTTGAGAAGTGTCAGAGATAACATATTTCAGACAGACTGGACACTGTCTCAGCAGCATATCCTTGAATTTGCAGCTTGTAAGTGAAAGTATAGATGAAACTTGGATGGACCAGCCAACTGATTCAAAGGCTCCATATATACTGTGATGAAATATGCTTATACCAAGACAGATACATCTACAGCTGACAGAAGTCTGAGGATGCTGTTACAGCAAACCCCCCCCCCCCCAAGTCCTTCTAATGAGGCACTGCCCCATCTGCTGATCACACAACCATTGTAAAAGTCTACAACACACATCAACTCAACTACAAAAAAAAAAAAAAAAAAAAAAAGAAGAAGAGACAAACCTAACTTTAAATCTTTACAGATTACACACATATTATTTTCACATTTGCTCAACTGAAGAATAAACTTTGGACAGTGTTTTTTTTTTATTGCCTAGCATCCCATAATATGCTCCAGTGGCTTTACTTTATATTTTACCTGGTCACTGATATGCAAATTCAATACAGTCATACATGTACAGAGTTAGATGCTTAATCTTTTTGTGCTCCCCTCCCTCATTGGTCCTCCAAACCAGACAAAGCATGCCAAAATTACAACATCTATTCTGAATCATTTGCTGCACTTGAACAAAACAACACATTTTCAGCCATTTAAAACAATGGTAAAATTAGTGACACTAAGGTGCTTCTTGTGGGTTAAAATACTCAATGGGGTTAACTTTAGGACACCTAAATCAACAGAGGTCACCACTGGCAAGCAAGATCATATGACACCTCTTGTTATGTCTGTTTGTTCAAGAGATGTCAGTAATCCCTGTTGATCAGTGACGCCCTCTGTTGATCGAATTCTGCAAGACACATCAAAGTCTAATCCTAACAGACACAGGGCACACAAATTTCAGAATTTCAAAATTACCATTTTTTTTTAAAATTTTTGTTTTATGCCTATTTGACCACAATTTGTGACTTTAGAATTTGAATTTTCAGCATGCAAACCTTTGATGTTCCTGATGAAGGCCACTTAATTGGTTTTGGAATTTGCAAATAGCAAAAAGTTAGTTGTGTTTGTTTTGTTTTTGTTTTTGTTGAGTATATGACATTAACAAAATCATGTTCATGCTTTATTGCACTGATAAAGTAAAATTCTGTTCAGAACAGAATCACAACTTTTTTGCTGCCTTTCTCTCCCCTTAAAAATGCAGAGATGTGGCCAAGTTGTGCTAGCATGTAAATCAGGACTAAACTCAAGATAATACAACCACCAAAGCTTGCTCAAGCAACAAAAATAACGTCCACAACAATCATGGGGTTCAGGTGGCATTGAAATGACCTTCACCTTGAAGCCTTGTGTTGCTGATTAACATGCATACTATGTCATGTACCCTACTGATCTGAGGCAAATTGTTATAGAGGAGACTTTGCAGATGTTTTGGCCCCATACACATACAGCAATGAATAACCAGCAAATGACCCCACACTTTCCATTTTTTTTACATGAATCAGTCACTATAATGCAACCATGCCAGCTGAACTGTTACAGATGCATTATAATAGCCATTTCTTTAGCTCTAAAAATCAGTCAAATAGACTGAACAAGCTGCAAAATTAATCTAATCACAGTTCATTACACATGTACAATGTATTCAGGCTTGGATGTCTACCAATCAACAAACTGATGATGATGATGATGATGATGATGATGATGATGATGATGATGATGATGATGATGATGATGATGATGATGATGATGATGATGATGATGATGATGATGATGATGATGGTGATGGTGATGGTGATGGTGATGATGGTGATGGTGGTGGTGGTGGTGGTGGTGGTGGTGATGACAATGACGACAATGCCCAGGCTCACTAATGATATTAAATGGTGTGTGTCTCCAGGCAGGGATACAGGGAAGCAGGAAGCTACAGTTAAAACTGACCAGGTAAAATACCAATCAGCTGAATGGCAAGAAAACATCAGATCAACTAATCCTACTCAAATCTCATAAACAAACACTTCTTACTGACCTTATAAAGTGTGAACAAGAATACAAATGAAGACGATTTTGTAACCTTTAACTTAATAAGAGTAGGCTACTTGATTACTTTTTGCTGTAAAAACTATATTCAGTTGAGGATATCAATGCATTTGGGAGGGTTCTCACTTAATGTATTTTTGTATCCGAGGCAGAATGATATGGAAGTTGTCAAAGTTTTGGTCATATTTTCTTGCTGTTCTCCTGATTTTTAGTTACACAGCTGCAAATTTGCCAGACAGGCAAATGATAAGAGGAAAAGGCAGACAGTACAAGATTAAGTACTTAACTTGGCCAAGGAAAGATCAAACACTGACATCCTCTGTGCAGCCATCAGACAGAAAGAACACAAACTCGTATAGATCTCACACCCTGGCATCATGGCTGCCACAAGGCTGTTCTCATCACAGACTATATACATCCTTTGGCCACCCAAATTGTCTTCTTGGTTATTGGCTCTGAAGATTCTCAGCTTTTTACTTTGGGTTCTTAGATTCTGATAACTTTTCTACACAGCTCACTGTCCTTGTTGCAATGTCTACACTCTTGTGTTCATTAGCCTTAGTTACCAAGAAGAAAATTTGGTGTCTGATTGGACGTCCAAACATTTTGACTTTATTGACTCATAATCTGGCTTCTCCAACTTGCTTGGCAAATTCCTACAGTTCTGGATCAATCTGTCATTGGTTACCACACTGCCATGTCAATCTCATTTAATTTCCATGGAATTTGCTTCAAAAAAAGCTCCAAGCATTAACTTTCAAGTTTCCTGGACAATTAGAACTCTGGGCAGTTTATGGACAATTAGAACTCTGGGCAGTTTATATTCCATTGCAATTTTTTTTATATAATAGTAACATGAGAACAGCTAATGAGAATATGGAAGTGCACTGAACATCCATTTCTTAAAGGTAGATTGTTAAATTGGTGAAACAGACTGTCTTGTCACGGGGCACACACCTTGTGAACCAGTCATGAGTCATAGATGGTTTTGCATACAAGCCAGTCAACCCACAGGCTCCAACATTATGCTTTGTGTGTGAGCCAGTCATCCCACAAATTTGCACGTGAGCCAGTCATTAGGCTCATGCTGCTTCATATATCAACCAATGATTATAAACTTAGGCCCACCTGCATGTGTGCCTTGCATTTCAGCCAACTTAATCATTTTGACTGGTTCATATGCATGTCCATGTTTTCACACAATTTGGAATATAACCTTTATACTTATCAAATTACTACCTACCTTATAGTAACTAAACTGCATCCAGAACTAATTTTATTTATTTTATCAACCATATTGCATATCTGTCAACTCTCCTGATTCTGATGTAGTAGTTTCCTGATTTGGAGATTCCAAAAATTGTTAAAATAAAGACATTTTGAAGAAAAATGGCCCTTTGTCTTTGTTTCATGCACTTTTTACCTGGATTTCCCCATAATAATCATTTAAGGGTAGACACCTATAATATTCGTTTATTTCAAAACTGACGACATTTTCCTCAACTGCTCAACCATTTTGAGGATGTACATTCCACTTATTTATCCATGTGTAGGGCCTTACTTTGCAATTAATGCCACCATATATTATATTTAACATTTTATATATATATATATATGTCTTTGAATTACACAAGTACTCCTCTCATTAATCTTTCTGCAATAGAAGTAGAACATAATGATCTCATGGCTTGTGTGCTATATTTTGATTGGCTGATCACAATATGTCGAGCATTATGATTGGTTTACCTTGGGTCTTGTGTCCACAACATACATAAAGTTGGAGGAAGGGTTGGCCCTCAGTATAGCCTGCAGCATCTGCTCATCCTCCACACATCTTGCACTAAATCCCGACAGAGGCTGGCTACAGCGACAAATTGAGGCCTGAAACATATAAAGGTAGCCTCAAATCAGAAATGTTGACCTTTAAGAAACACAAAGTGGATTTTTCGGCAATTACACACAGCACTGATATCCATTTAAAGCTGTAATCAAAAAAAAAAAAAAAAATCCATTTGGAAGCATTGTCATTGCACATTGCCTGTGGGCAGGGAGGATTTGACTCTGTGCAGCTCACATTCAATACAGGCCTGTATCACTGCTCATTGGTACAGTGAAATCTCGTTATAACAACACTCAAATATAGTCATATTCAATATAGTGACACAAATTTTCATGTGAAAAAGTTTATTTTCTTTGTTACTTGATTCATTTATCTGATATATTCAGTTAATTGACACATTTCTGAGGGAACAGATGGTGTCATTATAATAAGTGTTCACTGTACAAGGCCAAGTGTGTGGACCAAGAAAATGACTGGGTTCACATCACTGGGAGCTGAGAAAAGTTCATTCACTTTGTGTAGCCTTTCGTTGGAGCATCAGTATTCCACTGACTGGGCTTTGTTTCTTTCAACCTAGCCACCAGTGAGCCACATTGACTGCACTCACATGGCAACTCCTACACAGCTATTTGTTCTCCCGGCTTGGCCTGGAGACGTGTCAAGCAAACTAACCACTTTGGTTTTCCACCCCTGTGTAAACGAAAACTAAAAAAAAAAAAAAAAGGTACAGCTGGCACGAATGAACAAAGTGATATGGCCCCGAAGAACATGATTTGGTCTTCTGGTGGAACTATACAGAAACTCTCCACATAAGAATTGATTCTGCTATAAAGTATAGAGAGCCATGTCATAAGGCAAGAGTACCAGCTGGAAAATACCACAACCCAAGACAGCAGAGTCATTCATCAACATACTTATCTTAAAGTGTATAATCTTTATCAATATCTGATGTCCAGCTTAGACTGTAACTGGATGTTGATGTTCCAACAACCAAACAACCGCCTCTTCAATATCTGATCTCAAGTAAGTTATAAGTGAGTATCAATATTCCAAAATCGAACAACGGCCTCTTCAATATCTAATAGCCAGTTTGAGTTATACATGGGTATCTATGTTTCAATAATCAAACAATAGCCTCTTCAATATCTGATGCCAAGTTAAAGCTAAAAGTGGGTATCAATATTCCAACAACCAAACAATAGCATCTTCAATATCTGATGCCAAGTTTAAGTTATAAGTGGGTATCAATGGAGTCAACCATAAGTCAAGAATTGAGTAAACTCCAGACATGGCTTGAAGTCAAAAAAAGTAGTCCTTGCAATTAGCAAAAACAGAGAGTATTTTGTTTGGTTCTACATATAAACTGAAACAGATGTCCAGTATGAAACAGAGAATGTATTACAAGTAAACAAGATATGGAGTATTTATATATATGGTATATATTCAATTAGATCAAAATATGGCAAAATCATGGGGACTTCAGTAATTCTGATAGTTATAATCAGGGCTTCAAGTTTTTATACAGACAAGGTAAATGTTTATCTCAAAAAACAGAAGAAAATGTTGTGTTCAGCATTGTTACAACTAAGATATGATTAGGGGTGTAATGTTTGGTACTAAGGTATGATTAGGGGTGTAATGTTTGGTGCTAAGATATAATTAGGGGTGTAATGTTTGGTACTAAGATATAATTATGTATGTAATGTTTGGTACAGAGATATGATTATGGGCGACTGTTATGTTTGGTACTGAGCTCTTGATAAATCTTTCAAGGTTCCTACAAACAAATCAGAACAAAATGCTTAGATTTATTCTGGGACACAACGGTAGATTCCACATTGGTTTCAAAGAATTTGAGAACTTAAAATGGCTGAATCTTACTCTATGAGTGTGTATCAATGTTCTAACAATAACACACAGTATCAATGTTCTTGCAATGAAACCTTAGTCTTTTCAACATCTGATACCCAGTAGTAACCATCTTTAGTAGTGTTGATTCTATTTCATCAATAACTGTACCAAATGTGCAAGTTCATCTCACTGTTGGGTCATACCTTGAAAAACAGAGGATATGAACACTGCCTTTAATATGATAAAAGCAAATTTGGACTATATCACAGCAGCAAAATTGGTGATAAATTGTGAAAATGGCAGGACTTATATGACCTTGAAGGAAATTTAGTCTCCAAGGATTTAGGTTTGTTTCTGTATGCAATATAATCAGCATCTGTAATTCACTTCTACCAAAAACAAAATCTCGCAAGTCAGTACCCAAAGTCCTATTATACTGTTGCGAGCATACTTTGTCCAAATTTACTGTCAGATGGATATTGAGAATAATATTAGAAGCTGATATGCCAAAGGGCAATAATGTTCATGTTGGCATTCTCCAATGTTCGACGCAGTTTAACAGCAGTCCAGGGAATCGAAATGTTGACCCAATTTATTAGCAACTGCCACAATTGGCTCAACAGAAAAACAATTTCCCCTGGTGCATAAAATAAGCATGGGCTTCACCAAATTATTCAGGGAAGATGCACTTCAGGTGTAGGCCTGGCAGCTGGGCTCTCATCCCATGCCCATGCATCAAATAATCAAGGGCAAACTCAATTTAAAAAACAGTCATGTTTTCATTTTATTGCGTGAGCCATAAGACAGACAGCTGTGTTACCATACGCAAAGCCGTGAATAAAACACAAACCACATTTAACATTCTCTTGGTCAAAGTCAGACTGAGTCAATAGCTTTCCTTGACATGGGCTGGGCACAATGTATCCAGTCTGTGTTAGTGAAAGCCATTGACCTGACTCATTCCATCATAATATGTCTTATCTACACTTGTCAGCAACAAATATTTTCAGTATATGTGGAATTTAAGCCAAAACATTAAAGGAGACAATTTACATCAGGCCCTTTTGGGCAATTTGAGTAGAAAAGGGTTAAACATAGAACCTACTGAATCTTTGTCAGGGCATTCATTTCTGTATTTAGGTTGTAAAATACATCACTGTGGATTTTGCATTTTTGACCGTTTTTTTTTTTTTTTTCCCCTTCAATTTTCATTCCAAGCTGAAAATCATGACTAACGATTGTCTAACCTGCCATTTTGGTGAACATTTTAAATCTGTTGATGAAATTCATCGGTTTACATTATACAAGTGACAGCCATGTTGGCCTTAAGGCAACGTCCAACCAGTTTGGGATAATTTTGTTCATTTTGATATTCTGGGATGCCTTGGTAGATATATATATTGTCTACTAGTTGTCCAAAGTTGGTAGTTCTAGTCCCAATACAATCTGAAGCAACAAGGAAAATATTGTTAATGCTAACATGGTAGTCAATGGGTCATGTTAACCTTTGAATCTTGATTACTGACAGTAGGTATTTGCACCAAAATGTCAGTTCATCCGGATATTTCTTTGAAACTAGTCATCTGATTTTGATCAAATAAAACTGATTCACTCTAAAAAAAAAATTCCAGTAAAACTGTATCAGGGATATTCTGGGAATGAACAATACTTCTTTAAATCTGTGTCAAAAATGCAGAGTCCATCAACTTTATACATTTGGACAAGATCAGCCATTTTGTAATTTTTCACCACCTTTGTAAAAAAAAACAAACAAACAAACAAAAAACAAAAACAAAAAACAAAAACAAAACAAAACAAAACAAAACAAAAACATGCAATTATGAAAAATCCCTGATATGTTTTTATAGATGCATGTATTGAGATCATAATAGCACAGATCTGATTATTTTATCTGAATATTTTTTTAGAAATATTCAAAATTTCACAAAAATACATTTTTGCCCAAAGCCCTTGTGTTAATACAACTTTGAATGTAGAATTCCATCTTTAGTGCAGACAAAGCCTGACGGTCAATTAAGTATGTATGTATGTTTATTATATAAGAATACATGTCTCTGTGACATTTAGCCCAGAAGTGAAGTCATTTTGCCAGGTTGGGCACTACCTTAATACAGTGTATACATCATTAACTGTCCACAAATTTGCCCTATTTTAATATTAGCTATCTGATTGCACACTTCAGCACTAATCTTCAGCATTTAACCCTTTCTCCCACGAATTAAGACTGAGTTAACAACTTTCCCAAGGGTAGCACTGAACTAAACCCTAGAAATACTGTTGGCAAGGGGCAAACTATTTTTATGGGGCTCATCTGCAATCCTCATAACTTTTTTCCTTAGCATTAAAATTTGTTTAAAATTCATTGAAGTAGATGACAGATTACCATTAGCCTGTATGCAGAAAGGAACAAACATAATCTCACATGATATTGAACAAAATACAACACAGAAATATTAACACTCCCAATGTCCTCCTTATAGGCACATATATCTTATGAACCTATTTATTATCACAAAATACAGAGAAGAAATATTAACACTCCCTATGTCTTCTGTATAGACACATATATCTTACGAACCATTTGTGCCTGTAAAACACTGAGTCACTAGTTTGCACATTGTCTGCATATTGTAACTTCAGATCAGACACGCCACCCTTGACTGAAAGTACTTTTTATGAACATTTGATTATACAACCCTCCCTTTCAAATTCTACCTAAACATATGAACAAATCCATCATGAGAAAATATTAGCAAACAGAAAAATAAAGAGGGAGAAATACCCATGATCTTAAAAGCAAGGTTGCATTCAACAATGGTCACACACAAAAACCAATTTGAATATTGAGCTGAAAAAATTTGCTTTAAACGGTTAAAAAAATGTATAAATCTATCTATTTCTCCAGAAGGCCATACATCTACACACAACTGCAAGAAAACCTATTTCTTATGGCATGACTGCTAAAGCTAGCATTTAAGGGCCAAAAAGCAAGGCATATCAAGCTGGCAGATCTCCCATTCAATTTCCTTTATTCACAAGAGCACCCATGCCAATTATTGGATCCTCCCCCCCCCCCCCGGGAATTCCCCTGCAGCCTGCTATCTGTACACTCTGGCAGTGATCTGTGCCGATCGTCCCGCCAGCCGTTTTTATACGTGTATGTATGTCGCCCCTGTAGAAATAAAGAGGCTTTCTTTCCTTTTCAGATCTGTATTTGGGAAAAATGAAATTTAAAAACTTTCAGTCATACTTTCCATCATTTAAAAAAAAATATTGAAGTCTGTACACTTCAAGAGTGCAGGAGAAGTTGACCTTTGGCAAGGTTACATGTATATGATGTTGGCTACTTGAACAGCTGCATGTACATGATATGAGTCTATTTGGTTGCTGTTGAACAAACTTTAAAATACTATCTTAAGCTGCTGCATTTATTGATATCTGTTGAACTAAGGAGAAGATATGATGCCTGCAACCCCCCCCCCCCACCTGTATGTAAACATCTCAAGCTCCAAATGTAGCCTGTATATTAAACAGCACTTAAAAAAAAAAAGGTTTAGCCTGTATGTAGCATTACAAGCTCCCAGTCTAGCCTCTCTGTAACATCATAAGTCCCCAGTCTATCCTGCATGTAACACCACAAATGCCCAGTCTAGCCTCTACATGTATATCTGTTGAACTAAGGAGAAGGCATGATGCCTGAAACCCTCCCCCCCCCCCCACCTGTATGTAAACATCTCAAGCTCCAAATGTAGCCTGTATATTAAACAGCACTTAAAAAAAAAGGATAGCCTGTATGTAGAATTACAAGCCCCCAGTCTAGCCTCTCTGTAACATCAAAAGTCCCCAGTCTATCCTGCATGTGACACCACAAACGCCCAGTCTAGCCTCTACATGTATATAACATTACAAGCCCCCACTCTTAGCCCATATGTAACACCACAATCCCCCAGTCAAACCTGTATTTAACATCACAAGCTTCAAGACTTGCCTGTATTTCAAATCACTAGCCTGGGTTAATCATAAACAACAGGACTATGACAGTTCTGTGCTCAGCATGCAGAAAATAAAGTGGCCCTGTGACCTTTAAAATTATGTCAAGGTAATTTTTCTTAAAGACTTGTCATTCACAAATATCAAAGTACTGACTCAATACACAAAGTGCTTACACATATCTTTTCAAGTTATCAAGTAAACACTAATGGAGCATGACTATTTAAACAACTTGGTAAAAACCCACCTATGTACATCCCCCACCAAGTTTGACCTGCATCTGCACATTTGGAGAAGTCCTAAATGTGAATTACTATAGCAATTCCCATTAACTTATCAACAGAAATGTGTGCATTAACAATAAGTACCTAAATTGAATCATTTGTTAACAATCTGGGATTCACAGCAATGCTACCTGGTGTCTATGCTATTATTAATTAATTGACCAAACAGTTTTTTTTTTTTTGTGATGATTTTAAGATTTTGCCAAAAAAAAAGAAGAAAAAAATCAGTTAAAAAATCACTGGAGTGAGACTATTTGTACGAATGTGGTAGAGATAACCTAAGGTATATTCCGACCAAATTTGCAGTAAATCTGGTTAATGGTTTTGGAGAAGTCAACAATGTACCTTGTGGATTCACAGCAATGCTACCTGGTGTCTATGCTATTATTAATTAATTGACCAAACAGGTTTTTTTTTTTTTGGTGATGATTTTAAGATTTTGCCAAAAAAAAAGAAGAAAAAAATCAGTTAAAAAATCACTGGAGTGAGACTATTTGTACGAATGTGGTAGAGATAACCTAAGGTATATTCCGACCAAATTTGCAGTAAATCTGGTTAATGGTTTTGGAGAAGTCAACAATGTACCTTGTGGATTCACAGCAATGCTACCTGGTGTCTATGCTATTATTAATTAATTGACCAAACAGGTTTTTTTTTTTTTGGTGATGATTTTAAGATTTTGCCAAAAAAAAAGAAGAAAAAAATCAGTTAAAAAATCACTGGAGTGAGACTATTTGTACGAATGTGGTAGAGATAACCTAAGGTATATTCCGACCAAATTTGCAGTAAATCTGTTTAATGGTTTTGGAGAAGTCAACAATGTACCTTGTGGATTCACAGCAATGCTACCTGGTGTCTATGCTATTATTAATTAATTAACCAAACAGGTTTTTTTTTTTTTTGGTGATGATTTTAAGATTTTGCCAAAAAAAAGAAGAAAAAAATCAGTTAAAAAATCACTGGAGTGAGACTATTTGTACGAATGTGGTAGAGATAACCTAAGGTATATTCCGACCAAATTTGCAGTAAATCTGGTTAATGGTTTTGGAGAAGTCAACAATGTACCTTGTGGATTCACAGCAATGCTACCTGGTGTCTATGCTATTATTAATTAATTGACCAAACAGGTTTTTTTTTTTTGGTGATGATTTTAAGATTTTGCCCCCAAAAAAAGAAGAAAAAAATCAGTTAAAAAATCACTGGAGTGAGACTATTTGTACGAATGTGGTAGAGATAACCTAAGGTATATTCCGACCAAATTTGCAGTAAATCTGGTTAATGGTTTTGGAGAAGTCAACAATGTACCTTGTGGATGGACAGACAATGGCCAACTGACACTCAGCTGAGTTGAAAACTTGGGCTGTCAAGTTGACTGAATATCTGTAAACTTGTACACAACTTATTAAGCAGTAATGTATTATCTTCTTGGGTTCTAAAGAATCGCAGGATGACATCTGAATGACACAAATCTATTTAGCAGCAACCATTTGGTGAATGTAACTCACGTGGTATTTAGTGCTTTTACATTCTCACATTTCACCACTGACCACCAGAGTATCACGTACCTGTTGCTATAAATAATTAAATAGACTGAAAATGGACAAAGGTGCAATATAAAGCTTGTCTTTCTTTAGGTCAGGTTATTTAATACCTGTCCTGATACACCTGGTGCTGTGTGACATATACCAAGCCCAGCAACTATATGGATTCCTCTCCCAAATGCCTAGTACATGGATGCCCGTGTGATCTTGCCAGATCTATTTACACAAACCTGGATCAGGCTTCCGAGGATGACAGTTTCTCTGCAGGGTCACCCTCGACATCATTGGGGCTCGTGATAGCAGAGACTTTTCTTTTTTGTCATTCTCTGAGATGCAAGATCTGATTGTTACACTTCGTACTGAATAGTAAGACTAGTTCTCCCTCTCTTCTCCTATGTGACTTGAACATTGTACACTCGAAAACCGAGTTAAATGCCATGTAGTTTTTCGATGTAAACAGAGATTTGTATATGCATGGATATTGTACTTGTGTATGAATAAAGATATATCTAAAATAAATTGTCAATTATCACCATCATATCATAAATGACCAATTATATTAAAGACAAATGAGACTAACCAATTGAACCTGTGCTTTTGTCCAGTATATCCCACGAAGAACTAAATATGCAAAGTTTCCCTGGGCAGCCTCACTTTCATTTTTTTTTTGGGGGGGGGGGGGAGAGGAGGGGGCTTATTTTACTGCTGGGCCTTTGCTTCATATTGCCATTTTCCATTGTGTTGAACATTAGGACTGAAGAGGATACCTGTCTAACTTGTATTCACATATTGACTGTACAGAGATCCCTGTCTAACTTGTATTCACATATTGACTGTACAGAGATCCCTGTCTAACTTGTATTCACATATTGACTGTACAGAGATACCTGTCTAACTTGTATTCACATATTGACTGTACAGAGATACCTGTCTAACTTGTATTCACATATTGACTGTACAGAGATCCCTGTCTAACTTGTATTCACATATTGACTGTACAGAGATCCCTGTCTAACTTGTATTCACATATTGACTGTACAGAGATACCTGTCTAACTTGTATTCACATATTGACCGTACAGAGATCCCTGTGTGACTAGTATTCACATATTGACTGTACAGAGATCCCTGTCTAACTTGTATTCACATATTAACTGTACAGAGATACCTGTCTAACTTGTATTCACATATTGACTGTACAGAGATCCCTGCTTAAATTGTCCATGATGCTGTACATTGGATTTAATAAAGATCCTTGCATAACCTGTCCACTATAACACAAATAGACTGAACAAGGATCCCAGCTGTCTTAGTTCTCCACTATCTCATCATACAGTGGTCGCCCTCTTATAAGGCCAGCCCACATGCACCAGAATTGTGGCCTTTAAAGAGGGGTGGCCTCTCTTGAGAGGATGAATATAATAAAAATACCATCACTGCTGTACAGAGAAGTAGTCTTTCTACAGGGGTGGCCTCTCTTCAGAGGGACGGGGGGGGGGGGGGGGGAGAGGCACTATGTTGGACTAAACAGGGATTCCTTTCTAACTTGTCCAGTACAAGACAAATTAGACTGAACAGGGTTCCCTGTCTAATTAATGTCCAATACATCACATACTGGATTCAATAGGAACCCCAGTCTAATTTGTCCCTCACATCAACATGATCAAGTCAAAGCACTTGTTTATTGTAATGCTGATGGCTGGGTCTGGGGGATTATTGGTTCTTTCCCACATGGCAGTACTGGTAATCTGCTGATGACTGGCAGTGCTGGTAATCTACTGATGAATGGTTCTGGGGGATTACCGGTTCATTCCTCCATGGCAATACTGGTAATCTATTAGTGAATGGTTCTGGGGGATTATTGGTTCATTCCTCCATGGCAGGACTGGAAATCTGCTGATGACTGGTTCTGGGGGATTACTGGTTCATTCCTCCATGGCAATGCTGGTACTCTACTAATGAATGGTTCTGGAGGATTATTGGTTCATTCCTCCATGGCAATACTGGTAACCTACTAATGAATGGCTCTGGGGGATTAATGGTTCATACCTCCGTGGCAGTGCTGGTAATCTACTGATAACTGGTTCTGGGGGATTACTGGTTCATTCCTCCATGGCAGGACTGGTAATCTACTGATAACTGGTTCTGGGGGATTACTGGTTCATTCCTCCATGGCAGGACTGGTAATCTACTGATAACTGGTTCTGGGGGATTACTGGTTCATTCCTCCATGGCAGGACTGGTAATCTACTGATAACTGGTTCTGGGGGATTATTGGTTCATTCCTCCATGGCAGGACTGGTAATCTACTGATAACTGGTTCTGGGGGATGATTGGTTCATTCCTGTATGACAGTACTGGTAATCTGCTGATGACTGGTTCTGGGGGATTATTGGTTCATTCCTGTATGACAGTGCTGATAATCTGCTGATGACTGGTTCTGGGGGATTATTGGTTCATTTCTCCATGGCAGTACTGGTGATATACTGACGACTGGTTCTGGGGGATTACTGGTCCATTCCTGTATGACAGTACTGGTAATCTCAGCATCTGCACAGCAGCCTTTCAGAGGAAATCTATAAAAGTCTGCAGACCCTGTCACTGAACCTGTCAATTCTGTTCAACCCAGTGAGCAATCTTAATGCAAGCTGTTCTGCCAAGTATGCTATCACACATTCAACTGTTTTTGTTAAAAATTCCACAGTAACAGTATAAAGAAGAAAAGTTATGGCCGTCACTTAATAATATATGTACTTGTACATATATAAATCTGCAAACAAAGAATTTTGCTTATGTGGACTTGAGTCACAGGAAAGTACCCCCTTAAAGTGGTCAATAGTCTTTGGCAGAAAGGGTAATATTTCTATTTCCTTGCGTCTCTCCAATGTGACCATTTCTGTAACATTGAGATTTAGTCAAAAGCAACAGAGATTTCCCACTAGAAAACAATATGGATATATAATGTCAGGTCACAGATACACCCTCAGTCCTAATGTATGCTTTGTGAATGATCACTGCCACATGATGTCATTAAAGTTTGGCATCAAAGTAGCTGATTTGAGCCAGTTCAGTAACATAAAGGTCAGCTGACATGTTCATAGCTACAGGAAGGTCAGATTTGTCAAGCTGGGGCCAGGAAGTGGTGATAACACTCCACAATACACACTCCCTGGGCCAGCACTCGCAACTGAAAACAATTTGGCTAAAGTAAGTCAAATATATTAGACAAATTACCATTTCTTCTACCCTGCCAATTCTAAATATTTCAATCGGTAAGCTGATGTTATACATTTGAAGCTTAAGTACTTGATCAAATGGAAAATATCAGAAACTTCTTTAGCCAATTTAGCTGACATTATAATTGACTGGTGGATGACACCAGCCCAGGCTCCTTCCATCGTTTTATTTTTTTATCAATTCCAACTTTTTATCCATGAATCACAAATGGCTCTTTCATGTATGTCATGTGGTGTACCTATAAATTATCAGATATTGCATGATCCAACAACTGAATGGACTGATATCGAATTCACACATGTCCTATATGGAATTGGGTTTTTTCCTGTCATGTACATGTGAAGAACTCTAAGGCCATGTAATAGTGACCCAGGTCATAGAATGGTAAAAGCCAACAAAACGAAATACACACCTATGCCCCTGGCTGTTACTGATGTATAGTGTTTGCTCCTGCCTTTCAACATAATCCAGCTTCCATCTTTTGGTTCTTTTGACTCTTACAATCATACAGAGAAGTCAAAAGCAACTTGTGGAACACATGAAAAACACAAGAAGCAAATAAACAAAAGCAGAGAGCAGATAAACAGACTGGCACAAAAGACATGGAGCTTATGAAACCTGCAGCAAGGAAACAGAAAATACAGGGAGAAAATCAAAGAGACAAGGAACTGAAGAAAAAGACAGGGAGAAAATTAGAGAGGGAGAAAATTCAAGCTACATGAAGAAATTAAGAGACAGGGAGCTATAGTGAAAGGGACTGGGAGCAACTTAACGAGATAGAGAGCTCATGCAAGAAATTTGGAGCAACTGAACAAAACCGGGAATAAATGTAGTAGACAAGTAACTGATGAAAAAGGCAGAATGTACAGACTAGGGGCAGGTCAAGGCACAAGGAAATGGTGTCCTGTGTTGAGCTACCAGGAGCCCTGCTTGAGCCATACCTATAAATTACCACTAATGAACTGCGTACCGACACACAGGCTCCTGACTGCATCAAGTATGCCGCACCAGACCAAACTTCTATTAATACAACTGATGATATGGACACACTACCTGGCACTCTTCTAAGCATTCTGTCTTGGTCTCTTACTGCACGTAGCTGTACGACATCCAACAGGTACCAACAGTGGACTCCCCACAAACAAAACATATATAAAAAGTCATTAATGTACAAAGCATATATGAAGCCCCTCCCAATGTTTCAGGACTGGCGGTCCCTTTCTCATGCAGTTGTATCTAATAACAATGATTATGATTTACATATATCATGGATGCATATTCCTGAGTGACTGTCCAAAATAGATGCCGCCAGTGTTCTTGTCTTAACCAATATATACATGAACCTTAAGGTTATTCATCAGGGGACAGTGGTATATCTATTTATAGCACAGAAACACGAAGTCCTACTCCTACAGTCTACCATGATGAGACAAGAGAAACAAGAACTTATTCTGGGACTTCCTCATTTAGCACCAATTAGGCTCTCCAGTGTTTCTGGATCTGGTTGTTGGACAAAAACTTCCTTAAAACAGTATTCTTTCCCACATTTGTGCCATACAACCCTAGTTTTTATACCATGCCTCCTTTGTTTTCTCAAGGGATATATATATATATATGTCACCTGCTTACATATATATACCTGCTTTAATTTCCGTGGCTAAATTTCAACACAGGACTGATTTGCTTTGGTGAATACATTTTAAAATGCATTTATATTCATGAAAACAAAGAAGGCATGGTATAAAAAGGATACATCACTTGTTCTCGTGATTTATCTGGAATCCCTTGAACTTGGGATGTATCCTCTTCATATTAGGTGCTGTTTTGATGGTATTGTACAGGCCATGAGACTCCATGCTCACTTGTAGAATTGTTTTGGGGCAAAAAAAAAAAAAAAAAATACCTGTAGTTATTTTGTAGTGAGATACCAAACTTCTACATAGAACTACTTGAAGTATTTACCATCTATTACTTCTGACAGTACATTTTGTAGTGAGATAAGATAAGATAAGATAAAACTTTATTTTCCGTCGGGTGTTTTACAAATAACATTAGCCATTATAAGGGCTATTTACCGACAATAAATATGAATATGTTGGTACATAAAAAAGACAGATATGAACTGTGCCTTATATACAGTATATACAATGCATGGTAAAAATAAAGATAGGTAAATGTTACATAGTCATTAAAACTTTATAATAGCAATAATCATCATCTCATGTATAGAGACCAGGTACACTGAGTTAAATAAAAGTGTGAACATGGAGCTACATTACAGCTTCATAGTATGAATAATGTTGTGATGTAGGTAGGTGACTGTGACTGTTGTGAGTTAACAGTTCACCTGCAGAAGTTACAGGAGCAATTTGTTTGTGACCATGTATCTATCAGAGATTTAAATTCAGTGAGTGTTAGTGTACCTTTAAAATGATTTGGGAGTTCATTCCATATTTTTGCCCCAACGTGTTTGAATGATTGTGTGCCATACTTCTGTGTATTGTGACGACCAATCTTCAAGTTTTGTTTGTTACCTCTTGTTTCATATCGTGAGTCTTGTAATTCAAAGTACTTTTTTAAATAGACAGGGGAAAGGTTGTTTGTTATTTTGAAAACTTCTATTGCAATTTGTTTTAGGTGGGATATATGAAGGGTTTCACAGTTTGACCTTGTAAGTAGGGACTGGTAGCTAGATTGGTAGTCACAATACACAAACCGTAGGGCACGTTCTTGAATCTTTTCAAGTTTTTGTGCATCTTGCTTGCCACAGAAGTGCCATACTGTAGCACAGTAATTAAAATTTGATAAAATAAATGATTTAAATATTGTTAGTTTGCTTTTTGTGTCCAAGAGTTTTGAGAGCCTCCTCAAAGCATTTAGTTGTTTGCCTGCTTTGCAGCAGATGTCACTGATGTGTTGTTTGAAGTTAAGTTTGTCATCTATGTTTATTCCAAGTAATTTGACTATTTTTTCTGAGGTTATTTCTATGTCATTTATTTTCAGTGTCTGAGGTTCACATTGTTTATTGCCTGGTGCCAAAAAGATGCATTGAAATTTGTCTATATTAGCATGCATTGAGTTGTTTCTGAACCATATGGATGCTTACTTGAGCTTGGTTCTGCAAAATATATTTTACTGTCTCTAGTTGTTGATGGGCATAGGATATTGTGTTGTCATCTGCATAATTATGTATGTCGCATTCTGTAAAGATGTAGAAGATGTCATTCAGAAAGATGTTGAAGAGGAGCGGACCCAGGATGGAACCCTGGGGGACTCCTCTTACAACATCTCTCCAAGTGCTAAAAGTTTGTCCTATTTTCACTCTTTGAGATCTGCCGGTTAAGTAGTTTCCGAGTAATGATGTTGCCGAGTCTGAAAGTCCATATGCTTTTAGTTTATTAAGTAGGATGGATGGGGAGAGACAGTCAAATGCTTTTGAGAGGTCCATGAGTACTGCTCCAACATATTTATTTTGGTCCAAAGAACTTTTCCAGCTTTCTACAAAATTGAGTAAGAGAGTGTTGCAGCTATAGCCCTTTCGGTAGGCTGATAAGTAGGGGGAGAAAATTTCTTCAAAGTAATCTACAAGCTGTTCTGTGAGGACGCTCTCAAAAATCTTGGACACACTGGTAAGGATGCTCAGTGGTCTACAGTTCTTGATGTTCAAAAGATCAGGTTTTTTGTCTTTGGGGTAAACTTCAGCCTTTTTTTAAATTGGTTGGGAATATTGTAGTGTCTATAGATCTATTTATGCTGTTTGTTAGTGGTCGAGATATGATTTCAGCAATAGGTTTAAGAGCTTAGATGGTATCTGGTCATGTCCTGTTGCTTTGTTTGTATTTAGTTTCTTGATCTTGCTATAAACTTCAGCTTGCGTTACATGTTTAAAAGTAAAGCAAGAAGTGTGTGGTACATGTTCCTGGATTGTATCGAGGCTTTTTGTTGTATCTATATTTCCATTGCTTATGTTGTTGGCAATATTAATAAAATAGTCATTAAAAGCTTCACAGACTTGAGTTTGGTCTGAAATTAGTTTGTCATCTTGACACATAGTGATGTTGTTTGATGAGCATGTTCCCTTGTTTGTGAGGAAAGGTTTTATAGTTGGCCAGAAAGTTTTATTAGTGGGTCCTGAGTCACATTTGTTTTTAAAGTAGTTTCGTACAGAATTTCTTCGTAATGCGACAACTTGGTTTCTCTGCTTGGCATATTTTTGATAATTCTGATGTCCCAGTGCCGTGTTTTTGGATTTTCTGGCTTTTGTTCTTAGGGATTTCCGGTAGTTTATGGCTTTTCTCAATTTGTCATTCATAAAAGGTGCTTTGAATTTCGGTTTTTTCCTGGATTTCAAAGGAGCATGCTCATTTATGACATCAAGTAGTAACTTCTCCTGGACCCAACACATGTCACCAACATCATCAAAGATGTTTGCAATATGAAATGGTGTGGCTTGGACATCAGTTGTATACTGCTTTTCATTGAAATTCTTGTATGAGCGATAGCGTAACCATATATCTTTTGGTGGATCTACTCTAGATTTAGTAAAGGTATACACCATATTATGAAAGTCACTCAAGCCTGTGTCAAAAGAATCTGTGAGCATGAATAGATTTGGTTTGTTAGTGAGGATGAGATCAAGCATTGATGGATTTCCTTTAAAACATGTAGGATGTTTTATTATGTTATGTAGATCAAAAAGTTCACATAGGTCACAGATTGTCTTGGCACAGGCAGGTTTGGTCATATCAAAATTCATGTCTCCAATAAAGATACTAAACTTCTACATGGAACTACTTGAAGTATTTATCATATTACTTCTGACAGCACATTTTGCAGTGAGATACCAAACTTTTGCATAGAACTACTTGAAGTATTTATCATATTACTTCTGACAGTGCATTTTGTATTGACATACCAAACTTCTACACAGACTCTCTGCGACAAGAAGTGTGTCAGGGTACTGTTGAACTGTCCTTGGAGGATCAGAATGACAGTGACACATGCCATTAACCATTTTGTTCAGATCTTTACTCTGCTGGAACTTCCAAGTATAAGTCATTCTATATCTAGGAAGCATATGATAGTTCCATGGTCTAGTATATTCAGATTAACCTTCCTAGTACATAAACCAGCTTGCCTTGGTCTTTACTCTGGTACAATAGAGACATTATAAAGCTACTTTAAGTAGGTATTGGCCACTTGATTACCACAAACAATCTGATGTCACTAGACACTTGACCATATCTTACTGAAGTTACAGTATCCTTACATTCAGATGGTCTATATGTCATGCCATATGCAGGTGAATAGGTATGTCATGATATATCATTTTAATCTGCCACAACATATTTTGAGGCAAGCTGTCTGTATGTCATGAATATGTATGTCATGACATATCCTTTTAATCTGCAACAACATATTTTGAGGCAAGCAGTCTGTATGTCATGAATAGGTATGTCATGACATATTTTAATCTGCCACAACATATTTTGAGGCAAGCTGTCTGTATGTCATGACACATTTAAGTGAAATTCAAGATGGTCTCTATGTCACTAGTTATATAACTCATTCCAAATTATGGTGACAGGCCCTGGTCAGTGGTTCTGGCACTGCCTGGCAAGTCATGCTGCAGCTACCCTTAGGCATGTTGGTACTTGAATGTAAGCTCTTTTCATGAAAAATTTAAATATGCAATTGTGGTCTTAAATCTAGGTAAATATAAGTAAATATCAGGGACTGGTATGGAATGAGTTAAAGGTGTGCATTAAGATGGTCCATATATCTTTACATGTAGAGAAGAGCATTACAATGGTGTATATATCATGATATCATTTGCGGTGAGAATTGAGATAGTGCATATGTCATGATATATTTAAACATGCCGCATGTTTGAGATAAATCCACAATTAGCTTTATGATGAACTTGGAATCATAATAACCTCTTTTATTACCATACAATAAAACATGAACCATAAATATACACAGATACTACTGATGATGAAGGTCCTAGAAAATGACTGACACTTCAGTAGTCAATTTTTTACACATTTCACATCAAGAACAAATTAATTTATCACTTCTTGAGAAGCCACTTATCCCATGTTTTCATTATTTCTTATCGACAAAAATTCCTGACAGATAAATTAAGTATGAAGCCATCATTCCCGTCTTTCTCATTTCCTTAAATTGGCTTTCCAGCTGCATGTACATGTATAATGTGAGATTCTGCCATGTCTGTAGACATTACTCCTGCATGTTGCCGGGCATACTTTGTCAGGATCAGGGACTGAGCAGAGAATCAGGCTATAAGCCAATTGTAAGGAGTTGGTCTTAACTCTCAAGTGCCAATCACGTCTGAAGTCGATCTACTTAAGTCAAACTGGTCTCAATTATCATTAGAATCCCAGATTCGTATTCCTTGTAAAAAGACCTTTCATTCAAGTACCAGAATGCCTCTTGTTACAGACAGAATATCCCAGGTCGAAAGCTTTTCTTGGCATGCATTGGGCACATTGTGCACCGAGAAAAGGTGTTGTCTCAAGTCCAAAATTTGGCACTGTAAGGGTTAAGACACATGATCTGCAGCTTTGTCTTGGAAGTCCTTACGAGTCTACGACATTATGGATGTTACTTTCAATGCAGCAATATGAGTAAATAAACTGTGCATTACACCTACTGCCTGGCATGTAGCTTAAGCTTTCAAAGATTCAATTAAGTAGGAGGCACACAAAGGCACACAGGACACCGTGGTATAGGATTTAGTGGCATATCCATGAATTAGGCGTCTCTTGAAGAAGAATGCCCTGACCCTTTGACCTGGTTTTTACATTTTCTACTCATCCAAACAAGTAGGTTTGTTGCAGATGACCTTTTAACAGGATATTAGTTGTCACTTGATGGGTGCAAGGTCTGTTGGCAAATCAAATGCTAGGGACTGTGTTCTGGCAACTGGAATGAAAAGGGTTTTTTTCCTTCTTTTTTGAGGAACTTGGAATTTGAAAATGTAAATCAGCACACAGGAAAATCCAACATGAGTGTGGAATGAGAAAATGAAACCAATTAAGTATACTAGAGTCAGAAGAAAACTTTGACAGCATTTGTAAAGATTGAACATGACAAATGTGACAGGTGAAGTGATGTATTGATGCTACTTAGAATGGAGGACCAGTCTTTTTACTCTACAGTAGACAGCTCAATCAAAAAGTTGACTTTCTATTATAATTGAAATACATTCCAACAGTGGATGGTTATTCACATGCACTTGTACCATTTTCACAGCAAACATCCTGAAAAAAATAAGAAGACCTCAATAACTTTTAGGAAAACTCGAAAATTCAAAATTTAAATGCCTCTCACATGCCATTCTAGTTACCATATGCTACACAAACATCTGCATTTCCTGTCAAAATGTGCGCTCTTGACAATGAATCATCAGCCGCTCCAATCACTGAGTCAGAATCTGAGTCCAAGGTTTGTAGGACCCTCACAAGCTGACTATATTTGCTCGTGCCTTCTCAAAATAAAAAAAAACAAAACAAAACAAAACAAAAACAAAAACAAAAAAAAAAAAAACAACCCCCCCTCAAAAAATTACCCCAAAACAATCCACTCTGAGGCAGCACCATATTGATGAAGTGTTGGTGGATGTCAGATGTTTGGCTGTCATACAGTTCTACATGGTGATACACACAAAACCAGCCTTCACTCCCTCCTCCCCCTGGCCCCCCCCCCCCCCCCCCCCAAGCAGGCATGTATCTATGCTGTTCTAAATCCTCAATAATCTGTAAGTATGAAATTGTGAAGAATGGTCTGTTCTATTCAAAAGTAAGGATCTGCAATTAGGTGTCTCAAGTCTCCGAAACGATGATATCTGAAATCAATATGTCTGTGTGCCAGTGGCTGGGTGTTACTGGGTTATAGCCAGCCATGCTGACTGTATGGTCAGACCCAGGCAATCAAAACATGTCACAGTCTGCCACTTCTTAATGGATTTACAAACATACTTTGACACCCGAGTTGTGTCTTGCTTTCAACAAGAGTCCAGTCCATGAACTGGAGTCTTTGTGCAGGGTGTTTCACTGTGGACTGAAGCCTGCTGGATACTTATTGGCTTCAAGTCAGCTCATTGTATGCAGACTTCCTGAAAGCTTTTGTGACAGACTTTTGCAACCTGAGACTTCAGGCCTTCATGTTGGCTCTTGAACTTTGCTTTTTCTGAGGAATATGAACATTGAATTTTGATCTTAGTTCATGAAATGATGCCATAAGTTTGCGTAATAACATCATAAAACATCTTTGCAATACAAATTATGCCTATGTTCACCTAACCTAAGATAGGTATCTCCATCCACAGCTTTTAAATGCAGCTATTATACCCAGAGGTACACATATGATACCAATGATCTGAAAGTACTCTCTCTCTCTCTCTCTCTCTCTCTCTCTCTCTCTCTCTCTCTCTCTCTCTCTCTCTCTCTCTCTCTCTCTCTCTCTCTCTCTCTCTCTCTCTCTCTCTCTCTCTCTCTCTCTCTCTCTCTCTCTCTCTCTCTCTCTCTCTCTCTCTCTCTCTCTCTCTCTCTCTCTCTCTCTCTCTCTCTCTCTCTCTCTCATACTGCCATAACAGAGCAATACATGCATAAAGCATTTGTGTGACTGGGTTCTATTTGCAGTATAAGCCTGTGTCTGAAACAACTGCCAGCAAAACTGGGATGGGGAAAAGAAAATTAGGCAATTTATAAAAACCAATACAAATATACTGTTAGATTGCGGGATACTCAAGCTGTAATCTCTGCAGATGCAATACGATGTGTATGCGAACCGCTGGAACCAACTAGCTACTGAGGACTGTGAAATCATTAACTGTTGAACTGTTTGACTGGACCCTTGGAAAGCTGCCATTAAGGCCTCCAGTTATACTGACAGTCACCCACTTGAGACCATAACAAAGTAATGAGAAGGAATTGTCAGGGTACGACTTCTCTGACTGTCATTTCTGATGTCTGTAATGTATTGGGTGCTGTCCACTTTTACTATAATTACAGTGAAACCTGTTTTGAGAGACCACTGAGAGGAAAGACCGCCTGCATTTTCAGACCATGTTCCCCATGTCCCTTTTGCCATCTTTTCCATGTAATTGCACCTCTTTTGAGGGACCACCTGCCTTATGTGACCATTTTTTGGCCTGCCCTAGGGGTGGTCTCTCAAAACAGGTTTTACTGTATAAGCACTGGCTCAGGCATGATATATACATGTAAGTTAAAAATGCTAACTATATCAGTGTTTTCAAGGTTTCATTCCCCACGAGAATGTTGTTCATGTGGAAGTGACTGTTTGGAACATAGCAAACCAACATCATCTCTACCTTTCAATGTATTTTAGGACGTGTCTGTGTACGTGACCAGTTATATCAATTATTGGTAAGTCATATACAATAGAGTCCAATAACTCCGCTGAATGCTTAAAACTCTGAAGTGACAGCGCCAAGACAGTAGAAATATGCTTTTCCTGTCATTTTATACAATTAGCAACGTGGTGACACTTTGAGCGTTGGTATTGCAAGATGTACCGAAAAACAATATGCACATTTTACATGGAAAATCAAGAAATGAAATTGCACACCATTTGTCCAGATTGCTGACATAATAAAGCACAGTTAATTACACCAAGTGACAAATACACAAACAAACTCCACATAAAACAATGATACTACATTTTATTAATAGCTGGCAGATCAATAATACTCCCATACTTTCTCATTGTTAGTTTCTTTCGGAGTCCATACACACCTAAGTATATTGCAGAAGAGTTGAATTTTGTGTACAAAGCTGTTGCAGTTGTAATTGCTATGCATACATCTCACAGTAACTTTTTTTTGGCGCAGCACACGACATTAAATACTTCAGTCTAGGACTTATATAATAGAAATTTATTCCCTTAGTAGCTATAGAGATTCATTGACTGAAAAACAAATTAATGAATGAAACAATGTCTGTTGTCACAAATGCTATTGACTAAATTAGATTGTATGCTTTAGCAATCATGTTGACTCTTCACTACAAAGGTACCAGCAAAGCACGATAAATAGGCAGACACTAAACACACGTATATTAAGTGGCAAGAAGACAATTAATCATCACTGATCACACATCTGTGCCAGTGAGATTATACAGCTGTGTGCAAATCCTTGATTGGACACACCATGGGTTGGTTAATTAAACAATGGGGCCCTTTATTCAATATTCACACCCTCCTGGTCAACCTCAGATATAACATCAATGTAGGTTATCTTTTTTTTATGTGAGTCCCAGGCAAGACTATTTGACAGTCAAACTCATTAAGGTCAATAAGCAGCTGATATTGCCTATTGTAAAGGACAGATGAGGATTATAATACCTGTATTTCAGGACCCATGTGGGTTATTTTGTCTGTAGTATCATGCAGATGTTGGTCACATTACCAGTATACAGGGCACATGTAGGTTATACGGCCGTTCATAGGGTTATTGGTCAAATGGCAAAATCACAGGGTACATATGGATTATGTTGCCATCTGTATGGGTTATATTGCCTATTACATGCTGGACACATGTGGATTACATTCCTTGTTATACAGGGAACATGTGGGTTATACTGCATGCTGTACACAGTCTAGTGGATACCACTTGGATTACGATGCCTGTTATACAGTGCACGTGGGTTATATTGCCTTTAGACAGGACATAATTGGGTGAATTGAGTTTTCAGCAATAGAGAACTATCATGCCATGGCCTTTGTAATGACAGGAATACAGAACTATTAGGCCATGGTCTGCATAATGGCAGAAATAGAGAACTATCATAACACAGTCTTTGTAATGACAGCAATGGCAAACTGGCATATCATGGCCTCTTAAATGGCAGCAACAGAGAACTATCATGTCTTGGCCTCTGGAATGGCAGCAATAGAGAACTATCATGCCTTGGCCTCTGGAATGGCAGCAATAGAGAACTATCATGCCATGATCTCTGTAATGGTAGCAATAGAGAACTTGCATGCCGTGGTCTCTGTAATGGCAAAAAATGGGAATTATCATGCCATGGTCTCTGTAAAGGTGGCAATAGAGAACTACCATGCCATGGCCTCTGTAATGGCAGCAATAGACAACTATCATGCTATGCCCTCTGTAATGGCAGCAATAGAGAACTATCATGCTATGCCCTCTGTAATGGCAGCAATAGAGAACTATCATGCTATGGCCTCTGTAATGGCAGCAATAGAGAACTATCATGCTATGCTCTCTGTAATGGCAGCAATAGAGAACTATCATGCTATGGCCTCTGTAATAGCAGCAACTGGCATCAATAATGAAATATCATGCCATACGGTCTCTACGCATGCAGCAAGTGAGAACTATCATGACATGGCGTCTGTAATGGCAGAAATAGAGGTGTGTGTTGGCTTGATTTATTTCCTCCAACAAAACTGATTGCTGACTTTGTTTCTGGAAGAATATGTCCAGTCAAGAAACCTAACAGTTTTGACTCCTATCTAGTATATATGGAAGGTAAGAACCATGATGCGACTCGGATATTCAGCAGCAAGAATTCCTGCTGGAAGCAGTCTCCTTACAATGCTGTATTTAATATCAAGCATATTGCCCCTCCTTGATCACATCAATGAGGAAATGTGCCTGTTTGGCTAGCAGAATTTATACCTTAAGTCTGGTCATCTTTTGAGAATTGCCTTTTATGATTCAGTCTCATGGATCTATCCTTGGTTTCCTCCCGGAAAACCTTGCATGTATGCTACTTAAAGGATATCCTCTCCTAAAGTAGTCTACCTTGGTCAGATTTCCCGTACTATATCTTCATTGATGTACATCTTCTCAAACCATATCCAACGCAATGAGAGCTTGCACACCTGCCAGTTGCTTCTGGCAAAACCCCACGATTAAACCATAGATCGTTGAGCCCTCAACAATCTATGATTAAATGCAAGGTGAATTCAA
Organism: Hermodice carunculata; assembly: GCA_964020975.1. Taxonomy (NCBI): domain Eukaryota; kingdom Metazoa; phylum Annelida; class Polychaeta; order Eunicida; family Amphinomidae; genus Hermodice; species Hermodice carunculata. Next base: position 56,839,600 of record OZ026619.1, read on the forward strand.
TGTTAATATAACCTTGCTGTCTTAGTGCCAAACAATTATTGTTGTATTTAAAACTGTTATTGATTGATGCCCGGATCTGTCACAGCTGGGTCATTTGTTGTGCTGGTAAATCTACCCGTTGACTCCTGGATCGCCCCATAATTACCTTTCTTCTGTAGTTAAAGGCCCACACCACACTGATCAGTCCACTGATTACTAGATGTGCCCACACAGTGTGAAGATAACTGCTCATCTTTGACCTAAATGCAGCCTAAGACTACCAGAAGGATAATGACTGATCCCTCAGGGAGCTTCCATAATTTAATTTCATGGCACTGGGGGAACTTGACCCTCTCTCCAATAGAATCAGAACTTCTAACTTTCATGTTCTGGCTCACAGCATGGCATATTGTGACTGGGTGAAGTTCACCGTCGCCTTTACGGCTGATCTAAGCATCTTCAGACCACTGTTTAAGTGGTAACATAAGACTGGCTGACTCAGCAGTAAGGTTTAAACAAGACAACATGATTCCACCACTATAACCTTGTCAACCCTACCAGTCCTGGGGATCCTGTATGGATCAATGTTTACTGCTGGCTGTACGAAGTCCTGCCATTGTCATAACTACACTTCCTGTGGCTTCTCCTTCCTCCTCAGTGCTTCTTATATTTGTGCCGTGAAGTACAGAAACAGTTTTGTACCCCTTTTAATAAAACAGCCAGAGGAGCTAGACATTGATTAATATTTTTAAAAACAATCTAAAAATATACATCCTTTAAAATCTTCTTTGTTTCAGCTTTATCCTCTTCATATGACAATTTGATTCTCTGAGTCATACTCAAAGTTTATTGATCATACCAATTCCACATGATGTCATTGTCAAGTGTTTGATTAGATTATGTCTGGTCTTTTGTTAGCAACAAAATCTATCCTTGTCTTTCATGATTGGACTAAGACTGTGACCACACTAGCAATTTCTTTCTTATCATTTTCATTCTGCAGCTTAATTTCCTGAATGGACCAAAAAAATATTTCCCAATATCTGTTTTCCCAAATTGACCTGGAGTTTGATTCATCTTCTGTCCAGGCCAAAAAAACTTCCCACATCAATTGTTCCCTCCTTATGAACCTCAAAAGGAGGAAGATGACTTTACAACTGGCCTGTCCTCCAATGAACTTAATAATATTGTATTCACCCCAATACAAGTCCAAGCCTGAGTTGAATTTTTTGGAATTTCAGATGTAGCTTTAACTGAGCTAAGATAAGCAGGGCTAAGTTCACCTTAATTTTGAGCTGATAGTATAGTATGCACAGATATGGGTAGGCTGCATGTAGATGCTAACTTACTAACTGCCTGAATACTAACTTCCTCATGTCATTTTTTCTAAAATCCTGCAAAGGTAAAATCTCAGCAAGTTTGAAGCAGATATAGTGAACAGTTTTGGAGAAAATCACATAAGCATAGATGTACATAAGTATATATTAAGTATTACTATAGTAACTGAGGTAACTGGTACTTTTATTGATCATTACATAGTTGTGAACATCTGCAAACAATCAGGAAATGATAGCAGTGCCACTGAATATACAACTGTTTGGTGGATATTGAGTAAATCTTGTTCCTACCAAGTTTGAGGAGAATACAACATGTGGTTTAACTGCGCAAAGAAAGTAAAAATTACAAATTAAAACATATTAAAATTAATATTTTTTTTGTTAAATCACAAAACCATCTGCAGAACAAATTACAGTCTAGGGGTATCCTGATTTGCTTGCATTTTCAAAGCTATTGGCCAAGTGGTCTTGGAGAACAAACAATTTTAAGGTTTTCTGCAAAAATAACTAAAAATTATGCAAATTTTTAAATTACTGTGGCATGACCTATTGAATTTACTTAGCAGAGACCCACCCAAGGTACATTCCCATAAAATAAGAAGTGGATCTGGTGTATGCCCTACTGCTGGGACAATAAGACAAATAATCAAGTGGAAAGTCGATCTGCAGGGCAAAGTCGATAATCCATTGCCTCATTCTAATATCAGTTTTCAGGAAATTTTTTAAAAAATTAACAAGCATTCCTGTTGGAATGATCAAGCTGATGACAAAGACCAATGGGCCTATTGCTTGCATCCACAGGTATGTACAAAGAAATCTGTTGTTGACTTCGTTCATGTTTTAAATTTGCTTCATGAAACAATCACATCCAGGCTTATACATGTGTTCATTTCTGTGTCTGTTTGTTTACTCATCACTATTTCCACAAACTTTGTCAACTTCGATCTAGCATCATATTATCAATTTATTTACATCAAGTTGCAAGGGTAACAAAAATTTTGGTGTGCTGCCATGTTGTCACCTAATTGGGCCAATGCAGCTTACCCCTCTGGGGATCTATTGGCCTAAAGCACATGTTCTAAGGGAGTAATTGAAAAGTTGGTAGGACATTGTTTGGCACTTTTTTCCATGCTTGACCACCTAAAATTGAGCATGCAGGCAATACATGACAGCATCTTAAATACAGGGATATAAACTATGTACTACTGGCAATGCTAGAATGTAGAATTGCCACTCGTTGATGGCCAAAGTGATGTAAATTAGCTGCTTCCCTGTCTGGGTGGCTGAAGTTACAGACATGACACCATGGATCTGCATATATTGAGTTTCAGTTTCACTTTGCTACTCAGCATTGTTAATTTGAACAAATTTTAACCTTTGAGATTAAGACCTGTATACTGAGCATTAAAAATAAAATAAAGAGACAAAAGTATAAACATTTCTCATATAGATTTACTTAGGGCAAAAATAGTTCATTTTACCGAAGAATACACCAGCAGATAGACTGGCAGCAGTCGAGTTTGCAGTTTTCATTCATTTCCATGCTGTCTTACTGCTGCCAAATACTGACCAGAGAGCCAGCGAATATGAATCTGCGAATACTGACCAGTGAGCCGGCGAACTCGACTGGTAGGATCCGGACGGTTACAGCCGCGGCCAACAGATGGCGCGCTACCCCCTGAAATCTGAGACGGCAATCCCCCAGGGACAACCACTAATGAGAAACCCGGGCGATGCAAGCGGCAAAAAACACTGCCCATGGGACTTTGGTATGGGAATTTTTGATGGGGATCGAGGTTCGAATGTTAGCGATCTTTTGGACTTAAAGCCAGGTTTCGTGCTTGACCTCGCCAGGACAAGTGCAGGGACGATAGCTCTAGAACTTGTACTTCCCTTGACTGGAGATTCCATAGCTGCGCCTCTTTTTGTATATACTTGTCACTTGATATGAGGTCAGCCGCTTACTTCTAGTCGCTTCAAAAAGCGAAACAAGAAGCTGGCGTTTACTTTGCAATGTTTTTATTTTGTTGTTGCAACTGACACACAAGATTGTTGCTGTGTCTTGGCCAATTTCACAACCAAAAAAACTTTCCATAGAATTTAGACACACTGATGTTTTCTTGCCAGTCCATGGTCAGTGGAGCCGCAGTCGTTTGTCACTGTTTATAATCCTTAAATCGCACACCATGCAACACTCCTTCGCTGATGGTGTTAAATATATTCTCTTGATAACTTTCTGGGGCGTATCCATCCAATATTCAATTGGGAAAACTTGTAAACATGTGCCAAGTTGCGGTTTCCACCATTACCCATGCCTGTCAGCTGGCTGTCAAAACATGACCTGACATGACCTATTTTAATTATGGCCTGCCCACGATAGCGCGCCATCTGTTGGCCACAGCTGTAACCGTCCGGATCCTACCAGTCGAGTTCGCTGGCTCTCTGGTCAGTATTTGGCAGCAGTAAGACAGCATGGAAATGAATTAAAAAAAAAAACAAACTAACAGCGAACTCGACTGCAGCCAGTTTAATCAGCAGATAATGAATGTTTTGTTTGAATCCTGAAGATTTTCACAATCATGTTACATGTACAGTGAAACCTTCCTATACCGAACACCCTTGGGACTGGAAAAGAAGTGTTTGGTATAGTGAAGTTTTCGGTATAAGGAGGTTTGCTTACATTGGAAGTATATACTTGGGACCGAGAAATGGTGTTCAGTGCAGAGAGGTGTTTGGTATATGGAGGTGTTCGAGAGGTTTTACTGTATACTTTCCCCCCCCCCCCCCAAATTCAAAACATTTTAGTTTGATACGTGTAAATTGGTGACACCCTGAGTGTAAGGCATGGCAGTACTAAAATAGCTGATCAGGCTGTTGTTAAATGTTCACTTCTCCATGCCTTTCCTTAAGAGTACACAACTTGATGTCGATTGTGACATTAAGAGTATTACTCTTCCCAGCGTGAAACATTTTTGCACAAAACCTTCACGGTTATTTCTTTATCCAACTTGAGAATTTTGAACAGACAAGACCTTCAATTGATGTGTTGTCATCTTGTTGATGCCATTTTAAGACTAAAATACATGTTTTGAATCCATGTGTACCCTGCATGTAGAACACATGTAGCTTCAAGGCATAAGCATGACATTTTCAGTCCGAGAAAGTGCTTTAAGGGTTGCTTGATATTGCCGTCAATTATAATGTGAAGGTAAATAATTATTAGACAAATATAATTGTCATATGGCTGGTAGGAATTAGCCAATCATAAGGCTCAAAAAGTGTTGATTATATCTCATAACCATTAATTATGAAACAGAATGTATTATGAAACTTGACAATGCATCTTTTTTGGGCTGACCTTCACCGTCAATAATCGCAAAAAGGGCCCGCAAAAAAGAGTGAATTAAGTAAAACCTTACACTCACTCTTTCCGAATTAACCCTTTCAATGTCTAACAATAAAATTTGAAATGATTTACCTGAATTTCCATGATAAAAACTTTCCATTCAAGTACCAGCACGCATTATACCATCAGCCACAAAACTTCTCCGGGTCAGTAGTCTTGATGCAGTAGCATATCATGAACGCAAAGCAAACTTTGATTGTGAAATTGTAAAAACACTACAAATAAAAACCAACATACCTCCCAGTACTGCCGGTGCCGTCATTTCTTTGGAAAAATAATTGCTGAGTTGCAATATTATCAAGTTCAATTACAGGCACATCATCTTCCATTTTGTGGCAGCTAGCAGATTCACGAACTACCTGAACGCCTGAGCGAAATCACCAATGAAGTGACTCAGAAGTGAAATGACAGTCACACGTGTGTGTAAGAATTTGATTACATAACTGACAGATAATATACTTTCAATCATGAAATCACTGATCCGACCTAAACACAAATGACCATTTCTACCAGCCAATGACAAATGTGTTATAACGTGAAAGGAGACGATTATGGCTATTACAACTGTCTCGTGGCTTCGCCACTCGACAGTTATAAGCCATAATCGGTTCCTTTCATGTTATAACTCTCACATAATCACTGATTCATGTGTGTTTACAGTCAGAATTATCTCATACAGATCAATTGTAAACACAGTTCATGCTGGTTTGTGTACATCGGCTAGGTTGATCTACGTTTTTTTAAAAACCTATCCGTCCCGCAGGGAACAGCCTTGGCCTGGTGTCCCTTGCTGGTCCTGCACATGTTCATGTCATCTGAAGGACTCCCCACATAACTACTTTGCCTCACATGAAAGTGTATGTTACTCCATGTATGTGGCTCAGATACAGAGCAAGGTAAGCAGGTCCTTCCCAGCTGCCGCAGCACACCCACACAACTGTGCTTCAAGACAGACATAACAAAACGTGCAATGCTGCACGCTCCAAGAAACGTTGTACATCCTCATTGTTCTGTGGCCTACTACTGACAATTTATTAATCCCCATTAGGTAAGAAGACTTTGGATTAAGTGTTTAATGGAAGATGGGTCAGGAAATGGCAATTCTATGACAACCAACCAACATATTCAGGAACCTTTCATCACCATATCATTACGTGTTGTTAGTCAGGAAATTCACTCCCTGCTGAATATGGCAGACCTGTGGTGCCCATGTCAGCTGCTGCCTCAACTGAACAATTTGCTGCTCACTCTTTGCCAGGCTCTTCCGTGGAAAAAAAGACTTTTACAATTCCCCAAAGCTTGCGAGCCTTCAATCAAAACCTGCCCAGAAGAGAAACAAAATTTCACTACCACAGGGGCTGCTTGTGGGCAGAAAATTACACATCAAAATCTGCCCTGAACAAAAACAAGATTTCTTCACCATAAAGGCCGCTTGTGGGCACAAAATTACACATTAAAACCTACGCAGACAAGAAACAAAATTTCTCCACCACAAGGCTGCTTGTGGGCAGAAAATTACACATCAAAACCTACCAAGGGCAAGAAGCAAAATTTCTCCACCATGGGTAGAAAATTACCCATCAAAACCTACCGAGGGCAAGAAACAAAATTTCTCCACCATAAGGCTGCTTGTGGGCAAAAAAATTACACATCATGACCAGCCAAGAAAAACATTCTCCATCATAGAGGCAGCTTATGGGCAGAAAATTACACATCAAATAAATAGTCTCAAAGCAGTCAGCAGAGCAGTTAATTAATGATATGTACTCATGAAAACATGTCCATACATGGTCAGATGAAGCATTTTGCTGGCAGTTCCAGTGTGCAAAGTCAAACTCAGTTTGATATAAGCCCAGTAGTTTTTCTAATCTTTATGCACTTTTTTCATTGGTCCTCTCTTGGGAACCTATAGATAAGGGGCTTTAGTTTCTTGCAACAAACTTTTTCAATTAACATCTGATATTGAGAATTGGCAGTGACAGAATATATACAATTATTCCCTGGAGTTTGATTTGATGGGTCCAGCTAGTCTTGAGAGGCTGCATAGAACACATGGTTATTTCAAAATGCTTTTATCTGTGAGAAACACATGCATCACTTGAATAAGAAATTGTTGTTGGTACATGCCATGGGATAATGGTATGAAAGGTATCATGCCTTGAGGGGTATGTTGGTACATGTATAGCACTCTATACAGTGCCTGGTACCATGATTTGAAGTGTATATTGGAACATGTATAGCTGGCTATATGGTACAATTTGTGGGGTATATTGGTACATGTATGGCTGGCTATATGTTAACCTGGTTTGAGGGGTATGTTGATAGCATAGCTGAAGTACTTAAAGTATGATCATGAATCCAGGGCATATTTGTATGGCAGAAGTGGTATGGATTACATGAGGGGTAAGCTGTGATCTGTTATACACAGAGATACAATAAGAGGGGTATATTGGCACAACAGGTAAAGTGGTATGGAGGTGTTCTTACCCTACCCTGTCATGCAGTGGTCCCCCTCTGATAAGGCCTCCCTAACAAGACAACTCCCACCACACAAGCCACTTCTCTATGTGATGTGTCTCAAATTTTGATTTTACTTCCCTCATCAAGCGAGACCACTCCTCTTATGAGGCCCTATTTCTGATGCACTTGATGTGGCCTTATAAGAGGAGGACCAGTGTACTTGCAACATGATAGAACATTTGAAGGTCTATGTTAAATTAGTTTGAAAGGTAGGGATACATTACAGACTGGGTTTCCAGTTTTGCTCAGGCCTCTCATTTCTTCCATGCCTCCCACCTTCAAGGGGTGCATGCACAAATTGTTTCACATCACAAAATATAAGTCTTACTGAAATTGACAACTTTGTATTTTATTTGCATGATGTATATGCCAACATTAGCAAAATCCATGGTGTTTCCATGTTTCACGTTGGCAAACTACACTGTAAATCATTACCTGAAGTACATTGGTGAAACAGGTGATCTACTGTATTGCATTTGGACCATACTGTATGTCCATGATCAGGTGTAATATAATATCAGTTATAACATCATATCAGATGTGACTTGTATTTGGTGTATCATGGTATCAGATGGACCATGATATCAGGTGAAGGACATGCATCCTATTAGATGTATCATGATATATCAAATAACATGGTATCAGGTATAACATGACATGTATTTTTTTATATATACATATTTTTATAGTCAACATTTGCAGACTTGTGCACAAAAAATGCTACTTTTACAGACATGTAAAGGTTTGGGCCTAATGAAAACTGAAACTGCTTTTGCATGCCCACAAGTGGAACTTCTGAGATGATCCCTCAAATATCCCCTGGAATATTACCACAAAGCACTATTCAATGCATGGTAGCCACATCCTCTACTCCAATTCCTCAAGGAATTCGTGCAGAAATGTCATGGAAACCTGATCTGTCTTGTGTCTGTTTGAGGTAGGGAGAACTCCCATAACCATCATGGTCAGGTGCCATGTATTACAGTGTTTTCAGCTTTATATTGCTGAAGAGTACTTTCGCTCCTATAAAAGTACTTTGACTGATAATTTTCCTGTCCACACTACTGAGAAAGACAGACAACTTTACTGAGGCTCCAAGCATGGGTTATTGTCCAGTTTACATTTGCTGGATGTTGCTTGCTTCAACTACACAGGAGGCCTAGGGTACGACAGTCCCGCGACACGCCAAACACATGCTCGCTTGATACTTGGTTGTAGAAGATTAAATGAGAACTACATGTTATTAAACCCACCCCTTCCTCATCTCTATTGGCTATGCTTTCATAAATAAAGATCACTTGAAATATGCATGCTAATAAATTGAAGAAATATCAAGTGAAATAAGCGAAACGACTCGTGTTTGTTCTTCCTGACATGCAAAACATAAATGTCTTCGCAGAAAATGTAGCCTAATGATTGATTGGCCAATGCATTTCTTAACAGGGAGCAATGCGTAATTTCGTACTGTTGTGATCCATTTTTTTTCTGCACAGGGGCTCTCACTATCAGCACTGCCACTTTGGGCAGGCCTATGATTTACATGCCTATATAGTTTTCTCATGTATAGTCCATGTTATTGATGCATTTTATATTGTTTAAAAATAAACTGTGATTATGATAGGAAATCTCTCGACCACTAATTTTGCCTGAATTATAATAAAAGTCTGCAGACCTACTTGTTCTTTGAAATATTGTAAAGTAATAGTAGAAGTAGGTTCAATGCTCATACTAGCAATGTTTGTGGGCAGCTGTTTGCTGTAGCTTATGTTTATATAACAGATACGTGGAAGCGATAAATGCTTCCTTTATCTATTAGTAATACTTACCTCTCAATCACTCATGCTTATACCCCTGCTTATCAGGTTCCCAGCCAGGTTTTTCAACCTGAAACTTTTTATGGCTGACCTGTGGTTACATGCACAAACCCCCAAAGGGGCCTCCGGTACAACTTCCGGTGTTTGCGCATGCTCACCAGTTTCTCTCCTCTAGAATTTCACTGGCGGGGACGGCCTGGGTGGGCTTCTGAGTGATTGAGAGGTAAGTATTACTAATAGATAAAGGAAGCATTTATCGCTTCCACGTATCTATGGTGTAATACTACCCTCTCAATCACTCATGCTGATATACCAGCAGAATGGAGGAGGGCGTAATTCACCTTTTGACACGTCTACAGTAATACCCCATAGGTCAGCTACGTACGTTAGTACGGTACCCTAATCACTCTGAACTCTACCTGAGCAATCTTATTGCAAGAAGGAGCAGGAGAATTCAGGGAAAAAAGCAGAACGGCATATAGAATGAGCAGCTGCTCTGTTCCCTCAACCCAGCCTACCACAGTAGAAGTAACGCAGACTACTTGCCTGGTCATATGAATCTGCGACTCCGGACATACCACTTGCGCCTCTTTGGGGCCGTCTGGTAGTCACCAAGGAGCTACTTCCCATCGCCAAAGGAGGCTGTGCGAGTATTGCGCATCGCCATCAAACCACCCTGAATCTCGGTCAGGTCCCGCAGGTAAAAGGATGTGAATGTTGTGTGAGCCTTCCACCTGCATGCCCGCATAATGTCGGCAAGGGCAACATTGCGGATCAGAGACCACGACGCAGAGAAAGCCCTGACATCATGTGCTCTTACCCCTTGGACCCTAAGGATATCCTCTGACCCGGAGGCTACCTGGTAGGCCTTACAGACCGCCGCCTTCAGCCATGCGGACACGGTATTAGCAGCTATCCTGCCCGACTCGGTTTTCCTCAACGGAAGAAAGAGGGCTCTCCGACCCTGACGAATCTCTTTCGTTCGGTCCAAATACCACTTTAGCGCCCTCACAGGACACAGTGTCCTATCAGGTTCCGATCTTGATAATGTGTCGGAAAGCGCTTTGATTGTAAAGCCCGTAAAGGCAGTGGTGGGGTCTGTGGCAACATGGTTCTTGGCTAAAAAGCCCATGTGTGGTTTCAATGTGACGGAGGTTTTATCCTCCGACCACCGAATCTCGTTAACATCCAATGCATGGATTTCACTCCTTCTGGCCCCTGAGGCCAGTGCGAGCAAGAAGACAGTCTTGTAAGTCAGCCATTTTAATTGGATCGTTTTGGGATCCTTTTCTTCAAATGGAGGTCTCATCATGGCCAAAAGGACGAGGCTCAAATCCCAGGTGGGCATTATATTTGTGCCGACTGGTTTGTCCGTATAAAAACTTTGAATCAAGGCTGACAAATGTGGGTCTGCTCCTAATGATTGACCCAATTTCTTGCTCAGGGAGGAAGAAATCGCTGTTCGATATCCTTCGATAGTCCTTGGACTTAGCTCTTTTTCCTCAAACAAATACAAGAGGAAATCGGCAACATCCGAGGATCTTGCTGACCAAGGTTCCAACTGCTTCCCGGCACACCATTCAGTGAACAGTCTCCACCTCGAGTCGTATGTCTTCAAAGAAGACTTTCGAAGTTTACCTCGTGCGATTCTTGAGGAAACGAGATTCGAAAACCCAGCCTCTTGGACGTGTCGTGCGACAACCTCCATGCGTGAAGGTTGAGCACCGCCGGATTCCGATGGAACCGGGACGTCCGAGGCTGCACGAGCAGTCTGTCCCAGACTGGTAGACGTAGCGGAGCCTCGCGACTCAACTCCAGTAGGTCGAGAGACCAATCCCGTTTTGGCCACCAGGGAACCACCAGGATGATCTCCGCCTTCTCTTCCCGGATCTTTCTCAGAACTTGAGGGATCAACGGGAGCGGAGGAAAGGCGTAGCCCCACATTCCGTCCCAGCACATCGCCAGGGCGTCCACCGCAAAAGCTAGAGGATCTGGGACTGGAGCCACGAACACTGGCAATTTGTGGTTCCATCTGGTGGTGAACAAGTCCACATGGGGTGTCCCCCATCGGTCCCATAACGCCTGAACTACTCGTGGGTGTAGGGACCATTCTGTCCCTATCACTTGTCCCTTTCGGGACAATTGGTCGGCCATTACATTTAGATGGCCGCTGATGTGACGGGCCAGAATCCTTACTCCTTTGCTGCCGCACCAGAGAAGTATTTTCTTTGTTAGTTCGAACAACAGTTTGGACCGGGTGCCCCCTTGTTTGTTCAGGTATGCCACCACAGTCCTGTTGTCCGACATCAACGTCACATCTTTGTTTTTCACCAACTGTTCGAACTTCTGCAGGGCTAAATATACTGCCTCCAGTTCTAGCCAATTGATGTGAAAATGTCTCAAGTGCAGAGGCCAGATGCCTGAGACCATGTTGGAGTCCGTGTGGGCTCCCCAGCCCTGTTTTGACGCGTCCGTGTAAACAACCAGTCTGGAATTGAACGGCCTCATCGTCTGTCCACCCATGACGTTCCTTCTCACCGTCCACCAACGGATGAGGTACTTGTCGTGCGGACCTACTTCGACCATTTGCCGCAAACTGGTCCTGTTCCACTTGGCGTTCAGAGCTATGTTGAGTGGCTTCCTGTGTAGGCGTCCTAACGGAACTTGCGAGTCCATCGAGGACATCATGCCCAACAGCGACAGCCATTGCCGAGCTGTTTGCTGTGTCGATCTCATGAACCTCTTGATAAGGCTCTGTAGTCTGTCCCATCTGTCCTCGGAAGGACGGCACTCGAATCGGACTAGATCGAAATGAATGCCTAGGAAGACAAACACCTGCTTGGGTGTGAGATTTGATTTGGGGATGTTTACTTCTAGCCCTAAGTCCCTGCACAGCTTCAACAGATATTCTCTGTTCTTGATTAGTTCCTGATGAACTAAAGCTCGGACAAGCCAGTCGTCCAGGTACACGTGCATTCTTATGCCCCTCTTGTGAACACATGCTGCCACGGATTGCACTATCCGGGTGAACACCTGAGGTGCCGTGGCCAAGCCGAAAGGAAGAGCTCGAAACTGGAATACCCGGTCTGCGTAAGCGAACCGTAGGTACTTCCGACTGCCCTGAGACATAGGCACGTGCAGATACGCGTCCTTCAAGTCCAGGGAGAAGGTCCAGTCCCCGGGTCGGAGAGCCTTCGTTATGGATTCCGGCGTTTCCATGTGGAAGTGTGGAACTTCCAAATATGTGTTCAGATGAGACAGATCTATGACCGGTCTCCAGCCGCTGTCCCTCTTTGCAACCAAGAATAGTCGGCTGTAGAATCCCGGAGAAGAGTGATCCCTCACCCTCTCTATGGCTCCCTTCGCCAACAACTTCTCGACCGCCTCGTGGAAGAATGACCTCTTCGGCTCTTGGGCCGGCGGTTCGAACTTCCAGGGGACGCGGGACAAGGGCGGTCGCTCTTTGAGCGGTAGCACATATCCCTTTTCTAGGACACTTAACACGAACGAGTCGTCCGTGACGGAAAGCCAGTGACTGCGGAAGTCAGCTAACCGACCGCCGAGACGCTGACACATCGCCCCAGACCCGTCGTAAAAGCTCCTGACGGGTGTGGATGACTGGCACGCACCTTCAGTCCCTTTTCCCCTTACCGAAGCCGGGCTTCCGAAAGGGCCGGTTCTGCTTGCCACTGCCGGAGGACGGTGCGTCAGCTGAACCCTGCTTCTGAGGCTTCTTGTTCCTAGGTCGCCTAGGTTTCCTCCTCTTTGCAAAGGAGTCCTTGGCGCCAGAAACTTTGGCTCCCTGTCCACGAGCCTTGGTGGCTGCTCTAGCTAGGTCGAGGATGGCTTGGTTAGCCTCATCGGCCTGTTCCCGCTTTCGCTGCTCGACCACTTGGTCCCTGATGGGAGCAAGAGCACCTCCGAACAAGTAGTTCGAGAACAAAGGCTGAGTTCGGATGGCTTGCTGTTCACCTTCCGAGAGGTTGGTGACTTGCAAGCACGAATCTCGCCTTGTTAACCTCAGGTTGGCTTCCATTGTAATGGCCTGCCTGAGAAGGTGCTCTATTGCCATACCCCGGGACGCCTGAAGCCGGGTATTCAGACTGATCCAGTCCCTGACTGGTTCCGGGACCTGCTGCGACACGAAGAGTCGCTGCATGATCTCGGCAGACGCGGCCGAGGACACGTCCAAGAAGGAGGCGATGATTACCATCGCTCTTGCATCCTCCTCTAATCTACTAAGGACCTCCTGGGGGACTTTAGGAGATGGGGGGATCCATTTACAGATACTCTCCCATTCCACGTCTACCTCCGTGGCCCTATTATCGTAGATTTCATTAGGTACACAGTACCTAGCAACGTTAGCTCTCGGCCTCCTCAACAGCTTCCCACACTTCAGCGCTTGCTGAGTCGGGACGCCGGAGGGCGACCTAGATCCCCGGAGCTCTTTATCCAGGCTCTGGTACACTTCATCCACGTAAGCAGAGAAGGGGAACCCGGACCCGACTTGTTCCGACACAGACGGCGACTCTAGTGGGTACACTGACATCGCTCGTCTCTTCGTGGTCGGTGGCAAGGGAGGAGCCTTCAAGGTCTCTCCGAGGAGAGCCAAGATCGACTCCTTAGTCGAGTGAAAGAGCCCCGCAGGTTCACTAACCTCGGCTGGGGCTGAACTGTCCTCAAAGGACAACTGTCGTCGAGCGGAATGGGCCGGCTCGTCGGCCAACACCTCATCGCTCTCCGACCCCATCCCTTGGACAGGTCGGGACTCACGCTCCAGATTACGCCTAAGGCGCTCCTCGCGTTCGTCCTCGCCTTTGTCGAGAAGAGACTCGTGTAACGAGCCCTCTCCATCAGACAAAGGCTCTCCCCGCTCATCTAAACCACTATGCAGTGGAAAAAGCGGCGTGGGGAGAGAGGGAAGGGCAGCTTCTATTTGACTGGTCCTCTCCGGTTGCTCCTTGGAGTGGTCCAGTCCGGTCCCGGTCACGGCCGGCACGGATTCGGCAAGCACCGGATCTAACGTACCGGACCGGTCCGGACCGGCCAGGGAAGTATCATGTACTTCCTGGCGTGCTCCGGGCAAGGGTTCATGACCCACCTCCGTGAGCACTGGGGCATCTCCTACCAGAGAACTTGTGGCTCCTTCCACAGTGCCGGTCACGCCGGTCCCCTCCGTAGAGCGAACCGGCAAACCGGGCTGTTCCGGTGCCTCCCCCGTGTCCATGCTGGTCTCCTCTGCAGGAGGGCCAGTTGCACCTGGACCTTGAATTTCCCTTGGGAAACCCGGGTCTTGGGTCTGCTGACCCACAGGTGCCACAGACACAGCTGGTGTGGGAAAAGGGACTCTCATCTGTGCAGATTGCACAAAAGACTGCATGGTGGTGGCCATCAGCATCTGTGTTCTCTGCACAGTGTCCAGTATAGCCTTGAGTCCCGGATCCAAGGCGGGTGCCCTCTTTTCAGAAGGCTCCTCGGCCCTGTCCCCCTTTCTCTTGCGAGTGCGCCTCCTCTTCTTTGGGGTCGCCCCCGCCGAATCCGAGGCACTATCCACCGCCTCAACTCTCCGAAAAGAGGAGGAGGTGGTGACTCGCAGGCTTGCCGGAGAGTCTTGAACGGATGGAGCTCTACGGTGAGACCGTTTAGCCCGCCGACGTTCTGCCAACTCAAAGAGGTCCCACCTCTCACTTGACCAGCTTTTACAGTGCTGACAAGGTCGTAACCTTGAGCACTGCAGTCGCTCCAGCTCCCATCTGCACTTTCTACAGTGCGGATGGTTGTCCCACTTCCCCATCAGGTGGCCGGCCACATCCTGCTTCTGAGAAGCAGGGATGCCCGCCACTGAACTGGCAGGGACAGCTGGAGCTGTTCCAGCACTCACTTGGGGTGAGAGGCTGCGCCCCTGCCTCCCCCGGAGCTGCTGGATACGGAGGCGAGATCGTTCTTGACGTCTCTCACGCTCCTTGCGGTCCACATCCTTGTCCGCCATGTTGGTTTTCAAGGGAAAAGACCACGTGTTCCTGAAACCAAAAAGATAAAAAAAACAGGTAGGAATCAAGGCTTCTCGCTCAAAGAACGGTCCAACGACTCACTACCCCACACTTATCTCGATCCTTGGGCGACGAGTTGCTCCGGCAGTGAAAACTGCAAAAACAAGCCGATCTTGGGGCACTCCTGTGATCACCACAACAACGTGGGCGGAAGCCAGGAGAGAAACTGGTGAGCATGCGCAAACACCGGAAGTTGTACCGGAGGCCCCTTTGGGGGTTTGTGCATGTAACCACAGGTCAGCCATAAAAAGTTTCAGGTTGAAAAACCTGGCAGGGAACCTGATAAGCAGGGGTATAAGCATGAGTGATTGAGAGGGTAGTATTACACCATAGATGAGGAGCATCTATAGGCCTAGTTATACTATAGCTAGTATTTAACCACTGACCCATTTATGAAATTGAAAGCCTGTTTAATTAATAAATTTTAGAGCTATAAATTATATTTGATATCATCTTCGTCTTGTTTTATGCACAATGTAGTTAATACTTAAATAAAGGAAATCTTATAAATTTTGTTTTATATCCGTTGTATTTTGTCATAGTATGATTCATGTACGTGTAATGGTCCTTGCCACAGTTGTGTGCTTTTTCTAGGCCTATAGTGTGGATGGAATGTACAGTTACCCTCGACAGACACTATGGATTTCCCTTTCCATGCAATGCACATGAAAGCACCTTGAAAATTTGTAAATCATAACGTATTGCTGAAAAGTGATTTTTGAATTTTAAGAAAAGAATTAATGAAGTTAATTAGGTTGTTACATATAGAAGCAACATTGCTTGTTACACCCCTGTATATTAAAGAAGGTCATGGCTGTTTACTGTTAATTTCTAATTAAAAATTGCTGATTTAGATAGAAAAGAAAACATTCATTTGTATGGCAAACGTTTGTACGGTTACACTGACAGGCAGATTCAAGATGATAAAGATTTGAATCACAAATTCCAAGCACTTTTCTCGGAAGAACAGAGAAATCAACAAGGTATCATTAATGAAATGTACAATGATACAGCTATGAAATATAGAAACATGTCTGCTGATCGATTACATCGTGATTACATTCATCAGGTAAAAACTCAGAGGAAGCTCACAGGAAACAGATCAAAATTAAAGCAAGAAATGATAAAAGTTGCTCATTTTTTAAACATTGTGATGATGTAAAAGTAGAACCTCTAAGATGACACCTTGGGTTAAAGTACGCACTGACGGAGGAGCGAGAAACTTTAATGTCCCTGTCACTTACAGTAAGGGAATTTAGGATTTTATGCAAAGCATATGGAGTGGAGTGTCAAGCTAAACTAAAATAAAAAAGAGCAGAAACAGCATAGGCTATGCAGTTGTTATATAAAAAGTGCAAATGTCCCATACCCAGAACAGCTCAAAACATTCATATTAGGCCTTCCCTTGCAGTGTACATACATCACCACCAGCTACTGCAGAATTGACAGAATCTACATCAAGAGAGAATGGAGACGTTCTAGGCCTAAGCCCACCACTGAACCAAAGAAAATTTTAAAAAGCCCCATTTAGTCTTTGCTGAATGCGGTATTGCCTGTGTATCGTAAAACATTATTATCAAGCGGTTTCATTTTATATGTATTGATTTGCAAGGAAATGACTCGATCAGGATTAAAAAAAAAGAAACTTTTTGTCACAATTTTTGCAAACATCAAATCTTCAGGTTACCATTTGGCTCAGGTCAACAGCTAGCCGCAGACCACTTTCAGTATTTTGCCACCAAAATGCACTGGGGGAATCTATGTAGACCACGTGTAATCATTCATGTAATATCAGGGATGCTTGCTTTCACTACGCTATATTATTACAGTGAAAGCAGGAAACGGCCAGCAAGGATGATTATCCGTGAATTAAACAGGTCCCTATTTGATCTTAAATTTATAACTAACAGATTTAAAATGCTCTGGGAAATAGAGCTTCAATATAGGCCTTGCTTATTTGTATATACATAAATAGTAGGCAGAGGCCAATAGGCAAGGTCAAGAATAAAAAGTACAAAAACTGCCTAAAAGAGGGCACTGCAGTCAGTGGAGGGCTAGGGTTGTGTATTCCCATTATTTTACATTGTAATTTGCAACTTAATAACTTGAAAACTACTGCACATAGGAACACCAGATTTCAGACAGTAAATCTAGATGCATAACTAAATACCTCACAAAAATCATATAACCACAGCTACAGAAGTGATTAGTTAATTTAAGGTTGCTTTAACATACAAACTAATGGGAATACACAGCTCTAGCCCTCCAAATGTTTGTATATTCAGTTGTGTATTGGGGCGAATACACACCTTGAAGCAAATTCTGACCTTTCCTACTGTGACAACTAATTACAGGCAGTCTATGCCAAGAGTAGGTCTACATTACATTACATGTTTTTGTATGCCTATAGGACAAATCTGCCGTGCCAATAACAGGCCTATAATATGGCTAAAGATTCATTTGGGGCTTTGTGAAAAAGATGGATATAATTGTAAAAAGATGTAAATACTAAACATATATAGGACTAGTGCTCACTCGTCCTATTCTAAGGCATTTACCCAGTCATGTGGATTTTACATAAAGTGATTGTGCAGGATATCTATAAAAATGATTTATAAGAGACTACAAGCAAGGGTTTTTGAACAGGCCTAGGTAAAAGTACTTTTTGCATGAAATAGGTGCAAGCCTACTTTACATTTGAGCTAATAAGATTTACATGCAGGCTTAGGCCTAGGCCTTAATTACTGACTGCTCTCTGTGTTGCACAGGGGAGATGAAATCTTTCATAAAAAGTTTAATAAAAATCTTTTCCATGTAACAGAAAATCATTATTCATTGTGCCCTACTCCCTTCTACCCACATTGTTGGCTTCAGATCAATGAGCGATTTGGTAACAAAAACAGGAAAATCAAGTTTTATCATCCCACTTTGCAACTGACTGAGTTATAAATATTTTGTACATTGAATTTAGTTTCTAGAAATTCCTATTATAAAATGTAATTTTGTTTCTTTTCTTCATTAATATACTTATGAATTTACTACAGTGTTCCTCTCATGCTTGTTGTTGTTTATGGCTGATAAGATACACATTTCAAAGGTACTGCATCGATTTTCTTGAATGATTATTAACCAATCATGATGTACGCAATTCTTAAACATGGATAATCAAAGAAGCATAATGGTGATTGCACATCAGGAGGAACAAACATCGCTTCAGATTTTTAACAAGGCCGTATCTCAATATTTCAGGTAGATGATCATGAAAATCACTTGAAAACAAAGTGAATAGACTTTATTGGCACAAGTTTCATGATAGAACAACATTACTGGTGCTCTTGTGATAGCAATCTTGTGCAAGGCCTATCGCATCACACCCTTGTCTATACTATAGCCTAGGCCCAGTGAACGCACCTTACGTCTGACGAGGACAATAATTACCCGCGGCTCCCCGTAGCACAAGATATAACAGAAGTTTTTTTTTCCTGTTGGTAACAGTAAGTGCCCAAAGCAGGACTCTTTGCAGGACAAGCAGCTGTCGACAGTGCCAGACTGGAACATTGAGTGATTTTCATGATAAAAACATTTTAATGTCAGTCTGGTGAAATCATTCAGATGTATGGAAGATAGCAGAACATAAACTGTCCCAGGTGGACAACTCTTAGTCTTCAAAGATGTAGGACTGACAGAGGATTAGGGACCATCTTAGCAGATTTGTGCTTGATTAGAGGTAACGTGGCCAAAAATAACACGTTGCAGGTGTGTGTCAGGTTGCCACAGAAGGCGTGCAAGCCATACCTTGTCCTGCCTCTATTACATGTACATGAATGAACAATAATTTCTTTTGCTTATTTCTTATTAAAGGAACAACTCCTATTCATCATATTTGGATTTCATAACAATGTTTTAGGCTTTATAAGTCTTTATATAAAATTGGGTCATCAGTGCAGAACCAGCACAAGGCTGGTTTCACTGCTTTACAGGTACAGGCTCCGAAATATATGTTCTGAGTAGTTATCCGCTGAAGACCCTTTACTAAATTTGGGCTAATTTAAATGCAGCCTATATGTCAAAATTCTACAGAAGAAGTGGACAATATGTACAATAGTATTTTCATATTTATATAGGTTGGAGTGTGACAGGTTAGCTTGTGGAGAGTATAGAGTTTAAGCTACAGAATAGGGTAATAACAACTAGGAAATGGTTCTAGATGATAAGACTCAAGTATAATTAATCCTTGGACAAGTCATTCTGCTAACTGGCGGCACCATGCTTGTAATTATACTACAAACATCCCGAGCTGATGACAATAATGTCCCACTGTTTCACTCTGTATTAATCTCATCAGACGTTGAGGGTAAACAGCTTTACAGGGACCTCTGAACAGTGTCAACACAGCTTTACAGGGACCTCTGAACAGTGTCAACACAGCTTTACAGGGACCTCTGAACAGTGTCAACACAGCTTTACAGGGATCTCTGAACAGAGTCAACACAGCTTTCGAACATCAGATGCAATCTTAACTTGGTTGCACTGCATTTGAAATAGACAGCTGATGAATTATGTACATTCACAAGTATATTCTACTAAATTTCTCACAGACAGTATATTTTGAGCCCTTTCAAGCTCTGGACTAGGATCCTAGTCTCATTCAGGAGGGCTACTGACGGAATTTTCTGAAGTTTCATGAGGCCACCATTATGAATTCCCATCCCCATACAGACTGAGTGTGTCACACTTGTCTCTGAATTGATTCTGATGCTTCAATCAATCCTGCCTCATTGCTGATTGCAGCCAAGAATCTCTCTTGGTAAATGGGTAGGTGATGAATATGTCCCTTTTTTTTTTTTTTTTTTTTGGTTAGTGGCAGTTTAACAGATTTTTTCACTGGCCATTCAGCTGGCTTACAAGTGTAGCAATGTGATGGGAAAAGATGCCAGTTGCCCATGGCAAGATATATACCCAGATCACAAGAGATGGTCTTGTTCTGGCCAGCTGCCCCCTAATTCAGTGGCAGGACGTACAAAGCAGACTGGTTCTCATACTGTTCGCCTGTATGACTGTCAGTTCTCGCACTCCCAAGAGTAACAAATTTGCAGGATATTCTCTAATCATCAATTTCAAATTAAACATTTTTTTATGGGGGGGGGGGGAGGAGGGGGTTGTCTGAGGCCAAGGGTTAATTCATTTATTCAGCAGACTTCTGAGTGTGGGTAACCACTGCAAGATACAGATGCAAGTCAGTCATGACAGGACATGTTTCTCAATCACATCCGATAGTCTCATTCTGTCTGTCTGCCCACAGAATGCCAAGGTGTGTTTCTGTTGCAGCGCAGATTCATTTTGATGCAGTATGTATGTGTGGCCAGGCTCCTATGTGCATTAAATCAGATAGAATTATGTGTCTCTCATTGTAAACTACAGTTAAGGATCTTCGTCCTGCAGTACACTGTAAAACTGCATTAGACGCTTTGTTCACCATGACTGTACATCATAGAGATTGACTCGATCTGCTCTTCAGGTCTTTACATCTAAAAATCTTTGGCGAGCAGAAAAAAAGCTCACCTGAAATCATTGTAGGTGAGCTATTGCTAAAGTCAGAGTACTTAAATGCAAGATTGAGGTGTGCTTTTACAAGCTCACCTGGATTATTTTTTGCCAGATTCAAGGCGAGTGAAAAATCACACACCTCAAACCTGAAGGCTTGGCTCTTAGCACTGTTTTTACCCCCAGCACACTTTTTTTTCTTTTTGTATCGACACAATACGTACATTGATGTTTTGGTTCAAGTTTACAGGTGTTGCTGGTTCCACCCACTGCCTGCCGTCTGTCCTCAGGACCTGCCTGCACAAGTTGTGTGGGTTTCAGGCCTGATTGGTGCTACCTGTAAATACTGTACTTACTCTTTTCACTGCCAATTTTGACAAAAGTCAATCTGTTCTGAATTGACATACAAATACAGTAAAACCCCTCTCTAACCCAACACCTCCGTATACCGAACACCTACTGAACACCATTTCTCAGTCCCAAATATATGCTTCCAATGTTAGCAAACCTCCTTATACTGAACACCTCACTATACCGAACACTTTTTTCTGGTACCAAGGGTGTTCAGTATAGGAAAGGTTTCACTGTACTAAACTCGTCTTCCTTGTAAACTGACCTTTCATTCAAGTACTTGCATACTGACAGCTGCACACCTTAACCCTTTCCCCCTTGAATTGACACGAATCAACAACTTTCCTTGGCATGAGTTGGGCACTAAGTGCCCAACTCATGCCAAGGAAAGTTGTTGACCTGGGGCATGTGATTTTGATGGGGCTCATCTACAATTCTCAATCAAAATTGTTTTTCATTACTGTTGAAATTAGATGAAAACACTGAAGCAGATGACATTTGACCACCAGCCGGTTTTGGCCGGTTTAAGGGGGAAAGGGTTAAGAGAAGTTCAGGTCAACAGCTTTCTCAGCTCGCTTTGAGCACATTGCAACCAAAGTGCACTGAGGAAAGTTATTGACTCCGTCTAAACTTGGAACTGAAAGACTTAAAACACAATTATCATGGATCAGCAGCTAAATTCAAGAATGAATTACAGTGGCAGATGTTGTAATGTGTGGCCAAGCCTTCAGTCAAGACATTCTGGTATTTAAGACAACTTTGATTGCAGCTTGATTAACATAGAAATTGCCTCCGTCTGCCCTTTAATGTGGCGCCATAGAGCAGGGGACACAGACAGAAAGTGCAGTAGACTACCTGCTATTTTGAGATCTTACTTTCTGCCAGTAAGAAATAGCCCCATATGGCAGATGGTCTTTAAATACAGGTACTCTTTAAGAGAGAAATACAGGAACGTTCTATGTGCTACATGTAGATTAGGTATATATACATGTAGTCTCTTGTTAGACTGTGTACATGCAAGTCTTTATAAGGGGTGTCCATGTAGTGGATGTCTTTTAAATCTACAGTCTCTGGCAACACCACTGGCAAGATTGTATTACCTTCATACAGATTTCAGTTTTGGCTTGGTATTTTGGGTCATGACATCCTGTTAGAATGTTGCCAAACTATGCTCCTCCCCTGACAGTACACTGCAATATCAACCCTAAATAAGTCACTCCATATTGAAGCAAATACTTCCGGTATTTTTTAATAAATGTTAACTGAAACACATGTAGAAATTAGTAATTTTAAGACAGTTTTGAAGAGGACTCACACAACCGAGGACAGTTTAAAATACATGGGATAAGATCAGCTGTATACAAGACCGGAAACATGATCAGTGCCATAGTGTCCTGTCATTCAGTATTCCATCTTAATCACTGTATACTAAAGCTGAAACATGATCAGTACCATAGTGTCCTGTCATTCAGTATTCCCATCTTAATTGTTGCATGGCTTCATGTGAGCAACAGTTGCAAGCCTCCGAGGCTCTGGAAGTTGCCATACAGTTTTTCCCAGATACAGACGACCATCTTGCCCAGAGATGTTTTTCGAGATATATTAAGGTATACGTACATGTATATGCTGTTGTGGATTTTGCTGCAGCTGGGAATACAATACATAAGGGAGGTATGCCCTTAGCAGCCCCAGCATACACCTTACCATACCTACAGCACTTCAGCATGTAAAATTAACGCCAATCTCACTGGAAATAGCACAACATGGAAAATGTTCTGGCTCTGGAATGCATCCTTTGGCGAACAACTTGAAATGACTATAGACCTGGGCTTTACGTGTGTACATTGGGCTCACCTGTGTACATTTGTGCTCAATCTTCCATCTGGTTTGCTTTTAATAGGCAATCAAAGAAGTCTATAACTGTCATGATAAGTGTGATGACACAGTGTTGGTGAGATATAAACAAAGAGTCAATACAATACTTACATTATTGTCTCTGTGTAGGTAGGACAGCACTGGGAAGCGACCTCGGCTACGGAAGCGGGCACTGCCCATCAGCACGGGCGTGGAGGCACAGGCTGGCACGTAGAGATGCTTGGAATAGGTGTCACAGATCTGTAGAGCAGAATAATATAGTAGTTACAAGAATTCTGTCCCAATCAAAGCTATCTTGGCATTCCTAGAACATCAGGACCATAACACTGTGTTCACACACAAGCAGAACTGTTGTACCATAGGTCCTTATACTGCATGGCTTAGCCTTCATTCATACATGTCATGAAATAAAGTTTGTATCAGGATACATTTCATAAAACTCAAAATCTAATTTGAATTCAAATGTTTCCTTTTCTACTAATTAACTTTACCCATTCCAACTCAAAGTGGCCACATGACCCAAATGTCAAATGTCTTTTTTATGAAGAATACAAATCTGGGATCCTAATGATAATTCAGACTACATGTAGTTTGACTTAAGTAGATCGACTTAAGACATGATTGGCACTGAAAGAGCTACATGTAAGTATTACTGTACAGTTGATTATAAATTTTGTGGCTCTTAGAAGTTTGAAAAATGCAACTTTTTTGCAAATGACTCTTAAGACTCCTAAACTGAAAACATTGGGAAATGACTTTATACAAAATCTGAAAGAACCATTCCTGAAAAAAATAAATATACACTTTTATAAATAATACACCCACAAACACACATACATATACATTAAACTAGTGAAGCATTGATTAAACAAGTGTTTTTGAACCCCAAAGAACAGCATAAAATAAAGAAAATAAATAAAAACAAAATAACATGTTCTTTTATTAAATTTGCCTGCTGGACTACATGAATATTCATAGTTTTTTTAGCTTTCATTATGGTTGAATAGACTAACATCACAGCTACCTGTTTCGCTTTACGGTAGTTCCTTCTTTGAAGAACTACTACCACTCCAATGAGAGACCACTTGTCTTTAAGACCACCTTCCACAGGTCGCATATGTTACCTATGTCTTTTCAGTGTTATTTGACTTCAATTGAGACATTGCCAGCTTTACAAGACTACTTTTAGACCTGTCCTGGCGGTGGTTTCTCAAAGAAACATCCACTGTGTTTGAAATCATCAAACCGTAACAATGATATATATATATATATATATATATATATATATATGTACTATGATCTCCCTATTTCCGGTTGGCTAAGCATACCGGACAACATGTACCCATTCTTATGTAAGATGAGATAAAACAAATTTTAAAGGTGATAAATTTAAAGATAGGATAAATGCATAAACTCTAAAAAAATGATCAAATAATTATTTCACACCATGGACAATCATTTCATTAGGTACCCCAGTCACAATAACAACAATATAACATTTTTTAAACCTTCTCCTATTTCCATTAGGTCTCTTATCAGATGCTTTAAAAGTTAAAACTTCTCTCAAAATGCAGTTGCAAATATTTTTCTAATTTCTACACCCTTTCTTTTATGTCTTTTAAAACATCTTCTGTATGAAATTTGGTTTTTGTTGGAAGTATGAATTTTTTTTGTTGTTGGAAATTTTCACAAATTCAGGAGAAAGCTCCACAAAAATTTTGCAATTGAAGACTAAATACAAAAATTCAATTATTGTATTGATTTAATTTTAAATATTACAAATCATGAAGAAAGACTTGTATTGTGACAACTTTTCATTAAGCAGTCTTCAACTTTGTGATGAAAAGTTGCTTATGAGTATGATTCAGTAAAGCATATCAAAAATAAGGGAGTTGACCATATATACTGTATTTAAAAAATGAATACAGTGGTCCCTGTGTTGAGAGACTACCTTGACGAACAGACATCTGTCTTGAAGACCACCTTTTCAACATACTGAACTTACTATTATTCATGTTATTCATGCTTCCCATGAAAGACCACATGTCTTGAGAGAGCACAGTTTGGTCCTCCCCAGGGTTAGTCTGTCAAGATAGGTTTGAGCTACTGGAGCTACCAGTTGTCTTCATTGAAGGAGAATGCTTCACCAAAACACCTTAGAGTCCAATCTGGACTAATGAAGGCTTTTTACTCACTTTTACATATTGTCCTTTTTAGCACCACGGGTGCTTGACCTTTTTTTGAAAAATGGAGGGAGCCAGTGCATAGTACAGTGTAATAATTTATGTGAAAAAATAAGACCCCTGACAAGAAAAACTTGCATTTGATACCCATACATCTGAGATTGGTCAGCTTCCAGTTTCAGTACACACTAAAAAAAACCCCACTTACCAAGGCAGAATACCATAGATGCAGACAGAGGCCTTAAAGACCATTTCTCAAGACTTACAAAAGGAGGGGGGGGGGGGTGGTATTTAAGGGGGCAGGGGTGCTAGAAAGGGGTGATACATTACTTTCATAAAGCAGCAAAGGTATGTTAAGTGTCTGCAGATTTTTCTACTGCTCTGCAGATTTTTCTACTGCACCACATATGAAATTCAGTGCCAGTGGGCTGTCAGTTAACAAAAGTACATACAAAACTCGTTATAATGACACCATAGGTTCCCTTACAAATGTGTATGTCAGATAACTGAATATGTCAGTTTACTGAATCAAATAACAAAGAAAATGAACTGTTAACATTCAAAACTTGTGTCTTTGCAATGAATATGTCATATATATGAGTATTGTTATAGTGAGGTGTCATTGTACAAGTGCGATTCCAGGAAACAAAAATACTGGGCAAGCGTCTGGAGGGCATCATGGATCATGGTATACACCTAAGTCACTGCGCCCCCCCCCCCCATCATATGGACTATATGATGGTATGACACTGCAGGGGGCAGGGTAACCTGTCTGTCTTACACCAGTACAGTGAAACCTGTTTTGAGAGACCCCTGGGAGGAAAGACCACCTGCCTTTTCAGACCATGTTTACCATGTCCATTTTGTCATCTTTCCAGTGTTATTGCACCTCTATTGAGAGACCACCTGCTTTATATGACCACTTTTTGGCCTGCCCTAGAGGTGGTCTCTCAAAAGAGGGATTACTGTACTTGAATTAGGCCAGACCAGTTTGGTTGTCTCCTGGATTCATAAGGACTGAAGGATAACAGATTACTATTGCCTTATAAAAGGCAATAGCAGCCTTAGTAATGAAAATTTATATCACTGGCCTGCTGCTGAGGGTTTTCCTTCACGTCATGATGGTATAACTATCAAAATTGACCCATCAGCTTGTTTCCTGCATGTAGGTGATAAATTCATGTTACCAAATTTAATTTGCGGTTACTGATGATGTATATGTGGCTTCCTTGCATGTGTTTTCTACCAGAGGGAGGATTTCTCTTTGTGATTCCACCCAGATGTAAGATCAAGTCAAACTCTAACAAATGTCGAAAGAATCATTTGACGTTGGTCAACTCTATGTGATGTGTGCCTTGTGGCAATTACCTATCATACAGCCCACAATTCTACAGCCTTAATGTTGCAGCTAATGACTTGTAACAAGACTCCACCTCGTCATAACAGTCAGAAATAGAAACTTAATCAAGTTATTTTACTCTTCTGCCCACTCAACAGCTTTGCTTATCTTATTACATACACATTACAGCTATAGTAATTAAGAGGTCACGAAAGCTTGTAAGGATAATAATATTTCACAATCTTTCATCAATTATAGAGAACAAGTGTTGCAGAAAATAACAAGTAATTTTGTTTATACATGTACAGCTACTGGTTAAAACTGACAGCCACGCTTGAGCAATATATTATTATAGAATTGTTGATGTTTACAGACGTGCTGCTTAAGATCTGTCCTATAAATAATGGCCTGGGAATTGCCTCACTCTCACCTGATCTGTCTCAGGTTACAATCATGCCTGACTTGTCAGCTTGCAAAGCAATTTCAATATTTACGTGTTGGTGGTGGGGATGTAGGTTATGACAAGATACGGGCGTGGTCCCATCTTGTTGGGAGGAAAGAAGATGAGTTTCTGCTGCAATCATACAATGTATGCCTAGCTAAAACAATGACCCATTGCTTTGCTGTGTAAGAGCGCAAACAAGCATTGACCACACCCATATATACATTTGTATACACACCTCTCTGAAACACAAAGTGCAGGTCAGGTGACTCTCATTATATCAACAATCTGTCGTCTTGACATTCCACGACACTTGCATACTGGTTAACATTCAGGGATATCCCCAGTAAAATGTATAGGATTTTTTTCAAATGGCTTAAAAAGGAGTTAAACTGGAGTTATATTAGATGTATATGACTGAATCATGCAAATTAGGGGAATCCTGGAGTTTTCTGAACTGTAAAATGAATCCTTTCTAACTCCTCGAATCTTATTGGATTTTTGAAGTCTTTGATCATGAGTGACTCCACAAGTGACCTCCATGGGGTGACAAGGTACATGTGTTCACTTTGAAAGTTTATAAAAGCTATAACCCTGCATGATATTATAATACAAAACTAGTTGATCAATGTGCAGAATCTTATTCTATTTCCACTACACCATTCATATGACAGACATTATATTGGATTAAATACTGTGAATTCATTTATTTTCACATGTTAATTTTCATCATTTTTGCAACTCAGGCATTTCAATGATGTTTAATTTTATTTTTGTCCCAAAGGTCAAACAATCATGCAATCTTTCTCTTCAGAGAAGATTCTGACTGTCATTTCACAAAAATGGCTACCTTCCTGCCAAAAAAATGCATGATGGGAAGTATTGTGTATGCACAAAGTTTTTTAACAGTGAAAGAATCCAAATAAATTCCACTTGAAACCCCCCACTGTAGAGGATTCTTTTTAACTCCACAAAAACTCCTTGTGATGGCTTGTTGTGAATAATTTCATTGCAAAAAGAACCCATTTGTTTATAAAAAAGAATCCCTTTTATATCCTAAAAGAATCCATACTCCTCAAAGAATCCAATATGAATGCAATTTCAATCTACAAATACAAGTTTCCTTTGACTGCAGGGGTGATGCCAATATATCGGCATGCAAGTTGTTCCTATTAAAAATTACCAATAAGCGTCTGATGTTATAAATGCTTCTTTTTCATCATAAAAAAAAAAAAACATGGTATTTACAGTTTGTATGTTTTTTAGTGCATTCTAGGTCTATGGGCCTGCAGAATGCCAAGAAGAGCTAGCAGGGTTAGATGAGCTGACAGGGTTAAAGAGCTCCTTTTCTATCGCTCAGATCATGGACCACATTGTAATTCTGCCAATATCAAACAGTGTCAATTTTTAATTTCCACAAAGTATTACATGTAGGTGTCATTAACTTGATATCTTAAGACTCCCAGATCCATCAATCAGAGACAGCACTCAGGCTGTTGACATGCAGTTTTATCATGCGGTGAGACAGCAGATTAAATTTTAATATCTAGTTTCCACAGTAATTAACAACTTAAGGTGAATAAATTGTTACCTAATGAACAATGACAACTGATCGATAAACTCAGCTAAAATCTACAGACAGAGAATCGATTAATTTACACCACTGTGAAAAACATCTAAAAACTCTGAGATGGTCCCTGTCCTCTCGGCTCTCTGCTTTGGAAGATTCAGCTTGACCAACTATTCTGATGCCTCCAGTACAACTAACTTCTAACAAGATAAGTTTGTAAAACATAGATGCCCCCCGCCCTCATTACCCTTGCCCTCACTACCCTATTGATAGTGGTAGATGGGGCACTCATGACCTTACAAAATTAGTGAAGGTTGATCATACATCAATGTCACATATCTTTAAACTTTAACCTTGCCCTTAAAAAACGACTAAAAACCTGGACAGTATAAAAGTTATAGCTGAAAAATTAGTCATCATTTAGAAACCATATTCAGCAAAGTGGCTTTATGACCTTGGAAATTAGGGCAAGGTCACTCATTTTCACTTGAGCTTCTTCAATCATTGTGCGAAAACCACGGGAAGTCTACTGTCTGAATGTGACCCTCAAAACTGGGTCAGGGTCACCCATCTACAAACTCAAACTAGCCCTTATAGGCAACCATAATGCTGTGAAATATAAAAGTGCTACCTCTAAAATGCAAGTTATCATGCAGAAACAGTATTCAACCAAATGGCTCTGTGACCTTTGAAATTAGGTCAAGGTCACCCATCTTCAAACTTGACCTAGCCCCGAATACGGACTATTATCCAGTGCAATATAAAAGTCCTAGTTTAAAAACCTCTTCAGTTATCATGTCGAAACCAAAGTTAACTGAGGTACCACTTTGACCTTGGAAATTAAATCAAGGTCACCAACTTTAAACTTCTTCTAGCCCTGAGCAAGAACTATAGACCTGTAAAGTATCCCAGTCCTAACTTAAAAACTTCTTGAGTTATTGTGCAGAAACCACAGGAATTCTACAATCTCTCTGTGACCCTGAAAATTGGGTCAAGGTCATCCATCTTCAAACTCAACCTAGCCCTTACAGAGAATCATGAAGCTGTGCAATATAAAAGTTCTAGCTCCAAGGTATAAGTCATCATGCAGAAAGCATGAAACCATATTCAGTAAAGTGGCTCTGTGACCTTTAGAATGACGTCAAGGTCATCCATCTTCGAACTTTGCCTAGCCCCAAATATGGACTATAATCCTGTGCAATATAAAAGTCCTAGCTTAAAAACCTAAATATTTTGTCTTTTCTCTTTTCGTTAAGTATTTTGCCCTGTGAGGGCGCATTTGTAAATTTATTTAATGTAACTGTTGGCCCCTAGAGGGCGGAACTGGTTCAATAAAGAGCTTTGAACTTTGAACTTTGAACTTTTGTAACTTTTTCTTTATTACTTTAAATTAAAAACCTTAATAATTATTATCTGAAATATAAACAAATGAGTAGTCCTAATTATATATGAAATCTAAACAAATGAGCAGTCCTATGTAGATATCTCAATTCTTAAGTCAAGCTAGAAAAATTTTAATTAAAATTGAATTCACATGTCTGATACCCTCTGCGTCTGGGACCCAGCTCAAGGCATTCTCCCAACCCACAGGTAGTTTCTACTCCACACAGTGAAAACCAGGGATGCAGTTATAAAAATATAGCAAAGAACACTGACCATGACTCTTGTCCATTTACCCATTGATGGGAATTATTTCAACTCTCCACAGATTCCCTAACCCTATCTAGCTTCCACATATTGGGATATGGGTCAGACATGCTTCAGCTGAGATACAAGCGTATAGAAGATTTTTTTTTTCTTTCTGGATCGATTCTACTCTGCCTCAAGCCGACCTGAATCTTCCATTCTATACGCGATATAGTCAGCCCACTCCAGGCCAGCCACATAGCATACCATTGCATATCAATGAGACATTCACATTCAATACTTTTTCATCCAGTTCATTTGGAGTAAGTCATGCCCAGATAGTGGAAGGCTCAAGTCAATCTAATCTGCTTTCTGCAACCCACATCACCACATCGATCTTCTAATAGATTGATTCCCTTTTTGTCATCTTGATGTATCTGATGTTTGCTCTGTTGCATTCATTTCCTGACCTCACAAAATTTGGCAACAATGTGGGCATTTTCCATGCACCGAGGCTGTCTGCAACAAAGTGGACGATAATAGTTTTTAGATGTTGTGTCTTACTCGCTTCCAAATAAAAGCTCCTGTTGATTCTTTTGCAATAGTTGCCACCTTGAACTTCCTCATAAACCTTGGTGACGGAAATTGCAGAATTTGTACTGCACACATCGGGGCTTAGAACAGCAATATCTGAGGCTGTTGAGCTCTTTAAACGAGAATTTCCTGAAGATTTGTGTGGATTGAAACATTACTCAAAAAAAAAAAAAAAAAAAAACCACAGGATGGCACGTTTGCTGGCTGAATTAACTGCACTGAAGGTTCCCACAGGTTGTCCTTTACAAGAATCCTTGCGGATTATATAATAAATTTGGCAGAAAACCAGCAGCTGAATCTAAAAATTATGTTGCACCCCTTGTTTGTCATTAACTTATAACTCCTCAGGAAATACTGACAATAACTTTCAAAAAATTCTAAGCCTAAAAAAAAAAATAATAAAAAATAAAAAAAAAAAAAAAAAAAAACTAGATAAGATGTGGCTCACAGACTGGATAGCCCTTGTTTTGCATACACATGGGTCCTGTGAGTTTAAAATGAGGTCCAGGTCACCAAAATGTTTGCCTCTATAGCAGCCTCCCAGACTCGCTAAAGTTACTGATGTGGGCGCTTATCAACGCCCAGTCATGGCTGCTATGGAGGCAACCAAAATGTAATCAGGTCAAAAAACAGTAAATAAGCAACAATTTAAATTGACATGAAAGAGGTCAATCCTGGCCTATATGTCACACAAAGGTATGTTTGCAGCCACATTTACTACTAAGCAGGATTCATGGAATAGACTACTCACAGGTACATGTACGCACTACTAAAATACATTACAACCACGGCATATGTCACAAAAAGTAGCAGAATGGCTGAACAAATAGTGTGCTCCCAGACACATGAACAACTGATCTAATATGACAAACATGACATGTTTGTACTAAGTGGAGCATGAGACTGAAAGAAACTGAAACAATTGATAGGATGTGCACAAAGGTGCTGAGCTGAAAGCTACTCATGAACACTGGCACCCACTGCAAGATCTGGCTGTGTGCAGTGGAAAATGACAGATTTTATATGAACAATTTTAGTGTTAAAGTGCAAATGAGGTCAATTTGAATCTGATGTGGCCTGTGTGTTATCAGATATTTTGTACACACGGATTCTCTTATGGATGGGAATTCAGATCGTCGGACAAGCTGAAAACATTATATGTACCCCCAAACTTTATTTGTACATGTATGGCATATGAAATAGTGAAAATGAAATACATCATATGAAAATCACATACCTTTTCTCTCTATATAAACTACAATTTGATCTCCAGTGCATTCTGTACCTAAAAAATCACAGACTTTTCCTCCCTGTATGAACTTCAATTTGATCTTTAATGCATTTTATGCCTCCAAGGCAGCACATCCTTACATAAAAAAGCCTCAAGTTTGTCTCCTAACTAAAGCACTTCACCTTTGCAAATATATCTGACTTCCATGTACCCGACTGAGTACGTCAATAGGCTTTTGCTGAATATGGCACTTTAAAAGCCATATTTTTAACATGAGAAACTCTCTTTTATGAGAAACTCTGTAAGATGTACATGGGTACTTTAAAACATTTCTTCTGAAATATCAAGCAAGTAAAAACTTACCAATTTAACTACAGAGTTACTATGGAAACACCAGAATTATTTACGTCAGGGACTGAAGAGTTACCACAGGATCCAAAGAGTTACCATACTCTACACACATTTAGAAGAATAACAGAATACAAAGTATGAATTTTAAACATCACTTACACAAGACACCCTCATTATAATTCCATATCTACTGTAAGTGGATTGAGCTCTCTTGTCGGTTGTGCAAGTGCATGTAGATCTTAATTATGATGGATGACTTATTATGAATAATCCTCAATCAAAGATCACAAAAGGACCACAAATTCATGTAGTATTCTAAATTATGATTTCAATTTATGGGTTGTGCATCACAGAAGCAAGACCACAGAGTAAGAATGACAGTTCATTCAGATTTTATGGATCACAATGTACAACCCCACATCTACGATTACGATATGGCAAAGGTCTATCAATCACCCATTAAACGAAATGTTAGGCCGCTTCTTCATAAAGCTTATGAAATACATGTTCCTGTGTAACATCTTTCAACCATCCACATGATAATGCCCCCTGGCCTGACAGGTGATACATCAGAACCTGAGCTCACAAACCTCAGTAATATCTTGCAGGAAGTCTGATACCCAAATGAATGGTAATTCTGTCTTCCTTTCGAAACAGTCCATCGAGGTATCATCCTGAAGTTTAACCCTAATCAGGCCACATAATGAGACTTGAGTTAGTGGCTTTCCTTGATGTAGGTGCTCAGTGGCCAAACCACCCAGAGGGAAGGTACATCATATGTGATTGCTGTCCTAATCATACCAGTTAAGTTCATCTGAAAGCTTTCAGGAAAGTTTGAAATTCATCAAAAACAGAACGGCAAGGATGTTATTCAAGATTTCTGGTTAACGTTAGCCACAACAAGCAACAGGTTCATGATGGATCAGGACAAATTCTATTTCCTCAGATAATATTATACACAGACAAAAGCTTTTTACATCAACTTAGGATTAATATTTTGCCCAAAAATGTAAAATTAGCACAGGAGATCATAAATAGTAAATCTTTTATATGTTTACTCCGTCATTGCAGCCGCCATGCTGTCTCATATGGTAAATATTCCCAAGTCAGCAATTCATCGTTATCACACGCAAATACTTACTGCCACATGCAATATTGTTAGCTGTATGGTTGTTTGATGATATACGCTACTATAAAGGATGAGCCAAGTCCATTACCTACGTTCAGCTGGCTGATTCAACTTGCAGAAGCCTATAGACTTTGTACATAACCTGTTTGAATATGCTGCGACTATTTCACAGAGATCTGGCATCACGCCCACCCTCAACACAACCACAGGCCTATACTTCAGAGCATATATGTACAGTGACGATACTCCAGATGTAACAAATGCCCAAATTGTGTTCCACCATAAGACAAAAATCAATAATATTCAGCCTGATATTATGCAGACAAAATGTCATGTTGAAACTACGGAGCTCACATCATGCTTCAACCCAGCAATGCATGCATAGCCCCGGATATAAAACAGCCTACAAAAAACAGTTCAGTGGTGTGCCAATGATCAAACAAAATAAGAAGTCAGTCATTTATGGTACTCAGCCAAATGTTCAATTACAAAAATCAATGACTGACATAATCAAAATATATTTTTTACTGTAGTTTAAAAATAAAACAAAAAGAACAACTCTTTTTTTCCCTTCAGAGTACCTGTGATGCAATGGTTTTCACTGTTTTCAGTGCAGGGTTACTTACATATGTTATCTTCTGTAAGATTTGTTTACTATTTCACCAAATGTGTCCACATTTGTTAAGACAATAAGCCACAATACATTTGTGAACAGAAATACGACAACCATTGCTCAACTTCATTCATGTAATGAAAAGAGCAAGTTTACGTTGGTGTGTGCCTGCACAGTGAGTTTACATTGGTGTGTGCCTGCACAGTGAGTTTACATTGGTATGTGCCTGCACAGTGTATTTACATTGGTGTGTGCCTGCACAGTGAGTTTACATTGGTGTGCCTACACAGTGAGTTTACATTGGTGTGTGCCTGCACAGCGAGTTTACATTGGTGTGTGCCTGCACAGTGAGTTTACACTGGTGTATGCCTGCACAGTGAGTTTACATTGGTGTGTGCCTGCAGTGAGTTTACATTGGTGTGCCTGCACAGTGAGTTTACAATGGTGTGTGCCTGCACAGCAAGTTTACATTGGTGTGTGCCTGCACAGTGAGTTTACAGTGGTGAGCCTACACAGTGAGTTTACATTGGTGTGTGCCTGTACAGCGAGTTTACATTGGTGTTTGCCTGCACAGTGAGTTTACATTGGTGTGTGCCTGCACAGTGAGTTTACACTGGTGTATGCCTGCACAGTGAGTTTACATTGGTGTGTGCCTGCAGTGAGTTTACATTGGTGTGCCTGCACAGTGAGTTTACATTGGTGTGTGCCTGCACAGTGAGTTTAAAATGGTGTGTGCCTGCACAGCAAGTTTATATTGGTGTGTGCCTGCACAGTGAGTTTACATTGGTATGTGCCTGCACAGTGAGTTTACAATGGTGTGTGCCTGCACAGCGAGTTTACATTGGTGTGTGCCTACACTCAGCACTTTCCATGCATCTGTCACACCAAGTCTGCCACTTAGACTTTGCTCCGTTGTTAGAAAAGGATTTGAAAAAGTAATGTTGACTTTCAGATGGTAACAGCATTCAGTCTAAATGACAACATGTGCATATAAAGACGTCCTATTTGTCAGTGATGCCATCAGGCCGCAGGAGAGAAACAGCCAGGATTGGCAATTCTGCAGGCCCTGCATGTATCAAAATGACTGGAAATGAACGGTCAGAATAAAGATTTGCCCCTTTACTTCAAATGTGTAAATTCACTGGTGACTTTTATGTAAGTTTTGAAGTCCGTGTCCCATGGACTACTCCCTTTCCCTCTTGATTTAAACTGAGTCAACAGCTTTCCTTGGCATGGATCATCTTATCATGGGGGGTCTCACCTACAGTTCACATTCAAATGGTTTTTCATTACTGTTGAAATTAGTCAAAAACATTGAGGCAGATGACGTTTCACCACCAGTCAAGTTTGGACCGTCTATGGGGTAAAAGGTTATATTATTCACACACGGTATATGACTGTTGAGATAAATTAGTCATTTTACCATGATATTAACGAACCGAAGTACATACTGCATACGTGTACTTATCATTAGTAGGTGTTACCAACAGGAAAAAGCCTGGTCTGAGAGACCACAATTAATCTCGGCATCAAATTCAGCACAAGAACAAGGAACTATTATGCCTTTTGTCTAATTGATTTGAATTGATCATTTGTTGCTTTTGTGGATCCAATTATCAATTAGAATGAACTGATTTTACAAATCAAAATTAAATATTTCCCTATGGAAAACTTTTGTGACTGAAGAATGTGCAGGAAATCCTCTAGTGGTATCCATAGCTATGTTATTTTGAGATATAGACGAAAATAGCAAGTAATGACATATCCTTGGAATCAATTGTCCACAAAATAAGAAAAGCTGCAAACATTATGTAGCTCAGCAATTCATGGCTTGTATTTGTATTGTATCGTATTGCTGTTGGAAGTTTCAAGCAGATCCTAACCTTCCAATACATTTATCAGCTAATCTGACTGACAGACCATGTTAAATCGTTTGTGTCAACCACAGCCTTGCTCTCCCAACAAGCATTACGGGGGAGGGATGGTAACTGGGAGGGCCTGCCATCCAGGCAACCCATACATCTGTGCTTTTAATATTTTGTATGGTTTTATTCCACCATGATAGTTGTGTTCAGATTACCAAAGGCATTTTCAACACAATACTTGATATACTTCAGTCAACTTTCACCCAAAATAGATTAAACTGATATTCATAAAATGACACTAAAGCCTTGACAATCAGGTAAAGGTGACCCACATTCACTCCCAACAAGGTCTTGCTCACATTAATATGCTACTTAGCTTCAGCAAGCTTTGTTGTGGTCTTCAGGACTTATTGCATGGAAACATAATATAAATGAATAACCCTGTGACCTTGACAATTACGTCAAGGTGTCCCAAGCATAATCCCAGCCTAGGCCTCACATAGATGCATCATCCTACCAAATTTTGTTAACTTTTTCAGGTTTTATCATCACGAAATTAATTTCAAATAAGTGATCCTGTGACCTATGAATTAGGTCCAGGAGACCCTAATAACTTCGGTCTCACCTAGATACAAAGGCCTCCCAAGTTTTATAAAGTTCTTCAGGCTCTACTGCAAAGAAATTAAGTTCGTATGATTCTATGTCCTTGAAGAATTAAGTCAAGGTGACCTACATACTATTCCAACCTAGGTGTCTCCTGCATACAAAATCCTGCCCAGCTTTATGAACTTTCGCTAGTTTTCAGTTTTCAGGTTTTATCACACAGAAAAAACAAGCAAGTAGCCCTGTAAGAAGGAGGAGGAGGAGGAGGAGGAGGAGGAGGAGGAGGAGGAGGAGGAGGAGGAGGAGGAGGAGGAGGAGGAGGAGGAGGAGGAGGAGGAGGAGGAGGAGGAAGAGGAGGAAGAGGAGGAGGAGGTGGAGGAGGAGGAGGAGGAACTAGTACTAAAAATATGCCTGTCAATCATTCCATGGGGAGACATAATGAAATTGTAACAGCTCCCATTACTAAAATAGCTACACATATCTGAGAGTATTTGATGCATACAGGCATATGGAAACTTACTGAGGAATGCAGCACAAAGATCTCTATTTTGACAAAACAGTCACAAAGTTTCAGATAAGACTGCTTGTTTGATTATGCATTTTCTTGTGGCGGTCCAGTCTTTGAGCCTAGGCCAATGGAATCCATTCAATGGTCTTTTGCCCCATGTCCACTTTACCTGGCTGAGGCTATAATCATCATACGTTCATGAGGAACACCAGTCCTGGAAAATTTTGACATGCAGTTGGACTCTTAATTTCATAATAATCTTTTCTTGCCTGGAAGGCTAATCACTTTGATACCAACATGGCACTATGTTTCGAAAGTTGTGTATATATGGATTATTTACCTAGTGTTTTTAAAAAACAAACTTGACCATTACTTACCAAGTTAGGTTAATACATATGCAGTGTGGCTTTTGCAAATAGCAAATGAGTTTAGCATGGCAACAAGTTACGATGCTAGCACATATGCACGCGGCTTCTACAAAATACCACTTGCTTGTGGTTAATGAAGAAAGTCCCCAGACAGATATATGGTGCCAGTAATTAATCACTATGTTTTACTGGCGTCATTTAGTTGGATGATCAAATCAATAAGCTGATGTTACCTAATACAGTGGAACCTGTTTTGAAAGAGGCCCCACTAAGACCCTCACAGGTAGAGTCCAGAATACAATATTTTTACCTCGATCTTTTTCAAGTCTTTCCTATACTGTAAATTCCTTCCATTTACTATTTTTCGCTTTTAAAAGCCTCATTCAATAGAGATGCCCTGTAAAATAGCCAATCATTAATTCTAGTCAGTAATAGCACTGGTCTCACCAGCACTTCCTTTGATGTGATTTAGACTGATGAAGCTATATTTATGTCCGTACCCGCATGTTTACAAAGTGTCAATCTTGCCTAATGTCACACTGTTTGAATCTCACCAGTTTTTCCATCGACATCAAAATTCTTGGTCACTGAAAAGGACCAACACTCTCTAAATTACACTGACCCAATCATCTAACTGTACATGTCAGAAATGATTATCCCTGCTGACAGATATGTGGCCAAAAGATGGAAAACAGGCATAATTAAAAGGCAATCACAGATTGCTGGATCCATGCCCCCTCGCCTCATTCATAACATTGCTAATCACAAGTCTCATTTTGAAATGACTGTAGTCAATAAAAATAAGATGTCACCGTGACCCAGATACTTGACCTACTTTTATGCATGACACATGCACACTCTTGTGTCCAGATACACAGGTGTGTAAAGTTTCATGATTCTAAGTCAAAGGACAACAAAATTATAGCCTGGGCATGAAGTGTAATGTAGTTTTACATGAATGTATTACCATGACCCACATACTTGACCTAGTGACCAACTTTTGTTAAATGACACACTTTCAGGTCAAGGTGGGTGTGTGTGAGAGAAGTTTCATGACACTTAGTTAAATAGTAAAGGAATTACAGCCATGACATGATTTTACAAGAATATGCCACTGTGACCCAGATACTTGACCTAGTGACCTTCTTTTGCTTCATGACACCTGTGTGTAAAGTTTTATTTATCTAACTTGAAGGACAACAGAATTACATCCCGGACATGAAGTGTTATGCAGTTTTACATGATTTTGTCACTGTAACCCAGATACTTGACCTAGTGACCTACTTTTGTTTCATGACACACTTTTAGGTCAAGATTTATGTGTGTGTCAAGTTTCATTAAACTAAGTTAAACAGTAAAGGAATTAGAGCCTGGACACGATTTTATATGATATGTCACTGTGACCCAGATACCTGACCTAGCAACCTAATTTTGGTACATGACACACCCTTATGTCCAGATGCACCTATGTGTAAACTTTCATTAATCTAAGTTGAAGGACAAGTGAATTATAGCCCAGACATGAAATGCGGACGGACGGATGCATGGATGCACGGAAAAAGCAATTTCTATATGGCCCTCCTCCATTAGGAGGTGGGCATAATGAGCACTGAATCTAACTGTAATATATAAACAACAGCTCGTGCTTTACTTGTAAGTAAGGTAGCTAGAGCCTGGAGGTCAAAACTAAGGTGTCAGCATTTTTTAACACTTCCTGGTGAGATGTAGAAGGCATCCAGTCTGGGTGTGCTGCTGTCAAATCTCCTGCACATACAATTTCTAGTTGTTTTGTTTTAGGTGAATTCAAAGATGATGCAATATTTGGAGTGAATCTGATGCCCAATATTGGAATGATATACCAGCTCTATACATATGTGCATATTTACAACCTGATCAAATGATCCCATACAGTGCACCAGCAGAGAGAGTGAAGAGATGTCAACTGACATTTCATACATAATCTGACTGTCTCACCATCTAAAGTGATTAAGTGGAGAATCATATGGACATGTACAATTCACACCTACTGTATACATAGTCGGGATCAGGCCCTTTACCAGTATTGGCACAAGTCTATTGGATTTTCAGTTTACATTGTTCTACATGTACATAAGGAGTGGTACCAAGGAAGCCATGTATAAATGCATGTGTGAGTGGAGAGCATTGAAAATCCAGAAGCATACTGGTCCTTCTTCTTTTTTTTTTTTTGGGGGGGGGGGGATAGATGCTATCTGAGAGATTGTACATACAAAACAAAAGCATTTTGTCTTTTGTTTCATCATGTTCAATTTCTGCCTTTATAACCCTATTTATAACCATCAGCATATTCTACAACTTGCCTGTAGCCATCTGGCAGTAAAAGCTTGTATGCACAGTGAACCCTCATTATAACAAACACACTGGATCCATCAACTGCATGTGCACGACAGAACCTTTTGGTCTCAATGTTATGGGCAGATGAACTCCTTGTTCAGTCATATGCTAAATTTTTACCTCCAAGTTCATCTGCCTACTAAAACCAGTTACACACTTATGATACATTAGTTTCATAAGCCAACGAGCCGTGAAGAAATCTTTATTGAGGTTGGAGGCTGCTATACACACCACTGCCCCAATACATCTCTTAAGATGACCACAGGTCATCAGGGTATAATGAGTGTCACAGCTGTGACACCCAGGTATACCCACAGTGCATTGTAAACAGGGTTAGACATGACAAGAGTGTCAGTTAAGGCCGTTGTCACGTCACACGTGCAAGACCGTACACGTGAAACATACACCTGGACCCTAGTTACATGTATGTTACACCCAACTACATAAAGCATGTACGCATGGCTGTTACACCAGCCTCTGATGAGACACAGCAGTGTCGAAACTGGTCAGGCGTTTTTTCAGGAGGACAACCGTCATTTTTGGCCTTGCCCTCATCAAATTTGCTCATTATAACAAAGCCATCTCTTCCTTGCAAAATGTGTCAGATATCTGAATATATCAGATAAAAGCAGTCAAATAGCAAAAGAATTTGGTTCAAGTGCCTTAAAATGTGTCATTTAGTGAATATGTCTGACGTGTGCCCGTTGTAATGAGGTTTCACTGCACACAAAGTGTCGGCCCACGAGGCCATGCTCATTTTGGATGAGGTCAGGTCACCAACAGGGAAATGGCAGCTGTTTTGAAGCCTCCCCAAACACATGATGGAAAATGGGGTGTCAAATCTTGTTTCACTTCAGACAGAAGCAAATTTGAAGCCAATCTCTTTTAAGGTCAAACGTTTACATGGCCACATCCAAAAAAAAGACGCATCAACACAATCATACTCAGACATATTGCCACTATAGAAGATGTTGACAAAAAGCCATACATGTCCAAATTAAAATTTGTTTCCTTTAACCCTTTCCCCCTTGAATTGACACTTGAGTCAACAACTTTCCTTGGCATGCATTAAGTGCCCAACTCATGCCAAGGAAAGTTTTTGACCTGGGGCATGGGATCTTCATAGGGTTCATCTACAATTCTCAGTCAAAATTGTTTTTCACTACTGTTGAAATTAGTTGAAAACACTGAAGCAGACGACATTTGACCACCAGAAGGTTCTGGCCGGTTTGAGGGGTAAAGTGTTAACTTCTCATCAAAAAGTAGCTTGACTATACTGAAGGACACACAAGGCCACATCACACCCCACACATAAATTTGGTGACATCTGGCATTGCCCCTTATCCAGATTTACATGCTATTTTACTCCTGTGACGGGCGTGTGACACCTATGTCACATTCAATTGCCACTGTATTGTTCATCTAGCCCACACTTTAGCCATGGGACCACTCATGGTCACTGACTGTAATTTTGGTGACGTGATTGGCTCCTTCATCCCAATCATGCCAACTTTTTTTTTTTAATTTCGAGAAGCAGCCAATGATAAAAATGAATGAAACTCACCTCAAATTCCTTGTTGATTGGTGAAAGAACCCAGAGGTTATTTGGCACTCCCATCCTCAGGAACTCACTCTGAATTTCAAACAGGTCCCAGCCTTTTGTCTTGTCTGGCTGGTCGGGACACGTATACTGGAATGCATACAGCTCATCCAGCTCAGCTGCAAGCATAAAATGTACATACTCCATAAGATCTTGCAGCCAGTAAACTACATCATCCACTACAAAGAACATTTATGAAAGATATGTCCACTGTAATGCTACAATGAACTCTGACAGATCTCATAAAAAATGTCTTCCTTGAACTGACTGCGTCTCCTGTAATCATGTACACATTCTGCTTTTCAGTTTGAATATGTCAGTTTTAATTTCAATTGAAAAGTAGATATTTGTACACAAATGTTTCTATTAAATTTGAATAATTCGCTTTCCTGTACAAATGTTGTCACAAACATGCAAACTAGTCTTCATTCCACAGACTTACATAAATTCTAGCTACATGTTTTCCTGTTGATCTGATTATAGCACCCATCTCGCCTTTGTGTGCTTTTGGCGACTGGTCTTGCGAGCACTTTTTTTTTGGG
Source organism: Hermodice carunculata (assembly GCA_964020975.1). Classification (NCBI taxonomy): domain Eukaryota; kingdom Metazoa; phylum Annelida; class Polychaeta; order Eunicida; family Amphinomidae; genus Hermodice; species Hermodice carunculata. The sequence continues at coordinate 56,881,413 of OZ026619.1, forward strand.
GGGGGGGGGGGCCATGGAAGGAGTCGTAGCATGTGAGAAATTGTGACGTACATGTGAGAAATCAAGCATTTGTTGATTTTTTCCAGGCCAGGATGAAGAGAAAATGGGCGCTTGGCTTGAATGAAAATGCAATGTGCTTGAAATTTTATGTTCTATGCCAGCGAAGAAATTGATTGTTGAGCATTTGGCCAGATTGGAAAATGCCAAATGCCACTAGCCACCAATCAAGGGATTTCAACGGGTATTTGCATGTGCCACATCCAGCTTCATCACTGTTTGTTGATTCACATAGGCCCATGTGGGCAGCAGGGAAGTCATTCTGTTGGTGAATGGATTGACAGGACTTCTTCAATTACTATTTTTCACTTTTTTTCTTCTTAAATTTACACCTATAAGGTCAGTGGGGATGTGACTTGTTGTCTAGAGATCATGCAAGCCTGGGCAGCGTGTTTATACATGTGTATTGTTGTCACTCAGGTACTGTTTACTGACTCTGGCAGTGTGGGATCTAATGTTATATCGCTGGAAGATTAAATCTAGATATCTTCTGCAAATCACTATGATATGCCATGCAGCAAAATTATTTGTCTTTATTTATTATATTTATGTTGATGAGTAAAATGCAGACAATTTGCATATGATGTCATGGCAGTTTGTGAAAAGGGCGGAGCAAAACGCTTGGTGCACTGTGCGATGCTTACTGGTGAGAGCCAAGGTTGAGAGATAACTTCGCCACAAGCCAAAAGCATGTGAATTTATTTTGTGACCAAACGTAGGATGCAAAAATACTATGTAACAAATGCCAAAGGGGTGTTTTAAAATGCTTGTACAAATGGCAAGAAGAGTTTTGCTGGCAACAAGAATTTTGCGTGAAATGCATAAGCATTATGCTCACATTGTCATTTGAGCCAAGGGCACAAATTTTTGTGCTGCTAGCTCGGCTCGCATGCCTGATTTGACTGGTCCGCCACAAGGGATACAAATGTGAGATCAGTGCTGTACATTTCTTTCCTCTTTTTGAAGCTTTTCCATGTGGAACCTCCTACATGTATGAATCTACGGGTCAATATTATGCAGTTTATACGCCGTATTATCCCTTATCAGCGCCCTGGACACTTACAAAATTTAATTGAAGTAAGCGTCAATTGTAGACCTAAATTTGGAACATTTTAGCTCAGTCAGCAACAGGTAAATTATGATCATATATATACAATTTAGTAGTACACCTGTATTTCAGAACTTTTGTGCCAGAAAAATCGGGGAAAGGTGCTCAAGAAGGCAGGGGCACTTAAAAGAGATAATACAGTATGTTACTCGATCCGCTCTCTACAAATTCCCCTGACACCCCCCCTCCCCGATAATACAATATGTTACTCGACCTGCTCTCTACAAATTCCCCTGACCCTGGGGTCTGGCTGACTGCTCACAAGGCAATATACTGGTTACAAACAACATGTGCAAATTCATGATGAACTTTAACTGAATCACAGAAAAAAAAAATCCACTGCAGTTGTGATAAAAAATAAAATTCAGCACAAATCTGAAGACCCATAAGACAATGACCACACAGGACCTTCCACTGTACCTCCAGCACTTACACAAGTCATAATGTCACCACTGATCTCCTGCATCAGCCTTTTATTGCTGAAGTAGACAATTCTATACAAGTCTGAAGCCAATGGCTCACATAAAGATCTTGTTGCTCCCAACCATTTTCACATTACCTTCTACGGTAATGCCCCACCATTACTCATAATCTATTACAAATTTGTGCCCTGTCAGACGTCCCTGGGGGTGTGTAATTTGGTCTAGAGTTGAATTGGAGAGCTACAGACAGCAGGCAGTCGATGTCTGACTGGCATGAAGTAACCAAGTCCCACAAAACCTCTGACATCTCTCACAAATTGCAACAGTTTTCTTTTATCTTTTTTTTTTTTCAACTTACAGCAAGACAACACTGAAATTGTTCTGAAAGTTTGCTGGCTTTGTTTTGACTGTAGTGCTACACACTACTACAATACCCACCCATTACAAGTTACGTCTGCAGATATCTTGTCCACACAGGTGAACATTAAATCCATTATAAAGGACATCCAGGGTGAAACCATTCAATCTGGATGACACCAACCTGTGTGGAATGAGACTGCCTATCTGGAATGAGATCAGTCTACATGTATCTGGATGAGATCAGTAATAGATCTGAATGAAACCAGCCTATCTGGAATTAGACCAACTGATCTGGACAAAACAAGTATGCTACCTGAAATAAGACTAGATTATATGGATGAGACTAGTCTGTCAGGAATGAGACCAGCACATTTGGATGAGACTGATTAGCCAATCTGGAATGACACCAGCCTGAAATTGCTGCTTGCAACAAATGCAGAGTGCAATTATACAGTTCTGACAAGGAGCTCGGTTCTGTCACTGTTCCATGTGTGAAGACCAGCATATGCAGCTGCTCAATGTCTTGGAGATACGGAATGTTTTTTCTTGAAGAGGCAATATGTGCCTATTTCCCCAGTCTTTGCCACTATTGATTTGACCCTTCACGGCCAGGCTTATAAGTACACCAATGCTCTTGGAACAAGTCATCTTGAAACCACGAATGCAACTGACATTTTACAGATAAAGGGGAAATAAAGAATATGAAATAACCAAAGCATGGTGTATAGCCATTGGCATACTGCTCCAGTGCGTCATTCTAGGCAATGCAGAATTTGCCGGTGAAATATTCCCACACCAGTGCTTCCAAACACTGCCTTCAATAGGTCAACAATGTCAGCTATTTTTGCATTATGAATTCCTTAGATCTGTTGGTTACATTGCCTTAAGGCAGTGTTGAATTTGTTCATAAAAGAAGGGTCAGTCAGTGATCATTAGTGGTGCAGTATGACAGAAACATATCACCTTTGGTATCCCAGCATCCAAGTTACAGTAGCATTATACATGACACATATACTGTCTTCATTCCAACTGAGGCACATGCCCTAATAGAAGCACATCCCAACTTTTAATTTTGTGGACCCAATGTACAATATCAATTTTTCCTCCTATTTTTTCAGAAAAAAAAAACAAACAAATATTGATCTCTGTTGTAAAGGAAAGCAGCACTGATGATACTTTAAGTTTTCAAAGCCTTAAATACACTGCAAAGACTGTTTACCAGTTATATAGAAATCTGCCAGTACTTTCAGACCTGTATCCACTATCGGGGCAACCTTCTCTACTAAGCTGCATCTTTGGCTCAGCGGGGCTCGACTGCTGTGCCCAGTGGTACCACCCAATTCGTAGCCTTGGGGCGACTTCAGTGTGTGATACAATATCCCAATTCTGGGGCCCACTGGCATCATAATTTCAAGCTGTTGTATTTACATTTTTAAGTAATGCTCACACTGTTAAAGTCCCATTTTATATTTAACAATATATTCATTTGACAAATTAACCTTCGGCTAACAGTAATCACACATAAATTTTGGATACTACCTCTTCAAAATATCGAATCAGGACTAACCCACATTGGCTGCCATTTTGAAAACTGTGGGGGTGTCCACACCCAATGGTTTGTAAATGAGGATAGTAGTATTCAGACGATTTTGCGGGGTTAAGACATATGAAACCAAAAGTATATATTTTGCAAATATTTCAGAGCATCAATAATGATATGATATATGCTGTGGCTGAATTCACTTTGACATCCAAATCAAGTGTATTTTTGTGTGGCTGCCCCCCCCCCCCCCCCCAAATGCAAAAGGTACAATCTCTAAATGTCTAATATGTCCGCGATATCTACAACACGAACATGGTAGACATTTGTAATGCGGACAGTATGATAATCATTGTGTTTTGGACTTTTCCCAGACTTTTCAAGATTGTGCCTATTGCCTTTCCGCAATGCGCCATGTTCAAAACAGTGCAGAATTCCCTGACTTGACATTCGAGGTATCGTGTCATATTTGGATTTGTAACTAACGTTGATAACTGCTTCAGACATAACTGAGTTGGCACATTAAAGTTAAGATAGTAAGTCATGTTTTAAAAGTACTTTAATGATCGTTTGCCCTGGTAACTCAGAGAACGGAAACCTGGAACCTAGCGAAATATTACGATAATGATCCACAAACAACCTGAGCTGTCCTGTTTCACCAAACAACTGTGGCTATGCAGCTATGCTGTTTCCCCAGCCCAAGTTAACCCTCCAGACAAGTTGCAATAAAATGCTGTATTTGAGTTCACTAAACTGCAAAATAATGGCACATGATGGCCGCTTCCTCGATAAATCTTTCACCCTGGCCTATGGCTATGCTGTTTCACCATACAACCGTGGCTATGGCCTATGCAGCTATGCTCTTTCCCCAGCCCTTGTTAACCCTCCACTGCCGACAAGTTGAAATAGAATACTGTGTTTGAGTTGACTTTACTGCAATATAACGGCACTGTCACACCATGGCTACTTTTCCAATAAAATCTTTCAGCCAGGGTCAATAAATTATTATTAGGGAAAGGCGGCTTGAAACTTTTTTATCTATTTTATGTTCCATATACTGTGACAGTGTTTGAGTTGACTTTATTGCAAAAATAATGGCACACAACAGTCACCTTCTCCATAAAATCTTTCAGCCACGGTCGATCAATTTTTGTTATGAACAGGCCTCTTAATTTTTTTTAATTCTATGTTTCATAAAAATTATTTAGGGTCAGGACTCGGGCCTTTTCAATTTTAGTGAGGTTGTTGAGGTTATTGGAACCACACATATATTTCTGTTATGCCTTAGGTAACTTGGACATTGGTTCAAACATGTTTAAAATGGATGTTCTTTCCCCTTTTACACCTTGACCTCCTTTGATGTCAGTTTAATTTGTTACCTGGGCACAGCCAAAGACACTTGTTTTAAATTAGGAAGAATCTAAGTTACAGTGTGGCAATCACCAGGTTTGATTGAGGAATGTTTCGCATTGGGACACTATGCTACTGTTTGGATGAATACAGCACAAGGTAAGCCACTACCATATATTAAAGCTGTTATCAAATCTTCTGGCACACATGTAATGACAAGTCTGACAACAGGATGTGTTTTCATTTTCAATTCAAAGTACAAACCTGGACATGCTGCACACATTAACAGCAAAGCAAACAGACAGACAACCTCTACTTGACTGAGCTACCAGCTTTTAGGATACACAGGAAGTAAGTCTGTTTTGATGATCCGAAATCTCAAATGAGTATTACCTTTCAATAAAATATGAAACAACCACCAATTCACATAGATTAACCCTGAAAGAAGCATCAGGCAACCTAATGACATCAACTTACCAAGCAATGATCTCTCAGTGACTATGTTCTATCGGCCTCTGAGGCTCAGTACTAACCCCTGGTGTCCCCTCAATATTTGGGAAGCCTCATGATCTGCTCATTGAAGAGCTCAAGAACACTGTTGTTACGACAGAAGTGCAAGTTTATTTTTCCCATAATATATATTCATCAACAATATGTGATGGCAACAGCAGGACATGTATGGAATATTAATGTGTTTGAAGTGTCAGAATTGTGTGTTTACCCAGTACAATATACATATGTAATGTTCATTAAGTACCAGGAACATGTATGTGCATGTAATATTACTATTGTGCCAGAAGACGAGAGCACTTAGCCATGTAAAGTGCCTCCTTTTATGCTCAAACTTCTCCACTCCAGTCTCTATTGGCTGTACCAAAGCTTTTCACACAATCTTCTATTGCTCCAGGCCCCATATCTATTAATTTTCACCAACTCAAGCACCTCTAAATGAGTTCTTGCAAAACAAATTGTGTGGCTACATTCAAATATATCATACCTTGATTTGCATGGCTCAGACTGCAGAGAATAAGAAGTCAGGAAATGGGCTTCCACAATGTGTCTTTGTCACGGCACATGAACCTGAGTTCTGTGACGGGGGGTGATCGCCCATTGCTGGTAATGTTAAATGATGGCAAATTCTACGCTTTTCTGGCTTGTCCTGACTGCAGTAAAAGTGTGGTATTGAATGATGGTGTCGGCCTGCAGATCTGTATGCCATACTCAAATGCACAGCAGCTCGCACCATAAACATATAAGTTACACGTAGTTTCCATCAAAATGACAGCTGTATGGGCCCTCCACACATGTACAAGTTTCACCATACACTATAATGCTTTCAATTCTTTGTTGAAAAATGAGAAAGATTCCATTAGGGAACGTTGCCTACCCACTGCTTTTGCGTGAGTGTCAGGTCTTCATATGACTGATTTCTATGATCTGTACACTACAAGCAAATCACGGCCTGTACCACAGATTATAATTAATAAAAACCTGAATGATCGGATCTCAAAATATCTACTACATTTTGATTCTCACAGCTAAACCTAAAAGTATTACTGTACATAGTAATGATCAAGACACAGTATCATTGATATCTGATATAATGACCACAATTCCACAGACAAGTGTAGCATTCTGTACAGTTTTTACCACACAGTTTCTACCACCTACTCAATATTTTGACAGAAAATATGTAAGAATTAAGCTGCTGCTCAACATTCTGTCTGATAATAGATGATGTCAAACAGAATTTGTTAGATCCTTCAGACCAAACATTTGATTGGGAGTTTTACACACCTGATAATCAAAAAATAATTGATTATCAACAAATTAGTTGATTGTAAAGAAATAATCACTTGCTAAAAAAGAAAACTTGTAAAAGCATCAAAATTTGTTGTACAGGTGGTAATAATCACTTGCCAGTCACATCTGACTCCCAGGAAACACAGGAAAGCAGTGCTAAAATGTGTCCGAATGTACTCACTGCAATCTACACTTCAAAAATTGTGTGGGGAGAGGGTATATCCGGCTGGCTTCACATCTTTGGTGATGACAACGACCAATAATAGATCATCAGTCACGACCATAAAGTGATCATCAAACATGCAAAAATGGAGTAGTTCTTAACACACACACACACACACTGTTCACCAGGATAGCTGGACAATAAAGACACTTGACGTGACTTTATTATGGACAGTTACAGTTTCAAAAAGGCTAGAACATGATAGATACCTGGTAAAGATTCTGCATCATAAAAAAATTGTACTTTTTCATGTTTACAACATTTATCTTTTATTCTCAGATATCCCCTCAATGGCCAGGTATATTGAAACAGCAGTTCAGTCATTTACATATTAAAACTAACTTCAAAATCCAGACCCCATCATTTAACAGTTTGCAATAAGCACCTTGTTTCTATTAAGCATCCACGACGCTAAGGAAATTGTCCAAATAGGAGCTGGATGTTCTGAACATTATAACACTGTCCTTGCACCATTAATCTCCAAATTTAAACAACAATAATACTTAGTCTACTAATAATGATGATGATAATAATAGTAATAGTAATTTTTGAGCATTTTTGAGTCATAATAAAGGAAGGGTGCTCAACGGGACAGGATCAAGAACTAAATGGGGTACAGCACAGCACATATACTGTTCACACCCCATAAAATCATAAACATCAAAACATGAAGGTTAATATACAACTTTGACCCTTTGTGTTCAACATTAACAAAAGGTTAGACATCGCCCCAATCTGACACTTGATACAACGTGTAAATATGTCGGTTAAAATGGCTGAGATACAACGTGTAAATATGTCAGTTAAAATGGCTGAGATACAAATTGTAAATACGTCAGTTAAAATGGCTGAGATACAACGTGTAAATACGTCGGTTAAAATGGCTGAGGTAGCTGTACAAGGTGGTTGATGAATGATGGCAACCTCTGACAAAAATCCAAGGAAAAACTATGTTCGCTGTCTGTTGATTTGCAGAGATAATTACGATGTAAACCTTAATTATGGACGTCACTAATTGGCTCATCATACAATGATAATAATAACTACCACATTCCTCCTGTCGTATGGATTTCCATGAATAACTATTGATCATATAATGCTGTTTTTCCTGGCAAAATGTCACACGTATCTTCAAACTCAACCAGCGCATTATAGTGCCGCCTATAAGGACTAATCAGGTGTCTTCTTGATCCACATGGTATCTCAGCATGTCTTCATCAGCAGAACAACAAAGGCCCAATAATCTATCCCACTGTGTCATAACAGGGATACATTGCCACATGCAGTGGTGACGCCCAGTGCAGGATTAACTTTATCACACAACAGGGTGATCTAGCTGTGCGCAATCAACCAGGCTTCTGGCATTAGACTTCCCCATGCAGAGGACGGCCACACTTCTGGTGTCTATATAATTCTTCCATTTGGCACATTAGGGAGTCTCAGACATCTCCATTGGAATTACTGCCACTTGTATCCCTATCTCCCACATCAAAACAGTTACTGCTTAATTGACAGCTTTATAATTGGAGGTTTGGTCTGAGATGGTTCTCTGGCATCCATTAAGCTGGTTATGACAGCTCTTCTTTGGGGTATGATTTCTTGATTGGGTTTCCATGATGAGTTGTGAAAATTTGATGGCATGAGAGGCAGACTGGGTACAGTGTGCAGTGGCCAGGCATAAGCACCTTTCACAGGACCATACAAACCCTGCTACCATCTGATCCACATGGTGTGTTCATGCACTCCCAATGATGACAACGATTTGACAGAACACACAACATGCTGTGACCAATCCACTCCTTTATGTGGCAAAAAGCTGTGACAGGCATCGGAAGTCTACATTCATCTTGTCTTTGAGCAGAATTGTAACATAAAGACAATGGGATCCTGGAAGGAATTGAGCCACTAGATGGAACTTCTGAGTAAAGGTTCTTGTTCACATGTCTTTACAACCACTACATGGCGCCACTCATAAAACTTCCTGTCCCATACCCATAAATCACCAAGACAAGCCAGACCCATTATATCTAGCAGACAGCATCACTCACAAATCACCAAGACAAACCATGACACATTATATCTACCAGATAGCATCACTCACAAAACGGTTTTGCTTCATACATCCGAACTGCTAACTTAAGCAACAGGTACTAAACCTCACTAATGGCACTCACTAAAAGTTTCAATTTATACCTAGTACCTCTAACCCACCAAAACAACAAACCTGTCATTGCTGACAAACTAGATACCCCTAGCTTTGCACACACATGGGTCCTGTGACCTTGAAAAGTGAGGTCAAGGTCACCAAAATGTCATCACACCTTAAGCTTGTAAGGATTCAATGATGGACACAGTCAGGTGGACAGGCAGCAAGCTACAAACAACATACCTCCTAAACTTCATTTGCAGGGGTTATAATTTAAGTCAGAGGTTCGATCTATCACCATCAGATGGTATCAGTAGCAGTAGGTTTCTCTTCACAAATTCTACTTAAGTGCTAAGATTGCCCCTTATGGAGTTTCGAAATATTAAAACTGATGTGTTTTAAATGTACGGTGTTTCAAGTATTTTTTGATGGAAACTCTTAATGTGTCAACAGCCTTTTCTGTTATCTTGTAATTTGTTAGACTGTCATTAACCCTTTCAGCGCCAAATTTTAGACTGAGTCAACAGATTTTCTCAGCCTGCATTGGGTACAATGAACTCAATATGCGCCAAGAAAAGCTGTTGACCTGGGGTATTGTCTCTAGAACTATAGGCATGCTGGTACTTGAATGAAAGATCTTTTTGTGAGGAATATGAATCCGGGATCCTAATGATAATTCAGACTAGTTTGAATTAAGTAGATCAACTTAAGATGTGATTGGCACTGAAAGAGTTAATATTATCACAAGAGCGATGACTCTGCCTGTCCTGCACGGTAGGGCTAAAAGCTTTACTTTACCAAACATAAATCCTGGAAAATTCAAACCTTCTTCACAAATTGCACATGCATGACACAACACAGTGATGAATGTACAAAATCCATAACGGGAAAATCTGCCCATTAATGTGTATTGCCAGTCATGATCGCTCACACACATTTATTGTCGTCAACAATAAACCAGTTATAGCTGAGAGCATAAACTACGCATATCACCTTACTCTATTGTGACTTCAAACAGCATTTATAAGAAATAATAGGGGGCTGTGGAATGAAAACCACAAAATAATGAAGTGGTTTATTGACACTTTACATGTTGTACACTGCTTTACCTAATGGAAGCCATTGGACAGCACATGAGGACCCACACACAATAATGTTAGTGATGGACAGGTGTCATTGGGACAGAAACATAACAATCCATTGTTCATTATATAGGGTATTATATCCACATGAATTAGTCACATAATTTTGATGGGGCATTAAAAAGCTACATGTAACTGTGTGGTACATGTATACACCTGTTACTATGGCACAATAAACTGATACATTTAATGTGCTATTGTTACTTTGTCATTCCTAGAAAGCCACACAACCCTCTGTGTTACTGCAAGTCATGTGGACGTTCTGTCCTCTTATCAATGTGATTATCTACCACTTTATCTTGAACAGTTTGCTTGGTATTCACACATGGGGGGGGGGGGGGGGGGTATAATTACCTGTTGTTATCCACCAATTCTCTGAAAAGGGAAATTTTCTCCTCTAGCTGACCTGTTTTCCATGTTAAATTGTTACCAGTTATCAGAGAAACTTTCTGTCTCCAAACTACAAATTCCCCAATTCCCTATGAGAAACTCTACTTTCTCAATCAGCAGTTTTCCTAGAAAAATCTTTCTTTAAACCACTGGTTCTCCATGAGACACTCTTCCTCATACATAAACCTGTTTATTTATCCAAATACCAGCTGTTTCAAGGAAACTTCTCTGATTATTGGTTCTCCATTGAGTCATTTAAGGAAACACAACCGGCATTTTCTTTGTTACTATTTTGCATGAGAAACTGTTAGCAGTTTGCTGAGAAATCTCCTGTTGTTGATTCTCTATGCCAAAGTATTACTGGTTCCCCTACAGAAAGCCTTGTCTATTAATACTCGTTTTCTGTACAAAAACTCTTTCTCCAATCACCAATTCTCATTTTACCAGTTCCCTTTAGTGAAACTTATTAAAAATTATCACTGGCTCTTAGATAAACTGCCTCCAAAACAACCAATTTTATATCATAAACTTAGTTCTCACCAATTCACTCAGAGAAACCTTTCTCTCAACTCCTTTTCCTCTATGAGAAAAAAATTAATTATTCTCATAGAGATACATATATGTGTTCTGAGTTGCGTATTTTTACCTTTAAAAAATCAATTTGTGTGCATGTGTTTTATTTTTTGTCATCAAAAAAAAAAACTGTTTTACATGGAGACTTGCACTGATCTGAGTGTGATTCTTCCCTATCATACCAGGCTATTTGTCACATCAAGTCCGCATCTCTTTGCCGCAAAGAACAACACCTGATACACATAGCAGAATTCCTCAAGACATTCACATACACACTGATCCCTCCTCTGACACCACCCCAAGGAGTAAGTCAAAAGTGATCTCTTAAACCAGGTGATCTCGCGAGTAGTCCACAAGTAACATAGCAACAAGAACCTGCTACATGGCCTGTCAAACCAGGTGGCCTTTCATTAGCATGTTTGACAAAAACCACAGCATGGCATAAGAAGGAGGGCTCTAGGGATGCCACCAGGTTTGATAGACTCACAGGATCCTACCAGGCAGCCCATTAACCCTGTCATTACTGTACTGCAGCAGCAGGTGTGGTGTTATTCATAGAGAGTATACCCTACCTAATCAATTCACTTAATATATTGACATATTCCCCAAATGTCTCGTGGTTTTGTCATTTGACGCCTTTACCATTCTAATCAATCAATCAGTTAATGCTTTCTTGGTCAAACTGGTCGGCAGTGACTGGTAATATCAAAGGTCCCTGCTTTATCTTGTTCATTCAATAGTGTCCTTTCTCGAAATATTTTCCATTAAAATTTCAGGCAAGACTCCCCAGGACAACATGCCACTAGTCCACAGCTTTACTGGGCTCACCCTTGGGTACTTAATGACCAGAAGCACTGAGGAAGGTTATTGACTCAGTCCAATAATACAAGCTTTTCAGGGTTAATACTTCAAAGCTCAAGTCATTTATAAAAAGAACAAACCCACGAAATGAAGTAGTTTAATGTATCATTCTTGTCACAGGGTTCATTTTGATGCCAGAACCACCACGCACTTGTACTGCAGGGGTCCAGACTTGTCATGAATACACTAATATTTTACTGACTGATTCCCCAAAATGGACATATTTATCATTATCTACTTTGCAGCACTTCATACATTGTAAGTCTGCTGAAAGATGTGCAGATTTAAAATTATATTAATAGGACTAAATATGTACATGCAACAACCTTTTGTAATAACAGACAGCAACTGTAGTGTAACTTGTTAAAAGGGCGTGCATGACAAGCAATATGGGTCTGTGTTGAGGACCCCTATTCCAAAACCACACTCCTTTTCATTATCATAAAGCACGTTCACACCAAAGTGTGGTTTTCACATTCACATAATGTACAACTATTGCATCAGGGTAAGATATTTCATGATATCGTCCAAGTATACCATGAATGAAAACAGGGGAGGCTCAGCACAGCATCTGCATTAACTCTTTACAATTATTGCATCAGGGTTACATATTTCATGATATCGTCCAAGTATACCATGAATAAAGACAGGGGAGGCCCAGCACAGCATCTACATTAACGCTTTGCAATTATTGCATCAGGGTTACATATTTAATGATGTCATCCAAGTATACCATGAATGAAGACGGGAGGGGGGATTAACTCTTTCAGTGCCAATTGCAACTGAAGTCAAACTACTTAAAACAAACCACTCTGAATTACAAGAGTCCCAAATTCATGTTCCTTGTAAAAAAGCATCATTCAAGTACAGATATGTTTGTAGTTATGTCACAGAGTGACATTAATGCAGTTAATTTAACATATTTCTTTTTGACTTGCATTTTTCATATATTTTCAATGATTAATCACTTAAAGTTGACACAAAGAGACGACTGTAATAAAATGCCATTTAACTTTCCAACATCATATTCAGTCCAATAGTAGCATGCTGTGCTAATACAAAGATTTCCTGGATCAGACATGGTTTTTGCAGAGTTTTCTGATAATGATGCTTCTTAATTTACAATACCACAAACAAGAGACTCAGTAAGCAACAGTTTTCACATTAAGACATTGCAATAATAAGTCAACTGCTAAGTGTAATAAGGATATTGAAACATGTTCTACAATAAACACTGGAAGAAAAATCAGTGCACACAAGTAAGAGAGAGGGAGGGAGGGGAGAGAGAGAGAGAGAGAGAGAGAGAGAGAGAGAGAGAGAGAGAGAGAGAGAGAGAGAGAGAGAGAGAGAGAGACAGACAGAGAGAGAGAGAGAGAGAGAGAGACAGAGAGAGAGAGAGAGAGAGAGAGAGAGAGAGACAGACAGAGAGAGACAGAGAGAGACAGAGAGATGTAAGGACAAGGAAAGGACTCTTGCCATATATGGTTAGCAGGGCATCGCCTGCTTAGTAACAAATACAGCTGCTGAACTCCTAGTGGCAGACAGCTATGCGCTAGCATCATTTTTGTACATATTGTTTGGACAAACTCATCACATAAACAACATTTCTCTACACATTCTTCATCTTGTGGTTTCTCAGCCAAAAAGTCCACTGTAACAGTTCCACAGTCTAGGCCAACAGCTTTTCTGCTTTGGCTGCACTGTGCACAAAGTGCATTGATGAAAGCTGTTGACTCAGTCCAAAATGTGGCATTGAAAGAATTAATATCAACAGTTCAATTTGTTTACAAATCACATGTGAACGCAATCATTTGACGATAATATAGAAACAGACACTACCAGTGTACTTGAGCAAGTAATTAACCCTTTCCCAGTAATCAAGTGGAGACAGGCTCAACAGCTTCCCTTAGTGAGTGAGTTACTCTCCTTGGGTTGGGGGGGGGGAGATTGTACACTGAGGAAAGCATCCGATGCCAACCATTGCTTGATTTCTCTTGATATGTAAATAAACTAGTGCTGGAATATAAAGGGGTCATTTTTATGATAACTTTTTGAATCTGCAATTGTTTTGCTGTGTCACATAAATACAACTCTTGTTGTGATTAACATTGAATATGTAAATGTAACCACAAAACCTTAAAGCCACAAAGACAGTCTTGTCAATGCCATAGTATACTTTGCAGAATGACCACATTATATCACCTTCAACCTCTGGCCAGGTGTTTCATCTAGAATTACCTATATGCACACACTTTAGTGGAATGACCTGGGCCAGTAGTGACTCAAAAATGTTCAAATTCCTTATATGTACACAACCTGGAGCTCTCGGTCTAAAAACACCACCTTGTTGTGAGGACAATTTGCCTGTCTAACCAAGAGCACATGTCGGAGTTTGTGTGACAACATGCCACTTTGTTTTATCACCTAGGAATGCTATACATATAACATGTTGATTGAAATGTAACATCTTTTTTCTTAGCAATGTGATGGTAGATTTTGATCTCTAATTCAATCTCCACTGATGTATTTTGCTTTTTTTTTTCTTTTGATTTGTGAAAGGTCTGCAGGTGCTAGAATAAGGTTAAGTACCATAATAAATCACAAAAGAAACCAGACAAGGCCACTAGTATACAAAACTTGGAGGCGGAATTAAAAACGCTGAGCAGTTTTGCTCATCTGAGCTCACCAGGGAGTAGCTGAAACACTGTGGAAAGGCAATGTCTTTATATAGCAAGACATAATGTTGCCAACGGATGTTGGACAATGTAACACTACAAGTGACACCCGTTTATTTGAGCTTATCTACCACCCTAACTGTCAGAAAGACATGCCAGTTTATGACATGAATTTCCGCTGTGTCATGCCATAATAGACACTCTCTATTGGGTACCTTCTATTTATCATTATGGCTGCACGGTTTGCCAAATGTCTCCTTTCGGCAACAAAACAACAAGCACAAATGACTTTTTCTGTCCACTTAAAATACAGTGCATTTTATAATGCTGGACATTTATCTATAACTGACCGTGAGATCCTACCACAAAATCAAGCCACATTGTGCTCTAGCTGTACTACCACCATCACAATTAGTCATTCCTACACCTCACTTTCATCTTTATCTGTCAGACTCACAGCATACATGCTGCCTTCTCTGCAGCAGCCAGTCTGTGCTCCAGGAGATTGCTCAATGCAACTGTATTGACTTCAAAGCAGTTTGTCACCGTGCCGGCAGTCGGTAGAGAAAGACAACTATCAGGCACATTCCACTTGAGTCTTTCTGGCATGTTTGAAGCGTTCATGCTTGGTGGAGCTCTGGCCTTTCATGTCCTTGTGTCCCCAGCACTGACTATTACCTGTGTACCTGTATCAAAACAGCCTCCATGTTCTTCAAGGATATTTCAGAAAGGACTTGAAGCCACTTGACAGTTTTTCATTATGTGCATAAAACTTGAAAAGATATCACATGTATAAATTAATAATTACATGAGGATTTCCATTCAATTTTATCAACTGTCATGTACAAGGACCATTTCTTTAATTCTAGGGAACCTTTTTTTTCTAATCTATTGAACACTTCTACTTCAAACAGACAACATATATAAATTAAAATGCATCTATCCAGGTGTCTTGTGATGTTGTCTATAGACATGAATAGATCCTACTGACTACACATGCCTATATTCCATTAAACAAATACAGCATCCTGGCTAATTCTGTGTTTCACTGATAAATGGACTGCTATTATGGTCAGTGTACAAAGGCATTCAAATCACATAAGCCTGGTCTGCCTGTACAGTTACTGAGGTATTGCTTCGTTGCCTGGCAAATATATCCGTTGAATCTAAGCCCATCATTCCATGATGTGGATCCTGACAACTAAAAATATCCCCTTCATTTTAACTCCTTTGGCCCTGCATAAGCACATTTAGCTCAGACATTTGATTGCAGTTATGCACACATAAACCACCTCTTTCGTGGCAAGGTAGAAGCATTTTAGGCACCAAAGATATTATAATATATATGTAAGATGACCTGGTTCAAAGAATTATTGAAATGAAAACTTTTTTGTGGTAAACACAAAGAGACTGTCAACACACACAGATGAGATAATTTGGTGACTATGAGTTCCCCGCACACAATGTCGCCTCATATAGCAGGTATAGTCCTGTCACATCGACATGGATGCTTCCCTCATCATAATCTACTAATAGCTTACGTCTTTCATGTCGATAAAATAATTGCAGCAACTGTCTGGTCTCAACTCCCTGCAAGTTGTTGTATCTAGGGCCGGTCAGCAGATATCCAGAGGCTGAAGATGGTGTCCTGCCTGTCTGCCCTTCATGCTACACCTTCACCTCAACCTGTCAGCCTAACACCACCCATAAGTACCTATCAGTCTCATGTGTATCTATGGTATTCTCTCATGGCACAGATTCCAGCATGTCAGATATACTGCTGGTGGCAGCACCAGCTTCCCATGTCACATGACATTTTTGACCAATGAATGAAGGAGGCTTTGTCTATCCCCTCAGGAGGCAGTTACCTGTAGTGCCACCTTCTGGTGACATGCTGCATCAGACAAGAACTGTGTCCTAGTATGCATCAGCAACACTAACATCCCTATTTGTCCTTCTCCACCCACCCCCTTTCGGGTAATTAATGTACTGCAAATATTTGTTTCCACCCACAAACTGATGATTAAGTTTGTGTATAAACTGACTTATCATTTTTGCTTGTATTTTTTTCTCACCTGACCTGTCTATTTTCACTTTTTAACAAATATTCCTGCATATTTGTTGCTTGGGGTAATGAACATTCGTTCCAGAGGGAAAAAATATTCAGGGGAACAAATATTCTCTGACTCTGGCTCCACCAGTTGTGTGTACTATCGCCACATTTACTGAACAAAAATCAAACAAGTTTTCCTCAAATTCGACATGTCATCTTTGAATTAGAATCAACAAGAAACTGTTGCATGGGAAACTTGACTTTACTTCATGAAAGCCAAGTTTGCAGATCATCATACAGTCAGTCAATGGCACTTTTACTTCAAGTTTCAACATGCACCTGCGACTTGCATCACATCCACTCTCCAGAATTTCTGCCAGATTTTGTTCATACATAGTTAGTTTACTAATTTACCTGGACTGTACGTGTCACGTAAAATCCATCATTTCAGTGCCCCAAATTCAAGACTAGCTTTAAGTTAATAAGTAACAATAAAACACTGTGCACATGGTTTCTTTTTGCTAGTTTCGATATGTCACCATCTGGTGTACAAAATGTAACCTACAGAAGCAAGTTGCCAAACAATGAAATCCACTGGCCCCGATTTGCATATCTTAATAAAGAGACGATCTGAGTAGAGTTGTTTATGCACCATGATTTATTCAAGAAGAGTGTAATCTAGGTAGGAAATCATGGCTTTTGGTGAAGTGTGGTAGTTTGATGTCCTTTTGAAGACTCTCCCAATGAATCCCTGTAATATCACATAGCGCCAATGATTTGCCACTTAAAAAAAAAAAGAGGAATTCAGCTTCATCAGCAAAAATATTCCAAATTCCGTTTCACTGCTATATATTTATATATAATTCATATAACAAAAAAATATCAAATTCCGTTTCAAGGATGAAAAAATGCACAATTCCGCTTCAGTTTCAGAAAAAACATAAAGTCATTGGCCCTAATCACCCTAGCATCATTTTTAAAGATCAGTGATGCTTGAAAACTGGCAAACAGGAAACCGGTAAAAAATGTCTTGAAAGATCTCTGCACCTCAGAATAATGTGCATCAGGACTTTATGGAAATAAATTTGGCTCTAAATGTGCATGTTCATTGAGGGGAATTATGGCATGATGTTATTCATAACTAAGGAAATGACCAATGAGAGGGCAAGAAGCAGGGGGTTTGGGGACCATACTGTGACCTCCCAGAAATTACTACCATCTCCCAGGCACTTGTTTGGGTACACTAGACAAAAGAGTCACCATACAAGCAGCAGATATTCTTGGCATTTGAATTTGGGTACAAACATTCATAATTAGCCTTCAAATTTATCTTTCAAGTGCTGAAGTCTTATAAATAGTCCTTTTTGACCTGGTAAATTTGTCATGATATTGTCTCCCCTGACAGAAAAGAGCTGAGTTTGCACTTTATACTGCTGCAGACTGCAGGAATCAAACAATTAGTTTTACTATTTTTGTCTATGATTTGTACACTATCATATGTCTAGGTTTTTCTTCATTGCGACATGTCTGTTCTTTACCACTGTCTGTATGCAGAAGTCACGGCTTCCAGACAGTGGGTCCTCGATTCACTGAAAAATGCTTGACATTCAGCCCATGACACAATGCAAGCTGGGTTGACAGGGAATGTTCAGAACTATCTGGAAGGTTTTTACCACTGCATGTTCAGTTCTGTACTGCAGGCCTGTCAAATGGCTGCCTGTGTTACAAAGGACCCACGGTATCCTGCTTTTGATGCATTTATCAGGCATTTTGACACCTTGTGTATATGTAAATTGTCATTTTTATTGTGTACCAAAGGTTCACACAGTCCTATCAATGTGTCACTTAGGGCATCAATGATCATATAGTAGGAGAGGCAGGCTCTCAAAAAGGAGTCTTCAGAGCTTTCTGATTCTAAATAATGATTAAATAGAATAATCACTGTTTTTGTTTAATCATATCAGAAATTGTATCATTCTCTGATTATTTCTGCAGTGTTGAACAGATTTTGTCAGTTCAGGACCAAACAATTGAAATGACATAGAATTGGTAAGACTTAAAGGTTGAGTCAATTTCAATGAGCTTTAATTGTGTTTTGGTTTGTTTGTTTGTTTGTTTTTTTATTTATTTCAATTATTTCTCATTTTCATCATGATAGAAAAGTGATTAAAACCTTCGGCTCAGGTTTTGTGTCTGTACCATGACCTGACTGCCTTCACAATCCCTGAGAGAAAGGTGAGGGGGTGGTGCCAGTAGCAGGGTTGGGGGCACACTAAAACCCCTCACTGGGGGCGTCCATCTCTTAAGTAAAAGGAGAAAATGTGACTAACTTCAAGGAGATGGAATAACTTGTACAGTGCATTCATTAACTCATTCCATACTATGGTGACAGGCCTTGGTCAGTGGTTCTGGCACTGCCTGGCAAGTCATGCTGCAGCTGCCCTTGCAGCAGCTGCAGCATGACTTGTCAGGCAGTGCCAGAACCACTGACTCAGAACTATAGGTATGTTGGTACTTGAACGAAAGCTCTTTTCATGGAGAATTTAAAAATGCAATTGTCTTAAATCCAGGTAAATATACGAAAAAACCAGGGACTGGTATGGAATGAGTTAAGATGTGTCTCTCTTTATGTCAATACCTGTGGCCTGCTCACAGGGACAACAATGTCTAGATACAGAGATAAATTTTTGGTTTTTGTCAAACATTACAAACAAACAACATTAGTCTACCAGGGACTAATATAGTCAATGGGAATAAGAGGTAAAATACATGTATAAAAAGTAAAACTTGACAAAACCGTCTTTATGTAGATAATAGACACTGGAGAACACTATATACTAAGAAGATTACACGCCTTATCCCGTGGTAGATATTGCTGTTACCCGACAAGAACATGACAATTTTACCATGTCTACATCTCTCGGAAACCATCAAATGAGAATTAAAAACATATTAGTTGTCTGCAGCTTAACTGTCATACCACACATGTATGTGTTTGTGTAAAGAATGCAAACTTCGTGTTGTTCAGTCAGCGTGGTATCCCAATAATCCTACAGAATTCAATATTACTGTCAGTTTCACAAAGTCTGATGAAAAAAAAAATCAACTTAATGGCCTCCTACTAGATGTTTGACACACCATCTCTAACTGTTCTGATAATACAGAGCTGTCTATTAGCCATACAGGTTGGGATTTTGATCTCCTTTTTTATGTCAGGAATTTAATATGCAATTTTCCTTTATTTCCAACTCACTCAACTGTAAATATGAGCAAGAAAGTGTCCAGCATGCTACCTTCTAAAAGTATGTGACCATGTCCTAACCTTGGTAATGATACCACATCTTATTTACATCATGCATACAAAAATCAAAATGGTGATTCACCATCTTCACTGTGCCAACAAGTCTGAGAAGGACACACATTCTGAAAACAACATATTTTTTTTTTCAGTTGGCACTTCACTCAGTTCTTGCCAATACTCTGATTGCCTGCTGCACTGCCGTCCATTTCATGTTTCACTACAAGTCATTGATACCATGGTAACACATATTCACAATTGAAGGATTTTCTACCTTTTGTTCTGCCACACGCGGATAAATAACCACCGAGAGATTAATTACAGCTGCACAAGAAACAATAGCTCCAGGGGGAGATTAGTACACATGACGGTTTTCTCTGATTGATCATTACGATTGTAGGTTTTCATCGGTAATAAAATTTAACTTGCTTCTTAATCTAATTGTGCCACCATTTAATCAGTTTACAGTCTTAAGAGGTATTCTCTTGATGGTAACACTCTCAGCATAGACAGTCTGCCTTACTGGTCCATTATCTTACGAACACAACCAGACAAATAATTCAATTTGCAAAGAAGCCTTCCTCGTGTTCCTATATGTATATAAGTATAACACCTTAAATTAAATAGTTGTGCACAGTTTGTTAACATGTGAACATCCTGTGTTTCAATATACTCTATTGCATAAAGCCATGGAAGACCCTTAATATGTTGTTGATGAAACTATAAATGCATTTGTAATTATGTAAAACATACCAAACTCCTGTCAACCTATAATCTCAGAAATATTTGATCATCGTGGGGCAGATTCTGAAATAAAATGGCAGGCTTTACAACTCACTTGCTAAAATTTTTTGTGTGTATGCACATGTATAATGTTTTTTTTTTTTTTTAAATGATACCCTGTTCCCTACCAAACAATTACGAGCCCCTTAACCCTTTACCCATTAAACCAACTGGTGGTCAAATGGTGTATGCTTTGGTGTTTTCAACTAATATCAACAGTGATGAAAATAATTTGACAGAGAAGTGTAGATGAGACCTATAAAGATCATATGCCCCAGATCAACAGGTTTCCTTGACATGGGTTGGGCACTAAGTGATCAACCCATGTCAAGGAAAGCTGTTCACTGTCTTAATTCAAGGGGGAAAAGGGTTAATCGGTTTCCAATGAAACACATTTCCATATAAATTTTAAGTTCAAAGCTGTTGCCTCAGTCTTGATTCAAAGGGGAACGAGGGAAAGGGTCAGTTGTTTTCCAATGAAACACATTTCCATATAAATTCTAAGTTACAAACTTTCCCTGTTATAATCTCGAAAATACAGAATTGCTATAACATGATTCAAGCCTTAAGCTAACCACTGTATCGACAAAAACCTCTGTGGCACATGTACTATATGCTTGTACTATCCTGACTGCAAGGCAGTTTTGCTCGATTTTGACATTCTAAACTGTAAATGTCTAACGTATGTTCCACTTTTTATGTATGTGTGTGTGTTTATGGGTTTCATTTTGCAAATTACAACCCCTGCCTTTCTGCAGTCATCTAAAATTGTTCTCAAAGGCAATTGCACACGACTTGCGGTGAACTATATTATACCAGGCTACTTTCTACATCAATCGCTAGTGGAAATGCAACACAAAACTGCTTTTCCCCAGTACAGACAGGAAAAATTACTCTCAGACTTAACTGCACCATACATCGATGAATTTGCCATACATTAGGTAGAACAGAACTGAATCAATTGGCTTCCTGCTTTTCTTTAAGCAAGCCACAGTCAATACACTGGAAGCCTGTAGTCGGGCAGGCACAAACAAAGTGTCAAGCTTTGTAAAAGCACCAATTTACACATGTCTATCAACACATCAGAGCTACCAAGTCCTTTAACTATGGAAGCTTTATGCAGAATGATCCAATCACATTCACAAGCTGATATCTTTTAATAGTGATAATTTCTTCCTCGAAATCTGATTTGAGTAATATGAGTAGTTTGTCCCAACATTCTATATTGGAACATCTAAATGTCAGTTTGTAATCTTCTCAGTCAAACAGCCACTGATTATATGGTGTTATATTCCTAATAATGCCTGGCATTGCTTTATGTATATGTTTCTCATTTCCAAAACTTCTCGGCTCGGAGTGCCTACTTTGCAGTCTCTTATATGCACTTGTCATGCCACAGCATACACTTAACAAATCTTTACACAGGCACATTTTGTCTCCCCCTTTTCACACTCTTTAGCAAATATATAACTGAACAAATACTTTTCAATCAGAAGACACATGTCAGTAATCACAACTATTATTCATCATTCACATTTCACCTGTAGCATTCATTATAGATGTGCCTGATGTTTAGTTTGAGTCAAACAGCCTCAATCATACATCTGCAAAACTAAACTTTATTCTGGTAGAAAATCTGACATGACAGCTTAATATCTAAATGATTCTGAATGGTGGAATGCAATGTAAAGGCATGAAGAACTATATTAAGATGAAAATTCACTTCAGTTCAATATGCAAAACTTCTTTTGCAGACTATACTTCATTTTAAACCCATAAGTCCATAAAAATTCTACATTACCTATTTTTTCTTACCATTACAAATCTTTATGAACATTGACGAAACCTACAAACAAACTGTGCATAGTACAGAGTCTGCATGCCAAGTAGAGTATTCCTTGAGCAGCCACTTCTAGCTTAGTCATATAACATGGAAACGATGGCACTAGAAACCTGATAAATGTGATTTCAAAAGGCAAGTGGTCTCTCAAAGCTGGGAGCACTGTTCATATAAGCTGAGGCCCAGGACACACACTCATCTTAATCAGTGGTAACTCTGCAAGAATACAGAGATAATATTATTATTGTGGCGATCCCATGAATCAGCGTTGACATGACTGGTCCACTGGTTTTGATGATGACTTCACCTGCTGATATCATCATGACTGTACAACTGGTCTCTAAACAAGTGGGAACCACAACATATGTGGGGCATATTGATCAATCTGGCAGTGTTAGTGTGCCACAAGTCAAACAGGAGCAGTATTGGCTGGCATTGGTAGCCTCTGGGCTAGCGGCAGAGTGGCCTGTCGATTTTGTTGACCAAAGCGTGGCAACCTACAGTATGACTGCTGATGACCTATCACACTAACAATGTGGTGTATACATTTATCAAATTGTTTCTTGAGCACAGATCAGCTGATTATTTATGGCAGCCTAAAATGTTAACCACAAGGAAGCAATGTTGATGAATCTGCATTCAACCTTTTGCCGTCAATAACTGTCAGAAATGGCCCAGCACCCTAGATGCCATTCTTCATTTTTAATTATTCAACTCAATCCATACTATAGTCACAGGCATTGGTCAGTGGTTCTGGCACTGCCTGGCAAGCCATGCTGCAGCTGCCCTTGTGGCAGCTGCAGCATGGCTTGCCAGGCAGTGCCAGAACCACTGACTTAAGACTACAGGCATGTTGGTACTTGAACGAAAGCCCTTTTTATGAAGAATTTAAATGTGCAATTGGCATCTTAAATCTAGGTAAATACAATGTATACATAAATATCAGGGACTGGTATGGAATGTTAACCAAAAATTATATGTGGGTAATTAGTACATAGCTTTCCTTGGCATACTCTGTGGGTGGTTACCAAGGAACACCATTCTCTGAAGAGGGAGTATCATGTCTGATGGCAAGAGTCTCTCAAGATGAAAATGCAACACTACAGTATGTTCCTTTGATACATACCTGACCCTAAACATCACCCAATGACTCAACGACTCTTGTCACATGGATCAGTGGAGTGTTGATACAGTAAAACATTATCCCTACAGATGTCGCCAGTGCAGGAGAGAGATAATCGGAAGAGTTGACACATTTGTGTGTTCCCTGTGACCACCTTTATCCTGGTTTGCCTACCAGGGTTCCACTGTACCACTGCCATACAATCATATACCTGCCTCCAAGTCCTACCCACAACACAAGTGGTCTCTCATCCCTCTCTTCAGCTCCTGTCATTGATTTTTCTCCATCATTACAGCATTTTCTTATGTAAATAGTTTCACTACCATTATTTTTTTATGGTTTCAATTTGCAGATTAGAAGCAGAGCCATAAATGTTCCATAAGAACTTGGCACAAAGAGTAGCCTCAAGTGACTGGCCTGCAGAAATCAAATACTTTTAATAACTGACTGGTCTGTCGATGTGCTATGCACAACCCAGAGAACCCAACTGGGCCTTATGGTACATGTACATTCAATCAGCTAATGACTTACAACATTCTTAAGTGATATGTAATGTCTAAGTGCCAATGTATTTATTTGGCCCTTGAAAAGTTTCAACAAAAAGCTTGCTGTCATTTAATGTGAGCCAGGCTGAAGTGAAAATTGTGTCAATAGTTGTGATTTATATAACTACCGTGAATATATCAGTGTTTCTGTTAGGAATTTTTTCAGGGGGTCACAAGAAGAGAAATTCAGGAGAGAAGATTAGATTTTTACCAATGTTGCATATTAATAAACAAGACTTGGGACCTTTCAGAATTTTCTTACGGGGTACTTCAGGTTTTGAAAGGGTAATACATGTATACCCTCATTGGGGGGTTAACGGAAATACTGTATATGCCCCTTCCTTCCATACAGACAAAGACCCCCGGGATAAACTGTGAGTATTAATGTTGTTATCATTATTATCAAGAGAAAGTACTTGTGTGAGATGGTTACAGATCGACTCATTTACATCTGCTTCGTGGCAGTACTTTTTTCAGTTCCTGTGGGTTCTTTCTGGCTGAGTGGAGCTTGACCTATTTTCTTACCTCGAACGTGGTGCTACTTGTAACAGGTGAAAGTTACCAGTGGTGCCCCCTATATCTGGAATCCTCCAATCATATACTTTGCACAATAATTCAATCCATGGACTCGGACTGGCTAATTGTCATCACTTATCAAGGTCATCATATACATGTATATGTGCAACAAGAGCATGTAGAATGTATTTTCATGAGTGCTTCCTCTGACATGTCACTGGCCATGTACTATGATTCTCCTTACATAAAAGTCATCAATGATTTTACTACAAATTCTTAAAACCATGCTATTCCTATTAAGCTCCCATGATTTTTAGGAAATTTTCAGAATGTGGTTCAAGTTCAGAGATTCATTTAAACATTTACAACTGATTTTTGTGTAACTAAGGTAAAAATTGATTACATTTTGGGGACATAAAAAAGGAAAAGTGCTTAACAGGACAGGACCACCAAATAGGGATAATACGGTAATGCCTGCAGATTAAACAATGGACATGTCTCTGCCATAACCTTACCACGAGATCACATCTCATATGCTTGATCATTGTATATTTTCACTCCCGTAATGCCACTGAATCACGAGAGGACACCCCATTCACGGCCCCTGCATCTTGTTGCTTCATGTTCCACTAAAAAGGCAGGTACCAATGCCACGTTTGGTTCCATTGTAATACTGCTGCTCTATACTAAACTGTACATATTTACTTTGAAATGGAACTTGCATCACAAATATTTGACTTCAACTTCACTATAGACATGTAAGATTTGCTGCTGATTGAAGTCAAAATTGATGTAGATATATTCTATAGCATAAAGGTTGCAACTGAAATCCTTTAATTGATCAATCTTGCTTGAAGTCGAGCTAAATTAAGCATTGGCCATAAAACGAGGCTTTCTGTACGAGTTGAGTAACTGTACGAGGTTTTACATAATTGTACCTCACTGTACAGACAGCCTACTCTTGAGTACGGCCCCAGCATTAACTGTAATGTAGATATTAAATGAATCCTTGGGTGTTGTGCATGGGTCAGATGACAGGACAACGTAAGAGTCTCTGGGAGGTCCCGTCGCTGGGCAGGAAGTCACATTGATCGTAAGCAGGCAATTTGCTTGTAAATTGCTGTCTGTCTGTGATGACCGCGGGGGTCTAGACTTACCTGTATTATCACCCCGACAATGCACCCTCCCCATCATTTTCCACTTGAAAATTATTAGGATGTGTGCTTTAAATAGTAGACGGGTCCTCTGTGAATGCACCAGTATTTACTTGTAAGCTTTCTGCATCTGAGGCATTTCTACACATTTCGGGTACAAGTTAAATCATAGAGCCAGTTAAAGTGCTCTTAACTGCACTTTTTTTTCATACAGTGATTTCATCCCGTTCATTGATATAAACAAATATAAAACTGGAGCGAAGTAGAGCTAATTTATAACAAAAACATGTACAGGTACAAAGTAGAGGTATTCCAAAGAAGCAACTGAACCCTGTTACACGTCAAATGGATATCATAGTGCTGAAGTCTGCTTTCTTAAAACCCTGTCATCCTGTTCATAGGGTTGCAATACATGGGGATATGTTTTGCCTTATGGCGAATGTCATATAGCATGCCAGTGTCCTTGATGGAATGTCATATTGTATGGCAATGTGCTGCTTGATGACAAATACCATATGGCATGCCAATGTCCTTGCTGTTGGGTACCATATTACATGACAATGTGTTGCTTTATGGCAAGACCACACTATCCTTGTTCAGGTGCCATAATGCATGGCACTGTATTGCCATATGGTATGGCCATAGTTTCCTCTTTGTTTAAAGTCACATGGTATACAAATGGCCTTGATAGGATGCCATATGGCATGTACTTGACAATGTGTTGCACTTCCATAAGCCGTGCTAAACACTGAATTGTATGCACATGTATTGCCTTTGTAGGGAAACCGAACGTAATGAGAGTGGATACTGCTATAAAATTTCATTCCACACATTTTCAAGCTTTTAACTCAAAAATATTAAAAAATATAGGTACCAAAAGACAAAGTGTTCAAATTTGATCTTCTGCAAAAGTCTCTGTTTCTGTAATAAAAACTCAAGTTGTCCTCTTTTCATGCTGCAAATTTAATCTTCATATCATGACCAACAACGGGAAACCTCATTATTAATATACCAAATAACAATTTGATATTTGTTGAGCCCCCATACCCTGATGAAGGCTCCACAGAGAGCCGAAACACGTCGGGGGGGGGGGGGGGGGGGGGGGCTCCACTCATTAAAAACTCTACCTCTTGTGTTAGTTAGTTCTTTCTTTCTGTATTTATTATTATGGATGCCCAACAAGCATATATATGCTTTTATGGAACTCGAGGCACTGAAGAGTTTTGGAGACAGCGCTGCTTGAGACACAATGCTTCGTTTATGCCCCCTTAAGCATCATTCCATTATAAATATGTGGAAGTGCTGCTCTAAATTCCCGGCCATACATACAGTGACCACTTAGGGATAGCCGACCATAACAGCACCACTTGCGTCAGGCTTAGTCACCCCCATAGGACTGGAAAACACATAACCCATGCCTGCATGGCAAAGCTACAGCTTACCTAATACTTTAAATTATCTGTGACAGGTCCCTCAAGCCAGCATAGGCTTACAGAACCCACAAAATTATTTGAAAAAAACAAAAAAATGCCACTTCCATGATGTGAAATTACAAAACAATATGTTATGCTTAGCCATATTTATCCACCCTATACAAAAAAAAAAAAAAAATTAACCATGACTGAGCACTGCAATGTTTTTAGCTGCAAAACCATTTTAGGAGAGAAGACTTGTAAAATATACAGACAGGACATCATCAAAATACTTGATCGCACTCATTTACTGGAATGTTTATAGCTGCAAAACCATTTTAGAAGAGAAGTCTTGTGAAATATACAGGCTGCACATCACCAAAATACTTCATCGTACTCATTTACTGGAAGTTGACGGCATGGAACACTTTGTTCATAAATTTTTTTTTTCCTTTTTTTGTCAATTCAAGATGCCAATTTCCATCCACCATTCAAACTATTCAAAGTCAAGACAAAGTGTGCATGAAAACAGGGCTGTCACAAACTGCAAAGAATCTTCGACTTTGTGAGGAATTGGAATCATCAATTATATATTAATCTTTATGAGGAAAAATAACACTTCAAGGTTAACAACCAAGCCAGTTCCTCTAGTAAGATTAAACAATCAATCTAGTTTATTGCATACATGTATGTATTAAATAACACATCATGGTTTGAATGTAAATCAATCATTCTACTCAGATAAGACAATTGATCTAGTTTATCACATATACATGTACATGCTGATCTGTGAGGATGGCATACAATGTGTCCCTGGGGACTGAAGTTCATTTCTAAGATACATCGCAAAGGTCATTAGGTTACTGCAAGGAGGGTATGAAGAGCCCTCCTTGGTTAATGTGAACAAAGTCAGGCATCACTTCTCTGCAACTGGTAGGTTGCAGGTCAACCTGAATGAATGACCTAGGTCATAGGTTTACTTTTAAAGAGACACAAACGTCTCAGATTGCCAAAAATGTAATCTTCTCTTGCTGGTTAATGATACACCAAGACATAGCACTTTAACATACAAGTTGACCTGCATCACATTTTAGGTTAAAGACCTAGATTTTTAAAAAAATATTGGGACACATAGAAATGATCCAGAATGCATTTTCAATTGATACACAATACAATTGCAGAAAACTTAATAGTATAATAAAATTCTCATAAAAACAGCTTAAATTCAAGTGAATGCATACAGACTACCAATGTCTGAGCTTTTTGCGACGACAGTCACACAGGCTATGGTATACCCACTGACAAGGCCTTCATGTCTGTGGATAATTATACATTGAAGTGGATATGTTAAACAGACATAAAAGAAAGCATTTGATCAAATGGGACAAACAGATGTACAAGTGGCCATGTGCAGTTAGTTATCCAGGAACAGAGGCCTTGGTCAGACAATAACTGAACACACAAGTTATGACCTGGTGATCCTTTCTCAGGCCCTGTCAGGGAGCAGCTATTTTACGTTAGAAACATGCAAAATATCAACAAAATTAGTAACTGAAATCAAAGCACCTATTTAGAAATGTTGAGAAGAAAGACACCCAATATGCCAAATTGCCCTTACATTAATCTATAACAGAGGCCTACTTGAAATCTGGACTACTTTAACTGTAACAGAGGCCTACTTGAAATCTGGAGTGCTTCAACTGTATCAGAGGC
This sequence comes from Hermodice carunculata, assembly GCA_964020975.1. Taxonomy (NCBI): domain Eukaryota; kingdom Metazoa; phylum Annelida; class Polychaeta; order Eunicida; family Amphinomidae; genus Hermodice; species Hermodice carunculata. Next base: position 56,910,500 of record OZ026619.1, read on the forward strand.
CCAATTAAAATCTGGAGTGCTTTAACTGTAACAAAGTACTACTTGAAATTTGGAGTACCTTAACTGTAACAGAGGCCTACTTGAAATCTGGAGTGCCTTAACTGTAACAGAGGCCCACTTGAAATCTGGAGTGCCTTAACTGTAACAGAGGCCTACTTGAAATCTGGAGTGCCTTTACTGTAACAGAGGCCTACTTGAAATCTGGAGTGCCTTAACTGTAACAGAGGCCTACTTGAAATCTGGAGTGCCTTAACTGTAACAGAGGCCCACTTGAAATCTGGAGTGCCTTAACTGTAACAGAGGCCCACTTGAAATCTGGAGTGCCTTAACTGTAACAGAGGCCTACTTGAAATCTGGAGTGCCTTAACTGTAACAGAGGCCCACTTGAAATATGGAGTGCCTTAACTGTAACAGAGGCCTACTTGAAATCTGGAGTGCCTTAACTGTAACAGAGGCCTACTTGAAATCTGGACTGCTTTAACTCTTTCGATCTGATACATGTTTCTTCAAACATGGCACAGTTTGCAGGACCTTCTGTTGTTCCATGTGCTCACAGAAGTATCTCATACACACATCAATTATTGCACCAGGGCAGTTCAGGGATAATAAAAGGAGCCAGAGTGAAAATTGAAAGCCCCATGAAGGTAATAAATACCTTCTTCAGCCACACTGCTCAGACACATGTAGCCATACTAACTACTGCACAATTACACGAAAGACCACATTTCATCAAGACAATCTCTCTAGCACAAGTCTGGAAAGGCCTGCAAAGGAGAATTTATAAGAATCACCATTGTTGTATGACTCAAGCCTATGGCTGCATGTGGTGCGAGCCACCATCCTGTGGTGGCTGGGGTTGTATGGTGATGAAGAATCGCACAAAAATGGTGAGCCATCGATATCCCTTGCCAAAACAGATCAGCCAAGCAAATACTGCCATACACAGATACTGAGAGAGTAGAAATCTTTCCATCTCACACAACTAATAACTGGCTGTTAAAATATCTCTCACATGTGTGTACGTGTAGTGAAATGCAGGAATAAAGCATTCCAGGGTTCTCTAAGCCTCTCTCACATTTGTCCATTATCACTGCCAGCGTAAACAATTGATTGGACGCCTGTAGACAGTCACCTATTGGCCCTATCTGGGGAAGACAATTCTTGCGAGCCAATACTTATTAATAAAGCAGTGCACTCAACAAATGATTTCTGCTCCTGCAATTTGCCATAAAGCATTCTTTCTGCCGAACAGAATCTTTGTAGAAATAATTTCCTCAGGGCAATTTGACCTCAGCTGCCAGCACAATGGATGCTGGATTTGTTTTGTTCGACCTTGACATATGGCTAATAAGTTAACTGCTGACTTTCCTTCCTAGCCAACCAATGACAGTTTGTTCCTGTCAAATCTTGGTCTGATCATTGTATGTAACTTTGCCTTGCAAACAGCTATGCTTCATCATTTTGGGGATACTTCAGGAAGTACACTACATGTGACCCTGCTTCCTGTTGAACTAAAATACAGGTGACACCACTTCTGGTGGATAACCAGCAGCCAATCAGTGAGGCTGGATTTGTTTATCCACCAGGTGGCTCTACTTGTAAGAACTAAGCTACATACTGCTGCAGCCCAAGTTCCAGTGGCACGATCTGCACCACAAATTTTCTATTGAATGAAAAAGTCTCCTTCATGTTAGTCTGCTGTTCTTATGTAAGATAAACAAATGTCTAGATTGGAAGATGACAAAGTGTATGGTTGTTAAAGGTTGACTGAAGAAGTTTAGAATGTTTTCTTCATAAATCTGTCACTGAGGAACACATGAACAAACATGGTTACATACAGTATGACATACGTGTGCACATATGTTGTCAACTATGCATTGTGAGTTCATGCATCTTATAATACTCAGTCAGCAAACTTGTCCAGCACTGTGACAGTGATCCTGTGACCCCCTACTTGTTCTACCTCATTAGGTACTGCATACCTTCAGTACCAGTCAATGACTGACTTAAGCTCCACACTGAAAAGCCCCACTACAAGAACACAGTAAATGGACAATTCCTAGCATAATGCATTTAATTTTCAGTTTCTTCACATCACGTGAGACTGGTCGCCAGACGCCATCAATCTTGCATGACGACAGTAAATGCTCCAATGTCTCTGACCACAGGGCCCTCAGAAAGCTATGTATCAATGATTGATAATATGGCCGCTTCTTGGGCAACAATGCACCCCAATTTTCACAATTAGGTCTGTTTGTTCGCCAACTTTGTAAAGTCTCCCAAGCTACTTACACTGAGTGATTATTTGTGATGTATGGGGGCTTGGCGTGAATGTTGGCCCATCGCGTTTGTAGAGGACTCGGTCTTCATAGGCTGCCTTCATTACCTGAGCACCTTGTCAGCTTCACTTGCCTCTAATTGGTTCTGAGATTTGGTCAATCCCTCCCTAATACCACTCCCTGGCTCTTGCTCACTAACCCTGCTCACTGCCACAGACTGTCTTGTCTGTGTTATAAGTAAGTTGGAGTACTCCATACAATAGGAGGCAGTATGTGCATACAATACAAGGCCGTGTGTGTTGACACCTGCAGCCCTGATGGATAGCCGTTCCTGGCCATCAATCATTGCCCCACCACATCAGCACCACTTAAGTGATTGCCATTTCCTCAAGCTCTCACATAACAGCCTCTCATAACAGAATTATTTATGATTTAATTTTAATGGAAACTTAACTATAAAAATCCCACTATTCAAGAAAGATAATTAAGAATTGCTTCTTTCTCTGTTCATCTGAAGATATTTTTAGCTGTATTGGGGATGTACACATATGAACTCACTCAGTGCCAATCACGTCTGAAGTCAATCTATTCAAATCAAACTAGTCTGAATCATCATTAGGATCTCAGATTTGTATTCCTCCTAAAAAGCCCTTTCATTCAAGTACCAGTATGCCTATAGTTCCAGAGGGAATACCCCATGTAAACAGCTTTTCTTGGTATGCCAAGAAAGGCTGTTGACTGTCAAAAATTTGGCACTTAAAGAGTTAACAATAAAGAACTAGAAGCCGATCAGTGACCGAAAAACCCCTCGGCCAGGACGGACACGTAGGTGATGGCAACAGCCTTGGATAGGTCAAGGTTACTTTTGTTTGACCTAATGACAAAGCTTTGGTGCCAATGAAATGAACAGAGATACCATGGCAAGGCCATTTGTCTTCAACGCAGCACTGTGACCTAAATATGTGACCCAGTGACCTAGTTTTTACTAGGTGTCTGAGGCATCTTTAGGACCAACTGTCATAAATAATTGGTGCAGCTACAATGAGAAATTTAAGATTTGAAGATATCCTGGTACTGCCATTTTTCTTCAATGCAGCACTGTGATCTAAATATGTGACCCAGTGACCTAGTTTTCGATAAGGTTCAGAGGCATCCTTAGGACCAACTGTCATAAATAATTGTTGAAGCTATATTCAAATTTTTTTAGATATTGTGTTAATGCTGTTTTTTTTTTTTTCAAATGTAATACTGTGACATAAGTATGTAACCTAGTGACCTATATTTGATAGGCACCTGAAGCACCTCAGTGGCCCCGTGATAAAATTTGGTCTCTGTATAGCACATATTTTTTTAGATGTGGCGTTAACAAGGCATGGACGGACGGACGGACAGACGTGTAGATGACGACAATACCCCTCTGCCCCAGACAGCCGAGGGCAGGGCTCGACAATTTATTAAAAAATCACTTGTCCGCAGGGCAAGTAAATTTCAAAATCCACTTGTCCGCATACAAAATCCACTTGTCCTGATAAAACTTCTATAAACTTCGATTTTTTCAAACACAATGCTAAGGCCTACACAAACCATTTACCCTAAAATATATTTGCCGCGTATTGTCGCTTGCAAATTCGCACAAAAATGTCAAATTTTACAACGATTCAAGCTGCATCTGTTCGACAGTGAAACTGGCAAAACATTAAAAATACAAATTAAAAAAGTAAGCTATTTGCATGGGGTGACTAACGATGGAAAATACATTGTAATTTCTGGGACGTTAGGAGTCCGTATCCCGGTTAAAGTTAAATAACGATTAAAATAATATGCAGTTGCACTGGTTTCAGGATCCTTTCTCGCGGCCGCTGATGCCGTGATGGGATGCATATCGTTTGCGCACCTACCATGAACGCTATCGGTACATCGTAGTCAATTTGCGTATACAGTATTGGCAAGTTTCTCACAATAAACGGTGTTCTTAAATCAAATTCAAACGAAAATTTTAATATTTTAAATCAGAAATCGAGCGTGCGCACACCGTCAACATCTTTCCTGCAACCGTACACAAACAGCTGCTTTGGCCATGTGGCCTGACGCACAACACATCACCCGATTGGTCAATTGAGTCACATGCAAAAATGAGCCAATAGCGGCTCGTGCTGCAGTGTTTTCATCATGGCTTCCGCCCAGTGAACATGTGTGAATATGCCGCAATTTACGGAGGGAACACACAAACGGGAAGCCTTTTTTTTTTAATTGCAGCATGCGAAAGTAAAGATTCCAGTGTTTATAGCAACAATTATTTGGAGTCACAGGCAAATACGCAAAGGTAGGGGGATAGAGAAAAGTGCCGAATGTGTGACAGATCAGTCAGCATGATGCTTCGTTCACCGCAGATTACACCACGCGGTCACTTGCGTGTGACTGGCAGATGTGTGTTTTGTTTGGCCGGGAAGTCAACTTGCGGCACCATTACATGATCTCTCCAACACTTTTAGAGCCCACAGATAAATTGTCTTTGATGCTAATTTGCTCAAGAATTCGCCATGCAAGTTTCAAAATTTTTTGATGTTCCTTTGTCATCGTTCGGGCAGATAAGACTGACGGTGAGGTGCTGTGACCTTGCCCCGATGCGGGCGAAAGCCACTACGCCCCAATGCATGACTGCTGGTACCTTTGATCTCGTCGTCGTATGCACGCAACGGTCAAAATACCTGCTTGTTTTGACAGAAATCAAGTAGGTAGTCAAGTCCTGTTGAATACACCTGCTGACCATGTAATTGTTTAAATCTGGATTGTTTACTTTAGGCCAAGGGATTATCATCACCTATTGCGCATTGGCGTCCCCACGCACATGCCTGCATTGGTGTTTATGTTCTGTTCACACGGACCACAGTAATCGCCAACATATACAGAGTCGCGAAGGCTCTGACTGCTCATCATTATGTTGCCGTGCATGCAAACAGACGTAATTTCAGTCCAATTAAAAAAGAAAAAATTAGCTTGTCCGCAGGACAAGTTGAATTTGAAAGTCACTTGTCCGAGAAGAGCTTTAGCTTGTCCCGGAACGTCGGATCATAGGAATTTTCGCGCCCTGCGAGGGGAAACACTACCCAGGAGGACAAGGTTACAGGTCTGGGCAAAGCAACCTGTAAAACTTTAGACCCAGGTCATGGAGGGCCTAACCTGTCTGCCAGCCTGTTCTATCTTGCAGAAGTCAGTCTTGAAGGCAAAAAGATGTGTCAGAAGGGACGAGACTGCTGGCCCTTCACACCCATCACATGGGTCCTGGCAACCTTCAGAACCCAACTTGCACGGTTATTATTGCTCCTCACGCCACTTGATGGAGACTGAGCAGGCCTGGAGCCCTGACCCCACTGACCCCACAGCTCAATAATGCCTGCCATTACAGCAGGACACCAGCACCAATACCTCCAGGTCTGCTACTTCTATGTGGATCTCAGCTTACCCCTGGGCCTGCATGCCTGGGCTTCCTTGTACTTAAATATAGTGAAACTTCATTATAATGGCACTCAAATATTGGATATAGTCACTTAACTCTTTCAGTGCCAGTCGCTCTTAAGTCGATCTACTCCAGTCAAACTAGTCTGAATTGTCATCAGGATCTCAGATTTGTATTCCTTGTAAAAAGACCTTTCATTCAAGTCCCAGCAAGCCTCTAGGGCCAGAGAGAATATCCCAGGTCAACAGTTTTTCTTGGCATGCATGGGCGCATTGTGTCTGATGCGAGCTGAGAAAAGCTGTTGACTCAGTCCAAAATTTGGCACTTAAATTGTTAATAACACAAGTTTTGAGTGACAAAAACTTCCATTTTCTTGATTATTTGATTAATTTCCGTGACAAACTGAATCATCTGACATCTTTTTAGAAAAACAGGTAGTGTCATTATAATGGGTTTTCATGGTACAGTACATTATCTCGGAATTTAAAACAAAAACTTAAAAAAAGAAAAAATTTAAAAAGTTCTTTATTCTTTACAGATACAAGGAAACTTTTTTTCTATGGTATCTGCAAAATTCATGTGAATATATATTTCTCTGAACACATTACCCAGTTTATATATGGCTATCATATCACAGGTCATTAATCTCCACAAAAATGTACAGTTGTCATCTTCATACAGGAATGAGGAAGTGGCACACTTCTAGTATAATTACCTGAAGACAGAGGAGCTTCTCATGTTGTATCCATACATGTATGTTCACAAAATGTGGCCGGATGTTGTCTCATATGAATACAATATGTATCAGAACTGGTGAACAGTCACTTATGGTCAAGCTTTTAAACTGGCTTTGTTATTCACTTATTTACAGTAGTACTTGCAATTTAAGGCCACTACTGTGAAAGACCACCTTGCTTTTATGACCTCAGTTTTCCTTGCAAAACTGTCGATATTCTTTATAAATCTACCCGCAATTTCAGACCACCTGTCATGTGACCAATTTTGGCTGGCAGACAGGGGTGGTCTTAAATAACAGGTACCACTGTATTTATACATTTCAAAACATATGAATGCAAAATTTGATCTTGACACTAAACGTCAAGTTATTCTTGTATGATCTCAATGCTTGGGGTTAAAATTTTTACCACATAAAAGACGACAATTTCCAACATTGATCAAGTTGAGGCAACTGAAGTGAACTATCACCTTCAAATGATGGGAAATGTCACATCAAATAAGTTGTATCACTTATCCAGTCACGCTTGGTCAATACACACCAACTGGGCACATCCCTGCCACCCACAGCAATCCCAAGATGCGGCATGCTCTCAATCAACCAATAATTGTTTTCAAACATTCACGATTCAATACCTGGAAAAAAATGACCTTTTCTTTTCAAACCCTTTTCCACTTGAAATACGACTGAGTTAACAGCTTTCCTTGGTATGGGTTAGGTGCTAAGTACTAAACACCCAACCCACCCCAAGGAAAGCTGTTGACCTGGGGCATATGTGACTTTGATAGGTCTCATCTACAATTCTCATACAAATTGTGTTTCATTATAGTTCAGATTAGTCAAGAACATCGATACACAGGACATTTAACGACCAGCCAGTGTTGGCAGCTGGCTTAAGGCGAGAGGGTTAAATTTTTCCTGTAAATGAACTTTGATTCAAGTGGGAACACGTACGGTCTACAGGGGCATCTGTGCTAGCCCTGGCCACAGCGTTTCCCAACTGAGTATGGCATGAATATAGACAGTAACATTGGCTCAGCTTCATAATCAATATGCTGCATCCTAATCAGAAAATAGGTCACCAAATAACCCAGAAGACTGACTAACCAAGTCATCTTTGCCTCACAAGTATCCATTGTGCAAATTTTGAAAACACATGCAAACACACCTTTCAAGTATCTTCCCAATGCTAAATCATCACTCGAAAATCAAAGCACAACCAATGTGCACTTATAAACTACCAGTAAGGACATGCTACACATCTCCCTTCAAAAGTCACAGGAAAAAACACTGTGCACTTTATGTAAACCTCACTGAAGCACACCCTGGAGACACCTGTTAAAAAGTAAAGAACAATCACTGTGCACTTAATGTAAACAATCACTGTGACCATGCTGGAAATTTCTCTTTAGAAGTCAAAGAATAACCACTATTTATGTGCACTCAATGTACACAATCACTGTGACCATGCTGGAGATATCTCTTTAGAAGTCAAAGAATAACCACTATTTATGTGCACTTAGTGTAAACAATCACTGTGACCATGCTGGAGATATCTCTTTAGAAGTCAAAGAATAACCACTATTTATGTGCACTTAGTGTAAACAATCACTGTGACCATGCTGGAGATATCTCTTTAAAAGTCAAAGAATAACCACTACTTATGTGCACTTAGTGTAAACAATCACTGTGACCATGCTGGAGATATCTCTTTAGAAGTCAAAGAATAACCACTATTTATGTGCACTCAATGTACACAATCACTGTGACCATGCTGGAGATATCTCTTTAGAAGTCAAAGAATAACCACTATTTATGTGCACTTAGTGTAAACAATCACTGTGACCATGCTGGAGATATCTCTTTAAAAGTCAAAGAATAACCACTATTCATGTGCACTTAATGTAAACAAGTTGCCGCTGACACTAACTAATCCCCCGCCCACAATTTCTTTTTTTTTTTTTTGGTACATTAATATGCAATTACCATGAGTCAGATGATCAGTAGCCACATAAAACTATGTTTTAAAATGCACACCTACTATACGGGATCTACCCATCTTGGAAATTTCAAAAGGTTAGATGGTATATTTTCCGAGATATGGGCAATCAAAACAAATGCACAACCCATTCCTGTGACAAAAGTCACCAGCACACAAAAAACATCACATACATGTACAATATAGATAGCTTCCAGCAAAGACACATCTGTCACAGGATAACTTGTATGCATTCCAGCAATAAGTTATAATGAACATCTACTAAGAATGCTGTTCGTTTAAATATGGTCATGGTGACACCAAAATCTAATCAGATCCAGCTTCTTTTGTAAAGATAACTGCACAAAATCAATCCTGAAAATTTCAAAAGGCTATCTGTTCTAGTTTCTGAGATATCTGGTAAGAAATTTGAGGGTGCTTAATGATATTGGTTAATTATTTAATAAAAGACAAAAAGTAGCCATATAAAACTATGCCTATGCACACCTAGTATGTGACATCTTCCCACACTGGAAACTTCAAAAGGCTAGCTGTTATATTTTTCAAGACATGGGCAATTAGAATTATGGGGGAAATTTTGAGGCTGCTTAACAAACTTTGTTAATTAATTAATAAAGGAGGACAATTCGGCCAAAATCAATGTGCCAATGCACACCTGCTATATAAGCTGCACATACCTTGAAAATTTGAAATAGCTGTCTCTTATATTTTTTGAGATATGAGCAAGAAATTATGGGGGAAATTTTGAGGCAGATTAACAAACTTTGTTAATAAATAAATGAAGGGACATGTGAATCATAATATTACATTAAATTAATGAAGGACATGTGAATCATAAGATATTTTGCTCACAAGGATTCTGCTACGGATATACAGTTTCATAAAGTCCAATGGACAGTCAAACAACAGTGAACAAGTTAAAAGCAGTAAGTATAGCCCCCAAACTTTTTTTTTTTTGGGGGGGGAGGGTTATAAAAATGGATGGTCAGCAGAGACTAAACATGATTTTAAAACTTGATGAGTTTACTGGTCAATAATTAACCCTTCCCCCCTTGAATTCACACTTGAGTCAACAACTTTCCTTGGCATGAGTTGTTGACCTGGGGCATGTGATCTTCACGGGGCTCATATACAATTCTTAGTCAAAATTGTTTTTCATTATTTTCGAAATTAGTTGAAAACACTGAAGCAGACGACATTTGACCACCAGCCGGTTTTGGTCGGTTTAAGGGGGAAAGGGTTAAATACTACCACTGTCTTCGCCCCCCCCCCCCCCTCTGTTGGAGACTGGCATACAAATGAAGCCAGGCGGCAGCTTTAAGCAGAGCGACTATTTCCTACTTGCGTCTGCATCTGGATACTATATTTTCACACAAACCGCCTGCCAGAAGCCCCACTTAGTGGGTAATTGATCAACATGTGAATGTAACATCCACAAAACACACAATCACTGTTTGCTACCAATGTCGCTTCACACGACTAATTGTACAAATATTGTCCCTGGCACTGTTGATTGTACCACTGCCTGATCACAGTCAACATCTTAAGCCAGTACACCAGCTGGACAGGCCATACTAATTGCCATGCACAGCCACAACCCAATGCTGGAAAATATTTGTCATTTGTTGAAAGTTTTGGAGATAAAAGAGACTGGTTGCTGCAGCCTCATGCCCCCCTACCCCAGGCATAGGATACCAGAGCAATAAAGCTGTACTCAGCCTGCATCTTATTGCTGGGTCTGCCACCAATATAGCCTGTAATCCCATCAGACATTCACAATGCTATCACTGACGCGTGACTGGGCATCCTAAGTGCCACTGTGATCATTGGTACTGTTATACGGCCTCCATCACTGCATGTTTCCAGGCGGTCTCCCTGAGATGGCAAACCAACCACATACTTAACTCCCTGGGAACAGATTTCCTTCAAAATCTTGCCACAATTACATTACAGCAACATTCCAATTCCTTGGGGGGGAAAAAAACAAAACTTTGATTAAAGTGAAAACGTTGTATGAGAAATTTTTCATTGGCTAGTGACTGATGTCAGCTGATGCAAGGACATCTGGAGTATATGGCTTAGTGTGCACAGTAAGACTTGCCAATCACAGTCTTTACCAGCAGTTGGGATTGAGCAACAGACCACAGAGTCACACATAAGAGACGGAAGTTGAGGAATTCAATGGTTTCCCTGTGAAGGCAGGAAGCCCTGGAACTCCAGCTCTTCATGACAACTTGAAAGCCGAGACATCACAATTTACAGTAGGACACTGTCAATTGCACTGTTTGATTCACACTTACATGTACTTAATGGATATGTTTATCCCGAGGGCCCTGAAGCCAATATACTGGCAGACAACATGTACAAGTTATTCCTATTAAGATTTCCACCAAATGATTACATGTCATAATGTCACCTGTTCTTTTCCCCCATCAAGAATCACGTAGGAAATGTGTTATGTGTACCAGCCTCCCTCAGCGTTTCTGGTTTCACTGGGGCCAAAGTGTGGCAAGGGAAGCTGCCGGATGACACCCCATGAGGGTTAGGAGGCCTACCACGCCTTCCCCCTCCTCCCCCCACCCCCCAACAAAAAAAAATGACACTCACACAAAGGGGATATTGCAACATATAATTCATACACAAATAACCATTTTTTGGCCATGATGCACGTTTATAGACTTGTCAGGAAGAACTGTAGCTGAACACAATAGCTTTCTGTACGAGGCTCACCCAGCTATTTTATGCTTCATCATTGTAGGAAGTGTAATCCTGAGTGACCATGCATACAGTGATAGGCAATCGTGGAGGAATCATAAGAATTGCTATGAAATGTTGGGCACTGTATTGGAAGAGGAAGCAGGATTTGTCTGGCCATTGGGACTACAGTACCCTCACACAGCCTTTGAGTGATCTAATAAACAATATAATGTACTCCATGTATGCACAACTCCACATACAAACCTTCATTTATGTGACCACTGTCTAAAGTTTGTGGGGTTTTGAATCCCCTGCCCTGGAAGTTCACCTTTCAGTGCTATGATAACCAAGTGCACACATTGTAAACCCCAAAGTTCCATTTACAGACAGACTCCATTGCTCAGCAATGGTGCCACCCATTCGTCATTCACATAATTTTTGGTTAGACATACAACACGGTGAAAATGGGTTACATAACACTGAACAGTTATGCTATGTTTTTCAAGTAAAACCCTTTTCTGGGCTCTGTTAAATTTTAATTTGGCTGCGCTTACTTTTAATTTGTCCAAGCCTGCCACGATGATAGCTGAAGCATGAGTCTTCATCCCAGGCATACACACTTAACGAGGCATTCGCCTATACTTACTATGAGGAGAGAAATATTGCCTTTTTATCTACATTGTCAAGCATGCACACATTAATGTTGTGGAGGCACTGAACTGAATAGATACGAAGAAATCATTGGACATGCTGAAAGATATAAATGTACGGGTGAGACAAATGCCTAAGTGTCTTCTTGCAAGTATGATTCAGAGAAAAATGTCCCAAGTTTTTTTTTAAATTTTTGCATGTATTGCTGCTGATGCTGAAAGCTCCATGGTTGGTTTGCAACATAACTCAAAAATCCACAGCGAACACTCAAAGTGACTTTATGACTGAGAAAAAATAAAATTGATGTACATGTACTAGATTGCCTCGATTAAAACACCACGCACATTGCCTTTACACAATATAAGAAATGTCACGTTTTATATTTCTTTGATTTGTTTTAACAAGTGCTGATGCTGAAACAAAAAAAACTGCCACTCTTTCATTACACTAACCTCAACACGCAGTTAAGTTTCCATTGACATTTTCTAAAATACAGGAACAGCCTTGAATACTCAAAAACGGCAGACACCCTCACATGACACAAATGATCAAACCAGTGCCACAGCATGTGTGTTGCTAAACTTTAGACCCAGCTATCATTTACACTCTTTCTCTCACATGTGCCATTATTTGTATTCTTCCTCTCGCCTGTGTCCAATGTGCATGACCAAAAGGTGTGAATATGCTAGGGAATGATGAATGTCAATAAGAGGCATGCTGGGAAGCCTGAGTTTTGGCTGACTGGTTCTGTCGTGACTGGAAAGGCGACGCCAGCAATGGCCGTCCAAGCAGCGAAATCTTGAGGAAGACTGTACCAGTGTGCCTCGAGACTGCCTCCTGAATGATGACCTACAGTTTCCCTTCATAAAACCATAATCGTATGTGCCACAAGGTAAAAGTTAAACACATTAAGTGGCAGTAATCTCATAACAGTACCCATTCCATCCTCTGTCGTCTACCTGCCAGGCCCCCTGGCTCAGACCTCCGCAGAACTGGTCTTACCTATAATGAGCATACACATTACAGCTTTCTGAAAGACACATGGGACTTCTTCAGCCTGTTCTAACTACTACTGCTGCTATATGGACCAACTCTTATAGAAAACCGTACAGCATTTTCAGACCCGTGTTTTACAACATTGAATTCCCATGTCCGACCTAACTCTGCCAATAGTCAGCCCTTTTCCCCTTCAATTGAGACTGAGTCAACAGCTTTCCTAGACATGGGGCATGTTATCTTGATAGATCTCATCTGCAATTTTCATCCTGATATTTTCTTCATTGCTACTGAAATTAGTTGAAAAAAAATAAAACAAGACAACTGGTTTTTGCCGGTTTAAGGAAGAAAGGGTCAAAGACCACCTCTCATATCGGACCACTTTGGCTTACATGAGGTAGTCTTAATATTACGTAATGGCTCCTTTTTTTGACTTGTTTTGCTTTTTGATAACACTCACTATGCACTGTGGTAAGTGCTATCTGATACCATGTTAAGGTATTACCGGGTCCAACAGTTGTACCAGTTCAAGTCTGACTATAAGACATGATTTTATATTTATCAATAGAAAGACAAGCCAAGGGTTGATGAACATGATGAAAGTAGATACAGAATATGCCAAAATGCCTAGTATGACCAGATTCATCCATAACTGGACTCGGCACAGGTGAGTGAGTTGTGTTCAACCCCAGGGTAAACATAAATATTTATGTTTACTATTTACACGGAGTTGGTCTCTGTTCCAATGCTCTGCTCTGTGATTCAACAGAAACTGAATGCTGCGTTAGAAACATCAGCCTTTTAAAAGGGCAGGATAACGTAACCACAGGTATATGGACAATGTAACTCTTTGTAAAAAAAAAAAAAAACTAAAAAATTAACATTTTTCCCCGACCTTGATGAAATGTGTGGGAGTTTGTCGTACACACGTCATATTGACTACATGGCATTCCATGGAACCCCTGCCCACATATAATCTGCGATAGTCTAATTCAAAATTAAATGTATGTCTGTAGTCTTTACGATGTAAATTTGTCTGCTGGAGAGGACCAATATTTTTTTATTGTAACTTATGAGATGGCCCCCTCTGCTGATTCTTAGGTCCTATGTCAGCCAGCTTCCTGGTGATTCCCCCTGAATAACATGACCACATTGATTTTGTCTTTTTTGGCAGAGGTGCTGAGGTCAGCAACCACTTACTGCTTCTAAATGCATATTTTCAACCCATATTAGACAAGTGTCTTCACGAGTACACCACCATGCTGATATGTGTTTTACAGGGACACACAGCTGTATTACATTGGCAGAGAGTGACAGTGCTATATACATGAAACAGAGGTACTACCCAATATGTAGTATCTTGCATGCAGCTCAACTTTTGCATCTAAATGCTACTCAAAGTGTGCAGTTTCTTGCACCAAACTTAACCCTTGCACCTAAATACTACCCAGAGTGCACAGTCTCTTGCACCCAACTAAACCCTTGCACCTAAATACTACCCAAAGTGTTATCCCTTGCACCCAGCTAAACCCTTGCATCCAAACACTACCCAATGTGTACAGTCCTTTGTACCAGACTAAACCTTGCTCTGAAGGAATCAGCAAAGAGTTAAGCTGTAGTGTGATCAAAGCAGATCATGTATACATCACGTACATTTATATAAAGAAATTTGACTTAATTCTTTTCAGGATTATAGCTGGGTATTTTCCTCCCACTTGACAATGTATTGGTCGGTGTTTTTTCACATGGTCCAGTCATGTTATGATATTTACTCTACGCTCGCTACTGCCTGAGTAAAAGCTCTTTTTATAAATAATTGTCAGCTATGTTTAGATTAATATACAGGAAATGTGCCACAAGGTCAGAAAGAGTCAATTACTTACAACACATGAAATGTCATGCCCCACCATGATAAAAAGGTGAAGCCAGTGTATGTATAGCCACCAGGAAGACACGGGCCCTGATTCTGAAGGAAATAACCTAATACACCTTTAAAAATATCAACTTGACTTTATATACTTTTTGTCACTTTCTTTCCATTAAGGTTGAAAAAAAGTACATTTTATAGGTGACCCATTACTCCACAACGGCTCTGTACATGTGGGAGTCGACTGCCCTTTAGGGCTGTGAATTGTGCATTAAACCTGCTGGAACTAGAAATCATATATTCCATGTACAGACCCCCACAGTCAGCACTTTTTATGTATTATAATGCCATATATTGATTTTATGGTAGGAAGAACCCTGTTCTGAAATACAACAAAAAATGTATTCACCAAAAATATATTTCGTGGTAGGATTTAGAAATAGGAAACATGAATGGTAGTAGGATAAATGTGATATGGGTGAGACCTTTAACACGGAGAAAGATCACTCTAAGTGTTACCCTGGCATTGTGTGCCATTGACCTATGTTTGCCAGTCATGTATGTACCAGCCAGGTACTTTTAAGTTGCCATCTTTATTGTTGATAGTATTACTGCAGTGTATATGCACCCCAGATGACTTCACATATCCAAGATTACATGCATGTGCAGAGTAAATGAAAATAGTTCCATCCTAATGAAACTATTATGAGCAATAAAATGAAAGAAATAAACATATGATACATCTATATTCTTCCTTTAACAGTATTGCAGAACATATATATATATATATATATATATATATATATGTATATATTAGAAGGCCTGATGTTGTACCTGATTAAATATGCAGCAGATAGATGCTGGAAAAAGTAGTGCATTCCTCCCAGAGACATTGGCCAATAGGATGCAAGCAAAAATTGCTAACCACTAGTAAAAGGAAAATCAGTATCCCTGCCCAAAAGACAAAGTAACAACAAACACGTAAGAAAAATGGGTTCCCTACAATACTCTCAACAGGGCCTGATGAGATGCAGTCGCAACAAAACTAGCCAAACACTTCTTAACAACTTAACATTAGCCATTGTGGCTACTTTGCCTGTTTGTAGCCATCTACATCACACAGGTCCGTTTATGTTCTAGCCACAATCAAGTTGCCTCCATAGGATCTCCCTACATTGATGTGTGTTTCTGATGTGCTTTAGTTCGGGCGAGCGCCCACATCAGTGAACGCATTAGCAAGTCAGGGGAATGCTTTGGAGGCAATAATCAAGGGACGATTTAGCAAATCTGGGAGCTGCAGCTGGGAGTTGCCAACACAATCTTGCTGGGTTTTTTTCCTCCCCATGTCAAGATATGAACTTGATACAACCATACCCTGTTATCATCATGATTTGTACCATTTTTCTTTCAATGAAACATTTGAATTCCACTTTTGGCAGTCAGATCACTCCGCTGTGTGAATGTCATTACTGTACATTTACGCTTACAGACACATGCATATGTGAACGTGTAGAAACACAAAACAGTAGAGTACAGTATGACAGCAGTTAGTGTTCTCACCTGTACCTGTATCTGATAAACTCTTTCAGTGCCAAGGTTTGGACTGAGTTAACAACTTTCCTCACTGTGCTTTGGGCGCATTGTGCTCAAAATGCACCGAGGAAAGCTGTTGCCCCAGACCAGTATGTTCTCTGGAACTATAGTCTGCTGGTAGTTGAATGAATGGTCTCTTCACAAGGAATATGAATCTAGCACCTTTATTATAATTGAATGCAGTTCGTCTTAGTTCGACTTTGCTGGCAGTGCATTGAAAGGGTTTATGTGGTGATTTTAAAAAATCTTTACAGTATCTTTACTGTAGCAAACAAGGCACTTCAGTATGTGCATTCATGCCATTAATCAAGTGTCCAAGTCCAGAATAGACCCAACATTGACATGGCCTATGAACCATTAAAATAATGTTCAGCCACATTCTCATCTCTGTTACCACATAAGGTTATGGGGTCAACTTGACAGAAATACAATATGGCTCCCCCCTCTCCCACCATGCTCACAAAACAAAGACAAAGGTGGACACTGTTTATGAGGATTACACATTTTTCAGCAACACATGCTGTGATTTATAGAGACATGTTGCAAACTGCTACTCTTCCTCTTCCTCCTTATGTGACTAATGTGAGGGGGTCGTGTCCTCTTTCATGTCAAGTGTACCTAACCTGTACATCCTAACCACAGACAAAAACATCAAATCTGTGTTGTGCGGCTGTATTAAGTGGGGTTCACAGTGACAGCACCACCATTACACAGACACCACACTGTCACTCTGTCATGGCTTCTCTTATTACCACTGACTTTTTAAAATTTTCATTGGACACATTTTCATTTATAAATGAGATTACAATTTTTCCCGGGTATAGGCAGCCAAAAAATTGATAAAAACACCTAATGGAATCATCATCACAAATGATATATTTCTCTGACAGACAGAAAAAAATAACAGGAGAAAATATGAAAAGGTAGAGAATAAATTGAATAAATTTGCCTCGAGAGATTTATTTTGATATTGTGTGCCCAGATTTTGAACAAGATGGATGATGTTAATTGGACAAGAAATTGGAAATTATTTTCTTGAAAATAAAGAAGATAAACTGCCTGACACCGCCGGGAATGCAAAAGTTGACATGGATATTATCAAGAAAATTATTCTGGCTCTTGCCTGGCTGGCTTTGAGTGAAGAAGACCAGGCCCTTGAACTTGAGTATAAGGGATACCATGCAGGCAATTACATGTGTCTGTGAAGCTTCCCAGTTGATTTGAATCACAAACAAGAATTTCAAGCTTTCTACATGTAAGTGCATGTGTCATTTGTATGGACCATTCCTCATTTGTTTGTGTGCTTGTTTTGGTCCTTAAACATGTTTCACGCTAGTTTTTGGTGATATCATTTGTTTTGACAACATATCATGTTGGCAAACCATGCAGGAAGTAAATAGAAACACAAAAACAAAAAGAAGCAAAAAAGGCCAGGCACTATATGAAGCTGGCTTTTTCTTTGCATTTTACCTCTCACAAATGGGGATTTGGTGCACTGAATATGTGCAGTTTCAATTTTTGGCTAGGTGGTTGGAACTGAAGGTTGCTGATGCGACCTGGACGTTCAACAGTGAAAAAAAAAACACAAACATAAGTAAATGAAAGCCAATATAACCAAAAACAAAATTTCTACAGAAACTACTTAACATGGGCAATGTCTTTAACTACATGTATAGTTCTCTACCTGATGTCCTTTCCAGAATACATGTATCATGCAATTACACAAAGAAAGCTACACTTTTAAAAACTTCAGCTCACGACATTTACTTATAATATGATATATAGTCACTGTCTCATGCCCCTCTTTCTCTGATGTATTTCTTTAGTCTCTCAGTTCCTCTGTCTACAACACTAGCTGTTTCTTTAATAAAACCCTCCATCTCTGATGCCCCCTTATTGCTTCTGATGCTCTTCCTGTCTTAAATGCTCCTTCTCTTTCTGATGCCCCATCTCTATACCCCCTCTTTCTCTGATGTACCCCCTCTGATGTGTCTGCCATCCCTGATGCCCCTTGTATCTGATGCCCCCTTCTAACCCTCAAGCCTCATATCTCATATTCCTGATGTCTGATGAATCCACTCTGTTTTTCATGCCCCCTCTGTCTCTGATATGCCCCCTTTCTGATGTCCCTTTGTCTCAATGCCCCCGCTGTCCAAGATACCTTGTCTCAGATGTCCCATGTCTCAAATGACCTCTCTGTATCTGATGTCCCCCTCCCCCCCCCATCAGCTCTGACTCTTATTCTTATTCTGTCCCTTATCCCTCTCTACTCTATCTCTCATCCTGCCCCCACCCCCACCCCCCATGTGCCCCTCCTCTGCCAGCCTCTCTTATTTTTCCCTGCCATGTCTCCAATGAAAGTGTCCCTCAGTTAGTCCCAAATATCTGTAAAAGAATTTGTCACTGACATCCAGGACCCTGTCATTGCACAAGATGGATCACCATCTGGTTATTACACAGCTCTACTTAAGCCTTCCACCTAAATGCTGCCCTGTCATTTTGTTCTCGGGTCATTCTCAATAGGTGTCAGAAGTATGGAGGCCAGTTGCTTTGGGTAAGACACGTGAATTATGAATCATGTCGCTATGCAAAAAAAACTCAAAGCTTTGAAAAATGCATCACAAAATTAACTTAATGCAACTTTTACATGGCCCAACCTAAGTCTCTCAATCCATAATTCTGAAAAAAATATTACATAAAATTTGTAGAAATTTAAAAAAATTTAAGAATAAAAAGATAACAAGACACCCAAATCATTCATGTTTATTCAGTGCACATACAATTTGCATTAGTTGGTAAAACCACATTCCAAGAGAACGGAAGCTCGATAATAGCACTTCAGCAGTACAGGCAGCGCCTACTAGTGGCGTGGAACTCCATCACTTCAATGAATGAAGCATTTTGGTCAGTATATTGTGTATGTCTTTTCCCTTATGAATGCTATTTTTGCAATTAGATTCATTATGCAAGAACTTCCCATTAGATGTGGTGGAACAGGATTTGTGTGAATGTCCAACAGATATATCACTGTCTAGTGGGGGATAATCCACCAGTGATCAATGACATATCAAGCAATTTGCAGTATAAGCGGAGGATGATTTAGTGGTAGAATTTGACTTTTTAAATCCCCATTTATAGTTCTGTTTCTACCTTTAACCTGTGTCCCTTGCCACTTGGCTTGATTTATATCTCCATTTACTGACCTGTTTATGTCCACTTCTTCCAGCACATTACACTATAGTAGTCCCATGCTAATAATGCCCCTCTGGAAGCCACAACTATTTATAAAGGGCACTATTCTCATGCAGAAACTAGCCACTTCTATGCTGTCCACCAAAAGAAAGACCACCCCTATAATATGGCCACTTTTCAACAAAAGTAGGGGTGGCCTTATTCAGAGGGTGTCACTGTAATTACAATATGTAATAACTAAGTCATTGATCAATTCTCCCATAATTCCTTCTGCTTATTATTCTCTCACTGCCTCAGCTTGTCTTTTCTAGAATCTTTGTGGCCTTGTCCAGACAAAGTCCATCTGATGTAACAGTAAGGTGATTCAGGGTATTACCTGCTTCTAAGCTAGAACAGCACGGCACACATGTACATGTATATAGGGCCATGTATAGTAGTCTCTCTTTGAAACACCACTCCACTGACAGACCACCTGCCTTTACAACCAGGTCCCTAAGTTTTATCCTTTCTATGTTATTTTACCTCCAATGACAGACCATCTGCTTAATGTGACCACTTGTAGACCTGCTCTGGGGGTGGTCTCTTAAAAGAGAGACTACTGTGCACTTATCCTCTCCTCTTGGTGCCCTTCCATTCCTGTTTGTTCCCATGCTGACATCACTCTAGCATGTTACAGCTGCTGCCCAATGATTTCACTTCACTATGCGATACAATGTATCACCATCAATCTTCCCTACAGTGGTCCTCCTCTTATAACGCCACCCGAAATGCAGCCAAAAAGTGGCCTTATAAAAGGAGTGGCCTATCTTGAGGTGAAGAATATAATGGAAATACCATCTTCCTGCATAAGAATGCTGGCCTTTCAAGAGGGGTGGCCTCTGGTGCGAGGGGCCTTATAAGAGGGGGACCACTGTACTGGCTTCACACAACGCTCAGATCACAATAGTTTTTCACATGTTCTGCTCTAAGCATTTGCCAATGTGTGACCTGAGTGTGGCAAGCTGGGCCTGTGGCTCTTGTTGGAGTCTCCAATTGTGCATACTAATTTAATCAATAAAGAAAAAGAAATTCTCCTGAGAAGCCGTGGCATTGCTATATACTGGGTAATTTCAGACTGATGCTTTATAAGATAAAATAAGATCAACTGAGTCAGGATTCTGAGATGTCAGGTTGTCCAATTTATGCAAAGATATTATCCTGAAGAAAATCTTATGAGCATGTTCAAGTTTTCCTTTTATAACGATGATCTCCCCAGTGAAAATGACATTCCTAGAATATCATTCCTATTTTTATCCTGTTTCATCAAATACAAATACTGGCAAGAAAGGATCTTTTACTCTTTTTTATTGTTTTCTCTAGTTTTCCTTAAAACACTGAAGCTAGTATATCAGAGGGATGTACAGTGACAGTGACTGAATATTGAATCTGTCATTTATTACAGGTACAGAAGCCTCAATGCAGTTTATATCAAATATTCAGGGGAAAAAAAAAACAATTTACATAATAAATTTGTCTTTGATCATAACATGTGCCATTTATGACATCTTGACACCACCACCCCTCTCCCAATCACCTAAAGGAACCCAAATATAAGTTATCTGCTTTATTTCAGAGCATGATGAGATCTCTGCAGTAGTGTGACCCTATGAACTTGTGCCAACAACAGCCAGCCAGGGATTCACCATCAAATAAGTTTTTGTAACTTCACAGGGAATCTGCAGTTCAATAAATAGCTCAGGTCCTTGTGGCCATATGCCTGAATAAACAGCCTATAAGGAACAGCAGCATTTCTTACTCCGTGTTGCATTGTAAAACAATTGGCCACAGTGTTCCAGGAATTACATAAGATTGCATCCAACCTGCTTTTTACTATGAATGTGTGAATCTGGCAGCCAGCCTACAGGGCAATATTGGTGTGTATTGTGTTTGCATATTGCATTTTTTTTTTTTTAATTCAGGTGTGCTGAATTTCCTTGTTTTCCTAAAATTTCATGTCCATAGGAGGTACTCATATTGAACTGTAGTAACTGCAGATTTGCTCTGGTTCCTCAGTTGTAGTCAGCAGAACTATGTCTCCATCATGATGAGGGCAATTTTACCTGTTACGTTACTTAACCATCCAGAAATAGCACCTTTTGTACCAAAGAAATGAACTTTTCTGAATATATTTTGGCATCTTGTATATTTTAAAACTTAGTGAATTACTATTCATCAGCATTTTGCTTTCTCAATTAGTTTCATTCATCATAGACATTCATTTGGTCCTGCTTGGTTGATGGATCTGTCCTCCTTTGTGTCAAATTCTTCACTGCAGCCAGGTGGCAGCACAGAATTTCTCTTAACCCTTTCCCCCTCAAACAGCCAAACCCGGCTGGTGGTCAAATGTCGTCTGCTTCAGTGTTTTCAACTAATTTCAACAGTTATGAAAAACAATTTGACTGAGAAATGTACATGAGACTTATCAAGATAACATGCCAAGGAAAGCTGTTGACTCAGTCTTTATTCAAGGGGGAAAGGGTTAATATAAATACCTCCAACAGAAAACGTTTTTACTGGGACTTGTAGGCTAAGCCTATCATGATGGCACACCCTAGGTCAATAACTTTCCTCCATACAGGTTGGATGCATTGCACCATTCTGCATCAGAGAAAACTATTTACTCAATTTCATTCTGATCAAAAAACGGTTAATGCTATTTTACTGTCTGATGAGCTTGCAAGTTTTCATATAGCCTTTTTGTTAACCATTTTACCAGATAATCAGGACCAAAGTTGTTCAGGCCCTACATGCAATAAACAAAATTCTCATAACCTTGGGCACTTATATCCATGTGTTGTTGATTGACTGTGATGTAATTTTTGTCAAGAATGCCGGTACAACAAGAACAACAAACTGAGTAACACCAAAACACTTCTTTTAAAACAAGCTAAATGTCTTGTAAATTGAGGAAATCTGAAACTTATGGGAGTAAGTCTTTATTGATTCTTCAGAGTTAAGGCACATACATGTACAGTAGGAGCCAGTGTCCATTCCGTCCCTTATACATTGATAACCCTACGCCAGTGAGGCCACACACACATCAGCAAAGCAATTAAATCCCTGATTTCTGGCCTTTTGTTATTCTATCGATTCTGTGCACAAAAAATCAGCAAATAATGTAGACATTACATTCAGTTCATGTTGGAGTGGCTTCCGTCCTGCCTGCTACAACACGCAAGTAATATTAGTTACAAGCTTCAATGTCTTGGAAATAAAGCCTTTATATAGATTTTAATATTATAAATGAGCCAAGGTGTCATGCTGCATTGCCAAACTGTCAGTCAAGTTGTCAACTACTGAGGACAGATAATGGGGGTGGCAGTAAAGAGAATTATTGAATACCTAGTCTTTACTTATTTTCTTTGTCTCTTCTGAAGCTGCTCCGTGTTAAAAGCAATTGTACTGCTGTTGATATATTTACTTCACCTTCTACTGGGCTAGCCTTGTGTAAAAATTATGAATAACGTCAAAAGAAATACCCCATGTATTTATTCATTTGAAAATATCAGAGACAAAATGCAAACTAGAGGTTCATGATAGTCCTGTGCTCAGCTAGTATGCACTGGCTGACAGATGTACAAGTTCAATGTACAGACCTTGCACAGTTTGTGTGGAAGTACTTGGGGAGAATGTCACCCTGGATGTTACCTGTTTGATCTGTGTGTAACTGTTGGGTCAGCAATTTTATTTCAGTTAGCATGAAATAACTACATGTACACACTTGTTAAAATGTACTGGACATGAATTTAAAACAAACAAAAAAAAAAAGGTCTACAGGATGTTTGATGGTAATAAGGGTTGTTATCCCTGATGATCATCATCAATGTAGGTGTATGCTGGTAAACTACAAGCACCTGCTACCACCATATCCTTAATTACACCAAGGAGCCTATAGTGGGGACCCACTATAGGCTCCTTGATTACACCTTGTAGTTCATCTTTAAAATGATGTTTGTGTTGTTGTTGTCCATATATATATATATATATATATATATATATATATATATATATATATATACATATATATATATATATATATATATAAAACACACATAAATATATGGATAAGTGGTCTTTTGGGGTCATTTTGGGTGGTCAGCACACACACACACACACACACACACACACACACACACACACACACACACACACACACACACACACACACACACACACACACACACACACACACACACACACACACACACACACACACACACACACACACACACACACACACACACACACACACACACACACACACACACACACACACACACACACACACACGAAAGACCACTTATCCATCCAGAAATTCCCCAAAGTAAAACCCATATATTTTGTGCAAGATTGGTCAAACAATTTCTCAAAACCAGTTAACAAAGTCAAAATATGTTTGTATGTAACACCAATAACTGAGTCAACATGAGACTGTTAGGTGAAATGGGGTCTAATGAGTACACATCAATGATGTTTGTATCTACATTATGGATGGAAAATCAAAGCAGTGGCTAGTTGTGGGCAGGTGGTGCAGGAGTTGAACCTCCTTTGGGAGACCACCTGCTTCATTTGACCACTTCTTGGTTGGTACTTGGGGTGATCGCTCAAAGGAGGGACTACTGTATATATACAGTGGTCCCCTCTTATAAGGCCCCTCCCACCATACGCCACCCCTCTTGAAAGGCCAGCATTCTTGTGCAGGAAGTATGGTATTTCCATTATATTCTCCCCCTCAAGATACAGTGGTCCCCCTCTCATAAGGTCACTTTTTGGCTGCATTTGGGGTGGCCTTCTAAGAGGGGGACCACTGTATATGCTGTATAATGTGTTAAATCAACCATGCTGTTTGCTGAATGATAGTTTTGAAGGGATAATTATTTGCCTGTTTCACATAAGTTGTCTCAGTGATTCACGATGTGGCAGGTACAGGCGTCCATTATTTACTGATCCAATCAAACAGTCTGAAGGTCTGGGACACCATGAACCCGAGCAGTGAGCAATTGACAGCTGCATCTATCTTAACAAGGTGCTAAAGAAATCTGTAAAATTCATCACAGCAAGTCAAATAAACCCAAGATGGACGGAAGCTGAGGAGAATTGCTTATTCTGACAACAGAACAGAACATTTTTTATTGAACAACACAGACGTCCAGAATAAAAATGGCATAGAGCACACTAGCTAGGCCAGCAAAGCTGACAGACTTGTCCTGGGTGGTAATGGGAACCTGCAGGAAGTGGTACATTATAGTTGAAGAGTACACACCCCCAGCCAGCCAGATGGCTGACAAGCTGCACTGACACACTTGATGCTCTTTCCATGTTCTAGGACGCTAAGGACGGACCTGTTCGCAGGACAGACAGCTGACACAGCTGACACAGCTGACATACAGCTGAAGGGCATCACTTTGGGTCCCTGCTGACAAATACCAAACTTGCATATGTGCAACTGGTCATAACAGTTGGTTATAGGTCATTCCAATTTCCTAGTTTAGTCAGGAGTCAGATTTAACAGGCAACAGCCTCCACCTTGGCCAAGGATGTACTGAAAGCCGGAAGGAGCTTGCACAACTTTAAACACGGAGGTCAAGAAACATATCAAAGTGTCTCTATGAGGGTATAAACACTTCATCTTCCCCCCATATTTGTTACTCAGAAGGGCAAGCCTTACTTGGCTTTCTGGGCTAACCCTTAAAGTGCTAATTTAAGACTGAGTCAACAGCTTTCCTGCAGACACTTTACGCACATTGCGCGCAAAGTGTCCCGAGGAAAGCTGTTGACTGACTACTTTTGGCTTCAGACAAGGCTTGCTGATATTTGAAGGAAAGATATCTTCATGAGGAATTTGACTCTTTTAACCATTATATGTTTAATGGTAATGAGAAAGCAACTATAGCAGTGATTAGCACTTTAAGGGCTAATACCTAATATTGGAGGACAACAGTGGTATAGACTGTCAGTGCATAAACATAGTGACTTACACAGTCTCAATATAACCTGCCAATCTGAGATACAAGCAACTGTTCAGTCCGACATTGGCAACTGAATGACATGACATGATGACAACAAGAGGCCACAACAGATAAGTATAAGATATCCCTTAGATGTACCCTTCACAATGTAAGTCTGTCAACGGTACTTAGAGGCCAGCCATTTTCTGTTACAAGTAGGATAGAAAATGAAAGATGGCTTCCAGATACTACTAATCCAGCCCAAATAACACAGCTGATTACAGCTGAGCACACTCTGTCAGGATCAAGGACCATCATCATCAATGGATCGGTCACGACATCACTTCTGCTGGACCACTGCTGACTTAACCCTCCCCTCCCTCATAGTAGGACTTTAACCCTTCTCTCATCAGTACAATTCAGTGAAAGACTTTTATTAACCTGGTGCAAGTCATGTAGACCAAGACAACTTCTTGTCATAAAAGGCAGGTCTCATTACTCTCATGGAGAATATTTTTGCATTAAAGAGACACTAAAGTAATTGACCTTCACAGTTGATGACATTTGGCATGTTGCTGCCTTTGACCGTTTGATGGAGAAGGGGTAAATTTGGTTTTGTTATCTTGGATTATCAAACCACAAGAACAGAGTTTGAATTTGTGATTGCTTCATGATGGTTTAATCCCTTATAAACATTAGAGACTCTTCATCCAGGGTTTCAAGGCACAACCAGGTCCAGATGCAGACTGTAATGTGCTACCTGCTATGACCATTTGTTAATTAATCACATAAAGTTGGCTTCTCCCAGCTAGATGCTGGCTGCATGCCTTGTTCTAGTCCCAATGTTGCTGAGGCTTCTTAGTATATCTATGACATCATTTCCATCAATATTTTTTACTATGAAATAGGGTTAAGAAGTCCTATGGGAATAACCATCATGCAACAAGAGCAGCTTTTTCCTGTTCATTAGTTTCTAGCATGCTGTCTACAGCATGTTTGAAATTCGTTAAACTAACTTTTGTTATAAATGTGGCCAGAGAAATCACTATTTTATTGTTAACGTATTTTATACAGAACAATAAAAACATCATGATGCTGGAAACATAAAAACCTGTTCAGTGTGTGACTGTCTATATTACATGGTAAGACAGCAGTACTGCTGCTATCAATTGAGACTACTGATGTGTCATTTTCCATTCACAGAGAAATCTTTGCATTGTTTATGTTGATGCTGTTAATGTTGTATACATGTAAAAACACCTCTTTGATGCAAGATTTATTATAATTGAACAGAACAGGGCAAAAGTCACCATGTTCAGTCGTGGTTGGTTCCACCAGTTTTGTCTTTTGCAAGATAGGTCAGGTACTGTTGGGGAGATGACACTCACCCTTTTATATACCAGACAGTGACATTTCTGTTGCTATGTAAAACACGTTATTGTGACTGCATAACACAGACATCTGTGACGGTGATCGTCACGTTGAGCAATGATTCAAATGAAAATCGAATCACAGTTGACACAAGAATTCTGTGTTTACTGTAAGTACACTGATGGGGTCAACTAGTGTACTTTTAATAGGTGCATTGGGAAGTGAAACTGTGATTCACAAATACCCCTGAATGAGGAGTTATAGACTGTGTGACTACAAAAAATATATTATACTTCTTTCAAAGTAGCTTCCAAAAGATTCACTTCAATCTACTCAATGTTTGGCAAACTTACACAGAGATACACTGTCAATAAGCACATTGGTGGCCATTCAATTACACACATACACTGACATCAGTAATCAGGTATATTGTACCGTATGCTTCAGCAAACTCCATACTCTTCTGCTATCAGGTATAAACTAATCCTCTAACACTCAAGTATGCCCCCATGAAAGATGTTAACTCTTTCATTGAGATGTTAACTCCTTCATTGGGATATTAACTCCTTCATTGAGATGCTAACTCCTTCATTGGGATGTTAACTCCTTCATTGGGATGTTAACTCCTTCATTGGGATATTAACTTCTTCATTGAGATGTTAACTCCTTCATTGAGATGTTAACTCCTTCATTGGGATGTTAACTCCTTCATTGGGATGTTAACTCCTTCATTGAGATGTTAACTCCTTCATTGGGATGTTAACTCCTTCATTGAGATGTTAACTCCTTCACTGAGATATTAACTCCTTCATTGGGATATTAACTCCTTCATTGGGAAGTTAACTCCTTCATTGGGATGTTAACTCCTTCATTGGGATGTTAACTCCTTCATTGAGATGTTAACTCCTTCATTGAGATGTTAACTCCTTCATTGAGATGTTAACTCCTTCATTGGAATGTTAACTCCTTCATTGAGATATTAACTCCTTCATTGAGATATTAACTCCTTCATTGGGATATTAACTCCTTCATTGGGATGTTACCTCCTTCATTGGGATGTTAACTCCTTCATTGTTTTTCCTGAACTTTTTTCTCAAACAGTGCCTCCCCCATCCCTCATCCCCCTTTATAAGGCTACTCCAAATACAGCCAAAAAGTGGCCTTATAAGAGGAGTGACCTTTCTTGAGCATGTTGAGAGGGAGAATATAATGGAAATACCACACTTTTTGCACAAGAAAGCCGGCCTAAAAAGAGGGGTGGCCTCTGGTGAGACAGGCCTTATAAGAGGGGGACCACTGAATTACTAGATAGTAATGCAGATCAGGCCCATCAGGATGTCAGGTCAACTACAGTGGTCCCTGTCTTGAGAGACCGTCCCTAGGGCAGGTGAAAATGTGGTCTCTCAAAACAGGTGGTTTTTCATCACAGGTATAATAAAATGGAAAAGATAACACAGTGTTCTGAGAGAGCGGTCTTTAAAAGATATGCAGTTTGTCATTGGAGGAGTCTGTCAAGACAGGTACCACTGTACTTTCCTTGGCTAGGGTTAAGTGCTTTGCATCCATCCTGTGTGGGGGCAAGCTGTTGTCTCTTGTCATATTGTCACCAGGAAAGGGTTAACAGAGGCCCCACTGTGTCATCAGCACTGACGTGGTTTGTCCTCTTAGCTATCCTGGTCCGTCCTTCATATAATAGACCCGTCTACAGTTGTCGGCCTCATTTCTACATAGGCTGCACTCATCAATTCATCATTTCTATCGCTGTCTGCAATGGACTGCCAATTGGACAGAGTTCCCCAAATGACCTTCAAGCAACCATGTCCATCTCTTGGTACTGATAAGAAATGACCGGAAATAATCCACATAATTGCATTTCCCATTATTGGCCAATGAAGAACACAATGCCTGGCACAACATAATAGCCCAGTCTGCTCCAAAACTCAGAATTGATGCAAATTAGTAATAGACAACAAGATTGGACTTGGCTCCTGGTTGCTTTAGTCTTCTATCGATTGCTAATTGCCTAAAACCCACTTTTTCTGAGCCATTTGCAGCATATTATGCGTGTAAGCCCCATTTCCTAAAGGTGAATGTTGGGTCTTGCCATCTACCGAGACTCCTACACAACCTGGATACAGCCAGGTTGTTACTGGCATTAAGAATGCAGATACAGCCAGGTCCTTACTGGCATTAAGAGTGTGGATACAGCCAGGTCGTCAGTAACATTAACAGTGTGGATATGGCCGGGCTGTTACTTCCATTAAAACATTAAGAGTGTGGATACAGCCAGGTCGTTAGTAACATTAACAGTGTGGATATGGCCAGGCTGTTACTACTATAAAGAGTGTGGATACAGCCAGGTTGTTAGTAGCTTTAACAGTGTGGATACACCCAGGCTGTTACTACCATCAAGAGTGTGGATACAGCTAGGTGGTTACTACCATTAAGAGTGTGGATACAGCTAGGTGGTAACTGCCATTCAGAGTGTGGATACAGCTAGGTCATTACTGCCCTTAAGAGTGTGGATACAGCAAGGTCATTACTGCCATCAAGAGTGTGGATACAGCAGGTCACTATTGCCACAAAGAATGTGGATACAGCCAGGTTGTTACTGCCATTCAGAGTGTGCATACAGCTAGGTGGTTACTACCATTAAGAGTGTGGATACAGCTAGGTGGTTACTACCATTAAGAGTGTGGATACAGCTAGGTGGTTACTACCATTAAGAGTGTGGATACAGCTAGGTGGTTACTGCCATTCAGAGTGTGGATACAGCTAGGTGGTTACTACCATTAAGAGTGTGGACACAGCAAGGTCATTACTGTCATTAAGAGTGTGGATACAGCCAGGCTGTTACTACCATCAAGAGTGTGGATACAGCTAGGTGGTTACTACTATTAAGAGTGTGGACACAGCAAGGTCATTACTGTCATTAAGAGTGTGGATACAGCAAGGTCATTACTGTCATTAAGAGTTTGGATACAGCCAGGTCACACTGCCATTAAGAGTGTGGATACAGCTAGGTGGTTACTACCATTAAGAGTGTGGATACAGCAAGGTGGTTACTGCCATTGAGAGTGTGGATACAACTAGGTGGTTACTGCCATTATGAGTGTGGATACAGCTAGGTGGTTACTACCATTAAGAGTGTGGATACAGCAAGGTCATTACTGTCATTAAGAGTGTGGATACAGCCAGTCATTACTGCCATTAAGAGTGTGGATACAGCCAGGTCGTTACTACCATTAAGAGTGTGGATACAGCAAGGTGGTTACTGTCATTAAGAGTGTGGATACAGCCAGGTGGTTACTGCCATTAAGAGTGTGGATACAGCCAGGTCTTTACTGGTACTTCCATCAGTACACTCGGCACACATTGCAGCCAAATCACATGGAATGAAGCTGTTGACTCAGTCTCCTGAGGTTGAGAAAGACAAATCTGTGCTTGAGTGAGTTTTGAGATGGCATAACCATAATTCTATTCCACAATCCAATTCATGACAAAATCAATGTTTTTACAGACTTTCTACGTAAGTGACTGCAAGCGTTTCAATGTGAAGTGAAGTCTTATCATTAGACTAGTGGTTGCCATGCCTTATTAATGCTGTAATGCCTTCTCCCATCTGACACACATAAATCCTGTGGTACCGGCAGTCTCTGTGTAAAATCCCCCCACAGTAATGACATATTGAAAAGCTTACACAGTGCCATCTGAAGTGACACTAGCAGGGACCTGTTAAAAGAGGTCATATTTCTTGTGTCTATGCTCGAGGGAATATGTCACAGGTGTTAAACTAGAAAACCAAAACCAGTGACTGCAAAAAACCAATAATGCAAAGTATTGATCTCCATTTTATCAAAATAAGATCTCTTCTTCAGGAGGCTCTGCAGTCAGAGGTCCCCGGGGTAGGGGGTACCGAGCAATCAGGACAGTGACAAGTCAAGAGGTCCCGGGTAGGACCGAGCAATCAGGACAGTGACAAGTCAAGAGGTCCCGGGCAGGACCAAGCAATCAGGGCAGTGACAAGTCAAGAGGTCCCGGGTAGGACTGAGCAATCAGGACAGTGACAAGTCAAGAGGTCCCGTGTAGGACCGAGCAATCAGGGCAGTGACAAGTCAAGAGGCCCCGGGTAGGACCGAGCAATCAGGGCAGTGACAAGTCAAGAGGTCCCGGGTAGGACCGAGCAATCAGGGCAGTGACAAGTTAAAAAGTCCCAAGTGGGACCAAGCATTCAGGACAGCAACAAGTCTTGGATATTTACCCTTCCCCCTTGAATTAAGACTGAGTCAACAGCTTTCCTTGGCATGGGTTGGGCAGTAAGTGTCCAACTCATGCCAAGGAAAGCTGTTGACCTGGGGCATGTGATTTTGATAGGTCTCATCTACAATTCTCAGTCAAATTGTTTTTCATTACTGTTGAAATTAGTTGAAAATACTGAAGCAGACTACATCATGTACATTTGGCCACCATCTGGTTTTGGTCGGTTTACGGGGGAAAGGGTTCAATGGTAAGAAACTGATCATGCAAACATAAAATGTCTTCATTCCTAAAGGAGCCCCCAGTTTAAAGCCCTTGAAACTCAATGCCCTGGCACAACATGTAGGGAAAGCTAACATTGTGATGAGAGCAATCTAAATCTCCTTGTAAGGAGGCAAAAGTATAAACTTGGGCAAAAACATGACTTTAGATTAAATGTCTTCAAGCTGAACTGGCTGCCATAAACTTTTATGTTCTATTCAATATAGAGACACAAGTATTCAACCATATGCTATTACCTAACAATCACTCCCATTATGTAAGATCAGACACTCCATCTATGGGAAAAGATCTCCTTTAAACATGTGATATGCACTTATTCTTGACATGTTTTGTGAGAAATTTTATGTCCCTCAAAATATATGCCTCTCATTCTATCAGCAAAAGAATCCCCAAGCACACTTAAGGCACTTCACTTCCAAGCCTTTCATTGAAACTTATCCACTCAGATTATTTATACACTTGAAAGCTGCAAGTCTCAAAAGCCTGTGATTTTTTTCCCTAAGGAATATTGGGAGTTCATGTCCATCATACATAATACCAACAAGTTATGCAGACTTATTTTCAGTTTAAATGTAAAAAATTATTGTAATAGGTATGTCAGACACAATATTCCATATGGTAATGCAGGTTTTCTTATGACCAGATGTCTCCACCTGCAACAGTTGGATGCCGAAAGGGGCAGTTACTGGTGGTGCCACCTACTGTCCACATGCACTATTAGGTACCCAGCTGTACAAAAAACTAAGACAATGGACTGAACATTACAACAAAATTTACATGTATTCAATTTCAGTATCTTTATCTCAGGCATTGAACAAAATGAAAACATCATTCAGGATTAATACGGTCCACAGTAAGCCAGTTGTTCAAGGAAAAAAACAACCAGCCAATTGTCCACTTGTCACGTATTACCAGCCAATCCAGCCACCCACTCATAACTTTTTCAGAGTCAATCAGCAGGGATGTCATATTATTCTAGTTAAGCAGGCCAAGCGCCTAGAGTGCTTGGGCCACTGTCAGAACTTAAAAAGGCAGGTTTGGACCAATTCTTTTATCAAAATTATAACACATTTGTGAACATGCCAATTAATTTTAATCTTGATTTTTCTGACTGCACTGAATAAACACCGATGAATGATATGAGAATTACATCAAATATACATAAAGTATTAGAGGTATCAGGCATATCCATGACCTAGGATGCTGCAGTGGAAACTCATCTTTTGCAGCCTTGACATAATATTATGTGTACCTTATATGTCTGTCACAGGAGGGCATAATCACAATCAACAATATGTTACAATATAAAGTCTAAATTGTTGCTAATTTACTGTTTAAAGAGATATCCCTCTTAAACTATCATAGATAAGAAAAAAAAGCATGATTTCATAACACATATGTAAGTTTTTTCCAGAAGCTACAAAGATGATTGATTTAGCAGTATATGTGCAGGAACTAATTTGATTAAAATTATAATTTTAGCAGAACTTTAACTATAAATTAACCATATGTTCCCCAATGTTGCACATACATAAAACTTAGTTTGTGTAATGATATTTGTCACTTTGTAAACTGACAGACATTCTGTGAACCTTCACTACATTATCGCCTTACATGGGGTAAGGGGTGCCCAAAGAATGATGTTATACGACATTTAGACAGCAGATTAAACAATGTTAAGTTTCTTCTAGATCATCACTCCTTAAAGAATGCAGACTTCATCCTGTAGTTGCTGACACTGAACCATTTTCATGAAGCCCAGATGGCAGTGAGCAAACTGACAAACTGAAATAAATACGAGCAGCTTGAGGACCCATTGTGTTACACAGGACCCATTGTGTTACACAGGACCCATTGTGTTACACAGGACCCACTGTGTCACACAGGACCCATTGTGTTACACATGACCCACTGTGTTACACAGGACCCATTGTGTTACACAGGACCCACTGTGTTACATGGGACCCACTGTTACACAGGACCCATTGTGTTACACAAGACCCACTGTGTTACACAGGCCCACTGTGTTACACAGAACCCACTGTGTTACATAGGACCCACTGTGTTACACAGGACCCATTGTGTTACACAGGACCCACTGTGTTACACAGGACCCACTGTGTTACAGAGGACCCATTGTGTTACACAGGACCCACTGTGTTACACAGGCCCCCCTGTATTACACAGGACTCACTGTGTTACACAGGACCTAGGAATGTAGGGTAAGAATACCAACACTGATGCCCACACATGAATGTGAATGAACTTAGCTCATTGTGAAAATATCACCACAGCAAAGAGGCAGTAAAGCCAGTCTACATGTTCAACAATTGGCCTTTACAGGTCTCCTGGCAAGCTGAGGTGGTACTTAAGCCATAAGCCCTGCTTTTTCTGGATGTTTGGCTGCAGTTAGATTTGGGATCATGCCATGAAATGGTGGGGAATGCTGATTTGAGATGTGATCTATCAAGTGGTCCAGGAGATGCGACAGGTTATGGCTGGAAGACCCAGCCCCGGGCTCTGCAGTGTAAATCAATAATGAGAGGTGATGAAGCCAATCACAGCATCATGGACATAACGAGAGGCCATCACATGACACGTGTCAGCCACAAGGCCCATGGCTGGCCAATATGATAGGTCTTCTGACTGTGTTTGTCTGCATTACGCTTAAGTCGTACAGTACACACCAAAGCATCTATCAGACAAAGTGGCAGGCAACACGGACACTGTTTCTGACACACCATCATCAAATGAGGCCTGTGGAGCCCAGCCTGACCATTATCATGCCCAAAGCAGTTTAATAGGCCCTTCAGGGAGACCCTCCCAGGCACAGGTGCCTGTCTGTGTCCAATAATGGCACAATCCCTCAAGTTTATCAGGTCAATGCTGTTTGTCTCCATCAGACCAACTTTCATTTTTGACATCAAGAACGTAATATTCCCACTGCCTTCTGAGCCAGAAATGATCACTCTGTGTGCACGATGTTTGTGAAAGTAACCCAGTGAAGGTATAATTGTATAACAGCAATACACCAATGCACTGAGTATACAAGACACACTAGAACGGCAGGCTGTCAGTAAAAGGCTTCAAGGACCACATGTAGAAAACAAGATTATGGCCACTCTTTGACATGTCTGCAAAAAGTTGATTTCCCATGGCACGGTCAAGGCAGCTTTGAGTCAACAATTTTGCCAGAATCATCCTCTGAATTCAGAAGTATCTTTTTGCAGACATTAGATCTGAATGTGAAATCACATTGGTTGAACCCTTTCAGTGCCATTGGTTGAACTCTTTCAGAGCCATTGGTTTAACCCTTTCAGTGCCATTGGTTTAACCCTTTCAGTGCCATTGGTTTAACCCTTTCAGTGCCATTGGTTTACCTCTTTCAGTGCCATTGGTTTAACCCTTTCAGAGCCATTGGTTTAACTCTTTTAGAGCCAAGTTTCAACTGAGTCAACAGCTTCCCTTGGTGCACTCTTGGTGCAAGGTCAGGCAAAGCAAACTGTTAACCTGGAACTCTTCTGTATGCATGCTGGTACTGGAACGGAAGGTCAGTTTACAACGAATAAGAATCTGCCACCGTTATGTTAATTTAGAGCACATCATTTTTTTGGTCAAAATTGACAATGAAAGTTTTTAAGAATAGAGCCTCTATTTACCAGTCCTGTTCCCAAATCATGGTTTAAAGATTGTCTGGCTTTGCATGGGTTTTAAGTAGTCACGCCAGTATGATGAAAATGAATACAACATCTCTTCATCAGAAAAAATACACTGCGAATTGTTCAATTCTCTTCCAAAACTGGTAGCATGCAGAGACCACGCAAAAATATCATCTGGCTAAATTGTTGTGCATGCAGGTATTTCAACAATGACAGGAGGCAATGCCACAGCTACTGTGCTCTGCTTTGATGTCTGTAAACCACAGTTAAAGCTGACAGTTACTCTGGCAGTAATACCTGGTGTACAGTGACTCCAAGACGTCAGACAGACAGCCAGGTAGCATGCAACATAGAAATTTGATCCCTCTCAACATAATCTAACAGGTCTCTAAATGACCTGCGGTAATCTGACTTTTACTGCTGATGCCACACTCACAGTCTTCATTTCCATGTGACTTTGCAATTCCTGGTGTAACTGTGGTCTATGTTCTGTATTTTTTGGGGTTTTTTCCTACTTAATAACAGTTTTCCAAAGACACTGTACTTCTGTTCGAGAGAATACCTGATGCAGGTGACCTATGTGGCTGACAAAGTTTTATAAGTAAATACCGTGGCAGTCTCTCTGTTACCATGGTTATCACCTACATAAAACATGACTGAACTACCTGGCTAAAAGAGTTTATAAGCTGTGACATACAGATATAGGAGACTGTTTTGAGTGCACCAAACACATAACTCTTTGGAACCTACCTGGCTGGGAGAGTCTAAGCAGTGACATGTAGATATCATGGCAGTCTCGCTCCCGGGGGACGACAAAGGTGACACATTGGAATGTTCGGCAGCGGATGAGGAGAGGGGAGCCAGCAGTGGTCAGCGGCAGCTTCTCCACAGAGCAGATGTGCATGTGTAGAATCTGGAACACATACAAACAAGTCATTATTAGTTTATTCAAACAAATATCATAGGATGTAATGTAACATAATGTAATACATACATACATACATACATACATACATACATACATACATACATACATACAAACAAGTCATTATTAGTTTATTCACACAAATATCATAGGATGTAATGTAACATAATGTAATACATACATACATACATACATACATGTACAAGTCATTATTAGTTTATTCACACAAATATCATAGGATGTAATGTAACATAATGTAAAACATACATACATGCGTACGTACATACATACATACGCACATACAAACATACATAGTCATACATACATACATACATACATACATACATACATACATACATACATACATACATACATACAATTCTTCTGTGTTTATTTGTGGCACACATTTACAGTGCCACTGAGACTATCATTAACATCAAAAGTGTGTCTGAATTTTGTAACCCAAACACTTACGCCAACAGGGACTTGGTCACAGAAGAATGATTTTCTCAGTTAAAAGACTCTTTCACCACATCTACCTACCTGCATGGTAGCATATGATTTTTGAATTTATAATATGTTTTGATACAGGATAACTTAAATATGTCATTAAATCTAAGCAGGCCACATTCTTTAAAAAGGGGGGGGGGGGATGCATGTGTATTGTATTTGCTATTGCTGATCCATCTTATTGCTTTCTTTTGCAGCTTGATAAGTCTGCCAGGGGAGTGGAACCCCCATGCAGTTATTCCATAGTTCAAATGAGATAAGAATAGGGCATTGTAAATTAATTGGAGAATGTGTTTGGGCAGTAGGTTTTTCAGTTTGGAAAGTATGCCACATACCCGTGATAATTTGTTTGAAATAAAATTTACATGCTTATTCCAGGTAAGGTTATGATCAATCAAGACACCTAAAAATTTAAAACTCTCCACTTTCTCAACTGGTTTGTTGTTAATCATTATATTTGGTATTTGGTGAGGGGATAAGTATTTTTGTTTGGAGTGGAAGATCATGAACTTAGTTATATTTACATTTAGTGATAGCTTATTGACAGCCAGCCAGTCATTAACTTTTTTTAGTTCTTTATTTATTTGATCGGATAATAAAGATTGAGACAATGTTTGGGAGTTAAAATTACAGACTGTGCTTAATAGGTTTGTGTCATCAGCATACATAATTGAGGTAAAATTACTGGCTGTGGATAGGTCATTTATGTAAATAAGAAATAGAAGAGGGCCCAGGATAGACCCTTGGGGGACTCCAGTAGTAATTTCCTGACAAGATGATTTAACATTTTCAATTTCAACATACTGAGATCTGTTACTTAAGTAGCTGTTAAACCACTGTAGTTCAGTATATAAGATCCCATAGTGTTTAAGCTTTTTGAGGAGTATATTATGGTCTATAGTGTCAAAGGCCTTCGAAAGATCTAAAAAGAATGCAATTGGCAGTTTTTTCTCATCAAGTTCTGCATGTAATCTATCGATAAGTTCCAGAAATGCCGTTTCTGTAGAGTGCATTTTCCTGAATCCATATTGATGATTATAAAATAAACCCTTCTCTGTGAAATATTGAAAGACCTGTGTATGAACAACTCTTTCAAACACTTTGGAAATAGAGGGTAGAAGAGATATAGGTCTGTAGTTGTTGAGATCATGCTGATCATCTTTTTTAAAAATTGGTATTACTTTAGCTATTTTTAATTTATTTGGAAAAATGCCATTTTTCAATGACTGATTTATGATCAAGGTCAGGGGTTTGATTTATGCCTCTGAGCAAAGTTTAAGCAGAATTGAGGCTCTATTGTCCACTCCTGCACTTTTTTAGGATTTAAATTACGTATTACTTTTTTAATTTGTTCCTCATCCACATAAGTAAAGTGGAAGGTGGAGTTTACATTAATATTTTCTAGGTAAGATTGAAAAGATTTTTTCCCTTGAGTATCAATTTTTCTTGCAAGTGTTGGACCAATATTGACAAAGAAGTCATTAAATTGTGATGCAATCTCGTGTGTGTCTGTTATTTGTTTGTTACCGACATTGAAATACTTGGGGAGTTCTTTATGGGTGTCTGATTTATTCAATACATCTTTTACAGTTTTCCATGTGTTTTTAATGTCATTTTTATATTTGTCAAATTCTGCCTGGCAAAAGGCAAATTTTGCCCTTCTAATTATTGATCAGACTTCACTAGAGCACTCTTGTAGTCTTTCACTGAGTTCATCATACCGCTCATTTTCAGGAGTAATTGAATGTACTTTTTTATACAAAGTATCCCTGTGTTTTATTTTGTTTACAATAACATGAGTGATCCATTTAGTCTTTTTATGTTTGTATTTATTGATTTTTTTCTTTTTCATTGGAAAGTGTTTATCAATCATGCAATCTAGTTTACTTGCAAATTTCTGATCATATGTAATTTGAGGATCAGTATTGATATTGTTATCAAATACAGTAATCTCTAATGTTTATTATACTTCAACAGACAAGAATTAGCATGACTTACATATATATATATATATATATATATATATATATATATATACACACACACATAGTATTCATCCTAATAGTAGCACGCTGTGCAAATGCAAAAATTTGCCAGATCTTGCAGTGTTTTTGTTGGACTATGGAATAAGTACTTCTCTTGATTGAAGGTGTTAAACGCTGTACAGTTCATTTAGGTATTAAATAAATACTCATTTAGGTGTTAAATAAACATTAATATACTGCAGTGACATTTAATTTTTCATTTGGAAGTATCATCTTTGCTAAATTACAGGAAAAATCTTGATTTTGAATCTAGACCACTTGGATTGAAAGGAGGGGGGGCGTGCTTCTATTAGGGTATGTGCTACTATTAGGATGAATATGGTATATATACAGATATATATATATATATATATATATATATATATATATATATATATATATATATATATATATACATATATATATACATATATATATATATATATATATATATATATATATATATATATATATATATATATATATATATATATATATATATATATATATATATATATATATATTTATGAGGCACAAATTGAGAGCTAGATTGACAAATGCCTTTGAAACACCTGACACACAAAATCAAGAGCTCTGAAAGACATAACATATTCTTTGGAATGCAATGAAGCCATAATTTTCATTTTAATAATGAAGAAGATTTAACAATAGTAGTAATTTTCAAAAGCTCTTGGAATAATTATCAGTAATCACAATAAACAGCTTTACATGCAAGTACAGTGTTTGTTAAGCAACTGGCTCAGCTTGTATTTGTCCCTAAAGAAATGACCAAACACTGTGCTAACCCTTTCCTGTTCAAATTGCCCAAAGGTACCTGGACGCAAATTGTCGTCTGTCTCTACATTTTTATACAAACTTTTTCTGATTATTAGAAAACATTTCTGCTGAGATTTGTATGCAAGACCATGATGGCACACCCCAGTGCAATAACTTTATTTGGTCCAGGTTGGACACAATGCAACCAATCTGTACCAATAAAAGCTATTGACTTGGTCATACTCTGACCAGAAATGGGTTAATTATGATTTAAGCAAATTGCATTAGAGTTCTCATCCGTGTGGCTTTGCTTCATGCATGTATTGATTTGCAAGCATGATTTATACCCTGGGTTCTTTGTACATGTATGCATGCAAATTTAACCATATGTAATCATTAAACATTTACACCAAGTTGAAAACCATCAACTACTAGAGCCTGTAAGGTACATTATCCTGCATGGTGGCAGCACTTGCTTCCTGTGTCACATGATATTTTCACCCAATGCATGAAGCATGTTTTGTTTATTCCCACGTGTATCTCCACCTGCACCAGGTGGATACCAGGAGGAAGTGACCTGCAGCGCCCCCTACATGTGACATGTTTTATTATGTTGCAACAGGAAAAAACAAAATGCAGCCTTATTGTTTTTGTGTCTATTCCTCCAGAACCACTTCCTGGTAGTCATTACCACATTCTGCGACTGCTAGCTCTTTACACCCCTTGAGCTAATCTGTTACTGTCTAACCTCTATAGATATGGAAATATGTGTATTCAACAGAATACATGATATTCATATAAGCTGCAGTCCTGTGTTGGCCCATATAATTAAACAAGGAATTACCTAAATGTACAGACCGATTCCTTTATCAAAGAGAGGAAAATATGTTACTCTCAACAAACTGGCAATCTGGAAAAAATGAACTGTTTAAAATGTCATTCTTATATGTATGTTCTTCAAGCACACACTATTAAGTGGTATGATTGAGTTGTCATGCATATATATATATATATATATATATATATATATATATATATATATATATATATATATATATATATATGTATGTATGTATATATATATATGTTTTACATCTGTATACCTCTATTATGGCAATTGATTAATTTTGTCACCATCGCCTGGTGACACAGTCCCAGATCTTGGTGGGAAATCAAGTCCCAAGTTCACAAGATAATACACAAATTCCTGCATGCTACAGACTGTATTGTGATTGAGTTGTATCTTAACATAACAACATAAAGTGGTAATTTTTCCAGAAGCATGATTGTTGTCTATGAGAAGTTCAGCAATATTACTAGATTTATCATAGGATATTCTGCGTTTTAAATGCAGTGGTTTTAGCAAGACCATTAAGTTACAAATTGGAAAAAGACACCCTTGGCCTGCCTGACTGAAGCGCCCTCTACAGGATAGGCCCACAAACCTTCTATCTAGCTGTTCCACAGTTGCTGACTGTACTTTAAGCCCCCTTCCAGTAACACATTCAGCTTCACCTCCTAGCACAATACAAGTTTTATCATCAGGATGTAATGTTTTTGATTAAGTAACTACACGTAGTAGGTCACACCACAGACCTCAGGCATCTACTGTCATAATGCTGATTACAGTGCTTCTGTCATATATTTATTGAAGGCATCACCACCTGTATATACATGAACATTGTACATGTTTCTGATGATTTTTCTTTCAAAGTGAAGCAATATATAAGTTCTGGCCCCTTTAATTTTGATGAAGGGGTATTTCATTATTTGAAAGAGTTGCTTCCATCATTTGAGGGTTGACAGAAACACTGCATCATTAGCAAACAATATATGACCTGGAAACTCAGCCAGAATAACTTTGTTTAATGGGGTTTCCTTCGATCAAACTAGATCCATTGAACACATTTTTTCCCCTTCTTTTTTTACTTATACCATGCCTCCTTTGTTTTCTCAAGGGATATATATGTCACCTGCTCACACATATATCCCTGCTTTAAAATTCTATGGCTAAATTTTCAACACAGGACTGATTTGCTTTGGTGAATACATTTTGAAATGCATTTATATTCATGAAAACAAAGAAGGCATGGTATAAAAAGGATACATCCCTTGAACTTGGGATGTATCCTCTTCAGATATGCTGAATGGGATTTGCTGGACAGATTGACAATACATCCAGCTAGCACACAAACAATACCTTTGAGTTTCTGGTGGTTTCCTGGGGAAAAACATGTCATGCAAGCTAGACATATATAAAAAGCATCTGTACCCAGGAGAAAAACACAACATGCACGCTTACTATGAATGAAAGGCTTTGACTTCAGTTCAGCTAAAAATCTGCATTATCATGATTATGGCCATCATTAATAGCAGGTTATCACACCAGATCACAGGCATATTGCAGCAGCATAGGGTGTACGCCAGGGTACCATATCGATCCACCTTATGACAAGACTGGGCGCCACACACCAGGACACGTCACTCAATTTATTTCATCAGTGCACATGGTATGGAAACCAGGTTACAAAATACTGACATACAATTCGAGTAAATGGTACATAGCCATTAAGGTCTCTGGGGCCCTGCATTTACAACAGAAATTTCCATTTGAACAAATTAACTTCTCATAATTATTTTTGCAGCATGCAGTAGCAAGCTTTCTTCATGCCAAATTTGTTTGTTTGTTTGTTTTTTTTTAAATATTTACATTATGACAAAAGTGGATTTGAAACTGTGCACCACTTGCTGCATATTTGAATGAGCTGACCTGTTTGAGTGGGAGGGGGTATAAATAATGGTAGTAGTGATTGTAAGACTCTTGGTCACTATTATATAGTGTTATGTACATGTCTTTGAACTCATGACAATCATAAACGTTGACGCCTGTGATCTTTAACATCCAGTCAGGGCAGCGAACTCTTACAAAGTCTTCATAAGATGCTTCAGTTGTCAAAGTTTGAAGGATGCAACTTCACTCTCCAGACATAATATTTGTGACAATTTTTTAATATTGATATCAGTGACCTTGAAAAATAGGTCAAGACTTCTGGGTGCATAAAACAGAATGAGCTTTCTCTTTTCCACAGGCAATAAACTGATGTGCCAATAATAGCACTGAAAATGAAACTACTGACTACATGGAACGCAAACCACAGTAATCATCATACAGAATTAATATTTCATTAACGCTCACAGTATGAATATGAATGAAAATGTAAATGTCATCAACGTTTAATCATCCTTTCATTCATTTCAAATATACACAATGTACTTTCAAAAACAGACAATGTCCCATATATACTTTCCCCGCCCCAGACCTGCCTGCTTTTTAGCATGTGAATGTGAACCTCTAATACCAGTAAAAGTCAA
Organism: Hermodice carunculata; assembly: GCA_964020975.1. NCBI lineage: Eukaryota > Metazoa > Annelida > Polychaeta > Eunicida > Amphinomidae > Hermodice > Hermodice carunculata. Next base: position 56,953,131 of record OZ026619.1, read on the forward strand.
ATTTTGTCTATTGCACATTTATTATTATTATTTTTTTTTATTTATTTATTTTTTTATTTAAAAAAAAAATTTGATTATGTTCACTAGTCTCTGTTATTACACACATTTGGGACTGAGATAAGTGCTTGTGATTCATAAAGATCTACTGTTTACAAATTGAAAGCAAGGTCACCACAATGTACATGCTTTACACACAAAAATACATGTACATGACGACAAGTGTCAACTTACCGATTTTTTGCCACGGTACACACCGTTCTACAAATTATTCAGTACGTATTCCTGGGTTTTATATTTTCATTTCTAAATATAAAGTTTGTACATGACAAAAGTATCTCTGGGTTCCACAAAAAACATTCCAAAATAACATTCTGGCACTGCACAAAATTCAATAGAATTTTGTTCCAATTCTACATGACAGCTTATACAGTGATGCGATTAATGGGAGTGTCCATTAATTCAGGTTACAATGGACCTGCCAGTTATGAAAGAGTTTAAGGGATTAGTTTAATTAAATGGTACTTAATTTGTTTCATATCAATGCAGTGAGCTGGTGCTGTCACCATGACAACAAATCTCTGAGAGTTATATCTCAGGATGTAATATTCAAGAAATGAGATAAAACTTAACAATAGCATTGCTTCAATGTGTTTCAACCAATATTTATGAAAATAGTACGAATGGAAAAATAAGACAGTAACTCTGGGATAGATTTGTGTTTAAAGGTCTTCAGACATCTGGTAAGACTGTTCGAGTTCCAAGTATGAAGAAACTACCAGCATCAGTCACGGCAGTGGCAAGACACTTTGAACAAACATGTACGTAAAATTCAAAGTATCCAAAGCTTTGCTTAAAAAGAGAGAGCATCTCTAAGTAGTAAAGTAAAGTATATGTCCTCAAATTGTAATGTGTCAAGCACTAATAGGCTTTTGTGAATCCTATAACAAAGTTCAAGTGAGACCCTGTGCATTACTTTCCTGAAACTTCTGAAACTCAGCATACAATATTGGCCCACAAGCCAGCTGCACCTACAACCAGGGTTTCTGCTACAGTGAAATTTTAGGGTACTCAAGTTTTCACATTCTCAAGTACAAATTCTAATAATGAAGCCTTTATGGGGTATTTCAGGGTAATATATGCTAAAATTGTTCTTTTCTGCTGAAATCTTAGAGTAAGCAAAAGTGCCCTTGAGATTTTTTAGGGTATGCTATTTTACCCTTTTTACCCTCTGGCACAAACTCTTGACAACCACTTGTTCATGACCCTGCTACATACAGCCAAGGCCCACAATTCTGCCTTATGCTGCTTTGCTCTTACTCAGTAACCTCAGTGATGTTAGGGCAGATTATGAGTTACTACCTGCCCTAGTTACCCAAGGTCTCTATGCTGACGCAGCATCCAGAACCAGGTAGATCCATGAGGAATGAAATCAATGGTGAGAAGATATATGTACAGCTCTCTATAGCTGTGCACAGCCTCCACCACACTAGAGAATATGATCTAAAGGATAGTAGTATCGAATAAAACCTCCGGCATCATCTTCCAAAGCTTTATTTGTAATTGTAATTAAAGCATAGGAAATATTTACAATATCTCCTCAGCTGCACAGGTAATGTGACCATATGGTATCTGTTGCCTGGCCAACATTACTGGCACAACTTTTCCATTACCTCTTTTCATACCAGTCCCTGATTTTTCTATGTTTACCTACGTTTAAGAGGGCAATTGTATATTTAAATTCTTCATGAAAAGAGCTTTCATTCAAGTACCAGCATGCCTATAGTCTTAAGTCAGTGGTTCTGGCACTGCCAGGCAAGTCATGCTGCAGCTGCTGCAAGGGAAGCTGCAGCATGACTTGCCAGGCAGTGCCACAACCACTGACCAAAGCCTGTGACTATAGTATGGAATGTGTCAATTAAATTGCACTTAAATTCCACAAGATGACACGTTATACCTAAGTACGCAACAACCTGCATCGTCATTGGTTGAAAGACGCAACACGTGCTGGTAATACCATCCCATATCTACATCTTAACCCTTTCAGTGCCCACTGCAACTAAAGTCAAACTACTTAAAATGGACTGCTCTGAATTATAATGACGGTGCTGAACTCATGTTCCTTGTAAGAAGACATTTCATTCAGGTACCAGCATGCCTATGGTGACACACAAGATAACAGTCCAGGTCAACAACTTTCCTCAGTGCACTTTGGGTGCAATGTGCCCAAAGTGCACTGAGAAAAGCTGTTGACTCAGTGCACAATTTGGCACTGAAAGAGTTAATCCAGATATGGCTTCCTGACACTCTGCACCAGGTGATGTGTCTGTGCATGCAGGGACCCAGCAGTGGCTGCAGGGTCCAGCCCTAACTGTGCATGCACACTGGGCAGTTGTTAGTCTGCTGCAGCTAAAAACTGCTTCACGATATTTGAAATTGCATTAGAATGGCTTAGCAAGTTTCCTACTACAGAATAAAATCATTACTCCACAAAGGAGCTCCCTTTAAAGAAATGTACACTGGTAGACTGCTGCCGAATCTCCTTCAGACTTCAGCCTCCAGGGATACAGATCTATACAATCCACTGTACTCCAGGATCCTTCGGATCCTTCAAAGAGTATCTGATAATATCCTAGCCAGGTAAACTATCTTTTCTACAATTTCTCAAAGAGGAGCCCAGCAACTGTTTATACAGTGGTCCCCCTCTTATAAGGCCCCTCTCACAGAGGCCACCCCTATTAAAAGGCCAGCAGTCTTGTGCAGAAAATATGGTATTCCCATTATATTCTCCCCCTCAAGAGAGGCCACCCCTCTTATAAGGCCACTTTTTGGTTGCATTTGGGGTGGCGTTATAAGAGGGGGACCACTGTAGCTGAATAAGAGACTTGTCACTCAGAGGCAGCATCAAGTCTGAGGGTGATTTCAAAAGTATTTTCCTACTAGCAAAATGCACGGGTACAACGGTAAACTGCCTGGATGGTACATGTAATAGGCAAATCAAAAGTAGATGAGATGTCCAAACATCCATACTTGTGTCATGGCTAAAGTCATTCTCTCCTGGCCTGGCCATAAAAGATAAGAGATTGGTTGCACTGTCATCCACATATGACCTATAACCATAGAAATAGCTGTGGTGCTTTCATTTACAATGCATACCTAATCCCAGGAGAGTTCGCTGCCGCTCATTTCGCTGTGTGCTTGGTTAGTTTATGTCTATACACCAGCATTATCAACACAAATCTGTTACTCTTCCCAAGTATTGCTCCTGGTAAAGATGGTTCTTTTACAAATCATGCACAAAGTCATGCCCTTTCTGTGTTAGTGGTTGAGACCCAACTGGCCAGACGATGCAAAAACTACCAACCAAAGCCTTGCATACCTAAGGTCATCCTCAGCAAACTGCCGGTCTGTTGTCACCACGCCCACCCAACAAACTCAGTCCCTGCTGTAACCACAACCATCCAATAACTAGGTTGATGCAAGCATTTTGAAATTACTAGCCAAAATTTCCTTTTTTCCCGGAAAGACCCACACAGACTTTGAATTTGTTAAATTTCTGCATTAAAACAAAGAATTTTGGGGAAATTTTAATAGTCATTTATTACTTTTAGTAACCATTTCGAGGTTTTAATAGCATTTGGTTATTTTGGCTAGTGCTAATACTAACCTAGAATAAACCCAGTCCCTGCTGTCACCACACCCACCCAATAAACTCAGTCCCTCCTGTAACCATACCCACCCAATAAACCCAGTCCCTCCTGTAACCATACCCATCCAATAAACTCAGTCCCTGCTGTCACCACACCCACCCAATAAACCCAGTCCCTCCTGTAACCATACCCACCCAATAAACTCAGTCCTTCCTGTAACCATACCCACCCAATAAACCCAGTCCCTCCTGTAACCATACCCATCCAATAAACCCAGTCCCTGCTGTCACCACACCCACCCAATAAACTCAGTCCCTGCTGTAACCATACCCACCCAATAAACCCAGTCCCTCCTGTAACCATACCCATCCAATAAACCCAGTCCCTGCTGTCACCATACCCACCCAATAAACCCAGTCCCTCCTGTAACCATACCCACCCAATAAACCCAGTCCCTCCTGTAACCATACCCACCCAATAAACTCAGTCTCTTCTGCTCTCTTCCCAACAAGGCATAGAATTCTTTTGCTCATATTCCTTCTTGAATAATTTTTTGATTTGTGCCAATAAAAAAGAATTTCCCAAGCAACTGACCGGCCTCCTCCTCCCCCCAAAATATTGCATTTAAAAAAAAAAATAGTTCTGGGTGGCCTCGGTGCTCAATAAATAAGTCCTCTAAAAATAAATCCAAGTTTAATGAAGGCTCAACTTAGATAACAAAATTGAAGAAGATGTAAGGGCAATATGACACTGACTTCAGTTTTCTCAGCAAGTAATTAACCCTTTGAGGACTAAGTCAACAGCTTTGCCTGGCACACTCCTGGGACAATGCAGATGAAATGTGTCCCGGAAAGTTGTTGACTGAGGGCATGGTATCCTTAATGACATAACAGAAGCAGTCGTTTGTGACGTACATTTCGGTTCCTGGTAATTTGAACTGGGAGAAAAGTATGTTGATATATCCACACTGGGTTGATCCCCAAGATTTAATTTCAAGCACATGATACTGAGAGTTGTGACAAGGAAGACAACCCAGTCGTTATAATGGTTGCATGGCTATGCCAAGCAGGACACCCATCCAAGTTACCAGCTTACACCTTGTAGGTCTTTCTTCCAATTACTCACAAAACACAGAATTTGATATTTTCAGAGCACTGGGGATGGCAACCTTTGGTCAACTAAATGCTTTCATTGGGTTTAATTTATGTATTCAGTTCTTGAAAGTTGGCACAGTTGGTGATGAATGACTGTAAAAACACAACTTATAGCTCTAAAAAAAACAGATCCAAGAATCAAATGGCATTTTGGTTACTTGCATCCAGGAAGATACATCACCATCAGCAATGTACGGCTGTCCACAAATAATGATTGATCCCATGGAGATGATGCATGCAATATAGCACTACATAAAAGACCTGGAGCTGACAAATACTACACATGTAGACTCCGTTGACACACAGTCATATGTATATTGTATGTGTAACATGCCTAAAGGTCAATGGCCACTATGATGAAATTCAGACTTTCCAATCATGATGAATTTTTGCATCAAAAATAAATCTACACTAAACATGTCTGGTATCTTTTATCAGGACAGTCATTCTGACTCTTCTTGCTGTATTCCTACTGGACAAATTAAAGAACTGTACTTGCTCAGAGACTGCAGCAATCAATGAAATATTCATTACCTGCTGGCCTGCACAATACAGTCAGCTAATGAGACTACATTTAACAGTCTGAAGTGTACACTGACTCGTACATAAAAAGGGTGTGTAGTGTTACCAAAATATCACTAAACCTTGGTCCAGAGTGTGCATCGAAATGTACCACAGAATGTTTCTTATACCTGTAATTTTTGGTACAATATAAACCTTGCCTTTTGACAATTTCTGGCTTGTTTCCATGTATTGAAGTCATAGTTAAACCCCCAGCACACTGTTGTAAAACACACACGGCATGTATTTGGACAGTTTGCCAGCGTTGTTGATTCAAGCTGCTCGCAAGGCAAGCCAACCTTCATCAGCTTCCCACTGGCCTGCAATGGTTATTTATCTGCATTGCTGCAAGCATGTGCATTTTATCATAGGCAGACTTCAATACTTGCAGATGACTATTTCAATTTTGTGGTAAAAAAAACATTTTCTTATCAAATGGATAAAAATTAAACAACTGCCCATTTTTTGTGACATTTTGAATGACACAACTGCAAAATTTACCCAAAACTTTGCACCTTTGTGATCACAATGTTTTGCATTGTCTACCATTATGTTTAGTACTGCTGGGATCCTCAGACTTTCATCTTTCTATGTAAAAGGCTCTCTTATTAGCTAAGAGGAAATATTCCTGGGGTATCCCTCAAAAAATAGCCCGGAATGGGAATGGAGATGTCACTTTTCCTCATTATAAATGTGCTTAGCACTTAGAACATTTCTCATGGGGTGGATTTGATCACGTGCCACTTACTGTCCAATCAAACTCGTTCCCATGTGAATGTCCGCAATGTTAGGAAGGTACAAGTCATGCAAAGATTACTGGACAAAGATGCTAAATTTTCACATCATATTAACATAAAAAGACTTTGATCAAACACAGATAAAGGCAGGAGTGAAAATTCCTTATGACAGGCAAGGAAAATATGCAGATTAGTCACTGCATGCAGACGAACTGAAGATCTGTGTAAAATTGATCTGTTGTTGATGGCTGTCTCAGATGTGTCACATTGTTATTGAAGTTTTCAACAAAAAGTTTTTGATTTGAATGTATTCAAATGTTTGAATGGAACAAATCTGCATAACAGAACAAGATAGGAATGAAATTCATGGTTGAAGGCCGGAAAAAATATACGTAGAAACCATGCCCAGGAGCATGCCTGTGTACACTCGCTTGTATTTCATGGGCCGTGCTGCTTGGTAAAAGAGTGACTGTACTTAATATCAGACTCAAATTTTATACATTGATGTAAATTAAGAGTGGAACAGTCATCACCAACAAGACTGGATACCCCCTGCTCGGATATTCATTGGTCTCTGCATGGAGACCACCGCATTGGCAGTTTGAAGTGGCTGGTGAATCATGAGATATTTTGCTTGCAAGGATTCTGCTACCTACCCAACTTAACATGATTACTGCTTCTTACAAAAGGGTATGTGATGAAACAGGAAGGAAGGAAGGGACATTGAAGTTTATCCCATTTTTGATAGAATCCTTGGCTTCTGATTGGTTAATAGCTATGGTACAGTCTTTGTATTACCCTTATTTGTGCATTAATTACTGCAAAGGTGAAATACAGCGCGATTCCTGAAACTGACCGGGGAATACAGCGGTATTCTCGTAACTGGACGGGGAATACAGCGGTATTCTCTCTGTATCCCCTATCTGACCGGGGAATACAGCAGTATTCTCGTAACTGGCCGGGGAGTACAGCGGTATTCTCGCTGTATCTCCCTATCTGCATTGATCAGCCACCAGAAGTCTCTGTCATGCGATACAAGCCTTGACGTGCTGCAGACGACAACATGATGGCGGACTGTGAAGTGAACTGCAGCAGCAGCGGGTCAAACAGCGAAGAGCTTTACATCATCAAAAATGGGATAAAATCGTCATTCACTGTTTTAGTGTGAAATATATGAAGTATATCCCCCAAGACAGCTGTATTACCCAAGGCGAAGCCGAGGGTAATACAGCTGTCTTTGGGGGAGATACTTCCTGTATTTCACACTAAAACAGTGAATAACTAATAATGTTGACTGGCAATGTCCTAAGATGATGACTGGCTTTGATGAAAGTGTGACCCAAATACTAGACACAGTGACCTAGTTACTGTCACAGATGCCAACTGTGACCTTGACCTATAAACTTCAAGGTCAATGTTGTTTCATGACACAACCCTAAGTGATAAACAACAGTAATGTACAAGGCTTTTCCACAGACAGATGGACGTCTCTAGTATGTTACACTTATGTACTAACAATGATCGTAGAGTGATTGTGTAAGGTAATTGTGATAGTCACCTCTACACCTAAGTGATGAAATAGTAAGAGCTGATAATGAAAGATGGTTTCTGACTGTAGACAGACCAGCAAAAATCTCTAGGTGGGTTGAAGTTAAGTTTATGGTATACCAACTATCGCCCTACCACCACTTAAAAAAAAAAGACTTTTTTATGCTGAGCCTGAAATAAAATTCATGTATTTCTGACAGACATTTTAAAACTTCTATGTTAGCCCTAACTAAATCCATAGATTAATGTAATCTATTAGTGTCTTGGAATGAGTGTTTTGTTTTGTCAGTATCGTTCCATATCTATAGAAACACTTCAACAGAGTTTTATACTGCATTTTGGTGTCATAGGTTTTGTGGCATAGTTTTTTCATTAATATTCTTATTCACCGTACAAGTTCACTTATTTGTGATGTGTTTCTGCTAATGTGTAAAACCTGTCCAATGACCACACCATAGGCTAGGTTCTCTGGAATGTTTCCAGTGATATTAGGATATGAAACTATGTCAAATTTGAATTGTTCTCGTTTGCCAAAAATCTTTGTCATTTACTGTTTGTTGTCAATCCCTATTTCCAGATGAAGGAAAGTTGCCATATTGTCACCAACATTTTCTTTATTCAAAATGAGTTCTTTTGAGTCAATTTCCTTCCAATGTTTCTTGATCTCATCCTTGTTGTTAAGCGTACAGAGATCATTGATGAATCTTCTACTATGTGAATAGAATCTTCTCCACAAAAAACACACATTACCCATACACTATCCCTCTACTAGTCATTATCATCCTCTTCCATAAACCCCACAAGACACCCAAATATCATTCCTTTAATAATCACTAACATCCCATTTCCATACGCCTCACACAACACCAAAATACTATTCCTTTAAGAGTCACTATTGTCCTATTCCGCAAACCTTACACAATGTCCAAATTCTACTTCTTTATTACCCCTCACACATCACCCAAATACTGTTACTTTAACCCTTTCCCCTAGAATTAAGACTGAGTCAACAGCTTTCCTTGGCATGGGTTGGGCACTTACCCACATCTGGCGTGACTTCAATTGTTGATGGTGCCACATATACATGTAGTATACATGTATGTATGTAATGTGGGTCAAAATGTGAAAATCTTGTCAATGCTCAAGCATTTTTAATTTCTGGTGGAATTTCCAGGAATTGTAGAAGAAGTCATAATGTCACTTGCTTATGATACTAGTGAGGTCCCATTATCCACATAATCACATTATGAGCTTCCAGACCCTGTACTTAAATCCATCTATTATCACAGCAGCAGAGCACTAGGACCATGGGCCTCTTGTTTTAAAGGAGGGCACTCATTACGTTGTATTTTAAGTGTTTTGGGAACTTCATGTCAGGCACTTACCACATGTAAAATGGTTTAGTTATATTTTATTCCATATTTCTAAAATCTGCATTTTAATGTTTTTTTTTTTTTTTTTTTTTTTTTTTTTTTTTTTTTTTTTAATATTCTTTATTCATCAATTATACAATATAAGGTTGTCTATTACTTTGTCATGCATCCCAATACTCAAGTATAAACTTATACATTTTCCAGGCTGTTTGCAATGCTAGACCAGTTTCTGTCGTAGACATGCATTTTGTCATTGTTTGACATTATAACTCTAATGACTTGTGTTTTTCTTCTTAATACTTTTAAGAAGGCTGTAAAATTTAAATTATATTGTTCTCTATGTAACTGAACATGTATAAAATTTTTTGCTACTAAAATACAGAAGTTTAAAATATATGGAAAGGGTCTATCTGTATATCCAAATATCACATCTTTTTCACTCAAGTGCACATCATTGTTATAAATACTAGACCACCAATCTTGAAAAGAAGCCCAGAATCGTTGTGAGCTATTACATTCATAGAACCTATGTTCTATAGTGTCGATGTTGTCCACACATCTGTGACACTTGTCAGATTCTTTTATACCCATGAGACAAAGTCTCTTATTTGTTGTTATTATTCTGTGAACAATTTTGAATTGAAAGGTTTGTAATTTTGTTTCCATACAGCATTTAAATGGGAGTTTAAATATTTCTTCCCACTCTATTTCTGATATAGCATATTTATTGTTCCATTTCTGAATTGCTGTCGGGACTGCATTACTTCTGTTTTGAAGCTCCCAATAAAAGTCTTTGCTTCTAACAAATTTAATTGGCATCATCTTGCCCTCAATGCTTATTTTGTATTGGTTGGTTGGCACAATATTAATGAAATTGTTTTTTACACTCTGTTTCCAGGTACTTGGCAGTGCAGCTAGAAGACCATAATACTGCAAAAAATTAGTATTCAAGCTAAATTTCTCTTGGAATCTATCCAAGGATAATGGTTCACCTTGTTCATCGAATAAATCTGCAACATATAAGATTCCTTTTAGGTACCAATCTTGATAAAATACAGGTTTCTTATCTACTTTAATAAAATCATTGTACCAAAGACATTCTTTCAATATTTCTTTCGGCAGATTTGGCGATGTTAGCTTTTGGAATTTATTCCATTCCTGTAATAATTCGTGATAAAAATGAGGTACACTCGAATCCTCATATCCCTTCGCTCTCGTCCTTAACAGGTCTTCAAGCTTAATTTTCATAACGAAGCTGTGTACTAATGTTTTCCATTTAGAGTTTGATTGAGCGAGTAATCGTTTGATCCATACCAATATCAATGAACTAGTTTGTGATTTAACATTTTGGATCTTCAATCCCCCTCTGTTGATACTTAAATACATCACCTCATTTTTTACCTTAGGTGTCTTTTTGTCCCAGATGAATTCATTTATTATCTCTTGTATTTTCTTCTTTATATCTTCTGGTACAGCGATACATGAACATTGATATAGAATTTTGGATATAGCCAATGATTTTACAACCACATTTTTACCAATTAATGATAGATCTCTCCATGACCATATTCTTAATAATTTACTTATTTCACCCATTTTATTTTCTATGTTCAGCTGTTGCATCACTTCTGCGTCCTCGTCAAACCATATTCCCAAAGCTTTGAATGGACCTTGTGTCCATTTTACTTGCAGGTTACCATACACATCATTGATATGGGATCCTATCCATCTTGCTTCGGTTTTGTCTAAATTTACCTTTAAACCAGAACAATATGTAAAATCTTGTAGGAGCTTAAGTATATTATTTGCTGACATCTCATCAGCTACAAAGAAGGTTGTGTCATCTGCGAATTGAGACAATTTAATTTCTGTATCTTCAACTTGAATACCTTTTATATTCTGAGTCTTCCTTACTACTATTGCTAAAAGTTCAACACTAAGAATAAACAACAGGGGTGAGAGAGGACATCCTTGCCTCACCCCTCTAGCAAGTTTAAAGAATTCAGAAGCATGACCATTGTTTATCACGCAACTACCTATATCTGAATATAACGTCTTCACCATTTGTATATAATTGTCTCCAAATCCAAACATAGACAACGCTTTGTACATAAAGGACCACTCAAGGGAATCAAATGCTTTTTCAAAATCTATTAGTAGAAGTAGTCCTGGAACATTTTTTAGTTGGGTGTATTTTAATAGATCTGCAATTAATCTTATGTTTTCCCCTATAAATCTTCCTTTCATAAATCCTGTTTGATCTGGATCAATTAGGTCACTTAAGTGTCTTTTTATGCGTGTAGCTAGAATTTTTGCTGCTATTTTGTAGTCCACATTAAGCAAGGAAATTGGTCTCCAGTTTTTTAAATATGACTTGTCTTTATCTTTTTTAGGGATCAGGGTTATTATTCCTCTCTTCTGATCAACTGACATGTGTCCATGTTGCATAGCGTAGTTTAGGCTGTTCAAAACCAGATTTCCTATATTTGTCCAAAAAAATTTATAAAATTCCACCGTGAATCCATCTGTTCCTGGTGTTTTCCCATTTTTAAAGTCCTTTAGAGCATTTTTACATTCCTGTAGAGAAAACAGCTTCTCGTTTTCTATCTTTTAATGTTTAATTTTAATGTTGCTGAAATCAGCTTTACCTGTCAAATTACCGGAAGCGGCAAACCTATGGAAGATCAAAGGCAATTTCGCGGATCACGGGAGTCCTACTTCTGCACCTAGTTTTTTTTAATTGATGAGAATAAACTCCTAGTTTCAAATTGAAGTGGTCGGAAATGTAAGGAAAACTAATAATATATGTCAATGTATATGCAGCAGTTGTTTAAAACTGTTTTTAATAACTAGTTTTAGCGAGAAAAAAGCAACGTTTACGAGTCACGATATGTCACGTCTTTCCTCGCGCGATCTTGGACATATTTATAGCCAAATTTGGAAACAGCGGTATTCTGCAGCCTTCTACACCTCCGTGCGGTAGAGAGTTCCAAGTTTTTCATTGACTGCGAACAGACGAAAATGCCAAGGTGTGTTTCGTGCGGTGGCACAGCCACCGAATATCCAGAAAGATATTTTCATTCTTGGCCAAAAGACACATCATTAGCAGATAAATGGAATGCTATTATGAAAATCCCAGAAGAAGTATTGGCAGCATACAAAAGCACGAAGTTGTGTTCAGCGCACTTCAAGCTGCGTGACGAATTCCGATCGTTTGATAACTCCCGGAGCTCATAATATCGCTCACGTTACACGGTCTTGATTTACGACCGATTATCATGAACGGAGTAAATACATTGATAAATAATAATTGATTTGATTGAAACACATAACATATGCATATTCTTTACGTTGATAACGACCTCGGAAACAATTTTCATAATTTGAAGTGGCTTTGTGTTGAACAATGATCATGGTGCGCTTGGCTTCGTTATCAACCGATGGCTATGATTGGCCAGTTGTATAGTCGCTTCTAATTGGTCCGACATCTCGACTGGCTTCGCGTAATGGTGAACTGCTGGTAATGTGGGGGTTTTAATATTTGGCAATAAACATCGGAAATTTGTGAAAATTAATAAAATAAACATCAGATATGAAATCCTGATGAAAAATCCTTTCCAATGATGTATAATACAACGTAAGGAGTGCCTTCCTTTAACTAAAACTGTGGCAGTTGTTCTGATTCAAAGATCATAAGCCTTGTTACATAAAGAATATAAATGCTGTCAGTACAGATGGAATTGGTCAGGATTGCCAAGACACTCACAGATTCCACTGAGTTCATCCCGACAAAGCACATTTACTGGCTTGGTGCTTTCACTTGCATATTCTTTTGCAGATCAGGGACAAAAGTTAAGTGAAACCATGTTGCATTTGGTTGGTTTCCAGGGGATACCTAATATTAACTTAAGGCCAATCTTAAGACTTGCCTTTAGGTATATACTGTTACTGGGTGGACAGGTTGTACATGTTAATGAATAATTGAGAGCAGAAGTGGAGTGAGCAGAGACATTTTTGTCCTAGTCACTTGATGGCAATTCTGTGGATGATGGACCATTGCAGTAATGTGGTGCACTGTTCCAGTCAGAGGGACTAATAGCAAGGTAAACTTTCCTTCAACTGCACTCATATCCTGGCCAAGCAAAAGCATTTTTGAATTCAATAGAACAGAGAGAAAAAAAATTATTTATTTGCAAAAAAAATGCTTTTTATTTAAAATAAGATGAGCATAGCTTACCAAACCTTGTCAGTGGGCAGTTCATGTTGCCATTGACGAGGAAACAATGACACTAAGACATGTTGTGATTAGAGTAATTATGAGAATTCTGGTGTCTACATAATGGTTAACCCTTTCCCCCTTAAACTAGACAAAACTAGCTGGTGGTCAAATGTTGTCTGCTTCAGTGTTTTCACCTAATTTCAACAGCAATGAAAAGCAATTTGACTGAGAATTGTAGATGAGACCTTGACTGAGAATTGTAGATGAGACCTATCAAGATCACATGCACCAGGTCAACAGGTTTCCTTGTCATGGGTTGGGCACTTAGATTGTTCGCTCATTGGAAGCCTACAATCACTTCCTTGTTCATCCAGGTTGAAGCATGAGGCGAAGCCTCAAAGGTTTGCCAGTGATCCTGGATTATCTGTTTGATGGAAGTGAAGGATTTAATGTGGTAATCACGAAAAACTTATCTTGATCTGTAGCATTCGATGGTTTAGGTGTCAGAAGGGTGTACCTGTTGACCCCTTCCACCTTGTCCTTGGCTGTAATGAGAACATGACTTGGATAATCCCTGAACTCATATAATATTTGAGGACTTTGAGTGCATTTTCCTCAAAATCTTCTGCTTTGCTGCAGGTATGCTTGATTTTGAGCAACTGCCATACCAGTGCCTGATTTCTCTGTATGCTTACCTAGATTTAAGATGACAATTGCATATCTAAATTCTTCATGAAAAGAGCTTTTGTTCCAAGTACCAACATGCCTATAGTCTTAAGTCAGTGGTTCTGGCACTGCCTGGCAAGTCACCATAGTATGGAATGAGTTAAATGCTTAGGATGGGCTGATCTGAAGTGCAGATACATGTGGGTATCGGTGGGCTTCACATATAATATGGTATAAGCTTTGCGATCTGAGTCGATCCTGACTAAAGTGCCAGTAAAAAATTTTCTGTGTGGGAGAACTGAGAGGAGAACTTGAACTTGATTGTTCTCAGGACTTGAGTTTAAAAAAAGAGACAAAGTCTGTTAGTTAAGCGTATATGACAAGACTAGCATCTTGAAAGCTGAAGGACAGAATGCGACTGGTTTCGATCCAAATTGATCTCATCAGGCAATGAAGGAAACCGTCAAGTGGCCCGCAATATATATGCACGCGTGCCTTTGCCGTCGTCACGTAATACGTGTGAGTGTAATTACATGGAACAGCTACGTGCATCACTGTGGCATTGTTGTCACAGTGGAAAGGATTCAAAAGCATTTTTTGAATCTGTGATCTTTCCAAACATGGATAGATAGGTAGTCATGTGACACCAGCCAGGGTTAGGCGGTGCAAATTATATTGGACTGGAAGATTCAGGTGAATGATTTTCATCTGGATGCCCTGTGTGGGGTCAGAAGAAAAACAAGTCTGTTAGTTGTCTCTGTCCATAGGTCCAGATGCAAAGTATAATTTTTATGTTTGGAACGAGCGGGACTCGAACCTGCAACCGTTGGCATGTATATGTCATGTAATGTATATGTCATCCATGTATCTGTACTAGGCATGTGATTTTCATAAAAAATGTCAGAGTTTGTTTTCTTCTAACTCCGCCACGAAAACTTTAAGCAAGTCCTGAAAGTTGTATGGGCCTAACTTGAAACTGTAGCCTGGATGGATGGATGGATGGAGGGACAGCAGAGCAGACATCACGATCACACATGTACAAATTCTTTAACCTATGTTCAAATTATGGACATCAGAGCTAGAAAGAAACAATGAAGAAATGAAGTAAACCAACTGTTCCCTCATCCCTGTCTGACACTTCTCTTCAATGCACTATCTCACCTTAATCTATGACTACACATGTGCACATACACACACACATATATACTCTGTTCAAGATATTGCCATCTCTATATTCATATATATATATATATGCACGCATATATATATATATATATATATATATATATATATATATATATATATATATATATAGTTAAATTGATTGAAGACAATGTTAATATCAGTTGGCACTTAATTTATGATAGAACAACACTGTGCTTCATTTTGTTTCCTTTAATGACAACATTGTTATTTTCTTGCTGTAGTCATGTCCTTGTCAAAGTCAGGAATTAATTTCTTCATCAGTGCATGTCATCTCTTTTGAATTTAATCACCAAAAGTGTAATTTTTGAAAATATAAACCCTACGTGAAACCCAAACATGCCACGTTTCCTTGGCTCTTAATCTTTTGCTAGCAGGAAAACACAATCTCTACCTTATATCAGGTGCATGTTAACCCTTTCCCCCTTAAACCGGCCAAAACCGGCTGGTGGTCAAATGTCATCTGCTTTAGTGTTTTCAGCAAATTTCAAGAGTAATGAAAAGCAATTTTGACTGAGAATTGTAGCCAAGACCTATCAAGATCACATGCCCCAGGTCAACAACTTTCCTTGTCATGAGTTGAGCACTTAGTGCCCTACTCATGCCAAGGAAAGTTGTTGACTCAAGTGTCAATTCAAGGGGGAAAGGGTTAATATAGAGACAACCACGGCCTACATGTGGAATTCACTTTCCCAACAACTCATGGACCCTACCCCCTCCTCACTCCTTTCCTCCTCCCCCCCCCCCACCCCAAACTGCAACACCACCACCATCATAACTATTATTTACCTATCATTAGAATATAAAATGTTGAATGTACTTAGCCTTGTTTATCTGCATGTTGAATAGAGTATAACAACTACAATTAGGTGACATGCAAAAATGACACAAGAATATATCCTCTCACCAGCAACCACTCTGAGTGTCAGCTATAGGAGAACAATTTGAAACTAAAAAAGAAGATTTGCTTTAAAGCAAATCTGTCAGTGTGCGTTCAAAAGTTGTAAATATTAAATGCTACAACTTTTGTCCTTTGGTACTTCACATTCCATTAAGCTTATGGCATGATGAAAATTTCAAAGTCCAAATGACCTTGAACTTTGACCTTTGAAGGTCACATGTACATTACAAAAATGTGCAGTGTTGCAATATCTATAATTTTAGCCTGGCATGACTAAAATTGGATGAAAATTGACCAAGTGATGGCTAGATGAAAATTCAAAGGCCCAAATAACCATGACTTTTGACCTCAAGAGGTCACATGTAAATTATAAAAATGTGCAGTGTTACAATATCTCCTTTTCAAGCCCAAAATGAACCAAATCAGATGAAAATTAATGAAGGTTTTATTTAGAACAAAATTTCAAATGGCAAAATGACCTTGACCTTTGACCTTGAAAGGTCACATGGGATTTTTTAAAAAATACGCAGTGTTTCAATACCTGCAATTTGAGCCCAACATGATAAAAGTTGGATGTTAATTGACAGAGCTATGGCTGCATGAAAATTTCAAGGGTCCAAATGACCTTGATCTTTGATATTTAGAAGTCACATGTAAATTACAAAAATTTGCAGTCTTACAATATGTACAATTTGAGCCCAATATGCTCAAAATTGGATAAAAATTGAACAAGTTATGTCTGCAAGAAAATTTCAAATGGCAAAAAGGCTCTTGACCTTTAGAGGTCACATGTAAACTACAAAAATGTGCAGGGTACAAGTACATGGCTTCCTATTGATGTTCAACTGTATTTAAGCCTGCATCACCAGGGAAGGTATTATTCAGCTTGCATCACATGTGTGAGCAAGGATTGACCTACATCTAAATAAATTGATACACCCTCCAGACATCACAACAATTTCCATGCCTTCACATATTTGCACACAATTTAAGATTATGAAACATACTCATAAGAACAGAAACAATACAAAGTAATTATAGCCCACTGATGCACAGTACTTGATGGGTGTTGTTGTGACCCAGATACTTGACCTAGTGACCCAGTTTTATTTCATGGCACATATTTTTGCTTCATTTGTGGCTGAGAGAATTTTTGAAAAACCAAGTCAAACAAGAAAGATGTTCTAGCCCAGAGACATACAGTCCATGATTTTATCACTGTGACCCAAATCTTTGACCTAGTAACCTAGGTTTCTAAAATGAAACACCCCAAGTTGAGACCTACCTGGAGTCCATTCCTACCAAGTTTGCAGCAGATCTGGCCCATAATTACTTTAAGATTGCTTTTATATATTTGAACACATGGGTATCAATGCTTACTTGAACACTTTACTGATCGTTATGCAGTTAACAAAAAAAACTAATAATAAAAAAAAAATTTAAAAAAATAAAATAATAATAATAATAAATAAACTAAAAAAAATAGAAATCAGGAAATGTGAGCAGAACAAGGCCATGTAATATGCATTGGTCCTCATTTTGCCCATAAACCTTGCAAAGTTTCCAATTAATCTGACGAAAGATGTGAGACTAGTTGCGGATACAAGTTCAGCATAATGGACAGATGGGAGGCTGGACGTGGGGGATCATATATACCCCTGGGGGGTATAAAGACTTCTTTTGTGCAATCTATTTCCTGTGTGTTATTCCTTCCTGATTTATTACAAACAATACTATGCTATTAACAAATGTTAGCACAAAGATATTGATCAGATATTCCAGTCTTTGAAAGTCCTGCTTTTTCATGTCATGCAAACTCGGAGCCTGGCACTGATGGGTGTGTTCCCATTTCCTTGATGGCACCACTAAGACCAAGGTATTTGACTGAAGCATCCAGGACAACCATCAGGAGTAGCCATCATGGCATGCTATACCTGTCCTGACCATTTATTTTATGTGCACAGTTACATTCATCACATCCTTATGCCCCGTCTATGCCACCTATATATTCTCGTAACGTATACAAATCCATCCGTCTTGTTGCTATCTGTGATTAGCCAGGTCAATGCTGCCTCAAAATAACCCTAATGGCCTCCTTTCTTTTCATTATAGCTCAAACAGAGCACATCCTAGCCATGGGCACTCATTGTGTTTAATTTAAGAACATGACAGTAATTAATAGGGAGTTCCCACATTTAAGTATTTGTAACTTCCAGAATGCAAGGTTAAGAGAATCTGCCTTTAACTCTTTGAGTGCCAAGTTCTGCTGACTCAATAGCTTTCCTTGGCTCACTTTCAGGTGTCATCCGCCCAAAGTAGGCCAAGGAAAGTAGGCCCAAAGTAGGCAAAGGAAAGTAGCCCAAAGTAGGCCAAGGAAAGTAGGCCAGTGACCTGCACCGTGTTTATCCTTCTGGCTTTCTGATGGTAACTGTAGACCGGTTTCTCAATGAAAGGTCAATTTAGGAAGAATATGAATCTGATATCCTGTCAGAGTATATTGACTGTGGTGGAAAGTAGCACGGAAAGAGTTAATATTGCCAGCCAATGCACCCTCAACTGCAACTGTCGGTCACAAAATTATCATCTTCAAACATCTCTTGTTATTTATGCATGGTTTCACTTGCTCCATATCAGCAAATGCTTCATTTACCAATCTAATGTTAGTGACTGATAAGATACTTGTTGAATGAAAGAAAAGCTAAGCTTGTCCATCCACTTTCACTATGTTTGCCGAACATATGATATGAAACCAACTGGAAGTTTGTTGGCTTCAGTATTCAAGCTATAATGTCAATCCTCTTTGCCCACAAAGAATATATAAAAAATACATGTGATATCAATAACATTGCAGTACACAAAGGTCAAATGTTTGTCCTTCACATCCCTGGTGGAATGCTTTTAACCTTCCGCTGATATTGGTCCAATGATGAATTGTTGAATTTAGCTCCGATCCCTGTCAGAATTCTGTTCTGTACATAACTGGATGTGAATATGCTCACAACAGAACAATGATAGAAGAGCTGGTGTCCAGTGATGAGATTCGTGACCATGCCATTATATGACGAGATTTGCAATTGCACTATTTTGCAATCTCTCAAACCAGAGAGAGAGATACTGCCTTTAACAAGACAGCACAAAGCATATATGAAGCCTACACGGTGCCATGGTGTACCATGAGAAACACAAGATTCCAGTCTAACTCAGCGGGAGAAAAAGAAAAACTTATAAAAAAACTCCACTGTTTCTGCTTGATAGAGCTCTTATTGATTTAACTCTTGGAGGAGAACAAGTTCATCGTCAATGAAATCTAACACTCCTGTGAGAAAATGTTCTCCACCCCTGATGGAATCAAACAAATGAACGTTTCTATTTTCCAACATTGGAGTACACCCTTATGGATTGCAACAAACCTCTGTACATAACGTCTAATAAGAAAACCAATTTGGAATTCTGATTGCATCAAACATGAAGAAAATTCAGGTTAGGCCACAATAAATCTTACTGGGGATTGCTCTGGTGACGATTTCTACCTGGCGACTGGGTGGGTTACATGTACTTAACTCCCATTTATAACGGTTGCCTGGACTTTTGGAAGCTTTCCTCCTGCTGGTCAAAAAGTCATAAAACACTCAACAGTAACGTACATCACTGGCCCATGGGAGCCATCTTCAATCCTCTCCTGTTCAAATCACCCACAAGTGTTTGGATTAAAAACATCATTTGCTTCAATCTTTTCTCTGAACTTTTTCATTAACCCTTAAAGTGCTGATTTAAGACTGAGTCAACAGCTTCTCTTGGGACACTTTGCATGCACTTATTGCAAATTGTCCCTAGGAAAGCTGTTGACTAAGACTACTTTTGCTTTAGACTAGGCTTGCTGGTATTTGAATGAAAGGTAGCTTCATGAGGAATTTGAGAATCTTTTAACCATTATATGTTTAACTGTAATGAGAAAACGACTATAGCCATGATTAGCACTTTAAGAGTTCAGAAGACTTTATGAGTAATGTAAATACAGACCCACCAGGATGCCAGGCCTTTTGTCAACAGCTTTCTTCAGTACATGTTGAGTGCACTGAACTGAGGAAAGCTGTTGACTCAGTCTTACTGTAAGCCAGAGAGGGTTTAAAAATGGCCATCACGTCCACCATGATCCAGGACATGTCCAGGTATAATGGACATCATGCCACTCAGGATGCGACCAACAGAGCTTGATTTTGGTCAACTTCACATCAAAATCAAATACAAGTGCAAGCTGTTTGAATGACATCAGACACAAGGTCACTGTGTTCTCCAAATCAAGCTCTTTCTGAAAGACACTTGCATTTAACTTCAGTTCCAAAAACACCATGTTGCTCCCAGCTATTGTCTGAGCACTTACACAGTCACAGTCAAGTCTTGTACATGTATGAAGTCGGTGTGAATTTAATAACTTTGTTTTATTAATTAATTCATAAGCAACAGCAAGGATAAATACAAAGATGGGCCAACTTAATTTCCTCAAACAGACAAAAGGGAGCTTCCTGGAGCATGGGCAGTCATTTGGAATGATGCCACTTGCATCTCTGAATTGTGGATATTTTTCAAACTGGCATGCTTGGAGTACCAACAAACAGAACTTAAAATGTAAATTTACTGAATGAAAGACACGTTTTGCATCAAGTAATTGTGGAGACCATAAAAACAATATGGACTTTTCCAGTCAACTTTTATGCTAGTAGACTGGTGTCCCACCGGTTTTTCTTTACTAGAAAGAGAAAGACTGAAAAGATTACTCTATTCATAACAACTTTTGTTAAATGAAAGACTTGTAATGTGCCACTAGGTTCACACATGTTTGTAAGTAGTGTATGATCTGTTTTGTAGATCTTCATTAAGTTGCATTTCCACAGAACCTCCATCATAGTGAGACCAACTCGGAGGATCACTTGGACATGACCAACCCTGAACATTATCATATTTATTAAATACACCCAACGAACAACCATTAGACAGAAATTAACATGAAAAATTGATTACTTTATGCTTAAAATAAAAAACAATATTTAAATGATAAAGAGAACACAATCACGTAGGCCAGCTGGAACAATCTTTGCTACAGGAGTGTCAGTGACAACGGTGTCTGGCTGTGGGTGTGCTGATGCTGTCACTCATGACAACAGCGTCTGGCTGTGGGTGTGCTGATCCTGTCACTCATGACAACAGTGTCTGGCTGTGGGGGTTCTGATCCTGTCACTCGTGACAACAGTGCTTGGCTGTGGGTGTGCTAAAGTCTTCCAGCATGTCCAGGCGTATTTCATTAACAAAGTTTTGAATATGGGTTACCATGGTTGTTATTTGGAAATGGTTTCTGTAATTTATACACCACAAAATAGATTTACATTTAAATCTAACATTTTAAAGTTACAGTGAGCTATGAGAGAAATTAATTCACTCTCTGAGAGTGGATAAAAAGTTGTGACAAATTCTGCACATATGATGAGTCTCTTCCAATACCAGTGATGTTTCATTCTTGTGTGCTGGCCACAAAGAAATCATCAACTTATAAATGCTCAGTCTTGATTACAGAAACTAGGTTAATACACCAGTCCATTATCTAATTTGCAGTGGGTGCAATTATGCCTTTCATATGAGCTTCATGAGCATGACAAGGCCATTAACATATTCTTGATTGCAGCAACTAAAACATGCACATCTATAAACTAATTTGCCAAGTATTCATTACTAAATGAGCCCAAGGAGGAAGTAGACATTATGCTGTTTACCTTGCCCAAGTCATCCAAATTTTCTAAATCTTGCAGTGGGCCTGTCGGAAATGATTGGACAGTGCCAATGTACTTAAAGCTGGCAGTGGTAGCAGAATGGATTATTTCAGAGGCAGTTAGCATGCACGACTGCTGGAAAATGTGAGTATGTATTCAGTGTTAGCACTAGGGCTTTTTTCCCTGTGACCAGTTTGGCTAAAACACACACAGATTCACGGTTTAAGGCAAATGTGGACTTCCACAGCTTGCTGGGTGAGAACAGACATTATGCAGTTTTGGCACATGCTTCATGACGTTACATAATCAGCTTTCAATCAAGTTTGCCAATTTAACTGATGGTTGCAAAATTATGTTAGCTAAATTAAGTCTTTCTTAAATGACTGGGTATCTGGCTAATGAATAGTGCTAACCCTGATATACAGTTGTGTTAGTCTTTAGTGACCAACCTAATAGGTCCAGTGGTCTACAATAACAGGTTCAACACATGGAAGGGTCTAGACCTACAACATCTTCCTTGGATATGTTGCAATAGTCTTACAAGAGTTGAGACCACTGAACACAAGATGCATACACGTACAGTGAAACCTGATTATATCCATACTCAAATAGCTTACATATACAAATTTTGAAGCACTTTTTAAGTTTTGAAGTCAACTTCCATTACAATTTGACTCGTGTATCTGATATATTAAGGTATCTGACACATTTTTAGGGAGAGTTGGTGTCATTATACCAAGATGAACTGGACCAGGCAAAGGTCACAATGTTCAGTGGTGTGGGCATTATAACAAGGTTTCACTGTCTATAGTTGCCCATGTTCCAGGATGGCCTGTCTTTGCCTGTCTTGACTCAATGCTGCTGCTGTCAAATGGGCTATAAGGTTTCCAATGTGACATTACCTGGGAGAGGAAAGATACAAATTTACCTGGCATTAATGAAACGGTAGCTGAATCCCCATTCTTTTCATGAAACCCATGAAAAAAATATACTTTATGTCCTATTGGACACATAATATTACCCAATTATCCATGCCAGGAGCATAGACAAAACAAATAACTGATAAAAGCACAACCCATTATCATCTACCCAGGGGAAAATCATTATTCATCCCTTAGTCTCTTCCAACCCGTGAATAAATCCACGTACTCTGCAATAAACCACTGGCCACTTTCACGAAGGGCTGGTGTCAGTATCAGAGTAGTGCACTGCATCAACTTTTGACATAATAGCACATTTGTAAGAATATTGTTTACAGAAATGGGATGTGTTTCTCTCTACCCATTTTCAGTTCCTGATGAGCCCAGTGTAGTGGCGAAATGTGTAGAACTTTCACTCCACTCATCTGAAAAAAAAAAATTTTTTCAGTTTGGCTCCTAAGCTGCCAGGCACTTGCCTGATATTTTATATGGCATTACAGTCTGGGCTGCAACATCGAGGCAATCAAAGCTACAGGAGGTCCGTGCAGCAGGGAAGCAAGCAGGATCTGTTGATGAAAAACTCCACCGTTTATCAAAATTCCAGCAACTTGACGGAAGATTGCCTGTTTTCTTTGTTTCATTCACTTTTTGATACAAATCTCCCGGTCCAGGAGCCTTGGGGGGGGGGGGGGGAAGGCACACGCAGGTCAGTATGGCGACACTTATTTATACTTATTTATTTCTTACACTATGGCATGGATTTTAATGCAACACCTAATGTTATTAATGATGAGCTCAAGGTCAATGAGTTCATTCACTATTTGCATGGCTTCCGATGACTCCTGCTTGTCCCTTAGAGCAGCTAAATATGTAACAAATATTACCACACACACCCTATTGCATGCACAGTCCAGTGTGGTTACTAATGGATGAAATAATCAATGACCCACTGCAAGAAACACAGGACAGGATATTTGTTCAGGAACTTGTATGTCATATCGTAATTTCTATTTTAAAGCTAAGTTCTAGATAAAATTGGCTTGTATATCTCAGACTGTCATGCGACAAAATATGTTTAAACCAAAGCTAAATTCTCTGTCACATCATGACAGATTATAACCACACAAATGACATCTTATAGTGAACAGGATATGCTGATATCCAAAACCACATAGTTCACAACATGAACTTTTAACCTTATTATCTAATGTGTTTTCAAGCTGTCAACAATTTGAAGACCACAAAGCTAAGATATTAAGAGAAAAGATGAATGTAGCCTGCTTTCTATAAATCGTAAACATCGTACGCGGTCTTTACACATATGGCCTTGACACATCTGCACATGTGGCCTTTACACATCCACACATATGGCATTTATACATCTACACATATGGCCTTCACATCCACACATATGGCCTTTACACATCCACACATATGGTCTTTACATATCCACACATATGGCCTTTACGCATCTACATATATGGCATTTACACATCTACACATATGGTCTTTACACATCTACACATATGGCCTTTACACATCCACACATATGGCCTTTACACATCCACACATATGACCTTTACACATCTACACATATGGCCTTTACACATCTACACATATGGCCTTTACACATCCACACATAGGGCCTTTACACATCCACACATATGGCCTTTACACATTGTACATGTTTGGTACCACACAGTGTAGCCCTGTGACATGCCTTAGGCCCACCTTGTACTTTCATTCCCACTGAGTCATCTACTTCCAACATCAAGCTCCTGCACTTTTTGCTAGATTTCACCAAGCAAACACCAAGTTGACTATTATGAAGATTAAAAAGCTAACTAGGCAAACAATCCTGGCTTAATTGAGCTGTTAATTTCAATGGCATTTGCCTGAGTGAGTCAGATTATGGCCCTAATTGCACATTACTCAATAGGCCATTGTTGTAGTCTGCCCTCACAGAACACTTAATTTGTACACTGCCCTTTAAGTTGCTACTCAGAGAATTACATGTACACAAACTTGTCCAGGGACCTGCCCTTACAGCCAAAGGCCACCATCCTTTATACACTCTATATATTGCACTTGTTAATAAAAGTTTCAATATTTCACCGCCAGTGGTAATTGAGTGGTAATATGTTGTGTGCATTCATTCATAAGGTTACTATTTCACAGGAAACTGACATTGTGGCTTGTGCAAATGACAGAGAGTTTGATCAATGCAGCTGGTCTCTATAGACTTGCTGGGAGACACTGCTGTGTGCGGTGTGTACTCCATGCACTCATCAATGCCTTGCCACCATTTAACATTATACACAGATATCAAAGGGACGGGAAATATCAAACATGTTTATCCTCTTGCATTTGTTCATTGTTGATCTGGGCTATTTACAGGTATTTCTACCATAATCATGCCAAACCTGGCTGGCCTTCAAACAAATCAACAGTCAATAACTCACTTTGAGGAAAATACATCAGGCCTTTTAAACATCTACCTGTCCTTTTAGGTCAGTAAAATGTGTACATGTCTGTCATATAGCAGAAAGGTCAGGCTACATGTGTACTGCAGCCACTTAAACATTCTCACATCTTTGTTCTTAATGATGTGTCTGGATATTTTTCACAGTAACTTTTGAGGAAACCATTCTTATCCTTGTTTTCTCTTGGAAATAATTAACATGAGACATGAACTAGGGGTGAATGGACAGAACTGTTAAAAACAAACCAGTTTCATCGTCAAGACAAATATACTTCTCAAGAACAAATTAAATGCTGATCCTGTTGCAAAGATGGTGTGTGAATTTATAAATGTTTCCTTGAAAACTTTATTTGCCAACAAAACATGAAATTCTACACTTTACAAGAGAACTACACATAATACATGTACAAAGAAAAGGCCCTAATCACTCTTAATCTCTCTGATAACTCTGTCAACAATTATTATTAATGCAGCTTGTTCATTCCAAATTTATGCAGCATGAGGGAGTCTTTAACAGTCATTATACTACAATTCTCATCCAGAGTTTTTTCTTTCTTTCCTCCCTTTTCTTTTCTTTTAATTGTTTAAGACAAAGAAGTAAGAACATTTGGCTATCCCCAATACACATAATATTCAGACTGACACCAACAGAATGGACTGTAAATGGACACACTATAATTAGGTTTTCTCATGTTGAAATATTGAAATGTACACAGCTGCCTCTCAGTCTTACTGATTACCTATCACTGGGATATTCCCCTGGGCTGGCCCCTATTGAATCCCTCTGCTTCTATATGCATTCATAAAACAGACAGGTAATTATAAAATTCTTAATCTATTGATATCATATGCATACTTATGACATCCCATCTGTCAGAATGAATGAACAACTGCTGTATTGCATAACATGGACTTATGAGATCAAGTCCAATACTGACTGCAACATGAACCCTGCTACATGACAATTAGTTTAACCCTTTGAACAAACATGTAATCTACGTACACACACATAACAGAAATCTTTATAGACATTCATCTTGGATACAAGATATGGCCAGCAGGACCATAGAAATATGCAAGGAATACAAAATACCGACATATACCACAACAATAAATACCAATGCAACCAGTCAAACACGTAATATATATACGCATATACATAAACAATTAGCCAAGATTTAGTACCTGAGTCATTGTTGCTGAATTTGAAAGATTTAATTTACATTAATAAGTGCCTCTGGGCTATCTCTAGATTGCATTATTTTTATAAATTTTTCCATGTTGGTTAACAAATGAAATCCATTGTAGCAGTTGTTTAAATTTACAAATACATCTTCCCTTATGTTATTGTGCATGACACAATATAATATGACATGTCCTGCATTTTCAATTTTATCCATGTCACACATAAAACACCGTCTTTGCTCCAGTCATGTTTTTGGTCAGGTATAGCAGCCAGTTTCTATCGCCAAAGCCTGGGCGCTGATCTTCACTTCAGTAAGAGCTTGTCTTTTCATGACTTTGATAGAGCCGGTTAGATAGGACTCTGACTCAAATTTAGTTTTAACTTTACAATAATTTCGTAATTTGTGTTGGTTATTTTTACCAGATCCTCTAGTGTGGTTAAGCCACTGAGATTCGTAAGCATTCTGCAAAAGTTCTCTTAACCCTAGTGCTGCTGGCCCGTGTTTATACTGTCCAAAATGCAGGTTCAAAAAACAATTCAGCAGTACAATGGTTAAATTAGACACAGTACCGTTCCTGTTATGACCGCCAAAATTGTTCCATGTTTCTTGCCTACCAACACACTCTATTCTGCACAGTTTTCTAATAGATATGAGTAGACCAGTAAATTTTTGTCATAAATGTAGTTTTGTAGGTGTAATCAGTATTTTACTGATTTACACACAATTTCAGTTAGTAAGGGGTAGCAGCCAAGTTCACAAGTTTTACAGCTGAATTAGTAGCTTTTCTATGTACACCCAGTATATGTTGACAATATTTAGTGTGGGCGCTATATGAGTGTGCCATGGGCAACTGTTGACGAATCATGCTGATCGACTGCAACGTGTACCCTGCCAAATGACAAGTTTAACCCTTTGAACACATTCTAGGCACATGAGTGTGCCAGGGCCAGCTGTTGACTTATCAATTTGGAACGTAAA
The DNA here is from genome assembly GCA_964020975.1 of Hermodice carunculata. NCBI lineage: Eukaryota > Metazoa > Annelida > Polychaeta > Eunicida > Amphinomidae > Hermodice > Hermodice carunculata. The sequence goes on from OZ026619.1 coordinate 56,980,469, forward strand.
CCCTGCTAAATGAAATGTCTAACAATTTAAGCACATGCCAGTTAACATAAGTGTTCCAGGGATAGTTGTTGACTGACCATGCTGACTGCAACAGGTACCCACATAAATGACACGTTTAACTCAATATTTACATTCTGTGTACATTAGTGCACGAACTATGGGTTATTTTATGGTTCAAGAACAGCAAATGATACTTCCTGAGTGATAACAAGGGAAATAAGAATTTACATCTCAAGGAACCATGGAATAACTAATATATTCCATGTTAAAATACCCCCATACTGTGTCTTTTTTTTCAGTTTTTGCCTGCTGAAAATATGGTTGCCATAGTAACATGGGCTATGGAAGGAGGTTGACTAATCATCTATACTATTCTAAAAGAAACTGGGTCTTTCAAAACAAGGCCAACATCACCACAGTGCAATCAGGTCAAGAAATTGTGTCACAGATTCTGATTGGAACACAGACAGCTGAAAACACTAGACCTCAAACTTCCTTTGCTGGTGGTATAACATGAATCACTTAACATTTCCTACACTGGACGATTTCTGGTAGTTTTGATGGGAAAAAGTTTCATGCCAGTTGATGGATGTTAGTCCCTCAGGATTAACCAATCCCATAGCAGCAGTGGCATTAGTCCCCCAGGTTTAACCAATCCTGTAGCAGGGATGGCATTGGTCTCTCATGGATAACCAATGCCACCCCAGTGGTGGTGTAAGTCCCTCAGGGTTAGCCAATCCCATACCTGTCACAGCACTAGGTCCCTCAGGGTTAACCAATCTCATACCAGTTGCAGTAATAGGTCCCTCAGGGTTAACCAATCTCATACCAGTTGCAGTAATAGGTCCCTGAGGGTTAACCAATCCCATACCAGTTGCAGTAATAGGTCCCTGAGGGTTAACCAATCCCATACCAGTTGCAGTAATAGGTCCCTGAGGGTTAACCAATCCCATACCAGTTGCAGTAATAGGTCCCTGAGGGTTAACCAATCCCATACCAGTTGCAGTAATAGGTCCCTGAGGGTTAACCAATCCCATACCAGTTGCAGTAATAGGTCCCTGAGGGTTAACCAATCCCATACCAGTTGCAGTAATAGGTCCCTCAGGGTTAACCAATCTCATACCAGTAAAACTGTTAGGTCCTTCGGGGTTAAGCAATCCCATACCAAATATCCTTTCACACACACACACACACACACACACACACACACACACACACACACTACAAAACTACAAACAAACCCAAAAGTTTTTTTGTTTCAACTATCTACATGTCTGGTCTAAGACTATAGGCAAAGTTATGACTATTTTGGTATGAAGTAAATAAAAAATATTGCTTTAAAAGTCACAGTTTTACTGTAAATCCCATTATTTTCTATTTAACCATACAAATAACACTAAACATAGTCTTCACATGCTTTCATTACCAAGTTTAGTGAGGATTTGGGCAGTAATCTAGGAGACCTACATGTAAAATATAAATGAACTTGCACTAATATCACAGTATCAACAATGTTAATATGTACTCTCACTGCTCCCATAATTTCAAAAAATTATTACCAATTAGGAAATGACAGCAGCACCATCTATTTACTGACTTTGAAAGGGATCAAGTACAGGTACACTCCTACAAAGTTTTAAGATTATGTGTATGCTTTCAGAGAAGTTGGAAATTACAAAAAAACACATAGATTCATTCATAGCCAAAAATTGTAGCACTATCTGATCACAATACTTAAGGCCCTGGCTTACCCTGAGGTGTTCCCATGTACTTTTGAAGCAATTGGCCACATGGTTTTGAAGCCACATCGAAAAAAAAAAAGAAAAAAAAAAGGAACAAACAAGCTGAGAAAAAACCCAAATTCATAGGCTCATGATCTGTTGTACACATTTGGTACAGACCCACACAAAGTATACACCCACCACGTCTGTGTAGGATCCTGCCCACAGTTTTTGTGAAGTAAAAGAGGGGGGGGGGGGGTGTGGACAGATGGATGAGAGACAGACAGGTCAATAGAGCATAGGATCATCTGACTGACATTCAGCTTGCTGACAAGTCAGCTGAGCTGAAGTTATTCATCAGCAATAAATAAGCTCAAGTGTATGTGTGTGTGTGTATGGGGGGGTGGGGTGCATATGTACTTTGTATGCAAGCCAGAACACTAGAATAAATTATTTCTGTGCTAAATAACATTATAATGGACCTGGTCATATCCCAGGTACTACAAGAAGAACTGTACCTTAAGGCACATTATAATGGACCTGGTCATATCCCAGGTACTACAAGAAGAACTGTACCTTAAGGCACATTATAATGGATCTGGTCATATCCCAGGTACAGGTAAGAAGAACTGTACCTTAAGGCACATTATAATGGACCTGGTCATATCCCAGGTACTGGTCAGAACAACTGTGGCTTAAGGCACATTATAATGGATCTGGTTAGCAGTCTGTGGAAGAATTGTAAGTTAACACAAGTTGCAGACCATTTTTGTCCACTGCAAATTACAACCTGTCTGTCTCACTGCTATCTACCTGGCATCCCACACATATATGAAGTATGTTTTGCCTGTGAGAAAAGGCAATTACAGAACAACCATTGGCAAAGTCTTTCAAGGTAAAATAGTCACAAATGAATTATTCAACTTGATGTACAGTGAAACCTGTTTTGAGAGACCACCCCTACAGCAGGCCAAATAGTGGTCACATAAAGCAGGTGGTCTCTCAATGGAGTTGCGATAACATGGGAGAGTCGGCAAACGGGACTTTGGAAATATGGTCTTAAAAGGCAGGTGGTTTTACATTACAGTGGTCTCTCAAAACAGATTTCACTGTACATCTTTCAGTGCATTAGCATCACCTTGAGCTGAATGGTCACAAATAAATTATTCAACTTGAGGCACATATTTCTGTGTATTAGCATCACCTTGAACTGAACTTTCAAGTCAGCAGAAAACGCCGAAAACAGGCATCAATTATTGAGGCAATTTTGAGATGAATGAATTGTGAATTTGTCGCTGTGATGGTTCTGTATTGAAGGACTACTTTGATGAATCATTACTTGGCTTGAAAGGTCTACATACACAATGAATTCTACACTGCTTTCTCTTTGATGTCCCTGTACCTGTGGTGATAGACCACCTGATTTAAGAGGCCACTTACAGACCTACATCATGGTGCACCATCTTTCAATCAGGAGACTGGTGCACACGTAAAGCATCAAATGAACATACACGTACATGCACTCTATCCAAAATAATCTGCTCACAATGCAGTGTTTTAATATCAGAGGGTACTTGTGCTACAATTTACCCCTCCTTTCCTCCCCCTCCCCCACCCCCAATAAAAATATAAAATAATAATAATGATGATGATGACGACGACGATGATATAATAATAATAATAATAATAATAATGATAATAATAATAATAAACAAAAGATGAATATAAGCTTGCTGGTGCAAAACCTGGTCATTCCATTGTCAAATATTGCAAACAAAAGATCTTGGGTACCTGACACGCTGTAACCTTTTTGGATTTTGGAGGCTATTCTTTTACCATATGTCATTATGCTCCTCAAAATGTATGTCAACTTCCTGAAAAATATGTACAACGTTCCTCATCTTTAGGTCTGAGAACTTTAAATCCTGGAACAAGCTATATTTTATGTCACCTGTAGGCTTGTTAGGTTCCATAATTATGACGAAGTTTCCAATTTCTTTATCTATGTTTAGCTGTTTTGATTCACATTGGAACCATTATCTACAGATGCACTGTTATGTGAGACATCAGTCAATAAAAAACAATGCATCAAAACCTATAAATCCGACTTAACTGCACGCTAGTTTAAACTGTTAATGATCTGTCCCTGCACTTTGACATTGTTATTCTTCCTTGTGCATTAGTCGACATGGATGGTAGAAGAAAGTTGCAGCCAAGCTGTGTAAATACAGGGCATTATATACTAACTGTTTGTTTTAAATTACACGTAGGATAAATATTGGGACTTTTATTGATTACTATACATAAATACAAGTCACTGCTGAAAGCTTTGATTTGGTGACAGAGCTGCACTTTCCAGACCCTTAGATGTCAGTGATGAAGGCCTAGGTGTAAGGTAATAGTGACTGCCAGGCAGTACCAACAGTCCACTGATGCATGTACAGTGGTCCCTGTCTTGAGAGGCCACTCCAATGGGAAGTCACCTGGCTTGAAAGACCACTTTTAGCAGGTCCCTGCTATCTTTTCCATGTTACAGTACCTTTAAAGAGAGGCCACCTGTCTTCAGAGGCCACTTTTGGGCCTGCCCTTGTGATGGCCTCTGAAAACAGGGACTACTGTACAGGTAGGTACAAAATGTATGGAGGCAAAGTACACCTGGAAATCTGAGAAAGGGGAGCAATACCAGAGGCCCTACGTGTAACTTACTTCTGTTACCAAGTGAGGCAGACAGGTCAACGCATCTGCTCCTCGTATTGGGGGACAGTACCAAAGAGGCAGGGAGCTTTTGGAAGCAAAGAAAAGTAAGAGTGAACAAAGAGAAGTAAATGATGTCAGTCAGCTGGGCTTGCGTATGACATGGAAACCTTGTGAGTGCTTTTATATCACAAGGTTAAAGATCAATCGCTGGGATTCATGTACTTATTTTACACATTCCATCACAGATGGTCTGTCTGTACGTGTACACAAAACCAGGCAGGCCTACAGTGCAACCTTGTACATATTACATGTAAACCCTTTACAAAGTTTGACTTCCTGTAGCAACTGAGGCACAGATCTAGGCCTTCAGAATTTGTAGCCAAATCAGGAAATAAAACATTAATCACTGTAGAATTCAACTTGACTCTTATATAATTCGTGTTAAAATAAATTAGCCATTTGCTAATTTCTTTAGCCAAATGAATGGAACATTAGCATTTGGTTATTTGGCTAATGGCACCAATGGTCCAGGCTGCAATTAAAGACACTTCAATCTAAAGCATTGACTGATAGGTCCACCTTTACACATGTATACATAGATCCTCTGACCTTGAAAATGAGCTCAAGGACACCAAAGAGTCACCCAGTCTCCAGAAACATAATCTACCTATCTGTCTGTCTGTCTGTCTGTCTATCTATCTATTTTCTATTTCTATACTATATATTGTAAGAAAGAATCAAGGCATATGACAGTGTTTCAATGTTGTCCAAGCATCCCAGTGGTTTTAAAATACAATTTCTTCCAGAAGCAATCTTATGGTATCTTGGCTAATGATTTTCAAGTCTTAAGTTGAATGGAAAGATTCCTTTATTAATAAAACAGACCAGAAGTGGACGGAGACTAAAAATGACACCCAAAGAGGGAGGACGATATGGGGAGCATGCCCACCAGGAGTCACCATCAGTTCCACAGGAACTGAAAGATGGCGCCACAGGACCGTCAGGCTTTCAGGATCAAGTGAGTGAAACTCAACTTGATTTCTTGGGTATCATGCGCAGAAACAGAGGTCATGGCAATGGTGGTTGACAGGTAATGTTACTGAACTAATACTAATCATGCTAATATTTAAAACACCAGGAACAGTACAAATATGTTGTAGAAACTTTTGAAGTTATATACAATGTATGTTTTATATTGGTTTCAGTATTTTGTCTTTCTTTTAAACTTCACATCAATCCATATCAAACATTTATACCAGTTATCAGCTGAAAAAATTATTGTATCCAAGGACGCAGGACGCCAGAGCTCTCCTATTCAGCCATGGCAACTGTATACAACACCATAGTGAATGCATCTATGTAAAGAAAATTCCACTTGTACAATTTCAAGTGATATGATTGACTTTCTGGTGTCACCATGACATTCATATGGCTATGTCTTGTCATTTGACCTTACTTATAAACATGATAGGCATCTGATATTATACACGTATGATTGTATACCTCTTAATGCACACCAAGTCCCCGGCAAAAAATGAAACATGCCATCTGCACTGAATACCGTAGTTTACATGGTTTATTGCTATATTTATACACAAGTCATAGAGCCCTTAAAGTTGTGGTATAATTGTATTTGATAAAGACACTGTCAGTAAACAAGATGCTTTATATTCCACCTGGAATACATGTACATCAATCATCACAAACGTAAACAAGCAGAGTGGCTGATACATTGTGTTATGCCTTGCTTAAAGCAATGTCCAACTGAGCCAACAGCTTTTCTCGGTGCACACTGGGCGCAATGCGCCCGATGCACACCGAGAAAAGCTGTTAACCTTGGCTATTCTCTACGGAACTATAGGCATACTGGTACTTGAATGAAAGGTCTTTTTATGAGGAATACAAATCTGGGATCATAATGATAATTCAGACTAGTTTGACTTAAGTAGATGGACTTAAGACGTGATTGACACTGAAAGAGTTAATATATAACAGATACATACACATGTATCCTAACATAATAAAATAATACTCCATTGAGCACAAGGCTTTGTAGAATCTGTCTGCACTACAGGGGGGGAACTCAAATTTCATAATTGCTGCATAAACACATGTGTTTTGGGAACAAAGGAGGTTTTTGTGAAATATTGGATATACTATAATCATGAAAAATCTCCAAGATAAAATGACTTCAATCTTGTGCTATTACAATCTCAATACCTTTATCTACAAAAATGCAAAGTAATTTTTGATAAAAATGTTTGCCATTTTTACAAAGGTGATACAAATATGTATAGGAAAATGTCTTATTTTCTAAAATGGTAAACTTTGCAGAACTCTTAATATGAATTTAAAAGAGGACTGATTCTTCTCAAAGATCATTTCTTACAAAATATCTGATACACTTTCATTCTCAAGGATTTATGGAGTAAATTAGCTTTTGTTTGATTAAAATCAGATAATAAGGTTTAGAGATATATCTGCATAAAATGTCCATTTTGGTGTAGATGCCTATTATGGAAAGTTCATTGGTAACAGACTTAGACATGGAATGATGGTTTCTATATCACAGACTTGCATTACAATGATGCCCATCACAGCCATTAAATAATGACATGCATCTTAGAGATGACCACTGCTTGATACATTGACCAATAATAGACTCTTGATTAATTCACTCTGGTAAGTTAAGATGCCTCCACTATTACTAAATATGGCAAATTGGCAATACGAAGAAATAAGAGTGATTCGGGGTCCATGAACTAAACCAAGCAATTGCACGAGTTAGATCCCACGGGACATGACCAGACACTTGAGCTGATCCAATCTTCCAATAGACACAATAGCCACAAGATTCGTGTTCCTGATGAAGGTGCGTGGTTGCACACAATGAATGATGCCACACACCCAATGCCCCATTGTTAGTCGATAGTAATAACGTTAATAATTGACCACTGCCTAAAAGCAGAAGCAATTTTGGATGCAATCTACTGATATAATGACATTACCAAACCCTATTCACCTGCTTTCTGGCTGCTGCTGGCCACTGTTGACCTGTAAATAAACTCTTTATCAGCTAAACTTACTTCATATTTGTCCGTGCATGTCCACACTTTGTGGTGGGTATTCAGAACAATGTATAACAGAAATCTTAGAACATTGTAGGCCTACCCAGGATGTTTGCACGGACTGGACAAAATATGGCCTTTTTTTAATTGATTAAAAACTCACTGAGGTTACAGATTTTGTGTGTGTATGTTTCACCTTAACTACAGTACCCCCTTCTAACATTAGCAGCCACTGTCTTGTAATGCCTCTATGGACTAGGTAGACCACAGCCAGTATGGGACATTTCAACTTGATAATCTCCCTCAAGATACGCCACCCCAATTTTTTATAAGAACACTTTCCTTCAGAGGAAGGAAATTCCTTTTTCAAGATAACTTTTTTCCTGACAGTTGGAATGGCCACACAAGAAGTGGACTATGGTAGCTGCACATGCATGTATGACAGAAGCTAATTTCTGATTTCATCCCTGGACCCTAGCAAGTATCCTGGGTGGCATTCATATACCATTATGGCATAATAGCCAGAGTATGTCACCTGTAGGTGGCGACACAGGTAACTTCACATCAGTATCCACCTGCTACAGGTGGAGACACCTAGCTTATACATAAAACCTGCTTTCACTGCTTGAAAATGTCTTTGTGGTACAGGACACAAGTGCTGCCACCATGCAAAATAGTGCATCTGCATGCCCTACTCCAGGGTCACAGCCAGAATTTTTTTTTTTTTTTTGGGGGGGGGGGGGCATGAAATAACATCAATGGCCCCTGATGAGCATCAAAGGTGCAAAGGCAAGGTAGGGGGTCTAAGGGCATGCTACCCTGCAAAATTTTGATTTTTAGGATGTACAATACTGCATTTTGTGCCATTTTGGGGTATATTTTTCACACTCAAACATCTCAGGCCACAACATTTAATTGCGAAGAATTACAAGCAGCACTTCTGTTCAGAAAATTTACTATTTCTTGAGTCGTGTGTTCTCTTATCATGCCCAGAAAGTTGTTCTGTGTTGCCTTTGACAAATATGTTGCATTCTTTTAGCAGTCTCTATTTACCCTTTCATAGGCACATCTCATGCATCCAACCTGAGTTCCAAGTCAGCATGGAAGTAAACCTTGTTTGTACATGGATCTTGATTTGCCCAATCATCAAAATCAACACAGAGACAACCACTACCCTGCCTGCCACACAATTCCAAACACGACAGCACAGACTTAAGAATTTGTCTCGGACAATGTTTATGTACATGTTACATCAAGTTTCATGACCACAGCCATGCAACACTTTGTTGATCTTCTGTATTATAGAGTATTTTTCATGAATTGTATCTACTATGCTGTGTAGAAAGATCACCTGCTCCGTACTTTGCTCTAAAAAAAGAAAAAAAATATGAGCTAGCTGAAGGGGTGGATGGCAAGTGCTCCCAATGCCCCCCTGTGAATCCAGACCCGTACTCTACAGACTCAGTATGCCAGGGCTCAGGTAGCCACAACATGTATGTGTGGTTAGCTGATAACTTTGCTGAACTTGTAATCATGTTCTCATGGCACATTTGACCAGGTTAATTCCCTGCAAGCTGCTGCTTAATATTTGAGGGATACTCTATGTGTCATGTTTCTCTCATTTAGGTATAAAACATGACAAAATACTCTGTTCAGCTTGATAGAAATTTCTGACAGCATATTCAGCATTCAGACCCTCAGGTTAACAAGGTGATTAATGACACAGCAGTTTAATAGTTTTAAATTATCTAGCCACTTACGGCATAATAATAAATTTCAGGAATAAATCTCAATGTATGTTAAGTTCCTTATCTTTTCAAGGTATAGAAATCAGGCATGTTAATTCAATTTTTTTTCTTTTATTTATTTACGTTTATGTGCACAAAAAAAGCTCACCCTCAAGACAGAACGTCTGAGTTTCAGTTTCCTTGACAAATTTACGCGAGTCTCAATGTCAAGACCCAGTGGCTCTTGGCCATAAAACATGGCTGTAATTTTTGTCTTACATAGAAACAAGTGGCAGGAAGGTTATGTCCAAGGCAGCAGGTGGCTGCCTGTCACTTCACTGATGTAAAGGTTGTGCTTTTATCATTGTTTATAGTGACAGGCCACACCACTAGATAAGGGAAATGATTTCTTCTGGAGTAGGCCACTGGCTCTGGGCAGGTCTCCATCATGTGGCATCAATAACATACACTTACAATGTACATAGGTCTTATGCACTCTTCTTTGTACATAGCAACAAGTATACAGTGCCTCCACCCACCACCAAGGTTAACCTTGAAACACCTTCTACAATAAGTGTAGATTAAGCAGACCTTTTTCACTGTTTTCCACTGGCTGACATGTGTCCACTTCCACCAGCAGAAGTCAGTTTTCCATTGCCTGACAAGTGGGCACTTTAACCACACCTGTTTTCCACTTTCTGACAAGTGTGCAGTTGCACCACACTTAACCTTAAAGCACTGGTTTAAGACTGAGTCAACAGTTTTCCTTGGGGCACTTAAGTGCCCTGAGGAAAGCTGTTGACCAAGACTACTTGTTGCTTTTGACTACGCTTGCTGCTATTTGAATGAAAGGTATCTTCATGAGGAATTTGAATCTTTTAACCATTGTATTGTATTTGTGTCTTTTTGCCCAGAACCACTTCCTTGTAGTCAATACCCTATTCCGCAGTCCGAACTCTTTACTCTCCATAAGCTAACCTGTCCCTGTCTAACCTATATACATATGGAATTACTATTGTCCCTGCTGCACACGTTCCGCTGTAAAATTTTGACATAGGCTGTATCAGCCCAAATAAATTAAAGGGTCTTCAGCGGGTAATTACTCAACATGTTTTGGAGCCTTTTACCCGTACATGTCTCTCTGAGTAGCGGCTCCTTGTCTAAGCTAAATATTCAGCAAAGACAACCCACATAATAAAGAATAAATATGAACGTGGCAAATGATGAATTAGCTAAATGCGTGAAGTTTTGCTTATAAATGCAGAGCTTCATTATGAAAGAATAACTGTCAAACAAACCATAATTACTGAATTTGTATAGTACAGGTTCAGATAAGAACAATTTGACTTACCCCTGAACCAATATGTACCCTTTCTAGCTGGACAGCTTTTCCTAGGTAAACCACCCGCCAGTGTATAACTGAAGTGGAAACAAGCTGGGGCCTTATATTCAGTCCCAGTGATAGTAAAATAAACAGTTGCAACTAGACCACCTGTACAAACCAAGGGAAATCCCAACAAGGACTGCAACAATGCCCCGAGGAAAGCTGTTGACTAAGACTACTTGTATGCTTAATGGTCATGAGAAAATGACTAGAGTCGTGATTAGCACTTTAAGGGTTAACAGTTTTCCACAGCCGGACAAGTGTGCATTTGCACCAGCCACAGCATGACTCACCACACATCACACACAGGACTCACCACACATCAAACACAGGACTCACACACATCATACACAGGACTCACCACACATCATACACAGGACTCACCACACATCAAACACAGGACTCGCCACACATCATAAACAGGACTCGCCACACATCAAACACAGGACTCGCCACACATCAAACACAGGACTCACCACACATCATACACAGTACTCGCCACACATCAAACACAGGACTCACCACACATCAAACACAAGACTCACCACACATCAAACACAGGACTCACCACATATCATACACAGGACTCGCCAAACATCAAACAGTAAACTGGATAATTATCTTAATCATACTGTTTACTGGCATCTTTATGATTCATTTGAGCTCACAATTAAAACTGTATTCTACCAGTTTTTAAAATGTGTAATTTTTATTCATTTGTCATAATAAACCCGCTCCACCTGTAAATTATTGCCCTGATTACTGTGCCACACCATTGTGTCCTCTAGGAAGCTGACAGGGTCTCAGCTCCGTGAGGTGTCTTGACATGCTCCTGACTGGATAATGCTTTACAAGGATTGAGTAAAAACTCTTTCACCTCATCACAGTGAAATCAGCTTGAACAACACGTAATCTATATCTAATAATATTTTTCATGAAATTAAGAGTATTTCCTACATTATCAGGACCCTTCTATGTCCTCCATGACTATCTGTGCCTATCAGCTGTGCAGCACAGATATGACAGTAAGAGGCTGCCAATAGTTGGTATTTTCCATCAAACAATTTGAGAAAGTGAGCCAAATGGCTCTGTATAAATGAAATCTAGTGCGTAATGATTTCTCTTTCAGGTGGTTGAGTTGGCTCGTGGTGAACCACTGACGCAAGCAACAACAACATTATTGAGTTATCAGCAGCCAGGGAGTCAGGTCTTGTAAGTCTCTCGGGCATTCTGATACATATCTGTAGTTTTTCATCTCTCTCACTGCCTCCATATCCAATGATGATTGTGGAGCATGAAAAGATCTGCCCACTTCCTCAACCCTGCAGGACTTCCCCACAAAAAAAAAGTTCCGCCCTCAGCCCCTGCTTTGCACTCAGTCCCCTGTCAATCCTGTTATTATATTCAGTTAATAATAATTGGATATGGACGATCAGGCAGGTTTTACCACTATAACTGTACTTTAATTCCCCGTATCTACTGACAACTGTCAACAACAAAAATGAGTTCACACCAGCAGTGTATGTGCCTGGACACCCCACTAGTATTACTAATATACAGGCAGGAGCTGTAGTCCTGGAATGTGTGTGAACCTTCTATGAACTGCACTGTATAGTGAGAGGCAACCAGAGAATTCTCCTCATATTAAAACAAAAACAAAAAAAAGAAAAAGAAAGAAAGAAAAAATGAATACTCAGTGTATTTGCACTGCTGTAATCCATAGGAATCGACATCAAAATTTATCACTTTTGGCCTCCATGATGCCTGGTACACAGTCGTCTCTCATCTTATTGCTGTCAGGTCTCAGAACTTAGCAGAATCAAGATCCTGCCAGAACATGATTTGTGTGAGGCATGATGATTATGCATGCCCTTATCACCAATTGCTGCTCACTTTATAATAAGATATGTCGATTTTTTTCTTCTTCTAAAATCAGAGTGGCAACAAGGCCAGTGTTAATTACAAGTTCTGATTAATTATTGGCATTTATGGAAAAAAGTTAAACATGAATACGCAGGGTTTTTTTTTTTTTTTTTCGCAATGCATTTATTAACTGATTTACTGAACATAAATTACAAGGAAAGAACATTGTCTAAATAACACCAATCAAGTGCACGAACTCAAATCGCACATTACTTTGGAGAAGCTACCACTACATAGAGCAGGCAAGACTGTGAAATGTGAACTGGTTACCAGAATAATTAATTTGGTTATGCAGTCAGGTACCAGATTAATATGTTGGTCACAGGCTCTGTACCACAGTAATGATATATTGGCAACTGAGTGGGGCAGCAGAGGACATGCATGTACATGTAATATATTAGTTAGCACATGGATTTTTTTTCAAAAGTAACATGTTGACTGTGTAACCAGCACAAAGTACCATCAAGCATTTAGACCTATCAGCAGTACAACAGCTTCACACACAAGGTCATCGTCTACACTCCTCGTCTTATCTTGTACAAGGCCTTGGTGCACAAGAATCTCTCATATAAGCTGGACAAGAACTTTTGTGCAGCGTCCCCTAAATGTAGCTCTACTTACCCATGTCTCTTTCTTGCCAGCTGGGTCCACAAAGATGAGATGGGTAGTGGTCAGATAGAGCGTGCCTATCGCAGGGCGTCGAGTATTGAACCGGTCCAACAATCGTACACTTTCAACCTGCAAACAAACAAAATAGAACTGTATCCATGATGGTGCTTTAAAGCCCAGTTTATCATACCCTGTGACCACTGGCCACACTGCATTTGTTTATGCCATTGGTTTGCCTGCAGCACCTACCTTCATGCATTACTGGAAGGCCACTTCAGCTACAATTGGCTTTAAAATTATATCATTACAACTGAGAAATAAACATGACAAACATCCAGGTCGAATCATATGTTTGGATTCAGGACCCATTCTTTCATAAAATCCTAACTACCTATTGTCAATGAACCCATCTGGATTTCTCATCTGGTGTCTACCACAGGCAACATAGATCATCCATCTACACAGTAATACAACTTTTTTGTGGTAAAATTTATTCCATGTAGACCTACATGGTAACTATGTACACATGACAGTCATGCTGATTGAACTCACAGTGCACAGTTTGTGGTCATTCACTATTAAAACTTAACTCGTATTCTATTGACTGCCTTGCCATACATGTATGAATATGGAATGCATATACAGTGAAACCTCCCTATACTATACGCCCTTGGTACCAGTGTTCTGTATATAGCAGTTTTCAGTATTGGGAGGTTTGTTTTTAATGAAAATACACAATTAGGACCCAGAAAAAGTGTTCACTGTATTCAGGAGGTGTTCAGTAAGGGAGTTTTCACAGTGACTGTATCTGTACATGTATGAATATATAAAAAGTCCAATATAAACTTCGATTTATGATTGACTGTTAAATACTTTTACATGTATATCTGTGAATACACATGTACATGTATGGGTATTGAATTAAATACATATACATGTACATGTATATGTATAAATTAGGGGTTTGATTACGTTTGTTGATGTTGGGCCTCTCATTATGCCCGAGTTGGTAGTGTAAGCAGAGTGATCGGTGTGGGACATCAGAAGGACACAGACAATGGCTCAGACAGTCACCCTGGGTGTAATGAAGGGCCCAACATCAACAATCTAATCAAACCTTATTCTATCACGACACCTTTCTTTTTGGTGTCTACATCGGCCTAACTGTAGGCATAAATGACACATACAAGCCACTGCTTTGTTGTGAAAAAAGTGCACATCATACAGTAATACATGCAGATAAATGAGTGAAGGGACAACATTTACATCACAACAGTCTTGTTGATAGGCCTAACTTACAGCTGAACAACTGTTAGACCAAGTGGGACTTTTTGATCTAGGCCTATTTCCACCTGAAACACACTTTCCCCGCAGTAAATTATGATATCCAACCCTGCAAAAATTATGAGAAGGCACAGCCATGTTTGTTTACAATCAACTGCACTGTCTGATCACTATGCACAGGAACTGGGGCATAAATAGGCGATCATGGATGGATTTTAATCATGGGCAAATTAACATTGCAAGACTAGATACTAGTCAAGACAGAATATGGACTATGTCTGCACATGTACATACAATATGTACACGCACGCACCAATATGGAATGTCTACATGTACATTGAGCAGTTGACACAGAACAATATAGAATGTCTGTAAATGTATGATTATGTAATGTCTACGCGTGTACATTTCTCAATTTGTAACGTCTTAAATACATGTACATTACCAACAGTGACATGCAATATGTTCTTTAAAACTTGCACATCAATCTTCTGAGAACTACTTATCCTGTGGGGGAAAAAAAACAAAGCTTCTAGTTATAATGTGTCCTGTGGAAACAAAAAACAGGTCTAAATGCAAAGAAAATGAAGGCCTTTGACTTGCCAAAGCACCTGTCCCAATGATCAGCAATACAGGTTACAATCATCATGATCATGATAATAGTACAGAAGGGTGCCGCATGTTAGTACTGCATGTATTTAGGAGTCCAGGACTCTGAAACTCCTAATGTTTCTGTTTGCTGCTTCCAGGAAACCATTTCCCATTAATGGAATGCCTGTGTGTTTGTGTCACATGCACATATCTATCACATTGATGAGCCAAAGCCTCCATCAATACATGTACCCATAATCTGTCAGCTAAGTTCTATACTCTTCATGTCTGCTCCTGTCACCAAATCTGATCAGGCACATGATGTAACTTTTGAGAGGATTTTCATATGCAGTACATGTACATGTACTTATAAACCTGACTGTAAGTTGACTTAAAATATATCATTGTGACTTTGATGACCAAGCATTGAAAAAATATAACAATTCTGTATTTACCTGGTGGGATAGCATCACATAATATTCAAGCAAAATCCAATCAAACCATTCTTGAGATATTGCACCCACCCCCACCCCCAACCAAAAAACAAAAAAACAAAAAAACATGATACTAGATGATACATCTTTCATCATCTTACAATGGAAGCACAACAGCAGAAGAAGAAGACGTCAGTCCGGAAATTAAATGAACAGACAGGTAGGTGTACATGACCCCTCTCATCACTGCCTGCAGCAGTTACACTGCCATTCCTGCAGTACCTTTGTGTGTACTATACGCAAGCTTTGTGGGTTGGTAATCCCTGCCAGCAGTGCATAGCCCATACGGCTTTACCACAGTCTGTCCATGTAGTCAAAATGTCACTTTAGAAATGGAGAACCTACAGGGGCAGAAAACGCAAATACCCATAACATTGAAATGTCACTAACTAGCGAAAAAAAAAGTTGAGGCTAGCATAGTGTCTGACTGGCAAAACAAGTTAACCCTTCTGCCCTTATATAAACCAATACCAGCTTGTGTGGTGGTCAAATATAGTCTGCTTCAATGTTTTTTAAGAATTTCAACAGCAATGAAAAACAGCTTGAATGAGTTTGTAGATGACACCTACACGTATTAAGGGTGTAACATGCCCCAGCTGAATAGTTTTTCACTAGGGTGGGTTGGGTGCAAACATCTAACCCATGTAAAGGAAACTGTTGGTCTAGTTTAATTTCAGTCTCAGTAATTTAGGGGGTTAAAAGTTTATATGTATTTTCTAAGATGAAAAGTGCGGGTCCTCATGTTTTTAAACGTAAGATGACCACATACCTTTCAACTCTCTCGATTTTGGCAGACTCCCAATTGGGGGACTCTCAAAGTTGTTAAAATGAGGCAATTTGGAGACAAAATGGCCCCCTTTCTTTTTACCAGAATTTTCTGACTGAAAACATTTGGGCTGGCTACCTATGTGACCATTTTGCACTAAAACTAGCCATAACTGGCTGGATGTCAAGTGTTTTTGCTTCAATTTTATTGTCTATATCCTATAAAGGCAATCTGAATTAAAATTGCAGACAAGACAGAGCCAGAGAGTAGGCCCTGGGTCAGTACTTTCCTGGGTGCAGGTTGGCACTGAGGGCAGCAATTGATTCAGTCTCATTTCAGACCAAGGAAGCACAGAGTTGGTCCCAGTGAGAGATTGGTGACTGCACCCTTTTGGGCATGACCAGGGTTAGTTTGTTATCAAACAGCCCTGATCTTAAATATCCCTAGACTCTTGGTTGCATTATTTATCTAAACGTGCTACCTTGAACAGATGTATTACATGAAATTAATTAATATTACCTTATTATAGACACAAACAACTGACAATGATGGTTCTGTGACCAGTTTGTAATTATTATAAAAGGGAAAACAACTGATCTCAATCAGGAGCATATTCAAATGTGACCACACCCCTCCCCACTTTCTGCTTTCAAGACCTCCTCCAATTGTATTTGTGTCTTTTTGTCCAGAACAACTACCTAGAAGTCATTACCCCTATTCCACAGTCTGAACTTTATACTCTCCATAAGCTAACCTGTCCCTGTCTAACCTATATACATATGGAAGTACTATTGTCCATATTGCACAAGTTCTTCTCTAGAATTTTGACATAGGCTGTATTAATCCAAACAAATTAAAGGGTCTTCAGTGGGTAACTACTTACAACATGTTTCAGAGCCTATACCCGTACATGTCTCTCTGAGTAGCGGCTCCTTGTCTATGCTAAATATTCAGCAAAGACAACCCATGTAATAATAAATAAATATGAATGTGGCAAATGATGAATTAGCTAAATGCGTGAAGGTTTGTTTATAAATGCAGAGCTTCATTATGAAAGAAGAATACCTGTCAAACAAAACATAGTTACTAAATTTGTATAGTACAAGTTCAGGTAAATGAGCAATTGCCAACAAGCAGCTTTGAAGGCAAGTGTACATGGATATATCTGTATGTGAAAAAGTAGGCCTACAATAATGCCCTTAACAAATATTTTGAGAGCTTAGAAATTTGGAATAAAGTGGAGTGCAATACAAACCTTTTGAAATCCACTTGCCAATTCTGGCGACCAGGATTACACAATATTTCATGCCACTTTCTAAGAGGTAAGACAGCCAGCAAATGGATCATCACATTAACTCATTCCATATTATGGTGACAGGCCTTGGTCAGTGCCGGAACCACTGACTTAAGAATATAGTCATGTCGGTACTTGAATGAAAGCTCTTTTCATGAAGAATTTAAATGTGCAATTGTCATCTTAAATCTAGGTAAGTATACGGAAAAATCAGGAACCGGTATGGAGTCAGTTAACAGAGATAGTAAATAGGAAAATGAAACCCTGACAATATATGTTCAAAACTAATGTATTTAAACAACAGCGAGAGGTCATCATTCCTATGCACAATTGCAAGGCACCAGATGTTCTCGCAATACATGGAAATTTGCATACTTGGAGAAATAATTATGGATGTTGGGTGCTACTTATTACAGGTTCCCACACATTGAATGATGCACAAGGCTCAAGGTGGCTTGACCAAACTTGGCAACAATATTGTGAGTAGTGTTAATTATTTGTTATTTAACAGCTTTGACATTAAAATATCCCCAGGCTTTTGTTTTCCATATGGCCAGTTAATTTATAAGGTCAGTCATGCACACAATCACTGCACTAAGGTGGCCAGAGTTGGTAACTGGATTTCTGAAAGGTCTATATTAGGCACCTATGGCCAGAGCATAATTTTATAACCATAAGTACATCATGAAGCAAAACATGAGCTATGTGTGTTGCTTGAACTCTCTACATATATAACAGAAACAGATGTTTTTTCTTTGTAAAAGATATAAATGATAAGAATAGAACAGAATGCACTGCATTTGTTCTCTCCCACTCTGTTATCTGATTACCAAGGTGCTACAAAAGAAGCAAAATTCCTGAACACAGTCCAAGACAGCTTTTCTTGCTCAGTCTGCACAGACATTGTCCCAGGTATTGTTTGTCAGAGAATTACAGGAAATAAACAAGTAAGCAGATGCCAATACCAATCACCTTTAACTCCACCTTTAACTCTTTAAGCGCCAAATTTTGGACTGAGTCAACATTTTTGAGCTGTTGACTCAGTCAAAAAAAGCTGTTGACTTGGGACATTCTCTCTGGAACTATAGGCTTACTGGTGCTTGCATGAAAGGTCTTTTTATCATGCTTATGAGGGGTATGAATCTGAGATCCTGATGATAATTCACACTAGTTTGACTTACGTAGATTGACTTTAGACGTGATTGGTACTGAGAGAGATAAACAGTGAGAATTCAATGCAAAAATGGCCTCATTTAGCGTCTTTTATCAGGGAATCAATGTATTTTTCACTTTGATAATGCACCATGTAAAGGATGAAATTCGCAAAGAGTCACGTGCAAGCACATTCTTCAACGCAATCCATATTCATTGCATGAATAGGTGGCTGACGTTTTTATCAGTCTATTTTCATAAGAGTTGCAAAAAATGACTAAGCTACGGACTCCTTTAATATGTGCACTCACTGTAGCAGGTAGGCATAGGGAAAATCATTTTAACTTTCATCACCTGATTCACCATTAAAAAGGGGAAAAAACAGCAAAAACAATCAGCAGGCTGAGGAGTTACAGCCACACAGATGTTCCCATTATCCTCTTTCTATGCATAACACACCAGGGCCATACTCAACCATGATCCCAGCCAAGTCGCTGCCAAGCAGGTTGGCAATGGAGTGGTTGGACCGGGCAGACAAGTTTAACAGCAGTATGTCTAGCCACTTAATGCTCTGTTTGTCCAGGGAAACAGTGGCTATAGATTTCCAATAATCTCTCCAGTCTCTACAATCGCAGCTTTAAACCGGCCAGAAAATTCCATGGCCGACTCTACATAGCTTACATGCGGGCTTTCTTTGCCCGATCCTGATTGGGAATGCCATCAGTTGTTGAACTCTGCCTCACCTTGACAAGAACATGACTGCACCATTCTATGAAAAATTTGTTCCATCAACTTTGGTATTGGAAGCAGGCACACCTTAAAATGGATGATGCATTTCTGACAAAGATATTGGATAACAATACATCTCTTCCAGTTTCTTAATGCTCTGATGACCTTCTCAAGATTCTGCAGTCAGGTTGGGGATAACTTTTATGCCAAATCAAGTTTGCTGACACACAGCAATATTGCTACTCTAACTGCACTTTTGTGTTTTAACTTTTATTTTACCCCCACCCCCACCCCTCCTCCAAGGAAAACTATGCATACTTTCAATGCAAAGTGTTGACTGAAGGGTTGGCCATATGGAGATATCGCAGTAATGAGCCCTAACAAACACATGATTAGGCTACCTTTTGCTTAAATTAGGTCATGGTGACACCAAAATCTGATCAGTTCATCTTGGCATGCTATATAAGCAAACTGCCAAATTTGAGCAAAATAGATTGTAGCATTCCGGAGATATTGTGGTAACGAGCCCTAATGAGATGTAATAAGGCTGCCATTTGCTCAAGTTAGGTCATGGTGACACCAAAATCTAATCAGTTCATCTTGGCATGCTGGATCATACTGCCAAATTTGAGAAAAAATATATATAGGAATATTCAGGAGATATTGTGGTAACCAGCCTTAACAAGCATGTAATTAGGCTGCCATTTGCTCAAATTAGGTCATGGTGACACCAAAATCTAATCAGTTCATCTTGCTGAGAAGATAAGCATATTACCAAATTTGAGCAAAATACATGGAGGCATTCTGTAGATATCACAGTAACAAGAATGTGCACATCTGGTCAGACATTCAGACAGGTGGAGAACCCGAAAACATAAAGGGTCCCCCCATGGGGCAGACCCTTGATAAAAAATGCAATGCTGCCTGCACAATTGGCCTGCCCAATGTCAAAACTTAATGTCAAAGTACATGTACATGTAAGTTGATGAATCTTTGGTGAAAAATGGCAGACAATGTAGCCTACTTCTGATAAGCTCAATGTCATTGGAACAGTGACATAGATTTCCACGTATTTTGTGTTGGGTTCTTTCTGTCTTCCCCAGCACAGCAAACTCTGAAACTTTCAAATATACAGTTCTACGTGGAAAATATAATGCCAGAAAACTTGAGACAAAATATGGCATACATGTGCAGGTTGGCTAATGTGACCCCCATCCACCACAGAAGCTCCAGGGCAAACAAGCCATCCTGCTCTGGCAGTCTCCTGGCAGGTGACACAATGAACCTGCTGATTCAAGTCATGTGACCCACCCACACCTCTGCTAAGTGCCACTGGCTGCGAGAATTAAACAATAATTAGCTGAGGTCAATTGTACCCTTCACTCGAAATTGACCCAGTATCAGCACCTGATGCCACTATTCTACAGGAAAAAACACCTGCTCCATAACCAAGAAAGCAGAGCCGTATAGTTGACATAGGCGTAGAGAATTCCAAGGCAGCTTGTCCACATTATGATTGAATTCAATAGAGTATTACTGTGCTTGACCAGCAGAGACACAGAAGCCCGTGTACTTGGGACAGCTGGACTGAGCCTCATGTCCACCTGCTTGAAACTTAATACAGCCATCACAAGCTGCCAAGGAATAAACCATACTGGAATCAATGTCAGGGACCAAGTAGCATTGATCCAGCATGGAAAGTTACTTTGCAAGGGCTATCCTACAGGCAGCTAGTCTTACGGGATGTGGACAAGTGGCGGTAAGAACTGCATGAGGATCATGCTGGTACATGAAGTGCATTCCAAATCACGAACACAGCTGTTACTTTAGGACAAAGCAGTTTACCTGGAATGAGAATTACAGTGCACCCTCTTTGTAACACTGGTGTGGGGTCTGCTGAGTAGACCGTGTTACCGTAAAACCACCTTATAACAGAGGGATTTCTACTATAGAACTGATGGGAAAAGCACTTGAATGGTAGCCACCTGTTATACTAGAATCTGCCTTGTCATGCGGGGTGTTATCAAGACAGAGCACTGTATTTGAAAGAGTTTCAGATTCCCATAAAAACCAGCAGGACCATAGGAGATGGTCAACTGCAGATGTTTGACTCACCTCATACATGAATGCATTCAATTACACAATACATGCATGGCTTTAGATGGTGTTCCATATTGTGATATGAACAGCAAAATGCATGGACAGTAAGATCTGAGGTTACGGCAGTTGACAAGGCTGGTTCTCAAAATGCAGGTTACATAAAAATATATTAAAAATATGGTGAATATAACCTGAAAACACACCCTTAAATAGAGTGGTCTTGTTTCATACGGAGGCCCTTTATATTACAGGTCCATGCTATATCTGTGGTGCCCACCATCCTATAGTGATAACAAAGTGTCTTCATTTGTGTACATGTAATCTGCATCTAGTGTTTCATGATGTTACAGCAGAAATACAACAGAGCAGTTTCTGAGACACCCTGCAAACACTTGCTGCAGAATGAAAATAAAGGTCTCTTGCACCCAAGCTCTCTATGCCCCAAGCACCACCACTACCCGCGTGTCTGTACTTGGGAGGACATGTACATGCACCAAGTTCTGTCCAACCTCATTTTGGCAGGCAGAAAGACACATAATTTATGTGGCTGGAGTTCACATCATGGAAATCAATGAAGCATGTAATGTGGCCATCACAGACCTGCTGTTTTTTTTTCTTCTTCTTTTCAACCTCCAATCAATAGCTAATAATAGATATATCATAGTTCATGTCAGATTCAAAATTTCTGCGGTGATAAGCGGCATGTTCATTTACAGTGTTTGGAAAATATCATTACAGAACTCTCTGAACTCTCTTGAGAGATCAATCTCAAAGCCATCGATTCAAGGCTTTCTTGATACAGGTACACCACTGGTGCCTGGGACAAACATCAGCTCTCATGAAAAACTTTTGAAAGCCACCATTTCCCACACATACATGTACACACTTCCTTCTATTTCATTGTCAGTTTTACCTCTGAAATATACAAGATCACCTGCTGTACATAAAAGACAAATCTGCAATTCGAAAATTTGGTTTCGAGTAGCAGGCACTGCAGATAGTCTGTAAACTCACATGGAACATACACCACAAGGACCCAATTCAGTAAATTTACAATGAACAGATACGAGGATCCAGCGTGTGTATTTTGTGTATTCTGGCAAGGAAGAACCTTGACAGGAAGGAAAGTTTGCACAAGAGGCTGTGTAGCCTTCCACATAATTTATCATTGTATTATAAGCTGGCACAGTATCATTCAGATCCCAAGAAAGTCCATGACGAAAGCCCTAGCATACATGTATGCTGACTATTAGCAGTATCACTATACAATAACATTGATTCCTTGTTATACAAATGTCTAGGTACAGAACCACTGTTTCCCCCCACAGACTTACACAATGGCCTTAGCCTCAGAAATAAATGTTCACAAATTTTAAGCTATTTTCTCTTTGCGTCATTTGACACATACATGTATATCTTAGATTTACATCATATCGAAAAATGACCAGAGCAGAGTGGTCACTGTCATGAGAATCCCCTGTTGTGAAAGACTACCTTCTCATGAGAGACCACTTTACACATTCTCAAGTCCTACACTTCCTACTCTGCTTGCCCTGAAAGACACTTGACCAGTTTCTGCTGCAGCAGGGATAGTATTCAGTAAAAGTGGCCACTGTAATCACAATCTAACCATGACTGTCATCAAAATATCATCCACTGTGTGAACAGCTCTGTCTCAATACACTATCCCATATTCCTAACCTGATCCTGACTGGCTGAACTGGTGTTACGGTACCTATATAATCATCACTTTAGATGTGTTCAACAGTGACTCAGCTTGGATCAGTCTCATACATTATATATACCCAGTACAGTATATTTGTGTTCCATCAATTCAAGGTTTGCATGCAGTAAACAATGCCTGGGTACAACACAGAATCACAACCTATGACATCTCCCAAGCATACAAAGAACCTCCATTTGATAATCACAGCAAATGCTCCTCTGGTATCTATACTTGTCATATTTCTTGTCAATGTATCATTATGGTACATTCCAGGTGATACAATTGTATATTGCAAATGTAAATGTTGCCAATAGGTGCTGAATGTATATAACATGAGAAGTACAAATGTACTTCAGTGCTGGTACTTACATATTTTACACACGTAAGTTATTATGTCTTCTTTTCTTTTTGGTATGTCAGGCATTTAACTGCAATTTTAATGTCAATATTTTGAAAATAGTTCATGTGTTGATATAGAGAATCCTACATGGCTGACAGTGAGTTACCATTTTTCTCTCACAAAGGGGTCGCTGTTGGTTGGGAAAATCATGAGTGACTGAAGGTCACGTGTGATTCTCCCCACCAATAGTGATTGCGAGTGAGAGAAAAAATAGTAACTCACTCTCCAGCCATGTAAGATTTTATCTATTCTATGTTTAAGGACAGGTAAGACACCAAAAATAAATCCCACTTTAGTCAATCCTAGCTAAAACTCTATTTGTGTTAGGATAACATATCATATATGTGTGTAATCGTCATACTTCAAAGAATTTATATGGCCCGTATTTGGGTGTCTGTGATGTTAATTGTTGAATAAACAATTGAAAGTTGACCGCAAAGCATCCACTCCATAAATGTCGATATAAGTCACTAATTATTTGTGACAAAATCATAATTACACTTGCATCTTAATCCTGACATATTGGCAACAAAAAACGATCCAGCGATTTTTTATGTTTGGTTTCGTTTTTCTGTTATCCATCCTCAAAG
This sequence comes from Hermodice carunculata, assembly GCA_964020975.1. Classification (NCBI taxonomy): domain Eukaryota; kingdom Metazoa; phylum Annelida; class Polychaeta; order Eunicida; family Amphinomidae; genus Hermodice; species Hermodice carunculata. The sequence goes on from OZ026619.1 coordinate 57,004,724, forward strand.
TTTGACGTTTCAATTTTCCCTTTGATTTTCAGGATGTTCGTTTTCTTCATTTCATAGAAAAAGAACGAAGCAAAATTTTGAAAATCGCTGAATCGTTTTTGCAGTTCAGACATTACAGAATCAAAAGCCGTTAACCGGATTAAATTTCCCCCAGCCGTTTTCTTGGAATAACCATTCTTAGGTGGGGTTCTCGTCCTATTATCCTTTCTGAGAAAACAAGCTTCAAAGGCCTTTGATGTTGATCATTTGCCTCTGAAACAATACCATTTGGTCAAGTTGTGCTGATATTTATACAAAACGTAGAAAACATCGTCCCTTAACATTTGGGGAGGTTGTCAATCAATTTTTGGCCAATCACATGAATAAAAGAGCCTTTGAAGTACAGAAAGCATCATTCAGCAATCTGTCAAACGGCGACAACGACAGTGTGGTTTCAAAGCGTGACGTCACGGAGGCGGCCCTTCGGGCCCCGTGACCTCCAGCCTGGCAACGAAAATTGTGTTGCCTTGCTTCGGTGGGCGTCCTATGGCCGCTCGTGGTCTGTGCACGGATGCGGGTTTGGTCTTCCGCCCCGTACCTCTTCATCCCGTTTTTAGGGATAGAATTTTATTGTATTTACTCCTATCTGTATACTTTATGTAGTTAGCTTGTTAGACTTGTCTGTACACTTTACTTAGTTAGCTATTTTGTAGTTATTTTGTCAATGAGTTTCGTTTCTCTTTCCAACCTGAATTTTGTAACGTTATTTTGTGTGTTTTCTCTGCTGTTCACATTTTTGCTTATTTCGATGTGTTTATTTGTACTTTTATTTCCTCATCCCTGGGTTTCGATAAAATATCATGTACGTGGGTTTTGTTGATTAGAGTGTCAGTTTTTTTCCCCCGCCTGTCTTTGGTGTGCAGGACCACTGGGGTAATCCATCGCGGCACGGCCTTTGAAGGGACATCGTCAGACGATTGCCGCTCCTCTTGAACATTTAAAGTCTCCCTTTGTTAGAACACAAAACAAGCAAGATAACTATAAAGTAAACCAATAAGGCTGTGATAGCATGTTTGCATCTTTTCCCTGCCCACAAACATACTTTCGGCATGTTGCCTTGTTTCACATTGCCGCCCTGATACCTCTCTCCTTTTGCCATGGGCCGTTGCTACCTGCAGCCACGTGACAGGCTGTAAAGTATGATTGACGGGTGGCATTGTCCCGTTTGGCGGCTGAAAACCAAAATAATGACACACGGACGTTCGGATGTCCACATGCTTGTGTGGTTTTTGGCGTTTTTCTCATATTTCTACTTTAGTTAAAAGCTTGAAATTTTGACAACTAATAGAAATGACATTCATCTTGTAAAAACCGTTAAAATCTCAAAATCGGCCATGCAAAGGTTTTTGGTGTCTTACCAGTCCTTAATTGGGTATTCATTGCAAAAAAGTATGCCGTAGGCCTACTTTCAATGCTGACCTGGTGTGCCATGTTTGTTTACATGTGTCCTACTTGTTCCATGTCATGTGATATCATCTAATGAAATATCCCTCGCACACATTTGATTTTGTCGGTAATGTTCATGCACTATGTCACTGATGTAGGTGCTTCACAATTTATTTGTAACAATGTTTAGGTCATGTGATCTACAATGAGTTACTACTTTTGAATTTCACTGTAGAAAATGATAGTTCACTCCCAAACAAACATAGAGTAAATGATATTTCATTTTTATTTTCAGTGTCATCAGTGAACTAAGCATAAATAAAAAATATAATGAAAGTACATTTAAGTGAATTTATAGTACATGCAGCTGATGCACCAATGCAGAAGCCTTGCAAATAGCCCATAATGAGGTGCATATACTGCATCATCATTTATTTAGCATATACTCTCTCTCTCTCTCTCTCTCTCTCTCTCTCTCTCTCTCTCTCTCTCTCTCTCTCTCTCTCTCTCTCTCTCTCTCTCTCTCTCTCTCTCTCTCTCTCTCTCTCTCTCTCTCTCTCTCTCTCTCTCTCTCTCTCTCTCTCTCTCTCTCTCTCTCTCTCTCTCTCTCTCTCTCTCTCTCTCTCTCTCTCTCTCTCTCTCTCTCTCTCAAGACACTACATCAATGAAATCACCTGCATCTCAAGACCATATTCACCAGGTCCTTTTAATTGTTGAACTGTACTGAGAGACCACTTTTGGACCTGCCTTCAGGGTGGTCTCTCGAAGAAGGCACAAGCATGTTTACAAAGAGCACGGTGAGTACATGTACACAATATTACATACTTAGTATGACAAGGCTAAACCCTACAACCTGATATGTTGTTGTACTACAGAATGCACCAGTACCTGTATGGTACCATCCGGCAGCGTCTCCAGGTCCTGCAGGTTGCCCATGGATAGGATCTTACGTACACCTGCAGCCACTAGTGAGCTCCATTGGCCAGTGGTTGCAGCCATCCATAGCCTATGTCCCTCAGCTTCCCTCAGTGTCCAGTCATCACGTGCTGTATCCACTGAGTGTGTGTCCGCGGCCACACCCCCTGCCACTGCTGCTGGTCTGTGCACACACAGCACCACCGTAACCGAGTCTCACCTCAGTATGGTACACAACAGTAAAAAAAGTTCCTTTCTTTGGCAATAAATGCCGACTACAATTGTATTGATTGTATCAAAATCCCATGTATACAGTCATATCCTCATACTCTGCAGCATGGCCACTCGACACCCAAGCTTACACTGAACTACACTCCACGGGCCTGTGAATGAAGTCCGTCACCACCGTCCTGATTGGAAGACACACACGCCACCTCTTGAGTACTGACTCAAGCTATTGATTTCTCTGCCGCTATTATGCCACCAGACCCAATTACTGCGGGCCAATTAAATAATACCCAGTGTACACCAGCCTCATATGTCATTCATATGGCAATTTTAAACTTCCTATGTACACACTGAAATTGCTAGACAAATGTATCAGTGTACATGTTTTGTTTAAATTGCTGTAAGTGGTATTAATAACTGGTGTTCCCACAAGACAAAGCTGGGCACTACCCAATTCACACGAGCAATGGCATTCAGGAATCTCGGTGAAAGAAGCCAATGTAACATGTTTACTGTACAAACTGAAACAAGGATGATGGAATGGGGCCAAACAGGACAAGATTACCAGATTGTGTAATCTCGTACCTAGCAGATTAGCACCAATTACCTGTATCACATAATTATGTCAAAATCAATAGGACCAAAATATTGGATCCTGTATAATTCCCTCATCAATCTAATTAAGTGTAATTAAAAAAATTAATTAAATACAGCATTTATGATACTCATCAATCTGCCACAGTAACAGTTTCACCTGGATGTTCACATATTCAAAAATGTGACCAAAAGGAGTGCATGTATTTCAAGACAATTTGAAACCTTTTCATATGAAGAATAAGTTCTGAGATATCTTGCATAAACATACAACTGGGAGATGGGGACCTGACACTGAGAGATCACTTCACTCTTTCAGTGTCAATCACGACTAAGGTTTATCTACTTCAGTCAAACTAGTTTGGATTATCATAAGAATCCCAGATTCGTATTCCTTGTTAAAAGATCTTTCATTCAAATGCCAGTATGCCTATAGTACCAGAGAGAATAGCCCAGGTCAACAGCTTTTCTCGGCACGCATTGCACCCAATGCATGCTGAGAAAGCCTGTTGACTCGGTCCAAAATTTGGCACTGAAAGAATTAAAACACAACTACTTATCCCAAGACGACTGATTTGGTGCATCTGGGACAGGAGAGATACAGTTAAACATGATGTATTATTGTTCTCCCTTTTTCTGATGCTGATGGGTGCACATGTACATGTAGTTTAAATGAAAGGCTTTTCAGCATTGATTGTATCTATTGAAAAAGTTTCATGATTACAACCGAATCCTCTTTTATATTCTTCCTGCAATATGCATGTATGTCATGGTGACATCCAAGCCATATTCAGTGAACACAGGTTTGCAGAGTCCTCTTGTGGCTGCTTCAAACACTAAATGTACAATTTTGAAATGTATGGTTTTGTTGCCTTGTGGTTGAATCGTTTTGTTCATCAAAACCTTGGTATGTGAACTGCCCTCTCTCTGCCATTAAACAAACTAATGATCATACAGATGATACCAGCAGTTTGTATTTTGTCCTGGTTCCCCCTACCTAACAATCATATCTGTGGGACCAGATGGGATTTTTTCAACACTTTCCCCTTCCTCACATTCAAAAATAACAGCTACCACCTTTAAATCGGGCGACCATGCACAGAAAAGAGTGTATCATATATGTATGTTAACTTGTTAAATGAATAATAGTGATCGATTATAGGCACTATGTGTTCACGATGTAAAATGACGTCTAGGTACTTTGGTGGTGAAGTTAAGACAGTATGGGTCATCTAAGTGCAGTATTTCCAGGAGAAACTGTCTCTGTTGATCAATTGTTTGTAACACAGAGTTCATCAGTATCATATTAGTTGGGGTTGAATAGAACATCTCACAACTGACCAAAGTTCCACAATAAATGAAAAACTTCTGTTGCAGAGTTCTGTAGTTTAAAACATTAAATGCTGCAACTTTTGCTTTATGGTGAGAGTAGTATGTTTATTGTATGCCAGTTGATACATGTATATCTATTGATGGTGGAATATATTTGGTCAATGCAGGTGCCGCTATTCATTCTTATATTTGGTAATATATTTTCTTTCAGTCCACAACTTTTCATAATATGTAACAATTTCTTTGAATCAACTGCATCTGCATTCAATAGATCCATGTTGAAATTCCCCATAACCATGATGTAGTATGTGATGATCCCTATAGAAGATGCAGTTTCCTAATATGGAATGAAAGTACATTTAGTAAGTGTTTCGCTGAAGTTTCTTTGTAGTTGACACACACTGATGAGGTAAAGCTCACAGTATTTCTTTAATACCACAAGATGTTATTTACATACTGTTTCTGTTTTCCATACATAACCTGATCATCAAGTCAGGTTTGTGGTGCACAGCATGCCCATGAAATGGTCTGCCACATTGGCGTATTATCAAAGCTGAAGTCAAGCTAGATTGCACAGGAGGAAATGTGGCAGTGCAAACAGGTAAACATTACAACCCAGGACTAATCATTCTAACATGTATACAAATATTTCTAGCTATAAACTCTATTTAGGTTTGGTGTCACAAAATGAGGTATAACTACGTTCATGATACTAGCTTATCCATTCTCCGGATAAGGCAACAAAACCATCAGAGAATGACCAATGGCATTAAGGCAAAGGTCACTGTAAATATATTCTCATATAGGGACAATATTTTAAAGTGCCAAGTTTTGTGATCCTAGCTTTTTGGGCAATTGACAAGAGATCATTAATTATCCTCTGAACTCAACAAAGATTCTTACACTGATCACCAACTGCTAAAGGTTTGTGATCCTAGATTATCTGGTTCTTGAGATATTGTATGCTGGAAATTCAAATAGAACTTATTCTGGTGACCTTGAAATTGGGTCAAGGTCATTGTTCTTGGAACTCAATATAGACTTTTATGTGAGTAATTAACTGCAAAATTTCAGTGATACTAGCTTATCTGGTTCTCAGGACATCGTGCACAAGAAATTAAAAGAATATTGCGCTGGTGACCCTGAAATTGGGTCACGGTCATTGTGCTTCACACTTGACATAGTCTCTAACAAGGGTGATCAACTGTAAAAATTTCATGATCCTAGCTCATCTGGTTCTTGAAATATCATGCACAGGAAATTTACACCAGTTGACGGATGGACACATGGATGCAGACTATCATAAAACCCTCCCCCCCACCTGGAGGGCCAAGGGTAAACATGTCTCTCAAATCCTGGGTTGTCATTCCTCGCGCTGCCAACTTGCCATACAGACTGTATTAAAACTTGCACACACGTATAGGCTAACAGTGGCAGTATGTACTGTAAGCTATGTATCCTTCCATAAATATCATGAAGTATGCACTGCACTCCAACATCTTTTTTGACATGTTGCAGATGCAATTAGCAATACAAGCATGATAAATGTTGGCAATTACTTTCAGTTTCCCTCTTATATCTGATACCTGTTCTGAGAAAGCATAGCAACTGTAAAAATAGAAATACATCTGTCTACATTATAATTTATATCTTGAGACTTAATATTCATGCATTCTGCCATATCCAGGGCCAGAATTTTGCAAAATTTTGCGAGAATCTGTTTGGATTTTTGTCAATTAGTTTTCTTTTTAAAGAAAGACAAGTTTAGGAGAATCTTGACGAGAATGGATTCTCGGATTCTAGCTGAAATTCTGGCCCTGATACCATCTCATCATGATATTGAATGACTACAGACCCTAGAGCTCCCTTCCCCTCCCTTGCTTTCCCTTCCTTCCTCTCCCCTGCCCTTCCCTTCCCTTCCTGCTCCTTTTTCCCCTTGATTTTGCTAGCTCCTGATCCCAAATTTCTCCTACCATACCAGTATATGGACACTTTTTGGTCATGCTGTTTCTACACACATGTATAAAATAGAAACCTTCGACCCACCGAAAATGTAAACACACAAATAAAGACAGTAGTTCCCCTCTTTACGGCCACCCCAAATGCACCATAATTGTGGCCTTATAAGAGGGGTGGCCTCTCTTTAGAGGGGCCTCATAAGATGGGGACCACTGCAAAGTGTCAGTGTGGATTGACCTAGGCTCCTGTCTGCGACACCACACAGTTAATAAAGCTTGTCTAAATTTCCCAGTGCCCACTCAAATCACCCAAGAGCACCCAGATGTACATTTCTGCCAGCTTTAATATTTTTACTAAAATTTTACATGAATAAAAAACATTTCTGCTGAGAATTGTTGTTAAGACCTATCATGATGCCATGCCCAGGTCAATAGTTTTCCTTGGCATGGGTTGGGCAGATTGGATTCAACCCATGTCACAGAAAGCTATTGCCTCAGTTTTATCCTCACTAAGAAAGCATCAGTTGCAACGAGTTATACGTCAATTGTGCATACAGCCCGTCTCTGATGCACAGCAGAAATTGACAGTGTAGCACTTACTGTAACTGATTATTAACCATGTCTCCTTGTATTTAGACTGAGTCAACAACTTTCCTCAGGGCAGGTTGGATACTAAGCAACCTGCTTGCCTGAGGAAAGCTGGTGACCTGGGGAATGTTACCTGATAGGACTTGTCTGCTATTCTTACTCACTCCATCATTTGTTTTTAAATTACACTCAGCTTTTAAAAAATCATTATAGGAGGTGACGTTTTACCTCTGCTTGGTTTCCGCCACTTTAAGAGGAAATGAGTTACTGTATTCATCTTAATAAGTGCACACTCCCTAAAAAGCACATCCCCCATTTTTTCAAAGAAAGGACCCTCAAAATATTCCATAGTTTTCAAGCAAGTGGTAAAATCTATTATTACACTTAGAATCTACATTTTTTCAGCTTTTGTGGATGAAATTTTTTCATGGTGCACTGTGCGCTTATTAAGATGAATACGGTAATTGTTACATACACCATCTATGGAGATGTATGCTTTATGTTTACTCACTTTAAGTCTTAGATTCAAATCTTTGCAGGCACCCATCATAACCACCTTCATATTCACTTATCTGCTGAAAAGACGTCCCAGTCTGAGCCTGATGACACAACTTGTGAACACTATATACACGTACATACTTGTGGAGGAGGCAACAGACACCAGTGTTTGGCTCACTCAATGGAAGCCACTAGCAGCCTGCGTCATTCATTTAGCTCTATTGAGAAAATGTGACATGGGAAGAAGTCCATTAATAAATAATTTGATGAATGGCCTTGTTGTTCCTCCCAGTAAATCCACAATGAGACCTTACACAGCTGCCTTGCTTAGTTAGCCGCGCTTTATGTTCTGTCATCTGCCCATAGATTGTCCTGTCATCTATTCGGCCGTTGAGTATTATTGTAGGACATTTATTTAACCATGGTTTTATTATGCATGTGCAACATCAAAAGCATAAGTGCACACTTCCAATAATAAATCAGTAGACATACTTCCTGTGCCAAGTCATATGCAACTGAATGGTGACCTACATGTAGCCTTGTAACCAATCAAATGTAGTCTTCCCAGTCATCTGCAACTGAATGGTGACCTACATGTAGCCTTGTAACCAATCAAATGTAGTCTTCCCAGTCATATGCAACTGAATGGTGACCTACATGTAGCCTGGTAACCAATCAAATGTAGTCTTCCCAGTCATATGCAACTGAATAGTGAACGACATGTAGCCAGGTAATCAATCAAAAGCAGTCTTCCCAGCCATATGCAACTGAATGGTGACCTACATGTAGCCTGGTAACCCATCAAATGCAGTCTTCCCAGTTTTGAGAATCAGCACCTTCCACCCTTTCCCAATGCCACAAAAATGTGTCCTTCCAGTCATATGGATCCTTACAAGAGCAATTAGACTAACAAAACAAGATCAAGTATTGCATAAAAAAAGTCCCCCATCGTAGAACTGACAGCAAAGTTGCATGGAAAGACAAGTACTGGAAATATGGCCCACACAGCATTTTCTATGTGGCTTCAAAGGTTAATAAACATCAGGGTCACTGCAACCTAGTTTTAGTGCTTCACACACCCAATCCTGCGAAGTGCCCACACACAGGATTTGGAAGGTGAAGGCATTACTTATTACAGGACATTAAGCCTGGATAAGCTATGTCTGCAAGACACACAGACAGAAGCACAGACCAATGGATCGGGTGCAAATGTAGTACTCAGTTAAAAGGGAATCAAACTACGAATACGAAACAGAAGTTTAATATAGAGTCATAACACAGGGCAGTTTGTCAAGAGAGGGCGGTCTCCTGGTGACTCACAGTCTCAAGATGACCAGCCCTGTAATAGAAGTCCTTCGTATTATATCTGCTAGCATTGATCCTGACTTGCTTCGTATAAATAATGCAGCTTCTGTTGTTACACAGAGTCAATATCTTTGAACTTACTGCCCCTCAGGTGGTACACTATAAAGCATATACCCACATTCATATAGTCCCTATTCTAAAATACATTTCCTTCCTGACCACAATGTCACACTTAACTCTTATGTTTACAATTAATTTAACACATGTACATTGGAATCTTCTGATTTTGATTTAAAAGGAAGATGGAGATGCTGTATTAATTCCTCTTGCAAAAGAAGGACATATAAACAGGGCATGTGGTGAACATCAAAAAACACAAAAGAAGTACTCTAAAGGACAAGACTTACCCATTAAATCTAAGTTGTTTTTCAGAATGAGTATGTTCTGCTCCATCTTTTCTGAGGCATGTTGCGTATATCTGTATTGAAAACTACTAACTTTCCCCCTTAAAATGGCCAAAACTGCCTTCTGGTCAAATGTCGTCTGCTTCCATGTTTTCAGCTAATCTCAACAGTAATGAAAAGTAATTTGACTGAGAATTGTAGATGAGACCTATCAAGATAACATACCCCAGGTCAACAGCTTTCCTTGGCATGGGTTGGGCACTAAGTGCCCAACCCATGCCAAGGAAAGCTGTTGACTCAGTCTTAATTCAAGGGGGAAGGGTTAATCCTGTGACCTTAAACCACAGTCACGGTCACCCATATGCAATCCTATCTGAGAAGTCCACAAGAAATACCCTTGATACCAAACTTCACTGGGGTAGGTCTTTTCTTTGTTAAGTTATCAGTGGTTATCACATTCAGGTCAACTATCAACTCACATCTTTCTATTATGTACAAGTTTTTTGTCTGTCAAAGTTGGTATTTATCAGTATAATACGAGAAGAAAACTTTAATCACAAACATAGAAGAACAACTAAGCTGCGCAACAAATACATGGGTATCAACTTGTGATGGTCTTGATAAGATGTCAAACTAGCTCTTGGTTCATTAAATACATTTTACAAGCCAAGCACTCACCTATTGCCATGAAGCACTACACAATAATCCACAACAGTATATGTTTTCATTTACATTTACATTGTGTACATAATTATTTGACCCATCACATCAAATTAGCATGTTTGCTTGGTATACATGTACACATCAGGCATTACTTAGTACATGTATATCCCTTTCCGGTAATGCATTTTGTTTGAGCCTGTTACTGTGTGTTAATCCAAGGTTAATCTGTCTGTTTATGGCTCCCTCATTAAGCCAGACAGATGCTTTATTGGAGGGAAGGGGTGAAGGGTATACCTGATCTGACATATTGGGATGTTTTATTTTCGATTCCTGTCTACTGACAGGCCTCTTATTTTCTGCACTTTGTACTGGCCACTATTTTAGAACATTCTTATTGTCTATATGCTGTACTTATACTGGGGCAAAATGACTTCCTGTACATATTAATGCACTGGGGACCCCTTTACCACCTCTATTGATACAGCGGCCAATTTGTCTCCCCAGTGTTATAACCCAACTTACTTATGACCAGAAGTTTTGAATTTCCAATTCAACTACAGTTACCCACCTGGGTAAAATCAATACTTACATGTATTGTGCTGTGCTTAATAGCATGTACTCTAAGGTATGGTTCAATTTTCCTAGCCTACACCCACAGGCAGTTTCTCTATGTCCCAGAAGTGTCCCAAAAGTGTATAACCAAGATGATTAAACTCATTGGTTACATCTTTGTGGGACCTGGAGCCAGCAGACATAATGTCTAAATACCATTAATGCTTTTGGCTTTAATAGTGTACTTGGCTTCACTGTAGATAGCAGATGTTATAAATAAATTCCTATGGCCCGTTTTGGTTGTATTCTTAATCATCAGTATTACATTTCAGAAACTAGTGCCAGAATGTAGTCAGATTATGCAAGCATAAAACTTTTCAAAACCTTCATATAAATACTGCAGCATGTTTGCCTGCTGACTACTGTGGTCCCCCTCCGATAAGGCCACCCAAAATGTAGCCAAAAAGTGGCCTTATGAGAGGGGTGGCCTCTTTTGAGGGGCAGAATATAATGGAGATACCATACTTTCTGCACAAGAATGCTGGACTTTCAAGAGGGGGGGCCTATGGTGAGAGGGGCCTTATAAGGGGGGACCACTGTACAAGTGTTTTTTCACAGTTTGATAAGCAAATTGCTGGGGGCCTAAATGTAAGTTCACTGACTGAGTTGCCCTAATCTCCCCTTAATTATGAGGGCAGGTAACTCTGAAAAGGCTGGAATAAGCCTAAATAACGCGACTCCTATTTCAATTGACTCCATTATAACTAAATTGTCTGCGATTGTTCTGTAATTTGTTAGGTCAACGATCCTAAGAACAAATTGCATTAGTAGTCTTTATTCTACTTGCTGCACATTATGTACTAAGTACCTACGTGACCATTGACTATAAAGCATTGCATGTGATCAAAGGAAGCAAAAATGATTACTATTCAGCTCTTTGCCAAGCTGAACATCACCATACGCTGCTTTAATACAGAGATGAGAACACCAAGGAAAAAGAAAGGAGGGAAACACCCATATATATGTTCACCTTTCCATTATTTCATTATATTTGTCCTTTTCATACAACCTTTTCTGATCAAAAAGGAGGAAAACCTCTGAAAAGAGGAGAATTCTCATCTCTGTACTTACGCAAATCAGTTGTTCATCATGGACTTCAGTATGTGCTAGAAAGAACCATACTGGTCAAAGGAAGCAGCAGTCAATCAACATTCAACTCGTTTGATTCCTTTGCCTGGCATGCTAATCTAGCTTTTTCTCGAGTTTTTGAATGACAGCATCTGCATGTATGTCCAGAACTGTGTCTCAGTGATCATGATTTGTATCTAGGCCTGCATGCATGAGCATAATTAATATAAGTAGCTTAGCTTGTTCTTCACCCACACCATGAGGCTCATTGAAATGAACAGCATCAGTATCATTTTCATACTGACAGCGACAGTGATGCCAAGGGTTGTGATGTTTATCTCTTGGTGCTTGAGATCTGACATGACTGTATATGTACTTCATTAACTAGTGGGTTTTGTTCCTGCTGGCAGAAGGTCTAGAAGTAAAGGCCCCTCTAACTTTAGCTCGAGTTTATAATGATGATTCACATCTATGATGAGAGACTCTGTACTTGGATCACTGGACAAGAGGTTCATTTGCCTGGACTTCATCTGAGTGACTTCAGAATCCAACTGGAGCAGGCTCTAAATTGAGTGCACTCTATTTTACGCGATAGATACTGAAACAGACAATGCAATGGGACACATGCAGAGCAGAGACCAGTCCAGTTCCAGACCTGTTCTCAGTTCCCTGTATCACACTGACATCATGTGCCTGCCTTGTTACTACAGCCCCACAAGTTCACCAACTTATCCTGAGACCTTTGGGTATTTTTTGAGCCATATGCACTCACGATACCATACTCGGGTAGACACAAGTGACTCTGTGTGGAAATATACACAGTACGGTAGTGCCTCAACCTGCTGATTGCATTTGAATACATTCACTTGGCGCTACTAACTGACTAAGCTCTGAAACTTCCCTCCATTTGAACAAAGGATGCATCAAAGTTGGTATGTTAAGCAGGCAAGAAAGCCTTTTCCTTCACATAGAACTATATTCGATAAAACTTGATGACCCACACAGTGCATATATCATGTATATGTGTTTCTTTGCAGCACATGCACTTTAGGAACTTTCTCCTGTCTCCGTCTAAAGATGAAAAAATATCCACCTGGGCATTTTTAGGCCTGCTTAACCTGGTTAACAGACCAGTAATTGACATTTAAATACTTGATAATGTCATAGTTAGGTCTGTGTTGCAGGTAATTTATCTCATGATCATTTCTTTGATTATAAATCACACTATTAAACTGGTAAAGCCCATGCCATCACAAGCAAGGACTAGACTGTTTGGACATCAGCAATTTCCCCTGGAATCAAAGACTGGGTCAACATCTCTCCTTGGTATGGTTTAGGCACACCCAACCCACACCAAGAAAAGCTGTTGACCTGGGCCATGGAACCCTGATAGGACTCATTAATAACCATCACTCCAATTCTTTGTCATTAATAATCACATTATGTAGCACATCATGCATTGAAGATCATTTTTGACAACCAGCAAACCTTGACCTATTCAGGAGAGAAAGGGTTAACACCCAAACTGCTGCGCATTTGCTTCCGACAGCACTCAGTAAGGACGGCTCTCCTCGGGTCCTTACAGGAGGTTACGAGAAAGGCTAATTTAGAGACATCACATTTCCACAGTCTTAGGCTGTGTATGGCACGCAATCAATTTGCCTGCTCTGCACGATTAGACAGGCTCAGCAGTGGCATTGGCTCTACATCTCTGTCACTTACAACATAAAGAGTTACACCCCCATCTGACCATATTGCATGAAATTAATGAGACTTCTTCAGCGGTCCTTGTAACATTATGGAGGAGTAACATAAATGATGGATCAGTTGCTCTTAGACGCTGACCTCCTGATGGTCTCGCAGACCTGTCCTGAGGATAAACACAGTACACAAAGAGCACTCCAGAGAAGCCTTAAAGCACTCCAGAGAAGCCTCGAAGCACTCCAGAGAAGCCTCGAAGCACCCCAGAGAACCCTTGAAGCATGCTAAACTGATCTACATTGTCCACATCTTACTGGCATGGGTCCAAGAGATGCCCTTGACACCATGATGTTGAAAGCACAGGGAACGATATTTCACATCTATCCATCTGACATTATGATTAATTTGTGCCAACCTTGAGACCAGCTTCATAGGCTGTTACAACATACGAAACTGGTGCACTAATGGGGACCTGGAAGATTTACATGAATCTGCTTGGAGGACCATACTTCACAGCACTTTATAACTTATTCGTATTATACCTGCAATTCTTAGCCAAAAAAACTCTTTCTTTCAAAATGAAATTTAAGTACAGTAAAACAGGTCTCTAGTGAACAATGTGATTAGTGAACACCCTGTCATTAGTGAAACATATTTCTTGGTACTTTGTGTATTTTGTTCATGTTAACTGACCTGAGATCAGTGAACACCTTAAAATAGTGAACACTTTTCCTCAGACCCAAGGGTGTTTCTTCACTAATGACTGGTTTTATTGTAAAATATTCCGCACACAACAATCTAAATTCAACTTCAAGTGCTTTGGACAATTTAAGTGGGAAATAGTTCCCTACTCAAGAGACCACTTTTTGGAATTCAAAGAAACATCGGCCAATTTGGCACAATTTGGCACTTTGGTCTTTCATGGCATGAAAACATGGACACTATTTTAGATTTAAATCTACACATTCAGGTGTGAATATGATTCTCTGAAAATAATTTACAGACACATATGGCAATGTACCAATTCTTCCACATTTTTATATTCCCTTCAGGTTTTCAAGCCAAAATACAGGACTTGCATATTGATTTCCACCATCATCTCTGACCCTGTTACTATGCAAGAGTGACAATCAGCCACCATGATACAGGCACATAGGGTTCTGGGCAAACTGAAAGAAAACCAAGGGTGCTACTAGCATTTGTGGGAATAGACTTACTTATTCAAAACATATATGACATCTCCTCAAAGTGTGTTTGAAAAACATGAACATGACTTTTTGTGCAGTTAATCTTGCCCAAGTTGGTAGCTGGCAAAAGTAATGTCTTTTGTCATGTTGGATTCACGTATCTGCTCAAACATATGTGTCTTCCTTGGTTTAATCATATTTAATTAAAAAAAAAACAATTGGCCAACAGTATTTTTACATCTGTACTTTTCATCTCTAGGTAAGACACAACTATGGACTTAACAACACGCATTTTGTACTTGCCTGGACACAGATAGACTGTGGCTCCCTTTGATTGTTAACACCCTGGAGCGTCCACATCACGTTCGCAATACCAATACTGCATCTGTCTGTCCAGGCAAGTTTTGTACATGTCTGCTCTAATCAGAGTTTCTCCATGCCACCTCTGCTAAGGATACCCATCCTAGAGCCATCTCACAAGGTAGGTCTGACCCCGTTTCTCCTGCCAAAGTTTGGCAATGGCGTACCACACTGACCAAAACCTCAAAGAGTACCCATCTATCCAGTCTAATTAGTATTACCTAATCATTGAGACAGTATTTGGGTCAACTGATTACCATTCCTGTGTTACTTTCTCTGTGTACCTTCTGTCAGTGTCAATCTTCATTTTTAGAAAAGTAACTTCACTGTTCATTTTGAGAATAAGCTATACCAAATACATGTACAGTGGTATCTGCTGTATGTGGCCACCCCTTCTGCCAAAAAAAAGTGGCCACATACAGCAGGTGACCTGTCACCACAGGTAAATTTTACAAAGAAATTGACTCCTATGTCCAAGCCTAGTGACCACAAAAAAGCAATGTGGCTGCTTGTGGCAGTGGTTGCATACAGCAGGTACCACTGCAATATGTTAAACATCAAAATACAGTACCGATTTCGCATTCTTAACACCCCATGCTAGCAAATAATCTGGCATGCCAGAAATTCTCGCCGGCAAGAATCAAATGCGACTAGCCAGATGCGAAAACTGAGTTGTGCGCAAATTCCTGGCACGCCAGTTCGTCGTGCGAGAAAAATGAGCACGCTTACTTCGCATGTAGCACGCTTGAAATGTTTGTGGTCTCGACCATTAACACGCGTGAATTTTTTCTGGCTTCGCACGCTCGCGTTTTCGACTGCACTGATAGCACTTTCCGCAAAGCGTACCACCGAGAGAACAAACAAGATTTTTGCGCTAAGATTAAGAATATCCACCATGATCTAAATGAATATGCGCCCATGTTTGTGATCTTGATGCATGGATCCTATGTCATGAGACATTGAGAGGAGAGATGTTTTATTATGAGGACCTGTTCTTCAAATTAGTTTATTTTCTTGTAGGACCAACCTTTAACTCTCAGCACCCAGTTCCCAGTGTACTACAACTCGCCTACTAGAACAGTGTGTCATTCAAACTTTTGAAGTGGCTGATTAAAGGCCATCTCAAATTCCTGGTGTTGTTTATTTACATGTAAGCATGCATGTTTTATTGTAGAGAAATGTCAGTTCTTGTCGATGGCTATTTCAATTTTGTGTTAAAAACGAACATTTTCATTCTACGATGATTTAAATCAATGATCGGGCCGTTCTTTGCCACAATTTGAATGATGTAACTTTGCAAAACTGCCACGCAGGGTGATTTCATCGTCGCGGTCTCGATCTTTTTTTCGTCTACCTGCCATGATCTTCATATCGTTAGAATGCAGAGAACCTAGTCTATTTTAAGAAAGCTCTCCCATTGGCTGAAACAAAAGTATTTTAGGGAAAACCCCGCCAAAGCTGCTTCTATTTCAAACGTCATTTTAGTCGGAAACTACCGAAGACGATTCTCCGGAATATTCTAGGTCAGTCAGGGGGCCGGAATCGATCACATGGTGTTCGCCGTCTAATCAAACATCTCGTTTATCAACCGATGATTTGTTCGGGAGTACTCGCTTCCTCATGTTGTGAAGTCATGCTTGTGAAAGATAGGCAACATTTGTGTGAACACAAGTGGCGATTACTGACAATTTATTAAAGCAAGAAACAAAATTTAACTCTGTAAATTGGTCAGAATGATGAAATACTACCAGTCTTTGCATACAATAGAGCAGACGGTCCATTTTTTTCACGGAAAGAGAGTAAAATACGCCAGCCGCAGGTAAACATGGATCGGGTGAAAATACCGCTGCCGCATTGGATGATCATCATGTTGACAGTTTATCAGTGACTGCGATAATAAGAAAAATTAAAGAGGAACCATCGTCCGTGATGCTAACCAAGGGACCGGTACCCTTGCAATTGATTCTCACAGTGACTGTGACACAGGCTTGGCTGTTTAGATCAATTCGTGATTGAGTTTGAGATCGATAGGCCTATATTCATTTTGTTGGGTGTAGGACACGAGTTTTTGTTTAAATTGACAACGAAACCACATAGAAATGTAGAGAATGTCTTACTCAACAAAAGTCATGTTCATCAGTTTGCATGAAATGCAAAAATAAAGTTATAGCACTTTTACCCCAGCACATCGCGTATTGTGCAAATAACAAAAAAAAAAAAAAAAAAAAAATGTCTTTGTTGCGAAGGTCACATGACGAGAAACGAGACCTGAAGCGGCGGGGAAACAGAGATAGCGAGCGAGGCCTGCTGCTGGCACGCTATGCCCAGTCGAGGCGAAGTACCCGTTCATGCAATTCCCGTAGATGAAACGCAACTCGCGCGGCTTTCTGGCGCGCCAGAAATTTGAGCGCAAGAAATTGGCGTGCTATTTGCGATGGCACATCCAGACAAAAAAGCTCGCAACTGAGCACGCCCAAATGTGGTGTGCAATGCGAAAATGGCTAGCTAGCAAAAGGGACCCATATTCGAAATCGGTACCGTAGGTCTATGAAAAATGTATGAATTTGATGGATGTCTTTTGTCTAGAGACATGAGCACAGAGTGGGTGCAGGCAGGTGTTTTGGTGATTAATATGGTACAAGCACTCTCTGCCCTCCTTGGTACAAGAAAGTGACAATAAAGCACGGAAAGCGTATATTCTGGGATTGAATTTCAGGCTTCAGTGAACACACATAAACTGTTTGATATTTTCAAATGAGGTTGAAAATGCATGGTTGACTGTAGTATAAACAGAGGCTATCACCCGAGGTTCATGAGAAATCCAAATCAGCAAATCATAATTGGATTCAGACTATTTCTGGAGGAAGAGAAAAAACTGAAACAGAATTCTTTGTGGCATAAAATCACAGGCCCAGTGGCAATACGTGTCTGAAAAACTGTACGAGGAATGACTGGAAGACAGTATCCACAGAACAAAAGAATGATGGAATGCAGCAGAAAAAATAAAAGAATCATTGTCATACTAGTACTGGGTCACAGAACGGGTCATCAAATGTAGAAAAATCACTATCATGAGTTGGACATGTACAAATGGGCAGGAATATGCTGATGGACCCGATAACTAAGCTAAAAGTAATCTCATATTTTTATGGATAAATTTATCAATTATATTTGCATTCATCCTCTGTTCAAAAGGAGAAAGGATGGACAGATAATGATGGATGAATACACCATCACACTCACATTACTGATCAAACTACAGAAGGGTTCAGGACTGAGCTGTGTCACCTTTGTCACATGTAATCAGTGGCTTATAAGTTTACAGTACTGACTGGCTCTTTGGAACATTCACTTTTTATTTTGCTAGCATCCATTGATCACAGATAAAAATTG
Source organism: Hermodice carunculata (assembly GCA_964020975.1). Lineage (NCBI taxonomy): Eukaryota > Metazoa > Annelida > Polychaeta > Eunicida > Amphinomidae > Hermodice > Hermodice carunculata. Next base: position 57,022,955 of record OZ026619.1, read on the forward strand.
AGCACAAAAATACATACAATGCTCTTTGAATATTGCAGATATATCCACATATAGGTGTCTCCTGGGGGAGAGACCTGTTTGTGGTGTCTATGAGGGCTATTGATCTAAGGTGTGCCCAGGTAGTTATCTACACCTACTTCCATGTTCTATACTTGGCACAAATATAAAATTTCACATACAGAACTCATGCTTCATCTGAATTCAGTCCATTATCAACATCCTTTGTAGATCTGCATACTCAGAGAAAGGACTGTGCATAGAAGAGTGGCCCGGACAACCATCACAATTGGCAACTGTCAATGGACTGCCTCTTAGCACTGCGGGTCTTCTGACCTCCTTGACAACTAATGCACTGTACATGAACTCAATGTCCTGAAGATTAATTCTCCAACCTGCATATGTGTAATCATATTGATCCCACAAAATTTGCCATTATAAACTGAAAGTTTGATCATTCTCACATTCTGATATGCATGCAGCATGCACTATCACAATAAAATGGACTGAGTACGATTTGAAAAGCACACAATATCACAATAAAAAAGACTGATTATTACAAGAAAAGAAAGGACCACAACAATAAAATGCTTTGATTATTACATAAAATGCTGGAACTAACACAATATAAGAGGGTTGTGAGAAGAATTTATCCTCATCTGATCTTGACATTGAACCCAGAATAAGACCTATTCTGGTCGAAATGTACCAAGAAATATTCCTATGCAATTTTGAAGCAACTGACCAAGTGGTTTTCGAGATTTCTTAACAATTTTGCTAAAAATAAAAAAATCATTGGAGGATGACCATTTGAATAAACTCATGAGTAGAGACCTGTCCAAGGCACATATCCACCAAGTTTGAAGAGGATCTGGCAAACAGTTACAGACAAGCTGGAAATGCTGTTGTGGACAGATGACAGATAGATGGGCAGACAGAGGGAAAGTGGATGCACACCCATCATATTATCTTGGCTGAATAACAAATCAGCTGAACTAAATGTAGAAAAAATCACCACACACCCTGTTGAACAAATGAAGCTCTTACAGGTCCCATAAGTGTCCCTGTGCAGTTTTGAAGCAATTGGCCAAGCGGTTTCCACCAACAATTTCTGTAAAGATTTTGCCAAGAAAAACAAAAAATACCGTTCAAAGAACGTGGTACCCTTCGGCCGCCTTCAATCTCTTTTGCTGTAAGTGAATAGGAATAGTGTCCCTAGTATCAGGTATAGTTACCTACACAAATACTACTATAGTACACTTGACCTTTGACCTCAAAAACATTAGGTCAAATATAGAGGTATAACCTTGACTTTCAATAACCTTCCAGATCAACCTATGTTGCTTCTTTTGTTTTAAGATTTAGATTTCTAGATGCACAATGTCACTCAGCAAACTTGTGACCACTGTGTGACCTTGAAAGTTAGGTCAAGGTCAATTATGCTTGCAGTGGTGTACTATCATATGCAATTTGAAAGTTCTGTCTCAAAACCTTCTGAAGTTATCGTGGTAAACAAAATTTCAATGAATAGGTCACTGTGACCCAGATACTTGACCTAGTGACCTACTTTTGATTCATGACACATTCTTTGGTTATGATACATGAGTTTATAAAATTTCATGTAACTGCCTTAAACGCTTCCTTACTTATGCCAATATCACCATTGTGCACTTGACCTTTGACTTCAAAAAGTATGTCAAATATACAGCTATGACCTCTATTTTCAACAGGCTTCTAGATCAGTCTATGAAGCTTCTTATGTGTAAGATTTAGATTGCTAGATGCAGGCTTTCAATAGTTAGAGCGGTAACATTGCTTAGCACATGTGACCACTGTGTGACCTAGAAAATTATCTCAAGGTCAACTATGCTTCCACACATAGCAGACCATATAGGAGTGTTATATCATGTGCAATTTGAAAGTCCTGTCTCAAAAATTTCTGAAGTTATGGTGGTAAACAAAATTTCAATGAATAGGTCACTGTGACCCAGATACTTGACCTAGTGACCTACTTTTGATTCATGACACATTCTTTAGTTATGATACATGAGTTTCTAAAATTTCATGTAACTGTCTTAAATACTTCCTTACTTATGCCAATATCACCATTGTGCACTTGACCTTTGACCTCAAAAAGTAGGTCAAATATAGAGCTATGACCTCTATTTTCAATAGGCTTCTAGATCACTCTCTGAAGCTTTTTGTGTGTAAGCTTTAGACTGCCAGATGCAGGCTTTCAATAATTACAGCGGTAACGTCGCTCAACACATGTGACCTTGGGAATTAAGTCAAGGTCAACTATGTTTGCACACAAAGTAGGCCACATGGGAGTGTAATATCATGTGCAATTTGAAAGTCCTGTCTCAAAAATTTCTGAAGTTATATTGGTAAACAAAATTTCAATGAATAGGTCACTGTGACCCAGATACTTGACCTAGTGACCTACTTTTGATTCATGACACATTCTTTGGCTGTGATACCTGTGTGTATAAAATTTCATGTAATTGACTTAAAAACTTTCTTACTTATACCAATACCACCATTGTGCACTTGACATTTGACTTCAAAAAGTATGTCAAATATACAGCTATGACCTCTATTTTCAACAGGCTTCTAGATCACTCTATCCAGCTTCTTGTGTGTAAGATTTAGATTGCTAGATGCAGTCTTTCAATAGTTAGAGCGGTAACGTCGCTTAGCACATGTGACCCCTGTGTGACCTTAAGAATTACATCAAGGTCAACTACGCTTGCACACAAAGTAGCCCATATAGAAGTGTAATATCATGTGCAATTTGAAAGTCCTGTCTCAAAAATTTCTGAAGTTATGGTGGTACAACCACGGGACAGACGGACAGACGGAAAGATGGATGGACAAACGGACGGCGCCGGGTACTACAATACCCGTCGGCCTCATAAGGCCGAAGGGTAAAAAACAAAAAAACACACACACAGGAACACTGTCACATCTATGTATGGCAGGAACACTGCCCTATCGTAAGGTTTGGCAGGAACAATGCCACATCGTAAGGTATGGCAGGAACACTGCCACATCGTAAGGTATGGCAGGAACACTGCCACATCCTAAGGTTTGGCAGGAACACTGCCACACCATAAGGTATGACAGGAACACTGCCACATCCTAAGGTTTGGCAGTCTTTCATTGATCAACATCTCAGCTGAGTGAATCAAGTGTTAACTATATGGCAGTAAGTTAATCATCACTAAGAATTAACGTTTCAATACCTTTTCATATGCGAAGAATGTATTACCTTCCATGTGTATTACCATTACTTGACAACTGTTCTACACAGTGAGGACAATGCAAGTCACAATCATTCACCAAAATTAAGGAATTACATTAAAGTGCAGTACAGTGGTACCTGCTATTTAAGACCACCCTTAAAGCCAGACAAAAGTGATCACATATGGCAGGTGGTCTTTCACTGCAGGTAAGCTTACAAAGAAATTGAAGGCCATTGTCTTGAAATGGCGGTCTTAAAAACTAGTGCGGTCTTTCACGAGAGGTGGTCTTTAGAGCAGGTACCACTGTATTTTCTGTCGATTCAAGGAGAGCATGTATTGAAAAACATTTGAAAGATTCAACTGGTTGACACTGCACATATACAGAAAGAAGCATTGTTACTATACAGATCTCTGCACTATTTGGCACTCATATGCATTCAAGAGATGTTAACATGAGTAAAAGATACACATTCATTTCATTTGAGGTCTACAGTTTCTAATGAATTGCATGTTAACCAAAACAGGGACAAATGTTAAGAAAAATATTCCCTATTGATTCAGGAGCAGTTTTATATCTAGACCTCTCCACCCCAAGTCAGAGAATCCCACAGTAATTTTGTTTTCAAAATGAATTGTGCTTTCAAATTTAATATCAAAATTATCATCTACGGTTCAGATCATCACATCCATGTTACAGTTACCATGCGGTGTCACTTACATTCTGTCAAGAACGGTATTAAAACATCTTGTTTTCTTTTGTATTTTTGGGGGGGGGGTACTCAGGGAAGACTAGTGAGGAGTCACTGAGTCACCTTCATAAAATAGTGTTAAACACACACACACGCATATATATATATATATAATACAGGGCTCGACAATTTTTTAAAAAATCACTTGTCCGCAGGACAAGTAAATTTCAAAATCCACTTGTCCGCATACAAAATCCACTTGTCCTGATAAAACTTCTATAAACATCGTTTTTTTCAAACACAATGCTAAGGCCTACGCAAACCATTTACCCTAAAATATATTTGCCGCGTATTGTCGCTTGCAAATTCGCACAAAAATGTCAAATTTTACAACGATTCAAGCTGCAACTGTTCGACAGTGAAACTGGCAAAACATTAAAAATACAAATTAAAAAAGTAAGCTATTTGCATGGGGTGACTAACGATGAAAAATACTTTGTAATTTCTGGGACGATAGGAGTCCGTATCCCGGTTAAAGTTAATAACGATTAAAATAGTTGCATTGGTTTCAGGATCCTTTCTCGCTGCCTCTGATGCCGTGATGGGATGCATATCGTTTGCGTACCTACCATGAACGCTATCGGTACATCGTAGTAAATTTGCGTATACAGTATTGGCAAGTTCCTTGCAATAAACGGTGTTATTAAATCAAATTCAAACGAAAATTTTAATATTTCAAATCAGAAATCGAGCGTGCACCGTCAATATCTTTCCTGCAACTGTACACAAACAGCTGCTTTGGCCATGTGGCCTGACGCACAACACATCACCCGATTGGTCAATTGAGTCACATGCAAAAATGAGCCAATCGCGGCTCGTGCTGCAGTGTTTTCATCATGGCTTCCGCCCAGTGAACATGTGTGACTATGCCGTAATTTACGGAGGGAACACACAAACGGGAAGTTTTTTTTTTAATTGCAGCATGCGAAAATAAAGATTCCAGTGTTTATAGCAACAATTATTTGGAGTCACAGGCAAATACGCAAAGGTAGGGGGATAGAGAAAAATGCCGAATGTGTGACAGATCAGTCAGCATGATGCTCCGTTCACCGTAGATTACTCCACGCGGTCACTTGCGTGTGACTGGCAGATGTGTGTTTTGTTTGGCCGGGAAGTCAACTTGCGGCACCATTACATGATCTCTCCAACACTTTTAGAGCCCACCGATAAATTGTCTTTGATGCTAATTTGCTCAAGAATTCGCCATGCAAGTTTTAAATTTTTTTGATGTCCCTTTGTCATCGTTCGGGCAGATAAGACTGACGGTGAGGTGCTGTGTGACCTTGCCCCGATGCGGGCAAAAGCCACTACGCCCCAATGCATGACTGCTGGTACCTTTGATCTCGTCGTCGTATGCACGCAACGGTCAAAATACCTGCTTGTTTTGACAGAAATCAAGTAGGTAGTCAAGTCCTTTTGAATACACCTGCTGACCATGTAATTGTTTAAACCTGGATTGTTTACTTTAGGCCAGGGGATTATCATCACCTATTGCGCATTGGCGTCCCCACGCACATGCCTGCATTGGTGTTTATGTTCTGTTCACACGGACCACAGTATTGCCAACATATACAGAGTCGCGAAGGCTCTGACTGCTCATCATTATGTTGCCGTGCATGCAAACAGACGTAATTTCAGTCTAATTAAAAAAGAAAAAATTAGCTTGTCCGCAGGACAAGTTGAATTTGAAAGTCACTTGTCCGAGAAGAGCTTTAGCTTGTCCCGGAACGTCGGATCATAGGAATTTATATACATATTGTAGAAACATGAAAGGCTGAATGACAATGTCCAAAGGCCAGTTTCTTACGGAGAGGGTTGATCATTTTATTGTTTGTTTTGATCATCAATGTGTTTGCATACATGCACAAGTACAGTGTATGATTCATTCTCACGTATGGTATGGTAAAACCTGTAAATAAAGACCATCTAATTTTACACATTTACCATAATTTTTACCCAATTTCATTTTACTTTAAACTAATACACAACTTTTTTAACAATACAATGAAGCTGCAAATATCATAGGGACACTAGCAAACAACAATAATTCTCATGAGTCTAGAAATAATGCAAAAAAAACCCTTACAATTGTTGGACCTTCCAAACCTAAATCTTTGGAGCAATTCAGAAGCACGTCCATGCTCCCCAGACATTGCACCATCTCATGCCCTGGCCAGTCAAGCCCTTTGTTTTATCATAGATCATCGAGGCAAACCTCGATGATCTATGGTTTTATTAAATTACCACATTTGCATAAGGCGTGATACAAATGACCGTGTCTGACTGCCAGAGCCTTCTATTAATTGCAAGAAACACTAAATTAAAGCCTCAATGGTCCATGATTAAAGATATGCACACAATGTTACACATGCATACTTCAAATAACTTACTATCAGTGGTGCAAATGTGAAGAATACAAATGTATTCACAAACCCTCATCTTTCTCAAAAGATAACAAGTATGTATCAACTTACCCTGAGGATTGGCACCCCAGAAAATGGCGAGCCTGAGGGTTTCACTGTATCTAGTAATGGAGTGTCATAAAAGTGTAGGCCACTTGGACATTATGATCCTATGGTTTACGTCATGAAACCAATATGAAACGTGTAATTGTGTGATACATGACATTTTCCACACCATGACACAGCTACCACCGTTGATTCTAATCTCTACATGTAGTGAAAACTAGCTGTTTTGCTTTTCCATTTCCACATAGTTGACACAAGATCTCACAGCAGGTATTTGGTTCAAGTCCCCCCTTGAGATGGAACAGGTATTGGCAAATTTCATTTTGTCTCTTCTCATCACAGTTCACACCTTCCGGTACTTGATTCACATGATGATATACCTACTGTAGTATCAGTCATGCAGGGGTGCATGATAATGACTCAACATGTACATGTTCTTCATCTTTCTTTCAAAAGTAATGAGAATTAGATGTAACATGTTAAGTCTGATAAACACAGGCTTGCAAGATATGACTGCTCTGAAAATTAAAAACAAAGAAAAAAAAAAATCAATCCACTTTGCTTCAAAGGTAAGGAATGTGCAATATCTGGGACTACATAAAACAAATAGCTATTATACTGGACTTGTATACAAGTTGCGAATGAAAGTTTTGTCCTAAGAAGAGATTAATTACTCCCTTAGTAGAGATGTATTTTTCCTAAAGCAAACCAAATCGGACTAGATTAATTTAAGCCAAATTCATACTTTTATTCCATAGTGTAGGTGCAAGCATGGTAAATGATCAAGTTGTTTTCGTTTGGATTGGCAGATGTATGGTGACTTACAAGAGGTATAATGCACTGAATTGGGAATTTCAAAAAAAAACTATTCACCATTTCACCCTACAATAAGTTCAACAAACAAAGAAACCATGGAACCACTACAAACCCTATCATGAATGATAATAGCATTTTGCAGCCTGATTGACTGGCCAGTGTGTAAAATGAAAAAATTGTTTCCTTCTTAAATAAATGAATGAACAAACAAATGAATAAATAAGTAAACAAACTATAATTTAAAACTGTCATAAAATACCATTTTACATCTTACTGGACTGACCAGTGTGTAAAATGGATAATGATTTCCTTCCTGAAAACACAAATACAGGTGATAGAATGACCTGAACTGCTCAGCATAGGTAAAAATATGATGACATTGAAAATAGGTCAAGGTAGTTGAATGTTAAACTCAGTGAAGCTTTGAAAGAGATGGTTCCAGAGTACTTAGTAATTTCATGATACATGTAGCTGCTCAATTTTTTCAAAAGTTATTGCCTCTGCAAAGGTAAACACATAATGACTCTTGGTGACCTTGAAAATATGTCAAGGTCGCTGCATGTTGAACTCAGTTCTAATGAAAAACATCTACAGTCCAACTGTCACAATAGTAGTCTAACTTGTTTGTGTCTAGAAGGGTGATGGGTGGATGGAAGAATGGACAGACACACTCATAGACATGATGACAGCAATACCCCACCAGCCAAAAAGGCCACAGGGTGATAAAAAAACCTCTCGCAATAATAGCATTTTACAAGTTAACCCTTAAAGTGCTAATCACAGCTATGGTCATTTTCTCATTACCATTAAACATATAATGGTTAAAAGATTCAAATTCCTCATGAAGGCATCTTATATTCAAATACCAACAAACCTAGTTTAAAACAAAAAGCTGTTGACTCAGTCTTAAATCAGCACTTTAAAGGTAAATTGACTGGCCACTGTGCTAACTAAATAATGGTTTCCTTTCTACAAAAAAAACTGTCATAATAATAGTATGTTTTACATGTTAATTGAGTGGCAAGTGTGTTAAATGGATAATGGTTCCCTGCTAATAAGAACCTGTCACATTAATAATAGCCTTTGAGTTCTTCTCTGACTGGCCAGCAGGCTGACTGGATAAAGGCATTATCTCTGTTAGGCATATTTGGGGGATCTTGGTTATATACTTAAATATTCTCAAAGTGCATCCTTCCTGGTGGAACAATTAATGCCACTCCTTGAGCTTTGTCCTCTGTAGGTGGATGCAAGAATGGCAGGTGCCTTTTCATAAGGATAAGCTTGCTCAGGCAGGGACCACTTGATCACTAGGGCACTGGCTGTAAATCATCATTCAGGGCTGGTGGTTCCAATCCACAGAAAAAAGTCTGCCTGGCCACCATTACCCTAAGTATGCAAGACCTGTGAGACTAATCAAGCTGTCAAACTGTGTCTATCCTCCATCTGTAGTTGTGGGGAGAAAAAGATGCCTCTTGTCATCTATTAATAATCCCCCTCCAATTCAATTTCAAACGCAATCTGTGAAATATGGCAATCAAGCTTGGTTTAGCCGCCAGGTATAAAAAGACCACACTGTACCACAGCCAGACTGTGTTGACAGCCAGCAATCTATATAGTATACACAACATCCAAGCTCCATGTAGATTCCATCAATCAATATGGAAGCTTAACCCTTGCTTCAATGTACAGACATGTGCCACACAATTGGTTTACTCCCCTCTCTGTATTACCTACGTAATACTTAGCCAGGCACACATGTACATGTTTCTATGGATATAACCAGGAAGGTGTGCGAGGCGTTGATTATCCCGCAGTTCAGTGTGAGCAGAGCTTACATGATACCAATCTACAAGAGCCTTGAAGAATCAATTATTTTGTTATGGATACCTCCTCCAACAGACCAAACCATCTACTTGAAGTGTTATCAATTTATAAAAAAGCTGCTTGTATTGTTATACATAGCAATGGCAAAAGAGTTAAGACTTACAGTATTTTACGAACTTCACTGCATAAACCAATTGTGGTTCCCTTGTACACAGCATTATTGCATATAATCAATATTACATGCAGCAATCTTTGTGTGGACAACTTGTGTAAATTTCAGTTTTAACAGATATTTTTGAGACGTTACTGAGATAGGCACAAGTCAACATACTGTGTTGATACACCAGGATATGCCGACATCAATTATGAGATGCAAGCAAGCGTGTGCATAATAGCACCTTGCTTTTATACCCACAGCAACGTTAACCAAAGTGACCCACCCTCTCATTGCTGTTTTCAATTTGCAATCTCACATACAAATCACTGGGAAGAAAAATTCAGCAATCCAGTTCTAGCACACATCAGGCATAAATGTATGTTGATGTGATAGTAATTCTTGTCCTTACCATATGCTACATGTACAATTAAGTTAAAAATCTATGGACGTTTGCAGACCTGTTATATAAATGTATTACGTCAATGCACAATTCAACAGTGTTATTAATATGGATAATCCTGTGTTTTTCATTCATAAGAATCCATGCATCTGTATTAATAACTGGAACAAAGAACAACACTGGTGTTTAAGAGGATTTGGAAATTGAAGTAAATGTACAGTGTATTAACAATGTCACTTAACCCTATGTGCACCAGTACTAGTCCCTATCATGGCCATAGCCTTCTTGCCATGCTGAGTGCATCTACAGTGTTTTCAATGCAAATGCGGCGAACTAGGGGAAGCCATTTGGCAACACTCTCAGATATAATCAATAAGGGTGTGGTAGATCTGGATCCAGGAGGATGTAGGGGTATTGTAAGAAAGTCCAAAGGTAGATGGTATGGATGACAATACCAACAGTACTACCACATGTACTGAAAACAAAAAATTGTGACCACAAAAATAGATTAAAATAAGTGGCTCCCTTAAATCCCTTTTTATTTAAGAGGTCGTCCAGCCAGCTTTAATCACATATTTCACTCTGTTGCAAAAAATCACAGTAAGATGTTTATATTTATTCACAGCTGTCAGCAAAATTTATAAAAGTCTCAATGTTATGGCTTTCCAACTTGTAAACTGTCTAACTTTACTGTTGTGACTTCAGACTCTATGTTCACTTACCATGCTTACAACTTAAAAGCATCACTGTGCTCTAGGAACTATACTAGAGCTGATGATTTTCTGTTTTTACCGAAAAACCAACGTAATCGCACACTGAACCATAAAAATTGGAAAAGGTAGTTTTTCTGCAGAATTTAACTAAATGCAGTCAAATTTCCGAAGTAAATGAAATAATATCAAATGAAGGAACTAACAATGTAGAAATTTGGTACATTCTTTTATTACAATGGCAAAATACATGCCTAAAACTAGCCTCATTGACTTATGTAAAAAGCATGATAAGGTTTCTCTGAGGTGTTGCCATCACTTAGAATGTTTCCATGACAAAGAGTGCTCATCATAGCGGCCATGAAACATGCATGAGTTAATATTGATACTATATTATTCCACTGCCCCCTTAGTTAAGCACTCTCAGCTTTCTAATTCATGAGGAAAGGCCTTGAAATGAATGACTCTGACTGTATCTATATTATTCTGGCTTCATAGCACTGTTTTCTGGGCATAAATCAAAGACGGAATTGAGGTTGTGTGGTGCCAATTTTACATGGTGTGGCAGTCAAATGCAGGTTTTTCAAATCCTGGTCAGATATAAATAGCCCCCCCCCCCCCCACCCACCAAAAAAAAAAAAAAAAAAAACTTGTACAATTCACCATGACACAGAAAATACATGAGACTGGCATATTAAATATCTGGGGTGCACAATACACAGAGGATATTTTCTACATAAGAGGGCTTTTCCACAATCATTCTAACAGAGGGAGGGAACTCAGAACTCAGAACAGTTTATTCAATATGATATGAAATGGGTTACATGAATTTCAACATTTGTAGTGACAAAGTGGTAATTAAGCAATAACCAAGAACTCATAATTGAACTAAATGATATTAGGATGACCTTGGCTAAGGATTCTATGATCCGCTATAGCCAAGGCCACCTTTCGGTAAAATTATAATTAGCAAACAACTGGCAAAAATAGTAAGAACAGAGATTAGAAGCTTAAATATACAGGGTAAATATAAAGTCACTTAATTACCACAAACATAACAGTGTGCAACTGTACAAGTGTCTTTATATTGCTTCACAAAGAAAAGCTTTATGTAGGTTGCAAAACCATTATAAGAATGTGTGAAAAGTTTATCTTTGATACAGGGTTGTGTGTTTTTTAAGAGGGTTGGAAGGTAATACCTAATACAATGTTTTGTCGAATTTCTAGAAGGAATAGGAACCTAGCTGTCATTTCTATGTCGAGTGAAATATCGATCAGAAGGTATTGTAGCTGCAAATATGTTGTTAAAGTAATCAGGGGTTTTATTTTCTAAATATCTATAGTAGAATTTTAAGGATCTTAACTTAAGAATATCTGGTACTTGTAAAAGGTTTAACGTTTTAAATAAAGGATCCGTGTGGGCATTATATCTTGCCAAGCAAACAACACGAACAGCCTTCTTTTGAAGTTTGAAAATACGGTCACACGAGAAACCCCACAGAAGAATGCAATAATTTAGATGAGGAAGAAAGAGAATTGTAGATTTGTAATAGAATATCTTGCGGAAAATAATTTTGTGTTCTTTTCATAACACCAATAATTTTTGAGAGCTTATTTCCAATTTTGTTAACGTGTGAGTGCCAATTTAAGTTTTCATTAATTCGTAAACCTAGGAAATCAAAATCACTGGTTTTGTAGATGGGCACATTCTTTATTTTAAGATTTAAGGTGAAATTTAATTTTCGTTGAGGGAAATGAAACACCATATATTTAGTTTTAGCAATATTAATAGATAATTTGTTGGCTGACAGCCAATCACATACCTTGTTTAATTCAATTTCTATGCTATTTGATACAGAGTCAGTGTCCTTGAGAGGAAAATTAAAAGAACTAAGTGAATTGATAAGAGTCGTGTCGTCTGCAAAAAAAATCGATTCAAATTTTGAAGATGCCAAATACATGTCATTTGTGTAAATTATAAAAAGAAGAGGACCCAAAATAGAGCCCTGTGGCACTCCAGTTGTAATAGGTAGACACTTTGAAGAAACATCGTCGAATTTGATGTATTGTTTTCTGTTTGTGAAGTAATTTCTAAACCAATTTAAAGGGGTTCCTTTAATACCGTAATAATTCATCTTATGGAATAGAAGTTCGTGGTTCAGAGTATCAAAGGCCTTTGATAAATCTAAAAATATTGTGACAGGTATGTCTCCAGCATCAAGAATCTGAAGAAGACGATCTGTTAATTCCATAGCGGCAGTTTCGGTGGAGTGCAATTTTCTAAAACCATGCTGGCTTGCGTAGAAAAGCTTTTTTGATATAAAAAATTCGTACAACTGATTATACACCACTTTTTCAAAAACTTTAAATTTTCCTTGTTTTATCTCCATAATGTTCATAGATAATTCTGGGGTTGTACTAGCCAATATCTTCAGTGTGATGTCTCAGTAAATAATTTAAATTGTTTAAACATGTTTTGTAAAGATAAAAATTCAAAATTTTACAAGTTGTCATGTTTGATATCTGTTTATGATCAACTACCATTTTGTTTAGTCTTTGCTCTTCAGTGTTCTTCTGCAGGCTCAAGTTAATGTTATATGGTCCTCTGCTTGTCTGACTAGTCTCAATATTGACTGTATGGCTGCCCTTGTAACAAAGGGACAAAGCATTGTTGATCACAGGCTAAAATACTGATCTACAAAAGGAATCCTGAATAGTTTTATTGTGACAAAGTACATTTTATCTGAGCCATGGGAATTCCTTTTCCGGCACTGTATTACAAAACTGTAAAAGGAATTCCTATTTTTATCCAAAACACTTGTGTTTATACCAATTTGAATGTAGAGTTTTCCTTTTTAGTGCTGCCAGATTCTGCTAAGTCTTGTGGTAAATTAACATATAGGTTTATTATACAAAAATGTACATTAATTTGGCAGAGAAGTGTTCAAAGTCACTTTGCCAGGTTGGACATTACCGCAAGCATTTTTGTTCAGAAACTCTATTGAAAACTGACGTTGGCTTATGAATATTTTTAGTCAACAGCAAGTTTAGCTCCTGACCAAAAATGTTATTTTGAGCCCTGCAACCAAGTCATCCAACTGTCACATGTCCACATTATACATTTAGATTTACTGAAATGACTGACTGAATAAAAGATTTGCTTGTCTGAAATAAACAAGCTTATTGGTTTATTGTGTGGTTCCAGTATCTTGTTTCACCATAAGACAGTTGGTGCTTACATGGAGCATGAATCAATTACAAATACTGCTAACCAAGAATGTATATTTATCTGACGAAAAGAAAAAGGCTAAAGTATCATTCTTTTTCCCCCCAGTTCCCCTACCAGACAGTAGGTACGTGTAAATTAGCATAGATCTGATTATCATGATTGGCACATAGACATAATTATGAGCAGTAGCCAACTCCACAGACAACAACCATCCTTGACAGTTTTCAGGAAATGTACAGTAATATGAAGCTATTACTCCTATAATTTGCAAGCAAAAGCATAAAGACACCCTGTAGTCAGCTTAACCGAATCATATACATGTATACTGTAGTTTCCCATGTAGTTGTCACACCTTCGAGGCTCAATTTTCATGTCAAAATACCCTGCAACTTGTATGCCATGTTGAGTTCTGAGAACTTTGACTTCAAAAATTGTCAATGGCCTATCCACCAGATTTTTTCAACATTCTGATGCCCACCAGACACAGAGGAATGATACCCAGGCACAACAGGTTAAAAACAGACAACATCAATACTTGAGTCATCATCATAATATCAATAATAGTCTCAGAGATATTAATTTAAAAGAAGTGTTTGATAATGAACCCAGGAGAGATAATTACATCATATTTACCCTTAAAATGCAGGCTGCAGTGTATGCCCCAATGACAGTTTTGAGGTTCCATACTGTGTTTTGCAGCATAAGCTGCTGTCGCTATATCCCCGCCATGATATAACAATTTATTGAGTCATAATACATACCTGTCAACTCTCCCACTTTTTTAGACTTTTCGGTGTGATTCTGGCCAATTTTAGACAAGCTCTCCCAGAAAAATCCTTTAATATCCTCTTTATTATTTGTTAAAAATAAAAACCTCCAAGGGAAGAATGAATCTCCCTATTTCTTCCTGTAGGGTGTTGACAGGTCTGATAATATCTTGTGAGAGAATGTTTATCCCCATGAGATGTATTGCATTGACTTCCTTTTTTATTTTGTTGCATATTTTACTAGTTATTACCATTCTCCATAGGAATCATCAAACTTGCAGCAAAACAAAATTTGCCTCTATGTATGCTATTTTCCAACACATCAAATTTACTGTCGTTGACACAAGACTTACAGCAAACTTGCCTTCCACCGCGATCTTCTGCATCCTCACCTGATAAAAATATCACAATTTTAAGCAGTAATTGCATAGAAATAAACATTTTTGCAATCTCACCAGCAAGTGGCCATGCTCCCATGCATGAAGCTTGGGCAGAAATGAGACAGGAAATAAAGAAATGCTCTCCCTATTGGCCCATGTGATCAAACATCAGAGATAATTACTGAAAAGGCCACAAGATTATCTGAAATGCATCATCATCAGCCAACAGAAAGGTGTTAACAGCAATTAAAACCTTGAAAAGTGACGTTTTAGCTGTTTACATAAAAAGCTAACTAGAAATCATCTTATTGATGTCCTCACCATCTAAGCTTATCAAAGGTACATGTACGAAACACATTGCATTCACTGTCAGAGACAGCAGTCTACGATGGCCTCAGAAAATGCATTTCTTACCAGTTTCAACATTCTTTTACTTTCTGTTGGCAAAATGCTTGAAACACATGAATGGTACGCTCTACCTCTCCCCAATTAAATTAATATCTTTCAATGACAGTAATATGATAGTGAACAAAAAATGCAACATTTTGGTACAACTGTTGGGGCGAAGTGACTCCTGTCCCTAAAGCATTATATTTCCTGTGCAGTACAAAACATCATGAATATCATAAACTTATGAAACTACAGTTAAAACTCTCTAACCAAACACCTCTGTATACCAAACACCTCTCTGTACTGAACACCAATTCTCAGTCCCAAGTATATACATGTACTTCCAATGTAAAGCAAACCTCCCTATACCGAACACTTTTTCCAGTCCCAAGGGCATTCAGTATAAGGAGGTTTTACTGTACTCCAGCATTGAGAGCAGGCCAGCACAGCACAGGCCAATCTAGGAGCTTTTCCAGACCCTCAGTTCATATATGACTGTTACAGCAGGGCAATGACTACCATGACAACACGGATAAAGAGATCAGGTAACGGCAAATGAATACACAGTCAGACAGATATCTGCTCAACAACAAGTCTATCTGAGTGTCACAAAATGTGATAAATGTCCTGAAGCAAGTAAACATTATAATTCTCTGTCCTTACTAATTGTTAAAGTTTATCTCTATCAATCACAACACAACTGAATTATTGTTTCATTGCTGCACTTGTAAAATATATGACTTCTTATAACACGTGAAGGTCTCACAAACTATTAATTTTTCTGCAAATTTGTAACATTTGCCATGCTGGGTATGTTTTAAATTATGTTTTCTGCTCTGTGTTACCAATTTCATTGCTCAAGATGCACAGTGTGCTGGGGGGACAAAAGGCTAGAGGGACCTCAACCAGTCACACTTATTAAACTTGAAGCACTAAACTGTGCAGAAAAAGCCAATTAAAATAAATGTTCAACACACACAAGGGCAACCATGCCTTTGTGGTGGCCTACTTGTCAGATACCAGGGAATAATGCTGACTCAGCAAAATTGGACACTTTGGATAAATGAATGAATTGAATGCACAGAGTTATATTCTACATCTTTCTACAAAGCGATAATCTTTTGTAAACAGGTTTCACTTGTTCCTCAAGACATTTTTTATGCCCAGACATTTTAATTTATGAACATCTATCACTGGGTCTGTTGATATTTCTGGAGGAAACAGCCTTTGCAAACCTGATGTAAATTTTCCAAGGGCAAGACTTCAAAATCAAGCTAGTGGTCTTATGATTCATACACCATATATACAGGCTGCAAGAAATCAGATGTTGAGAAATGTTTTCATGCATGCATTCTACCCCCCATGCCATTTTCATTTGAATACTCAAACAAAAAGAAAATATGAGTAAAACTTTTACCCATTGTCAAAGCAAAATGTTCAATTTTAATTCAACTTGTCAGCATGTGCTGTACCTCTGTCCTGTTTGAACATGTGAGCCGGCAACAGGTCTGTTAACCCTCCCAGCAATAACATTAATCAACCAAAGCTTTTTTTTTGACTTTTTAGAATTTTTGTTCAATGCAAGAGTTAATCACTCATATGAATATTTTCATGATTTTAAGTATAAATGCTTGTGTCACAAGTGACATGCATGCGATGATGTGGAATGTCTGGGGACATTCTTTTTATGATTTCTTTGCTATCCTGAATGCTATCTAGCGTGGGAGTGGTGGAGGGCCATTGACATAGTTCCTGGTCAACTTAGCATGTCCTACCTAACAGCTGATTCAAGGGCATATTGCTAGTCAGTGACATGGAGACTGACCATTGGTGATGCATAGCAGAAGGAATATAATCATAACCCACATGGAAAGTATATGTATATGTTTCCCTACTACGGGAATTTGCATAGGAAATAAGGTAAAATGATGTCTCAGTACATTTGAGCACAAATGTATGTAACTGTTAGAAATCTGACCATATTACAAAAATGGCAGAGGGACTGGGAAATGACCACAGTTGAATTGACTGCTTTCAGTGCTTTAGGGGCCAGCCAAATCAACATTTTCATATCAGTACATAGAGTACTATTTCATAGGACCCCCTCCCCCTTTGAAATTAGTACTTTAAAAATGTTGATTTTTCAAACCAAAATGCAAAGCTATATTGTTTGGCCAAACCATACTTGATACCAAGCTTTAAGGGGCCGCTGCCAAAAAGGTCAACATTCAGCCCCTAAAACCTGTGCATCTAATGTTTATTAAGCTTCTTATGCAAATATTACCATAAATATTTAAGTTTGAAACATTTATTGGTAAGCAAAAAAATCGACATTTTAATGTATTAAAAAAAAACAAAAAAAACGAACACTGGCCCTCAGCTCCCCCCCCCCCCCAAAAAAAGCATACCCTGTGTACTAATGTGAAAATGTTGACCTTTTTGTCTGGCCCCTTAAAGCTTGGTATCAAGTATGGTACTAACTTCGATGTATTTTTTTCTTTCTTTACAAAGAAGTGGGGACTGGGGTGGGCAGTCATTAATTACAAATTCTCTGCTTCAGTATGTATCCAAGAACATAACTGACTGTGAGACAGCATTTGGTAGAAACAATGCCGAGCACATGCAGATACTTGGGTCCCATAAAGCATCCATGGCTGCATACCTGTAAGCTGAATGCATGATCTCAAATAGTTTCCCAATCCTCCATCCATCTTTTTCATCACCCACAAACAAACCTTATGTTTTACCACACTGCAGCAGACAAGTACATGTAGTCTGTAGAGATACCATTATCATACTTTCTATCATGATGTTACCCCGTAACAAAGGACCAACCAATGGGAACACAGCACAGGTGTATTGCCAAGTTGTAATGCCAGTACAATGACGTCCCAGACTTAGAGTGCGATTTTTTTTCAGCCTTGCCGGTGGTTCATCATGATAGAAAAGTGATTAAAAGTAAAATCTTTAACTCAGGCACACACACCTGATTGGCTTGCTGTGCAGAGCTACATTTCTTTCTTTCTTTCTTTCTTTCTTTCTTTCTTTCTTTCTTTCTTTCTTTCTTTCTTTCTTTCTTTCTTTCTTTCTTTCTTTCTTTCTTTCTTTCTTTCTTTCTTTCTTTCTTTCTTTCTTTCTTTCTTTCTTTCTTTCTTTCTTTCTTTCTTTCTTTCTTTCTTTCTTTCTTTCTTTCTTTCTTTCTTTCTTTCTTTCTTTCTTTCTTTCTTTCTTTTTCTTTTTTGAACAAAGTATGTTAATCTTGCAACTGCCTTAGTTTAACAATTCTTCTTGGAGACCTGGTATATGCATACAATTTCACTACCATTTTTCTGCACACTCAAGACCCTCTTCCCGACATCCGGACGGTGCAGATTGGAACCCATACAGAACAGTTTCTACTGTTTGTCAGTCTGACATCTGTCTGACTGAGCCCTCAGGCACATTGTTCAAAGCAGTTGGCAAAAAACAAAGCGTCTTTTTGAAGTTTTGGTTGTGGGGTTATCCATATGAAATTTTCTGCTGTTATCTTCCTTGGTTGCACAGACAGTACACCCATCTTCCACAAAAAATACAAAGCTATTAAGTACTGATACAGTCTCTGTCAATTCCCCCCCCCCCCCCCCCGCCATGTTTGAAACAATTTGTTTTGTCCCAAAATAATGGTAAAAATTGAGTGATATACTGTAAAATGGATGCACTGTAGGTGCAGAGTTTGTGTGGCAAACAGACATCTAGGTAAGCTGTGAGCAAGTCTCCCAAATATTCATGGAGCATAACCCAAAGTTAATTTTTTGTATGGGCCATATTTATTTTGCTGTTATATATTTTTGGTGATGGCAATGTACATTCAAAAGTATCAGAATATGTTGCCTGATCAGGGCCAGAATTTCGCAAAATTTTGCGAGAATCTATTTGGATTGTTGTCAATTTGATTAGTTTTATTTTTAAAGAAAGACAAGTTTAGAAGAATCTTTGCAAGAATGGATGCTCAGATTCTCGCCAAAATTTTGTCCCAGCTGATTTAAAGAATCAGTCTGCTTCTTTGAGCCAACAGCTACATCTAGGATACACATGCACATATTTTACACAACACTACAAGTCTGACATATTGTCAATAACCATCTGACTGTATTTTGGCATGGACTATGCCTGGTAATTTTCACCTTTATTCTCTGTGAACAACATCCCAATAAAATGACAGTTACTTCAAAAGAAGGGCTTGTGTATTGCATAACTTAATGAATTGGATTTTTCAACTGTAAAGGACTCAAGGACAGACTAGCAGACAAAGGGGGAGTAAGTGAGGGAAAAAATACGAATATCATTGCAGCTGTAGAGTCACATGGTTGGGAAGAACTTGGAATGTTACAGGTCTACATAAGTATGAGTTTGCTAAAGAAAAGGAGGAGTAGGCTTCTTGAAAAGAATGGGCCAACTTGGCGGCTGATTGTCAAGTAGTGAAAACAGAAATTCAGTGGACAGAAATAAATTTAAAATGTAACAGGGTAAATGTAGATGTAGATATGGTTTACATAGAAAGAGAGAGGTTGCCTTTGAACAGAATGAACTGATAAATTTATGATAAATTCAGAATGGTGACTAGTGACACCAAACTGCTTGGACACAATTTTCAATGCCAGAGATGTAAATGGACACACTGGGGTTGTTTAAATTGAACTGCAGGAGGAGACAGAAATGTAAATTGTAATTGAAACAGGCTTTTGAAATTTGAAAAACAGGACAGTCTGAAGATAGCCAATAGAAACATACAGTAAAAGAGTAAATGGAAGTGAAATATGTATAAGTAACAGGAAGACTATCATTGACTGTTTTGGTGGCTAGCACAATTTTCATATGATGCAAAAAATGAAACAAATGAAGGTATTTGGACATTGATAGTGATCATAACAGGAAAATTGTTCACCTTTATCTCCAATCACATGGAGGAAGATGGGAGGACACAGTGGATCTGGCATATGCATCAAGATTCAGATGAGACGGGATACAATGAAAAATTGTAGACTGAGCTACCAGATCCATCAGTTATGCACCACTGAACCATTGGGCATTGTTATCAGTAAATAGAGTTTCTTCTCCAGTCTTGTGCTAAAATTTTATCTTCTGTGTCCATCTACCATCACATAACTTTGGGTCAGCCTTGAGCTCTCAATAGTTGACCACCCTTTGGGATGCCATAAAACTTTAACGTCCAGCTACTTTTCTGTATATATATATATATATATATATATATATAGCCTTTTGAGGGGAATATTTATCTTTTAAGACCTATTCAGCTATCTTGGTAACCACAGGATTTTTATGTTCCCTTATGACGTCAAGTTTTAATCAGACAGGCGACTCACTTTCTCCGTATATTAAAAGCATCATGATGTATGACCTTCATGACAAATGTCTAACATTGATACCAGATACACCCCCCCTCCCTCCATACAGGTCCCTCTCATAAGAGGCCAACCCCTGTACAAACACCACTTCTCCATGCAGTAAGCATAGCATTTCCATTGTAATTCACCCCTCACAAGAGGTCACCCTCTTATAAGGCCACTTTTCTAATGCATTTGGGGAGGCCTTATAAGATGGGGACCACTGTATTGACATATGACCTTTATGACAAATGTCTAACATTGATACCAATGTTGACATATGACCTTCATGACAAATGTCTAACATTGAGACCAATGTTGACAGATGACCTTCATGACAAATGTCTAACACTAATGCCAATGTTGACGCATGACCTTCATGACAAATGTCCAACATTGATAGCAATGCTGACATATGACCATCATGACAAATGTCTGACATTGATAGTAATGTTGAGGAATGACCTTCATGACAAATGATTAGGAATTCTGTAACAGAACAATTAAAATTGATGTAGCATTAGCAGTTGATCAGACATGGTTAAATAATTAAAGGCTGTAGGAAAAGACAACATACCAGGTTAATTCAGGAAAAAAGTGACCAGAACTTAGAAATACATGGATGCATTTACATTTGAATAGTAACATTCAGTGATAGACAAAAAAAAAACAGGTGCCATTGGAATTATACTAAACTTAGGATCTCATATGTTGCAAAGAAGGGACCATGAGGGAAGCTTAGTCAGTGTGGAAGAATAACAATCTCATCCAACATGGGGGAAGGTTTTCAATTGTAAAGAAAGCAAAACAGAATTTAAGAAATCTATTGATAGATGAAATTAATAGAGTGGTTTGGAATAATGCAAGAGAATAGATAGCCATTTCTTCAAACATGTTAAAATGGATTAGAAAAACAGACATATGGTGTTTTTTCTTGTATCTTTCTATTTTTTATGTGACAAAAGCATATATGAACTGGAAAAGAAGGTTTGCTTCAAAGCAAATCTGACTGTGTGCCTTCAAAAGTCGTAAATATCAAATGCTACAACTTTTGTCCTTTGGTACTTCACAGTGTTGCAATACCTCCAATATGAGTCCAACATGATTAGAATCAGATGGAAATTGGCCGAGTTATGGCTGCAAGAAACTTTCAAAGGTCCAAATGATATTGTCTTTTGACCTTTTGAGGTCACATGTAAGTTTAGAAAATGTGCACTGTTACAATAGGTACAATTTGAGCCCAACATGATAAAATTGGATAAAAATTGGCCAAGTTATGGCTGGAAGAAAGCCACCATCAAAAGTGGCCTTTGACCTTGACATCACCTTTGCCTTGCTATGATGGAACTCCTATCCACTCGGAACCACATATACCAGCCCTCATTTGCATAATTTTGAAAACCAAGACTTCTCATTATAAAAAGGCAAGACTTCATCTATAGAAGCATAATTGTGCCAAGTTTGGAGTTTCTAGGTATATAAGTTTCAAATTAATGTTTGCCTGTAACGAAAGAAAGAAATAAAGAATTCCTAGAAAAACAATATGTCTGTGTTGGCAAACAGACATAATGATAAGCATGTGGACAGCTGCACTGTGGAAAATAAGACACAGAGCTTAAAGTGTTGGAGGCTCTGTACAGGGATGTACAGTGTACACTTACTTTGGAAATATAGAAGTGGAACTGGAAGACAAATGTCTAAAAGAGGGGTGCATTCTTATGCCATGTCTGTTTGCACAGTACATTAGGGAACTATGAAATAAGCTCATGGACTATGACAAGGAAGTGTAAGTTGTTGATGTGAAAATTCCAGATAAATTTTAAAGATGATACAGTGCTCCTGACAAATTCAGGGTACGATTTACAGGGTGTTGAGAATTCAGATGGTATGATAGATCCCGTATGTGATTACAGTTTAGTGAGACACAGTCAGGTTATGTTGTTGGGATAAAACTGAACAGTAGCTGATAGTGGAACCCAGACAAGTTTAAAATTCCACAGGGGCAAGGATAGCTTATCTAAGGACACAGTTAACTACATAAATTTTGGTATTAGGATTAACAGATCTCTTCTATTATGAGAGACCCTGGTTAGTTCTAAATTCTGTTCATGGTTGAACACCCACATCTCATGGTCACTTTTTATGACCCTCACTCCTTCTCCATAGATCAACATGGGAAATTACCAGCTGCAAATTTAACTTCTCTGTCTGATGTCATATAAGCATTAACTTTTATTTCATCACTCCAGGGTGTAATTGCAAGATGACAATATGTACTTCAGGCAGATTAGAAGATGATTATTAGGAAAATTATTCTCATATGCAGGGTAAAACTTTCTGGACTTTTATGTTCACTGTAACGTTATCGACTTTGCTGACCCACTTTTGCACCCAATTTCAAATGGTATGGGTCAGCTAAGTGTTATAAACATGTACCACAGGAATAAAAGCATGTGTGTCAAGGTATGTTCAGCTTACATGTAAAAAAGATAAAGCACAACAAGTACCAATGGAAAGAGCTTACAGAAAATGACTGGAAGAGGAGCAGTGTTGCAGAAGATAAATAAAAATAAAAAGCAATCAGAGATTGCTGGATCCATGCCTCCCCCCCCCCCACCTAATTTATTACTTTGCTAATCACCGGTCTCATTTTGGAATGACTGTAGTCAATGAAAATAGACTATCACTATGACCCAGATACTTAACCTAGTGACCTATTTTTATACATGACACACTCTTGTGTCCAGATACAGAGATGTGTAACATTTCGTGATTCTCAGTCAAAGGACAACAAAATTACAGCCTGGCATGAAGTGTACTGTAGTTTTACATGAATGTATCATGGCGACCCACATACTTGACCTAGTTTGTTTCATGACACAACTTTAGATCAGCATATATGTGTGTGTGTGTGTGAAGTTCCGTGAACTAAGTTCAATAGTAAAGGAATTATAGCCAGAACAGGATTTTATAATGATATGTCGCTGTGACCCACATACTTGACTTAGCGACCTACTTTTGGTACATGACACACCCTTTTTTCCTAATGCACCTGTGTATAAGACAAAGAGCCATTGGCAGCAGAGAAAGTATAATGGCAAGGTCTACTTTCCAGAACATAAAATAACATAACATAAGCAAAACATAAATCGGTGATATGGTAAAAGTAAATCAAGTAATTACGAAACTTAACACTGTAATTCCTTCCTTGTATTTTTTTTCTTCCTGGTCTGGCAATAATTTCCTCTCAATATGAGTATTTAATGAAATGTTCCAGTCAACATGCTCCATTCCTAACAACATTAAACATTGCTGACCTCCCATTATGTGGGTTGAGCGATCTATGTATTTACCATGATAATTCCTTTAATCCTTGATTGTAGCCTGCACAAATACATGAGAAGATAAATAAATTTACTAGAAAGTTCTCCTGGACTAAAGGGACCTGGGAAATGCAATGAAAGTAACGGGTCTTTAATTAAAATGACAGCATCGATTCTGTTCTGTAGTATCATGGCTGACCCTCGTTCTGTGATACTGTGCAATGTACGTGTTTACCTCTGCAATTCATGTATTATATACTTTACAAAGAATATAGCTCTCTTAAACAGAATTCAGGTGTTTCTCGAACTGTTGCATTTAAAACTCCGTATCTGCAAGGCCTTTTTACAATAATATCACTTATTATGTGCATTATGTTATGTTCTGTTATGTTCCGGCAAGTATAATACAGGTGTTAGAACTGCATGGAATAAGTTGAAGGGCAAGTGAATTATAGCCCGGACACGAATAGCGGGCAGACGGATGCACGGATGGATAAAACAATTTCCACATGCCCCTCCTCCTGTAGGAGGGAGGCATTATAAGCATAAATGATAAAAAGAAAGATGGGGGAGGAAGGAAGGACACCCTTGACAAAGGTGTTGCTTCCATTTGTGCCTGGCCATGGGCACAGACAAAGCCGGTTACAGTCCCATGTCAAATGCCAAGGCTAAGGGCGGCTTAGCCTAGACTAAAGGATTGTTTTTCCTTTGTTGAAAAGATATGTCCATCTTCTTTCATGCTTGAACATTACAAATAATTTCAGAGCCACTAAATTACCGTTGCTGTTGTTATTGTTAGTATATTACCATCCAATGCCAATCATGCCCAATGACAATGTCATTTTTAAACAGGTGAAATAGGCGAAATTTGACATTTGCATACTTCAAAAATAACAGCTGCTACATCGTCGATCACATGCTTGACACGATTTTGACACAACATAGCACTGACGTACGTAATGTTTTCAATTGCAAATAGTGGCCATAACACTATGGAAAGAGCCGGCATATGTCAGAGGGGTGTGTAAGATGACAGGTACGAACATCATCATAAATTGACAAGTTCATGCAGTTCATTCACAGTTGCAGTTACAACACGTTTTCAACAGATCCACACATCCTCATCACGTTTTGAACAAATTAGCGCCATCACTATACCAAAATACACAAAATACATTGAATGATAAATTCAACTTGCAAATAAATGTATTATTTAGGGGCTTATTTACCTTTGGGGTTCTGATATGCTCCATCTTCCTCAATCTTCGTCAGCCATAACAAATCCAGATCACGTGATCTCTCGTTCAAGTGATTTACTTCCCGGTGAAATCGCATGTTTGGAGCCCATCATGTCTAATCTTTTGTCATACTACTTTTTATTTATGATGAAGACTTACTCTATACAAGTGGATTGATTGGGACATATATGTGAATTGCTTACGAATAAATTTTTTTGATGTTCGCGAGAACTCATGAGTCGGGACGAGATCCGCCATTTTCGAGATCGTGGTCGTTGACCGGCTGACATGAGTGGCTTCAACTTCAAGTTTGGGGCATCTACGACCCCGCAAAGTGGAGGATTTGGGGGATTATCGGGTGGCAGGTAAACAAATGATTAGGTGAACAGTGACAAAATAAAGACACAGTTCAATGCAAAGATTGACAATGATTTTCTTTTGAACTCCAACTATGTCCCTGCAAGTGCCAGATTAAATTTATGTTGTCATTGGCCTACGCATTTGCCATTTCACAGGCACAGCGGAACTTGCAAGTTTATCATAACATGTTCAGCTGTTGAAACATTTACATTTTGGCCAGCATGTTGTGCTGTTGAGTGGAGGTATCTTCTTGGAAGAGGGCAACAACAAGGTCCCAGTCCGGGGCTGGTGTGAAGTGCACTCTGACTCGCAAACAGGTCTGAGAAAAGGTCAAAATATTCAGTGAAAAAAGGCCTTCAGACAGACTATGGGGTACAGTGTTGCCAACCCTGGTTGCGGTGTGGTGCACCGAATTGAAATCTGGGCCAAATGAAAAGGGTCCCATAAAAGGGCTGTGCCTTGCATGGAATTCGAATGTGGCGCGGCCATATCGGAATCTTATTTGGTGCTGAAAATCAAAGCGATTATCTGTTGTTTTCCATAATTTATTTCTTGTGTCTACTCAAACATTGAAGTTACAGTGTCCAAGCTGAATTTTGTGCGATTTAAAGAGGCATCGACTGCCATTTTGTTAACTTATCATTACGAATGGGTTGTAACCTGGATCACTGGCACTGCGGCAGCCCGCACTGGCCTGGGCACAGGGGCCGTTTAATAATCAGGACCGTATAGGAATTCCAATACGTTCCAAGACCATTCTTGATTTGTAAAAATTTCCCTGTGTGTGAATAAAATCAGAAGTTTATCAAATTCAGATGGTACTGTCCAGGACTGTATAGATTAGATATTCAAATACGGTCCAGGCCATATGAGAATTACAGTATGGAAGCAAAATGATGGCAGGGGTGGAATCTCAAGAGCAAGATTCCAATCTGGCTATGCTGTTTCGGAATTCTGATAATGCGCTGCTCCGTTACAGAAATGGCTTAGATTCCAATATGGCGTGGAATAGAGATATAATGACATTTTGGAAAGATTATAAAATGGCAAGCAGTGTAAGCAACAAAGCCTGGTGGGTGGGGGTGGGGGGAGTCCGGGAGAATGCTCCCCTGGAAAATTTTTCAAAAATAGACATCAAAATATGCATTTGAGGGTATTTGGATTCAAGTTTGAGTGGTGGCATGAGTGCTAAACACCCCCCAAGATGTACAGGAGTTTAATTTGCCTTAAAAATATCACTGTGAAAAGTGGATTTGTTAGAATTTAACACATTTTTTTAAAAGGACATTTTGTGATAATTTTCGTGAGATTCTCATCGCCAGTGGGGAGGGTAGACGGCGCATGCTTGAATTTTTGGGAGACTCCCAAATGATTCAGGGTGGTTGGCAACACGGGGAGTAACACCAAACATTTTGAAATGATGCGTATAAAATTTTGCAAGCAAAAGTTCAAAGCAGAGCAAACAACATGGTCTCACTTGCTGAGGTGGACAGACACCCTCTTAGTCTTATCACAAATGTAATACTAGAACAAAAAGCATTTTGAAGTATTGGAATAGAATAAATTGATGAAGGGTGGATTTGATAATGTTTTGGTAAATGAAGCACTCCTGATGCTGTATGAATTACGTCAAACAGATCATTCAATATATGTAAGAAACATTGTAAACCTGTGTGAGTTTATAGGAATGCACAGTTTAATGTGGTGAAATTAGGGTTGTTGGAATACAATGTATGCACTTCTTTAAGCATAGAAGGAAAGTTTGAAATGTTCAGTCACCTTTAAGAAGTAGGAAAGGTACCTAAAAAGTCAATCAAATTCAAAACAAAAAAGAACCTTTGTCAAGTGTGGAATAGCAGTATATGAATTTCCTGTGAGGACAGGACAGTTTAAAAATCTCAATCATGCAGTGAGGTTATGGACAAAGGGTAACTTGAGGGAAGTGGGTGATGGATACCATTGCCTATTTAAATGCACACATATATCCTTTGACAAATCCGAATAGAGATGATGTCATCCATAAGAAAACTGAATCCCCAAGTTAATAAATTGTCAGAAAAATTTAATTTATTTATGCACATGTACAGTCAGGCCGCGTTAATCTGGCACCATCTGTTTTTGCTCATTTTGCCAGATTAGCAAGGCTGCCAGATTAACAAATCACAGTATAATTCACCAGGATATATAGAGAATAAGAGACCAAATTTGCACCTAACAATGAGTAAATAAAAACATAATCACATACATGTATTACCAATCATATGAAATTTTAAAAACGAAACGTGCAAATTATAGGGAAAAAAACTTTATTCAGTGTATTCATATCCATATGTACAATAAATGTTACGTTCAAAATTACTGGAGCGAGCGGGCATAAATGTCCCAACCCTAATGTTTATCTCACACACGTATTTGGACATATTTTGCCTTTAATAGCTTATTTTGGCACGAAGAAATCCGAAATCTTTTTTTGTTCACTGCGCTGACTTTTCAAATCTTTTAACTGTTCTTCTCTGCGCGGAACTTTTGCTACGTCGTCACCACAAAATCCCTCATTGGATTCTGGCTATTGCAATGAAATTTAACCATTTAAGGCGGGAACAATTAAACATCTTATCAACTTGAAACTTGTTTGGAACAGGTGATTGTTGATTTTGCGGTATGGCATAATCAGGTATGTTATTACAAGGTATATGCTCCATTGAATATCAAGTGATGGATTAAACAGGCCAATTACAGTGAAGAAAAGCCCTTTTGCTCTGCAATTAACATGCCGGTGACGAAATTCAAGGGTGCCGGATTATCATGTAGTAAATCAATGGGGGAAATCCGTTCACAGCTCATTGCTGCCGAATTTCAAGGGTGCCGAATTATCAAGTGACGGTTAAAGGCGGCCTGACTGTACTTACTTTGTACCTGAGATTTTGATTTACTTATCCCAGCTGGTAAGCCCATGGTGTAAGATATGGAGATGTAATAGCTGTAAATCACCAGATGAATCTATTTAATTCTATTGAAGATCACTCTAATGTTTATAGATTCTATTTACCTATGTATGTGGAAGCAATAGAGGATATTTTTATCTGTGTTTAAGGCGAAAAAAAAACACAAACTAATATTGATTTTATATAACATTTTATCTTCTTCTTTTTCAGTGGAACAGGTTGGTAACAGAAGAAACAGATGTCATAATGAATTCAACTAGGCTAGATAAAATGCAATCTGGTAAGATCATTCCATGCTTCCCAAATTGGCCATAAATATGTTAAAATCAGTTATAACGGAGATAGAGATGACAAATTACAGATCAGTATGTAGCTAGCATGTAATGTTCAGATGTCTCTGGTCCCATTAAGGGTATGCATGAGATGTATTGGTATTTTCAAAGTCAACGTGAGCAGAACTTTTCAGTGCTTAATTTGGTGACAGATGTGAACATACTTGAGATGTGCCTATAATGTAGGGGTGAGCAAATGGACTTTTAAAGTGCACATGATTATAGTGTAGACATCGCTAATACATTTGTGGTATTCATGATAAATAAGTGTTGCACAGTGTATGGATTTTTGAGATGTGTCTTGTATGTACATGTACAATGTTTTTGTGATTTATGTGGAACAATGTCGATGATTCGCCTGGCACAAGTGTTTGTCAAAAAAGTTGCATGCATGTGTTGAAATAACCCATCTGTGATGAACTCTGATTATAATTGATATTGTAAGTTATTTTTTATTTTAAGTTTAAACATTATGTGAACAATATCACAATACAATAATACCATGTTCATGAGTATTGGAAAACATGATGGCTGTCTGAACAACCCACCACCAAATGACTGTGTTATATTGAATGTAGAATAAGTCCCAAGCTGATATGGGCTGAGTCAACTGAAGCTGCAGCTTGAACTGATTTATAAATGGACAGTTCTGATCCTAGTTTATTAATTAGCTTTAAGCTGAAAATATATGTTTATGATTCACCCTAATAGTCAATTTAATGGCAGATTTTTATGTATTTTTCCCAAAAACTGTGCACCAGGTCTACTTCAAACTTGGTGAGGATGAACCTTGGCAGGATCTGGACCTGGTACACAGTTTTGGGGGAAATATACATAAACATAATGGTACAAGTATACAAATATAACCATACTGGCATGTATTCTAATGGATAAAAATAAAATTTCAAAACTTTATTGAAAGTTAAGAAATAATAGTGGTGGCACAAAATGTACATGTTTGACAGAAATGGAGTCAAGCTACTTTCCTGGTGTGTCCATACAGAATACAAACTTACAAACTTGGGGGTACTCAGAAATGTTTGGCTGCTGTCTCAAAGCAGTTACCCTTGTGTTTTTTGAAAAACAAGTAAAAAATTATGAAATAATAATAAAAAAAATCACATTTTTTAATCGTTGGAGCATGATGGATTGAAACTAGAAAATCAGTGGTGCACCACCACCAAGTTTGAAGTGGGTCTGGTTAGTGGTTCTGAAGAAAATTGTGGAAACATGCATAGAGAATAGCATGCTTATACATGTAGTGACCATGATAACATATACTTGCATATCATCATGCAAGTTCTTTTCTTTTTTTCTTTTTTTTTTTTTATCAACAAGAGAGAGTACATCCACCCCCTGAACAGCTTACATTGAGAATAAGTTGGATTACATTGATACCAGTTTGGAGAATCCAACTTGCAGTTTGTGGGAATAAGTTGAAAATTACAAAAAATGCACAAAAATTCATAAAAGTTGAAACCAAAATTGCACATGCACATGCATGTTGAACAAATAAAGGTCTAGAGGCTCCTAGAAGTGTCTGTTCGATTGTAAAAATTTTTGGCAGAGTGGTTTTGGAGGAGATTTTTAGATTTTTTCCATTGTCCAAAAAAAATCACTTAATAAGTATTTTTAAAAGGCACTAGACCATGATGTGTTGAAGATATTTGATAGCGACCCACCCAAGGTATGTCCCCACAAAGTTTGGAGGGGATCTGATCAGTGGGTTCAGGTGAAAAGTTTAAATGTAAATTACCTTGTTGCCATATTACATCACATTTTGTTTACCGCAATGCATCTTGGAGGATCGTAAGGACAACTCAGCCAGCAGTTCAGACTTGCATGGAGTAGTATGTTAGATGCAGTGTTGACTGTTCCCAGTGTGATACACATGTTCAAGTTCCGAACAGGACCTATGCATATTTCCGTGCACCAGGGATGCTGCTTTCATCTAATATTACTAGAACATCAGCCATACTGCAACCACAACCATATTATACTATATGCGCTACTTATATCTTGTCCCTGGCGATCCCCCAAGATGCACTGCGGTAAACATGCTGTAATAAGTTTTCAAGCTAATTGTGGATGACAGACATACAGATGATGGACCATCCTAAAACCTCAGCTGACTGACACCTGAGGTTTAAAAAAGTGAAAAAATACCAGTGAATAAATTTAAAAAAACAAAAGAAGTGCAGCAAACCTAACAAAACCATAATGTATGATTCCCTCCTATACCCAGCATTGCAGCTGGGATCCCAGACCAACAAATCAACACCAACTTTAAACTTTGGGGGTGCTGGAGCAGGAGCTACAACTGGAACAGCCACACAGTTTGCAGTGAAGCCTACAGCTGTTGCAACAGCGACTACTACCCAGGGCTTCACGCTTGGCACAACCCCTCAATTTGGTGTCAAGCCCACTGCTGTAGCCACAGCAACTGCTGCCACCCCAAGCCTTTCACTCAAGGCTGCAGCAACAACTGCCGTTCAGCCTACCACAGGTAACCCCAGATTTATATGTACCAATGTAACATTGCATATTATGTCTGCATCTTGTCCATGGTGTAGAGGTTTCACACTGAATTTAATTCAGATACTCAAGAGCTCCCTGACCACAATGTTACCCTGCAGTTAAAGCAACATAGTTTTTTTTTTCTAATCAAGTTTTTAATCTTCCAACTTCAAAGTTGCCGAAATAATAGTTTGAGCTCAAGTTGTCAAAGTGATAGCTTGAGTAACTGAGAAATATGTGTTCTTATATTAATTATAAAACTGAAATTGGATATTCCTTTATTATTTTTGTCAGAAAGGTAGACAGTAAGGTATCTTCTCTTTTTCAGTAAAAATAGTAAGGAAGAGTGTGGCCATTGCAAGTCTCGACAATTACAGTAAAAATCAAATAAAAAGGTACCCATTAAATTAGTGCGTAGCTTGTAAATTTTGATATTCAGGCTGCATTTTTATTTAAATATAAAAAAATTTATGAAAATGTGAATGTACAGTCATATTCATTGCACCCACCACATAATTTTTTTAATTTGGCTTTCCACAGGAAAAAGTAAGGTTCTGCATCATGACCTAAAACTAATTGTTTGCTCATATAATTTTCAAACAAAAGAGTATATATAACTAGCCAAAAAAATTCTACGAGACACAATATGAACAACCTGGGGATAAGCACAAATTTATAGTAGAATTATCAAGATATTGTGTTCAATGATTATCCTTTATCTGTATTTATTGCACTTGCCCTTATTACAACACATCCCATACTTTGAAAAGAAAGTGGGTTGCTCTTTTATCCTGGGCTCTGAACTTTTACGGGGATTGGATCTTGCAAATCTTCACATTATTTCATGTTACATGGTAAATGATATAGATGCTACTGGTTACAAGTCATGGCTATTATTTATTAAGACTGGTGCATTGTGTAAAGCCTCAGTTCCCAATTGTTTGCATATTTTGGGCAGTAAGATATCTTTAAAGCATTCTTTGGGTACTGAATGTCTTAAGACTTCCGTTCATTGCATAGGTACCATTAGTTTTATGTATGTGCTATAAGGACAGTTTACCATTAAAACTTTGGATTGCAGGACAAGACTGCAATTTGGTGTATGAATAATTATTTTGCAGGTTTTACAGGCTTTGGTGGAGCAACAGCCCCAGCCGCTGGAGGGTTGTCATTAGGAGGTGTGAAGCCAACACTTCAGCTAGGTGGCACCCAAGCAAACAAGACAACCAGTCTCACCCTTAACCCCACAAGCACTGCTTCAGGGTTGGGTATAGGAGGTACTGCAACAACAACTACTGCAATTTCAGGTGGTTTTAATTTTGGTGGGTACAATGTTGCTCTTTTTTTTTTTTTTTCTTTTTTTCTTTCTTTTTTTTTTTTTTTTTGGTTGCCATTATATGCTAGAAATGTTTCTTAATATATTAAAGGTACCAACAGGATGCAAAATTACTGCAATGAGGAATGATAGATATTAAAAAGGCAGTCTTTGGTATGACATGAAAACATACTTTTGATAAAGACATTGGGGGTAAAAATTGTCATTATACTTCTTTAGGTCTGCAAGGATCATGCAGCCTTGAAAAAACTCAACACTGTACAAAGGTCATTTCAAAGCCATCAAAATATTTAAAATTATTTAAGGTAGACTATGGGACTGTACTGAAAATCAAAATTACTGTTCGTGTGTGTGCACTGTAGTTCACTGATGCATGTAAATGACGAACACTTAGTAAAAGATTTTTTGTGCACATTCATGATATCAAGGAAGTTGTGTGTTTGTCTTTGGCATTGATGTTGCAAAAAGCACCAAAAATCTTATTTAGCTTGTGGGAATGTGTGCATTTAATTTTGCACTTTAGGGCATAATAAATTTTACATCTTGACTAGATATATTTTGGTGCCCCCAAAATCTTGGGAAAAGAGTGAATTTTTATTGTGTTGAGTGCATATAAAGGCAGCCTTGGAGAGGTGCTTCCCTCTGGTTGTAAAATTGGATGTGGTCATGTAACATGGATGAGCCGCTGGCACAGTTTGTTGGGCAAACAGACAGTTTTGCCGGGAGGGGAAGCTTTGGTTATAGTTTTGGAGTACATGCAGTGCCATCTGATGCAGGATAAATCATCACCTTCCCAGAATAGCACTAATGCGGGCTAGGCCCTTACCATGACACCATTCATGGTTGCTTTGTTTTAGGCAGTGGATGTGATTTACATTGTACTGTAGAATTCCCCTACTTTTTGTTTCTCAATGACTGCAGCACCATCAAGTGGTTATCAATAACTGCCCAACTGGAACCAAAGAACCTAAGGCTTTCCCTCCCAGCCAACCAGCTGTTTGTCTTATTAACTCTATACCTGC
The DNA here is from genome assembly GCA_964020975.1 of Hermodice carunculata. Taxonomy (NCBI): domain Eukaryota; kingdom Metazoa; phylum Annelida; class Polychaeta; order Eunicida; family Amphinomidae; genus Hermodice; species Hermodice carunculata. The sequence continues at coordinate 57,056,544 of OZ026619.1, forward strand.
ATTACATGCATTCATATTACACAATTATGTTCAATTATCACCACTCTTTTGGGACATAACCAGAGAGAAGGACTTCTCCAAGGTGAATGTGAACCCTGTAATTAATACATGAGCTAAAATTGAGCATGAAATTTCAATTTCATTCTGTATGTTGTAACCAAAAGGCTAGTCTTTTGTGCCACCATTGTGAATTATGGCAGTTCATTTTATCATCAAGTTTGCCAGTCTAAAATGCAATAAAAGTTCTCATTTTGGCACCCATTCCATGCGAGACTTGCACTAGAGATTTTGGAAAGCAGTATGTGGGAGAAGTAAAGGTGTGACCAACCAGGGAGAGATAACTCCTCTGTGCTTACATGTACTTGGCCAATAGAGAACTAATTTGTTTTACATGTAAGATTTGTTCAAATTTTCATGTTCCGTATCACTTTTCACTTGTCATGGACAATAGGCCATGTGACTTTCCTCACCCTTCAAATATGTAGTTTCTACAACTTAAAAAACGTGATGTCATTCTGTGTGTGTACATGTGTAGAAAATATATTTAATATTCAACATCACAGTGGATCTACATACACAGTACATGTAGTCTCTTTTTAGACAGACCACCCCAGTAGCAGGTCTAGGAGTGGTCACATAAAGCAGGCAGTCTCTCATTGGCGGTAAAAACATGACAAGGATAGATTTAGGGACCTGGTGAATGTGTTTTGAAAGGCATGTGGTCTCTCATAGGACATCAGTACATAGATGTAAATTTGTTGAGAAACAGTTACATACTGGGGCGATAAGTTCAAAGCTGATGAAAGATACTTGCAAGCCTGGTGTTTCAGCATGTGTATTTGTTACAAAAAACACCTTGATGTATACAGTGTCAGTGCATGTGTGTGCTTGTTACAATCAGGTGGTGGACTGGGTGCCACCAGCAAACCAGGGCTGACACTAGGCACTGTAGGGTCTTCCGCTGCAACCTCCACAGGCCTGACATTAGGTAAGATACCAAAAGTCAGTCATCAAAGTGATTAATGCGAGGTTTCAACTTTGTTTGGGTTTTTTGTTTGTTTTTTGTATGTGTGTTTCATGCTAAGTATGCAGTGTTTTAAACCTCTTCCTCTTGTGTTTCTTCCTCTGAATAATCACATTATTTCATCGGTGTGAATTGGAAGGTTTTGTAAGTCACAAAAGTGATTTTTTTTTCTGAAGTAAATTTTTCACAAATTCGGTCTTGTATTTGGAATATGTAGTATAATAAGTGTTGCAACAGGAGTATTTTGAATTTTTAATGAAATGAATTATGCTTGTTATCTGTAAAAAAAATAACGGTTGGCCTCATGATACAGTACTGAAATCATCCAACATCAAAGTACTAATCTCATAATAAATACATTTACATTTTGATGGGGGAGCTGCTCGTTTTTATACAAGTACAAAGATAACGGGTCTCTGGCACGTATTTGCATCTAAAATCATTGGTGGAATTATAATCATCAAAGAGAGTACTCTCAACAAAGGTAATGTGATGGTTTCAGGTGGTTTTGGAGGAGGGACTGGATCTACCATTGGAACCAGTACACAGAGTATATTTGGCACCACTACAGCCACAACTGCCAGTAAGGGATTAGGTGGTGTGGACCCACAAACAACGACTGCTACTTCAGGTACAGACACCTCCATGTCCAGACTGGTCATTGGTAGGCTGAAATATCTTCACCCACACCTATTTCAATTTATGCGCTTAACTGAAATTTTTGAGTACCATAAACATTTAAGGTATAAAGGTCAAATTGCTCTGAAAATCACATTTCATCAGAATTGACATCTTATCATTTTCAGTTAAAGCTACTGATGATCTCCCATCATAACAAATGGCTTTGTTGTCATCGTTTTGCTTTTATGAGAAAATTGAGACCAAAGTTGTTAGTATCTGTGAGAAGACAAACCATGTGTCAGTGTTTATTTAGGTGTGCTAATCCACCTGGGCAAGGGGCTTTGCATGTGGTTCCATTGTGGTACACAATACCTGATCAAATTAGGTAACTGTTTATTTAGCAATATGAGTAGTAATAATACTCATCATCAAAGACTACTGGGCCTTTCACATTTGAGACAACAAGCTAAAATCACTTAATAGCCCAAGCCTGTGCAAGATAGAATAAAAAATACTTAATTTCCAATGTCTTCCAATGCTTCTTCCGTATGACAGCAAATCAAAGGCCATACACGTTAAATCAAAGTGAGAGAGCCAGCATGTAAAAGCCTATTATTCTGCCAAAATATCTCTTTTAAATTTTGTTAAAGCCTAACTAAAAATCAGTTCTTTCAAACTCAGCATGAATTGGAAGATAAAAGTTAAACTTAGGAAGTTATTTTTCAGTTTGGTGATATTCCCTTTCTTAATGTGACATTTGAAGCCCCAAAAATAAAGAAACTAAAAAATGTCTGCAGAAAAGACATTAAATGCTAAAAAAAATATTAGCCATCCATGTTAAAGAAAAAGCAGAAATTGTCTTCCTAAGTTGTAGTTTAAGGTACAACTTCACAAATTTTGAAGCTTGTACCTATTATATCTTTGAAGTTATCTTGTCTCAAAATTGAAATGATACCCCTCCCCAGAAGCACCTCTTACAATTGCTGATGAAAAGTTGCACAGTTCCTTTTTCATATGAGAGAAAACTACACTTGGTGCAAAACAGAAAATTTATAGATTTAGAAGTGTAGACACGGAAACAAGAGTCACAACAGTGCAATAAAAATGGAACTCGCCTATAATATTTTAGAATATCTCTGTGTTACATGAAACTTGGAGACATAATGGCTCACAAAACTAATCTTGAGGCTCTGGAACATGATTAACAGTTGAACAGTAGGCCATCTGAAGTGAAATTTGCCACCAAAGAAGATCCAAGCTACATATTTTGTCTACTCCGCTAGTGTATTAACACAGAACTTGGTCTGCTTTGCAGGCAAAATTGACATACCCTATTATATAATGTAATATGCCCATGGTGTAGTTTGCAGTTCTCCATTTTTTGGGGGGGGGGGGAGGGGGGAGGGAAGTTGTGTAGCATTCAGAACATACATAGAAAACCGGGGATTGTGTTTGGCCAGGAAGCTTAATTTGGACCCCATGGTGCACAAACTGTGAAAAATGTCTGCAGAAAAGACATTGAATGCTTAAAAAAATATTAGCTGTCCATGTTAAAGAAAAAGCAGAAATTGTCTTCCTAAGTTGTAGTTTAAGGTACAACTTCACAAATTTTGAAGCTTGTACCTATTATATCTTTAAAGTTATCTTGTCTCAAAATTGAAAAGATACCCCTCCCCAGAAGCACCTCTTACAATAGGGAAGGGCAGTTTCTTAAGTTTCCAGAAACTTCCACTGCACGGCGCGAGTCGTCGCTTTCATCCGGGTACTCGCCTGCAGGTAAACATTGGTGTCGGCGGATTTGCAAACACTGTGAAGTGTGATAACATTGTACGTATTGGGAATCAAAGTGCCAAAAATGTTCCTTCTCATGTAATATCTGCTAATAAATTTTACACACACGAAAGATAAGATTGTATTATAGGAGAGCATGAATGCATTTGTTCGTATGTTGTGTTAAAAAAGTGAAAAATCCATTTGAACCGCGGTGACCGGGAACCACATTCTGCTTGCTACATTCCTGCGTAGCGCCACGTACTCGACTATGTGAATGTTCGAAAGAAATGCAATAATAAAGAATATTCTTCGACAGTTATTAAGATAATGCAATGATCACATATAACAAAATATCGACATAGCACATAATATGGACTCAACAGCGTGAGGATTTCGTAAGACTCCTGTTGCAAGGATTTAATGTGACCCGGTTCATCGCGGGCGATAATGGAGGATCGAGTAGAATAAAACAACATTGGTCATCACGTTTTAAGATTAAGAAGTGGATTGTATTTTATTTGGTGGGTGTGTTGTCATTGTGTCAAAAATAAAGACAAGTAGACAACCTCATCAAAATATGTTCTTGTAGATGAATTCCCAAGTTTTACAGTGTTACTGTATGTGTGTGTGTGTGGGTGTGGGGGGGTCGGCAGGTAGCGTTAAAAGTGAAATTAAAATTAAAATCAAACTCCACAACAATGTGTATTGCGTTGATTCCTTGATTGCATTACTTTCTACAAAAATTATTTGTTAGTGATAACATTATCATGATTATGAGTTACACTTGGTTATTTCATTCGCCAAAAAAAACGCTCAGTTTGCACCATGCGTCAACACATCATAGTATGCGACGCTACTCAGGTTGACCCGCTATTGAATACCCGGATGAAAGCTGTCCGCAGCGCCACATGGCGGTCAATGAGAGAACGCAGAGTTATTGCTCTACCATATTGCTGATGAAAAGTTGCACATTTCCTTTTTTATATGAGATAAAACTACACTTGGTGCAAAACAGAAAATTTGTAGATTTAGAAGTGTAGACACGGAAACAAGAGTCACAACAGTGCAATAAAAATGGAACTCGCCTATAATATTTTAGAATATCTCTGTGTTACATGAAACTTGGAGACATAATGGCTCACAAAACTAATCTTGAGGCTCTGGAACATGATTAACAGTTGAACAGTAGGCCATCTGAAGTGAAATTTGCCACCAAAGAAGATCCAAGCTACATATTTTGTCTACTCCGCTAGTGTATTAACACAGAACTTGGTCTGCTTTGCAGGCAAAATTGACATACCCTATTATATAATGTAATATTCCCATGGTGTAGTTTGCAGTTCTCCATTTTTGGGGAGGGGGGAGGGAAGTTGTGTAGCATTCAGAGTATACATAGAAAACTGGGGATTGTGTTTGACCAGGAAGCTTAATTTGGACCCCACAGTGCATTTCAACTTGCATATATTCATTTTCATGCCATTACTATAAGTTCACCTATTCTGTTTATTATTTTTAAAAAATCCTATCTATCTATCTATCTATCTATCTATCTATCTATCTATCTATCTATCTATCTATCTATCTATCTATCTATCTATCTATCTATCTATCTATCTATCTATCTATCTATCTATCTATCTATCTATCTATCTATCTATCTATCTATCTATCTATCTATCTATCTATCTATCTATCTATCTATCTATCTATCTATCTATCTGTCTCTGTCTGTCTATCTATCTATCTCTGTCTGTCTGTCTGTCCATCAATTTCTATCTATCTATCTAGCTATCTATCTATCTATCTATTTTATTTTTTTTATTTGTTTCTGTTTGTTTACTTATTTTGCTGACAGCTCAAAATCCTAAAATAAAAACATAAAATATTATTTTAACATGTAGAGGCTTAGTAGGACTACATGTACATATATGTCCAAACTAATGATATGAAACTTCAATTGTATGTCTGAAATACAGAAACTGTGCAAATTTATAAATCCCAGGATAAGTACGTTCACAGTCTAATAAATTGAGATTGAATTACATGTACAGCAATGTCAACTACACCATTTGTATGTATTCAACAGACACATCAGATGTATTCAACAGACACATCAGATTTTTTTTTTATATTTTCAGGTATTGCAGGGTCTAATGGAAAGCCCGGGTAAGTACTGATATTTGTCCATTGCTTATTTATCATTCTTTGTACATGCTGTTGTCAACATATTATGTCAGAATGAAATAAAACTTGCAAACAGACTCAAAGTTAAGGCAAATCACTCTTCCTTTCTGTTACGTGTTAGAAGTGGATGGAGAGTTATCCTAGGGTCCACAGTTGAATTGTGTGTTGTACTTTGTGGTGTAAGTATAAAATGCAGACAGCCACATGTGTACTGAAAAAGTACATGTTATTATTACAGGGACAGGTTAGCTTATGGAGAGTAAAGAGTTCGAACTGCGGAATAGGATATTGACTACTAGGAAGTGGTTCTGGGCAAAAAGACACAAATACAATTATTCCTTTTGTGTTGAACTTTTTATGTGTGTTTTCAATGCGAAGCTGGTATGAGTGCAGAAATGATCCAAACTTGGTTCATGTTTCATCCTACATAGTGAAAATACACATACAAGCATGTTGCCACTGTGTGTCCTTACAATGGGAATGGCAGAAGTCATGCATGTATAAGCTGACCTGCATGTGCACATTTCAAAAAACCAATCTACACCTTAGCTTTGATAAGAGTATGATCAATGAGACTTTTCATCTCTTCACATCACAGACCACCAGATACAGATATCTCTAGGATTTTTTTTTTTTTCATGGAAATATACATTGGTCAAACTTAAAGCTGTTGAAAAACTGTTTGGTAACAGCTCAACTTGCGTAGGCTTTGTGGTGTTTGTTACCAGGAAGCTGTATAGTCTAAAATTGCAGTGAAATTGGTCCAGGAAGGTGACTAAAAGAGAAGACTGATTGTGGTTACCAGGGTAACCTAACAATCAAGTTAGATGAGAAAGGGTCACTTCCTGTTGAAATAGCCACTTGATTCCATTGCTAAATGTTGTATTTAGTTTCTATGGATTATTTCTTGTAGAATAATACAGTACATGTATGAACCATTTTTGGCCTATTTCTTCCAGTAGTCATGACTTAGTCCTATGTTTGTGGTTTATTTTCAGTGATGCCAAAGCAATAAAGGAAACTGGTTTACCTGCACCTCTTGGTGAAACTGTGCAATGTTTCAAGTAAGTGTCATACCCCCCCCCCCCCAAAAAAAAAAGGTGTCCTATTTGGCCTACCTAGTTTGTGATAAGTTATTTTTGCAGTTGTTTTGTTTGACAAGAGCACAGTGTTATAAAGAGCCATTGTTAATGTACATGCAATTGCTGCATGCTATGTTGAAAGACTAACCCCTTCAATACATGAAACATGAGATCTCAAATGCCTTAACTCTTAAAATAAATAAATCAATCACCACTGGCATCTTTCTAGAAAATATGAAAATTGCCATGGTCACACTCCATTGTTTAGAAAGGGAGATGTGCATAGGTTTGGTAATAACAGACTTATTTCTTTATTACCTAGTTTCTCCAAAAAAAAAAAAAAAAATGGAAAAGTTCTGTTTAATTAGCTCAAGGAATGTGTCAAATCAAATCAGTTATTCTACAACTACTTGTATGGTTGCAGAGAATTACATTCCACTGAGTTAGCCACACTGGAATTTGGATAGAGAATCTTAAATATGGATAAAGATGATGTTCCCATAAGTACATGTATATTCATGGACCTGTCTAAGGCATGATGCTGGTGGCTATGATAGCCTTAATGAGAGTCTCTTGGCCAGTACCAGTTGTATATTATGCTTTGTACAATCTTGTTTTTCATGGTCAAATAAATGAATTTGAGTCTTGAGTCTTGAAAGACAGGTTGTCACTCATGGTAATCCTAAACATTGTATTTAAGCTGAAAGTGCTTCTGATGCTAGATGTATTAAATGTACTTTGAGCACCATTTTCCAAGTATCATTCAGTATCGTATTTTCTTGTGTATTTATTTTCACAGTTTTTGAGTTTCAGCATTTCATTGAAATTTGATATGACTATTTTGGACATACCCTGTATTTCCAATCAAACTTGTGCTAAAATGCTGTTTCATTGTGTTAGTATTCAACAGTTTTGTGCCAATGGTTAATACACAGATAAAAATATAGCAAATTTATGCAAAGTTGTAGTGACTGAAATTTTGTCTCATGAAAATTCACCATGAAGACATAACAGCTAACTGGAAGAATAAAAATGCATGTAATGAGAAGTCCCCCCACCCCCACCCCCACCCCCAATTTGGAGAGGGGAGGGTAGTTTTTGGCCTCCCCGATTTATTTATTAATTATATTGCTGGCCCAGGGCAGTAGTGATTTGAAAGGATATCCTGTGTATTATGTGAAAGTTAGCTGTTAGACTCTTAGCCAATTCAAACATAGAAATGAGAGTTTAAGAAACAAGTTTTTATGATGCAAGTGTAGATTCTGAACTGAGAAAATGCACCAAAGTTGGTCCAGTGCATGCTGCTTGGAGGACAGTGGATCTGCAAATTTGATGGCCAGCCTCAGTCAACAGGCTTAATGTCAATTGTTTGGATACTACAATAGTACCTGCTGTTTAAGACCACCTCTGTTGCTAGCCAAAAATGGGTCACATTTAGCTGGTACATTTAACAAAGAAATAAGACTGGTATCATGAACTGGTGGTCATCAAAGATACGTGATCCATCAATAGAGGTGGCCTCTATAGCAGGTATCACTGTATCATGGACTCTATAGCAGGTAGCACTGTATCATGGACTCTATAGCAGGTATCACTGTATCATGGACTCTATGGCAGGTATCACTGTATCATGGACTCTATAGCAGGCATCACTGTATCATGGACTCTATAGCAGGTATCACTGTATCATGAAGAAAACTGATCGGAGTTCATAAATACTTATTTGCTATTTGTTTTGACAGAAAATATGTGAAGGAACAGAAGTCAGTGAGGGAGGACATAGCACGTATGTCATCTACACCCATGTATAAGGTGCAGGAGGAGGTGGCCACACTGAAGCAGCTCCTATCTGTGGTGTCAAATGGACTACAGCGCAATGCCATAGCTATTCATAAACTCAAGATGGAGGCAGCACAGGTGGGTGTACTGGAAGATAAACTATGAATTTACTATTTGATTTAATCAAATTGTAAATTAAGTTTAAGTGCCTACAAAATTAAATGGAAGCTTTCTCCATTGTTTAATTATACTTGAAGAAAAACTAAATTAACATGTGAGTGATAGTAAAATGGAGAACAGTGAGCTTGGTTTTACAATTTTGACAATGAAAAAGTGAGTGATTGCTTAACAGGGCAAGGTTTTTAAGCGGAATGATATGGATGTATGTAATTAGTAATGAACAGTTTATGTTGAATGAAGAAGAAATGATGTAGGGATGTTTGTGGTATTTTCACAAAATGTTCTTCCCTGTGTGAGTACATATTAATGCTGTCAACTTATTAAAGTTACTTTGAATGTACTTTAAAACTAGTATGAAGTTTATTTAAATGCTTCTGTGCATAAGTTTTAAACTAAACTTTTTGTCCTTTACTATGAATCGGAAACTGAATAGCATCTTTAACATACCATTAGCTGCATGGAAATATTAACAGATTAGGGTTGTGTGCAGGTTTGTTTTACTGCTCCCATAATTCATATAAAATTATGCCAGGGATCCCAGTTTTTTCATGAGGTCCATACCACCCAAGAAATTCTTCGTTCAGTGCCTGAATATGACTTTATACTTTGGTAGTGTATGAAGAGTCCAGGACGGGAAACCGGTCAGACTCTCCTTAACCAAAGTCTACTGTTTTTTTAACCCTTTCCCCCTTGAATTAAGACTGAGTCAACAGCTTTCTTTGGCATGGGTTGGGCACTAGGTACCCACCTGTTGTTAACTTAGGGCATGTGATCTTGATAGGGCTCATGTGCAATTCTCAGTCAAAATTTTTTCAATTACTGTTGAAATTAGTTGAAAACACTGAAGCAGACGACATTTGACCACCAGCTGGTTTTGGCCGGTTTAAGGGGGAAAGGGTTAAAGTGAAACAGGACACAGCACCATGGAGCGCCGTCTTTGCCCTCATGGCCCGTGTCAAGTTTTTACACATGACTGTATATTCACAATCAATTTTACAGTAATTCCAGTTGCAGAAATTGCATGATATCAATATACCAGTTACTAAAGGGATTACTTTATGTAAAAGCTAGCCCTACAAGCTTAGGTGTGACGGAACATGAAATGCAAGATTGTACTGGGTATATGTGGGATGGAAAGAGAAGTGGTACAGCTTGATAAGTCCACTGTCAATGCCCTGCCAAATGTAGAACATCTTGTGCAAAATTAAAGTGGAGTGGCATCCCTATCCTTGCAATGTTATGAAGTGATAGGTACTATGTCAATTGTATTTGCAGGAATTAAAACATGCAGAGATATCTCAGAGAACAAAGGACACACCGCCAGGCTTACAGTATGAGAACACAGCCCCAACAGAGTAAGACACCACTCGGACACTCCTTGTGAACAATTTATTACATAAGACTATTTTATGTCTACTTTGATATCTGTCAAGTTTGTATTCAATATGGGCTTTTGATGAATTGGAAACTCCCCTCCTCCCCCGCCTCAAGAAAAAAAAAAAAAAAAAGAAGAAGAAGAAGAAGAAGGAAGAAAAAACACAAAATTCAAGGACACAAAAACTTGTGATTTTGATACCATAATATAATTATAATTTCTTGAATACCTTTATTGGTTTTTGAATGAATTTGACCTAAACTATATGATACATAGGAAAAAATATATAATTAAGTAAATTAATAGCAGCTGAAGAAATTAAAACTACACAGATCTACATTCAGGTGAAATAAAAATCTTTATTTACCCTTCATCCCACTCTGTTTTGTAAAGTCAAAAGCATGTGCATGCATTTCACCAGATTATGTAGTGACTTTAAGCTAAACTGGTGCCATATCTATATGGACACCAAGTAACTGCATTTTCATGACCTCTAAAGAATGTTACCATTGATATTTAAATAAAGTGCGTCATTTTGCAGATACTTCCATAGATTGGTTGATGACTTTGAGGGCAGAATGGTTTTATACAGACAACAAATAGAGGAATTAGAGAGTCATTTAGCATCACTGCATCAACCTACACTAATAACACCCCAAGGTAAGCCAGGAGGTGGGATGCTATGTCACCACCACAACAATTTTTACTTATAATATAATAACACCTGCAAAGTAACACAGAATGTTGACTGATGTATTTAGATTCTTGTCACAGATGAACAAAATGTCACTGTTTCATTGTAGGTCCACTGCAAAGGGGGTCTTTCTGTTCATCCATTTGTTTGTGAGCATGATTTCTCAAGACTTACAGGCCACATAAAACTTAAATGTACCTCATTTGTACCCTGACACTATGACATTTTGGTGACGTTTACCGTATTTTCAAGATTTAAAAAGACATTGCTGCCATTACGAAACAAGCAGGAGAACAACTCAAGATGTCCAATTAACTAGAATGGCTGAAGAAATATGTGCTGTAGTAAGTTGTAGTAAATAAAGGAGAGTTAATGTGCTCCATTTCCCAAGGTTCAGATCTATTACTTTTTCTTACATTTGTATCCAAAGTATGTTCAAGATTTCTACATTTTAATGGTGTTTCTATACTCAGTCAAGGTTTGATTTTACATTTTGTCACAATATGACTAAGGTATCAAGTTTCAGACTATGTGACAATAAAAATATTCTTTTCCTGCGTGGTGTTATCACCCAGTCACTTGTGTTTCTTTAAAGAAAATATACTTACAAATTTTAAGTGTAGTAAACATTTTAATAGGGCAGCTTTTTTTTTTTTTTTTTTTTTTTAATTGTGTTATCCATGGAGACTGGCTGTTTATGTTTCAGAACTCTGGCTGCTGCTGAGTAAGCTACACGAAGGGTTTGTTGTGTTAGCAGCACAGTTACAGGTGGTGCATGAAGCTGTCAAAGTGAGTCTTCTCCTGTGTCGATAATTACACCTCATCCCTTCCCCCAACAAAAAAAAAGTTCAATTATTTCCTTTAAAATGATAGCAGTTCATGTTTAACAAATGAGAGTGAGTGCATGATTGGCAACTTCTGTAAAACTGTAATTTGCAGAAAGAACAACTGAAAAAATCAGGTGTGTGTATATACTGTTGACCAAAATAATTAAATGACAAAATTTATCACAAAGTCTTGGTGGATCAAGAATATATATCAAATAATGTCAAAAGTCTCCACCATGCAGAGATATGAGTTGCTAGTCTTTGACAAGTAAACAACCACCCACCCACAGCCGCAGACAACAATGTCAATATATGTAAATATAATCATAGGCATACCAGATTCTCAATACATGAGTGAACAATAAAAATGTAATTGACAGTGGTCGCACAAAATACAATATTTATACTTAACCTGTAAATTCAAATAGAAAGTGAGGTACAGCTTTTCAGATGACGTGACTTTGTTTGGGTCACTTGAAATAGATTTTTGGCCTTGCATGCTGTTTTACATTGAACTTGGCAAATTGAGCGATGTGGCTATAAAGTAAAATATCAACTGCCAACATACCAAAAAGTTCAGCTACTTACAGGGGAGAGCTCATTGAGGCTACTGATGTATTTTGATAATGGAGACATCACCATACATGTATGTCTTTACTTTTTCTTGCAATCATATACGTGAACATGTGGTATGAAATTCAAACAAAATCAGAAATTTCTGATTACAGAATGTCTTTTGATGGCCTGTTAACCCAAAACTGGAAAAAAAAATGCCTTGTGCATAAATTTTCGGACCTCTCCTTTATAAAAAATACATGTCAGTATGGTATTGTGATTATACAATCCCTCCACACTGGGAACATTCCTATCACTTGACTGCTTTTCAGGTTGTACGTTATGACACGGAATGTAGGCTGTCTGAGGGAACCTTTGAGATTTCATATTTACAAAGAATGCACCCAGTTATTGTGTGGATACATGATCATTTAGTGATCATATGTGATTTCATAATTTGCAAAAATTGGAAAATAAACAGTATCTTAACCATTGGTCTGCAAGTCAGTTTACAGTAACAGTGAGAATGCTTGGCACATGGTAATAATCTCTATAAGTGCCAACGGCAATGAAGTCGAAGTGTTTGAGATGAACTTTCAAGTGGGTACTTTATTAAAATTCTTTGTAAAAAAAGTGTTTCCTTCAAGTACCAGCATGACTTTAGTTCCATAGAACATAATGGTCCAGGTCAACACCTATTCTTGGTGCATTGCACCCAAAGTGCCCCAAGAAAAGCTGTTGACACAATCCAAACCTTGGCTCTGAAAGAGTAAATACAAGTTTTCATATTTTGTCTTCGTTCTGTTCCATTTTTTTCTTTTCAGAATCAAAAAGAGCACTACCTAAATTATAGAAAAGTTTTCCATGGTGACACAACTAATATATTTGAAACAAGAAAAAAGACCGTGCAGAAAACTGGAGGTCCATCGAGTGTACCAACCACCATAGGACCCACTCCTTTCACAGGCATATCAAATGCTGCTGCTGTTGCCATGGCAACAGCACTCAACAGGACACAGCAACCAGCAGGTGAGGCCAAGGTCAAAGACCATATACTGTGTGCATATGTGCAATTCGTGGATTCATACTATTATGAAGCAGTGAATCTGAGGGTGTACTATGTTTGGCAGTAAAGAGTAAAACATTTTCAGAATGGAGTAAGATGCTGTATTTAGTTGGTGTATTTTATTAAACTTGTTCCACAGCAAAGTGGTGAAAGCTGCTGGCTGGTGGTTTTTTACAGTGCTTGGCAAGTCACGCTGCAATTGCCAGTGTGGTTACTGCAGCGTGACTGAGCAGGCTCCCCATTTGGTACTGGAGTGAAACTGAAAGGTGCTTGAGAACTGGAATGTACATGTTCAATTTTTGTCTATGATTGAACTGAAATTTGGGGAAAACAAGGGACTGGTATGGAATGAGTTAATACATGGTAGCCCTTACTATTGATACATGTTAATCCTTGATATAATATTAATCCATGTTAGTCCTTGATATTAATATAATGTTCATCCTCAATATTGGTAAATGGCATCCTCAATATTAATACATAGAATTTTATTGATACATGGTAACCCCTAATAAAATAAAATGTGGGTAGTGTTTCTTGATAATGTTAGTTGTATCTAATATGGGTGATGGGAGTTGCAATGTAGAACAGTGTATGCATGTAAAGGAACTACCTAATAGAATAGAGAGTTTCAACAGAAATGATAGGAAAAGTACTGCAGGGGTGTGCTGCTTAATATCAGAGGTCATTGATCAAAATATGGTTAAGATCTGTCCCAAGTTCTATTTTGAGTTTTTGACAATGTTTGTTTGTAAACTTCTGTAGCAGCAGCAACAGGATTTGGAAGTTCTCTGCTTGGGGCTGCCCCAGCCACCACCACTCACAGTACAGGCTTTGGTACATCAACATTTGGGTTTGGGAGTGGTAACACGGCCACAGTCCAACCTCTAGGTTAGTGGTGGTAAGCAATATTTCCTTCACTCTAACCTAGCTGCTTTTGTCATCAACCCATTCAGCCACTCAAAGCCTTCCTCTCATTCCCCAGTGCTGGGTATACAGCCAATCATGACTGGTGTCTTATTCCCAGGGTTAGGCATACGGATCTGCAACTTTGATGTATATTGCTTGATGTGTTTGGCCAGCTTGCAGGTATTGGACAGATGTTAACTTTAGGAACACTGAAGCACTTGATACAGTGCCTTGTCACCAGGACCTGAGGGTGCTGGTGTCTCACACTTTTAAACAAATATCCAATGTCATCTCCAAAGTTCCATTTGAAAGCCAACATCAACATGGCTTGTCAGAGCCCGCCAAGGAACAGGCTGTGACAAAGCTTGGGGTACATGTACATCTACCTCTGAAAGTGAACTTGAAATAAAGCATTTACGGGTATTCTTTTTTTTTTTTTTAACCAAAGTGAATTGTTTTATAAATATATGACAGATTATTTGTCAGATATTGTATGTGAATGATAACGTCAATTATACACTGTCAGTTATATCCTTGATAACATTCTATGCACATCTTTTGAATTCTATACAACTTTTTATGGATTTTACTAAGGAGTTGCGAGATGTTTAAAACAAAAATAATTCAAGACTAGTTGACTAAATACTGGTTGGCTTTGGACATGATGTTATGTTACTGATGTGTCAATTTACTCTGCGCGGTTACTGTAAACAAGAGGAGACATCAGAGGGAACTACTTAACCAGACTAGATTAAAGCAACTGACCACCTTCAAGTGTGGTATTTCACTACAGAGCAACAGCACTTAACTGTTTGAAGAGTGGGCATGGCTGATGTGGTTGTTTAAAGGTCTATCAAGACTTGCGCTATCACATCTACCACAGAGTGATTTGTAAAGTTTGCTGTGCTTGTGGAGTTTGATTTCATGAACTCCCTGACTGGGTTGATGACATGTGCCTTCTGCTACCTTCCCTCGCTGTTCTGTGTACACTCGTGGTCACAGGTGAGCTTGTTTCACAATCTAGTGTTACATTAACACTTAACATCAGGGGTGTGCGTATATATAGAGATATCCATATATATTTACATACATATATAGATCCATACATACATACATACATACATACATACATACATACTATAGACACACGTATACATGTATACATGATCCCAGGGTTCTGGCTGGAGCTTCTTCAGGCAAGAGCTATTTGCCAAAATTTGGGCAGGTTTAGCAGGTTTGGCTGTCTAGCATAGACCCACTTCAATCAGATATAAATAGTTTAGACGGTCTTTGTAAAAAAAAAAAAAAAAAAAAGATTCAAGGAACACAATATATGGGTGAAAAAATCAAGAGACTGCAATGTACATGTACCTCAGCCAAAGGGAAGGCTATAAACCTGATTTTCATAATTTGTCACACAAGGCAATCAGAAATGTCAAATGTCAAGAATAATTTTGTTGCTGTTACATGGGTGTACTCATGGTATACAGAACTGGCAAAGGCAAAACAGCTAATGCCATTCATTTTTTACCCCTCAGCCTTCTAGGCCAGACGGGTATTGTCATCATTTATGCATCAGTGCCTTGTTAACGCCATATCTCCAAAAATATTCACTTAACAGAGACCAAATTTTTATCACAGGGGGCCATTGAGGTGCTTCAGGTGCCTATCAAAAAGTAGGGTCACATATTTAAGTCACAGTATTACATTAAGGAAAAAAACGTTTTGATACAATATCTAAAAAAAATATTGAATATAGCTTCATCAATTATTTATGACAGTTGGTTCTTAGGAGGCCTTAGAAGCCTATCAAAAACTAGGTCACTGGGTCACATATTTAGATCACAGTGTTGCATTGAAGAAAAATGGCAGTACCATGATATCTTGAAATCTTAATTTTCTCATTGTAGCTGCACTGTTTATTTATGACAGTTGGTCCTAAGGATACCTCAGACAACTAATGAAAATTAGGTCACTGGGTCACAAATTTAGGTCACAGTGCTGCATTGAAGAAAAATGGCCTTGCCAAGATATCTCTGCTCATTGCATTTGCACCAAAGCTTTGTCATTAGGCCAAACAGAAATAACCTTGACCTACCCAAGGGTTTTGTTGTCACCTATGTGTCCGTCAGTCTGTCCATCCGTTCACATTGGTATTGGAAGATGAATGTTGATGTTGTGGTAACTCTGGAATCTTTTTGCTGTCATTGTTGGGTTTGATATTTATGAATATGGGTCATGTTTTTCTACATACGTGTATCATAGTAGAGACGTCCGGCCATCCGTCTGTCCGTCCGTCATGGCTGACAGGTTTTCAGTCACTGATTGTCTTCTAGTTTATTGCTTGGTTTACAGATCCGCCGAAGATCTTGACCTCCTCCCGTAACAGAAAAATTTTAAAAAGTGTGACTTTTTGAAGGGTCTGCTCCATGGGGTGGGACCCTTTCTGTTTTCCGGTTGTCTGTCTGTCCGTCTGTGCACATTTTCGTTACTCTGATATATACAGAATGCCTCCATGTATTTTGCTCAAATTTGGCAAAATGCTTACCTTACCTGGCAGGATGAACTGATTATATTTTGGTGTCACCATGACCTAATTTGAGCAAATGGCAGCCTAAGTACATGCTCGTTAGGGATCGTTGCCACAATATCTGCGGAATGCTCTAATGTATTTTGCTCAAATTTGGCAGTATGCTATCTGTAGCATGCCAAGATGAACTGATTAGATTTTGGTGTCACCATGACCTAATTTGAACAATTGGCAGCCTAATTATGTGTTTGTTAGGGCTCATTACCGCAGTATCTCCAGAATGCTTCCATGTATCTTGCTCAAATTTTATAGTGTGATTATCTTGTATGCTAGGATGAAATAAAAAAAAAAAAGTGTGACTTTTTTTAAGGATCTGCCATGTAGGGGGGACCCTTCCTGTTTTCCGG
Organism: Hermodice carunculata; assembly: GCA_964020975.1. NCBI lineage: Eukaryota > Metazoa > Annelida > Polychaeta > Eunicida > Amphinomidae > Hermodice > Hermodice carunculata. Next base: position 57,073,550 of record OZ026619.1, read on the forward strand.
TTGTCTGTCAGTCCGTCTGTGCACATTTTTGTTACCGTGATACATACAGAATGCCTCCATGTATTTTGCTCAAATGTGGCAATTTGCCTATCTTACCCGGCAAGATGAACAGATTATATTTTGTTGTTACGATTACCTAATTTGGGCAAATGGCGGACCCTTCAGTCAATGCTTTGTGTTGAAGGGATGGCCAGTTTAATTATTTGATCCGTTGGTGAAGGAAATGGCACTTATATTTTTTTAGCTGATCTCACATGCTTGTTTTGTTAAAACTTGTCTGATGTCCTGTGACATAGAATCATCAAACTTTACACACGGGTCTCTGGACACAAGGTTGTGTGATGTGTAAAAGTAGGTCACTAGGTCAATTATCTGGGTCACAGTGATAGCCTTTTTTTTTTTTTGCTACAGTCTTTCCAAAATTAGACCTGTGATCAGCAAGTTGATGGGGGGGGGGGAGGGAAGAATCCGGCAATCGCTGATTGCATTTTAATTCATTTTGTAAGGCAGTTACAGGAAGTTTCTTATGAAACTGTCTCATGTACAGAACTGTAGATCTCTTGTGTGTGTGCATGTGTAGGGGGATTGTTTTTAAGGGTCCATCCCACTGGGGGACCTTTTATGTTTTCGGGTTGTCTGGCCGTCCAGATGTGCACATTCTCGCTCCCACGTTATGTACAGAATGCCTTCATGTATTTCACTCAAATTTGGCAATGTGCTAATTTACCTGTAAGATGAACTGATTATATTTTGGTGTCATGATGACCTAATTTGAGCAAATGGCAGCCTACTTACTTGCTCGTTAGGGCTCGCAGTGCTGCCACTTTATACTTTTTTTAAAGTATGATGCTTTATTTTCACTGTTTTACTTTTTTATACTTTATTTATACTTTTTTTCCCTAAAATACTTTTTTATTCTTTTTTTTGGACAAATTTATTAACTTTTGATTGGAATTCAGTTAGATAGTAAAGGTAGTGTTTTAAGCATTCTCACAGCCTTTCTGAGTGTCTGGTTAACGAGAATGATGAACCATCTTCCCACTGAGTGACAACCATGGGTCAATGTCAGTGTTTCTGTTAGGAATTTTTTCAAAGGGTCCCAACCTGAAAGTGAGTCAATTTTTTTGCTATCCTTTGCAAAGTTAACAAAGAAAATAGGAAGTTGGGACCCTTTAAATTTTGCTGAGGGGTTATTTCATGATATGAAAGGGCAATATACTCCCATTTGGGGGTCAGCAGAAACCTTGCATGTTTTGGTGTCAGTCATAGTGAGGATCTGGACCATGGTACAGAGATACCTGATGCATGACCAAGGTCCTAGTTCCCATCAGGCACAGCCAAAAATGCACTTTAAGCGGTACAACTCAGCATGGAAGTCTATTTTTTGTTCATTACAAGCAACTTTGGGTGATTTTTAGCTCAGCTGACTTGTCAGTCAGCTGAGCTTATGTGGTGGTTAGGCATCCATCGTCCATTTGTCTGTGTCCACTTTTCACATTTTCAACTTCTTCTCCAAAGTCCCTGGCCAGATTTACCTCAAACTTGGTGGGAATGTACTTGGGTCCCTACCAAGTTTGTACAAATGGTGATGGTCTATTGATTTTTGGTTTTTTTATGATTTTTTTTTTTGGGGGGGGGGGGGGAGGCAAATCTTAAATAAAATCTTCTCAAAAACTGCTTGGCCAATTGCTTAGGAAGACTTCTGGGGACCCGTAGACCTTAATTTGTTTATGTAAAAAATGTGTTTTTGCTATTTTCGACTTCTCCAAAATGGTCACTCAGATTATGCTGGAACCTAGTGGAAATGTTCCTTTTAGAAGGGGCAATCAAAGTTTTTCACAAGGTGGTGATGCTATTGTAAAGATTTAAAAAAAAAAATCTTTTTAATTTTCCAGTGACTTATAATTTTTACAGTGATTTGAGGTGTCCAAGAACAAGTATAAAACCTTATGCATTGTGACATTTAGAACTGACTGCTTGTGCTTGGGCCATCTATGTGCATCTTGAGTTTCATCAGGCCAAGTCCGCTGTTATTTAATAATGATGTGATCTCAGGTAAAGCACAGTGTCATCATTTGAAAGATCAGTGAAAGTGTTGTCTATCTGAGAGTCTGGTACAGTAATCTTGACTGGAAAATAGGAGGACCTAAATGATGCCACAATCAAAAGGTGCAAGGGGAAGGTCAGCGTTAACATTTCAGAACTTTTGGCCAATGAACATTTCCAAATTATATGCAAATCATGCACGTAAATAAACGTGTGAAGCATACAAAGTCTATTTTATATGCAATTTATATAGATTATTAAGTAGTGGTAGTGAAAATCGGCCTTGTTAAAATTATATAGTGAAAAGAGGCTGGCTGTGAGTTTCGTCACCAAGACAATATTGTGCCTTGGGAACTAACAGGAATTGTAATTCATACATTATATATGGACCATGGAATTGATAAACTTGTCAAGTTTTCAAAGTGACAATCTTCGTGTGAGAACTTCATGCTATGAATCCCTGATTTTGAATGATTTTTTCAATTTGGGTACTTCTTGGTTAATGCATACAGTGTTGATTACTTCATGTATAGGCAAGTGAATGGTGATTGCAATGGTAATTCACATTTTGGACTTTTTCTCCAGAACCACTTGTCAAATTCACTTCAAACTCGATGGGGATGTACCCTAGGTGGGTCTCTGCTCAGTTCATTCAATGGTCATGCTCCAGTGATTTTTGGATTTTTTATGAGTTTTTGGTTCATTTTTTGGCCAAATCTTAAAAAAAATCTTCTCCAAAACCACTTGGCTAATTGATTCAAAATTTAATAGGAAGACTTGAAGGCATGACAGCCGGAGTTATACATAGTGCATGGGTGACTTGGACTTCATTGTCAAGGTCACAAGGTCACTTAGGTTTATTTAACTCTTCAGACGATAACTTGAGAACTACTTGTTCTGCTTTCATGTTTTACAGGGTCATCAGATACCCTCTTTGAGGGCCACACTCAGTACATGAGTGACCCAAGGTCACTGGACAATTGATATGAAATTTACTGTTCACTGGATAACTTACGGTCTATTTTGAGTAAGCTAGGGCATTGATGCTGCACATGTTAATTTTCTCTATGAAGGTCATGCTTAGACAGTGCATGAGTGACCTTGATCTCATTTCTGAGGTCACAGTGCAACATACATTTATTTTACTCTTCAGTGCTATAACTTGAGAAGTACTTGAACTGGGACTTTGGTGTTGCACGTGTAAGTGTTCTTCCATATAAGTCAGGCTTACTCAGTACATGGGTGACCTTGATCCTATCCCAAGTTTACAGAGCCACAAGTGTGATGAATCTCTAGGTCAGCTGAGCATGGGCTGTTCACACAGCTCTCTTGTTACAGTATAATTTTGCTGCAATACCCATGAGTTGCTTCAGATTTATACTTTATTTATACTTCTTTTCTGAAAATTTATACTTTTTTAAAGTTAAATTGGATACTTTTTTTGGTAATTAGGCAGTGGCAGCACTGGGCTTGTTACCACAATATCTCCAGAATGTTCCAATGTATTTTGCTTTAAGATGAACGGATTAGATTTTGGTGTCATTTCCTGGCAGACCCTGCAGTAAACAATATGCGTGGAATGTACATGTATGTCTAGTTTGTTGTTGTCCCAATCATTGATGTCAGATGATTGAAAGGTAAATCAGCCTTCATTCAAAATTTATTCTTCACATACATCCTCCTTGCATGATACTGCAAAGTTCCAAAAATGTGTTTTTGTAAATACTTTTGTTGTAAATACAGTAGCTGTTTTGCATAGTATAAATCATCTAAAAACTCTAATTAAGGTTCCAAACTTTTTAAAAGCATTCATAATAAAACTTACAAAAAAAGAATACTGATAAATGCAGTTGAATTGTCAGAATATAGAAATATAACCATAGGTAAATAAGTATATAAGGAGTTTTAAAAGAGACAAGAGTCAGACAATATCGGAAAAGAAAGTAAGTGAGTTCGCAGGACTGCAGAGTTGTTTTGACATAAGATTTTAAAGACATAGGCTGTAACCTAGACTTTATGTGATCAAAGTCTGACGTTCTGGACAAGCAGTTGTCAGGTGTGGCTTTTTTTTTTAGCAGGTGTTCAGTTCCAGCTTTTGTCGTTGACTGTTGCTGCAAGAGGTTTCCTCCTGTCGTGTGCAACAAACCCATGGTTCTGGGGATAGCAAGTAAAGAGCACGATAACCTTGATATACACGTGTACATGTATATATGTATATGTACATGTACCATTTTAATAGGCAAGGGCAAGAACAGAAGTTTCAAGAACTGCCTAAAAGAGGGCACTGCAGTTAGTGGAGGGCTAGGGTTGTGTATTCCCATTACTTTACATTGTAATTTGCGACTTAACTTGAAAACCACTGCACATAGAAACACCAAATTTCAGATAGTAAATCTAGATGCAAAACAAAATACCTCGCCAAAATCATGTAACCACAGCTACAAAAGTGACTGGGTTATTTAAGGTTGCTTTAAAATACAAACTAATGGGAATACACTGATTTAGCCCTCCAAATGTTTATGTATTCAGTTGTGTATTGGGGCGAATACAGACGTTAGAGCTATTCTGACCTTTGCTTTTAATTACACATATTCAGGACAAAAGCCAGCAGAATAATTACACCTGTACATTCAGTCTGCTTTGTATGCAGTGAAAATAGCTAGTTGATAGGATTTGTTGTTTAGTTATAGGAAATTAGTATGCACTTCAGTGTTGCACAACCATGACTGCACAATGTTATGTGACAGATGATGACTTTGTGGGACAGGATGTAAACATCTTGTCCTTTGTGTGTTTTTGTGTGACAGGCTGCAAAACACTGACCATTGCATGGTTTTGTGCAACATGCTGTGGAACACCTTATTCACCCATTGATCTTGGGTAGCAGGCTGTGAAATACCTTATCCCTCCCATGATTTTGTGAGACAGGCTCGAAAACACCATGTCACTCTGATAATTTTATTTTGTGTGACATACCCAAAAGCACATTGTCCCTCACATGGTTTTGTGAGACAGGCTCTGAAGCACTTTGCCCATCCCATGGTAAATGACAGGCTCTGAAAAGACTTTGTCCTTCCCAGATTTTGTGTGTCGGGATGTGAAGCACCGTCCCAGCATTAACACATGGTAAGACGCTGTGGATCAGTGTACCATCATGTCCTGACGGCAGCAAACGTTTTTTCTAGGCAGAAGGATAGACTGTGAGGTGTTGCTTGCTGCACAGCTTCTGTCTTGCAGCCAGGATAAACTTTGAAGTGCTTGTTAGCAGTACAGCCCTGTGGGACTGTTAGGGCTATGCTGGATGTAAAGTGTTGCTCGCTGCATGGTTTGTATTAAGTAGCCAGGATAAACTGAGGTTTTCTGAACTGTAGAGCTCCTTTTGGAAGCCAGTATACTCTCCTAAGTACAGCTGGTTGCACATCTTTTTCTGACAGCCAGGGCGAACCTTACATTTTAGAGCTGTATGCAGCCATATGTACATATATATGTTTATTTATCTGTAAGTCCGTTGTCTTAATGTAACCCAGAATATACAGTGAAACCTGTCTTAAGGGACACCCCTGAAGGCAGGTAAAATTAAACTAAAATATGCTAATGGGGATGTTGAGACTGGTCCCTTAGCAGAGGTGGGCTCATAGGCAGGTTCTGCTTTACAGCCAAAGATGGAATGGCTAGGCCTCTGATTGCCACATTATACACCTCCACCACAGGCAGGAAAAAAGAAATGCATTTTTGCACCTTGTATTAAATACCCCAAGTTGTAGTGGACTGGTCCATGTTGTACCTTTTACACCCTGCTGTACCCTTGATTGTAGTGTACTGGTCCATATAATGTGACAGGTTTTCTGCATCTTTCAGTAGCAGGTAATTTTGCAGTGGCTGGAAGTAATACTGCATTGTCATGGCTTGTTTTACAAAAAAAAAAAAAAAAAAACATGATGTGTGCCATTACATGAGTGTTCATTAGTATGGTTATATTGTAACATAAAATCCAATGTGAATGAATATGATAATACTGTATGCATTATCATATTCAGAAGAGATACTAGTTGCAATATATGGTGAAAGGTTGTGAAGCAACTGTTTGCTGGTAAGTATGTCTATATTTTCAGAGTACTGTAACTAAATAGATTTAGTATGAACTTTTTTTAACAACGTTCTCCATTCTGGCTCATATCTGGAACAACTAAAAGCATTCTGGCTGAGCTGTCATTATGACAGAACTGGTGGTTGGGACAAGTTCTGCTTAGCTGGGATGGCAACTGCTTCTTTGATTGCCACAAGTATATTATTATATACCAGGGTTCTCCCCAGAGCCCTACAGCCCTACAAATTGTAGGCCTGTGATCCTAAAATTAGGACTGTGCCTTAGGCTTCCCATTATAAGGTACAGGGGGATAGGGCTGTAATTCTTGAAATTTGCTCAAATTTTGTGAAATTGGAAATCCCACTACATTGCTAGGATTATCTGGGGAAAAACCTGTATTCATACATGTATAATATATGTACATATATATGTATTATATTCATACCATATCATCCCTAGAAAGGGCACATAGCAATAGAAGTATTGTGTTTCATTTTCATTTACACTGAAACATGAAATGTTGATAGCCTTTTTGTTGTTGAAATGTTACTAATGACAAATTTAAAGTTTTATCCTACCCCCACAGACACAGTTGGGGGATGTGTTGTTTGTGGCTTGCCTGGTTGTCTGTCTATTGCACAATCCTTGCCAGCAAAATATCTCATGATTGAAAGGTTACGTCCAACTTGTATTACCCCAATTGTAACTTGACACTGTTTCTTGACCTTGACCTCATTTTCAAGATCACAGGACCCAAGTGAATGCAAAGCAAGGGGTGTCCAGTCTGTTAATAATGACTTTTTTTTCTTTATTGTGTGTATGTTTTTTTGTTTTTGTTTGTTTGTTTGTCTGTTTTTGGGGTGGGTGAGTGGGTTTGGGGTTTTTTTTTGTTTCTGTTGGTTTTGTTTTGTTATTTTTTTTTTTTTTTTTTGTTTTTCTGTTTTTTTTTTTTTTCCTTTTTTTCTTTTTTTGTTTTGTGGAATTTTGAAGTTGGCAAAAGTGCAAATACAAACTATGTTTCCAGTGGCTAGACAGAAATATTTGTGTGAGTGTGTTATGAAAACATACCTTTCGTTGCTCAGGTTAATGTTAGTGAGAAAGATGTCATAATATTATGCAAACTGCTCTACATAGCGACTACATGGTATGACATTTTTTAAAATTTTCAAATGTACAACTTACTGTGTAAACAGAAAACATCTATGCTCAGTTTATTCCACAGATTTAAAGCTTGTTTTATGTCTGCACAAATTTACAAAGAAGACTTTTGTTTCAGTTTTGTAATTTCAATCTGATGCCCCACAATGTGGAAACTGAATGTATAGAGATGAGTTTGAACTTTTTGTCAAATACCATACGAATGGTATTTGTGAAAGTGTTTTGGGCTTTTGGAAGTTATGAACATTGTTTCAACTACGGAACATGATTTCCATGGCAAATACCAAGGATACTTGAGTGAAGAAGTTGGGAGAAGGAGAATAGAGTACCTCCTTAGAAACTTGATTTACAGAAAAACTGTTCTTATCACAGACCTGAGTGAGTATTAAAAAGCTATCAAAGAATGCTGAACTTGGTGAACATTAATTATTAATGTTCCCCTAAATATGATGCACTTATTCATGGTTGTTTAATTTAAAGAGTGAGATTAAACTTTTTGTCGCAGATCATTGTTATAAAAATAGGAGTACATGTAACTATTTGTCACATCTGGTGTCTGTTCCCATTGACAGGGTCCACTTTGGGTTCCAGTACAGTAGGGGGCAGCCTGTTTGGGAGCACAGCCACCAGCCAGTCAACTGGATTTGGTTTCGGCAACACACCAGTTCCAGGCACAGGATTTGGCAATAGTGGCATCAACTCGACAGGGTTTGGGTTTGGTGCAACACCGGGCATGCAGCCAGTACCGAACAAGCCCTTCCAGCTACAGAAACCACCTGCAGGCAACAAAAGGGGAAAGAAAGCATAATATCATGATGCTATGACAATGTCTGTGAACACTGCCTTTAAATGAACATTTCAACCAAGCCAAAAGTTTGCTGAGTACTTCAAATGTTAGGAATGCAAATGTCATTGGATTTAAACCATGATGGGTTTTTTCCTCGCTGTTCTTGTCAATGTACTATTATTATAGTTTAGTATATTGATAGGTCAAAGGATTTTGTTTTTCAATGAGTCTCAATCTGTCAGCATGCCAAAGAGTGAAATCTTATGAGTATAACGTAAACATTTCAGTACTCCTCAACACATTACAAATAAGTAAAAGAATAAAAATGAAAAACTATTTTTAGTAATATTTATAATATTTTTCACCACAGCGATCATGTGGTAAAAACTACCTGCAAGATAATACAAATATACAATGTGTTTGAAGGAAAATAATGTCCATCTTACAAGTCCTTACATTTTAAGCTACGAGTATAAGAGGACCTTTGGACTATGTTCAAATTCTCATTCTGCAAACTTAGTTTGAAGTACTGTTGGCAGATATGTTGGTGTAGAATTTTCTAAGAGAGGTAAATGACTTCTCATTTGTGTCCCAAGAAAAAGCTAGCAGTTTCAAAATTCTGATATGTTTCATGAATCTGCTTGCAAACAAACACAATTGTGTATACAAGGATGTAAAATAAGAAAGGTACTTTTCATGTGTTCATGATTATGTGTAGATTATTTGTGTGCACATTGTAGAGTCTGATTCAACTCCTCTGACTTTGGCATGATCAGATACATTTTGTGCAAAGGCCAAACTAAAAATACCTATGTTTCTTAATTAAACCCAAGCTGGTAGGTTTGCACTTTTTTAGGGTTTTGCTCAATTTTGTGGAATTTTAACTCTAATTTCATTGTTTTTTTGTTTTTTTTATGTTAACTTTTATTTTTCATGTATTCTGGTGTACAACTGTAAAGTGTAAAACAAGATATTTTAAGACTGTTCCGACTTCATCAAAATATTGAGGTTGGAGATTTTTAGCAGGTAGCTTGGGCAACCAGAAACAGGTATTATTTGTTTGGCCTAACCTTTACTTCAATCACCTCCTGTTTTTTACACATTTTTGATGTTCATACCGGCAGCCTGTTGTGGTGACACTGTACCTTTGTGAACCATTGTACCAGTGTAAACATTGCTTTCAATTTTAACCCCCTTACAAGTACAGGCAGCTTCTAACTCACTGGAGACTATTGTTTATATGTGAAATTTCTCTGCTGTATATTGTTATTTTTGCATAGCAACATGAAATTATGAGCTGGGTACCTGAACAAAGGAAATAAGATTTGATATGTCCATGTGTAAATGCACATGTACATGTATTTGAGGAGTATTGACTGCCCCCTGGTGTTCCATTTCACATTAGTGAACTGCCCTGAGCGAGTGTGGAATGTGATGACAAACTTGATAATAAGAGAAAAATCAATAAGTGGAACTGTGTGGTTGTGTTTTGCTGTCAAACAAGGAATGCAATGGTTCAGGTTTTGAAAGTATGATATTAAATGTTTGCAAGTTTGTGAAAGTGTGGGGTGAACTGTTTTAAAATATTCTAACAGCCAAAACCTGGACCTTCTGGCAATTGATCCAAAATGAAATTAACCCTTGCGTGACCAGCTGGTGCACCAGGATATATTTAGTATTACCTGGTGACAGTGTTAAGTTGCCATTCAGTGATGCTCACCTGTAAAACTGAGGGGAAAAATACGGCAGCCAGAATGATGGTGTGATGGCTCTGTGAGCAAAGTATAACCCTTTAACAACAAGAGGGTTCTCCAAAATAAACTGTTTTGGTGAGTGGTATGGTTTCACATTAACAGATATTTATCAGGGTCATTTTACGAGCCCAGTTGCCATAATCTACCAAAAATGACCCACATACTCATTATCTGATTAAATCTTTGTAAACCCCTTTGAAAGTGGAGTTTTGAATGAAAGTAGAGTGATTTATGCTCTAAATACAATATAGGAAATATGGGATCAGAGTTCCAAGTTAAAGTTAATCAGTGCATTGAGGTGTGTTGATGGCCATATCTGCGTTTTGGTGAGGACTGGTTAAGCGTACAGGTATATGTGGGGTTGAGTACACACGCAACAGATCCAGAACAGTTGCTCTACACATGCACCATGCTATTCTTTTAAAGCTCCCATAGTACTCGGGGAATGAAACTGAATTAAACCTCAGTTGTAGATCTGATTTTGGGACATTATATCAGAATTAAGGTGCAAAAGCATTGTGTTAGAATTTTTTCGATCAGAAAAAAAAAAAATGGGAAGGGGCAAAGGAAGGTCTAAACCCCCAAAAGTGATAATATGTTACACGTGTATCCTATTAAGAGGTGAATGAAACATGCTACACATAGTATTTGAATGTTCTAACAAAAAAGAAAGGAAGGAAAAAGAAGGAGCAGAGGAACTTTTTTAAGAAGACCAGGACATGCAAAAGTGATAACATGGTACACAAATTGAGGGGAATGAATCATCAGCTGCTATTTTCTCACAAGAAACAATGTAAAACTTATGTAATAAAATATGCTGCAAGATGACATGTTTTGCTCTTCAATTCCAATCAGAAGTCAGGATTCATCAATGCTTCACATGCCAAGAGATCAAATGTGCAGAAACACAGTCCAGGACTAGGGCTGTAGTCAAGGTTAGTGGGATGTGTGCCTGTTTAGTTTTTCACTGTTATTGTACAGTAGTACCTGCCCAGATGGCCCCAAATCCCAGCTAACAGTGGTCTCCTATTGCAGGTGGTCATGAAACACAAGTAAGAGAAATAGAGTGTGGTGATGTGAAAGGGCTGCCTTTAACTCATTCCATACCAGTCCCTGATTTTTCTGTATATTTGCCTAGATTAAAGATGACACTTTCATATTTAAATTCTTCATGAAAAGAGCTTTCGTTCAAGTACCAACATGCCTATAGTCTTAAGTCTGTGGTTCTGGCACTGCCTGGCAAGTCATGCTGCAGCTGCAGCTGCAGCATGACTTGCCAGGCAGTGCGAGAACCACTGACCAAGGCCTGTGGCTATAGTATGGAATAAGATATAAGGCCTACAGAAGTGGTCTTAAGAGCAGGTACCACAGTAGTAATAATAATATGCATTGCAGAAAAGCCTGTAAAGCTTATCATTCCAGGAAAAAGGAATAAAGGAAGAATGCTAGAAGAAAATTTCTATGTAATATGGAGGGAAAATATGGTTTTAACCTGTCCAGGTCAGATTAAGTCCAAAGTTTTCCTGGTCATTGGTTGGATGCATTTCACCCAACCCACAGGAAGGAAAGCTGTGAATCTGGTATATGCATCATGTAGAATTCTCAGGAAAGGCTGCTTCCTGTCCTCACTCGCTCTCCAGGCATGTAAAATTTTGTTTATTCTATGTTTAATTGGATATTCATTGCAAAAAAGTATGCTGAAGGCTTTTAACATTGACCTAGTGTGGTGTGTTCGTTTACCTTCGTCACAGTTATTGCACGTCAGGTGTGACATTGTTAAACATCACTCGAGCACGTTTGATTTTGTCTAAATGTCGATGCATCACATGACTGATGCAGGGACGTCACAATTTACTTGTAACATTGTTTTGGTCATGTGATCTCGGTGAGTTACTACTTTTGAATTTGACTCTAGTAAATGATGATTCATTCCCAAACATAGAATAAATGAATCCACATCATCTTGCAAAACCAGTATGCTCAAATAATCTGCTTATGTTATTGAACTTTTCTTCTCAATTTTCAAAGCTACTGTTTAATATTGAAAGCTTTCTTTCTTAAACTGCTAACTAAAAAGGTGGAAATGACATGTAACATAATCACAACTTCCCGTTGATTGTTATCTTATTCTTCAGTATCACTTGTCAATCCTCTTTATTCCTGGGTCCACTTCACCCAGGGTTATGTGTCAGGTTTTGTCATGTGACAACATGGGAGAAGGATGTACAAGTGTGCTGGCACACTGTCCCCCCACAGGGGGAGCCACTTTGCACAGTTGCTTTATGTATTGCTTAGAGAAAATCCCACAGGATGAGGAACCCAGTTGGACGGAAAACTACAACTTAAAATTTAGCTGAACAATGGTGGGCAAAGAAAACAGTCATGCATACCTGTGACTCAATACTATTTTGGGAAAGTTACCATGGCGTACTAAAAGCAGTTTCTGCTAAGTCTGTCTTTGGCTTTATTTTCTGCGATATCATTATGAGCAGAAACGTCATGTAGTCAAAATGTACTCAAATTCGAGATGTCACACATTCTTCTCCAAAACCAAAAAAAAAATATGACAAATGGTGACCAGAATAGATGCCAGAGATATTCAGATGCATTCCTCTGCTGCTCCAGGCAAACTGTTGAGAATTCTTAAAATGAAGAAAAAATGTGTAATTAGTAAGACCAGAATCACAGTACATGTAGTGCCAACTGGTAGAAATTCACATACGTATCATGGACACCTGATCACAAATTTTGGACAGTCAGTTGGACCTGAGAAGTTTATTTTAATTTCAGTATTTGTTGGTGATGCTTACCCAGTCACTATATTTGTTAAGATCTCTGTGTACTCCAAACTTAATCCCATAGGGATTTCATTGTACATATTCTTCAGGATTGAAGGCCCATGGTGCACATGACCTACAGCACCTTCCAATTATGTCAGTTTTTCCTGACTGACTTAAAACTCGGAATGATCTGATGTGGGTGTGGGTGGATGGGCTTTTGCATAGTGAGTGGATAAGTACATGTATTATTAACAAATGTGGAAATAAAAATAAATTTTCCAGAGTTGCATCATGATACATGCCCTATCTACTACATTTGGTGGATATACCAACAGAAAAGAAAAGGGAGATCATGCGGACTCCAGGACAGGACATCAGAGAAAAAAACCCACTCTACTTAAAGAAGAGCGCCCCTAAAGGGACACAAGCTGTGACCTTGACATGGTGAACCAGCCCACAGAAGACTTCAGTAGGCCAGGGCAGAGGATTGGTATCCTAGTCACAGTTTATATATTGAGGGTGTAGAAATGCTTCTAAGAGCAAGAAGTTGTCCCTCAACAAAGGACCGATCCCTCAAGTAAAAATTGGAGAGTGTAGGCCTACTATGTGGCCTCCACCTGCATGCAGCTACTAGTTTGCGAAGAGTCTTTGCAGATTCAATAGGGCATAGTGATTCTGGAGAGTATGAATTGAGTTTTTTTTATGTACTAAGAATTTATCAGAAAGGCTGAAGCAGCAGAGGAAAAGATCATTCAGCATTACACACGTGAGGGGATGCCCAGAATATTGCCGTCACCAGTACTGCAGGGAGTGCACCCTGGTACAGCCAGACAATCCCAACTTGCTGTCTGGGCAATGATAATTTGTTGCGAAAGAGATATTTCCTGTAAAAAAATTACTAGATTTCATTTAACAAGAACAAGCATGAATGCAATAAATTGGAATTTGGGTCAGGGTGGGCCAGGTCTTGTAGTGTTTCAAATTCTAGCATTCACATTCACGGAAACCACAACGGTCTATGCCTACTTTATAAAAAGGGTTTAACAAACAGTTAGTTTTCCTTTCCCATCAGTGTGGTCTATGGATGATAAAATGTAAATTTGCGTTTATAAATAGCTTTAAATTTCCGAACTCCTACCTGGCAGTAACCTCCTGACCCTTGGAGGGCAGTAAATTACGTTTCCGTATACATTGTCATCAGTACACGTTTATGATATCCTTTATTTCAGATGTATCCATTATGTAACTGGTAAATATTTTCCAGTGACTGGCTTATTTTTGGGTCCATATTAATGACAAAGGTACAATGAGATGGAATTTTGTACACCGGATTTTCGGGAGCTGGCCATGGACTGTCACAAACTCTGGCACATGACTGAAAAAGATGAAAGGTCAGCTGCCCACTGGTCTCGACTTGGCATCTTAGATGAGGCGTGAATATGGTAGCCATCCAAACAAGTGTTACCTGGTTATGGGATTAAACACCTTGCAGTATACAGTAGTAATTGGCCATACACATTACAGTGGCCAGCTGACTTAACCTGTTCAACCCTACACCCGGGTATGGAACAAGATCGGTCATGTTTGCCACCCATTTTTTCCATCAATTGAATCAAAATGGTTACAAACACTACAGTTTTGTTACAATATTACTTTCTAACAACATCCCACACCAGTGTTGTCACTGTGACATTCGATTGATAATTATGTGATACATTGTAATAACAGTCATAGAAATACCAGACCCATATTTTTCTGTAATGCAAGCTTTGAAATCAGAATCATAATGAAGATTAATTAGTAAATGCTGTAAAGAAATAATGAATCACTGTTCCTCTTTTTATGAGTTATACCTAATTTGGCCAGTTCCGTGAATCCTTTTATTGTCCAGCAATGGGACTGCATTTGGAAACAGCAATAGTTTTTTTTTCTTGCCAAACCTATCCTAAACATCGTCATATTTGAAAAATCAGTCACTTTGCACAGTGTTCACAACATTGGTTAGATTGGTTCCAACGGCCTTACCACTTGCCCCTGTAAATCTTTACTGCACAGGTCCATGATCTCCGTAATCTCAGGTCTTTGTGGGAAAGTAAACAAGCTGTAGAACCTGTATTGCTACAATTAACAGCAACACACCGACCCATCCTGGGTTGGAACTGGGAAGAAAAATGAATATTTCTACATGCATTTTTAATCTTGTTGATGAAGGGTGAATAAAATATGTTTTAACCACGTGACACTTTACAGCCATTGCTCGCTAAGCATGGTATGAGACTGCCCTGTCAGCCAACAGTGTGCGTTTGTGACATCATCAGCCTTTGTGCCTTGTAGATGTCGGAAATGAATGGAAAGCGATTATGAAGTCGCAGTGAGTTTTTAAAATAAAAATGTGAATAAAAGTATTATTTTCACATCCACATTTTTTAAAGCGCACCACATGGTGAGAACAATCCATGAATCACCCATGTATCAAATTTGAACATGGTCAATCAAGAGAACCTTTAAAAGCATGTGGGGAAGAGACCATGGTTCTGATGTCATGAGCTCCGATTTGATGTTGTTGTTTGAGCTTTGGGATTGTATCCGCGGCTCAGTAGGCCAACTTAATGGCTTTCATGACCCAGCTAGAGATATTGTTTGTTCAGATTCCCGGAGAATCTTTCGAAGCCAACATCTTTCTTTAAAGGCAGAATGTTTAAATGGCGTCTGCCTTTTCTGATGGGACCTGTTACTTTAAAAAAAAAACTCCAGTGCTCTAACTAGGCAAAGCGATTTCTCAGGATCCCGAGGATCCCAATGAGCAGATAGAGCCTTGATAAAAACAAAAACAAAACAAAAAAACCACAAAATCAACGAATAGCCAATCAGGGGCTTATTTTACACATAAATAAAACGTTTAGGTTCAGAGACACTTTCATGTGAACCTCTGACCAGCCTAACTTTGAGTGGTTAAGAGCACATAATAAAAAGACTGTCTTATAAGACAGATAATTTAATCCAAGAGTGTCCAAGTTCTTAGGTTTGAACATTGGAGAAACAAGACTATCGAGGGAAGACATTTCATCTGACTGGTCTATCTATGGCTGTATTGTATAGAAGTTCTTAATAATGAGCCAAGAAAAACTATGGTTGAGCCGACAATAGCACCTGTCGTGTCCATAGCCCGCTAAAATACATACCTGCAAACTTTGCTGAAAAAGGAACAACCAAAACTGAATGGCGGCCATCCAGGGGTTTATTTCTGGTTCTTCTTGTGAACACCATGTGACAAACCTAGCCCACTTGGAGTCCTACACTTTTAAAGAAGTACCAAGTGTGCCTTTGGCAACTCATGCTGCCACCTTGTCTAAGAATCCAACATCTGCAAGGCCCTTTACAAAGTCTCCAGCATGCAGATGCAGGACGGCTGGATTTTGGTAAAAATGGTGCACCTGGGTTGACAATAAAGTACCTGAAAGTCCAGTGACTTTAGGGTGCCTATCAAACTCTGCCACACCTGAACTGGAAGCTTGCTGCTGGACAAAAATCAATTCAGGATAGTCTGAATCTTGTTGAAGCTGTCCTGATGGTTTGCAGATGAACAACACTGCCTGAAAGAGGGTGCCGAGGAATACCAAATCTTTAGAAGGTTCCGGGTTCCAGGTTCCAGGTTCCACTTCAGAAAGTTGCCCAGTAGGCCTAAGTCTAGGCAGACCATGAGAATAAAGGATGTGTCTGCTCGGAGGCCCTCTTGTGAAAGGGAGCCAATCAACCAGTCCTCTAGGTATAAACGTTTACAACGGACACCCTTGTTATTCTGGTGAGCACCAGTGCCAGGTCGTATGAGCGCGCACACAACTGATACATGACTGTTCACACACACCCTCACACCCCCAAAACTAAACAAAAAAAAAATGCAGGTACTTCAGACTGGACTTAGTTTTCACATAGGGGAAATGGAGACAGACTCGACAATGGACCAGCAAGGTTTGGCTGAGTGATACTTCAGTAGAACTAATTAAAAGACAGATTATTATGGAGCAGTGAACTAGACAAAAGAAATATGTGGACTTTTAATGTAATATATGTTACACATTCTGTTAGGTATCTTTCTTATATGTACATGTATATCTGGAATAGGCCCATGTGTGGAGACCAGCATATAGAAGCGAGACCATTACCTGTCAATATCATAGTCAAAAATCAGTGCCAATCGAAAACCATCCCAAATCGTAACAAGTCCATCAACATGAACATCACCAGATATAAGAGCAACACACAAGCCAGGTCAAAATCACAACTAGATCATATTTTTATATGTCAGTCAGCGAATAAGAAATGCAGTATGAAGGATATTATCTCTCCCCTGACTTGAGACAGGTACCCACAAAAGGTAGTAGTCGTTTAAATCGATTTATATAACAGCTTTAATCTACTGGATATCGATACAATAAATTTTTATTTTTATCCAGAAACTTCAGAAATGATTGCTTTTCATTTCACTTTCAAATATGCCTGCTTCTGAAGTTTTTGAATTAGCAGTAAATGATGGGTCGAGTCAAAGTTGTCAAAATCAGTGCATATTCTAGCAGAGGCAATTGACCTTGACACATAGGCACCATAGGCCGGCCCGATTCAAATATTTACTATCCACATGGGGGTAATGTACCATGTTGAATTCAAAATCGTCACATTTGTCGCATAACTTCAACTTCAGTATGTGTCACTATGTCTAGAAATGAACATTTTATGTTATTTTCTCTAGTTTCTTTTAATTTCAATCGTCAGGGTGTATTTGTGAAACATATGGTGGAAAGTGTTTATTATTGATACTTAATAGTCATCAATATATCTAAATGTTAACTTAAAACATTTATCATGAAATTTCTTCCATTTTTTGACAGCTTTACCAGAAACTTATACTCCTGTAAAATGAATATAAATTACCCAAAAGAGGTGCACAATTGGTACTCATTGGAATAACAATTGTCTGTCTAAAGATGGAATGTCCCAAATGGACATATATGTTATCAGTCACAGAGTTCAATAACTCAACAGACTGATAACATTCAAATGTAGACTTCATATCATTACCAAAATATGCACCTTTATAAGATATGATCATTCTTTTATGTTTGATATTTGAGAGACTTGATGCATTCTTTCAAATTGGAATGAATATTTGGATACAAACTGGAGAAGTCTCAAGAAGAAATCTGTTAAAAAGGTACCTGATTATCAGTACCACTCAACTGCTCCAACAGGATCTTCGAATTATATAAAATCCAAAACGTGTTAAAACCAGAAGATGCTTTCATCTGACCACAGTAATTAAAATACAATTTCTGTACTTTCTTCAAGCCTTTTCACAACAATACTGACAATTCTTTAGTGGAACAAAGTTTGGATCCTGCTATGAATCAGAACTTAATGATTTTTGTATTGTTTTGGAAGTGAGTATATGTTGGGAAAATGGGCATGTATATCGGAAAATGTCAGACCTAATGAAGATAAAAATTGTAGATGTTCGTTTATAAAATAATATCCAACGATTCATGGACTTTTTCATATGTGAGAGAACTTGAGTTGGCCAACAGGCCTTCAATCAGAACCTTATAATAAAACTGAAGATGACTACTATTATGTTATAAAGTGTGATCCCATTTGACTGCACATCAGCTAGATTTGAGACAAAGTGAAAAATGATATTTTGTAAACTGTACAGTGTAGTGTCAGTGTGCCTTCCTGTCCCTGGTTGCGCACACTTGATCCTTGTTTTAGCATACTCTACCTGTGTGATATGGGCAAAAATTGAGGTAACATGGGTATAAAAGCATAAGGGATCCAGGATTGGGTGTAGAGCCGTCCATCAGTGTTTCAGACTTCACGCAACAGCTATATGAATTAAGTGGACAGGGCGAGAGCCACGGGCCACGTGGGAGCTGGGGAGAGTTGCCGGTCAGTTGCACAGGCCCTGGGAGCAAACAGCAAATCCACCCATAAGTTACTCCAAAAATTCTGGCAAATTAGGCCTGATGCTTGGGGTCTGCAAGGACAAGGATCTTCAAAGGTGGTCAGCAGACAATAAGACTGATTTTTTTGTCAATGCGGTATTAAGATGCATATTCAAGTCAGATTTCAAAGACCTTAGACGCTATCTTTTAGAGGGGAGGGACAAAGTTAATGTACCCTTGAGGCTGGTCAGAAAGTTGATTCACAGAATAAGAAAGCACAGCAAAATATCGATAATAATGGTGGATGCACATCTTATTGACTGACAATCACATCTATGCAGTCAGTCACTTGACATTCCACTGACTAGTTAAATGGTGTAATTTTGGCTTCCTTTAAAAAAACTTTTCTCCATTGACTATAGTCTGCGATAACCCCAACAGAGCCCACTTACATTGAATGCTATTGCCTACTGGACATTATTGTGAACCATGTCTCTTTTTATCTTTGGCATAAGTGATGAAATTTGGTTTTTACCCTCGGCGTCAGCAGGTAGATGCACATAAAGTGCTGCATGGTGTTGCCCTCCCCTGCGTCATTGGTCAGTCCATCTTGTGGACGTTACCACAATATCTGAAAGAATATTCACCGTACCTTTACTTAATGTTTATCAGAGATGTGCCTTATAATGGACCAGGTTTCTATTGAAAACCAGCTTCCTCTGATTATTTTGAAACTCTTTATGAAACTTTAAATGCATATATTTGAAGGCTGCCTCAGTGGCATCAACCATGGCAACATTACAGCAATATCTCAAAAAAACAATTAAACCAGCTTCTTCTTTGTATTTGTAAAATTTTTATGAAATTTAGAAGTACATATTTTATGGTTGTCTCGGTGGCACACATGGGGACGACGTTAGCATATCTCAACAATGATGCAGTGCAGATTCATCAAATTTTTATCAGCGATGCACATTATATGTGCCACATTCCTACTGAAAACCAGCTTCCTCTTAATATTATTTTTAAACTTATGAAAATTTTGAAGTATTTATTTGAAGGCCGTCTGAGTGGCACACAAGTGGACCATCTTGTTACTACAATATCTCAAGAAGGATTCATCACAGGTTCATCAAATTTTTGACGCAGTTACATGGCATTATGTCACTTATGAAGTAAAAAAAAATTGCAGAATTCAGGAAAAAAAGATTGTGGGCGTCGAGGGTAATCCGTTATCTGAACACAATTTTTAAGTGCTGAGGCCTATATGTTCTGGAAAAGCTAAAGTCTGTATTTAATAAAGAATAAAAATTAAAAATTGAAATAATTCCAAAATATCAGTATATTTGTTGGTTTGTTTGAGATCTAGATTTTTCCAACCGGGGCCTAGTTTTGTATCAGTAAAACGTCACACACTCAAAAGGGCTTACACACACACACACGCGCGCACACACACACACACACACACACACACACACACACACACACACACACACACACACACACACACATATATATACATATATATATACATATATATATCAAGGATAAAGGGAAATGACTTGCAATATCGATATGAACAACTCCAGGTTTTATTTTTACCTGTATTCAGCTGAATACAGAATATAGTGCTCCTATCAATGTATAGAGGGCAATTAAATCCTAGGCCAAGAACGAAAACAAAAGTCCTTTCGTCCCAAGGAGCTGTGGTGTTACAAAAGGGGGGGGGGGGCATCTACATTGTCTTATATATTGTATTGACAAATACCATTATGATTTCTTTATGTGTAGGCAAACTATACATGGCCTTTCAGACAACAAACGCTGAACATTAATGGACAATATTGGGGATTATTATCATGACACTTTTATTTGCTGAACTGCTTCTACTTACCAGATATAAATTGACTTAAACGTGCCAATTCATCGCCTTAAACACGTGTCTCAAGGAGAAAAACACTGCAGACATGGTGGTGGTGAAGTAGGCTATTTCTGTTGTGGTAATCTCGAGCGTGAACTTGAGTTTTCCATGTGTGATGGTAAACCTTAGTGTTAGGATGAGAATGATGAACAAGACTGCAACCGGGTTTGCAGATGTTATAACAGAGGTTCATTTCAAGTGTCTGAATATTTAAACCACAAGGAGCCTCATTGTTTGTGTTGTTGTTTTTACTTTCAGTGCATGGAAAAGAGATTGGTTGCCTTGTCAGTGTCATCTGATGATAAGCTAAATTGCTGAAAAGATTCAGATAAGATAAACTGTCCATCAAAACATAAGTTAGTGTCAGCAGGAATACGTTTGTCAACAATTCCACTACAGAATATAACATTAAGAAATATTATTGAATGACAAACGCTGATGTTGACACCCGAAATGTTACGAAAAATACTGGAAAAGTTGTAACAATCTTTTAACTAATGAAAATATTGAACCACCCCACACCCCCAGCTGTAATGATGACTGAAATAGGCACTTTGGATGTTGTCTACGCACCTTTGTTTCGGTTTAATAACAGCATAATCAACCATATGTTGTATTCACACGGTAATTGTTGGTTTGGTTTTTTTGTTTGTTTGTTTGGTTGGGTTTTTTTTTGTTTTTTTTTGTTTTTGTTTTTTGTTTTTTGTTTTTTAGTTTTTTTTGTTTTTTGTTTTTTGATTTTGTTTTTTGTTTTTTGGCGGAAAACCAATTTCCTATGATCGGATAAATTCAAGTGCCCACAGGGACCATTGTAGTCAAATACATACATACATACATACATACATACATACATACATACATACATACATACATACATACATACATACATACATACATACAGACAGACAGACATACAGACAGACTTTTATCCTTCTGGGGTAGCAATCAAACGTGTACGATGGAGGTATCTGACACTGCAGTCAAACTTTGTGCGTCAGCTGGGGTCTCTGTGTATAGAAATACAATTTTGTGCAAGACGGAGGTCTGTGATCTGCCAATAAAAGGTCTAAAAAGTGTGTAAGATAGAAATCTCTGGTATATTATTGAAACGTATGTAAGATAGAGGTCTCTGGCATTGGATGTTAAAAATCGTGTGTAAAATGGGGGTCTCTGGCATTGCAGTCGAACATTGTGTGTAAAAGGGAATCTCTGAGGTTGCAATGAAGCATTGTATGTAAGATGGAGCTCCTTGGTAGTGGGGTCAAATTTTGTATGTAAGATGGGGGTCTTATAGCTCCTGTAATATTACTGTGCAAAATGGAGTTCGCGAAAGGAGGATGCTTCCGGTGGTCAACATCCGTAAAGAACAGCTAAGTGAAAAACTTGACATGGTGCTTACCGGTTTTACGTGTGGAGAGAATAAGACACTCGTGTTTTCCCTTGACTTGGGCAGTTTTTCCTGTAAAAAGTCTGCAAAAGGTAAAGGCTATATGTATATACAAAGCTGACGATATTATATACGATGGAAAAAATATGTGACCATGTGTATAATCAGAAGTGCAGGTAATATTAGGATACCTTCCTTTGTCGCAGCATACATTATCTTAATCATGGCCACGGTCAAAACCAGCTGATGGTCAAATGTCGTCTGCTTCAATGTTTTGGATTAATTTCAGCATTAATGAAACATAATTTGAATGAGATTAATAGACGAGACATGTGGAGATAGCATGACATCAACTGCTTTCCATGTGGTTCGGACGCTAAAGCTGTTGACTCAGTCTTAATTCAAGGGGAAAAGGGTTAAAAACGTGAAGAGGCTTAGTCTCCTTTGCCATTTATTGTTAATGGATTAAATGACGGCGTACTAATGCCGAGGCAGCTACATGCAAGTTTCTTGTATTGTTGGAGTAACACGGTTGCTAGTAAATTTAATTAGTGTTTATCTCAGACTGAATATTCGTTGCTCAAATCACACCATGGAAATATTTTGTTGTTGTAGTTTATAGGTTAATTCAATTCAAACAAATGCTAGTGGCATACAAAACTCCCTTGTTCACTGAAGGTACTAGTTCAGTTGGCGTAGTAAGTCATGTAGCATTTAAGGTATAACATACTTACAAATATCAGGGGCTATTCTACACACCCACATGAATGTACTTGTTTTCCCTTTTTTCTCTTCTTTCATTCAATTTGTAGTGCTACTTTTGCTGTATCCTTTCCCGTGTCGTTCATACCATGTCTGAAGTGATACAATTGAGCATATTTATGTGGGGGCAGGGCATGATACGCGATGCCAGAGTCCTTCTTTGCCTGTCTGTATCAACAGTTAGACTTTAAAACTATAATTAGTGTGACAATATGAAGGATACTGGTAGTTTTTCTGTTTTCTTTCTTTTTCCTTAGAGTTCTCATACAGTGCTAATGTGCACTAATTTGTATTTTCTGGACTGTTTATCCATAGGCCTATAAAGTGTATCGCGAATATTGATGCGCTGTGCATCACGCACGTTCATCGCTGATATCAGATGTTGAAGTATTTGACTTTGATTAGGAAAGGTAGAATATATATGGCTTCAAAGCCCAATAAACATGATTCAATTGGAAAAAAGTCGTCAATTTAACTTGGAGGTCAAATGAAAATGTTTGTCTTTTATGTGTTGCTTGGATGACTTCCATAGGCTTCCGTAGATCTAAGAAAATTTCAATTAAAAATTAAGAAAAGCACACACACACACACCATGGTTTTTTAATATTGTGGTATGCAGCGTAGGCACCTTCATCGGTCTTCAAACTCTAACTTTTGCATTTCATATACACATACGTATGATTTATTCCTGATTATTCGGCTTTCGTAGTAGTAGTAGTAGTAGTAGTAGTAGTAGTAGTAGTAGTTATAATAATAATAATAATAATAATAATAATAATAATAATAATAATAATAATAATAATAATAATAATAATAATAATAATAATAATAATAATAATGCTTTTGGAAGAATTTCTTTCTGGTTTTCTTCTTCTTTTTCTTCTTCTTCTTCTTCTTCTTCTTCTTCTTCTTCTTCTTCCTCTTTTTCTCCTCCTTCTCGTCCTCTTTCTCCTCCTCCTCTTCGTCCTCTTTCTCTTTATCCTCCTTCTCTTGCTCCTTCCTCTTCTTTGTTCGATATTTTTCTCGGACACTTTTACACTTAGAAACTCCCAACTTGGCATGATTATAGGTCCAGAATGAAGTCAAGCCTGTTTACAAAGATGGTAGAGTGCATTTAGCATCATGCAAATCACTGGCATTTGAAAATTTTCAATCTTGGGTATCTTCAAAAGTATTTTAGGTAGAGATGTTACTCCAACATCTACCTATAGGTATTACTGAAGGAGTATCCAATGAACCACAAGCAAGTTTCATAATTTTAATTTTGCTAATTAGGGGGCTGGAAAAGTTTAAATCTTAAATACATCGTCAAAATTAATATAGATAGAGGTGAACCACAAACAAAAGTTTCATAATTTTACTTTTAGCTAATTAGGGGACTTGAAAAGTTTAAATCTTGAATGTTTTCAAAATCATTATAGACAGAGGTGTCATTCCAACTTCTCTTCATAGGTTTGTGCTCTAAGTGCATCCAATGAACCACGAACAAAAGTTGTAGAATTTTAATTTATGCTAATTAGAGGCACTTTGAAAGTTAAAATGTTGAATATCCTCATAACTATTCTATGTAGAGATGCCACCCCAACTTCATTTTATAGTTTTTTTTCTGTAGGCGCATTAATGAACCACCAAGAAAGTGGTATTTTTTTTAATTTATGCAAATTAGGACCACTTGTAAAGTTTCAATGTTGAATATCTTCAGGGCTACTGTAATTATAGATGCCATTCTCAATTTAATTTATAGGTTTGTGCCACAAATAAAAGTTGTAGCATTGTAATTTATGCAAATTTTGGAGGTACACAGACTACGGAGCTCCCAAGAGGACATGTGTAAAAATATCACCTTATTGGAATTATCTTGGGCGCACGAGATGATAATGATTGTCTTTAAAAAATCCGCCATATTGGATTATCTTGTGCGCACGAGATAATAATGGCTGTAATAATTATTATATATTATAACAGATAATTCCAATATGGCGTGGGTTTTTTTTACACAACAAATTTATTATATCGTGCTCCAAGATAATGCTATACTTATGTGGCGGACTTTTTTTACACATGTCGCCTTGGAGGCTCCGTGACAGATTTAGTTTGAAGCAAATATTCTTTTCTAGTATTTTCTTTGTTTTGCTATTGTCCTTTTCATATATATATATATATATATATATATATATATATATATATATATATATATATATATATATATATATATATATATATATATATATATATATATATATATATATACAGAGCTAGGCAACTGGTGCCAAAGGTTGCAAGCTCGAGTCTGACTCGTTCCGAACATGTTATATATATACACACACACACCCAACTCTTTATATTCCGATTACCACGTATTTCCATTGCATGTAGAATGATGGTTTTTGAAACTTTACATGGTATGCACGGCATGATGCAAAACGTATTGGTGGAACCAGATACAAGGACGTCTGTTTTTATTGATCAAATGATTTCGGCTAGGTGTAGGAGATTGGTGCCGAAGGTTGCGGTGCGAGACCCGGCCGTTCCATGGTCGCAAAACATATATTAATGAAATGTCAAGTGTCTCTTCAAAAAAACGTGAATAACAATAAATAATGCGATCATCTTTTCAAGTTCAATATAATTCGATTCATAAGTGAGGATATTATCATAGCGACACCTTGTGTCAAAATGCGGTACTGATGGACAAGAAAACAAGACAAATACAATGTCCTTTGGAGGCTTGACAATGTCGATCTACTAGTATTTGAAAGCCTTCTAGACTTTGAGTGAATACCATTCATTTAATCTTTCTCCTTGGTTTTAGATTTTTAATATAACTGTTACTGTATATAAAACTAATACACAAAACGCATGCTGAACCAAACAATTGATTTATCAAAATGTCATCATTTTTGTGTATCAGATTTTCTAATCCCTCAAAGGAAAACATTGGCATTGGGGCAAAATATTCTAGTCTATTCCCTACAAAGTGGAGGAAAGAAAGATTGTTTAACGTCTTTATAAGAGGTTGAGCTGTAGGGTCAGCATTTTTATTGTAGTCTGTCGGTCACTGAAGATGCTCGAAATTTTGGCAGGTCTTAGTTGTTGGCTACAAGTTTTGAGTATTTACCTTTAAAAGTCAACCAGACGGAAATCTTTCAGTGGGAGGATTGCTTAAACGTTGACCTATAAATCAAGCAGATCTGCGACGGGTCAAGTGAAGTGGTCGTGGCTGCACTGGATTGCTTGAAAGATCGTTCGTTAGATACATTTATTCTAATTTTTTGTGTGTGTGTGATGTGTTGAATAGTAATTTATCATTACATGTATGATGTTCAATTCTGTGAAATTTCACAATCTGATTTGTAACTCAGCCTATGTTTAGCCAACTGAATTGCATGATTTAGATTGTTTGTTTGAAACACGAGACATATTAAAACGTGGAGCCTTTGCTTTTTATCTTCGATGACATATGGCCTGCCAGTTTTAGTTTGTTTCTCATAATAACGTCGTTGAAAAGTGTCTGTGTATTAATCCGAAAGATTTACGAGCTTCGGCACTTTGCATTAAGTGTAAGTCGTGTGATCCTTGCATGGCGCCTTTCCAGGAAATTTTTGCACATTTGGCATGCGTTAATTGTTTCGATTATTGCTCTTTGATGAAGTTCAACGGGGAAAATTGGAATTAATGTAGGCCTTATAAATTCTAAAACAACTGTCTGGGTGTTCGTTGTATAGGCATAGGTAATGGTAATTAGTCCGAACAGTGCAGTTCAATTGCATGCTCCTGTTGATAATTCATTTTGCTGAGGAAGTCTTGATTTTTCAAAATGTTTATAATGGAACGTGATAATAGTGATCAATTTAGCTTTAGACAAATACAGTGACTCGCTTCACTAGGGAGCGTAGAGAGACTGGGCATTTTTTTCAGAACTTAACCGCAGGTGTGGCACTAATGCTTAGGGTTGTCTGTATAATAATAAAATTGGACCCTAGACGGTGCTATGAATTACCTCTTAAATCTGAGTCGCTGAAGATAGGAGAGATCACAGTTAGCAATTTGATGTGTATTTGGCTGAATACACAACCCAACACACAAAAGTCATGCCGGCCAGAGGTGTGTATTCCCATTACATTTTGTGTTTATGTATTGCTCAGTAAATTCATGCCGGCAAGAGATGAGAATCTCATTGCATTCTGTAACTTTGTTAAAAAGTTCCCAAGGTTTGCACATGAGGTGATACAATTTTCACAAAAATTTTAACTATAGTCCTACATCAAAATTTATCATACAGATTTTGGTGTTTCTAAACACAGCGGTTTAAAAGTTATATAGGTGTAAATTACACTGGTAGGTAACTGGTATACGCAGACCTAGCCCTCCTGCCTACGGAGTCCTTTACTGACAACCCACCTGAACCTTGACCTTGCTATTGCCAATCACGACCAATGCATCAAATCTTAACTTGGATGATCATACGAATACAGTACGCGGTGTTTGTTTTAGGCATGTTGAAAATACTGCAGGCTTGTACATGTGATATGTTAGACCTACGTGTAATAGGTTTAGGCTACATAGTACACGTTGCCTTGTCTTTTTTACATTGCTCTCACATGGGGTGCATTGACTGCGTCCCAGGTAACTGAACTTTGATATGAATTTTGACCCACGTTTACTCAGGTACGAATAATTATTATTATGACCTAATCATTGCCTACTTCAAGTCCCGTTTCATTCCAATCACGGGTTTCCATACAAGAGAAATAAACAATAATTGATATTGTAAACAATGACCAATGCTTTTCACAGACGGAGAATCGAGATGCTTATATTTTTTAACTTTTTATTTCATGCCCAACATGCATCAGTTCAATCTGTTTCGCGTTGAGATGTGTGTAAGTTTCATTTTGCTTTAAGTTAGGCTTATGTCTGACACAACAATTGTCATGAATTAATGTTTATCCAAGAAGAGCCAAGATTTTTTTTTTTTTCGCCCTATCATTGTACCATGTATACGGGAGGGCGGGTCAAGATGACACAGTTAGAAGTCACCTGGTACTATGATGTTATAACTTCGTGTCTCCAGCCAAAATTTTCTCAACCACTATTCCCTACTTTGGTCAAAGCAAGTTGTTTCAAAGAAGTCCCGTGCATTATCGTTGCTCCGACTAAGGGAAGGATGACGTATTTCGTATGGTATGAGTTCGATTTAGGACCAAATCATAAATGACTGATCTTCACTTTAATCTGTTTTACCAATAATGTAAATGTGATCATGGAGACTAGAAACATATTTTGTCTACTATATGCAAGTTTGCAATACCCAAAAAGGTTAAAATTGTATACATTTTTTATATATTCATCACATAAAATACATGAGAAGCTTCTGAAAGCAGCTTAAAATCTAGAGTTCTGTTGAAAATACAAAGAAGAAACGTAATCACGTGTGTGTTACATTATTATGTCTGTGTGCCAACACAACCATATTGTTTTTCTAGGAATTCTTTCTTTCTTTCTTTCTTTCTTTCTTTCTCTCTTTCTTTCTTTCTTTCTTTCTTTCTTTCTTTCTTTTTTTCTTTCTTTCTAGGCAAATTTGTCCGACATTTCATTTGAAAAGTATTACACGTAGAAACTCCAAACTTGGCACAATTATACTTCTATAGATGAAGTCTTGCATTTTTATAATGAGAGGTCATGTTTTTCCAAATTATGCAAATGGGGGTTAATTAAAGTTTTAAATCTTCAATATCTTATATACTATAGTAGATGTGGTTCCGAGTGTTTAGGAGTTCGATCATAGCAAGGCAAAGGTCATCTAACATGTCACGGTGTAAAGGTCATGTCAACGGCAATGGTCAACTTTAGGTCAAAACATCATTTTAAAGGTCAAGGTTCACTTCAGGTAGAGGTCATCTCAAGGTTAAAGGTGATTTCAAGGTCAAAGGCCAATATCGATGGCGGCTTTCTTCTAGTCACAACTTGGTCAATTTTTATCCAATTATGATCATGTTGGGCTTAAATTGTAGCTATTGTTTCTTCTAGTCACAACTTGGTCAATTTTTATCCAATTATGATCATGTTGGGCTTAAATTGTAGCTATTGTAACACTGTACATATTTTAAACTTACATGTGACATCTAAAGGTAAAAGGTCAACGTCATTTGGACCTTTGAAAGTTTCATCCAGCCATAACGCGGCCAATTCCCATCCAATTCTAATCATGGTGGACTCAAATTGTAGGTATTGCAACACTGCACATTTTTGTAAGAACAAGCAACCTATAAAGGGCAAAGGGCAAGGTCATTTGGCCCTTTCAAAGTTTCATCTTACCATAACTTGGTCAATTTTCATCTGATTTGGTTCATGTTGGGATTAAAGTGTGGGTACTGTAACACTGTACATTTTTGCAATTTATATATGACCTATAAAGATCGAAGGTCAAGGTCATTTGGATTTTGAAATTTTCATCCAGCCATAAGCTTAATGAAATTTGAAGTACCAAAGGACAAAAGTTGTAGCATTTAATATTTACATTTGAAAGCACACTGACAGATTTGCTTTGAAGCAAATCTTCTTTTCTAGTTGCTTGTTGGTCTCTTTATGATCTTAATGGGGCATTGCACATAAAAACAAATAGTATTATATCCTTAGCCGATATAAGGTTGAGATAGCGCATTTAATAATTCATCTATCTTTTGACCTTGTAATTTATTGTTGAGGTTTCGAGAATTGTAATTGATGTATAACTTGTGTATTAGGCAGAGGTCGTTTCAACAAGTCAGTGGTAAGATGCTATCGATAGCGTCGTTTTGTTTTTTTCTTTATGATTTTTCTTTCACCATCGCTATCAATTTTGGACTCAAAATAAATTGGAACATACTTTTGTGTATATAATTTTATCATCCGGCTGTTTATCTCATATAAGCTGTTGTGTCACCTTGCCTCCCTTTGCTGGGGCAAGATGACGCACTGACATGGTGTATTTAGAAATGTTCATCAAATAACAAAGATATCTATGTATTACAACTAATATGACTTTTCAAAATTAAGATTATGATTGCGATTTTTCCTGCCCAATTCGGATCGTTGTCAGGATAAAGTTACATTATCAGGACGAAAACTTCTTAGGTGGGCCATCTTGCCCCGCCATCCCCTGGCCTAAATGTTATTAGAAGTCCGGGAAAAAAGCAAAATGAAACGTGTTAATTTAATTGGAATAGTGTTGAAAGGAAGGTGTATTTTTAAGCATTTTCAATTTCAGACCCAAATCTATGCTTTATTTGTTTAAAAGGGTCCTCGGACGGGTTTCATACATTTCTCGCACGCAGGCCTCTTAACAAGCAATCTTACCACTCTGACAAGTAATTTTGTTATTGTGTTAATGGCTTGTCGTAGATCGCACCAGAAACTGCAAAATTTATCAACATTTAACACCTGTAGATAACATCAACCGCAATAAAATCCAGGATTGCTCTGTCCCATTGGCATCGGATCGACTTCTTGGGTAGTTGAACGTTTATCAAAGTAAAAATGAAGGTAACACGCACACGTGGCTAAGCCAGACATAAAGATGCAAGCTATCTGCTCGGGCCGGGGAAAATTTTATAAATGATTGTGAGTTTTAATGTGGTACAGTTTTAGCATCAGGCTACAGTTTTAGCATTGGACGTCAGACTTTTGTATGTTGTTTTAAGCCCAGATTGGCAGTTTACCTTAACTATATTCCTGTCTCGGATACTATTACATGTTCCCATGAGCCACATTTGGCTCTTCACTACAGTTTATGAGGTTTGGTAACGAATACATTGACTTAAGACTGATTATATGGTGAAGAGCCCATTTTAGCCAATCTGAAAGCGTAAAAATCTTTTTGAGCCATAATGCTGAAATTGTGGTGAATAACGAATTCTGCTTAAGTGGAACATGTAAAAATATTTTTCTATACTGGAATAGTCATACTAGAATCATAGTGAGCAGCCAATTTGGGCCTATTTGAACAAATAAAATATTTTCAGGCTTAAAACAGAAACTGTAATGAACAGCAAAATTGATGTAATCAGAACATGTAAAGATATAACTAATGGGATTGATTTCATACTGAATTTGTAGCGAGGAGCCTATTTGGGCTAATTGCCGACTCTGGTACAAGCACCAGATCATCAGCATGCATTAGAATATTCGGTTTGACATCACATTCTACTGGTTCAGAGGTATTGTCAAAAATGTCAAGTAGATCAAGTAAATGCGTTACGCCACAAGGTGTGAAGTACACTACCCTATTTAACCCTTACGCTAGACTTGACGGAGATTGTGTGTCCAGCATTAGTCTGAATACAGTACTTCACCTGAACCTATATGCCCTTACGTTAGAGTTAAACGAGGCTGTATATCCGGCACTAATCTGAATACAATACATACATGTCCTTTATGATATTGAGTATATTGCATCCTGCATCTACGCATCATTGATTAATAGTTTATATATAATTGCCTCTCCAAACCAAATCGAAAACTTGACAAATATCACCAAAACATGCAGAAATCTATGTTGTAAATATTTGTCAATAAAAGATGTTAGTGCATGTGATCAGATGTACGATTTTTTTGTTTAAATTCCATTTGTTGAAGGGGAACGACACTATGCTCTTCAAAGAAGCTATAAGATAAATACCCTCTCTGGTGTAAACTGCTATAAAACTAGCAGAAAACTTTAGCTTTGGTACTACCTTCACAAATTTCTGAGAATGCACCCATGAATTAAAGTTGCCAACTCTTCTGTTATAGGCAACTGTAGGTCCTTCATTCCTACGTAATCATGGCATTTGGCGTATTCAAATCCTGCAACAGATAAAAACTCTTCCATACTTTCCTTTTCTTTAACACACTCAGGTATTTGCTGTCAATAGATCGTTAGTTCCAATTCGAAACAGTGTGCATTTTTCAAATCCATACAGATTTATTCAATGACTAGTTTTTCTATCTACATACATCTTTTGAATGAATTACCACTAGATATTAGTAATGTATCATCCTCGTCTATATTTCAATCGAAATTACTTAATTATTATCATCCGCCAAATGAGCGTTTGGAATGGTGTAATTTTGGTAATAGATCTGCTTTCATTCTGAATTGTCGATCTTGTCAAAATCAGAGATTAAAGTGAGCCAAGCTACCAATGTGGTGCCACTATTGAAGATGCATGGCATTTCATTTTCGCTTGTCCATTGTACACTACAGCACGATCGAAATTGCATTCAATTGTCTCAAAGTGCTCCCGTTTCACTGCAGACCGTGCTGTATGGTCCACGTAATTGTACATTTTTGGAGAATATCCAAATCGTCTCTGCAGTGCAAAATTATATCATTCTTTCAAATCGATCTTCATTTAATAAATAAGCTTCATTGTCATTGTTTTCATGAGCGTGTGAGGAAAACTTTATGGCTGGTATTTTGGATGAAGCGCGACAGCACTTCATCCCAAAAATACCAGCCATAAAGTTTTCCTCACACGCTAATGAAAACAATGACAATGAAGTTTATTTATTATATTTACATTTTTTCCTATTTTTTTCGATTTTTGATAATAATTACAAGTGATGCACGATCGCCAAAGAACGTTTTTTCCACATAAATTGCCTTGGTTTAAGGGGGGTGTGATCAATAGAAAGATAAGCGCTAACCACTCCCCCGTTACCTGGCAACCAGTCTATCCCAAAAGCAACAAACAGGAAAGAAAAATAGTCCCTTTGTAAATGTTCATTTATTTGAACAGATAGCTTTACAAAATACAAGACTCGTTCACATTAGGGAAAAAGTATACAAGTAAGTTATTTTTTGGGATAAAATACCCAGAATAACACAATGAAAACAAGATTAACTATTAGCTATACTGAAAAGTAGTGCCCAATGTACTGGCGTATAAAATTTTGAAGGGGCTGCATAGCTGGCGCGTGCAGACTCGCGTGTAGACGATGTCTTCATGAGATGGTGAGGAAAACAACAGTTCCTATTCTTTCAATGTTAAACAATAAAGGGAATGTAAATATAAACAGGTATCGTCTGTTGTTATGTATTCTTAGCAGCAACTTTCCAGATAATGCATGCCAAGCAAATATAATGTACAATAATTATTCAACCGGAAGTTTGCCTCACTGTCTGTCTCTTTTCCAGCTGTGAACGCCTTGTCATCTTACTGTATGGTCAGTCAGCTAGGTAAATAATTTGCCTGCCAGATTATGCAGTACTTGTGTGTCTGTTGATGTCCTCTTTATTTGTCGTCTTTTCATACACGAGACGGATCAAAATAGGTCCAAGCCCTTTTCCTATTGTAAATTAACTGAAGTGTACAACATTTGTATATATAGGAAAATAAAACAGGTGTAAACCAACAGTGCTGTGCATCAGGCTTATTGTATGACTTACTGCTCGGTGCTGGGTTAGCTGATGAATGTTGATTATGCAAATATTGCTGCTACTGGATTCGTTTGTCTTTCATTGTTCTTACAGTTCCTTGCATGTCACTTATGCGACTATAGATCATAACCCTTTGTGTATTATTTTCATCACTTTCAGTCTCCCTGGTGTCCTGTACGCCTGAACTTGAGTCTGTTAAAGGTGCACTGAATTCCTTGCTCTTGTGTGCTATGTCTGCCTTTAAATTGGTTACTTCCATTTTTAAGTCAT
This sequence comes from Hermodice carunculata, assembly GCA_964020975.1. Lineage (NCBI taxonomy): Eukaryota > Metazoa > Annelida > Polychaeta > Eunicida > Amphinomidae > Hermodice > Hermodice carunculata. Next base: position 57,106,840 of record OZ026619.1, read on the forward strand.
TAATTTAATTGTTTTTGGTAATGAATTGGGCATTAAGAAATCATATTCTTTCATCTCTTCGTTTAAGGGAGTTTTCTGGGTTGCAATTTATGTCTTAAAATAGATGTCACTTATGGAGCTTACTGAGTCCACAAGCGTTTCTTTCTAGTTGCGAAACATGGCAATAATATTCTTAGATATCGGTAGCTTACCCCACTCTGGCTTTGCTTCTGCAATGTTTACGTTAATAGAATCAGCAGCAGGGACACTCTTGACCACATCACCCACAATATGGTTGCTGTCAAGTCCTGCAGTCTCTTCGTCGGGAATCTGACATAGAGAACATTTATGCACAAATGATTCATCATCTCAGTGCTTGGTGAAAGCAGGGACGTGTTCTTGCCCTAATGGCAGCTCCCTGGTGAAAAATGATGTATTCCGAGCCCTCACATTCTTTGTGATACCAGTGCTTACGCTGCGAGCACTGTTGCGAATGTGTGAGTTCTGTGTCCTTGGAGCACATTGGACGCAGACATGGAGGTTTTATGCGATTTTTGGGACTGTCTGAACTGTTTTGATCGTTGACTTCACTACCATCATTCGTATTTGCTCACATATTTTCTCAACTCCCGTTGGTATTGGAAGATGAATGTTGATGTTTTGGGAATTCTTGGATCTCTGCCTTTTGTAGTATTATTGTTGGGTTGACTTTTATGAATATGAATAATGTTTCTCTGAAGTATTTGTTCATCTTTCTTCATGTGAATAATGTCTGAAGTGTTAACACCAAATGCAGAAATTTGCAATTGACAAAGATCAAGTTTTTCTGCTAAGTCTGTAGTTGTGATTCTGTGTCACTGTTTACAATTTACAAGGACATAGGAGGTATTTTGATACATGTAATAGTGTATATACGTTTGATTTATACCTTCTCCTGTAGCCGAATTACAATCCTACTCTCGTTTCCTGTCTTCTCCAGTACCGTTGCTTGTACATTTGTATCTTTGTGGTTAGGGTTGAAATCACTAAAACAGTATAGTAGTAATCAACATTTTTGGTACCGGTTTTTGTAAATGTTTTCCTTGTGGCTAGCATGCAAGTCAATAACACAGTATAGTAGTAATCAACATTTTCATTCATACACTTCACTTGAGCAAAACAGTCTGAACCGCTTCCTGTATATTTAACTGTAAGTTGTTTGGATACTAGCTCAGCACAACTTTGCCTTGAATGTTGATTTTGGATTTGATGGGCACCGCCGTCTTTGAAGCACTTCATCTCTGCTGAAGCCCCTCGTGGCGAAGCAGCGTCTATGTTTTCCATCATCCACTTGGTAAATACTGTGAATGTTAGTTCATTTTGACTGCCAAACATTCAGCATTCAGTAGTATAAAATATCGATTCAATAGCTTAATTTTCTTCTACCACTTAAACATTACGATATTTAAGTGCACAGTTGAAAGATGCGCTTCATCTTTCTACGCATACGTATATATCATTTACATGTATATCCGGTACCATTAAAGCTTTGCCTTTGATATTTGCACAATATAGGGCCTATGTAGAAAGATGTTGAGTGTAAGATTTTTTTTGGATGACCTTGACCTATTTTCAAGTCATACCAACCTGTGCCAAACATGTATTGTATGCAGGTAGGAAGTATCGATCAATATAACTTAACTCCAGATGATTTCGATGTTATTAAAATTACCAATAAATTTGGTCTGCATTAATGCATGGCAAAACCAACACATACATCAGGGAGGGGACATCAAATGAACGTGAACACTGGAAATTTGATTTTGTTGTTGTTTGTTTTTGCACTTATTCATTCATTCATTCATTCATTCATTTATTTAATGTCTGTTGTCTTCAATTCCATCTCTATTGTCCTCTGGATTTGATTTCTTCGTTTATTTTAACAGCTACTCACTTGAATGATGAATGAACAGTTCCTTTGAAATGCACGCTGACTCTCTGGTGACCCTCAATGTATTGTTAATTTGTGCTGGGATATTGTCTTCATATCTCGCTGAAAAAAACTGGCGTTTGTCTTGGTCCCAGGATTCACGAAGGTCCGTTGGACACCAAATTGCTCATCCAGTTTGGGTGCACTTTTCTAATTTGCATACGATGCTGTGTATAGCTACCTTACAGTGAACCTGCCTTTATTTTTCAGAATGTAATCAGTTTGCTGCGATCTTTTGCCACTAAACTGATTCACTTGGTGGTGCTTCTCTCATTAAGTGATTTGTCTTGTAGTTTGTTAGTAAATAATGTATGTATTAAGTTTATATCTTCGATTTTTAAACGACATGTCAGTTACAGACAACATTTCCAATCACAGCAAAAAGTCACAACCTGTCACGTCAATATAATACATTTTAGTATTGCAACTATATGTATGGTATCATTTAATTCGCATCGCTTACTGTCTTGCCTTCAAATTACCACGCGTTTTACTGCTTTTTACAACATGCTGGGTAGCTCTCATGGTGGCCATAAAACATTAGTAGTATTATCTTGATGAGAGTTTCCTGCTCAGCAACATCATATATATTATTATTACTCTCTCTCTCTCTCTCTCTCTCTCTCTCACACACACACACACTCTCTCTCTCTCTCTCTCTCTCTCTCTCTCTCTCTCTCTCTCTCTCTCTCTCTCTCTCTCTGAGAAGGTACATGAATATATATGGGATCATTTTCTAAAAGGCAATTTCAAATTTGAATTTTGTGTTATTATTTGTATAGTGCTGCATGTAATAGTTATTAAAAGTTCTCTGGATTTTGCCATTATAAGTAAGAACTTATTATACATGTTGTATTTGCGTATGTGATATCATTTCACATTCATACAGTCTTTTAATACAAGTGGGATTCTGTACCAACTCGAAGGGAAAGGCAAGCAGCCGCGATCACAACCCCCCCCCAAAAAAAACAATTTGGACCGTGACTGAATTGGCTTTTAAGTGTGGATTGATTGGAATGTGCTTTGTGTGTGTATGTGTGTGTGTGTGTGTGTGTGTGTGTGTGTGTGTGAGAGAGAGAGAGAGAGAGAGAGAGAGAGTTGTTCAGAATGACACCGAAAATCTGACACTGTTGCCGTTGCTTGCTTGATATTTATTGATTTTAGCATCATAAGGTACATATACATATACATATACACATACATATACATATACATATAAATATACATAAACATATACATGTACATATACATGTACATAGAATCAACTATAAAACTAAGACCAAGGTTTCTGGTGCAGGGATAGCTTACTAAAGTCTAAAGATTTATTTCCGGTGGGAACCACTTTTAGCCGGTAACGTTAAAATAATTGAATATGATCAATAGTCAAGATAGAATAAAACTATTTTAAATAAAAGCGGAATATGTGCAAAGATATATTATATAGTTTAAATGAAAATGGAATTATCATGATATGCCAGTCATTCTAGTCACTTCTAAATGCTAAAATGCGACAGGGAGGCTAAGTTGTAAATGATTTGGTACCATTGTAAAAAGTAATAATAGGGGGTAGCAACATAAGTGGCAGTTTTATAATTGTGCAAGTTATCGTATTTTTGCATCAAAATTTTGTCTTACTTTCAGTTTATATATGTTTGTAGATTCTGAAGATTTAATATCAGGTAAAGCGTTCCATAATTGAGCGGTTTAATAAGAAAACGTTTTGTACTTTGAAGTATCGCAAGTAACAGCAAAATTAAAATTGCTGCCCCTAGTATCATGATGGTGTCTATCTAAAATTAAGGCAATACTGGTAATATATGCTATATGCAGGCTCAGCATTATTTGTGATGCTGTTAAATTTGTATTTAAGTAGCCAACTGATCTCAGTTCTGTTGCACCTATATGATGCCAAGCATGTGATTGTTATATAAAGCGAACCATTTTGTTCTGGCATATTTGTAGTTTGGATTTAACATGTTCGGATAAGGATGGGCATCAACTTGAGACACAGTAGTTGAAGGGCGGTTGTATTGAAGCGGAACAAAGCAGCTTCCTGGTCTGAATATCTAGGAAGCTGCATTGTCTCTAGGCAAATTTCCACCCTGGATTGGTCTTGTTGACTATACTCCTGATACATTTTGATCTAAACAAAGTCTTAAATTAGTGACTGTAGGTTTGAATTTAATTTCATGATTATGACAAATGGTTGAAACATAAATCACTTTTTAAAGTTTCCGTTTAGGGCCTAAAAGGATACATTCTGTTTTCTTCAGTAGACGGACAAACGATTGTCAACAAGCCATTCATTGCAATTCATCAATTCAGTGCCTCAAGTTAAAGTTATCTCAGCAGGATCCGTTCCTGAAACAACAAGGGTCGTGTTCCCTGCATAAAGCAGTAGTTTACAAGTTATGTTGGTTGGAATATCATTGACATAGCATAGCTAAAAGTAGCGGCTCAAGGATACTGCATTTGGGTACGCTGCAGGTTATATCACAAAACTTTTGATATAAAACCATTTACATCCACAACTTGTCTCTTGTTGAATAAATAAGATTTAAACCATGCAGTTGAACTGACGCCCATTGCAGAAAGTCTCTAGAAAGGATGCTATGATCGACTGAGTCAAAAGCTTTTTGTATATCAATCAATACCATGCATCTAAACTTTCCCAGGGTTTTCTGCTTTTTTATGTAGTCATTAAGGTATATTAAGCATGTATCTGTAGAGTAACCCTTACGGATTCCATACTGGAGATCGTATAAAATAATGATAACTTAAAGATAATTTTCTTATTGGGTGTAAACGGCCCTTTCTAATATTTTGGAAACGACATTTAGTAAAGCCATAGGTCGATAGTTGACAACCTTCAGTCTAGATTTCATTTTATACAGTGGATAGACAAGTGCCGATTTAAGGTCTATGGGGAAGCACTACTTGGGGTCGACAGATTGATTAAAAATGTAATTGGTTCTGTCAAATGTTATGAAGCATATTATCTAAAGTCGGTATTTTTTGAAATACAAAGAGATTCAGGTTCTTTTTTGATGAATGCAGTTGTTACTGGCTCTAGTAAAAAGCACCTGGAATTACTCTTTTGTTTCAATGAAAGTCTTTCAAGAGGGTGCCATATAAACCTGATGGGGTTGATAACCTCTCGAACAGATTAGAAGCAAGATTAGCGTAAAAATGATTCACATAATCTGCGACTTTCATATGTTCATGTGTAAATTCACCTTCGACTTCTAGTAATATATTGGATCTATCAACCTTCTTATTAATATACTGTAACCACGGTTTTTAAACAATGTCCAAAGTTTTGGGGGGTCATGCTTGTGTTCATTGATCTTGTCTTTATGATATTCAGATTTTGCTGGTTTTATTTCTCTCTGAACTTGATTTCTAAGAGTACAGTATTCTTTGTGCAGAAGGTTTATCTTAGTTTTATCTAAACCTTTGGTTTTTTCTTTTTTGAAAGCAAGCCAGATGGAATCACGTGAGTGTATGTTGTCAAGGATGTCTGCTCATGTAGAGTTCAGTTCTGTTCTTAATGCGGATATCTCTAGGTGGTGCCACTTGGTCTAAAATTAAAAAGAAAATGTTCTTACAATTTAACTAAGCATGATCCACATATATTTGGGATGTGACTTTGGTCCAATCACACGGACCTAAAAATATTGTTTAGCTCTTCACTATTGTAATGTTTCAGAGACCTTATTTTTATGGTCCTGTGGGAATTAAAAACGCATCTGCTAACCTTTCCTGTACAGTAGGTAATCACATTGCCCCGAACACCTGAAGATAAAACACCTAATTGAAAAAAAAAAATGTTTACAGAGTTAATTACCAGAATGTGGTCGATTAGGGTAGTGGAAGAATCATTGACCCTTGTGGGTTCAGCTATAATTTGCTGTGAATTTGGCAATTGTTTATAACTTCTACCAAGTGATATTCATGTCTCCAAAAACATTAATTCATAGTCCAAATGAATATATGGGAATGCAGTTTAGTGAGGACAAAAATAATTTTATCTTGGACGACGATAGCAGTTATCAATAATAATAGGTTTGGTTTTTGGTGAGTAAACTTATTGTACACGTATGGTTAGGGTCTAATAAGGTAGACTGCTGATGATCAGGATTAATCTCATTGTCATCTAATTCTGTAACTCCTGTACTGAAGGGCAACTGTGTATTTCATTGCATAAGGAGGATAATTCTGCATTGATACTAGTCACACGGGTGTAGAACTGTTCAGAGATTGCATTATCGGTACACCCTATGTGGGTCCGCCATTCGCCCCTGCCACAGCTTATATGGCTTCACTTGTGGGGATCACCTTTTTGCAACACTTGATACATGTAACCCGTTTGATTCCTACTGTATGAAATGGGCGAAAAAAAAGAAAACATAGAATTTCAGAAATTTGAAGGATGGTAATCAAACTTGAAGAGTCTTTAGAAATAGAAGTTATCTTGACAAATCCAACATTCAGAATTTCAATATGGTAAATGTAAATCCGCCTGAGTTTCAAAAGCAGTCCAAGAACTACAAGAAAGGGTTGTAATCACTAACAATTGATAAGGCAAGTAACAATCTTTTGATCATCTGCAAAAAAATATAATCTGGATGGTTTGAAAAATCAACTTGGCATAGACAATATTTCAGACATAAGAGGAATAATCTATATAAATTACACAAACAATCCATTGGTAATTTGATAGATACACATAAAGATGAGATGAAAAGAAAATTTAACATCAAAATTTGTGAAGAGGACTCCTCAATTTCACTCTTGTTCTGCATACCCAAATTGCATAAAAACCCATTTAAATCTAGATTCACGGCTGGTGCTTCAAAATTTACAACAAAACAACTATCAAAGGAAATAACACTGTGTTTGACTGCAATTAGGAATCCTTTGCGTAAATACTGTAATGCAATTTCTAGAAACTGAAATAAATTGCTTTTGGAGTTTTAGCAATTTTTCTGAATTTGTATCTAAAATTAAAGATTTAAAAGCAACAAACATCAAATGTTTTGATTTTCTACACTGTACACAAATCTACCCATAGATAAAGTCAAAAATATTCTTTCAGAATTAATAAGCAAAATGTTTAAATATAATGGCAAACCATACATAAATATTAATTCATATTAAAAGAAAGCATATTGGTCGCACAATAAATATTCGAAAAATAACGTTAAATCTTACACTGTTGAAACTTTGATAGATGCTATAAAATTACTTTTGGACAATACTTTTGTTTTATGCGGAGGATTGGTTCTTCAACAAATGAAAGGCAGTCCGATGGGTATCAAATGCTCCCCATTACTTGCAGATTTATATTTAACCTGGCTTGCATTTAATTATATGGATAAATTGATGAAAAAAGACTTCAAAGGCTACAAAATTATCAAACAACGCAAGATATATTGATGACATGGCTTGTGTAAATGTACAGAATTTCAGTAAATTTGCTTTAAAAAATTACCCAAAAGATATCTCTTTGAAAGGTAACAATTCAGATGGTATCAGAGATGTGTTTCTGGACCTGGATAGTCGGGTCATTAATGACAGGCTTTGCCTTAAAGTCTTTCACAAAATAGATGAGTTTAACTTTGGAGTAGTTTACTATCCTTTCCCGGACAGTATACTTCGGAAGCTATTGGAAATGATACCTTTTTGACAATTTTTGAGATGTGATGGTATTTGTTCTAAATTTCAGGACTTTGCATCTAGAACCAAATCAATTTACAATAAACATCAGTCGAGAATATTCAAAGATGTATTTTTGGTCAAATATTTTAACAAATTTATTTTACTGTTAATATCCATAAATTGTCAGAAAGTTTGGCTTCAATAATTTTAGAGATTTTAGACTTCCTAACCTGTTTGAAGAATGATGCCAAAAGATAAAATTAAGTAGCGTGTTTTGCTACTTAATTTTATCTTTTTGCATCATTCTGTTTGAATATTAACGTTTTCAGACGTTTAAGCTAGCTTGTTAACTGTTAGGTTAAACCCCCAGGGGCTATCGGTAGCAAACATCAGCCTACGACAGATACAAGCGTGCCTAATTGTACTTGATATCTGGTTGAGAAAAATTATATTTTGATCACATTTTTCTTGACTTAAAAGCTAATGACTTTCATTCTTTCTGACGTGCCCTACTAGTTTTGCTGTTAATATCCAGAGATTGTAAGAAAATAGGCTGCAATAATTTTACAGATTTCAGACTTGCCTCTTTTGCTACTTGATTTTATCCTTTGGCATCATTCTGTTTAAATATTTACCTTTCAGACATTTTAGGCTTACATGGTTTCTGTCAGGTAAACCCCCAAGGGTTATGGGTAACAAGCATCGGCGTTCTACATTTGCTAGCTTGCCTGATTGTACTTGATATGTGGTTGTAAAAAAATTAAATTTTGTACTAAAAATCTGGTTAAGGAAAATTGTGTTTTGATCACATGTTTTTAACTGAAATGCTTATGACTTTTATTCTTTTCTGCCATGGCTAAGTACACATTTACCAAATGTTATAAAACTGTTTAAATTTGACAGTATTTACTCAAACGTCACAAACCTGACACATTATGTTGAAGCATTGAGTAACGGTTTACAGCGAAATGGAGCTTTGTTGTTTGTAGACTTTCAAAGTGAGCAGTAGGTGTCATCGTGGGGTTCCTTTAACATTTCTGGTGCAGGGTGGCCATTGTTGCAGTGCTTGTTAGGATTTCCCTCGGTTTGTAAAAGGTGGTCTAGCTGTAACTGTTTATTTTACAATCGCTGGGACTCCATATAATGCCGCAGTTTGTACTTCAGTTATACACTGGGAGGTGGTTTAACTAAGATACTCTATTTAGCTAGAAAGGGCACATGGCAGTGGTTCAAGGGTAAGTTAAATTGTTCTTATCTGAACTTGAACTATACTAATTTAGTAATTACGTTTGGTTTGACAGGTATTCCTCATGTATAATGAAGCTCTGCATTTATAAGCAAAACTTTACTTATTTACCTTAGATTAGACAAGGAGCCGCTACTCAGAGAGACATGTACAAGTACAGGCCCCGAAACATGTTCTGAGTGGTTACCCGCCGAAGACCCTTTAATTCATTTGAGACTGTGCAGCCTATGTAAAAATTCTTCAGAAGAACGTGTGCAATATGGATAATAGTACTTCCCTATGTATATTGGTTAGACAGTGACAGGTTAGCTTATGGAGTGTAAAGAGTTCGAACTGCGAGACAGGATAACTACCAGGAAGTGGTTCTCGACAAAAGACACACATACAATGGATATTCAAACTATTTTGCTTCTTTATTAGAGGAAATTAGGTCAATGGAGAGACAAGAAGGAGTTTGAAGGTTGTAGAGAGGATTTCTTGTTTATTGCCTGCATTAGATGGCGTTGATAAGAAGCAGGCATTTGAGACGGAGGTCCGGGTTGGCTCTCTCTCTCTCTCTCTCTCTCTCTCTCTCTCTCTCTCTCTAACTCTGTCTTTCTCTGTCTCTTTCACACACACACACACACACACACACACACACACACACACACACACACACACACACAGAGTACACTATTTTGCTCGGACACTTGTTCACACCCTACAATTTTACATTTACCTTTATACAAATTATATAAATATTGCTATAAATACGTTAATGTTTAACTCATTTCGGTAGGCAAAATAATCAACATTTTCATGTATTAGAAAAACGGTTTGGTTTTGATCTTGGCCCCTCCCCTTACTCCAAAAAGTGTATTCTGCATACTAATGTGAAAATATTGAAATTTTGGAGTGGATCCTACATTTGATAACAGGTATACTTTAAATCACCTCTATTCCGCCACAAGATTAGTAAAAGTCAATGTTCATTTTATGCCAAGGACGTCCTCATATATACTGCTCGACGACGGAACAACTAACCTGCCATTTGGTTCTGATTTTTTTGGCCATTTAATGTTACGTTTTCGTCAGACATTTGGGTGGAAAATATCAGTATTACACCGTCTTAGTGAACACTTATTCCGGGTGCGCCCTGGGCGCGAAGAGTGAACTGAGCATCTTTTCTCCTCGATCGTCCATGTTACATGTTATAATTGAGCATCTATGACATAGCACTGAATAAGGCAAGCAACCGCAACCACAAAAACATTTAGGCAGTGCCTGGATTATTGGCTATTGAGCGTGGAGAGATTGGATTGTGCTTTGTGCAGTGTGTGTGTGTGTGTGTGTGTGTGTGTGTGTGTGTGTGTGTGTGTGTGTGAACGGAATGACACCGAAGATCTGACACTGTTGCTGTTGGTTCTGTTTGTATTATTTGCATGATTCTGTAAAACGATATTTTGTGTAGCTAAAATAAGCTTGGGTTCTAATGTTAGATTTTAGCTTCAAACTGCCTCTGCAGTGGTCATGTCCCCCCAACATAACAAAGCCGTACAGTATAGCCACTGTAATGGTTTTTAATCTAAAGAATCACCGCCTTAGTTCAGCAAATGTCTGTTGTTGTTGCTTGGAGATCAAGAGCGGTTTGGCGCTGCTTTCTGATGACATTGGACAACGTTAAAGTCAAACAGTGCCACACTTGACACCCTGAACTGTGGTGGAACGGTAAATAATAATTGACATGTTTAAGAGTTTTCGTGTGGAAATATTGAAATTTCCTTTGTATAGGATCAACTTATGAAAATGATTCAGAGTGAAAAAATATTACATTTAATTTTTTTTGTGAAAGATGTTATACATGAACATACATCGTTAATAACGAATCAGTTGCGCTGATATTTCTGTCAACTAACTTGAATGTTGGAACACTGTGGTTTTGATGTATGTCTGGGGACAATTTCATCAGTATTTGCAAAGTTGTTCAGTGGCAGACTGTATTGCATTAAGATTTTCCGGACACTTGGTTACAGTCTGCCATCATCAGGGCTTCTCTTTTGCTAATGCATAGACTTCCGACAATCAGAAGAAATATGGAAGAAACGCTTTCGCTGTCCGCTGGTCTATGGGTATCCAGGATATATTAGAAACATAGCCTTATAATACAGGTGTCCTCTTGAAGGGATATGATAAAAATACCACACTTGCTGCGCAAAGGTGTGGTCTCTTTTGAAGAGGGTTTCTCGTGGGAGCTTATAAGAGATATACCACTCTATTTGAATCAATTAAAAACATGGTAAAATATGCTTCTATATTAAAACTAAAATACCAGAAAACTGTGTACGCACTGTTTCAAGATTATTTATGGAAGAGAAAGAAAATTAAATTGAAAAATTGCTGCTGTCTTGGTATTTTTACCTGGTGGTGTTAAACATCACTACGACATACTTTTGTGTGCACAATTGCCTGCAGGTCGCTTGGTAGGACTATTCTTATTCATGCTATTTGTGCCTATATTGCAACATCCCATGCATCGTAGCATGGGATAGCATAGGAACAGTATAATATGCAATAACATTGAAATTTTGCGAGGCGTGCCGTCACTACTCATCAGAACTGTTATTTCAGTTGTAATGACAACAGTGGCATGCAACGTAGAATTTATACCCCTTTCACATTTCGTAAGATATATCATATTGGTGCAAATGATGAGGCAAGGCAATTCTATCACGGGTATCACATGTTCACGATGCAATGCATATCGACTGCAATCAATACACCATTGATAACGTTAGGGATATCCAAACTAGTTTGCTTCTCTATTAGAGGGGATTAGGTCAGTGGAGAGACAAGAAGAAGTCGGGAGGTTGTAGATGGAAAATATCAGTATTACACCGTCCTAGTGAACAGTTATTCTGGGCGCGCCCAGTGTGCGGAGAGCAAACTGAGCATCTTTTCTCCTCGACCATCCATGCTACATGTTATAATTGAGCATCTACGACACAGCACTGAATAATGATTCCAAACTTAAAGGTTCCAAAAGCCAAAAGATTTTTTTGTTCAAAGTGAAGGACTTGGAGCGTTATAGCACTTTTGTGAAGAAAATTTGCCATATTCGAACAGGAAAATAACATTTTTTGCAAAAGAATTTTATTGCCCATGACGGGCCCGAAGTTGACAAGTTCGAGCCTTTTTGGCTATCAAGCGAGGTCTTGGTCGTGAAGTCACGGAAGGGAGTCCATGTGATACCATGGCGAATAGCGATACAGAAAGCATTAGCAGTAGCGGCGTGGAGAATAAGCTGGATCTCAGTTTCAGCTGTTCCTTTTCCAAAGAGGCTCTCACTGAGTATGGGGGGGGGGGAGATAGAGGGTCACGAAGGGAGAAGGACAGAGAAATTCAGCCTTACTGGAAGGACCCAAGGGCGACGACAAAGCCGGTGAAGTTTGCCGGTGCGGAGTCTGTGCCAAGCACTGACCATGACTTCCCGTAGCTGTCACGGAAGATCATCAAAACTGGGACTTGGGTCGAGACGTTTAGACTGGTATTGATAAGGGATGCTTTTCAAGTCATTGTGCGCAAATTCCCAAACAAGTAACTGGTTGAAGTTTACGGCAGGCCATCTTGTGCGGTTGCCAATAGCCAATACCGGCAGTGCACGTGGTATGCTAAGGCAGTATAAATGTAAACTCAAAACTAGTTGAATTTGAAATCATAGGCCTGCGTGCAGCAGGCTTTATAGTTTTATTCTATCTAATTTAGTAATTTATATATAACAAGGCTTGGGATACGTGAAGTTAAAGAGTCGCATTAAAAAGCATTTGTGTGTCCGGTGAATGCTCAGACGCATTAATTATGACCACTACAGCAAACTTCACTAAAGGGGAATACACAAGCACTTGACCACAGCTTGAATACACATAAGCTACACAGCGGGAGGTGCTACTGTTTTGCCTGTCTGAGTGTGAAGCGTATACTGCAGGTATTGGAAACCGCACAGGATGGCCCGCCTTCTTGGTTTATATATATTATATATATATATATATATATATATATATATATATATATATATATATATATATATATATATATATATATATATATATATTACTAAAAAAGAAAAAACCGCACACAAGGGCATAGCCCTATACGAATCCCTTTTGCATAAAAAATAGGAGAAAGTGAAGCACTGTATGGCAAAAAGAGGACGGTACTAAACTTCACTGAACTAAGACAATTACACACAAGACAGCAAATCGCGGATAGAATAAATGGCCTGCCATCTTATTATATGCTATAATCTGGCAGTACTCAGACACCTAAACTTCAACCAGTCACTCATATAGTAAATTTCGCACACTGGCTTTTGAAAAGCATCGCTTACCAGTCTAACCTTCCCAAGCACCAGCTCTGGTCATCTTCCGTGGCACTGCAGCTGTGGCATGATCAGTGTGGGCATAGACTCGATCAGTCCCAGTTGCACGGGCAAAGACAGGCTTTGGGGACCATTGTGGATGGGTTCAGACTGGATAAGCGGGGACATTTTCTTGTTTGCATCCTCATTTTAATCCAGTAAGATATGAGCACACTGACAATCACTGCAGCGAGTCTATGTTTACAATCGGAGTTGGTGTAGAAGCTCCCTTCCGTGACGTCAGAGACCCCGGTGGTCAAACTATGACGGAAAGTAGCGATGTTTGACGACTGCAGCCACCAAATTAAAGGAGACACGTTTCTGCACAATAAAATTGTGAATAGAGTGTATATCGTGTTATCGCCAAAGCAAATTTTCTTCACAAAGCGCTATAACAATTCAACGGTTTCACTTTTCATAAAAAAATAAAGTACTTGGCGAGGGAGAACTTTAAGATATTTCAGTGAGGTGTTTGTAACAACTGAAAGGTCGCCGGCTTTATTATGGTACGAGTTTAATTATATGTCCATGGCCATGTCCAGAATGTTCATTGATTGCCTATTTTCGTACAACTGTTATTTGAATCAGGGCTGGGTCGAGAGGAAAGGACCATCCATGTTTGAAATGAATGTGTTAACAGCATATTCGGTTCTGTTTCAGTGGTCTGAGGATTTTTGACGATATTTATTAATAATAAATGTACAATATAAAGCACTTATATATATATATATATATATATATATATATATATATATATATATATATATATATATATATATATATATATATATATATATATATACATATATATATATATATATATATATATATATATATATATATATATATATATATATATATATATATATACACTATAGACATAAAAAATCATATAAATGCACGAGGAACTGTATAAAGTCTTTAAGAACATGGGGTACGGGATTACGAAAAAAAAGAGTTAATGAATTTCCAAACATCCACCGCCACTTCGGAACCAGGGGAAAAACAGGTGGCAGAGAAAATGGCACTTTGGTAGACAGGAAATGAGTTTTGAGCATGTTTCGAAATGTATTGTAATGCGGACAATTTATCAAAAAATGTTCTTTATCTTCAATGGAATTTTGATAGCAATGAACACGTAATCTGTCCCCCAAAATTTCGTTTTGTATCTGCCAGTTTTGATTCATAATTCATTATCGCTAAGTCGTAATTTTGCCAGACACTTGCGGAAGCCATTTTTACCGGAAACTAAGCAGTTTTCCAGACAGTATTCTTTTATTTTTTTTGTACTTACGTAATTTTGAAAAAAAGTGCCACAGGATACTTCTTAATATAATTCTAGAGAAAAAATGTTACTGACGTTGATCACTTCAACGAAGTGATAATAGTCGGAAGAAATTGTTTTATCAACAAAAAAAAAAAAAAAAAAAAAATCCTTTGTTAATCCCCACATGACTAAAACCATTATCTTCCAGTATTTTCTTTAACGCAATAATCCAAACAACTTTTCCCTGTTCTCCTAAGTCCATTATTTCTTGAAGGAAAACACGCCATAAATGTATTTCTGGAAGTTTCATAATCCTAAACCAATATTTCATAATTTTCATTTTAATCTCAACAGACAAAGGATACCTCCCAAGTTCCACAAGAGAAACCAAATTTCACATTTACCTGAAACACCAAGGACCAATTTACACAAATCTGTTTGTACTTTATCGATGTAGTTAAGGTTTAATACATTCTGTGTATGAGGATCTGTGACCATTTTGGATTCATTTGCTTGATTCAGCAGCAGATGTTGATACAGGGCTGCGTTTCACGCAGGTTATGACATGTTTATATGTAGCTTAGGTGGATTAAGTGACCCCGTAATGGCTACACAGCTGCAACATTGATAGTAAATGGATATTAATACTGGCGATGATCTGAAAATGCACCTTAAAACTGGAACGCCGAAAGCTTTGATGTCACATGCGGATGACTTTGTTAACGGCTATCCTTATTCGTATACTCATGTGGACACATGAAGCACACATGGCAAAGGGACAAAACCTGTGCAAACGGACTCTTCATTTGCCGTGCAGCTGGTTGTCAGTATCAAAGGGCATCTCCTTGTGCGCAGCATATCAAGCGGCGCCCTATATCTCTTTCAGCACCAAGTCTTGACTGAGTCAACAGTGGCCAAAGCCAACTTAGCCAGGCCGTTGATCGAGATCATTCGGGGGGTGGGGGGTGGGGGGGGGCTCTTCTTCTGGTCTCTGAAATTGTAGGCGTGTTGGTACTTGAATGTAACATCGTTTTTTTTCAAAGTATACGAATCTGGTGTCAATATGTTCATTCAGAGCAAATAGGTACATCGGCTTTGTACAAATTGACACAAAAGGATCAATCCTTCACGGATCATATCAAAGATTGACGGCTGGTCTAACAAATTTCCATTGCTTTCGTAGATTATTTTCACATAAACTTAATTTTTGCGAGCAGACGCATTACCATGACTGATTTCTTCTAAAACCTTTGTTCCAAAAATTTGAAAATGCAAAATGTTGTGCAAAAACGAACTAGATGACTTGTACACTGTGTGCAACACTTGACTTGCTTTGGCAGGAAATGACAATATTAGTGAAGGCAATTGCCATTGAGCATGCAACTGTATGCGACAAAATAACAAGGCATATACCAAGAAGTGACGCGATCTTTTATCGTGTATCACTTACTTGGTATACTTTATTTACAACCGTTCAGTGGACACAAAAGATATTGATCACAGAAAGCCTGCAAGCTGTCATTTTGGTAACAAAAGAACACAATACAGTAAAACTGATCAGGTCATACAAACTCCTTTGCCGCTTAGAAAGCCACAGAGACACTTTTCAGGAAAACCACCCCAGTTCCTATGCGTCTTGTCACGCCAAAATGTTTCTCTGGGTCCGGGATTCTGAAACTGCATGATGACATTCTGTGAATGGGGTCGCAATATTCTGCAGCCATAAAACGACAGAGGCGCCAATTGACATTTTGAAAAAAAGTAGGCTTTTGAAATATTTGGCCACTTAAAACTATATCCGGTACAGATCTTATAAATTTGAAGTAATATTGGGCGAGTGTTAAATATATGAAAGCTATATTTATAATATAATTGAGAGTCAATTGTACAAAGACGAGTAAATTGATTAATGAACAGATTCTTAACTGTAAAATAATCACGGTGACAGGAATACTAACCCAGCATAACTTGACGGTTACCAAAATTACTTTTGACAATGCCCACCATATACTGCATTATCATTTGATACTCATATGCTATACAATATGAAATTACATTTCTCCACCCCATTCATTGGTGTCAATAGTCGCTGCTTCTGTCAAATCACTCATAATTTTGTAGATACGTTCAGCATGTGTCTGTGACATTGGGTATATATATATATATATATATATATATATATATATGGCTTTACAATCAGAGAAAAGTATTAATCCAAGGGGTAGTTATCACAAAATCTACTTAAGGTACAGAAGTATTGACTCGATAATTTAGAAACCTCCCATTGGCCATTTTTAACACGCAGGGCCCAAAAAGTTTTGTCCAAAAACGTTGGCTAGATCCTCGTCAAACTTAACTTTGGATAGGCATGGGGCAAGTTAGTTCATTAGGTACTAACACGGTGCTATTTTTTATGTATTTTATTCTATTTATTGATTTATTTGTTTTAATGTATATGTATGCATTTATTTACCTATTTGATTTATTTATTTGTCTATCTTGTTTTATTTCCTAGAAAAATATCTAAAATATTTTTCTCTGAATCCACTCAGTCAATTTATCAAAAATCATACTGAGCATCTGTAGGTACCCCCAGATCTTAGTGTGTTGATCAGGTGATGCTGAAAGTTTTAAAGACTGTGGTTTTGTGTAGTTGCAAACTTCTACAAAACCGTGCATATGACTAATTTGTAAACGGCGCAGTCATTTTTTTTTGTATTTTAACATGTAATATGTACACATAATAGGCACCCAGTTCAGTGTCTGAAATAATTTGTCTTGTGCGTAAAGTTTATCCCCAGGAAATTCCTTCTATGAGTGATGCTGCTTCCATCTCTCGATTTTAATATTTGTTTTTATTGTGATCAATTCAGAGAACACAGTGGAAGCATCGTTAGTGTAGGGATACATCCAGGTGTAAAAATCAGATCTTCAAAAACTTGTTTCTCTTCCTACTCGGTGGACATACACCTTGATTCGATGTCTGCTGATTTTGTTCACTGTGTGGTGTTGCAATAATTTTGATTTATTATATGTATTAAGTTTCTGTTTTCTCTTCTTTCATTTTATTTTGTGTCGATAATAGACATATTTTCCTAGTATGCAGCTTTTGCTTTCAGAGTGAGTACAGCTGAACATATGGATTTTTTCATGGTCTGTAATTATCATGCCCATACTAGTTAGTATGTAAGGCTTTCGTTGGGTATGTGTATGTGCATGTGTGTTTTTCAATGGCAACGGTGATACAGAGTGAAAACTACACTTTTAAAAGAAGGCTGATATACATGTAAATCTATCAAATAGTTTGACATCCGGTATAGATCTAATGGCAAATTGCCCATACTAGTCAGTATGCAAGGCTTCGTCTGTGTGTGTGTGTGTGTTTGGTTGTGTGCTTCAATGGTAAGGGTGATACAAAGGGAAAGCTACACTTTTAAAAGAAGGCTAATATACATGTAAATCTATCAAATAGTTTGACATCCGGTATAAATCTAAAGGCGAATTGCCCATACTAGTTAGTATGCAAGGCTTCGTCTGCGTGTGTGCATTTTGTGTGTGTGTGTGTGTGTGTGTGTGTGTGTGTGTGCGTGTGTGTGTGTGTGCTTCAATGGTAACGGTGATACAGAGGGAAAGCTACACTTTTAAAAGAAAGCTAATATATATGTTTATCTATCAAATAGTTTGGCACCCGGTATAGACCTAATGGCGAATTCCTCCAAGCCATCAGACCGCCTTTACAGCCATGTTTTAGGTTTACCAGTAGACCTGCTACGGGTGGGGTTCATTTCTATGTTTTTGTCGTTTTTTATTTTATTTTTTTTTGGAAGTTTTTATGCTTTTCATTTTAGTAAGACAAATTGTTTATTTCTTTGAGAGACTTATTCTACTTCTCTAGGAAAGCTCCGCTCAGTCTGACCATGAGCTACCTAGTTGAGCATTCCCCAAGTAGATTGTATTATTTTCAGATCAATGCAACCGATGACTATTGCGCTGATGAAAGAATTTTGGAGAAACTAGTTCTCAGAACCAACACAACGCACAGATTTGTAGTTTTGCAATCCAATCTGTGATTCAAAACAATGGAAAACAATTATAGTAACAGGCGAAATTCCAGTGCCCCATTTATTAAGGGTACTTTCATTTTACAACTACATCTGCTGCTAGGAATTGTTTGAAAAGGTTTTCAAAAATAAGCAAATTTTTGCAATAATCATATGTAAAATTATTGTTCTTGAGTATATCAACACTTCCAGCAGTTTATAACGTTTTTGAATATCTGTATTTAAAACAAAATAACTTCAGAACAAATGCTAAACATTTCAAATACATTGATAATATAATATATGTCTCCAAAGGTTACCTTCACCTATTTGGAAGAGCCTAAAAAATGTTGACTCACTTCCCATTGAAAGCAGCGAGAAGTACCTGGACGTTATATGTCTCCGGCTTATTGCGTTTCGCTCATGTTCCATGTTACTGGAGACTATGTTGATCTTGTAACTAGAAAAGAGCTAATCTAGTCTATGAGCTCAACTTTTGAAAAATGGGCAGTGTTTTATTTGGGAGCTCCCTCCCCCCAGTTTTTTTAACCATTCGAATGCATAGACTGTGCCCTCCAAAAGGTGCTTTTTTACGATACGATCCAGGTGTCGTTCTGTGTACTAAAGGGTCACTTAAACATCATGTCATAAATTATAAAATTGACAACGGAAACGCAGAAAGTTATATGCTATACTTATTGACAGAATCAAACATCTGAAAACATATTTATTTATACTGTAAGAAATATAAACTAATGTAGTTGCATAATACGTTCACATCTCCATAAAAATGACCAGGTCAAAGGTCAAGGTCATACAAGATTCCAAGGCCTTACAATGCCTCGTGCGTTCAATCTGTATTAAATGTAAAATTCACTTATTTGCCATGAGACACTTTCTTCGCGTGAGCGTGTATTCATCAAATTTGGTTCATATGTATCTAAATTAGCTTAATATCATAAAGTAGAATTAAGGTGAAAGGTCAAGCTTTCTTAACTTACAAATACATCTTGAGTGCTTCTTAATTGTTTCAAAGGTATTGCATACTATATTTGACTGAAATAAATTTCAGATGAAATACATGGACTTACGTATATATTTCTTTCCTAGTTTACGAAATTATTTTAATACTGTATATCAACATTGACAAATAAATCAACATCTGTACTGATACAAAACGTATCAATTATACAGCTCGACAAACAGGCAGAGGTAAAACTTTAGACACTTGTGTAGGATTTTCGATCATTCAAAGTGGGAATATGTTACATCTGAATGTGTTATCAATTGTTTTCATGATGAGATATACTAGGTTTTATAACTATTTGCTCCTTGGCATGTTTTTTTTTAATTGCATACTATAAATATGACATGAGGTGAAGGTCATAGATTCATTTAAACCTGACCATTGTGCACTGTACGACAATAGCATTGCTTTTATGATCTGGTTGAAAAGTTCAGTCATATGTAAAGCATATGCACTGTCAACAACATAGTGTATGCGAATAACATTAAAATGATAATATATATGTATACATACAAGTGTTTTTATTTATTCATATAAAAACGCTTTACACAACATGTACAGACATCTTTTGTGAATACATATATATATATATATATATATATATATATATATATATATATATATATATATATATATATATATATATATGTACATGTATATGCAGGAAGGGTCTAGGTTTTGTGTCAATCATAAAGCATAAGAACAGTAATAATCAGTGCCACATTGAATTAAGAATTATCTAATATTTCATGTATTTGGTCTCAAATTGACAAAATTATGTGCTCTGAAAGCAAAGTACCGTACCCAGAAAGATACTTTTGTATGACATGTGTCAACTACATGTCTTTGTTAATAAACGTACAATAACATATATATCTATGATCAATTTTTAGGTCCACTATATGCGGATGGGACAATCCTTTGCATAACAGGAAAACAAACATATATTCATGTATGTGCGTATCATTCAGGTTCTAGACTTGGACGGATTTTCGACTATGATATTGACACAACTGCTGTGCTCTACTTATTCATTTTATGAAACATAAACGTGGTATGTATCACAGATATTTGTTGTTCATAAATATACACATTTGCATATATAGCCATCTTTCAGGTCTGCTACATACGGATGGGACAATCCCATGTACAGCAGAATTATGAACATATCGACATGTGTGTGCATTTCATTCCTCTTGTGAAACATATTAGTTTGCTTAATAGGACAAAGTTACTTAATTCATTCTAACATTGATAGCCCGTGGCAGCTTCATTTTTGTGTGCATTAAAGTCCTAACATATGTTCACAGTCTTACTCCTCTTTGTCATTTGAAAGATGTACAATACAGGCATTAGTGTGCCTTTGCAAGTATTGATACAAGGAATGTTATTTTATCTATTTATTCGTTTAGTATTTACTTATTTATGAACTATAGTTAGTTGCACATGTTAAAGAGCAACCACAAGCTACAATCCCCAACAGGAAGGAGAGACCATTGCCTGTTAATGTCATTGTCGAAAATCAGTTCAAGTCGAAAACCATCCAAATCTAGACAAGTCCATCAACAGGGACATCACCAGATAAAAACAGCACGACCTGAAAATCCACCGAGAAATATATTTGTCATTGATTGTCTAAATATGATGAGATGTCATATTGACAACAAAATAATGACTGTCATGAAGAAAATAAGCCGACAACACTTTTCTAAAATGCCAGAGAGACTACACCAAAAACGAGCAAACAAAAACCATCGATGATCAAAACCCATCAATCATCCAACAAGGAAGGTCGAAATCCTGACGTTCAAGATAGACATACCAACAACTTTAATATATTTTTATATATAAGTGAACGAACATGAAATGCAGTGTGGAGGAAAACATCTCTTTGTTGACCAATTCAGTCCAATTGGGAATCCACCGAAATGACAAGTAAATATGAACATGACCAATTACATACAAGTTCTGAATATGCATCAAGCCATGCATCTGGCATCAAATTCAAACAGACAACATCCATAAAATAATGATGATTGTCACGAAAAATACAAGTGAACATTTTTAATGATGTGATAGAGACTGCACAGAATTCTGCGTAATCGAGACTCAACCATGATCAAAATCGCCAGCCATCATCATAAAAGGTTAGTAGTCGTTTGAATCCATTTTATGCTAGCAACTCTCAACTTCAAAAACTATCTTGCATTATAGATGCATGGTATAAGATGTCGGCTACCATAGTTAGGTTTACAAATTTATTACATTATTTACATAACATCTTAAATCCACCTGATATCTATATAATAAATTTCCTTTTTTACACAGAAACTTCAAAAACCCTTGCTTTATTTCATTTTCGAATATCCCTGTTGCACAAGTTTTTGAAATCGAAGTACATAACGGGAGTCAAAGTTGCCAAAATGAGTGCATACTCTTGCAATTTAACATCCACACACACAACACAAGATGGTTAGGTGGAATATTACTTCCCATGTGACGGTAATTTTCTATGTTAAGTTCAAAATTATCCCGTTTGTGGTATAATTAAAAAGTTTCAGTCACTATAATCATAATACACCATAAGTTCTGGAAATTGGCATCCTTATCATTGCATGTAGCGTCTTTTAATACCAAATCATTAGGGTATATTTGTGAAATATATTTTTCAAAGTGTTTATTGTTGATACTTAATATATATATTTATATATATATATATATATATATATATATATATATATATATATATATATATATATATATATATATATATATACATATATATATATATATATATATATATATATATATTAATTATTAATAGTTTATTAAACCTCCGTGGACGGAGAAAATAAAATACATATGAATAGTACATCGAGATAAAAGATAAACACATATAACACTGACGACGCAAGTACATAATATAAAGAATAATAGGACTCTGAGTCCAGCAAATTTATGCTGACATCAAATTAAATTACATGGACACCAAATCAAGTAGAAGCGTGTAGACCGGGCCAGGCCACGCAGTGCTACCCAACGGGAAACGCGCCGACACCAAGCCAGCCCATGAACCGCCGAGCAGACCGCGCCATCCAGCCCGGTCCCACTCTTCATATAGATAACACCTTGAACTCAAGCATACTAAATCATATTAAATACAATACAATAAAACAAAACCCGCACTAAAACATATCACAGATGGACTAAAATGAACGGAAGCCCCCCCCCCCCCCGGACGGGACCAGCCATGAATAATCTAGATTCGCCAAAAACTGGCTAGCCAGTCCAGCCCGAGGGAAGCACCCGAAACAAGGCATTCTGTCACAATATGCTCAAGGCCATAATAAATGCATTTACAAAATGCGATTAAAATGCCTTAGTTAAAAGAGCCACCAGTTTATATTCCATGGAATCTCTACTGGAATAATGATTGGAGTTAATCGAAAATCGTATACTGTCGGATAAACCGTCGTCGCCCACGCGGACCCTGGGATCGCCCGTCAGAGCACCGACCGGCAACTCCAGAAGCACCCGCATGGGCGACACACCCAAGAGGCATAAACGATCAATTATGGAACCCCGTGGAGCTATACCACATTACCAGTAATAATAAATCGAGCTAAAAAGCGAATGCAAATATCTCTTTACTTAGAGGGAACTTCAAAAACTCGGCGAGCTAAAGAAACAGTTTCCCTCGTAATAAGAGGTTGCAGCTCAGAAATATTAAGAGCATGAAGTAAAAATGAGTTATGAGACCTCTTATCAATACCGCAAACGTTCTTAACAATAGATCCTTGTGTTGATTCGAGGTCGGCAATGTTCTTTTTAGAAAGATTAAGACATTTCAAACCGTAAGATACGGAGGGCACCCCGACTCGGTTCCAAATATAAGTTTTAACATTAGACTGGAGACCAGCGTAAGTCATACCTGCAGAAGCATATCTATAAATAAAACGTCTGGAACAGGCTATTCTATTTTGTACATGAATGTCATAAGAATAGCCAGTCGCATAAGTAACACCAAGAACTTGGAGCTGATCAACAGTATCTAATTTTAAATTACCTAAAGACCAGTTGGGTTCTTGGCCCTCAGAAAAAGTATTTTTACTACCAGTAATCATACACTTTGACTTAGCTGCTCCAAAATTAAATCTCCATCGAACAGAATAATCATGGCATATATCTATTAAAGCTTGTGGGCCAGATGCAGTGCCGGCTACTAGAGTGACGTCATCGGCGTAAGCAAAACTATTAACTTTCACCTCTTCAATATGAATACCATGATTAACGCTGTCAAGCTTGTCTAAAAGTTCATTAATAAATATATTAAAAAGACGAGGAGAAATGTTGCTGCCTTGCCGGTTACCCCGAGTAATATGAAACTTATTACTTTAAGAATTATTCCATTTAACAAGACCGTACAAGCTGGAATAACAATGATACAGAAATAGCCAGCTGGACTGCTCTATAAGCACCCAGAGCTTATAGAAGAGTCCAGCATGCCTAATCCTGTCAAAACATTTTCAGCGTCTAATGAGCACATAAACACAGGTGATTTAGCTTCCTTGTAATACTGAAAACAATCCTTAAGTAAGGCACAACGAAAGTCTGTACCTCTGCATTCCCTGAAACCAAACTGACTATCACTGGCCACGTCTGGAGGTAACAAGTAATATTCCGTAATCTTCGCAAAAGTGCAACTGACAGTGATAGTTGCACTTTTGCGAAGAAGATAAAATAAAGAAGAATAAAGATATATATATATATATATATATATATATATATATATATATATATATATATACATATATATATATATATCTTTATTCGTACAAAATAGTACACTGTATTGTATATATCATAAAGATACAAAGAAAGAGGTGAAAGAGTAGAGAAAAAAAAAACACTGGTCATTCAACATCGAAATAATGTACACCTTCCAATAATGAAGCTACTTTAACAGGTGCACCGGAAGTCAACGAAGTGATGGCACTCCTTCTGTGTTAAAGTGGTCTGCCAGCTGCCATCCCTAATTTCACTCCCGGATGGTATTGGCAAGTGAACAAACTTCAGCTGGTATGTATCTGGCATTGTCAACAAGTACAAGCAGATCGTGTACATTATACAAAGGCAACTTTGATCTCAAAATATTGTATTTACATAGGATATGATTCAGAAAATTACCAACGGCAGAGCGGCTCCCCTGAAGAACTAACTTACCAAGAGTTTGTATTCTCTTTTTTTACAGCATTACCGGAAACGTATACTTACAGTAAAATAAATAATAAATTCGTCAAAAGAGGTACACAATTGGTACCCATTGGACAGAGCAAAAACAGAGCAGAGGGAGGGGCAAGCAGACCCATCAAATGAATTGTAGGTTCTTCGCTTTCCATCTTCCATCCATGTCCAAGAGAACTAGGGATGTTTGGGATTGCATCCATTGTGCGTTTCCATAGAGCTGTTTGGTAACTGACACGTTATATATTCTTTTGCAGAGTGTCTTGGGTGGGCTGGGGGGACCTCTGGCTATCAGTGCCTCTCCTCTAGAGCATATTAAAACGAAGTTTGTTGACTGATGCTCCTGATCTTCAATGCAAAAAAAAAAGCAAACAAAAGCTTCACAGTGTGTCCAAAGGTGTCCAAAAGGACCAATCTCTATCCTAACTGCTGCATGATGCCATCAAGGATAACGTTAGAGGCACCAATAATGGTGGTACCTTGTTATCTGCCAACACCCATGGATGCACTTGTTGAGTCAGAATATGAGATAGTATGCATACTTGGAAGAAATCTGTATATATCGTGTCCCATCTTTGCTGAAACCTGGTGTATGTATCTGTATCTGGAGACCTAATGCAAATTGTGTTTTGCCCATTCGCCCAAGCTCTTTTACATGTAGAAAGATTCTGTTGTCTGCTTCTTCTTGGGAAGTGCACAACTCTAGAATTTTAGAGCAACAGGTTTTTGTTGTGCTAACTCTTAGTTGGTAGCATTCTGGTTCTACTGTCATGTGAAGAAAAACTTGACAACAGCAGTGCAGAGGCAATTGTTAGACCACTCATAAAGGCGAAATTGAATCAGCATTCCCTTGTTTTCCCCTAAAGCCACAAACTTTGACTGTTGCTTTGGTGTCCATTTACTTGGTCCAGTGTTTCATATTTTAGGTCTTCACAACTTTGTCTGAGCAACTCTTTCAATAGTCTTTGTTGTAACATTTCTATAGCAATCAGCTGCAAATCAATATTTGTTGCATTTCATTCCAAATTTACGACTAAATGAAATATTTGGGAAGCTAGGTTATCAAATGTTTTGCCTACACTGGGTATGGAGTGAAATGAAGCCACTACATCTGTTACTAATAGGACTGTTTATGGGACATTGATCTGTTCTGCATCTTTGGTTACAGCCTCAATGCTAGGCATCCGGACAGATTTTTATCTGCTTGGAGTGGGATGAGATGACTTTGCTCTTTACTTAAACTGTGGATGTCATACTTGAAAATGCTTTCAACTTGAGGTAATAAATTAAACCATGGAATGGCACTTTGAAGTCAGACAATCTTCTTTGGATGTAACTAATGCAACAGAGCCTTTTTTCATGAGCCCCTAGTAGGTCACTTTCTGTATCTGAGGAAGCTGTTATACCAGAGGCCAGATGATGAAGATTTGAAAGATCAAATAGATTACCCCAGTATAGAAAGACACCACACATGTTTGTGACACAATTTTCATTTTTCTTATCCTCTGCCCTGCAAGGTCTTCTTAGGTTGTTTATTATTTCCATCTCCCCTATCTGCTAGCTGCCTGCATCATTTGGTTTTAGTTGCCCATTCATCTGCAGTCAAGATCTAGCAATCAACAATGTTTTCTGCAAGCTAAAGCCAACAGTACCTTCTAAAGACTTTGTATCCTTGTTGACTGTTTGTTTAATTGCCATATGCACAGGAACTTGCCTAATTCCCTTCCAGGAACTCCTTTGCACTGTACACTAGCCTGAATGGAGTTCAGCAGAGGCCTGAGGATGGTTGTATGGGGGCATCATTATTTGAGTCCAATAAAGTAGTAAATATCTTGCATAGTTAGGTAGGTCATATGCAGATATCCATGGCATAAAAATCCATTATGCATGCCAGATGCAGCTCCGAGTCACCTACCTTGCTACATCTGATGAATGTCAGAAAGAGTTGTACCATATCCACATATGTTTGCCAGAACAATGTTGTAGGTTCAGTGTTTGATGCTGTGAATTTCAGATAAAGTGAATGCAGCATGTGAAAAAATGGACTGATCATGAAAGATGAAATATTCTGCATAGTAAGTTCCTTGTGGGCCACTTGTTTAAGCTGAAGGATTATTGCAGGGTCAAGAACTAAAACAGTTCATGACTGTTGCCATTGTCCAAAGCATCCCCACTGCATCCCAAACAAGGACTCAAGCAACATCTTGTGTGATCATACAGCTTTATTGTAATGGCGGCCTTCTAACACTGCATTTATTGACCCAGCTACAACAAGACTATAACAGTAGGTATGACAATCCAGCCACAACAAAGCAATTGCCAGTAACCAAAAGGAGGTTACTGCAATAAGGAATGTTCCCATACAGGGAACAATCCTCACACACTCTACAGGCTTTTTAAATAATTCTCATGAGCTTTACATTCAATAGCCTATTCAAAAACTAAAACCACATCTTTCTGATTCAACTGGTCTGCCATAGACATAGGTCTCATAAAAATGTGTATACAATGACAGTCTGGACAGGACTTGCATCATCCTTCTGCAAGTGGCCAATTATACTGGTAACTGACACAGAGCCATGCCTCAAAATAGTATTGAAAACAGTCCCGCCAGGAACACACTACAGCCCATCATGTGTCTTAAACAGGGAGTTACCAGGCAAAGTCTGTACTCATAGCCTCTTGATGATCATCTCCAAGTCCTATTAACAGGTGACATCAATGGGAGTAGGAAATGGGTGGCATTGTTTTCTTGCATTGCATGGTACAACCTGTAACAGAATCATATGTGCTAAACACCTGTACAGGGAAGCAATATAAATACACACACACACACACACACACACACACACACACATACATACACACACACACACACACATATATATATATATATATATATATATATATATATATATATATATATATATATATATATATATATATATATATACATAATATGAGATAAATCTATATTGTCCATTGAACATGCAGGTGTTGCATTTGATTCATGTTCAATAACAAAGTGTCATTGCATCTTGTCTTGCACTTTTATCTACACATGAACTATCACCCAAGAGTGTGCTGCTGTTTTTCTGCAAGCAAACAGTAGGTCCTCAGTTTGATTGTTTTCTTTTGGGACGCAAATATTAACCATATGTCATGTCATTAATTTGAAGAATAGAAATATTTAATATCCTGACACTTTTTGTCTTACACATCAGCAAACACACATATCACTGATCAAACATACATATTTTATTACAAGTTGTATCTATTAGAGGATATACATTATCTTTGGGTATCATAGAAGCTTGTAATCTGTACATGGTCTTTCAGTTTGTAAAAGAACATAACAGTCAAACATTGATAGTATTTTCAAAATTATATGGCATGAATAATCGTAGTATTTTAGTAGCTAAAGATACTTGTAAAAGACACCAATTTCCTTACTTTGCTCCATGTGTCTTTGTGCGTGTCATCAATGGTCATATCAAGTATTGTACATGAATACAAACTTATCAGAAGCTACATCCTAAATTTACAATTATGAATCTGGGATAAAAGTTATCTTAAATACAGGTTGTATCTTGGAATAACAAATTTATGGCACATAACATTACCTGAATATCTGATACTTGTGAAGCACCGCTTTGTGTTTGTGGTGATGTTGCCATTGCTGTAAAGGGTTGACGTGGAGCACTACCATCATTGCTACATCTGTGGACAATAATGGTGCAGTGAGTAGTTCCCCTTCTGGTTTGTGTTTCTTCCTGGATATCTGTTTGACCCAGTGGAATGTAGCAAAAGCAGATGGATGGGCATTACTGGGAAGAACAAAACCATTCCTTTGCCTGATCAGTTAGCAATAGAGGTTTGGCCAATATTAACCCAACGTTGGCAAGGATGGCCCAGCATTTGGCCAATGTTCTGCCAATGTATTTTGATTGTAGCTAAGTTTCTAACTCCTTCTCAACAATCAGTGTTTTAGCCTCAAGGACCTGCCTGTAAGCTAGGCCATGTCCAAACCTATCGAGGATTTGTTATCACTTCAGCTGAGCCAGTGAAGTTTTTTCACCATAAAAGAAAGGATAACTTCTTTCAGTGTTTTAAGTTTGCTCGAGCTACTGATAAAAATTTGCATTTCATGGATTCGTCCAGTGACACTATTCCCCCCAAGAGCCAAATCAAGTTCTTCACTTTTTGTTGACGACCAGACTAGGAAGTGGAACAAGGCTTTGTGCACTGGAAAACTGTTAGTATGTAAGTCATCAACTGATGATGACCCAGGAACACTTGGTTGCATGTTAAGTACAGAGTTATGAACATATTTTGCAAGTCGATAGCAGCTGTTTTTATCTTCTGTAATCTTCTCAGACGAAGGTGCCATGTTATTGTGCTTCCTAATTTTTTCCGTCATCATCGTCATCACATCATCAGACATCATCATTGCCACAGAAATGTCTGTCATTATCACGTTCATAAATGCCACAATCTAGTGATGTCACTTTAGTAGCTTTTACACCAGGTTCAACTGTTTGATCCTTTGTCCAAACAGCTTTTAGCTTTTCCGATCTACAGTTATAGTTATTTACTACACTATTCAGGAGTAGCTGCACATATAATAGGGTAAGAGGCTCCGAAACATGTTGAATAGTTACCCACTGAAGACCCTTCAATTTATTTGGGCTGATACAGCCTATGTCAAAATTTTACAGAGGAACGAGTGCAATATGGACAATAGTACTTCCATATAGGTTAGACAGGGACAGGTTAGCTTATGGAGAGTAAAGAGTTCGCACTGCGGAATAGAGTAGTAACTACTAGGAAGTGGTTCTGGGCAAAAAGACACAAATGCAATAGTATGTGAACATTACATGTCGATATCGTAGTTGAAAATCAGTTCAAGCCGAAAACCGTCCAAATCTTGACAAGTCCATTAACATGGCTTGCGAAGCTCAGACATATGAAATACCTCACACTCATCTATTATTTTGGTTTGGACAATTCTAGCAAGGCCAGTAAATGCATTATTATTTGGGCTTTCTCCAGGAGACATTTCCACATCATTGTTTTCAGTGATGGCAACTAATAGTCCCAGATATCTCAGCAAACATTGGAACCTATTATTGTTTTGCTTTTGTTTTCTTTTTTATGTTTTTTAAACCATATGTTCGCAGCTTTCATTTCCAGACAGTATGTACCTTCAGATGAAAATACACATATATGTATTTATTTTGAGCTGTTCACAAGTACTTTTTAAAGCCGTTTTGTATCTAAAAAAGGACACCGGAACTAAATGCTGAAAAGGTTATGCTGAATCAGCAGATAGTGGGCATTCATTTGATATAAAAATATTGTTGTCCCGCGGGGGTCAAGTTACAAATTTGAACCTTCACTTCATACACTAATTGGCGGCTCACAAATCAGACACTATTTATACTCAAGGCAAAACAGACGCATAAAACACTGCATCATAACTCAAACAAAGAAATACAAATGTGTGTCTTCCAAGAGCAAGCAGGGAATCTTGCAGTACATCCAAATCAGTCAAGCATGACTATGTTACCAATAATTCAGAATTATCTCACGGTAATAGATATGATACTTCATAAATGGTGTGTTGAAGAAGTGTCTTGATTATTCCAGATTGAGTAAGGTTTATGTGGACCCTCTGTAACTCTTTCATTTTAATTTTCAAAATGCTCAAGCCTTTGGTTTTACGTACATTGACAGATACTTGTATCATGAGTTCTAACGTTATTGTCTTTCTATATTTACGGTTACTCAGAGGTCCGCACACATGATGTCTTTATGCACAAAACGATTATTCTGAATGAGCGACATTTACCGTACGTCGAATCATAGAGACTTTTATATATTCCTCACACAACTTGTTCTTGCTACTTTTTTGTGCTTACCGGTTTATCATTCACGGGTGAGTACCGATTTTTGCACACATACTAACAGTCAATATTTCCAGGATAGGAGGCAATCACTCCTCTGCTGCTTCTATTCACTACATACCTAATCATCGGCGACACGTGGCCTTCTAAGCCTTACATGTATGTATGCATGCATGCATGCATGCATGCATATATGTATGTATGTATGTATGTATGTATGTATGTATGTATGTATGTATGTATGTGTACTGCAATGATTTTAAATGAAAAACAAATGTAAGCGACTATAGTCAAACAACGGTAGCGTGCCGTAGCAACTGCAGTGGAATTTACATTGTTAATGTGTAATCTGACGAGGCACAGATTGTCATAACTATTATTTCACATGGTAAGTAAGTAATTTTATTGACATTTCGAAAGGTCAATTCTGACCTATATGTCACAAGTACACAGTTTTGATGCACACAGGCATCTAAGGCAGTACATTAATATTATAGGCAGTACATAAATATATGTATACACGACAATTTGTGCACACAGGCACATACCTGTAAAACATTTAAACTCAAGCTCAACTAAAATATGCTACACTATCAAACAGGTTAATACTATACTAAACTATCGATACAAATGGGACTAGTCATCTTGGAAAGATAGTGCCTGAGAGTACATCGAAATGACTGTGTGAGACTGAACCTAGTTGTGGGCTGAACTAAGCCAATTTACTTGACATTTCAAACCCAGCGTAAATAAATTTACCTAGCTGGGTCATTAGGTTAGAGTCGCATGAAGACATTAAAAATTTAAACGGCATTTTTTATGGTCAAACTGCAAAAAATCAGGGAAGTATAGGTCAGCCGATTGAAGGAGAAAGAGTCTTTGTGGTTTAAAGTTAAGGCATTTAAAAAGAAACATATCCAGTTTCACCTGGGGCACGGTTTTTACATATTATCTCCTTGAATGGGATTTTTTATCTAGCATGCCTGCCGAGTTCAATTTCTTTATTGTAAGAACTTAGCCAAAATCGATATAAGCCAACATGGTATCTTGCATCGCGTACATGGGTTAAACATGGTTCCATAATATACTGTGTTTGAAAGTTTTGTAAAGTCTAAGTTTCTTAGTCTCATCAGTATTGTTGCTTTTGGCTAAACATTGATTGGTGTGGTTGTTTTTGAGTCTTTCACTTACATTCTGTATGAAGAATGTTATGGACCTTGTCTTCTTGTGTTTCCCATATCTTATTTACGTTTAAACTGAATAGTAGCTGCTTTATGTTGTTACACCAGTTCTTTTGACTTCCCAAGAGTTTTAATGTGTTGTAGACTTTTTTAAGAACATCTGATTCTGCCATACAAACAAGTTTAACCCAGTACTTTAATAGATTTAACTTGTGATGGGTGACCAGCGGCAGTCTACTGGTCTCTGCATAGATTGCATCAGTAGGAGTTTGAGGTCTGGCCCATAACACATTTTAAGAACTTTAATTGGAAGGTTTCAATAATATCTATTGATTTACCTTTGCTCCAACGTTCAGCACCTTATTCTTGCGTTGGTGATATATGGGAGTCAAAAACTTTAAAAGCTAAGGAAGAATAGGTTTACCAAGAACTGGGCTGCTTAATTGGATGGCTGAAAGATAGCCTTTTGAGGGTGGTTTATTAAATATTCATGAGTTTGTTTAAAAAAAGTCTAAATTTTCAGCGTTGAGCCATACACCTGGACATTTATAGTTAGTGATTCTATCGACATCGACTGAGTTAAAGTAGTATTTGTGTGTATCATTTTTCTGTGGAAAATAAGAAATTTTGTTTTAGTCAAATTGATGATCACATGCCACTTTTTGCAGAACTCAAGGGGACCACCTATTTGCAGTTGAAGCCCTTCCGCAGTATCACAATATAGTACCAGATCATCTGCATATAGTATGCAGTGGAGAGATACATCATCAATTCTTATTCCATAAGATTCGTTCAGATAATCGCCAATATTAGTCAGATATTCACTGAACAATTTGAGACTAATCATGCCCCCTTGAAGGACTCCAATCAGGCTCTGAATATGTTTGCTCAAATCACCATGCCAACGAATTTAGAAGTAGGTTTTTAAAATAGGTTCATCAGCACTTGACAAAAATTACCCTGAACACCACGTTTAAGCAGTTTATAAAAAATGGACTTGCCTGTTAATATATTCAAATGCCTTGGGGAAATCCACAAAGCAGCCATAAAGTGGTGTTTTTTTTTTAAATATCTGTTTTTCTATCATGCAATGAAATAGAAATAGATTTTCAGTTGTCCTACAGTTTTTCTTTAATCCAAATTGGCAAGTGCCATTCTGATTTAAGGCTTCATTTTTAAAATCAAGTCCTGTAAGCAGGACTACCTCGATTACTTAACCAATGTCAACCATAACAGTTATTTTCCTGCGGTGATCAGGAACACTTTTGAGGCCACTCTTTTGAGTAGGATTTATATTGCATTCAGCCCATGAGCCGGGGTATTCCCCATTCGTTAAAATAACCTTAAACAATGGTGTAAGACATGGTACAACATTCTCAGGCGCATACTTAAAAAGTGTTATAGCTATACCATCACTACCACTAGCTTTACCAGACTTGAATGTGTTTAACTGGATTCTAACTTCATCATCCCTCATAACAGGGTTAAGAAGAGAACATCAGCCAACAACTCTTTATTTTTTACTATGCTATTATGCTATAAGGCTCTTGATAGCTTTCCATAAAATCACTGATGCTTTTCATGAAGTTAATGTCAAAATAATCAGGCCAAGGTGGTTCATTTTGAGCTGAGAAGTACTGGGTAAAAGTATCAAGATCAATTGAGGTATTGCTATGGGATTTATGCTTGAGCTTCTTCCAAAATGTCAAATAATCATCAGGTTTATCATACAACATGCTCTGAAATTTAACTAGCCTTGATGCTTTAAATGCTTTAAATTTGCGATTTTTCATCTGAACAGGTTTTTTATGATTACTAGTTAAGTTACAGTATTCATTCCAATTGGTTGGATCTGAAATATCATAATCTTTTGGGAAGGTATTTACATTCATCATCAAACCATGCATTCTTAGGGAATATGTTTTTCTCTTTTCCTACCTTTTTTGTTTCAAACTTTTATCTAATAAAAGCTGTCAAATGTCGAGTGTATGCCACCTTTTTCACTGGGCATCCAACTGTCTTTGTTGATGTCCACTAAACTAGGGTCCTTTGTGCACAGGGAGTACAAGTAGTGGTTTAACTGTGTTATACTCATGTACAAGCCCCTGTGTTGAATCATGGGGGCAGTGAGGAAACACACACAGTTTTGAAATGGGAAAGAGTCTCCTGGTGGTGGTTACTAGTTTTCCCATCTTGTATTTTACTGTAGCCATCGGTAGATTGCAACAAACATCGATGCCCCCCATGTGGAGTACAGCCATGTGCGAGTCTGAAGCAGGCAACTTGATATGTTGGAGTCTATTAATCATAACATTACAGGATGTTCCACTTTAGGTGTATCCATTAGCACTGAGTTCTTTATCAATTTGTTGACTTCCTGGGCTACTAGGCCCCTTGCATTTCAGGTCCCCAGGATAATGACTGATGTATGCTGGTTACCGGTACTACGTATAGGTTGGTTATTGGCCATATTTCTATTTCTTGTTGGTGGGGGTTGGTTCATGTTGCTCTGCTTCTCATTGATAACATGCCCTTTGTTTCTCCCTTCTGCTGTCTTTAATTTGCAGGCTCTGTAACTTGGCCTGTAGTATTTTATTTTCATATCGTATATCTTCTTGCCCATTGACCAGTTCTTATATTTTCTCTCTGTGACTTGAGCAAGACTTTTCAAAACTTGATAACTTTTTTCCATCTCTGCTGGCCTGTCACCTTGTTCTTTTGGTTGTTTTCTCTGTTCGCTGGCTGTTCTGCTTGTCAAGTGTGATGATTTTCTTGGTTAAATTATCTATGCAATTTATCTGTTTTGATATCTGGTGCTTCTGATTTCGACTAGGTATTCTTACTACACTACTCTCCTCCTCTAGTTTTCTGTGGCTTTGGATTTCACACCCAGTTGTGGCTTTCATGTCATTGTCCTTCAATGTAAGCTGCCTTTTAACCTTATCTAGATGGTGGCATGTGCGGATCAACTGCTGCTCCACCCTGAAAAATTTGTCCTCTATATTGGGGTTGGGCTTGGTAATATCCCTTCATAGAAAAGAGATCTGCATTGGGTGGCATCTTCCTCCAGACTACAAATATCCTATGAGTCACTAGATGGCTGGGAATCTCTACATAGCAGTTGCATTAGGCTGTCATATCAGGTTACTATCATTATGGTTTGGTGACATTGTCCCTGCTGTTTCTATAATCTTCACTTCGCTGGTTGGGGAGGCAGTAATGGCCTGGGCGTTTGTCCGTTTGAGGGGACACGTCACCTAAAGCTGTAATAGAACTACCATAGCTGAATTAGGGGTCCAATTTCGGGGGTTTATGGCGCTGAAATCCTCTCTCACTTCTCTGCAAATTCTTTACCTTTCCAGACGTCACGTTTTTAATTTATGTCACGTCTTTTTCGTGGGGTATTTAATTACCGTGTGTAGGCCATAATACGAGTATTTCACGGAGGTCCATCACATGAAAGTCTAAAGTTGAAGTTACCTCTCATATTGTGCAGCACAAACATCATCTTACTTGTCTCTAGCACGTACTCTTCATGATATCTGCATTGTATTTTCTTTCTGGACAGAATAAGGAAATATTTTGTACATTTTGAGACAGCACGTTTAGTTTGCTTACCAACGTGCTGCAGCTCCCTCTATCTTTGACAGGCAGACAGTCACGACCAATATACATCGATGGAGAGTGCAGATGGTTTTAACGGATAAAAATATGGATATATACCCCTTGCGTTATTCATTAATGGGCTTACATGATATAAAATGTGCCAAATTGTTCCGTTTTGTATCTTTCTACATTGTGTAGCATTAAAAAATGGGTTTTTGAGTGAATAAAATATTAGGCAGTCAAGTAATGCTGTCATTTAAGGAAAAAAGAGCACAAATCCAAGATGGCAGCCATGTCACATGACCCTAAGTGACTACTTACCTTTAACAACAGAAATGCAAAGCAATAATTTGGTGCTCCTTGCAGTAACAGTTTGAAATGCTGCCTTATGCCAGTGAAGATAGTTACCGGTACTAATCTTTCAAACATTTTTTTTCCAAGAACATGCCACGAAATGAATGAGTATGAATGAGGGATTCATATTGTTCTTTTAGGTGACAATAAAAATGATAGCCCGAATTATCAATTAAAAGGCTGAAATGGTATAAATTGTTGCCAGGGTGTCTCAATGCATATCTCTGCGGCTTTCTTTGGTATTGTAAATATGTATTTGAGCGCTTAATAACATTAAACACTCCACTAATGCTGAAATTCTTCTTTGTTGTGGGATTCCATTCCATATGCAAAGTCATATCGTCTTCTGTTAAAATAGCCCTTTTTTGTGGCAGTGGAGGCTTGCCCATTAAAGGAATTCGACAGTAAAAGGCTTAAATGTTTATTTATACATTTATTTTCATTATCATAATTTTTTGGTCACTGTGTAGCACATAATAGTTTCATCAGGATGAAACTACTTTCATTTA
This sequence comes from Hermodice carunculata, assembly GCA_964020975.1. Classification (NCBI taxonomy): domain Eukaryota; kingdom Metazoa; phylum Annelida; class Polychaeta; order Eunicida; family Amphinomidae; genus Hermodice; species Hermodice carunculata. The sequence goes on from OZ026619.1 coordinate 57,143,222, forward strand.
CTGCGCACATCCATGCACTCGTGAATGCGAAAAGCGGTCTGGGTTGCGCGTAGTAGTACTATTAACAACAAAGATAGCCACTTTAAAACTGGAAAACATGTCCAATTCAGATATTGTTTTCCGAATTCCATCGAATTTAGGGACATGACCCAAAATCCAGCATGGGTTACGAGTTGTATATATAATTTTTGTGGCCCCCGATTTGGAAATTTTCAGTTAGTTTTCGCCTGACAGGCCTAGATAGATAAACAGACAGACAGACAGACAGACAGACAGACAGACAGATAGATAGATAGATAGATAGATAGATAGATAGATAGATTATGTTCACGTTAAGTTGTTGGCTTAAATTTTACGACTGAGATAATAACACGCAAAGATGTAAATTAAGTGAAATACATGCCTCCTATCTCTAAGCTATTTTAATACAGATTATCGTATATCACACTAAGATGACACTTTTGGAGTGCATTTATAATCGTAAAATGGACACTGCTGTGGCTTTTCTGCTGTGTCATTTATGTTTGTTGACTGAGGTCACCTTTTTGGAGACAGTTATAATCACACGGGCTTCCCTGGTATTGCATCTCTTCTGTGTCTTTTTTACATCCTTCTTAAGGTTAATTTTTTGGGCACAATTATAATCGCGCACTGTACAGCGGTGCGGCTTCTCTTCAGTGTGCTATAGGCGTCTTAAGATTAACCTTTGCAGTACCTCTATAATCGCACATGTACGTCGATATAGAGTCTTTCCTTTGAGTCATTATACCCTTATTGAGATCAACGGTTTCAGTACACATAAAATAGGACGAATTCATATTTACCAATGTTAGCTGCAGACCTGCTCTGCCAGCGCAGGTTACCAGGCAACACAACCATGCTTACAACATGATGAGGACACATAAGCAGGAGACGCTACCTAACCATCTGGAAATAATACTTTTGTGCCAAACAAATCCTTCCTAAGTATTTCAAACATCCTGTATATTTTGAAAATAAGCGAATAACTTCCCTTGATGTTTTTGCCTTCTCAGGATGCCTTTTTTATTGGCGAAACGGATTTGGGCCTGCTTAATACACATGATCTGCCCTCCTCTCTGTCAAGTTCCTTGCTCTGGGATGGGGGCAGCACAAGGTTTCATTCAATATGAATGTATCCTATTGCACAACACTGGTATGTCGTCTCTCTAGTGTGAATCAAATAAAAGAAATTAAACAATCTTTCCATCAGTAGTAGTTAAATAGCTATGGATTCAATGATGAGGAAAAAATGTTGGTTCAGATTTTTGACTGGCCATAATTTATTTTACAATGTATACGTTTACCATTTTCATATTGACATGCATTGTGAACTTCTGGTTACTAAATAACGCGGTTCTGCACAACGTGGGTCTTTCAAAAACTGAGATCTATTTTACACATACACTATTTAAAAATTGAAAATCATACAGTGTAATAGAGAGTCAAAAAGCTTGCAGTTTATTAATGTAAATGCTTTGCGTGTTTTTTTCTGTTGTGTAGGGGTATTTTCCTTCTTTCTTGTTTACACCCCTTTCTTTATATAATTCTTTAATTTAGTCTATGCCAATGATATTCTGTCTGGACAAGGTGTAAACTTCTTAAACATTCAACAGTGGATATTCAAATTGTACATCTGGTGAACTGACACTCTTCTGATCTATGTTGCTCTCGTTTAGATTTTGCTTTTTGACTTTCAAACAATTAATTAGATGGCGTATCCTTCCTAAAAAGGGCAAATGAATGAAAGGGACGCCAATTTGGCTAATGACCCGACACAGAAAAAAAGACTTGATCTGATCAGGTCTTAAGTAAATGTATGATATAATTTTTTTTGGGAACTAAATGGTGAACGTTCGCTACTTAGCCCCATTAAATATTAATATAAAGATAGCCACCCGGATAATAAGTGAATAAGTGTTGTGTGCAAAGGGCAACACAGCCTCTTTATACCAAAATTGTCATAAATGCCTCTGGCACCAAATTAAAGATGTGCTTCGATATATTGATGTACACTCACCTCAGTACAATATGTTATTGATTAAAAACAACAACAACAACAACAACAACAACAACAACAACAACAAACACACAAAAAACAAGAAAAATTAAGCCTATAAATGAGTAAAAACAATAACAACAAGTACCACGGTAATCCGGGTCTTAGCGGCGGGGGGCGTAAAATCGAATATTCCATCTGTGCATGCGAATATCTGGTTTCAGTGTTTGTTGAGCACAGTGTGTCTCATGCTTAATTGGGACAGAAAGGTCGAATTTCGGATAATCAAGCATCGAAATAGCCATTTTAAAAGAACAAATATGGTCCATTTATAATTCTGCTTTCATATTCAACCGAAATATGTACGGTTGCATTGTCAGCCCATGTTTTCAAGCGGTAAAGGAAAAAGGGAGGGAAATAAAGCACAAAAAAATGAACAATTAATGCAACATCCGTGGGGGACATCGATCTGAAATATAAAATTAACGTAATTAAAGACGCAGAAGGTCCTGGGCTGGGCCTATGTCAAAATATGTGCACAGTAGCTACCCCTGTAGTACCAATAATAGGAATTTCCATTCTGTACAGTGGTGTTGCATTTCCTTCTGTATGACATAACAATACAGGTGCAGTACGTTTGTGCTTAACTGCTGCGGATGCACACCCATGCCATATTGTATACACCTATGAAAAAAAAAAGGATGGTTCAATTGGCCGGTGCTATGGTGATAAGTGTCAACAAGAAAAGGAAGTACCAGATGGTGCGAAGTTGCCGTAATGGTGCGAACCAAACCATGTCGTGCAGATACAAGTATGCGCATAGAATGCTGGATTGCATTAAAGATAATTCAAACTCAAACATCAATTATCAAAACCAAAAGGGATAAAATTATTAAAAGCAAGAGTCTGGCAGAAGAAATGACTAAAATCATGACCTGTACTTCCGATAATTTATATCAGTATCCTGCTGCGCCCGAAGAGCACTTCGATCTTTTCATGTTGTGTCAACTTAAAGTTGAATACTTGCGACAGAATCCATCATGCCATAAATTGCATCTAGTGCAACAGGGAAGTTACGCGCTATAACCATTACAGCACTTATCTGCGACCTTATAAACGTTTCAATTCGCCGAACAATGTGGTGACTCCTGGGCCAGACGTGATTAATGGCCCTGTTTCTTTGTATAAACAGTCCAAATGCAAAAAGACAGAAATGTATAAATATGTTTATAAAGCATCTTATTCGCTCATATTGAATATTGTCTGGACTACATTAGTTTACTTACATGTAGATTGGCCCTTTATAATGGATTGAAAAAAAGCTGCAGACCCACAGTAACCCAGCAGTCTTCCAAACAGCAGCAATCATAGAGTGCCAGTCATAACACATCCTTTATCAATGACAGGAGTGTCCAACAGGGATTGAATGTTGCAAATAAAATAATAACAGGTTTTTCTTCTAATGGAACATCATAGGCACGCCCCATTTGTAGCACAGATATTTTCACAGTGTTATAGCATAAAAACAACCATGTTTCTTCTTGCCCATAGTGGCAACACCTGTAGTGCACAATTATCGCAGCCAAAAATAAGAATTTAAGGCAGATTGTGTAGAGTCATCATGACAAAAACCTGTCTGATCATACAATAGTTCGTGTTCGGCCATTTATTGATTATACCGTAAAGATTCTGAGGCACTGGCTGTATTTTACTGAGTGTATTCCTTTTCACTTTTCTCTTTTGTTACCAACAATTATTACCTTTTCGGGCCAGAAAATTATAGTCGGTGGTGCAGGGAACTATGTCTTCCCACTTAAACACAAAATTAATGATTTCTGTTAAACTGCCCAAACAAAACGACTGATTGTTCTGAATCTCGAACTGACAAATCACTGTAATATATTCTAGATTAAATTTACAGGCACCGAGCACTTGATCAACACTGGAATCTGTGAATGTACAGATGTAATCAAACAAAGTAGCCCATTGGCACTTAACATTGTTCTTTACATCTCTGACATCTGTGCCCATTCCCCACATTTGCAGTCTTTTTCTTTTGTGTATGTCTATTTTCCCCGTAGATAAGGTAACCGCAAGGTCTCCGGCTACTTTGATTTGCATCTGTATTGGGCAGGCTGCACCACTTTAATTTGCATCCATTTCGGTAAAGCAGTTCGATGGCCCATCATTGGCTTGAGTCATGCATAAGGCTGATCTACAGTGTTCTGCACAAAATACAACTCCGAAGTTCAACACCTGTATCGAACAAATGTAATCACGTTACAACACTACTCGAAGTACATGCACAATTTGTTTCTTTGAAATTTCGTCATTTATCTATAATTTATTACAATCCTTGAAGAAACTGATCTATCGCTTATTATAATTACTATTCTATTCAGCTGCCTCATATATATATATATATATATATATATATATATATATATATATATATATATATATATATATATATATGTGTGTGTGTGTGTGTGTGTGTGTGTGTGTGTGTGTACACGAGACCTGTATATTAGCTTTTATGTTGTATCAAGCAAGAACTTGTATACATAGTTTTACTTCTTTTCTCGTTGTATTTCCGCGTGCTAACATTCTCTATCCCTTTCTGGTTATCTTAATTGCACTGTAGCAAGGAGCCACTTCCCCAGATAAACGTTCAGTTATTTCAGGCTTCAACACGCCGAGTGGCATGCCCCCTAATTGTATCTTAACACCAAGACAAGTTTACTCGTAAATCCAAATCACATTAACGATTTAATCCCCTTTTTTGTATGTTTCCTACGCAATTCCTGCTCAGTACTCGTTCGTGACGCTTTTTAAAGCCAGTTATATTATGACCTATCTTCACAAGCTGTCCGTTGATCATGACACGATATAATTAAATTCTCCAAATTTTCTATGTTCCTACTTTAGAAACAGCGACAAGAACGGACACGGAGAGTGTAAACCTTGGCTTACAGTTTCCTGGTATTGGAACTGCTGTATGACATATGACTTTGTGGGATAAATAGCTACGAAGGAAATTGTTGCTTCAAATTTATCAATGTTGCCGCTTAACCTTCAAAATAAGGACAAAGTCCCTTTTTATCGTAATGCACCAATCGCAGGACCGTCATTTAGTTCTAGTTAATCTCAACTTGTTCTTGGGTTATGATTTTGAAAGGAGTTTTTTGGAAAGTTGTCCCACAGGTCGAAGAGTTATCTAGTTAGCAACTGAAAAGTTAGGTGACATTAACGATTAGGTTAATATCATCCATATATGTTGTCTCAATTTAACACTTATAGAGGATCATAAGCATGCGTAGTATAAAAGTTCTAGCTCCAAATAAGTCTCGCGTAATAATTCTGAAACTAAATTCCCAAAAGTTACCACATGACCTTGAACATTAGGACGTGATGATTAAAATGTTATTTTAATCTACTCCTCCCACAGGCCCATAATATTTCCCAATTCTCATTATCCTGCGATATTTGGATATAGGTCAAGGTGCTTTATGTATTTTAAATTAAGAACCGTTTAGCCTTCAGATGTGTTTCAGGTATGCCACTCATTCTTCATATGTGATATATTGTTTACTTATTTTTGCGAAACCTTTTTGAATCTCAAAAGTTGTCATGTTAACTTGGGGACACAGAGTTTGTCATTATCTTGCCAGCTTTAAGTTGGAGAGAGTAACCTTCTGGTTAATTCATCTGTTTTAAGTTTTCTAAATACTTTGTATGGTCTTTGCGTAACGTCAAAGAACTTGGACAAGCAGTTCAAAGGTTGTCATAGCCCCAAAAAGTAAGTATCGAGTAAAACTATTTTCTAACCAAAACACACGAGTTAAACAACATTGACAGAAAAATATATCAAAGGCAGCGTATTCCACGATGTACTGTCCATTTTTGCGTCAGATATCTCTAAATGAAGCGCCTAATTTATACCCTGGATCCTTTGATCCCTTGATCCCTTGATCCCTTGATTAATTTTTTTCTAAATAGACAAATGTATGCCCGGTTTAGATTGTTTCATTGAATTAACAGTAACCTATAAAATAACGCATAATAGTCAAAGCGTTATTGAATACTGAATATCAAGCCACCCCTGGGTCTCTATTCAGCATTTCATTCCCATACTCCGCCACTCATAAGCCTGACAACTTCACTTTTGTTAACACTCATGGCAATGGTATCTGATGGGAGTGTTGTAACACACAGACGTTGAGTCTATTGACTGTGTCTTAACAGTGCAGAACACTGGAATTTGTGGTGTTGTTCGAAAGAACTAACTTAATGAATAGGTAAGTTCCAGGACGCCTGTCTGCTAGCTGATGAAACTGGATGTCCGTTGAACGTAACGGCAGAATATGCCAGTCTTGGGAAGCATAGGCAAATCCCACATGCTGTAAGGGAGTATGCATGCTTTACTTTTGACGATGGTGTAACTCTCTTGATTTTGCTGAGAATTGGTTGGCGTGTTTTGTACTTCTTATGAGCTGCAGTATTGTCAGAGATCAGTCTTATGATGTTCTTGCAAAGAATGTTCCAAATACTCCTGGAATGTATGGATAAACTCAACAAAGAATCCGAAAGACTCTTGATTGTCAGGATATATGATATGTTGTGACACAGACATACAAATCGCCTAACCATGCCTTATAAAAAGAGTTAGACAGTGAAAACTTTCTGACAGCTAACAAAGCTAGGTCCTGAATTTATTGTTTATTTTGGTTTGGTTTTTCCTATATGTGTGTGTGTCCGGTTTTTTTTTTTTTGTTATTTTTTTTTTTTTTTTGTTAGTTTCTTTTTTTTTGTTTTCGTTTTTGTTTTTTTTTATATTTTGTTTGTGTTTTTTTGGGGGGGGGGTGTTCTGCTTTTGCTTCCTTTTTTTTTAGTTTTTTGGTTTGTTTTTCTTATTGTGGTGTCAGTGATGTGCGGGGCTTTTGTTTGTCCACAGTAACGTAAAATTGTGTCCTCAATTTCACACAAATTACCCACATTCTAATTTATAACTCGATTAGAAAATAATTTTGAAATTAGCGAGGAAATATGCTGAGCTATCTGATGTCGGGAAAAATGCCTTCAAAGGGCACCTTCATTGGGATTTGCACGGTTATTGTTGCTTTTGTTTTTTTTTATGACGCCTAGCTAATCAGAAGTATCCTTTATCACGTGAGATTTTTTGTTTTTAGAAGTTTTCGGGTAAAAAATTATGTCTGTTGAAAAAAGACCGTGTCTTTCCTGCCTGTCACACGTGTGCCTGAGTGTGGCTTCCCTGTTGGACCCTTATTGGTTGAAAGGAATTGACAGTGGCAACTCGTCACTAAAATAGAGGCTGGTAAGAGACAAAACCGAACTGCAGATCACACTGAAGCTCACTTGCTGAGGTATAAGTGGGACCTTCCTGGGTGAAGCCTGGAAACTGAGTGATGCCAACCAAAAACCAAGCCGAACAAACGAGACAATACAGTCTTTGCATTCATACCTGAAAAAAAAATCAATGTTGACAGAAGTTTAATGATTACACAAATATCTGGAAAAGAGATATTTTTCATCAACTCATGTATCAAATATCATTAACTAAGATTCGATGTTTTAACAAGAATTAATACGAATAAAAGTATGAGACCATTACACGCCAATACCATAGTTCGAAAATCAGCCCAAGTTGAAAACGTCCAAATCGTGACAAGTCCATTAAGGTGGAAGATGTGAAGCTTGTGTTCAGTGAGACTGGCAACTTTGGACCAATTTTGCTCATTTATTTTTTTCACAAGTACATGAAACCTATATTTTTCTGATTGCTACATATCTAAAGAATTGTATCCATAGTTTGTTTGTTATTTTTGCAGGATTGAATTTTTTAAAGTTTTAATACCATTTTTTCTGACTTGGTAGGATTAAACATTTTTTTTGCGCAGAGGTCACACAAAATTGTTTTTGTTTTGTTTTGTTTTCTTTTTTCGAGTTGCAATCAGAAGAAATATTTTTCTATGTCCAGGATCGAATTCAATGGTGAATCCTGAAATGGCATAAATAAAAAGTTCTAATATTTGTATGCTGGTCGTAACAGGTTGTTCATTTTCCTTTTAAAAATTGCTCAAAAAGTCTCGAAAGTGGTAGTCAAGAAAATGAGATCCACTCCTGAATATGATATTTATCCTTTGATGTCCGTTGATTTAAATGTGATAGGACGATTTGTTTGTTTGTGAGGCTAGATACAAATTGCATAGGTTGTGCAAAAACAGTTCCGGAAAAGTGCGTTGAAAGAAAATGTTGCCAATTCTTGTGCATTTACGGCTGTTATGTGACATATACTCAATTCTTCTGTCCTGTGTTGATATCATTGTATGAAATAAACTTGTAGCTTTACTTCTGTGATGTTGTCATTCAAAAAAAGCGTATTTTGTGGCTTGAAACTCGACTTTCTTAAACTTGGGAACATCAAACGTAACCACACTTGGCTTGTTTCGGTGTGGGTTCACATGCAGCTTTCCATATCTGGTACCCATTAAGTTGACTGGGACAATTTATTTTTACATCAATGGATAATTTCAAAGTAGTAAGAACAATGGTAGTAATTAGTCTGTACTAGCCTTTTCTTCTCTCCATGGTTAATGCTTTCCTGTTCCATGAGTGACTCTTGTCATTGGTTCACATGGTTTCCAGGAATCATGGACTAATGACTGTGTGAACAATGACACGGGCCATTATCATGCCCATGCAAACAAAGGCCACGTGGTCAGAAATGCAGAAACTGTTCAGTGTAAACAAAAGTTTTGAGCTCAATTTTCTCAAGTATTTGTTTACCATTTAACGTTCTCAACATTCAATGTCAGACTGAAATATGATGCATGATATATGATTCGTTTTTTCTGCTGTTCCTAATATGTTGCTGAGGTAGAGTATATTGTAACATATGATTCATTTTATGAGGTTAATTGTATTCATAACCAATTTTACATGTATATTGAAAGGAAGTAGGTCTATCTGACGAAAACTAAAACTGACACTAAATTCACGTTTGTAAGCGCACGATCGTTCATTATATGAACTATTAAATACAGTGGAACCTCGTTAATCAGAACACCTTTGTACTCCAGCAAACTGTTCAGATTAATAAAGCATCTGGATTACTGAATTACTATAACTTGAAATAAAAATTCTGTTCCAGGAGAAATGTTCAGATTAATGAGACATACAGATTAATGAGGTTCCACTGTAATCAGACAAAAACATCCTGAACACATTAAGAAGTAGGAATGTATACATATAAGTAAGAGTATCTAAATATAAGTTGGAATATCGAAATATAAGTAGGCTTGCTGCTATTCCAGGGTCATGGAAACTATACTATTTGATTGCACAGCCACTTTCACGTTGATTAATGTGTGACACAGAGACCTATCTTAAAAAGGTTGGCAGGGAAAAGTACATACAAGAAATTAAATGTAGGCATTTTTATTGGATTTCCATAGAACAGGAAAGGAAAGAATCAGCAACAGGTGTAAGTAAATGGCAAGCAGCATTTGCAATGATAACTGAAGATGCAGAGGCTAAAACACTCTTTATTCCGTATCAATGTACAATCGAAACAAGACTACAGACGTTTCAATTTTCAATCATACACTGCTATGTTATGACGCGAAGCAGGCTATATGAAATTGGACTTGTAGAATCCAATGTCTTTAAGTTTTGTGGAGAAGTAAACACAAATGCCCATAGATTTTGGGAATGTACACATGTTCAAAGATTCTGGCAAAGTCTCAACAGTGGTGGAATCAGCAAACATTATATCAGCGACTAAGTTTATGTCATGCAAATTTAATTGCTGGCCTGGACAACAATATTGACAAGAACCGCTATTACAATTTGAATGCTTTAATAACACAAAGCAAATATTTCATAAATAGGGAGTTGTGTAACAAAAGGCAAGGCTCTGTTGAAAACTTTATATAAGACATTGAACAAAATTCAGGTACAAAAATACATATTGTACTGAAACGGAAAAATAGATAGATTTATACATCGTTGGGGTATTGTAACCAGTCTACTGTCAAACCGTTAATCTGCATACGATATACCAATAAAGAAATATTGTTTTAAAAAGCAGACTTCCTGCTTTGTTGCCAGAACCATTAGTCCACATTTGCACATTCGGGCTACAAATCTCGGGGCCATTATTAAAAAGGAAATCTGATATGGCATGCAGTTAGGCTCCTCATAAAAGTACTGATAATTTAAATATAAAGAGGCAACACCACAGTAAGGATGAGTGACGTGCTGAGAAAAGTAAGCCCAGGGAGTTCTATGATCTTTTATCGTACAAATGACACGGGTGCATACATGTTTTTAACGTTTATCGCTTTGGATATTTCATGGAACATCTATCGCTAAATGAATTCAGGATATTCCAACTTTTATATATGCAAGGTTTCAATCCTCGATGTGGAACGCAAGCTTTATATACACAGAAACCAAAAATGGGAAAGCCTCTGTTGTAAGAAACTTGAGCAGACGCTAGAAGCCAGAGCAACCATTCTTCTTTATGAGAACAAAATTATGAAAATATAATTATATACGTTATAATAATAATAATAATAATAATAATAATAATAATAATAATAATAATAATAATAATAATAATAATAATAATAACAATAACAATAATAATAATAATAATAATAATAATAATGATGATAATAATAATAATAATAATAATGATAATAATAATAATAATGATGATGATGATGATGATAATAATAATAATAATAGTCGTAGAATCAAAACGTTGATGCTTTTTCCCAAAAAATTAAATATATATATATACATATATATATACATATATATACATATCAAAACGTTGCTGATGCTTTTTTCCCAAAAAATTAAATATATGTATATATACATATATATATATATATACAGATATATATATATATATACATATATATATATATTTTCTGGGAAAAAAGCATCAACAACGTTTTGATTCTACGACTATTATATATATATATATATATATATATATATATATATATATATATATATATATATATATATATATATATATATATATATATATATATAGTGTGTGTGTGTGTGTGTGTTCTTCCAGCGTGAAAAAAGCTGAATATTGTAAATAGATTCGCTCAATTCGACATGAGGAATGTATCTATGTCTTTCTATGTAGTATGTTATGTAATTTTGAATGTAGTCATTTGGTTTACATTTAATGTGTTGTTCGCGGAGATGAACCAACATAAGTTTATGGCTTGTTTTGCGAACTATATATATATTTTTTTGCTACAAAATAAGTTAAATAAAATTCCAGACTTGACACCGTACTTCATGAAGCCATCAGTATGGCATTAACACCAGCGTGTATAGACGTTTATGTAAACGACACTGGTATCAACAGAAGGCACAGATCAGATACGCTACAACAACAATATGCATGCCAATAAAATTTATGACCAAATTAGGACATTCTAAATCATCCTATGCTGTTATAGAAATTTTAGCGTGGGTAGTAAAGCATATTTGTGGGTTACAAATGTCACATTCTTCGGGAAACATACAACTTCTATCTGCAATTCCAATTTGTCCAAATTGCACTTTTTTAACCAAACCCACCAAACGGCGAACCCTGAATAAAAGATAGTGCTATCATATACCGGTCTTATGGGCACATTAAAAGCCCCAAGAGGATAATAGTCTAAAAGTACGCATGTGTGCACGTGAAGTGCACGTCAATTTATTTATTTCTGTAACCATACTGGGGCAGACAGTCGTGCCATCAAGCATCAGCGCGAATTCATGAATCTACGGATCGCGCAGAACCAAATCATTTAAAGGTTGCATTTTGTCTATTGATTTATTTATTTATTTATTTATTTATTTATTTATTTATTTATTTATTTATTTATTTATTTATTTATTTATCTATCTATCTATCTATCTATCTATCTATCTATCTATCTATCTATCTATCTATCTATCTATTTTCTTACTTTCATATTTATTTGTTGGCTTGTTTGTATTTATTTATTTATTTATTTATTTATTTATTTATTTATTTATTTATTTATTTATTTATTAATTTATTTTGTTTATTTATTTATTTATTTCCAGCTAAAACATGTGTTTTGGAATCTGGGTGACAGTTGATGTTTCACAAGTAAAACGTATTGTCATTTTCAATGAATACCGAAGCTGTCACAATAGCCTGCGAAAGACCTCGAAACTTAATACACATTAACCCTGCATTCAATTTAATTTTATCATTTCCACAAACAACACTTCTCCTGATAAGACACCTTTTCTTGCAAAAAGCTACAGCTTGGACGTAAGTGCAAAGCAAGACAGCCCCATCATTATAGAATTTGCAGGTCCGTATCTTTGCTCACATTTGTCTTAATTTCAAAGACTTTCTGTGGGCAATCCACATGTGCCCACAGTCGTGAATATCTTGACCGTGTCCTTTTCCTTTTGTTCAGGTCAAGGTTGAAACAACTGGCGGGACAACTTATTTATAACACAAGTTTTGGTGCTTGCCCGCATTTAATTAGTCCCTAACTGGGTGATATTAAGCTGCTTTACCAAGATGACAGGGATAATACATTTTTGATCCAAAATTGAGTCAGAGTGCCTTAGGCAAACTGGTTATCAAAATGAAATATTTCAAGTTTTTTTTGTGAAAATACGCTTCAGTGGTTCCTTTGGACACAAGATGTGAGACGTAGTAACACTTTTGCAGGCAACTCGGTTAAAAGCGCTCACAAATTTTACCCCTAAGTCCTGTTAGTGGTTTTGTTTAGTTTTCTCTGCGTAAATTTACTATCAAATGCCGTGGACCGATCAGATTTGGAACAATAATTCTGCAAACATTAAAGGTCATATACTTCCCGTGTATTTATGGTATTCTATGCTGAACATGTGGAATTACTCTGCATAATTTGACACTACATGTGTAATTATTCATTGTTGAATGGCTTCTCCTACATTATTTCTATTTACATTTATTTCCATCTGCATTTGCTACCTTGCATACATATGTACTTTCTGAATACATTTATCATTTGAGAGATACTATAAGCCCAGCTGGATTTCCATCTGTCATGTGTTACTGGGGCTTATCTTGATGTACCCACTTACTTTAATAAACCTCAACTTCAAATTCAAGCATTTATCAGCAGTTTTCAATGATACTATGACAAAGAACACGTCAGGTTAAAATGGCCCTAATGGAAAGGCTTAATCGGTGCCTTCTTTGCAGCGCATATAGCGTCCGGAACACGGCGAGCAATGAAGCAGTTTTCTCAGCCATAAAGCATGATCGTGAAAAGTAGTCGCCCGGTCTCCAGTTGATGATGGTGATATTAGTCAGCTAAATTCCATTGGCATTTTCACGTAGATGCCAGGCCTTACTGCAATTGACAGAGCAGTTACAAGTATAGTACCGCGAGAAAAAGAATTCGAGGAAGAACCGTTAAAAGCAAAATTAGGAAATTAAGAAAGACTGCTGGGATCAGTATGATAAACCCATTAAGATAAACATAGAAAAGTCGGATAATTACGGCACCCCACTCTTAATAAGTGAGTGCAAAGCTTTACTGAATTATATACCATAACTGTTATATGAGAGTCTTCCATACTCGCACAAATTTAATATCTCAGCTCTGTGTGATGACAGAAGAAAACGTGAAGAAAACGGTTTCTGAAAAAACGTTTTAATATGGCAATACAGTTTTTAAGAATGGGATAATTGTTACAAAAAGTAAAATCGAACTAATTAGAATGGACACTTACTTGCTTTATTCATTCAATTCAGATGTCACGCCTTGTAAACATCTATTTACTGAAATAATGTAAAATTCAATTGTATATTGAGAGAACGCATTTAGACGCATAATTTTTAAATGCAACGAAAAAATATCTTTTTGGCTCAGCAGGCGTGCCTTCAAAATAGCCTTAGCCCTTAGATACACAATTTTTACCGTTGACAACATGCAAAGTGTCTTCTTCTTCTTCTTCTTCTTCTTCTTCTTCTTCTTCTTCTTCTTCTTCTTCTTCTTCTTCTTCTTCTTCTTCTTCTTCTTCTTCTTCTTCTCCTTCTCCTTCTCCATCTCCTTCTCCTTCTCCTCCTTCTCCTTCTCCTTCTCCTTCTCCTTCTTCTTCTTCTTCTTTTCTTCTTCTTCTTCTTCTTCTTCTTCTTCTTCTTCTTCTTCTTTTATTAAATGGATGTAAGGTCATATTCAGGAAGGCAAGAGGACAATATTTAAAGTGCATATCTTCAATATCTTCAATGATTACAAGGGGAAGATAAAGTCACTGTGCATGTTGAAATTTCCGTTCCATAATTTTGCTCCAGACCAAGAGGGATGTCTTAAATTAAATGATGACTAGATTGTCTTTCTGTTGTGATCACAGCCTCTCTTCAAAAGTTTGTCAAGGACCATACAATGGAGGGTCAGAAATTCGATTTTTACATACCGTGCTCAATTAAGATAAATTACTCGTATTGCGACAACCTTACATTTGACTTGCACTAGCAGGATTATCACGTTGCCTAAAATTCAATAAACCATGGTAGCTTAAGGTACCCAAGAGTTATATTGAGAAACACTTTCAATACAGCTAAAACATACTTCCGATTCGAAGTCCGTACAAACTTACTTTCTACTTAGTTTTATAATGTGCTCGTATATGTTACCTCGGTTTCGACAAATGTAGATTGAATTACTCTCTTTCTTTACATTTGAACAAGCCCGTTTATAACTGTGGAATTTAGTTTGCTTACATTTCTTCCCGGAACTTGAGCTTGCATATGAGTATTGCATAAGAGACCAGTTAAACAAGTTTCTTGCGACCTCTTCGACTACGATGTCAGAACGACTATACAGCTATTACAGTTTTCCTCCTCTCTAGCAGATGTATGTACAGTTAGACTCTCGATATGATAACAATTCTGGTGACAAAGAATATCGTTTACTATTATATTACAGTGTACATGGTAAATTCAAAGACAAAGCTGGCTTTTCCGAGTTATTTGTTCCTTATTCATCACAGTAAGCATAACAGAAAAACATAAATTTATCAGTAATGATAAAGCAGGTTATTGAAGGTGGTCCTATTTCTCTATATCCCTCGCAAATTGACAATTACAAATATACTGAGGTAAGAAAGTGTTAAGAAAACAAATAACTAAAACGCTGGTAATAAATATGTGCACTTGAGTAACGGTGATATTTTGAAAGAAAATATAAGAGAGTACAGTCAATATCCCTAGTCATATATGGCCAGTCAACCCTTATTTTACTCGTCAATACATAATACATGAATTAACAGGAAATCTAAAGTAGACTGGCGATAAATTTAAATTGTCAGGTTTGACGTATATGTTGCTTTAATGTGTGTATTAGGTCTGTGGTAAAGCAAGATGAATGAGAAGAGATGCTTGGGTTTAATATCGTAATGATATAACTGTTCATTGTAAATGGCTTATTTTGTCCTCCCCCTCCTCCTGCTCCTCTTCCTTCTGCTTCTTCTTTTTCTTCTTCTTCTTCTTCTTCTTCTTCTTCTTCTTCTTCTTCTTCTTCTTCTTCTTCTTCTTCTTCTTCTTCTTCCTTTTCTGCTTCTCCTTTTCTCCTTCTCCTTCTCCTTTCTCTTCTGTTTCTTCTTTTAATGGGTGTACAATCATGCAGAATGGCAACAGGATACGCTTTTAAGTATATACTCTCAATGTGACGGAGGATACCGAAGTACTGACAAAATGTAGTGCATAACCAGAGTGGTACAAAATCTCTCAACTTGTGTATTGTAGGTAAAAGGCGAGTTTACACCCTCTTAGCCAACCGTGCAGGAGACATACATGAAAGAAACTGAGTTTGGCTAAAAGTAAAGCATTTGAATTTAGATTCATTCTGATCCTGTTTTTTCGAGATATTTAACCATGCAAATTATTGATCGCTTTTACCAAGGCTTCTCCAAAAAATGCAAGCTTCATCTGAATATCTGTGTGAAATACCATGGCTTGATAGCAGGCTTTGTAATTCTTGCAAATACCCTGCATAATAGTATCTTGTGGTCAACTTAAGCAGTGAAGAAAGAAAGTATATATGCATTTATAATGTATCTTTGTAATGTATAAAATACTCAAAATATGCTTTGCCTTTATTGCCCACAGAATTATGGATTAAATTAGAAATATTAGATGTAAGAAGGGTCTTAGTGTAAAAGGTAAAGATTCATTTCCATTTCTCAACAAACTATTCCACTCTATAAAGAAGAAACTCAGAAGAGTCACAGTTGACACTGTATAATCTGAAGGGTTTGGGTAAGGCTACGACCTTACATTAACGCCGGTGGAAGCATATATGGTCTTCATGAATAACTTCTATGCAGAAAGTAATATTTTCTATTGTTAAAGATTCCAGAAAGCACTGATCAGGTATTCATGTTATATTATAGTCTTTGGGCCGCCCCCCGCTCCATTAAATGGTCTAAATTGAAAAAAATGCTAGTTGAAATATGATTAAAAAAAGTAATGAAGTGACGTGATTGATCTAAAATAGAGTGCAGCAAAACTGGCCATTTCTGGAAGGAAACAGAAAGAGACTGACCTCTTCCACAACAGCTTCTAAAATCTACCTGCTGACAGACCAGTCAATATCTAGGTATGTGCATTGACGAGTCTAAAAATCCAGCATGAATACAGAAATCTGAGACATATATCAAGCAAGCTATCTCCACCCACAGGACTTGTCAATGCTGTGCGTTGTTTATTAATATTTAGAATGTTTGATAGGGTCCCTAGACAGCTCTTAAAAAGTCTTAGGAAGTATGCTTTGTGTAAACCTCTTAGTATACCTGTTGTTTAGGTGAAAACAGTGGTATCACTCACATGTATAACATTTTTAGGCTTGCAGATCATTACAGTGTCTCAAGAGGTGATGGTGCCAGTGGACAGGTTAGTTTCTTTCAAAGTTAGACAAAAATAAACCCTGTACAATCTGTCTTGATGAGTGGCAAAGCTTGCTAGATTACCTTAATTTTGTTTGCATGGTGATCCAGGAAAATCACCAATTTTTACACTGCTTAGTGATTTAACACGAGAAACAGAACACAAGAGGACGTGCATTACTTTAGGCTTGCAGTCAAAAGCAGATTATGTGGCTGAAATGCGTAGAGAATTTCACTAGTTTTCATGTAATTCTGTGAAGTGTCTGGCTCACTTCTGATGTTCTGCCTTTCTATACAGGTTGAGCTGATACTATGAGGTCGGCAGGGTTCTTTGTGGGGAGCTACAAACAGAGGAATTAAGATACACTTTGAATTGGCCTGAATTATTCCTTTGCTGATGTTGAATATGTGCAAGTAGTGTTTTCCAGTTTGGTGTTGTGGCTACTGTTGACAAACTAAAAAATGGTTCTGCACTCTGACAATCAAGTAGTAGTGTGCATACTGGCTAGCTATTCTTATGGGTGCCCACATCTTAGTGCATATACTTACTAACGTAACTGCAATACATCAGAGTATTAATTGGAACTGCAGTCCTGCTTTTCAACCTTCATTCATCAAGTGATATCCTTCATGGCTTAAATATGGTTATTGGGTCCAGAGACAGAATTTTTTGTTATTAGACTAGACAAATAATTTCTTGACATAATAACTAGAAGGGACAAAGTGATCTCAGGATGGGAGGCCTGACTCGAAGAATCCTCTGACATATAAGCTTGTCTTAAACTTTGTGACACGATGCTACTATGTTTCAGGACCCTTTTTATACTGATTTTGAGGCCTTATTGAACTTTAGGGGACCCAAGCCCCTATGGGTGAAATCCTATTACGATGTCTATATTCCTACCTAAAGTAAAGATTATTGCGCTGCGGGCCGCATGGTAACATTCCTATATTGTATTTGTGTCTTTTTGTCCAGGATCACTTTCTAGTAGTCATTACCCTATTCCGTCTGAATTCTTTACTGTCCGTAACCTTACCTGTCGCTGCCATTCTTTGTACATATGGAAGTACTGTTGTCCATTTTGCACACATTCCTCTGTAGAATTTTGACATAGGCTGTATTCTCCCAAATATGTTAAAGGATCTTCAGCGGGTAATTACTCAGAACATGTTTAAGAGCCTATACCCATATATGTCTCTGTGAATAGTGGCTCCTTGTGTAAGCTAAATATTCAGCAAAGACAACCCACATAATGATGAATAAATATGAACGTGGCAAATGATGAATTAGCTAAATACGTTAAGTTCTGCATATATACACAGAGCTTCATTTTGAAAGCAGAATACTTGTCAAGCCAAACATAATTACTAAATTTATACAGTACAGGTTCAGATAAGAACAATTTGACTTGCCCCAGAACGAGTATGTACCCTTTCTAGCTGGATAGGTTATCCTAGCCAGTGTATAACTGAAGTAGAAACAAACTGAGGCATTATATTCAGCCCCAATGATTGCAAAATAAACAGTTGCAGCAAGACGACCTGTTCAAACCAAGGGAAATCCTAACAAGTACTGCAATAATTGACACCCTGCACCAGAAACAGAAAACAACCCCATGATGACACTTACTTCTCACTTTGAAAGTACTCAAACAATTAAGGTCTATTTCACTGCCAACCCTGAGTCAATCTTTCAACGTAATGTGTCAGGTTTGTGACATTTGAGAAAGTATTTTGAGTATTTTTTCATATTGAGTAAATGTGCATTTAGGCATATCACAAAAGAATGAAAGTCATTAACATTTATGTCAAAAACATGTTATCAAAACATAATTTTAGTTAACTTGATTTTAAGTACAATTAGGCAAGCTTGTAATTGTTATCGGCGGCTGATTGCTACCAATAGCAAGCTGTCAGGTTAACCCCCGGCAGTTAATCTGGCAGAAAACATGTAAGCCTAAAATGTCTGAAAGTGAATATCTTAACAGAATGATGACAAAAGAGAAAGTTAAGAAGCAACTCAGGCAAGTCTAAATCTGTAAAATTATTGCAGCCAACCTTTTTAATAATCTTTGAATGTGAACAACAGCATAATTTGTAGGGTGAGTCAGAAAAAAAAATTAAAGTCATTATATTTAAGTCAATAGAATGCAATCAAAATGTAATATTTCTTAACCAGATACCAAGCACAATAAGGCAAGCTTGTAACTGTCACAGGTCGCGGCTTGCTAGAGATAACCCCTCTGGGTTTAACCTGATAGAAAACAAGCTAGTCTAAAATGCCTGAAAGGTAAATATTAAAACAGAATGATGCCAAAAGATTAAATTAAATAGCAAAGCAAGCAAGTCTAAAATCTCAAAAATTATTGAAGCCAAACTTTCCAACCATCTCTGGATATTTACAGCAAAATTTGTAGAAATATTTGATCAAATCTAAATCTTTGAATCCCCTGACTCAGGTTTATTGTAAATAAATTTTGGTCTAGATGCAGAGTCCTGAAATTTAGAAAAAATAGGACCAAATCTCAAAATTTGTGACAAAAATGAAATATATCCAATAATTTCCAAAATATTACTTTCCGGAAAAGGATAGTAGTATATGTACAATAACCTGACAAGGTATAAGTTGGAAAGAGTAATCGTTTCCACTACAGACTACTGCATTTATGTTAGATTTTCTCCATATATAAAGCGAGGAACAGATCTAACATGGATGGTGTCAGTGGCTGCTTCAATGTCATCCGGTTTTCGTCGATTTCCTTGAAAAAAAGTGTCACACTCCATCATGTGTTAACAAATAATGAAAAGTTGATGATGATGGGAATTCAAATCAGCTGAGCTGTTTTTCATTCGGGTCCAGTAAATATTGTTTACATGTCGCGAACATGTAACCACTGATATATAAAAATATATGGTGGAACTCAAGATCAATATATCAAAACACACTTAGAAAATACACGGTGAAATGCATGACCTACACTCTAAAATTAACATCTCAAAGTACAGTAAAACACATGACAACCTACGGCAACTGATGGGAGGACGCCCCGAGGCTTTAAAGGCTTTTTGCGGTCTCCACCCCCCGTGTTCCAGTACCCCCAAGTATATACTGGGATGACAACCTACGGCAACTGATGGGAGGACGCCCCGAGGCTTTAAAGGCTTTTTGCGGTCTCCATCCCCCGTGTTCCAGTACCCCCAAGTACATATACTACTAAGGATAGATAAATACTTCAAAGTTAAATTCAATTATTTTGTGATAGACTTTCATACCAAAACTGCCATAAGTGACCCAAATATCCATGTCCAGAAACACATCTCCGAAACCATCTGAATTTTTATCCTCCAAAGGAATATCTTTTGGGATAAATTTCTTTAGCAATTTCACTTAACTTTCGTACATTTACATAAGCAATGGCATCAATATATCTTGTGTTGTTTGGTAATTTTGTGGCTATTTGATATGTTTTTCTAGTAGAATAGATATTTGCGCTGCAGGCATTGTGTCATAAAAATTTTACAAAATCGAATTTATGATGAAAACATGGATGGAATCGATTAACGTGTCGGCCATTTGCATATGCACTGAAAGACTTTGGATGTTGATATCACCCACAATACAGCAACTCGATTGTAACCAATCACTGTACATCTACTAGATTAGCGATGTGTGCATGTTTACTTTATGGGGAGGGTCTCAGCATTCATTCTTTTAATAAATTCTTTCTTCGAAATAGTTAAGCAATATTTTTATTATTCATGATCACATTTCAAATTATATGATACCGTCCGCAACGGCACTTGCGACAGCCATATTCAATGATCTTGGATCACCGACAGAAACGCTGATACTTAATAAACATGCTACTAGCGGCCACAAGCCATCTCAGATAAATGGTTCGTGTGGCAAATGATTATTTAAAACACCTTGAACCTTCATGAGCATTGAATCAATGTTAGTCCTATAAAGGCTCGGGTCCCCTGAAGTTCAATTCGGGCGATATTAATGCTTTCCTTGGGGTTTCTAAATTTACAAAGATGTTTAAAAAGAAGACGCTAAATACTGACAAATTGCAAAGGAAAGATATAGTTTTTGGTGTGAAAATATGACATGCATTACCATGGGATAAACACACAACAGTTTAAGAAATATTCCAATTGACAATCGTATATGTGGTCCCCAGGTCCTTAATTAGCCATAATGCCCAGTAACTTTGCTGCCTAGTTTATAAAGCTTAATCAGATCTGTTACAGATCTGGTCCTTTATTCATTCATTTTGACACTTCATTTTGACACTTCATCTTAAACTGGTTAGCGGTTCCAAACTATTTTGATAAAACTGTATCGTTTTGTGATCTTTAGTCAGATGCACAGTTTCCTAGTTGGAGCTGCACCTTGTGCAGCAGCAGCAGCAGCAGCAGCAGCAGCAGCAGCAGCAGCAGGGATTCCCTTAGAATTAGTTAAATTGTTGGGTCAGTAGAGCTTATTCACCTATCGATCCAAAAAGAGACCAACAACCCAGGTAATGGTTCAATTATTCTTTCACTGTTGAATGTTGCTGCAATAGAATGTTGAGACAGATGTGATGCTTCATACAAATGGAAATGTTCTCTGTACCATGACCTCAGAGCAACTACAGATGAGGCCAGTGGAGCTGTCAAGGCTCATGCGGGCTGCCCTGCCCTGTCAGGAACAGTTGTAGAGTGGTTGGACATTTGGACATAATTAGAATACAGAATTACCAGAAACAATAAAGAAAAGTTCAATTAAAAGTCCACAGGTATGCATTCGTTCATGGGTATGAACAATATACATGAAATCCAGCATAACACAATATCAGGGGTCACATAGCATGCCTTCCTGGAGATAGGTTCACTTCTCCATGTAAAGTATCAAAGTGTGAATTTTTTAGGACTTGGGAGTCTTTTTATTATCCATCGCTGTGGTTAGCCCTAAAATTGTGACTCTTTCTCTACAAAGCCCAGTAATTACATAAACACTTCCTCTATCCAAATCCTACTTTTGTGGTTTGAGATCGATGTAGTTTAAAGAACAATGTTCTAAAAATTAAACATTCGCGTGATCTTTGATGTACTAACAGGTGCGTTCTATCTATACAGGTGACATGCGTGGTATTTCCAATCAATGTCTTTGAAGCTATCCATGAGCACAACCATCTGAACGCTTGTGATCACATAGCAGTTTGCCAGACTTAGTGAGGTGGAGTTCCTGCATGGTTACATTTAGAAAGCCCACTTTTCAGAATTAGGCTCGAATTAAGGGATATGTGCCAAAATATTGCTAATGTTATCTTATATCAGGTAATTCATTTCAAATAAGTGACACCTGTGTTCAATAAACCACACAGCATCAGTGGAGATGGTCATTGTGGCTAAGCCAGGTGCAATGGGCGTCACCTGGATTGTGATGTGGCAGTGTTCAACTCTTTCAGTACCAACTGCAACTAAAGTCAAACTTCATAGAAAAATCTGGTTTGAATTACAAAAAGGGTTCTTGATCCATGTTCCTTGTAAAAACACCTTTCTTTCAAGTTCCAGCATGCCTATCATTCCAGAGAATGTGATGGTATGGCTTTTCCCAACATGATAGCAAGTTATTTATTTGCACGTTTTTGTTGGTCCAATGATACCCTGTGCTTCCCTGAGTTGTGTACCATACTTACTGAACTAAGTTTCTTTAGCAACGATATTAAGCATAGATATAAAGAATTTTACATGGCTGAGAGTAAGCCAAAACTCACTCTCCAGCCATACAGACATGTCACAATTTAGTTGTAACAGTGTTTAGGTCATGTGATCTTCAGTGAGCTCCTACTTATCAATTTCTATCCAGAAAATAATTAACTATCAAACATATATATATACATATATATATATATATATATATATATATATATATATATATATATATATATATATATATATATATATATATATATATATATATATATGCACGTGACTTTACTTTGGTGTCGTCCATTTGTGCTATATTTAAGCATATTTGAAATTCATTGGTGTTTTGATTTACTTCTTCTAATGATCTTTTGAATATCCTGTTACCACTGAATCAACACGGTGATTAATCTGTGTCTTCAAGCTTTGCTTGAAGTTTGGGAAAGGTGCATTGACAAGATTTAATTTGTCAGCTGATTTGTATAAAGATGGCTAGCCTATTTGCAGTTTTGCTTGTTAATTTTAGTGTAATTGGGGTATGTTCAGCAAAATCACTAAAATACTTAAAAGTAATTAGCTGAGTCCCCATTGATTCCATAAATGTAGGATATCACCATTGGCTAAGTAAAGTGCACGATAGAGTCACTCTCTACATTAATTCTGTGTGTGTGGCAAAATGTACATTTTTGTATAAGTTTCTTGTTAATAATTTTGTGTATCGGGCTTTAAAGGTATCTAATATTGGTCATTATTTTACCTGGCTATCCAGGCTCTCCACACCAGGGGAACACTATACCTAGAAGTCCTCTGACGAGCAGAAAGTTTGACTATTTCTAGTATTATATGCATGAATTTGCTCAACATCATGCATTAATTACCATTTCATTTATGTTGTTTTTGTACAACTACTAGGCCTTTAGGTCGGATTTAGATACAGTCAGCAAACTGTCTGTCTCTGCCATAGCATTTTGGGTCAATATTCCGCCATGGTAGCTGTTGTAGCCTTTTGACCCTTTTTCTACAAAAGGAACATTTTCATACACAACACTGATAATAGCCTATTCCCACAGATCGAGTCTCACATTTACATTACCAATGAAGTAAATAATTAACCATGGAGCACCTATTAAATCTAATGCCTGTTTTAATCTCTTTTGGACCTAGGTCTGAGGTAGTTTTGATTCATAAATTTGTTGAACTGCACAAGCATACCGGAAGTCAGAATCAAATAAATTTCGGGTGCTTTAGTTCATGATTCAAACAAAAACTAAGGTGCTTCGGTTTATGTTTGATTGACATCAGTCGACAGTCCTTGACACCTTTGGTATGGGCTGGTATGGACTCGTGGTTTTAATAATGTTTCAGATTCAAAAATATTACGAAAACGATGTGGTGTGGGATACTTACTTCTTTTGTTGTAAACTCAACTGACCAACAAGTCAGAAGAACCAAAGACTTTAACTTTGGCGCAAGAGCTAAAATTTGAGTTTAAAATGGTTAGGCTTATATGTTGTGGAAAAAACTAAAGTCTGTAGTTAATGCCAAATACTTTAAAGGTTAAGAGGACCGGTATACAACCACTAGTTGCCTTGACTGTGCGACTGCCTGTCTCAAGTCGGGAGTTGAAATTTACAAATACGGTAATATTTTTGTGAAAGATTTGGCCACAATGTAGCAGCCTTTGATCCTTTTAATTGTGTCTTATGATGGTCATAGTGTGTACGGCTGGCTGTTCACTCAGGTCGGCAGGAAGTGTGCGTGGCTTATTTTTAAAGCAACATGCCTTGTTAACTGGGAAAAAGGCTGATTGCTCTGTCCAGCTTTATTAAAATTTTCCACCTTTTTTGGTGTTGTGGTACCACATGGGGGTAGAGAGTGGTATGTCACAGTCGGTGCCCATATTCGTTCAGGAATTGTCTTCCAATTTTATACTTCCTTGTTGCACACGACCTTGATCTTTTGGGCTCACTGCACTGGCACTCGTCGACAACTTTACAATACACACACCCGCACACACACACACGCATACACACACAAACATACATACATACATATATACATAAATACATTTATATATATATATATGTAAGTCATTTGTGCTATATTTAAGCATACATGAACTCAATGGTAAATTAACTGGCTAGTATATCGAACATCATGTATATACGTAATCCAGGGACAAACATGACAATGAAGCCCATTCTATCTGTCCTCCACTGCTCCTGTTGGGATACCAAGATTTTGGGATACTTACTTCTTCTGTTGTAAACTCAACTGACCAACAAGTCAGAAGAACCAAAGACTTTAACTTTGGCGCAAGAGCTAAAATTTGAGATTTAAATTGTTAGGCTTATATGTTGTTGAAAAAACTAAAGTCTGTAGTTAATGCCAAATACTTTAAAGGTTAAGAGGACCGGTATACAACCACTAGTTGCCTTGACTGTGCGACTGCCTGTCTCAAGTCGGGAGTTGAAATTTACAAATATGGTAATATTTTTGTGAAAGATTTGGCCACAATGTAGCAGCCTTTGATCCTTTTAATTGTGTCTTATGATGGTCATAGTGTGTACGGCTGGCTGTTTATTCAGGTCGGCAGGAAGGGTGCGTGGCTTATGTTTAAAGCAGCATGCCTTGTTAACTGGGAAAAAGGCTTATTGCTCTGTCCAGCTTTATTAAAATTTTCCACCTTTTTTGGTGTTGTGGTACCACATGGGGGTAGAGAGTGGTATGTCACAGTCGGTGCCCATATTCGTTCAGGAATTGTCTTCCAATTTTATACTTCCTTGTTGCACACGACCTTGATCTTTTGGGCTCACTGCACTGGCACTCGTCGACAACTTTACAATACACACACCCGCACACACACACACGCATACACACACAAACATACATACATACATATATACATAAATACATTTATATATATATATATGTAAGTCATTTGTGCTATATTTAAGCATACATGAACTCAATGGTAAATTAACTGGCTAGTATATCGAACATCATGTATATACGTAATCCAGGGACAAACATGACAATGAAGCCCATTCTATCTGTCCTCCACTGCTCCTGTTGGGATACCAAGATTTTGGGATACTTACTTCTTCTGTTGTAAACTCAACTGACCAACAAGTCAGAAGAACCAAAGACTTTAACTTTGGCGCAAGAGCTAAAATTTGAGATTTAAATTGTTAGGCTTATATGTTGTTGAAAAAACTAAAGTCTGTAGTTAATGCCAAATACTTTAAAGGTTAAGAGGACCGGTATACAACCACTAGTTGCCTTGACTGTGCGACTGCCTGTCTCAAGTCGGGAGTTGAAATTTACAAATATGGTAATATTTTTGTGAAAGATTTGGCCACAATGTAGCAGCCTTTGATCCTTTTAATTGTGTCTTATGATGGTCATAGTGTGTACGGCTGGCTGTTTATTCAGGTCGGCAGGAAGGGTGCGTGGCTTATGTTTAAAGCAGCATGCCTTGTTAACTGGGAAAAAGGCTTATTGCTCTGTCCAGCTTTATTAAAATTTTCCACCTTTTTTGGTGTTGTGGTACCACATGGGGGTAGAGAGTGGTATGTCACAGTCGGTGCCCATATTCGTTCAGGAATTGTCTTCCAATTTTATACTTCCTTGTTGCACACGACCTTGATCTTTTGGGCTCACTGCACTGGCACTCGTCGACAACTTTACAATACACACACTCGCACACACACACACATACATATATATTTATATATATATATATATATATATATATATATATATATATATATATATATATATACATATATATATATATGTATATATGTATGTATGTATATATATATATATATATATATATATATATATATGTAAGTCATTTGTGCTATATTTAAGCATACATATCGAAAATCATGAATATACGTAATCCACGGGATAAACATGACAATGAAGCCCATTCTGTGTGTCCTCCACTGCTCCTATTGTGATACCAAGATTTTGCTAAAATTAATCACCTATTTAAGAAGCCATTTAAATGTAAATAAATTAAAATTTTGTTTCAACTTAATTTGCAGCTTGTTCTACAGTATTCACCCATTATGTTGTTTAATTACAATTTCGAACAATATATATCGAGATTATCCTAATGTCTATGATTGGAATGGGGTTCTTGACTACCAGAATTTAATGGTTACTGTATTGGTAGAAATTGCCATTTGTTTCTTTATGTTTATGCAAAATAAAGAGTGACATATCCATAAATACTGTCATATAATTTGGGCTTTAATGTGTTAGATATCTGTCTGTGCTCTAGGATGGTACTTAAAGACTATCTTAGTTGTCTTGTCATGAATGACTTGCTATTTGTTTTAATATTCATCATGTATAATCTGATTGTGATTACAATTGCAGCTAGTGAATATCTAAGTATCATTTTTTTTCACCTGTATAAAAAAGTGTGAAATATCTTGAATTAGTCAGGACGAAACTCAGTGAAGTGTTTTGATTGAGGATTGGTCCTCTGGTGTGTCAGTCTTTCAGTGTTGGTGTTCTTGTAAACTCTTTGGGTATCTGGCTATTGTACCATTCTGCCTTTCATGAACTGGTTCGTCTCTAAACAGTTGTATTTAATCGGATTTAGCATGCCATTTAAATTTTTGACGCTTTTGATATAGCATCATTAGTTTAATATGGATGAAACATATTTTTCGGTTTGCCTCCTTCTCTGATGTCTACGACTTGGATTAAAATTTGTACAGGCACATGTCATAATGTGGTTATTATTACAGTCAAAATGCAGTTGTATTTGTAATTTATCTTTACCAACATTTAAAGTGCTTACAAAACGGAATATCGATCAAAAGGGAATAAACAACACTTTACATATCTGTGTAGTGGACATTTTGTGCCTTCATATTGGACAATAAAATGCCATCTGATCATGTTTGTAGTCATCTTCACACCAGAATGAAAAAAAACACAAAAGTTTACACTGAGTGCTTACAAAACACGGAGTGCGACAGTATATATGCTAAGGTAATCTTACACGGGCTGGTAATTGTTGCTAGCACAAAGGACCAACGATGAGAGTAACTTGCATGTAATGATTAAATGTTGCTAACATAAAAAAACAAGTTGGCCGTCAAAGTCATGCACTCAAGTGATCTTCCATCCCCTGACTCATCATCGTTTTAAACGATGTCAGACCATTTGGCCAATAGCTTAATACTTGATAGAGAAATGTATGAACGTTTGTGTTCCACAGATCACTTCCTGATATAAAAACCGATTTTAAACCAACTTGAACACTTGCTTTCCCAGTTCAAACCTAAGCATTTTTCTGCATGTAAATTGTAAGATTTACCCTAATGTTTCAACATTTGCCGCATATCTTGAGGTAACAGACCATTTTGGGTTTACAAACTTCTATGATTGTATTCCATCTCCACCTTGTATGAAGAAAGACTATGCTAGCCTTTGCCATCTAATCCAAATAAATGCTAGCATAGTTATAAGTACAAACGCAGGCATTGGTCTTGGAAGAGTCTCCACTTTGTTTATTTCACCCTTTCTTTGATTCGTTAACTTCAAAATATAGCAGTAGAGGTAAGCCTTGACAAGGCTGTACAATGCAGCTATTTCAAAACTAGGGTTAAGAATGTAGCTAAGCATACTGAACAAAATCAGGCAAAACCCTGCTTTTCACGGACGTCTGTAACATGATTTTAAAAATTTTAATCTATTGTAAGACCAAGTAGTATGGACCCGTTATTCAATAAAGTTGTAACATCTTCTTGAGGTCTTTCAAATATTGAGTTTTAGTTTTATTCAGCAGTCACAAAACAAGACACATGCAACATGCATTTAGTTTTGTAGTCAGTACTTGAGTTGCAATTACGGTACACACGTTGGTCTAGCACCTTTTACCACTCTATACCAAACGTGAGAAGAGTATACTTGCAGTAGTAGCCTGTTTGGTAGGGAGAAATGGGCAATGGGATATTGAGATTTAATTGGAACAATCATCACCTATAATATTTGCTGCGTTTTCGCCTATGGAAACGTATAGATTATGCTATGATTATAAAACATTTTGTTCCATTAGTTGCTACATCCTGATGCTGATTGTGTTAATCAATGTGAGCTTTGTGTCCTTTATTAGTGACAATGGTTGTATTACTTTCGAGACAAATGTGTTACTTGTACCATTTCCCTGGGTGAAGTTACTTTGAACATAGATTCTAATGGATTATTGCCTGTATAGTTTTTTAGTGCAATTGGTTCTTCTATCTTTGACACTTCCTAAAATAAATGGATAACAAGAGGACTGTGTAGCCTTGGCCAGGGGATCTTCCAGGTGCTGATTGATGCTGTCATAAATTACAGGAAAGCAACACCCCTGTGCTCATGCACCTTCCATATATCAGCTTAGTGCTGCCAGTATAAATCGTATATTCCCTATGAATATTACGGGGAATCATTCATATGTTGTTTAACGTTTACAAAAACTGAAGAACAAAAAATCTTAAGTCTCCATTTCTGACCGTGACTGTTTCGGATTTAAATACCATTGCAATTATAAGAACAAAATTTTGCGAAACGCGTGGCTCGTTGCTCTACAGGATGGGTAGTGGAGCGGTAATACATCGATTTGAATGTATTGAAGTTGCCCTGTGTCATTGACAATTGGGGCAAAAACACTATAACACAATCCCAACCTGCTTTAAGTGTGTAAACCATCTTTAATATAAGCAGTATAAAAGTAGCACCTCGTGCAGGTCTTCACTTATCTTCAACCTTAATTAAGATCACTTAGGTTGGTCAAGGTGACTAAAATATTACCCCTAACCAGTCTATCATATAGGTAGGTAGACAGACAGACAGACAGACAACAGGTAGGGAGGTAGGAAGACACAGGCAGACAGACACGGATCAATAGAGAGAAAGAAAGATGGATAGATAGATGGATAGATAGATAGATGGATAGATAGATAGATGGATAGATAGATAGATAGACAGACGGACGGACGGACAGATAGATAGATAGATAGATAGATAGATAGATAGATAGATAGATAGATAGATAGATAAGCTTTATTGTCGACGCTCCACACATACAAACACAAGCTGCAGTAG
Source organism: Hermodice carunculata (assembly GCA_964020975.1). NCBI lineage: Eukaryota > Metazoa > Annelida > Polychaeta > Eunicida > Amphinomidae > Hermodice > Hermodice carunculata. The sequence goes on from OZ026619.1 coordinate 57,173,010, forward strand.
CTAATACTGCTTACTAACTGAAATACAAATAAAAAAATACATTCAATAAAATCAATCATATGATAAATCAACAATATACATTACATAAGATCATTTTTTTGTAGGGTACTTTAAATAAGATCAGTTTCATTATAAAATATATTAAGAAGGCGGTAGTCATCACTCATTGGAAAAGAATGACTTTCAAAAACACTCCAGTATAATGTAAACATTCCTAACTGGTGACAACATGTAACACACATGATACTGCATATTAAGGTGAACACCCGTCTGACCCATTCAGGTCACGCTGTGTGCATAATGGTTGTATAAACATTAGAATTTATGGAAAGAACCCCCCAAATGGACATTCATGGTTATTTCTAGGAAATGGCTGGGAGACAAATGATGGTTTTTGTAATATTTTAATTTTTAGACTGCATACTGCAAAAGGATATAAGCAATTCTTTGTTCAGGAATTAGTTCTCTCTCAATCAGGTAACAAAACCATTGAAAGGTGTTGTCTCAGTTTCTTCAAAGGCCAGGCCCCTCAGTGCCTTTACTTTCCCATTGTAGAAGAACTAACTCCTAAACAAAGACTCGCAGAAAAGCGTTTGTATAGTTTGGTGTAGACATTTCACTATCAGTAACATTATATTGTGTTTTTGAACGCCATTTCTTTTCAACGAGATATCACTCCTGCCACCTGAAATGAGATCATAATGACATGACAGCAAATATATGCATGTTAACCAGAAGACATACATGGGAATTAGAACTATTTATTGGTTTCACCTGTATATTTGCCTGCAAAGCAGCTCTTGTTCTGATGTTTATGTACTTCACTGGAGGTAGATGGTCTGCTTCGCAGACAACATGTACATTGAATACATTTACAAATATGACGCATATTAATAGAAACTCTTAAGATCTTACGAGAATCCCATAGAAATACACTACACAATAAACCATGCAACAGGTGGCAGACACTAGTACAGTATCGGCAAAAAGCGGTTATTTAGGGTGTTTTTCACAAACTTCCCCGGTCGCTGGTTGCATTCTGCAGTTGGTCACTCATGACAGTGCATTTAACAAGAAAACCCTGGTGCATGGAAAATGGTCTTCTTGAGCAGGGGGTCGCTAATTGCAGGTACTACTCTATCACTAGCTCCATCCTTGCCACAAAGTTGTCTATGGACATCAACTCAGAGTAGGAAGTGTCGGTGTTAATCCTTTTAGACGTGTGCTTACGATTGCAATGCATGCTACTGTTGATAAACATCAGTCCCGTGTGACTGCCACGCTTCGTTGAGTCACACTACCAGAAGTGTGACCTGATTGGCCAGCGCATAGCTTAATAATAATTTATCATCTTGACTGACAGACTCATTTGCCGAAAGGCCCTGGCTACGTTATCATGTTGATCATGTTAATTAATACGATTGCGTAATTGAAACAATAATTAGCTGGTGAACGGTAGACCCCAACAGGCGCCCACATCAGTGAACGCAATAGTGAGTCATGAGGATGTTTTGGATGCAACACTTAATCACATCAGCGGAGTAATTAATCAGTTCTTTCAAGCATCCTTATTCTATTGTAGAGTGTACGTTTTGGGCTTTTTTTAGGATATAAAAGTCAAATGGTAATGGAAAAAGGACCCCTGAAGCTGAAGTAGGTGTATAAAGGTAACTGTTTATCATGTATGGTGAATATTCTATACAGATCAAGTGGATATTCTGGTTACAAATTCAATAAATAACTGTGTCTATCTCTAAAGATCAAACTGGGCAGCAAGACTAACATTAAGAAGACCAAAATAACAGTTTAGAGGATCTCCATCTTCTCAACCAAAGTATTCCTCCTTTGTTCTGAACATCTAACTTGCCTTTAGTTGGACATATCTGACCTAACAACTGAACCTATTTTAACGACGTTTTATCTGTTTAGTAGAAATATGCACGGGAACATCTGGCACTGTAATCGCTGGTTCCAAATAGAAAACGACTATCTTTTACAATGGGAGTAAACATCTCATACACAGAAGCCCTCAAAGATTGGTTCGGCAGCAGACTACGAGACTTTGAAAAAGAAAGCTCTTCTGTACCTTTAGATTGTACAGAAACATGAAACGTATGTTTATGATTCAGGAAGGAAGTGGTTCCATGATACCAGACATTATACTGCTGTTTGTATATTGCATTCATTGCCCAAATGATGAAACAGACATGGTGGGAGGGGCAGACTATGCCAGGGCTACATTTATCACTTTCTGTTGCTTTCTGGAGGATCCTATTACACTTGCTTGTGAAGATATGCCTGACTTGCATCCAAGCCATAAAATAGTTCTGAGATAAATGTATATTTGGCTAACAATAATCAGTACAAACTTTAGCTGCAACAGCAACCAGTGTTGCTCTAAATTGAAAATTTCATGGGAAGAGGAAACAGGTGCTGCCACCATGTAAAATAGTGAAGCTAACATTGTTTTTGGTTCCTTGTCCACGAAGCATGGATATACCTGAAAACAGCTGTTCATGACTCGTTATTTTGACACGTTCATCTGATTGATCAGAGGTACAACATCAGTTTTAAAACAATAAAGTATGTACCAATTTAGTCCATAGTAGCACCGGAATTCATCCAAGAATCATACCTAAGTGTGCATTTTGATGATTTTTGGAAACTTTGCACACAGACACTATATAACCTCTTTAATATCGTCAGATTTAAAGCCAAGGTAAAAGTGCCCCCTGTGTGTTGGTAGCCTCTCTTAAAAATTTACCCTCAAGTTGTGTTCATTTTTATTGTACTTATGTCTTTCATTTAAAAGAAAGGGTCCCCATATGCCATTTTGTCCTGAAGCTTAAAATTGAAATCCATTGCTTACTAAGACTTTAATTCAGCATTTTCCCTACAAATGTAGTATCAAAGATTACATTGACCTGTCAATGAAATCAGCTTCATTAAAAATTGCCCAACTTTTGAATCAGAATCATGTGAAACGTGACATATGCAGAAAACAACATCAGTAGTACATCGGACAAACCTGAAAACTCCAGTAGATATTTATACAGGGCTTACGTTGCATGCACATACACTGAAAAGCGAATTGATTGAGGATATTTTTCACAGGGCATTAGCATTTCATATGATAAATTGCTGCCTCTTTCATCTGGAATGGACGCCAGCGTTTGTCACAGTTTTCATAGAAACCATGTAGTTTGTCCTCTTCAAATGCGTAAAAATGTTTTTACAAGTGCTGCTGCCGACAAGATCGATCACAATCCCAGTTCCACTACATCCATGGATTTTTTATGGAGCATCCGGAACTGATGTCAAGGGTCCAGATCGTTGAGAGTCTCTCATTAGTGGTAATTCCTCTGCAAACTCAGTCAGCTATCTTCCACATTATTACCATGATGTGGCTAAACCAAGTCATCTTCTCTTTGAAAGAACCAGATGCATTAGACATGAAAAAAGATATCATTTCATACACTGTGTAAGCAGACCAGGATAAAACACACTTTGTAACCGCAATTACCCTCCTGCCTGTTTCATGGGAGTGCCCACCACAGTTGCACTGGTCAGAAATTCTATGGAGGTTGTAAAATATGCTTCACAATGTCAAACATCTGTCATAGTATATGATCAACCTCTTTTTGCTATTGCAAAGCAAATTTTATGGACGTGGCCAGGAACCTATGGACACAATCAGTTTGTAATCGGGTTAGGTGGCCTTCATATAGCAACGGGTGCCTGAAAAAAAAGCAGGTTAGCGAGGCTGTGGCTGATATTTATGTTTTGGTACTTCTTGAATCTCTGCTCTTTGCTATCATTGTTGGGTTGAAATTTATTTAAGAATTAAACTGCCTCTCTAGTGAAATTACGGGCGCATGGTTGCAGTTTGTGTGACAGGCATTTCTGATGACGCGCGGTAGCGCGTCATCAAAGAAATGCCTGTCACACAAACTGCAACCATGCGCCCGTAATTATACTAGAGAGGAAGTTTAATTCTTATATTTACATTTAACATCAATTTCTATTGACATAAGAGTAAGTATTATCATTGATAGTTGATTTAAAATCGTTTTTAGCTTGTTAATTTACAAAAAAATCGCCTTTTTGTTTACTAGTGGGAGGAGCCAAGTAGGCGGGGCTACTACATCAGCCATCAGTTGTCAAGGCAACTCCTGGAACACAAAACTAGGAAAAAAATAGTTCCGAATAGCACAACTTTATTTCAATAAAGCTTGCAAAACCGGTAAAAGAAAACATTTAGGCAAGTTTTGACGAGTAGATATGCAATTCTTGATCATCTGATACCGTCTTCCCATTATGCTTAGGCCTATGAATCAAACGCTTCGGCAGTACTTTCGGCGGAAGCTTAAATAATGACAAAGTGCGTTAAGAGGATATTATTACGCAGCACGTTGGTTGCACGAGATGCTCTAGTGTAACCATTGCCTCATGAACTACACTACCGTTCCTATTCTTTCAATGCTAACAAAAATAACAAATGTAAATATGGCTGTATGGCATGTTTTTCTGAACTGTTTGGTACTAACAAAACTGCCATTATTTGCGAATTCATGAATCAAAAGTCCTTACAATGTGCTCACCCTTGATTGGTGTGACTGTGTCCCCACTTTTCTGAATATTTTGAAATAACTAAAGTTTGTAGTTAATGAAGAGTATTTCACAGGTTGAGGTCTTGGTTTGAAACCATCAGTTGCCTTTGATGGGTGACTTACCTGTCTCAAATAAGGAGTGAAACTTGTTTCTTCACATTGGCATTGAAAGCTGGAAGTTAATATTTTGGATTTTTTTTTTTAATCTCTGCCTTTTACCGTATCAAACTTTACTCATTGTTGGGTTGAAATTTATAAATGTTTTTCTGAACTACCTGCTAGTCATTGCAAAAAAAAACAAAAAAAACCCCAAAAAACCCATGTTCTGTCTGGGGATCATTTCCATGGTTGACTGATGCCTTTAATCAGTATCCTGTTTCCAATGTTCTAATCCTACCGAAATAATGCAATTAATTAAGAGTTCGTCATTATGATGTATGGCAGGACAAGTTCCTTATTAAACAATGAGAAAGCAAGAAAAATATCATTGCAAAAGGCTCTTCATCAAGGGAATCCTACCTTCTCGTCCTGGTCTTCAACAGCTTGTCAGAAGAGCAGTATACTATGGTCAGTTTATTTGGGGCAAGACATTGACACCACACCCAATGTGTCTATTCCCAACAGATTGGGGTTGGATCAAGGTGAATGATTTGTACGAGCTATATTGGATAATACTCACTTAAACATCGAAGGTATTTTAGGAACTTATATCTTGTTGTGCATGGCAGAGTGTCAGTATTACTGCAACTGCAAAAGAAATTCATTTCGGTGCACTGATCATTGTTCATATGAGGGGCTACACTCTAGGTAATGAATTTTATATTCTAAGGAACAGTTACCTTCTAAGTGAGTCAAAGCCATCCCTACTCGCAATTACAACAACGGATCATCTAAAGCATTTGTATTATATATGAATGGCCCCAATAACATTTCCTGCTTCATGACATGAGCATGAAGTGGTACGATAGTCTGGTTCCATTTTTGTCATTGCTCTTATGCCTTTTTTGCTACAGAATGTTCACCTTATTAGGAAAACAAATGCTGTGAAAGTGCAATAATAAAATTTTACATTCAGTTGTAATTTCAAAGTTACATAATAAACACATTCAGGGTAAAATGCCCAGATGATTAACAAGTGCTAAAAATTTGGTGTGTGCCTTTTTTGAGTCAGGCTACCAGCCACTAGGGGGTACTTTCAGCTTGGCCCTATATCTGAAAATCATGGCAATACTCTGTAGGAATTGCATGAACAATTTCAAAGAATCGGCATTAAAATGCGTATATTTTGCACCCAGACAAAAAAAAGCTGTTATCAAGAGATGGTAACTGTAAGTTACACAAGTACACTCTTCTATATGGTGCTGGCGCCTGCTTATTCTATTACATGGCAATTTAATCAAAAGAATGAATATATTTTTCTTTAAATCCTGCAGTTGTCTACATGTACAACAAATAAATATCAGGGTAGAAATTACCTGCAGTGTGTCTTGCACTCGACAGGGGACATACTCCATTATTAATAAACACATTGACCACTGTTAGATAGCACTTTTCACCATGTGCGCGATAGGAGCATGAGCCATGAAACCCAAGACACAAACGTATGTGCTAAGGGTCAGTGATGGTTCATAGAGATGAGCCTAATGATATTAACAGTACACATTATTACACAAGGAGGCTCTGTAAAGCTGTTTGTAGCCTTCTGAAAAACAATAAAAATATTAGTGATAACGATTATTTTATAATGAAATAGTAGCATTAATAATTATTATTATCGTCATTATAGTAATAACTACTATATTTGTACCACCTCAACACTGATGGAGTAAGTACTTGTTAATGCATATACAAACCTTGAATGAATAACAAGAAACCATGTTAAGACCAAACTAACCACAATATACCGGAAATTTACAATATAAACATGCTGTGACTTTAATATAATCAATGAATATTCCATCTGCTTGAGCAGTTCATAGAACGTCTACCGACTGGCACTGGCTAGTTTGTATTACAGCTTGTCAGCTTAACCCTTGCAGGACAGCTTAAAGATTGTTGGTTGCAGTAGAATCTGCATTGAGTAAGTATGCCTATCAATGGAATTTGGTGCTGCAGCAGCTATACAATCTGCGGTCCACATGTGTGCCAATCGATGAAGTTTGTAATGCAGCTGCTATACTGTCGGCACTGTACATGTTTGCCTGTCAACACAATTTGTGCATGCAGCTGCTGTAATAATGGCCTATATGTATGTGCTACAGTCCTGCAAAAACAGAAAGCCACAAAATAAAAACTTTCCCATGGATGCATTTCAGACTCAGCATGCTTACTGCCTCTGTCTTCTCAACCTTGAATAACAATCTTGACCCCTTACTTCAAGCCCCGATACCGTCCTGTCGCTGCATTTATCAAGCTTCCAACCCCTCTTTTTAACTCCTCCTCATGCTTTCTTTCCACAACATTATCAACGTATGCCTTCCATGAAGTGTGACCCTCATGCGGCCCCTTCAAGTCGTGCCTCTCTGCTAATGTGCCTATGTCTAGCCCCACTTCGTCGATTCTTTAACCACCTTAAGATACATCTTACTGCAGCACATATCTCCTCTCGTCTGTTGCCAGTAGTCCCAAGAGCTCAGCTTTGCTTTTGGTAATCTATCCTAGCCATTCAACCAGCCATATTTCCCTAATACTGCTTCTGCTGCCACATATGGTGGGGCATTCAGTGTCCAGTTGCACAACTCTCTGTGCCTTTCCCAACCATTCTAGATCTTTTCCACTCATTGATATTACATCCAGCCCTTATAGCATGCCTGGGACTACTAACATCTGTTAGTGCACCATCCCTGTGAATGCTCTGTTGAGACTATTTGCTGCTGTCAGTTTAATCATACCTCTTGTTCTATTGACATTCTGCCTGATTTTATCAACAATGTATCAAAGCTCTCTTGTGCTGTAGTTTTAACGCTTGCATCCAGGTAATCAAAATCATCTATATATCCAATCTTTACGACCTTCTCGTGCGCATCTGGAGCCCTAAACTTTCCAACCATCCATTTTTCTCCCTGCATCTAATTCTGACCCAGAATCATGACCTTACTCTTTTTCTCACTATACTTCAGCCTCCATTTCTCCCCCAAGTCCCGTGCTATTTTGAGTAAATTTTGTAATTCCTCCTTCTTGATAGCCATAAGAACAATATCATCTGTGAAAAACAAGTCTGGTATCCTCTCATATTCTATTATAACACTCTACTACTCTAGCTACTGTTTACCCAACTCATCTACATACCAAGGATACAGTATAGGGGAAAAAAATCACAGCTTTGCTTTAACCCAATACACAGCAGCTCTGTTCCTTTAAATTTGATCTCAATCCCTAGACTGACTGCACAATCTACATCTGCATTCAGAGCTTACAACACTTCCACAAACCTGCCATCCCCCCAAGCCCAACCCTCCCATTTTTTGTCGATAGTACATTTCTCCACACCCTTTCATGGGCTTTTTGAATATCCATGAAAGCCATATACATCTTTCTCCTGCATTTGTTTTTTTGCAAATTCTAATATTTTAAACAATGTAAAAACATAATCAAGAATTCTTCTGCGTAGCCAGACACCATTCTGCATCTGTATGTATATATTTTTTCTTTAAATTACCCTCACCAGTGTTTTGGTGCAAAACGTTTCCCAATGTTTGATGATATTGCTATTCCTCTACACTAATCAAGCTGCTCGACTGACTCCTTCTTTGGAATGTTGGGAAACCTCAGTTCTCTCCACTCCTTTGGTGATTCCCTTTTCTCGAACACAGCTGACAAATACTTTCAAATAATTGCTCTGGTCCATTCTTAATAAAGTCATTCAACAGACCATCTGGTGCAGCGGATTTTCCAACTTTCATACAATCTACTGCTAAGTCAACCTACACTTTCCTTACACCCTTGCACATTTCTTGGTCCCATCTACCCTACCCAACTTCAGACCTGAAAATTGGCAGTTCTCCTGCAATCCACTCTCAATCATTCACCTATTCCCAGTGCTCATCGAGTGATTCCCTTATTTCTTTTTCTCCTTCAATTACTCTCCTCCTATGAGGCACTCTATTAATCAGAACTTTCTTCCTCCTGGTGACCCTTTTCCAAAACACTACTGATGAATCTGCCCAACTTGCCACTACCCTTCTTGTCATTTCCTCATTATACTTTGCCCTCTCCTTGCTTTCATGTCGTTCCCTTTCCTCCATGCCTTGATGTACTCCTCTGGAGCGAATGCTTTCATTTGCTGCTCTTCTCTTTCCAGCTAGCCTCCATTCTCTACTCTTTACCCACCTTTACAACCCAGAATCAATGCTATTCTCTTTTTTGTCACATGGAACGCTCTTTCTACCCACTGTTTCTTTAGCACCATCAAAATGTTTCTCATCGAATCATCAGAAGTGCCTTGAATCAAGTGACTCTGTATCAACCCAAGTCATTCCACTCATCCGAAACTTGTTAAAAGTCTCTCTTTCTGTGCCTTCCAATCTATATATCCTTGTTTATGTACCACACACACTGTGATTCCCTCCCTTTTTCTAGCCTGTTGCTTTCATCAGAGACCTACTGCCGTCATCATGAATGTTCCCCAGAGACCTACTGCCGTCATCACGAATGTTCCCATTTGTCAGCATTCTTAACAAAGAGTCACGTACTGGAGCATAGTTTATGATTGATTTCCTATCCCTACACTCCATGCCCATGCCTCTCTACATTCACCATCTCCACCCAAAATGTGCAGCAACATTTGGCTAGAATGGTTCATCAGCTTCCTTCCTTTCCAGTTTGTTTTTGTGTCCTCATCTTCTGTCCCTTCCATCCCATCTCCTATGTGACCATTGAAATCACCTACAAGTAGCACCTGATACCCTCATTCCTGAACCCATTCGTAGCAACCTGTAGTTTCTCAAACTTCTGATCATTTCATTCTTCTGGAAAACTCTCTCTCCCTGCAAAAACCACTCCAATGGTTATCACACTCTAAATTGACTCTACTTCAAGCCATTTTGTCTCATTAAAAGCCTCACCCCCAATCCCCCCCCCCCATGTTGCTTTTCTGACATTGTGCATCATTCCTTTTCAGAAAACCAACCAACATAGTTTGGACCAGATGTTTTGTGCTAAACAGAGCTAGTTATGTGATTCAATCCACATCAGAGGGAGAGTAAGGAGCCCGGTCCACCCAGCTGATAATGCAAGACATAAAACAACATACAATTTTGGAAAAATATTTTGATTTTAAAAATTTTAATCAAAAAGCAGTCGAAGTGGATAAATTGTTGAATTTGTGTTCCAAATGGAAATGCAGAGTTGATCCATATCTCTGTGTACTTACATATATATATGGACTAAGATCTCCCTTCATTTGAATTCAGCATAAAGAGAATAAAATCTTAAATACATCCTCTATATCCTGAACATAGCGCTATGATGACTAATTGTACCACTGTAATGAACACTGTTTGATAATCAACTCGATCTAGACTCAAGCTAAACATGTTGCCACAGATTATAAAAATGACTCCTATGAACTATTCCATACGCACATACATGTAAGCGGTCTAGGATCTTCCTTCATTTCTTTGAAACAAGGAACAGGAGACGGAAATCTTAAACAGACATTTATATTGCAATGCCTTCCATAGTGCTGCAATGACTTATTGTATCATTGTGATTATCAACTCCACAAAGACTCAGCCTAAAACATTTTCATGGCACATAAAAATCCCTTCATATTAACTATTCCAAACAAACTTGTCTTATGCATATAACATATGTACTTGGCAACAAAAGCTACTCTCCACCCTTTCCAGATTCAATATTTGTGCGTTTTAGATACAGCACTAAAATTATTTTCGACACACATTCCATAATATCGTAGGTATGAAGATCCAAAATATCGGATTTCACGCTTGGTACACTTAGCTTTTATATGGGACAATATCAAAATTTTTACTCTGCAAAAACTTCAATTAGCATTATTGCATGGCTTTTCAGTTAAAAAGAGACAAATAACGATTATTTTGATTGCATTTATCACTTGAGTTTCAGACCAGCCTTCAGAGTAATGGAGAGAGATCTGGTATTCGTCTGTACTCGGTATATTGGTCTGTCATATCCGACTAAAAGGTACAGGCTGTCTGGTTCATCCTAGTTTTTTCTTTCTTGTGCTTTTGACTTTTCTTCACCATGCATCTGTAGTATAGGTCTGCCTTATTTGATGTCGATATATGCAAGAAAGCTGGTCCCTACTATCTATACCTATTCTTGTTCCAGGACTCAAGTCATAATTCAGACAACGCTGTCCTGTTGAACAGGATTATTTTCGGCATCCGTAAAATCAGATCATGTTCCTCAACCAATATTTGTTGCGTGAAGTTTTCTTCTAATATCGTTGTTCGATGAAAGACACAGAGTTCATTTGCAATGCTGTGACGCTTTCCCTGGCGTCAATGCAACCTGCAGAACTCATTTTCTTTCTATCCTTGAAAGCCGAGATGTGGTATTGCGACAGCATTAAGTAGTTGAAAAAATTAAGGCAACCTCAAATGTATACTCTGAAATGACATTGTTTCTGGACACCTGACGCACATTCCTATCAGTGACTGGAAATGAAAGAGCAACAGGTACTTTGTGTAACGAAATACAGAGATGTCTGTACTCTGCTGCACAACACAATGAACTCAGTAATTCGACCCTGACTCACATCTGGTAAAAATGCAGTCAAGCTGCATGCCAATGCTTTTGAAAATTAGATGTCCTGTAGGGAAGATGTTATGTCACACTCATCAACAAAACTTGGGTGAGGTATCTGAAAGGTGTACAGTTACTTTCATTGCCTAGTTTAATTTGCATTCTGAAGAGTTCGTTCTTAGTACATATGTCACGTATGTGAGGATATGACCGCAAAACATCTAAACGATTGCAAATGTGCAGACTGGTATGGGTACCTGTGGGGTGCTAGAGTTTCATATTCAAGTATACAATACAGTGTTAACCAAGTCACTGAATCTCTACTTTTCGAATCTACTTTTTAAAAAACCAACCTGTTGTACAATAATCATTGTGTACGCCTCATAAAAGGACTTTATTTCGTGTTTACTGTGTTAAGGTATTGTTTTCGTTGTTCTTACCTTCCAGTTGCATTCATTAAAATATTTTATCTCATTCTATTTGGAAAAAAACTTTGACCTTTCGTGGGTTCTCGGGTTTTAGTAAAAGGATGGTGCTGCCGGCTTGTTTAAAAATCCTTCTGTGCACACAGAATAATTAAACGACTGTTCTTCCCTTTATGGGATAGGTGAAGTAAATAATATACTTATTGATACAGAGGCTGTATCTGTGGCAGTTGGCCGTGACAAAGTTGCAAAGAGCACAGCGCACTTTAGAAATGTAGCGTACTCAATCGATTTATATCAACTGCGTACACCTGCTGTTTGTAATGCAGCGATATTTGATCATTTGCGGCTGATCGATCAGTCTTGTTCCACTGCGCAAGCACTTGCAGAGACGGATTCTGAAGATTTGGTTGCATTTCATCAATCAAACAAGCCCAACCCAACAACGCACACCAAATGGTAAAGCCTGTTAGGAACGAGAATAACCCAAAAATCGTGTAGGATTAGGTTGTAATTATTGTTAATTCGATCATGCACATTTGTCGCTGGGCAATGCCCTGAAGTTGCTATAATATTCTCTATAATTAATATTAAACGCGTAGCCATATTTCATTTGGTAGTATATCAACCCAGTACAACATTTTTGTCTATCCAAAAAGCTGATACATGATATAAACCTATCCAACCATCCGGGTCATGTTGGGTCAAAGCTGTTGGCCACATAGGACGATGTGTGAATATCGTGTTATCTGCTTTGCCTAGAGGACATCACCCGCACAGATTACATTTGAATGTACCAACACTACATTATGGAGTTAAAGCCGCTTTAAACGAAGGTATTATTGTAATCACAGGCCAACACTGGTCTTTTTCTGTCATACATACATGTTGCATGTAATTGGAAGATTTTCGTGGATAAATGTTTACGGATGTACAATTATGTTCCAGCTGACCAACGAATAGGAGGATCGAATGGTTGTTATTGTTTTATGCATGCATTTAATTATTAACGTTGTAAAATTGTTTGTCAGCCAAACACGCCATTGCATTTCAAGTCAGTGTGCTGCAATGAGAAAGGCTGCATTGATTTTGAAAGCAAGAAAAGCACGATTGTGTATCTTTAGTTTAACGGCCCAGAAACCATAAAATTTAGTCACTTCCAGAATAAAGTTAACTGAAGCCACCCACCACTATATTGCGGTAGCAGTAAGACATTGTCATATGCATTTATTTATTGTTATAATGTGGTATTTTAAAAAATCGAAAAAGTCTACTTTTAGAGGTAGAAATGTACTTTTAGAGCATTGAAAGCCCAAAATGAAAAATGTTATGTGTGCTTAACTACTCACTTACTGGCTTTCATTTTTGTTACAACATATGTAAGTGGAGGTATAATCGCGATTTATTTATGGAAGTGGGGTATTATAGTAAATTTAATTGGGGGGGGGCATTATCGTGATTTGTATTATCCTTCCATCTAAAGCCATGCTATATCTGCAACAGCTGCTTGACTGCACATTGCCTTTGAGGTAATGCATAGGCGCATGCGCAGCAGGAGGGAACGCGCCCTTCAAATTTGCGCCTAGACTTGCACAAGTCCCTGGTGCATGTCTCTATTTTCCCATGCCGTGGTCCCACCCAGAAGAGCGATACATTTTCCCCTGCACAAAGTTAACTGTATAACATTATGCTGACTACACAGTATAGTGTGATTAAGTAGGCCCTACGGTTTTTTTTTTAACTGGTAGACACTGCCGCCGTACCGGCTTCAACAGTAGCAGCTATTGAGTCCTAGTCAGTTCTAATCTATTATTATTGTGATAAGGCTGAGTGGCAAGTGGTCTTTGATGAATGCGTGGCTATTTTAGTCACTGACCACTCAAGCAAGACAAAGCTGACCGTCTCCCTACGGCTGCCGACACTGAACGCCCTTCATCTGACGCGGTGCACTGCAATTCATTCTTCATCACACAACTCAATTAACAGCTTCGCAAGAATGGTGCGTTATGACCACTCGCTTGTCTGTGTATTAAAAAACACAGTGTACAGTGCCCAGACGTAATCATCTGGCGTCATTGTTATCTGGTTATAGACACGCTCCAAGCCAATTAGCCAGGTTTAGGGGCCTACCTGTATCATAACAGTATAAGGCTACAACGTGTGTGACGGTTTTCACTTAAAGCTTTATTTTGTAATGCATTTAATTTTAAATAAAATGAAACTGAGCTGAAAACCACGGTAAAATACCATGTGGATGATGAAAACATAGACGCTACTTCGCCATCAGTCACTTCAACAAGGGGGAGTGTTTGCAAGAGGGTGGTATGAGCGAAGGTGGAAAACAAAAGTATATAAACTAATATATAAACGACTAGAACTGTAAGAAGTGAGTGCAGCTTTACTCTTTATGTCATGGTATGATATGTGGTCTTGTGCAACTTGATTCTATTGTGTGCCACCTGACGGCCAGTCAAAATGTGGCAACTGTTTTGTGTTTGGAACTCAGAAGTTCAGTCCACAGCACCCATAACCATGCAGTGTTCAATGATCCGGATTTTTGTCAAAATGGAAAGATTCCTATTAAAAAGAATTACTGATTTGAAGAATGCTGGCGCATAGATTTTTTTTCCCTTTTTTTTGTGATTGGCAATTAGTGACGTCCTTTACCGAGAGAGCCACAGTAGTTCCCGTGTTATCACTCCATATGTTACAATCCTCGACAAGCTGAATTGGAAGTCATCACCATATTGGTGTAGTCTACCATCCACGAAAGCATAAGAGCTCACTTGCGCTCGCTTATATAGAGTAGGCATAAACTAAGATGCGAGAGTCAGCATTACAAGCTTATGTGTTACAGTACGAGTTCTTCTTCAAGTTCCAACCTCTGCTCACCATGTGGCACTTTAATCAATCTGGCCCTCGAAGTCATTTTCCACAACCTGTGCCGCGCTGTTCGGGCATCTGACTACAAGATGATTTTTGCTACAATGTCCAGCATTACTGTGATTTCAACTGGATATATATTCTAAACGAACAAAATTTGAAACTGAGTTAAATGTTGCCTGAAAAAATGTTCGAAACTGTATTCAGTGCTAATTTATTTCATCGTTATTACCCGGCAGGCCGTACTCTTTTGAAGCGCTGATTTCAAATTCCCGCCCTCCATCGAATGAGGACTTTTTGTCAACATACGGGTAAAAGGCTCCGAAACATGTTGAGTAGTTACCGGCTGAAGACCCTTTAATTTATTTGGGCTGATACAGCCTATGTCAAAATTTTACAGAGGAACGTGTGCAATATAGACAATAGTAATTCCATATGTATACAGGTTAGACAGGGACAGGTTAGCTTATGGAGAGTAAAGAGTTCGAACTGCGGAATAGGATATTGACTACTAGGAAGTGGTTCTGGGCAAAAAGACACAAATACAATACCATAGGAAAGGTGTATCTGTGAAATACAACTCTTCTTTTCAACACACCCAGGCCGAACCATCGGATCTCTCTCTCTCTCTCTCTCTCTCGATCTCTCTCTCTCTCTCTCTCTCTCTCTCTCTCTCTCTCTCTCTATATATATATATATATATATATATATATATATATATATATATATATACATGTCTTGGGTGGTTTATGGGCGTTTACACACTGCCCACAAAAAAATATACAGTGGAATATGTCCTACAGCCGGTTTGTGGGTCATGCCAATTGTCTGTGGGTCAATTATAATCCTCAAACTGGACCGTGGGCAGCATGTACCAAGTATAAATTACCACAATTTCTTGGCATTTATAGCTTCCCATCATATATGGGCAGATTTGCTAATTTGTACGTTTCTGAAACCCCCTAGGTAGAGCATTGAATTTAAGGATAACATGGTTTATAGACATTTTTCAACTCCCGATAAACCGAACAACTGCCAACAAGACGGTCTGAGGATTACAATTCTGTCCTTAAACCAGCCAAGACATAACTTAAAAGTATAATACGTAGAAACTCCAAACTTGGCACAATTATACTTCTATAGATAAAGTCTGGCCTTTTTATAATGAGAGGTCATGCTTTTCAAAATTATGCAAATGAGGGCTAATTAAAGTTTTAAATTTTGAATATGCTATACAGTGCATTCCACCTAACTTGAGCTCTGGGGGCCGTCTCATTAGTTGTGACCACAGTGCTGGTGGGCCAAGAAGCCTATCACTGACCTCTTTGCCCTGCCACTCAATCCGGCTGCTATAATTAGTGGTGTTTGTAAACAGGTCCACATGGGTGCTGTTGTAGACATTTATATGGGTTTTATTTTCACTTTAGTAGGATCAAATAATTGGATTTTTTTACAAAATAATCCGGCTAAAGGGACACCATTTTACTGTGGAGCTGGCCCTGCTTTGTGTCTGCCACCCCACCAAACACACATGACCAGTGACAGTGAATGATTGGTACCAAATGGCTAGCTTATTCCAAAGTTCTGGCAAGTGTAACCACATGAAAATAAACCCTACCCTTTCCTCCTTCAGTTTATGTGTATTTTATTAGCCCCAATAAATTTCACTCATAATCCACAGCCTTTATCAATATCGTAAGACCTGTGGGACATTTTTACAGGGATGTCACATCTCAATTAAACTGCAAACAAGCCATAATCCTGGTATATATTTTACAAGATGTGACATCAAAATGACCCTTTGAAAATGGGGCATCCCTTGACTCATTCAGGACAGAAGTCTTCATTTACTGTCAGTAAAATTTGTATCAAAGGGATATACTGAGTATTCTTATCTTTTAAATTAGGGGGTTCTGATTTAAAATTTCTGACAATCATAATAGAATATAATGTCTGCTCATGATTTGTGATATTCTGACCTTTTTTTATTTGTTTCACACATTGTATTAGCAATGCAAATTTGAAACAATTAGCAAAGAGCATATCCTTTGGGTTCATCACTGAATGAGTTAGTTTTGTCATATAAACATTGGCTGCATTGATTGAATAGCTATGTCTGTTTGGTTATTTAATTACAAGTTAATGTTTTCTTTCTGGACACCGGTCAGTTTAAAAAGCACCATTAGAAATTTTAAATCTTGAATAACTTCAAAGCTATAATAGATAGAGATGCCATTCCAACCTCTACTCCTGTTTTATGGAATAGTTGTATATTGCCATACCAATATGCTTTGAAGACACACACTGATTTGCTTTGCAGCAAATCATCTTTCCTAGTTGATTTCGGATTTATGTATACCACTGTAAAATCTTCTTAACTGTCACTCAACACAGTGTGGGAAAAGTCAACTTGGGGATACTACTTGGATTTGGTGTTCGACAAAAGAACGGAAAAAATAAACAAGGGCTACAGAATGTTAGGCTTTCAGCAACCCCTTTCCCACTCCCTCCCCCACAGTTGAGACAAGCACGGTTTGTCCTACTTTAATGTGAATTTCATTCTGCACCTTTCCACTCTGGTAACGACTTGAGACAACTTTTACGCTGGGAAGGAAAGCAGTTATACACTCAAAGAGTGACTGCACTGACTGTAATATCGACTGCTAGAGCTGAGTTGTGACCTGATGCAGAGAGGGCCACGCGATACAGGGTCTCCAATGGGAATTTAGTGATGCGTGTTTGTCAGTATTCAATACTTGTGAACGAGTGTTTATATTTTCGTTTCAAACTGTGAAAACTTAAAAGAAAAGTGTCATTGAGATTTTTTATTTGTAATTTCACGACTCCTTGAAGTGCATTTATTTCATTTCGTGAAATGCGTTAATGCCGGTGGGAAGCCGCTCGCCTCAGGTTTCCACAGTCACATATGTGACGTTAGCATTGGTGGGGCCGCAATATTTTAATAAAGCATAGGGCTACTGTGGAAGGTTTAAACACACGCTTCTTATATTGCGCGAAAAGTGTTAGGTGCCACCGCAGTTAATTACTGTAAGCCTTAGTTTGGGATCATGAATGTTATTTGTAGGCCTAACTTGGTAAATCGGAACTTAGCAACCCAACTAGCATATAACATTATCGTAACATTTTGAAAAGCTCTTATGAATGTTATATCATAATGTTTTGAAATTATGTTTTCTCAATATCATAATAACATTTTTGTAAAATATAAAATGTCTGTACAATATTTTTCAAACATTTCCAAATTAATATTCCAAACCAGCATCCTTAAAATGTTATTTTCATATTATAAATATGAACAGTACACATACCAGGAATAGGGTGTAAATGTTAGATGTTGATGTTCCAAGTAGATATTTTGTCAATATTTTAGTTATGTTATGAAGCAAACACTTTTATGTCGCATAAAATTATAAACGTTTTTATAATATTTTTCAGATGTTTCCAATATGACATTCTAAACCAATATCCTTAGAATGTTATTTAAATGTTATGAATATAAACGGCACATATCCAGGAATGTAGTATAAATGTTAGATAATAATGTTAAAGTAGGCGTTTTGACAGTATTTAAGTCATGTTATGGAACAAGCACTTTTATTTCACATAGGTTATAAACGTTTTTACAATATTTTTAGACATTTCCAAAATAACATTCCAAACCAATATCCTTAAAATATTATTTTAATATTATGAATATAAACGGCACATATGACAGGAATGTAGTATAAATGTTGGATAATGATGTTACACGTAGACATTTTGCATGTTTTGACAACATTTTTCTTATGTTATGTAAAAAACACTTTTATCTCACATAAAATTATAAACATAATAACAATATTTGTGATGCATTTTTAAAATAATGTTCCAAACCAATATCCCCAAAATTTTATTATGAAGTTATGAAGTTACGAATGTGAACGGCCCATATGGCAGAAATGTTGTATAAATATTAGATATTGCTGTTACAGACAGATATTTGGGTAATATTTTATTTATGTTATGCAACAAGCACATTCATACTATGCAAAATTATCAATGTTTTGGCAATATTTTTCAAATATTTCGGAATTAATATTCCAAACCAAGAACCTTAAATTTAAATTTCATTTCGATATTTCTACAATCTCTTATTGATGTTATACACGTAGTTCATATATATATATATATATATATATATATATATATATATATATATATATATATATATATATATATATATATACATATATATATATATACATATATATACATATACATATATATACATATATATATATATATATATATATATATATATATATATATATATATATATATGCGCAACAAGCACATTTATTTCATGCCAAATAATAAATGTGTTTACAATATTTTTTCAAACCTTCCCAAAATAAACTTCCAAACCAGTATCCTTGACGTGTTATTTCCAGATTGCCAACTGTGAAGGTTACTGAATGTAGATATGTAAGTTAGTATATATATATATATATATATATATATATATATTTAGATGACAACGTATCACGCAAATACCCCTTGGCCACCAAGGGGTATTTGCGTGATACGTTGTCATCTAAATTTATTTCTTCTGAGCTGTAAAATCGATGATGATTTAAGCGTTATTCCTGATTATAAGTATATGCGTGATTCCTAATCATCTATATTTGTTTCTCGCTAACTGTGAAATCGAAGACAATTAAAACGTGATTTGTAATTATAAGTATTTATTCACGTGGTTGTAATTTTAATGATTTGGTTTTAACCGTGAAAGTACATTTAATTTTCCGTGAATCGTGATCACACACACACCCTCCCCTAGGGGGTCCTCATTGATGTCACAAAGAGAAATCTGAGACAACATTTTGTTGGTGTTATAAATGCAGCAATTGACCAGTTTATCTCGCACAAAATAATAGATGTTTTTCAAATGTTTCACATGATTACTTAAGCAATATTTCATACAAATATCTTTAAACTGTTACAATGTTGTTGAAAAAATATTCCAGCTTGAAAACAAAATATTATACATGAATTTTTTTATTACCATTATAATATTATGCAGCAAGAACAAATTTTTCTCTATAAAGTATACGTGTAGCTATGAATAGGTCTCAAATCTACCAGAATCTTTTAGCTATGGAAGGCTTAATTTTTGGCTCGTCTTTTTCCGCTGTGGGCCAACATTTTGCAATTTAGATGATTTCCTTGAAAACTTTGCAAAGACAAACGTGAATCTTTAGAACCTATTTTTTTTAATATACCTAACGTATTTCTAGCAATGAAACCTTAATTTTTTGCTCGACCCTTCTCCGCTCACTTGATTTATGGGCCTAGAATTATAGGCCTACGCTTTCAATTCGTTGAGTTCCTTGAAACGTTTACAAAGTTAGAATAACGTAACTCTGCAGACCCGTTGTTTAATTTAGCTATTAACGTATTTCTGTATCATTACTGTCAAAGATATATAACTGGCCTCTAAATGAAGGGGTATAAAGTATGGAAATCTGCAAAGTCAGGTTTTTGTTGAATATTTTTACAACGTTTTTATAATGTCATTCAATAACAATAAGAAAACAATAGCCATGGCATAGCTTTGCTTGAGGAAAATGGCACGTACTTGAATCTTTCAAACAAAAATAAGCTGATCAGTCGAAAGAAAATTATATGAAATCCACTGAGTTAGGCCAGGATATTAAAATCGACTGCCAGATGCATGGTCAGGGAGTCTATGGAAAATAATAAAATTTACGAAGGTACAAGTTGAATACATGGACTAAGTCTACGGCGGCCATATTTGTGAGAGCCGTCTGCACGTAGCAGGGCGTAGCAGCCGACATATACGCTTCGCTTCGTTTAAAATCGGCCAGACTGGGAATTGTCGAATTCTCATATATAGGTAAGATAATTCATTTTGCCCATAGATGACTAACCTTACGTGTACCCTATGCAACTGAATGTTTGACAAGTACTAGAGTGACACTGAAAGGACATTTCACGGTGACCACTTCAATTTCACGTGTTATCGCTCAGGGCCATGAAATTATGTTTTCGCAACATTTACATAACATTGTGTCAATATTTTTTAACCAGCTCGACAAATTTTGGTGGGAAAAACAATAGGACAGCTTGTACCAAAATAATTGAATGAAACATTTTGCAAATTATTCGGTTTCGGGCTTGTAACCTCCTAGCTCACGAGGTTCTATGACCATGTAGCCAGTTTGAACAGTTTTGGGGGATTATTTGGAATTCGTCAAACTAGTGCTGGAAACGATTGATATACTTTTGTGGCCCACGTTATTTCCCGGAGCAATGGAATATTTTCACAACGTTTACACAACATTCTGTCGATATTTTATTGCTAGCTCTACAGATTTTAGCCGGGGAAACGGCATTCACAATTATTTTTTTGAAATTCTGTAAATGATTGTGACTTCTCTAAACCTTCTGGACTGGGTTTTTTTTTTGAGCCAGTTACTGGACTGTATGGTAAATGTTCATCAATATCATGTATGAATTAAACTTCCTTGCATTTCAAGTTCACAAAGTTAATGTAAGAAATCTGAGACTACCACCATGGTAGATGCAAATCCCTCTTAGGGAAATGTTGGATGTTTATCCATATTTGTCGCATGGAGACTAACTGTACTGGGGAACAAAAGTCAAGCATGGTGTCTTTACATGCAATATAAATCAATACTATGGGGCAAACTAAAACACAGATTTTAAAATATAAAAATGAAAATTTATTTGTTGTTATCGCTTAATTAACATTTTCCATGAAAGATTACCAAGAATATGCGGTGACCCATGTCCCTTTGTTTGAGCTATTGGTGAAAAAAAAATTGAAAGCATTTCTTCATTTCAGTTTGCATCCTTGATCAACCATAATCTTTAATAGTGAGTGGCCCCTCCTGTGATCACTGATTGTATTCTTCACCTCAAGAATGGGAACAGTTTCTGTATCTTTTACTGAGAGATAACAGCCCAAGTGATCTATAAAGTGATTGAGTTTTAATTTTTCAATGTTTGAAATGTTAAGATGTGCAAAAGTGTTAGACGAATTTTTGGTCGAAGATGACAATGCTCTGGCACACAGAGGGAGGATAGTCATGGAATTCCACAAACTCATAAGCAGTATGTTTGTAATGGTCAGCTACTTAGTAACCAAGACCTTGACATCATTGAACACGATAGGGATATGCAAGTACGAAGGACTGAATTTACAAAAATTGAGGAATCAACACTCGCTCTGCAGATTGCCTTGGTGGATATTCCTCAGTTGCCTTCATAGCAGACACCACAGGCCCCTTGTTGGTATGTCCTGTGCACCCTCAGTCTCTTGTGCCTACAGGGGTTGATATGGAGACAAATCCCCAATCAAAGATACCATAAAATGTATTTGCTCAATGAGGAGAAGAAAATGGTGAAGTACAGGATGGGCAGTCAGTACTAAAGACAGTAAATTGAAAGTGCTGATGATCAAGAGTGCAGATTGCAGTTATGAAGTTTTGTCAACTTTTTTGTCAAAAATATGCTAAATATAAGACATGATTCGCTGCATATTCATGAAGTGATTCTTGCAAAATCTTTTAAATCTGACAAATCACATGGAATTTTATTTTGACATGTTTAAACCAGTGTTTTATTTCATGGTATTGATTTTATATCACAAGTACGGGCATGTGATGGATGTCATGGTAGTATTTTTCAACCTTGGAACAATTTTTTAGGGGCCTAAAGTTGCAAATATGAAGTTACAAGGAGTCTTCAAAAAGAAAAGAATATTTTTGGCACATAAAATAATATCAATTATGAGAACCACTTAAGCGACCTTTTATTGTGGCAGATGGAAAATATGATTTTTTGGACAAATCTAGCGACCTGCATACTTGAAGACACTGACATGTGGAAGAAGTTTCCTACTTCGTTTGCTGCTGTATATCTGTATCTAAGTAATACTATTTTCACTACAAGGCATATATACATGCACATTGAATGCAATTTTTCCAATTAACAAGAATAAGATTATAATACAAAAATGACAGTTAAAAAAGACTACATAGAAAATTTGAACGGAAGAAAGCAAAATTAACAATATAACGGTTAAATTGTTAATGGCCACCAATTGGCTCTCTATTTCAAGAAGAATAAAATCTTTCACGCAAAGAATTGACCAGCTGAACAATGATTGTTCACACAAGTCCCTATTTTCTTGTCTTTCAGTTTGTCAAAAGATCTTCCATTCTTGTTTCTAGTGCATTTTTAATTTCAGAAAAAGAAGAAAACGATGCCCCAGACTCCAGAATCCGATGCACAGACGGAGAGCAGCTAAATTTAAACTCTTGGTGCAAGCTGTGATAGCTTTTTGGGATGTTGGTTGGACTTAGTCTATCACTTCCAGCACTCAACAACTTGAAGGCAGAGAAGACTTGAAGGTGGTTTCCATTTGCCCCATTTTTTTTGGATCCACTTGTGCAGAGATGTGGTTACAGTGTGTCCAACAGAAGTTGAAATGTTGATATTCCTGTGTATTTAGCTACTTTAATAAACTTTGATTCCATACTCAATTTGTTTGTGTGATATTTCAATAACATTTAAAAAATATACAGTGTATGTCATTGGAAATGTTACATTAACATTATTTGCAAAATATTTTTACAATATTTGTATGGTATTTTCACAACATTTCACACATATTTTTATGTCATACTTTCACAGTGTTAAAAGAATGTTGTAGCAACATAGCTAGAAAACATGTTAACTCTCTTATGGTAACATTTCCATTACATTGGTCTTTAACATTAGTGTGATGTTTTATCAACAGGTTTTGAAAATATTTTCCAGTCATGTTTTAACAACATTAACCTAATGTTATAACTATGTATAATTGAAATCATTTTTTAGAATGTTATTGTAACGTTTTCATTACATTTCCTCTTAATGTTATGGCGATATTTCCAACGCCACACACTTTCATCTAACTATGACATTATCCAAGAATATTTTTACAATATTCAGCTGAATGTTTTTAAAATGTTTACACAATGTGATCTTGCTAGTTGGGAAGAGGAAGTGTCGATTTCCTTTTCCTTAGTTAAAGTCATAATGAATACCCCAGCCCAGACACCCCCTGTAAATAATGGGGCCTTTCAAGAAATACACCAATTTTTACTATTCCTTATCAACCAATCTGAGCAAAAATACTGGCTATTAAAAGCACCACCACACACTGTAAATCGACAAAACTCTTCTTCTTTTTTTCTCCTCCTCCTCCTCCTCCTCCTCCTCCTCCTCCTCCTCCTCCTCCTCCTCCTCCTCCTCCTCCTCCTCCTCCTCCTCCTCCAGGCAGTACATATCACCTGGTCTTTAGGTCCCTCTAGCGGCCATTTACCAAATCAGTCTTGAGGGGCGAGGCCATACTTCCTTGAACAAATGAACGAAATTATCTGCTGTATAGCCTTTCTTTTTGTTAGACACTGTTCCACAAATTTAAGTATTGTTCCCAACATTTTTATATTGCCATTGAACTAGTGCTGTATCCTGTGGCAGAGACGGAGAGTGATTGTTGGAATGTCGCATGACAACACCAAAATCAGAGCATGCTTCGACAACATGGCGGTTTGGGGCCCGGGGGGGGGGGGGAGGACAAATGTGACTGGAAGTTTCGATCTGGAAGACCCTGAAAGCAACCTGGTGACTGCACGGTGTGCAGATATTAGTAAGGTGAGACGCAACATGCGCAACAAATAGTACAAACTTTGGGATGTTTATTTAGGTTACCGTCACACAAGTTTTTCTATTCTGCGGAAACCCACTTCCAGCCCCAGAAGCATGTTTTGTCAAGTCCACATTCCATCGAGGTGTTAACGATGCAAGTTGGTGAATCGTTATCATTTATTACACTCTGCCGACAACGTTTTCTGAAGCCCAGTTATGAATTGTTGACATGATTTCCATAAAAGCCAGAAAGTTTGAGACTTTGGTGCAAATAAAACTGCAGAAATTACCCGGGGTGCCTAAAAACGCAATTGCTGTGCCCATATGTACATGCGCGGTACGGGATGATGAAGAAAATCAACCTCTTTGGATAGCTACTGAGTACTCTTCTGATTGGATAATTTACTGTTCTGTTATATCCTATATTCACATGTGTTAGGAGCTTGCTGATGCTTGCTATCAATAACGATGTCCCTGGATCAGGCAGTAGGACCTGGTAGCTAGGTCCCTCTGGTGGCCATTTACTAAACCAGTCTAGGGGGGTAGGCCATAGTACCTTGAGCAGCTAAACGAACCCATCTATTACATAGCCTTTCTTTTAGTTATACACTCTTCTACAAGGGCAAATATTGTCCCCAAGATCTCAATATCTCCATTGAAATGGTGTCGAAACCTGTGGCAGAGACGTAGTGGGTATGGAGAGTGATTGTTGGAATCTTGCGTGACAACACCAAATCTGAGCATACATTGGCAACATGGCACTTGGGGGCCTCTGGCAAACATAGTGTGAGTTGCAATC
Source organism: Hermodice carunculata (assembly GCA_964020975.1). NCBI lineage: Eukaryota > Metazoa > Annelida > Polychaeta > Eunicida > Amphinomidae > Hermodice > Hermodice carunculata. The sequence continues at coordinate 57,198,197 of OZ026619.1, forward strand.
TGGAAGGCTTTCAGAAGCGACCTGGTCACTGGACTGCACACATGAATTAAGGTAACACTCAACATGTGCAACAAATACTACATACTATGCCATGTTTATTTAGCTTAACCTCACAGCTGTGAAGTTTTCTCTATTAGGTGGAAAGCCCCAGGAGCATGTTTGCCAGGCCCAGGATCCTCCAACGTGTCCACAAAATATGATTGGCTCAATTGTTATTATTTATCACACTTTATCAACGTTTTCTGAACAGACATTACCTGTTGATATAATTTCCATAAGGCCCAGTAACTTTGAGGTTTTGGTGTAAATAAAACTGTGGAAATTTCCCAGGATGCATTAAAAGGCAATGGCACCATCCATGTGCGCATGGGCAATAAGGGTGATAAAGAATATCAAGTCCATAGACTAGATATTGAGTAGTCTTCTAATTGTATAATTTACCTTTCCGTTATGTCCTATGTTCATATGTGCTAATGGTAAGAGCTTGCTGATGCTCGCTATAAATACGTATTTCTCCATGTGCACATGGGCAGTAAGGTTGATAAAGAATATCAAGTCTATAGACTAGATATTGAGTAGGCTTCTGATTGGATAATTTACCTTTCCGTTATGTCCTATGTTCACATATGCTAATGGTAAGAGCTTGCTGATGCTCGCTATAAATACGTATCACAGTACCACCTAGCCATTGTAAATGGTAAACAGTTACAAAGATCCAGTATTACAGACTTAGTAGAAATACTAGATCTTTGTCAAATGCATATTTCTGCTTTGGGTGTTAAAACTTAAGACTCATTGATGAGAAGAAAGATGCACAAGGAGAGTTGGGAAAAGATGGGAGTAGCAGCATTGAAAATACAAATGATGGCAATGAATTAAAAAAAAAAACTGTTCAGAGCATCCCAAAGGTAGCGTAAAACCTCCACGGTCGTGTCCAATGCATTCCAAAAACGCAAAGGACACAAATGTTACAGTGCTCCTAGTGTAAGGACTGGTATTAAAAAAATGTGAGGATTCAGAAGACATCACTTTCAGCGAACACTTACACGATGAATCACTTGTGTACTCGGTATCAGGTTGCCAATAATGAGACAATGGAACGTGACAGCAGCCATGCGGTTGAGGATGTAGTTAAGAGATCCCTGCTGCCGATTCTGTGAAAGTAACACCATTCCTGAAGCAGAGCCAGATTGTCGTAAGTCACCTATATAGATCTAAGTATATTATTGCCATGTGTCACAACTTGTGGACTCAGTAAACACCACAAGTGACAGCTATTTAAACATGCAAATGCCATCCTAGACACCTCCTTAAACAAAACGAGGAGAAAATGCAGTTTTTCAATGTCAAACGCAATACCAAAAAGAGGTATTTAATTAATTAAAAATGCAAGTGGCAAATTTAAAGGGGCCAAGAGCAAAGAATTATGTACACTTCAATAGACTCCCAGTCAGGCTTACGGGACACTGAAAGTGAAAAAAAGCTTAATCCAAAGGATATAATCCAGAGCCACATAACTGGTAAAGAAGAAACTGGAAATAAGAATAATGAAAGACTTGAGCTAATTGAGCGGCAGAAATTTCAGAATTATCGGAATTTATCAGCTATCCCGGCAGCAAGTGACAAGTCAAACAGCACGACTGATCCACAGCAATGTTTAGAACATTTGCAGGCATGAAGTGCAAACCAATCACAGTCGTAAAGCTACCACAGTCAAATGCCTTTCTCTGAATCTACAACAGATGACCAAACATCCACGAGACATGAAAGCAGTGTAAGCAATGCAGTGCGTGTCCCTAATGTAACAGTACTCATTTTGCCCCTCTTCAGAACTCTGTAAGCCATTTGCATGAGAGCAGAATGACATGTGTCGAGACAGGTTCAGGAACTATAACCCCTTAAATATACCAAGCGGAGATCAAACTGATACTTAAGGATCCCAAGCTTTTAAGGAGCTTGACTTGTGGATCGTGGGAATTTCTCATGCCAGCTGTTTGCGCAAACACCACCAGTGCAAGAAACAAAAACTTTTTCAGATAATCACTCACGAAAAAGACAATTACCGTTGCTACTGAGTATATAAAGAGTTACAAACTTAAACCTTAATGCTGTTCAAAAAGTATGGAAGAGTAAATATTGCAATTATAAATATTCATTAACGAAAATCTGTATATCTGAACTTTTGCCCCACTCAGTTGGGAATAAAGGCCCTACAGCTGCCTATAAGTATAACAGAAGGGCTACATCCTCCAAAACTTGGCAAGGAGGTGCCACAACATCACCTTTCTCTTGGTGATACAGCAGATGGTATTCATCTGACATGCAAGGGCAAAGCCTAGTTGGTCAGAAACTCTAAGTAAGTCTGTCCTTAATGAACTATTGGGCCTAAAATGGTACCCTGAGAATGCTAGACCAGGCACCACATGGCCCAACATGGGCCTTAGCAGCCAGACTCCCAAGGCAGCGCTGCATACCTATCTAACCTCAGACGTGAACCAGCATGAAACAGCTCTGAAACCAGGATTTATGTGATAAAGGACTCTACTTCAAATGAACAGAATGACCAACATAGGCGCTTTGGCCTAAAATACAATCATTGTCAATATGATAGGCCTCATTATTATCTGTATGAGATAATGTAGGGACAACCAAACCCTGGCAGTGCTGATCAGTATATGCTTTGGTGTGCAGCCCAGACACGAATACTACCAGAAAGGAACAAATACAAACTTTTGACTGGAAAGTATATCTAAGAAAATTTGTTATTATTGATTTAATCAAAACTTTTTGTGGAAATTAAGACACTATAAACTCCGGAGGGTTAAGACACTGTAAACTCTGGAGAGTTAAGATGTTGTGTCAAATAATCGTTTTAAAAGAAAACAAAACTCTAGGAAATTTTGGAGGCATAACAGTGCATCGGAATAATTTGGATAAATCACAAGCTAACTCTCATGGTCTGAAAGTACTCGATATATATGAGTTGACTGGCCTTCATACACCAAATAGCAGGTTTTGAGGGGATAGTCTAGGCCACTTGACATGCTATAGTCACATCGGTGCACCCAGTGTAATAGATTAAATGATGGAAGATCAAAGTTTACTGGGTACGTTTAATCGCGTTTGCGTTCATACTCCAACACCGTTGTCGATATGTTCCATGGTGTCAACTTAGATGAATATTGGTAAATTTGAAGTTGTATCACCAACAGTTGAAATGAGACTAGTAAGAAGATTTATTTGGAGGAGTGGTGATGATGAGAACTTCATGGCAGTCATGTTAAGGTGTAATTTACAAAATTATATTTAATTTACAAAATTATATATAATGCATATTTAATCAAGTAAGCAAGAGTGAATACATGGTTGATGCAATGGCCTCTGATATAAAAGATTTGTTGAGTAAGGCAGCAAAGGATAGAAGGTATCTTTACTAAAAACAGGAGAACAAATCGAAAAATAAGAGAAGTATTTGAAGAAAATGCCAGTTGATTTGCGACTTGACCCTTTTAACATGAACCTCCTGTATCACTACAGATAAAGGCGCAAACTTTATTTAAAAAAAAACAAAAACTACTGAACCACACAAAATGTATTTTCCAGGAAATCCTGGTGAAAAAGCTGGTGTGTCTTGAAGAAAAAGGTCCAGCTGCATTTTGGAGCTTGTTTGGTCAACTTGCAAATGAAACTAAGACCCAAACAAACCCTATTGATAGTGCTGTTTGGATTGATCACTTCGGGAACTTGTTTCGTCATTCAAACACTTCACATGATGAGCACTTAGATAAATGTATCGGGATAATAAGATAAAATTTGCAGCTAACTAAATTTTAAAATCGCTTTGAAAGAAGTTAAAAAAAATCCTTGGTGACCTGAAACGTGGTAAGGCTCCAAGCTATGAAAGTCCTCTGAATGAAATGTTTAAGTGTAGCAACGAGATAGTACCTTCCTTACTTGTCGAAGTATTTCATCTTATTCAGTAAGATGGGTCATTCAAGAGAATATGTTGCCATAACATCCTAACGCCCATTCCCAAAAAGGAAATGCTTAAGATCCAGGCAATTATAGGGGAATTGCAGTATACAGCCACTTTAGTAAATTGCTTTGTAGTATACTGCTTAATAGGGTATACATCTTCTTTGAGAAGCATAGTATCTGATCACATACTCACACTCAAAACTCTTGTTGACAAATATTTGCAATTCTCCCCTCAACGATACCTTTACACATATTTTGTCGGTTGTCATCAGGCACTCGATTCGGTTTGAAGGCAGGCATTTGAAAACAAACTATCAATCAATGTGGTGGGCATTCTACTTGATATTAGCAAGGGCGTGTAATTTGATGGTAATACTACATTCATGCTAGTGCTGCATGCACATCATAATAGGGCTGGATACACAACATCGTTTAACTGTATCAAAGGGGTTTGTACTTAACCGTTGCTGTTTAACTTATTTACATCAGATCTACTGACATTTTGACAATACCTATGAACTGGTAGAACTTTATAATGTCAAACTGAGTTGTCTTATATATGCTGGTTATCTGGTGCTTGCATCAGAATCGGCTACTAGTCTGTTACATTCTCTTAACAAACTACCTCAGTACTGTAATTGATGGAAAGTTGTTAACCTGAATGAAGCACAACCAATGATTTTCAGCAGTGGAGACAAACTAATTAAATTTGATCCATTCATGCATAATGGAGCAGAAATACAAGTCATTCAGAGGTACTGTTACCTCACAATTGAACTTTGTTCTTCAGACACTTTTACACATGCCATACAGAAATTAAAAGACATACAACCAAAGCTCTTCTCAAACTTTGCTTGTGTCCGGCCATCAATAATGTAAAGCTAGCGATGGAGCTATTTAAACCCTAATTTTAATAATTTGCGACATATAGGTATGTCGTTAGGAGTACTCTCGGCATAAAAGGCTAAAACGGTAACAATGTATACCTACTGTGTGGTAAGCCTTCCCTCGTAAATCTGTACATCACCTTTTGCAAAAATTCATGTTTTTATGACAAGTACAGGAGGAAATGTGAACGCATGCCTCCCTGTCCTAAACTTCGTAAATAACATTTTTCAAAGAAGGTATGGAAAACTTAGTTATTTATCTTCACTGCGGGCACCATCTTTTTTTATTTAGTTTAGCTTTACCTGTAATTTCTGAATGTACACGTTTATTTGTTTGTATTCGGTATTAATGCACCTTGTGTATTCTTAGACTATACCTGGTATCAGGTAAATATCAATGCAAGTTTTCATCAAAAATAAGTTTCAGGGGAGTGGCTTATTTTTGCTGAAGGGAGTCAAATTTGTAGCAGATTTTCAACATTTTTGCTTCTTTCTTGTGGCTGACGGGTTTTGATCATCAATGGTTCTTGTTTACTCGTATTTTCGGTGCAGTTTCCCAGGCATTGTTAAAAACTGTTGTCGGCTTCTCTTTTTCATGACAGTCATAATTTTGGTTTGTTGATGTGACAGCTTTTTGCTTTTAGATATTCAACAAATAATGTCTTGCTTAACAGATATTCAAGTCTTGCTGTTATATCTGCTTATGTCCATGTTGATGGGCTTCTCAAGATTTGGGCCGTTGTCATAGTGGACTGATCTTGAAACTACGATATCGACGTGTAGTGGTCTCACACTACTATTCGGTTGTAAACACTTTTTCCTTGGGTCATTTGTACTCGAGTTAATAAAAATCTGACCTACATTTTAGAAGAGTATAAGCAACAACTCTCATAGTTGTGTCTTCGGATCGGATATACAGACGATCAAATCCTATTCTGCAGCGCCATAGCACTGGTACATGGTGTGCACATCTTAACCCTTGTGATTACCTTATATGAATACAAAACTTGTCCTTAATTCAAGCGCCCTTGGCATTTGAGTTTTGGCTTTGAGCTGGATGAAAGCCCTTCTTTACTGCAAATACAGTCGGTTGGCTTGTTTAATTACTTTACGTTTTAATATCTATTCGTGCCAGACGAACTATAGCACCTGATACAAATAACAAGCAAATATAGTTCCACCGCGATTGCAACCCACCTGTTGCGCTTACACTGAGCAATTATGGTGCGCATAAAATTATTGATGTTGGGATATTCTGTTGACTCAATTTAGGTGCATCATTATTAGTTGGCAAGATACCTTGGGCCATAAACGCTGGAATGATGAGCGCTTCAGCGCTGGCACAAAGTAGCTTTCATCGATGTTTGCTTGCTGTCAGGACATACAGAATTTATCTTCTGTCTAATATCAATTTTAGAGTCGACTTTATCACAAATTACCTTCATCACAATAACCCCCAGTTTGTACACTTGAAAACTCTCTTGTCTTTATAGAAAGTTCTCGGTGCCAATCACAGACCTGCACTTCTCTTTATCTCATTTTTTGGCCTAATTTGCACATTATCCAACAAATTGTTAAGTCTACCCTACCCCCCCCCAAAAAAAACCAACTAACAAACAAACAAACAAACAAAAACAAAAACAAAACAAAACACAAAAAAAACAAAAAAGAAGAAGAAAACAAAAACAAACAAACAAACAAACAAAAAAAAAAAAAAAAAAAAAAAAAAAAAACAACCAACCAAGCCACACACACACCCCTCCTCCCTCCGAAATTTCTTCATATGTTCACGCCTTTTTCACGGAAGCTTCTTTGGTCTCTTGCATCGTACATTTTCTCTGCACGCATTCTGGCATTTTTCCTGTCGCTGATATTTTCAAAGGCCAAGATGGGGAACGAAACAAAACAATGGCAGAGAGGCGGATACACAAATATCCAAATTTATTATTGTAAGGTAACCTCATTATACGGGCACAGTCACAACGGAAAAGTTGGGCAGCGAAATAAAGTTGTGTAGAGCTACATTGTATTCCATCATTCGCGCACCGATGCGTATAGCACTTGTACCCATATAATGAGGTTTTGCTTTACTATAATTTCAATATATTGTATTAATGTAAGAAGGAACTATCATATCAATTTACAATTACATGGAGAAAATTACCCTGACTCAGCTACGAATTAGAGTTCAATTGTAACCGTCCCTTAAAGCAGCGTGAAAAGCACCTTCCAAGCAGGAGCAAAAGTGGGCATTTTTAAGACAATATACAATACACTTTTTCTGTATTGAATCTGCAATTTTCATTTATCAAATTGCAGATGTAATGGGGACATGGGACAGTGGTCACTATATTTTTACAATTGTTGTATATTTGTAGAGTGACACACGTGACAGTGGTATATCAAAGATCGTACCGTGCTTCTCCCTCGCCAAAATAATGTAATTCTGTGTTTTCCTGGCCAAAGCAATTGGACCAGACCTCTACATGGGTGTATTGAGTGATTCAATTGAAGCCATGCATTGATCACTACCATCAGTACCACATTTTCTCATTTTGATTTTGGCTGCTTTGAGGGCTGACTCAGTTATCCATTTAATAGACTGTCCTGGCGATGATTTTTTTCGCTGTTTTGTGAAAGCACAGAACCCCTGAGAGATAAGTTGAACATTATCTGTGTTGATGAGGTCAGGAATACCGTAGCATGCTAAGTGTGCCTTTAGTTTTGTGATGATGGTAGATGTCATCGTCGAGGGCAGATAATCTATTTCTAAAATCAGGCAAAGTCGTTGTTTTGTTGAGCCTGGTCGGTGCTTGAACTTCATGAAATTCAGGAATTCAAAAGCTTTATTTTACCATAGAGAAATACATAAAGAGGCATTAATTTACAATTTTCATATCGATACAATTATCTATTTACAATACACGATCTATTACAGTTGGTTGTGGCATAATATGTAATCAAAAGAAATAAGAAATCCAAGAGAAACCAATATCAGGATGGTTTTATATATATATATATATATATATATATATATAATCTGCCTTCGGTTGAACATTTTGTATTTAACTAATTACGTACTTTTTGTGTAATCTTTATTTTGTGGTAACATAAACATTATTGAATCCTGAACCTTTTCCGTTTATTGAGGTAACGGAACCCCTGAAAGCCATTTCTGGCAACCTGCAAGCTAAATAAATAATTCGCTTTGTATATATTGAATTCAATCAGGAATAGATTTTCGTTTTCAAGATGTCCACTGTTATAATTCAGGTGCCACTGGTTTCATGTGATGACCAGTTTCAACTCTTAATTTATGAGACTCAAAACTTAGTCTGTATAGAAGTAGCACATGGAACATCGAGGAGGTAAGGTTCCATATAGAATTCAATTTTCGACATTTTATAACTATGAATCTCAGAGCCAGCAAGAAGATCAGAGACGTTTGTGTTGTATTTTGGGGGGAAGTCATAATACAACGCCTCTTTCACATAACGGGCAAATACAGTCCCAGAAGGCGTCCGCCCACACAGCCAACAAACCAGTAACGTTTAAAAATTTATGATATACATCTGAACACCAATTATGTTTGCCATAATAATGTAGGATCACAAGCGTTCTGATCGTTCTGCAGTTACAGTTAACAACGTCCATTTCACACAATTCTAAAATTTGCAAGCGCTACTTTACAATACGTTCCTGTTGTTTTATCACCAAAGGCAAACCACCAATGTCAGCATACAAAGCTAAAGTAAATGTTTGTGAACGAACAGCAAGCATCCATTTAGCTTGCGAGATTTTCCAAGTTGTCCATATTTCTCACCCATATTCCCCAAAGGAAGAATTTACTGGGAATCAAAACGCCTTAGAGTAAACTTGGAGAAAGGTTTACCAAAGGAACCATGACATAGTTTGGAACTCTTGTACATTGCGCGTCGAGCCTGGTCGGACAAATGAGCGTGTTTGTGTGCAATTTCAAAGCCGTTAGCCAAGCTTTCTCAGCAAAGAAGGGATTTTTATTTGTTTGTTTGTTTGTTTGTTTGTTTGTTTTTATAAAATTATAAAATAAAACATAAACGTGTAACCATCCTGTGCTGCCCTGATATTGAATGCACAAAATGAAGTGGCCATGTTACCTTCGGAATTAGATAAAAGTCAGCATCCTTTAAGACCGTCATCATGTGCATATATCAAAGCACTAGCTCAATAGTTTTCAAGTTACAGCTCAAAACACTTGAGTCCCTAAAGTGTTCAAGTGACCTTGGGAACTGGGTCAAGATCAACCATGTGCATCTCCGTTTTAGCCCTTATAATGTGCATCTTCATTTTTGCCTTTATATGGAACCATAACCATGTACAATATCAAATATGCGGCTGAAATTATTATTCGGATTTTAAGCGTAACAGTGCAAGTGAGCACATAGTCCTGTGACCCTGAATATATAACACCAATGTCACCCGTGTGCACTGTCAAGCCGGTATTTTGGAGGACCGTCACTTTTTGCAATATCAAAGCCTTCAGGTACACAGTTACTGGAGTGACTTTCATTTTTGAAACGAAAACCATTTTTGAGGTAAGCGGTCAAGCAGCTTTAAAGAAGATGCGTTAACATGTTCCCCAAAATATCAAAAGAAGTCGAAAAAATCATGATAGCATAGCCGTTTGAACAAATTTAATAGAAACCTACTCTGGGTGCATCCCCACTTAGCATTACGTAAATTGGGGTTTGGGCAACTTTGTTTTTCTTTTTTGAAAAGTCGAAAATATGAAATATGTTGACGGACAACAACGGATGGCGACAGACGATGACGGACAGAGACCCACTATAAACCCAACTATGAAATATGTTGACGGACAACAACGGATGGCGACAGACGATGACGGACAGAGACCCACTATTAACCCAACTATGAAATATGTTGACGGACAACAACGGATGGCGACAGACGATGACGGACAGAGACCAACTATAAACCCAACTGACAGACAGGTCAACTGAGCTCAAAATCAGCAAAAATAAAAATTTTACTGGAGCGTGATTATTTGGAGACACTGCGTGGAGTCTCACACTGGGTACATTCCCGCTAACTTTAAGGCGGATCTGATCCACAGTGTTGGCGAAAACTACATACATATACCTATACATATACATATACAGTGTACGTATACACTGGTATCGGACAGTAACCATGCTTACATATATTTGTACTGATTGTTGACTAGTTGATTTTTATTTATTCACTAAAAAAATCGTTGAAATTTCACAACTAAGAGTTTTTACTGACAGTGAGTACCCTTGGTGGATATCAATCCAAGCTTCATTTCCACGAAGTTTGAAGAAAATCCAACATGCGATTTGAGAGAAGTCGGAATGTTTGCCTCAAAAACAGGCTAAGCTTCGTAAAATCTCCACTTCAAGTAGACTTGTGAAAACACAGAGATTTGACTGTTAAGCAGACAATCCAAAATTGAAAAAACACACACAAATCATAGATAGCAGATTGAAAGAATCACAACGCCACCTGTTGAACAACGTACGGTCTGGGAGCGTCCAGACATACCCCGGTGCTATTGCAAAACAATTGGCTACATTTTTTTTGCTTCTTTTTAAGTTTTTTGGACAAACTTTAAGATACCCACTCAAACTATATTCATCCAAGAATGAAGAAAATCCGGCCAACGGTTGCGAAGATGTGAAATACGTGAATTGTGGCAAGACGGCAAATGGAGGACAGACGGCGGACCATCTTATAACTTCACTTGTCAGCTGAGATAAGAAGCTAGCACAGTTGCAATCTCTTTGAGTTTTTGAGATGGGTATCCCGGCAATACACACTCTTCCGTCCACACGCATTTTAACACAAATTAGATATATTTACGTTTTAAAATGTACCTTTGTGAAACATTTTATTTTCCACTTCTAAAGCAGAACGTTGGATCAAGTAGAAACGTAATTGTTATACAATTAAAACAATTTTTATGAGCCATCGATATTGCTGGTCTGTGAAAAACAAGAGCCAGACAGGAAACTATCAGCTGCAAGTGTGCAATCCCTTTTAGATGTGTCTGAAAAATAAATATGATAAACGCAGAATTTGTCACCGAACATGCTGGTGTCCATTACAATCAAAGCTGTGAAATAAACATTGGCAGGCATACAGACCGTTCAATTCAGTGCATCATTAATATTTCTTGGTGTCAGATGAACCGAAAATATTAATTCTTTCAAACCCGCCGACAAAGAAATCAGCGATGGTTTCAACATGTCTTATTTCGCAAAGATAAAGATTAGAAAGCAATTATTAGCATTTCTTCATCCCGCTTATGTCTACACGCGGTACAGCTTTAAGTATATCATTTTAATGTCTGTGCCAGCACAACCAAATCTGAAGCTGCTAGTTGCAAACCACCAAGCCGCAACTCGGCCAAAGTTAAATACATCCAAAGAACTGTATTCAGGAAGAAACACGAAAAAAGAAAGAGTAAAAAAAAAAATACAAACACACAAAAACCAAACAAAAACAAAAAACAAACAAACAAACAAACAAACAAACAAACAAACCCGAAAATGTGTATGCATGTGTGGACTAAACTTTTTTTTCAAGATATATTTTTCGACTCTAATGATAATTTTCTGTTGTATTCGTCACATTTGATGGATTACCAAATGATCAACAATTAGCATCGAGCCGCGAGTCGGTTGCAAAAGATTGAAGCAGTTGCTGTCTATCAGAGTTGAAGCGAGAACAATTAGTCAAAAAGTGATTTAAAGTTTTTTTTGACTGCACCACAGGCACACTGAGGGCTTGCAATTAGGTCACATCGGTACATAAAATCACCAAGTGCACAACAACGCATGCGCATTCGAGCGTGATGAACTGGTGCCACTCTGTTGCCACCATAATAGTATGTCGGAACTTTGTCAGTGAGGAACAGTTTAACATCTTAATCGTTTTTTAATTTACTTTTAGCTTGGGGGGGTGAGGGGTAAATGGACACGTACACTTCTACAGATAATGGTAAATGGTGGTCATTTGTAACCCAAATTTTGTGTGTATTTTGGTATTATTTATTGGAAGATCAGCATTTTTAAGTACTAAGTTGAGGGGGGGGGGGGCAGGCAAGGAGGGTCATGAAATTTAGTACCCAAAATCCTTATTAAAAAAAGATGATAATTTGGAACCATCCCTAAGTAAACTGAGCTGCCTTTTGAAAGTTTTCTATGTGCCAGACTACCTCATGCCACTTGCAAGGGATCTCTAGCTACGTATTGTAGACAGGAAAAGGGAATTTCTTCTTTGTTCCGAACGGCAGAAAATCAAAGGAATAGCTTCAGTTTTGAGTGCCATACCCTCTGGCAAATAAATCAGCTTTAAAGAATGAGGGGACGTGCCTGGGACACTTTTATACTATTCTATCAATTTGTTCTTTTCTTGTCCATGGCATAACGGTTTCCACGTAGTTTTCTCGTACACAAACAGTTTTAAGTATTGTGTGTAGCAACCATATGATTCTGGTGCCGGGAAGTTTAACTCATTCCATACCAGTCCCTGATTTTTCCGTATATTTACCTAGATTTCAGATGACAATTGCATATTTGAATTCTTCATTAAAAGAGCTTTCATTCAAGTACCAACATGCCTGTAGTCTTAAGTCAGTGGTTCTGGCGCTGCCTGGCAAGTCATGCTGGAGCTGCCGCAAGGGCAACTGCAGCATGACTTACCAGGCAGTGCCAGAACCACTGACCAATGCCTGTCACCTTAGTATGGAATGAGTTAACTCACTCAGTCATATCTGAGCAACGTTGAGAGCAATTAGACCAAAATAATATTCCCGTACTGTAATATCGGTCAAATAAAAACAAAGTACATTTTTTCTAAACTACGTCTGCCTAACAAAAAATTCATACCACGAAGACAATCTACACGTTTAATAGCTTGTCCACAAATATGTTCCATAATGCTCCCAGGATCCGCAGGATGATAACGAAATTCCAAGGAGATATTGATCATCTGTTTTTTCTTCAGAGGCATTTTAAGATGTAAAGGAGTTGGATTCGTATTTTGGTGTCGAGTACACGTCATTGACACAGTTTTATTGTCACTTAATTTTATAAACCGTTGGTCTGCAGACACTGTTTGCTGAAAGATCACCATCAAAAGTCAAAGGTGCAATATCTCACGATCTCCAATAAAAAAATAAAGCGGTGTAGTTTGCACATAGTCTAATATTGGACTCACCAATGCTTGCTATATCATTGATATAGATCAAAGACAACAGAGGTTCCAAAATAGAACCTTGTCGGTCACCTGCATTTAAGTGTTTCCAAGACAAAGTTTGACCATTCAAGATGACTCTCTGTCGTCTCAATGAAAGATAACTAGAAAACCAGTCAAAAACGAAAAACCAAACAAAAAACACACACACATACACATACACACACACACACACACACACACACACACACACACACACACACACACACACACACACACACACACACACACACACTCCAGTGGCATTAAGTTTGAATAGCAAGCCCTCATACCAGATGCGATTAAATGCACTTGAAACATCTAGAAATACAAATTTAACAAACTTTCCGTCATCTATGGCTTCAAGCATAATTCCTTACAGCTGTTGGAGCTGTTGGAGGGGAGAATCGCTGTGCTGGTATCCCAACTGAAGTTAAGCAGTAATACTGTTTTGAATACAGTGGATAAACAGGAATTTCAAAAAACATCTCTCGAAATGTGTGCAGTGCAATGGGTAAACTGTTTTGAGTGGTGTGTGTGTGTGTGTGTGTGTGTGTGTGTGTGTGTGTGTGTGTGTGTGTGTGTGTGTGTGTGTGTGTGTGTGTAAGGATTCATTTTGACGTCTTTCTATGACCATGGAAAGACAAGTGTACGTCGTGACTTATTCAATATAAGATGGGTTTGCATATTGCTTTGGATTACTGTCCATTCAGGGTGTATGTTATCAGGACCACCTGCTTTTGATACTTTAAATAAACAAAAATTTCAATTCATAGGTGACACTTGGCAGTATTAAGAATAGATACCGCTTTGATTAGTTAGTATTTGTTTTACAAGTTTGCACCATAATTTTGCGTTACCTGAATCGGAAGATGCAACTTTTGTGTTAAATGTTTTCTTTGTGTGTGTGTTTTTTTTTTTGTTTGTTATTTTTTTATTTATTATTTGTATTAAATTTTTGTGTGTGTTTTTTTTGTTATTTTTTTTATTTATTGTTTATATTTTCTGTTTTTGTTGTTGTTTTTTTTTTTTTTTTTTTTGCTTTTGTTCTTTTTTATTTTTATTTATTTTTATTTTTTGTTTGTTTTGTACTTAATTTTGTTTTGTTTTGTACTTAATGCTTTTCGGAGTTTACCCGCAGCAAAATTTCTCGTTTTCCAATATTTTACCCAGGGGACTAGATTTTCTCTAGGTGTAACCTATTTCGTTCATGCACACTTCTCTTTATTCATTGATTAACCAGGGTTGTTCAACAGATGCCGATTTAATCAATATAGTAGGTATTTACTTTCGAGCGGTTTCCAGAAACGGTTTAGACAATTATTGGCTATTTCATTATAAACTGATTCTCAAAAATGTGTTCCCATATGACCTCAAGGCGTCGTTAAAAGCCTCAAAGTCAGCCTGATCACAAATCCAAACCTTAGGAGTGATTTTTTTGGGCCTGCAATTTGAATCAGAACGCATGAGGCGCAGCACAATAATTAGACAGGCCAAGGTCTGCACCCCTCGCAAAGTTTATGAAGTCAGGGCTGGAAGTACGGATGACGTCCAGACATGTCGATGATTCTGCGGTTACATGTGTCCGATTGCTCATAATCTGAATAAAGTTACGACTCGCCAAAGTATTTGCTAGGTGACCATGTCCCGGGTTCAGCTGATTGTCGCTAGGTCACCAGTGGCAACGATGTTTGATACACCAGTATCTTTTGATGCATGGATTACGATTTCAAAATTTGGCCGGAAGTCTAATGTATCGGTAAGTGGTCTATAAATAAAAGAAGCAATTCTGCTATACTCTTCCCGTACCCTCAATCAGAGATATACATTCTGCTGCCAGAGAATGCTGCAATTTGCACGATACTTGTTCCATACATTATCATACACAGACCGTACATGCCGCCGATCAAAGGTCGAACGGTGCTTTTTTACTTTGTTCTCGTTACACTGATTGCGCTTGGGTCATGAAAACTGAAACGAAGAGGGGATACCATTTTTTCGAATAAGATACTAAACCGTAAGGTAAATGAAACTTGTGAGTGGACATGTACATGCAATGCCAATGAAGAAAAGGTGTGACCTGTTTCTTCTCCACTTACGGACAGAAACATAAAGCAAACACATAAGCAGGAACCCTCATTAATCTTGAATGCACCACATATAAATGACAGTGAAAGTCACTCATGTTAAGTTCAGTCTAGTTTCATAACAATTACACTTTGAGGTATGGATAGGCTTCGTGGAGTAATACGAGGTGCTCGTATCCTGGTGTGTGTGGTGATGAGCAAATTATTTGTCTCTGTGATCCGTAAGAATGTCCCCATACCGATGCACAATCTTTTATATTTTGTAATGTGGACTGTACAGAACCTTGATTTTTTCTTATTTAGTCTGCCCAACATTCTGACCCATCCAAACGATCTCATTTGACGATGCGTCCTGAATATTAACAACACTATGAATTATTGCAGATCTTCAGAAAGACTTAAAATATGGCTTCTCATAATGATCATAGATGCTCAAATTTTTTACGATTTCTTTCCATAATAGTCACAGTGGTTACCCAACAATGACCCAGTCAAATATATATAATGACCCATCATTATCAATATCTCAAATGTTATATAGATTAGCCCACAGTAACAAAACTTGGCATATACAATTGATAAAACAAAATGAATTTAAAGTAGGTTAACATATTCTGAAAGACACGTATATGGGTAACAGTTATTATGATGTATGCGAAGACGAGCACATGAACAGAAGACAGTGCGTAGAAAATACAGGTGTCAGTGGAAAACATTTCAACATGTTTCTGAACTGTCTATCCATCTAAAGTAAACGATATTTCGGCATAGAAAAATAAACTGCAAACCTTATCGTTGAAAATGAATGTGGTAATAAAATGTACCATTCCAACATCATAAAACACAGAAATGTATTTGACATTTTTTGATAAGGTAATAAATTGAAAGCCTTTTGACAATTGCATGTACCCTTCCAACATAAAAAATATACAGAAATGTATTTCAAATAGACAAAATCAGTACACTTTTTTCTTATGTGAACCACAAGTTATGCAAAACAGAGAAGTGAAGACTGAGATTGGTATTCTCGTCTCATGGCAAAATTGTTTATTAGGAACACATGCACAAGTTGACATAAAGTCGGCACGTAGTGTCATGTTACAGAATAACTACTTGCCGAAGTAGGTCTGTTTGTGAATATATTTTATTTTAATTGCCTGCCGATCTTAGTGAAATAAAATCTGGCAGAACCATGTACTATCCCGTAAAGCCACATTGTCACATAAAAGTGCGTTCATAATCTATGATGTAATAAAAACTGGAGCGCTTGCGAGGCACATCGTCGTGCTGGCGCCGTTTATTACGATGAAAATGCCACTCACCGACATTGTGTATTACATGATAGCGCCATTTTAGACTTTCTTGGTTGTTGAATGTCAACACACAAAGAATCCTGAGGTTTATGACGTGCTATTGCTAACAATTGTGCCCAGACTATGTCTGTCTCTCGTGCGACATAGGATAGTCTCTGTTAGAGCTTTCTGTATTGCGCTGTTCCCGTATGCATACAGGAGTGGGTTGATCGCTGAGTTTGCATGGGATAACCACACCCCAATGAACACGCAGGGCACACATGTTTTCTTGAATACATGACTGATTAAATTCATTGTCTCTAATGGCAGCCAACACAGGGCGAATACTCCAATTACCAAAGCAAATTTTTTGGCTGCCTTGGATTCTCGCCGCACGCTTACTTCCACGGCAGATACTGAAGGATCGTTTGTAACTTCCAAGCTGGCTATCTGTCGTATCTGTTTCCGCACCACATGGAATATGTATACGTAAATTCCCATTATGATTAATAGGGGAGTCAGTATGAATCCAAGAAATCCAAAGTACACCCGGTAGTTGAAATCTATCACCTTAATAAAGTTGCAAACTGAGCCTTTCGGGGGTCCCAAGTTCCATACGAGAGGCACCAACCCAACCACGGAGCCGAATGTCCACTCTAGCATTACGATGATCACGACAGATCGCGACGTGAAATTATTTTGATAAAAGAAAGGATACTTTATGGCCACAAATCTCTCCATTGCCACAGCAAGCAAGCAAAATATGGACACGTGTGTCAGAATTATAATTGAACAATTCATCATAAGACAACCGTAGAAATTGTGTGGTATGCCATGGTTTGTCACGAGAACACAGGGAATTCCGAGCACTCCTACCAAAAGGTCCGCCGTTGCTAGGCTAGCTATGAGGTAATTTGTAATAGTTTGAAGCTGATGATAACGCACTATGATAAAAATGACCATCCCGTTCCCGACGGCAGCAGCTATTGCCACGAGCACCTCTATAACAAAATTAGCAATGAATAAGGCGTCTGCCATCGCGTGCCTTAGCGGCTGATGTGGCGCTTCCAAGAACAGTCGATCCTCAGTTAGCCTGTCTTAGCACATGTACTTGTTAACATAGAGTCAGTGTAGAGTGCTCTAGTAGGCACACAAGAAGCATTAAAGCTTCCTCGGTTTTTTAGCCGCTGACGTAAATGCATATATCATCCCAAAGATGAATCTTGAAGTATTATAAATGAAGATGATAATGAGTAGTATGCCTGTTTTGGAATGTTAATGTTACGCGTAGCAAGTCAGAAAAATGTTAGTTTGTTGGCATTGTAGAATAATTGGCCTCTCTTATCCAATGAGATTTGAGGAATTCGTTTGATATTTTTTTTAGGAAAAGCAGTCGCCTAAATATTGAAAAGGCGTAAACAACTTTGTCATACGTCGGATGTTTTATTGTGTTTGTTGACTGGCCCCTAAGCAGCAGAACGTTAAACAGATTTTATACCAAGTTGATGAAAAGACCTGGTCAGTGATTTTTGTGTTGCAGAGCAAACGCCAGTAGTCACGTGAACAACTGGAGCGTCACTCAATATTCAATGGCGGGCTGTACGGAAAGATACAGATGTAGCTACCAAATAAGTTGATAGTTGACTTAACAGTTTTTTTATTTCTGAACCCTAGTTATTGGAACATGAATTACATGGCTTTATTAGAAAGTGACACAATAAGCATGTGATGTTGGGGTATGGATGTAAATCGGCACGAATTATCAAACAATGGCTAAAAACCATGATTACTGTCTGCTGAGCTGCCGTTATCAACATATTATATCAATACTCTAAGTCTCAGTACAGTATTATTGACGAAAAGGAGACCCTGGTGTGACGTACAGTACATAGATTGATTCATGTTTTTAACTTTAAGATCATTAGCTCTGATATTATATATATTTATTCTTTATAAATAATCATGTTGCCCCCAAAATTGTGTGCTGTGTATCAAATATCGTGTGAAGAGTGAGGATCTATAGGAAGGTGTGTTACCTTAGGGAAATGAATTTTTGACCGTGAAAACCTCAAACAAATATGCAGTCAAATGATATGACCTGAAAAGATATTGATGATGATGATGATGATGATGATGATGATAATAATGATAATAATAATAATAACATATTTATGGACATTATAAAACAAGTAGATGATAGGCCGGAATACTGCAGAACACATGAGATGGGGTGGGGTGGGAGAGGGGGGTCGAGGCTATCAAAAGCAATTTATACCTCTGGATTGAGATATTTACGAATTGGCATTTTATAAAGAACCATATTGTGAAAAAAGGCATCTGGCAGTATCTGACTGCCACCAAAGTATGCCAGTAGCTTTAATAAAGTTGCTTGTCTCACTACCTTAATTTTATAATACTTTTTCATGTGACAAAATATCAGCTGCTAGATTTGAATAGAACCTGTGCGTGATATTTTTTAAACGTGATAAAGTCTTCAATAACAGAGATGTAAACAATAAGAAAATTAAGAAGGAGTGATTTTCAGAAGCCACCAACGTGAAGGTATGCACTCCCAAGAGTACCAACACAACGGTTCCAGGTAGCGTGTGTTGGAGGCAAAACAAAGCCCTACGTGTTTCCTGTGTGGGGTACCCGGCCATACCAAATCTGTTTGCAGGTTTGGTACCAAGGCTACCTGCAGAGGATGAGGACACAAAGGCCATGAGATTAAAATCTGCAGGTCTACATAGAGTGCAGGCAATGATGTAATTGCCAGAAAAGTCAAATGCCATGCCAAAACAAACCACCGCCATCATAGGGGTGGTAAAACATGGGGTGGGACATGGGAAAGAAAGTAATCGGTGTGTTTTGGAAGGGGCGTTAAGTACACGTCTGAAAAAACGGGTCTCTTTTTCTTTTGATTGTATGAATGACGCATGGCTATCTTTAAGAAATATATTGACTGAAAAGTTGGCGAATCTGAGATTGATAAAAGATTGTCAAAATCAACATAAACAGTTGCAAGTTAAGTCAACAGGAAGTCTCATAAAAAGTCGCCAGGTGGCTAACAGGTTTTATAGATATTGGACTAAAGGAGACAGCAGTCAAAATGTGGATTTGTTGCAGGATTTTTTAGAATATCCAAAACGTAAACATAAAATTCAAGAGAAAATTAGAACTAAAAGAGTTAATTTTAAAATCAAGGTAATAATATCAAATTCTTGCGAAGGTGCTAAAACTCAAGTGCCTTAATGGTAACAACAAATCTCCCCTAAGAATCTCGGGTCCTAGAGACAGTTCTCGTGCCATTGAAGACCCCAGAAAATTATGTAAAGTTTTAGATGATTACTGGCCAAGCATTGGTACAAATATTACAAGTAACACAAAAGAGTTTCGGACAAATAATGATACATCTGAAATTGAGAAATCATTCAATTATTGCAGGGAAACGAAAGATTTAACTGATGTGGTTACAGATTATGACAAGGTGAAGTTTGCTATTAGAAAACTAAAAATGGAAAGCTTGTGGCATCGACAACATACCCAATGAATTCCAAAAAAATGGAGGGAGTACATTTGTGGATCTGTTTAATCTGTGAATATGATTGGTAAGTTACCTAGATGAATGGTTTCAAGGATACGTGAATCCTGTTTAGAAAGATGGTAGTAAAGAATTACTTTCCAATTACTGTGGTATCACCATTACTTCTAATGTATGCAAGGTCTCTAAATGGGTAATTGAGAAACAGTTCATGTTTTATCTTGAGGAAAACGAAATTCTGGGAGAGCTACACGGAGCATATAGGATAGACAGAATTTTAGAAGATCAATGTTTCATTTTGAAGGGACGCTGTGGTCTTAGAAAGCAAAATAAATTAAAGGCATGGTTGGAATTTTTAGATATATTCAAAGCATTTGATATTGTTAGTAGGGATAAACTGATTTTGAAATTATGGGAAAAGGGGATCCAAAGTAAAGCTTGGCGTCTTATTCAAACCCTTTACCATAAAGTTGAAAATAAAGTAATATTTGGACCTTTTGAAAGTTCATGGTTTGAGGTAATCAACGGAGTAAGACAAGGGTGTATCCTCTCCTCTTCCCTGTTTCTTAGGTATGTTGATTTGGTAGACATGCTCATGAATAAGACCCTGGGTGTATGTTATAATCACTTACGTATTCCACCCCTACTTTATGCTGACGACATAGCTCTTATTGCAGAGGACGAAAAACAATTGGAAAGCATGTTAAATGTTGCTACTAATTTCGTGCAAAAATGGAATGTCTTTCAACCACAATAAATCTAACGTTATGAGTATAGGCAGACGTACTACCAGAAAATAGCTGCTTGGTAATTTACCTGTTGAATAATGTGCTATGTATAAATATCTTAGAATTATGTTTTTTAAATCGCTGTCAGATGGTCCACATGTTAATACTTATCTCAATATTACAGCTTCTCGTTCAAGAGGATATTTGTGTAGCATTCTGTCTGCCCATGATAATGTTAATACAGTAAACTTCGGCGATAGTATTTGAAAAAGTGTTATTCTGCCGTCGTGGTCTGTCACACACGGTTGTGCTGTGTGGCTAAACAATACAAACAAAGCAACTGACGCAATAAGGTCAATTCAGTACACAATGGCTAAAGCTATTTACAGTTACGCTCGTCTCCGGCAGCTGTCGCCACATTGAGAGAGCTTGGCTGGCTACCCCTTCAGTTGGCTCCAGACAAAGCAAGACTTAAGCGTTTCCCTCCGTTGAAATTCGATGTCCCTGAAACAAGACTATGTAAGTTGATTTTTAATGATATGTGTGAAGAATGTAACAATACATATTTATGTACTGTTTGGCCCCATGTGACCTAATCAGACAAATTTTCAATAACGCTGGAATTAATCGTGCTTTCTTATCCCACAGTGATAGGTGGCTTGATAGTTTTGACAAGCGTGCAATCGAAAGTTACGGGATAAAATTTTTCCAGGAAATTGATGATAAAAAATCTCTTCCCTGGTACAGAGCCCTGAAAAAATCTACATGGCGTGGTGACTATTTGTTCACCAAAGACAACTTTGGTGGAACCCGCTTAAAATTCGTGGTGCGCACGGGGTGTGTGGACCTGTGAGAGGATAGAGAAAGGTGAGGCATGTCTGATACTGCGTGTAACACCTGTCAGTGCATTAACGACGATCTTTTTCACTTGACGTTTTTATGTCCGAGTTTAAACTCCATAAGACCGAAGTTGTTCAAGCAATTAGAACAGCTTCTGGAGGATAAGGGATTTAGTCATATGTGGCAAAGTTTTATGGCGTCATCTCTGTACCGTAAGTTAAACTTCTTTCTTGCTGACGGAGTAGTTTTCGCGATGAAGTAGGATTTTTATTTGATGACATATGTAAAAGGTTTTTAGTTGAAGTATGGCATTTTAGGAGGGAATCCTCCGATTCATGGCTGTTTTTAATATGTAACCAAGATTTTAATTATTCTGAAGACTACGTTTATACGTATATATAAGCACGCACCTCCGGTTTTCCCCTGACCACTAGTGCCCCCGCTGTAAACGGGTAGTTTCCTCAATAGATTATTATTATTACCATTGACTTAATGATGGAGAAACAACTTTCTTGTCCGTGAGGTTGATGCGCCCAAATTATTTATGTTAACGTTTGTTCCAATTCATAGCATAACAACTATGGTTATACAAAAGACGTCCAATGCCCAGTGAGTAATTTGCACGCTGATCCAGTAACTAAACTGAAAATATTACATGAAATACGAACTTTGTGAAAATTGGATGAAATCTGGCAAGTCAGACACAGAGCCAAAGTGAAGGCGCATTATGGATGCATATGGCACCATATTTTTTAGTTCGGTCACTTGGTAATGCAGAATGGTGTTTAATTAGCACAGCACGCTAAATACACATCGACATTGTAATATTAACTCACATTCTAAGTGCGTCCTGCGTCTCCTGGTAGGAAGTGGCTCCACTTACAAATGGTGCCTGGTGGAGCTGTGAAATATTTGAAGAATAAAATATTAATTAAAAAAATGCATTCCTATCAGAGCCACCGTACATGTGCTAGCTATCTTTTGGACAAGAGAATTTAATGGATGAATTGTGACTTAAACTGCCTTGTGATGTAGTATTGATACTCATGGGGTGCTCTTGCTAGAAACAGTCCCTTAAATGTAAGAGTACTATATTTGCAGCTGCATTGAAAAGAGGCGCTTACAGATGAAGGTGACAACTTCATGGGAAGGCATTCATGCTTACAATGCTAACGCCAGCCCGAGGCACAGCATGCAGATGAATACGTGTTGGATGAAAACTAAAGAATATTTGTACAATTTCTTTACTTGTCACACGTGATAACATACACTTTTTTGCGACAAGGACGTCGTGCCAGCCTCAGCTCGATCACGACACTGTCGTGTAAAGGCTGTGTGGACGCTGTGAAGTACTCACAAAACTGGTATCGGTACCCAATACTTTTGCCATGATGTACTTTATCCCAATTTCACGACCTGGCAGACAAGGAATGGTTAGCCTTGATTATTCCTAGTGGTAACTAATCGTCATAACCCTGAGGGTGTATTCAATAAGAGCTGCTTTGGCAGGAGACAAATTCTCAATGAAGTGGTTCTCGTATGTAGCGCAAGCAAGGTCATACATGTACCAATGCGGCTACTTAGGATACTCCACGATACCGGTCCCTTGTCTGCCCGTTCTCAATACTGGTTTGGGCAAAGAAAAGGAGAGTATGGCCACCAGTGTCGACAGCTTCTTTAGAGTAACATATGCCTTGACGTGAATTCATTGGCTTCAGTTGTAAACACGTTGCACAACTGCACAATGTCGAATGCAGGAAGCTGCTGATAAACCCCCAGGACCATTGTTTCCGTTTCAATGCTACAATGTGTAGCTCATGCTTTGAAGTGACGTTTTACGGTTGAGTGACATTTGAACACTGGAACATGTCAGGGCTGTCTGAACTATTTAAATCATGTCACACCAGAAACAAAGAGGACTCAATCTGGCGTGTTAGGTATAATATGCTGTTGCGTTTAGGAGCCAGCCAAAAATGTCAACATTGTCACATTAGTACAGAGAGTACGCTTTTTTTTGGGGGGGGAGGTACTTTTAATACATGAAAATGTTGATTTTTTCTAATTTGCTTACCAATTAATAAATTTGAAACTTAAAGATTTATGGCAATATTTGCATAAGAAGCTTAATAAACATTATATGCACAGGTTTAAGGGTCTGAACATGTGGCCAAACAATACAGCTTTGGATTTTGGTTTGAAAAAGCAACATTTTTAAAGTACCATTTCAAGGTGGAGGGGGTCTTATGGAATAGTACTGTATGTACTAATGTGAAAATGTTGATAATTTTGGCTGGCCCCTTACTTTACATGATAAAGAGACTAAAGAAGCCAACGAGTCGCAACGGATATGCCACTCACGCTAAAAATATAATGATGTCCACAAAGCGTACCATCACGTAATATGCAACTGTTTACAAAACATGCAGAGAAATAGTAAGTTTGCTGCCGGATTTTGGGATTCATCTTGCCATGGGTATCAGTAGGTATTGCCTGAAGGATTCAAATGCAGAGTTGCTGACAAAAAAATTGTGGCCAGGCAACATTTTTTCTAAAAGTATGTACCAAGTTTTTAAAATGTGTTTTTTTTTCTTCTTCTAGGAAACGTGCTTAGGATTTGAAAGAATCGTGAACAGCAAAATTCACGATCCTTCTGGTAGCGTGTTTGAAACTCAACACATATATTAGTTCAGCAGTGGTTAGGCAAATGGGGTTAATTAGGTAGGCCAGAAGTGAAGAAATCATTGGCCATAACAGCACATATGCCGGTAGTACACCCTATAGGGATATTGAAAAGATTTGCTTCAAAGCCCAAATGCACTTTATAATCCTGACAACAAGGTCATAACTTAGGACACCTTGTTAAATCATGGCCCGTACCTCCAAATTAAATCATATTTGAACAGAATTCCACTCTTAGTTTGTTTTATGTCGTAGTAACATGTACATAAAAAACCTAAAACTACACATTTGGCCGATATCACAATACAAATTTTTATTATGTCTTACTTTTTAAATTAAAAAAATTCATGCATGAGAGCGAAAGTTTTGCCTTACAGTAACAAACAAAAAATGCCAAGTTATCGGTATTTTTGCTCCTATCCTTGTGCAAGCAAAGTAAGGGACTAGTCGCATATGAAAAGTGCATTTACCATAACTTGAACATATGAATGGATAGGTGGACAGACAGTTGGACAGACAGACAGACCGATGGATAGATAGATGGATAGATAGATAGATAGATAGATAGATGGATGGATGGATGGATAGACAGACAGACAGACAGATAGATAGATAGATAGATAGATAGATAGACTGATAGATAGATAGAGAGATAGATAGATAGATAGACAGACAGACAGACAGACAGATAGACAGACAGACAGATAGATAGATAGATAGATAGATAGATAGATAGATAGATAGATAGATAGATAGATAGATAGATAGATAGATAGATAGATAGATAGATATATAGATAGATAGATGCACTCACAGACAAAAATCTGTGATAAACAAATCAAAGTATAAAGAAAGAAAGCAAGAGAGCAGCAACGAAGGAACAAGCAAATAAGCAGCCAAACAAATGAATATGAATATGCCACATTCCCATGGGCGCGTGTGTCAATGTCGCCCAATGAGACATAGTCTGCAGACATGGACTCGATTTTGCTGACTGTTGAATTTTTGACGCATACAGATTTTCTATTATTGCTGTCATGGATTTAAAGACCACTGGTACGCTCTGCACTCATGACCTTTCTATCTTCCAGGGTGACAAAAAACCCGTGACTGCAGAAACAAGTAGTCAGGAATGGACTGATACAGCAAGAAATGGATACTGCTGTGTATGGAAGGTCGTGTTAAAATGTACAAGGCAAATGAACAATAAAACACTTATTAAAAATCACTCCGCCCCACAACTCAATAAACTTTTATTATAATTGGTCGTGTGGAATAGCCAAATCAGATATATCAATCCTTGTCAACCTAGATACACTGTAACCAAATCCAAAAAAAAAAAAAAAAAAAAAAAAAAAAAATTAATGCGCAATTTTTCAGGAATCCAATAATGGGCAGAAGCTTTCTACAAGCCAAACAAAACCTGCAATAACACAAAATAAACACAATTGTCATTTGGCTAGATGGCGCCACATTCTTCGAGCGCATGTGACATTTAGTTTCGCACAGCCTGTGCTCACATGGCAGTACTTTAACAGCAGAGTTCCTGAAACCGACAGAGTGTAATAGGCCATAGAAAATAATAATATAGAAATTTTATTAACATGTGTCGTCGGGTCGATTTAAGATTGTATAATTAAATTAACCGCTCATTTATTTAACGACATTCGGACATATATTTAATAGATCCGGTTTGTCCTGGGGAATATCTCATTGAGAATTACATTATCAGGTTTTATTCTTGCATCACTGGAAACGTAACCGATAGCATAGAGACGGTACCAGAAGGAGATCGAGTTTTATGTATACACGGTAAATAAACGTTCAGTCCATGGCCTCACCTTTGTTTGAGCAGTACCATTGAGAAAGATAGACCAGGCGTCTTCACATTCACACAGACTCAGACGCAGAATACTTTCATTTCACCATAATAAAGCAAACTGTATACATAATCATGATAATATGATAGCAGGTGGGGAGACTCCCATTAAGGCGAAAAGCGCCGCTGTCATGGAAGCTACCTTGACAAAAGGAAGGATGAATAAAAATAAGATTTATTTAAGATATGGTCAAGAATGGGTTAAACTTCCAGGTTCAATACTGTTTTTTTCTATGCTCCAGGTAAGTTAAATACATCATCGTTCTCTGTCTGTCTCTGTCTGTCTGTTTGTCTGTCTGTCTGTCTGTCTGTCTCTCTCTCTCTCTCTCTCTCTCTCTCTCTATATATATATATATATATATCGGAAGGAATGACAAAATAATTGATTTATCGTATACTACAGACATACCAGTTTGGCTCTGAGCACACATAAGAGTACGTATCAATAAAATGCATTGTTGTGTAAGAGAAAAAAAATCAGTTTAACTTCTTTGTCTATTACAATTTCTGGAATCGTTACAGATTTTTGAGGAATAAAAAAAAAAAGTTCATGTGCTTTGTTTTCTCGGCATTTAGGGATAGTTTATTTAGTTTTATCTAGTTACCTTTTTCAGCAGTTCTTTGTTAATGTTTGAGGAAACATTTTGAGTACGATCACAGTTTTGGAATATTTGTAATGTACTCTAAAGAGTTGTGTCACCGCATATATTATAGGATGAAATCGGTTTAATACATTGGATAGATTGTTAATATAATCTGCCGACAATGACAGCTGAATAATTTATGAGGTCTGTCTTTTGTATGAAAATTCTCCTTAATATCAGAGGCAAAGTGTTGGAAAAGTACTGAATCATCGAAAACATGAATGAAAGTTTACACATGGACAGTTTCTCGGACGATTCTTATTGAAGTTGGGATGTTTTTCTCTTCATATAATAGATAACATCACAGGCACGCCCACGTCGTTATATTAAATGTTTGTCAACAATAGCACGTGGGAAACTGATTCTGAAAGTTTCGTACAAAACGGCCTCTGATGAAGTCAGAAGGTCGACCTCCATTGTTCAGATGTTTAATTTTTGCCAGACTGTGCGCAGTCTGGCATTGTTTCAATTTGGGGGATTACGACCTCCGCACTCAATGATACTACTTACAGTTTCGTATTTTTTTGTCAAAGATACAGTGCCAAAAATTCCACTTCAGCCCATTCACAAATTTTGGTACTGCCTCGCATACATTTTCCATATTTGCGCAATAAAAATACATCGTTTTTATTTTCTTTTCCACATATCTGTCTTAGATTTATGGTAAATTTTAGCCAATCACTACACGATGTACGGCATCCATTTTTGTGTGACCATGCGCAGAATATGCACATGCGATTCCGCGCACATGTAAGACCAAGACCAGTTGATAAGACTCGGGTTTATTCGGTTCAATTGCGGAAACGCACCCTGCTTTGTTTACATTTTGTGCTCGACCACGCTGGCCGGATTACACGTGGAAGGATCAGAAAGTAAAACACAGGATATGCCTGGATTTAACCAATAGCAAGCTGGCAGTATCAGGCATCAGACACAGATTGCTACCGGGCAGTGTTTTACTCACTTGCGCAAAAACAAGCGACATGCATGATTGAACATATGCCAGGGCTCTGTTATTTTTGTAATTCGTTCCAACACTAAGTTGGTCAGAAATTGCATGATTTATATTTCTGTCTACGTTCTATTTCAATTAACCTGGAAATTTTGATGACGTAGGTGGTTTCAAGAGCCTGATCTTAAGTGCAGTCACCTTTTTTACCAAGCAACACAGGCCGTGCAACACAAGCGAGTGCACACAGGCATGCTCCAAGGTATTATTTTCCGCGATGTACGTCTATTTTTTTCAGGCTTCAAACATGAATTTAATTACTCTCATGTTCTGTCAAATAAATTTGTTTCATCTAAACATTTTGATAAAATTAAAACTACAAAATTTTGTAAAAACACCAATAACTGACGCATTGGACACGGTGATCAATAACACACTGCCATGGTGTTTACGGCTACCATGGGGGGGGGGGGGTATAATACCTCCATGCGGCTATGCAGATATTTGCTTCATCACTGTGCAGTCTGCATATTTTCTTTGCTTTCCGTAAGGAATTGTCACTCCTGCCTTTATATGTGTCTAAATTTATTCGATCGCAGTTTTTTTGCGAAAATATAATGTGAAATTTTAGCATCCTGGTCCTAATTTTTTTCTTAGCCAATAAGAGAGCATCTGACATAGAAAGACGAAAGTCTAATGATTCAAGCAGTGTAAAACATAATGACGGACGATGCAAAACTTCGTGACCACAAAGTTGCAAAGTCACTAAGTTTTCGGGATAAATTTTACAGTTGTATTATTCAAAATGTCCTAAAAACGGGATGTTGTTGACTTTATATCCATTTGATAAGAATGTGTATTTTTAACAGCAAAATCGAAATAGCCATCCACAAGTATTGAAGTTTGTCTATGATGAAATGCACACGTGAGCAGGTATGTAAACATTGCAGGCCAGTGGGAAGCTCCTGAAGGTTGGTTTACGTTGTGCGCGGCTGCACTCGACAATGGTGGCAAACGATGTTCACATACATTTCGAGTGTGCTCGAACACAGCGTGGTATGGGTTAATAAAAATCAAACAGTCAGCAAACTAAAAATGCACATTTCACCACTGATATGACATTTTAGGTAAAAGATTTGCACTGTTCAGCACAGGCCATGCTGTAATTACTAGCGGTAGCTGTGGCATTCTTTGTAAACATGAAGGCATGGGCCAGGCCACTTGCTGATTGGACAGTCAGGCCAACAGTGGAATGCCTAATTAATTACGGTCTGGAAACGTTCGGTACAACTCGGTATGAACAGGTCTATTGTATACAAACTTGTCTCAACCTATTTCTCCCCTTCAGAACAGTCAAGTGTGGTTCCTTTTCAAAAGGAAACCTGTTGGTTTTTTTGGGGGGGGGCTGTTTTTTGTTTTTTTGTTTTTGTTTTTGTTTTTGTTTTTGTTTTTGTTTTTTTGTTTTGTTTTGTTTTTTCTAGTGCGAATCATAAATTTTCACTAATGTGGTAACAAATTAGTTTCCCTGTCTGCAAAAAGTTGAGAAATACAGAGATGGTTATAAAATGTATAAAACTAAATTAAAGGGCGCAATTCGCTAATACTGAACATCAGGTCCCAGATTTTTCATGATGTTTCTTAGCGCGTGATATGAATAATTGTCCTTTCTCTCCCATTCTCTTGGAGATACCATATTTTCAGCTACATGTAGCATTTTCTTTTTTTTCACCTGCTACTTTTCACCATTTCCATTGCTTAACCCCACATCAAACTTAATATGTAGGAAACCAATACTTGACGAGTCTTGGAGAAAATGGATGAAAATTTTGAGGAGGAAAATGAAGGAACAATTTTATAAATGTATAATTATGGATTAAATTCTACTACGGCTTGCCGAACGCTAGTCGGGAGTAAAGGTGTAGATTGGCGTATATTTTGATGTAGTTTCGGACCAATAACTTCGTCATTTTTCCAACCCGATGATATCCATACTGGTCAAGTGAATAATATCTTACACGCTTTTGCTACTCATGTTTGGGCCAGTATTGGTGGAGACAAATCAGGCGGCAAGAAGTCGGAAAGTTACAGTATTGTTCTATGAATGTCACAACGGACTTGGCGTTCTAAGATATCCAGCTTCTGCTGAAGAGGCATCGTGCCACATAATTTGTTCGGCTTGTCGTACCTGTTTTGATCGAGGAGTGATTAGTCCAAATTATATAGTTATTCTGCAAACTGCCAAACACGTTTGTTCAAAGCATGGCATCACTCGATTTCACATCAAACACAAATATGGACAGTTCTATATTCATAGCGCTGACGTCACGATTCCTAAAATGTATACCTTCACTGGATCAGAACTTGCACAAATGGAGAATCGTGCCTCAAAATAAAAGATCGCACATTTTGGCAGAACGCTACGCAGCCGGACGTACAGCAAAATTTACATTTCATCTATACAAAAAACAAGAGGATCATGATGCTCCTGTGCTCAGATGATATGCATCTGCTTATTTAAAAAAAAAAATTACCCCAAAATTTATGCAAAAATCAATGCAGTGTAACCATTTGAATAACATATGTAGAGACCTATCAAAGGTACATTTCTACAAAGTGTGACATAAACATGGCAAAAATTATCTAAGTTGTTTCCATTACAAGAAATCTCCATGTTCAGGTTTCGTAAATTTTTTTTTTATTTTGTACTTTTTCAAAAAATGAATGAAAAAATGAACCGAGTCAACCTTTTGAACAACTTTGTTTGACCCCTCTACAAGGAACATATCAAGTTTCAGCTTAATCCTAGTGACGGTTCTGGAAAAGGAGTCGAAAATAACAAAAACACACAGAAAATCATAAAAAACACATTCTGAACCAAGAGACCCCGAGAGTGTCCCTGTGAGATATCAAAGCAACTGGGTGAGCGGTTTCTTAGAAGATATTTTAAGATTTGCCCCCCTCCCCCCCAAAAAAAACAATAAAAATTCATAAAAAATCCAAAAATCACTGGAACAGGACCATTTGAACAAACTTGGTCGAGACTCACCCAGGGTACATCCCACCAAGTTTGAAGTAAATCTGGCTTACGGTTTTTCAGAAGAGGTTTAAAATGTAAATTGTGGATGACGGACAGTCGGACCCTCAAAAAAGCTCAGGTTACTGACTAGTCAGCTCAGCTAAAAATGTGAATTAGCATTAGAATGTCCATTGACTTACACGGTAGTCAATAGGAAAGCTGCATTGACCGACAAGTACCTGAAAGGAAAAAAATCGTTAAAAATCAGGAATCCACAGCAGTGCCACCTAGTGAACAACTCTGTTTGACCCTTCTGCAAGGAACATATCCCCCATGTTTCAGTTTAATCTGAGTGACGGTTCCGGAGAAGAGGTCGAAAATAGCAAAAACACACAAAAAATCATCAAAATATAAAAAAAAAATCGCAGCAATTTGAAGTAAAGCTTAATCTGAGTCATGGTTCTGGAGAAGAAGTCAAAAATAGCTAAAAAAAACACAAAAAATCATTAAAAAATATTTTTAAAAATCGCAGCAGTTTGAAGTAAATCTGGCTGACAGTTTCTCAGAAGAAGTCGAAAATGTAACTTGTGGACGCCGACGGACGGACGGACTGACAGACGGACGGACGGACGAAGGACCCTCAAAAAAGCTCAGCTGACTTACAAGTCAGCTGAGCTAAAAAAAAAAACATGGAAGCCCATTTTTCTGTATTCTTTAATTCTGTGAACGCCATAGACACATATGGTCATACTTAATATCCGATGAGAATGTTTATGTCTATACAATTTGTAATCATCTAGGTCCTTTTTAGGTGTCGACAGATCTCCCTGGTCTTTGTTTCGGTACTTGTATATAAATTAAGTCCTCAGCAAATTTGTTATTTTACGTGTCTAAGTTATTTAACAGAAATGACAATTATGTTTTATCATGTTATGTCAGGAAGCAAAATTGCAAATACAAAAATATGCATATGAGTACTTTAAGACACACATCATTCAGTTCTTTACGTCTTAAGTGTGAGCTATTTGCAAAGCAAAACCAAATCACCCGCAAGATGGCAGCTATGAATAAACTATCTTGGGCATATGCACAAAGTGGTTATATTTGATTTTTGGTGCGTGTATTTTTGAGTCGTGTTTTAAATCCAGGTTACACGCTACAGGCATTCTCAGATCAGTAGGCTACGCGTACAGTCTGAGTAAACTGTCACAAACATATTATCTGACAGTATGCCTGATCAACATTATACCGCTCGTGTGGCGTTTGAACGCCAAGTCGCTCGTACAACCACATGTAACGTATGTTGTACCGTATATTGCTACATAGCAATAAGAGTATTTTGTGATGGAAAACATGAGGTTTAAGTCCAAGATAATTCAGTATAACTCACTAAACTTTTATTATAATTGGTCGTGTGGAATAGCCAAATCAAATATGTCAATCCTTGTCAACCTAGATACACTGTAACCAACACCAAAAAAAATCCCATGCGCAATTTTTCAGCAATCCAATAATGAGCAGGAGCTTTCTACAAGCCGAGCAAAACCTGCAATAACACAAAATACACATAAACGTCATTTGGCCAGATGGCGCCACAGACTTCGAGTGCAAGTGACATTTAGTTTGGCACAGCCTGTGCTCGTATGGCAGTACTTTGACAGCAGAGTTCCTGAAACCGACAGAGTGTAATATGCCATAGAAAATGTTGGTGTTCAAATTTCTGTTTGAATCACTTAGATGGAGGCATATCATCCATTGTAATATCCATTGGCAGATTTAATCAGTTTAGAGAGAAGCAATACACGAAAGTGTAACGTAAAACGTTATGTACAACAAAAACTGCACCTTCATCTTAAGACAAGTAATGAATGTGGTTTGAAAATGAACAAGGTCAATCTCATGAGGTACATGGTTCATATATTCAGGTTTGATGAAACTTTATGCATGGTTAGTTTGAACTTTAAATTTGGGGCGAACTTGATCACTTTGGCTGGAATCTCAAAAATCTCGGTCATAAACACCGCAATAAAATGACTCATGTTATTGTTTCCAGTCTGTCTGCCGCTTTGGTGATTTAAAGTTCTGTACTGCATTTCGTATGATATTTTATCTTCTGGTTTTATTTAGACAATCTCTTTGTTCAAAGTCTTTTTATTTCACCAGACAGGCCTGAAGAAGATATGTCTATTAATTCTGCTATCATTCGATTACTTTTCAATAGTCTGTTTCTCACATCCCAAGCAATAGCAAATGTTTCTTTTTACCCATGATTAGAAACAACTTATTCCTACCCACTCGCACTTTGGGTGTATCACGATAAAAAATAAACAGCAGATACTACTTTACGAAATGATCTAAATACTACAATTGCCTATCATAGGATTCTACATGTGTGCAGATAATAAATATCAGTATCAATTAGGCTTGGGTTCAATTCATTACTAGGCTGTAAGCACATTGCTTACGTTTCATGCAACTGACTGATAAATAACCTAGAGAGGTTGATGAGCTGTTTTGTCATTGTCCAGTTTACCTAAATTAGGGGGGGGGGGTGTAATCAGAACAGCTTCTTTGTGTTGTGTTTTAGAATTTGACGATATCCTTGATTGAAATACATATTTAGTCGCTATGTGTGATTGCAATTGTGACTAGAATCCATTAAATTAGCTATGATCAAAGAAAACGGTCTCTAAAGAAGATTTTGGTAAAAGTCCCCCCCCCCAAACAAAATCCTAAAAGTGCAGAATGTCTCCAGAGGGTCTGAGTATTGGAGATTCCAATATATATATATACATATATGTGCCAAAACTTTATCTCAGACAGGGAACAATCACACAGGTTATGTTATTATTCTGTGTAAGAGGACTCGGCAAAAGTGTTCAATACTCTTTATTGTACCTTTCTTACTGAGCCACTCCGTTCAGTCCCCTATAGTCCCCAACCATGTGATATATTTTTCAGCAGTATGTTTGTCAGTTAATTTGTGCGTCTTCTTCATTCTTTCCTGGAATCGAATAGAATCATAATGAAGTAAAGTCAATCAAATGAAACAAACAAAGAAACGAATTACTTAATTAATCCAAATTGAAGTAAATGAAATCTAATAAGTATACAAAAAAATGATGATTTCTTTCAAAAACCATGCTAAAGTAACAGAAAAGGGAATGTTTTTAAGAGTCATTATTCACATATTTCACAGACATACAAGAAGCAGAAGTAAGTGAAGGAACGCCAAGCATATTGCCTCCAGTTCCAACAAGTTTATGTGATGAGATGCGAATGATGCCAGCCAATGGCTTGATGCTGTCTGGCTCTCCACGTGAGCTCTCTACCTGGATTGAGAAGAATCTGTGTTAATGGTGAGCCGGGCCTGAAAAGGTTCCAGTGTTTGTCCATTCATGAAGTTCTCCCTCATGGTCCACCACTGAAGGTGCGGGTGTTGAAAATGGGCACTGGGGCCTGATAGCCCTGGCCACTCTTCGATTTGCTCCCCCAGAGTGTGCTGCACTGGGTGATGGTGGAGATAACTGAGTGGGACCTGGGAGTCCATCGAGGACAGGGAGCCCAAACAGGTTGAGCCATTGTTGCACCAAGCAGACCTTGCCAGTCAGAAAGTCCCTGAAAAGTAACTGAAGTCTCTCAAACCTGTCTTCCAAAGGGAAACAGATGAAGGTAACCAGGTCAAACTGGATGCTGAGAAATATGATAGTCTGCTCCAGCTAAAGACTGGACTTGGGTAGGTTCACTATAAGGCCCAAGCAGAGTTCCAGAACAAACTGTGTGTGGCACTGAGAATCCAGGCAACAAAGTGCCCGGATAAGCCAGTTGTCCAGATTAACATGAATACAAATGGCTGAGCAGTGAAGGTAAACAGCAACTGTCTGAGCAAACCTCAATACAACCAGCTGTGCCATGGCAAGGTCAAACAGAAGCTCCCTGAACTGTTAGACATGGCCCGCAAATAAGAACAGCAGATACTTCCTGAAGTCTCCACAATTGACAGGTGAAAGAATGTGTCCTTGGATCCAGGGATGTTGCCCACTCCATTGGCTTTAGGGCTGCTGCCACTGACTGGAAGGTCTCCATTCAAAACGATGGGACTTCAAGGAAAGTGTTTAGCATTGACAGATCTATGACTAGGCACCATTCTCAGTCCCTCTTGCAGACCAGGAAGAGTAAGCTGTAAAAGATCAGAGTACCTTGATTCTCTGCTGGCTCTATAGTGCACTTGATCCGAAGCCTCTGAACTGCCTCCAGGAATGCTGATGCTTTGGGTTCTGAGGTAGGTAGAGCAAACCACCATAGTTCTCGGCTTAACAGAGGCTTATCTTCCCCAAGAGGCAGTGTGTAGCCCTGTCTCAGGACATTGAGAATGAACAACTCATCCATTGTAGACTCCCATTGTATGCAATAGGCAATGAAGCAGCCAGCTGGGTGCTGTGTGGAGTCTAACAATGTGGTGGTTGGCAATCAGTTGCTTTCCAGGCTACAACAGTCAGGAACTTTCCTGTCTTCTTGCCTCTACTGGAAGGCTTACCTTTCCTTGATCACTGTCCATTTTTCCCAGGTTGTTGCATCCCTAAGGGAACACACGTCAGGGGTCAGGTGGACACAGTCTGAAAAGCACTGCACTTCTGGGCTGATGTGGCCAAGAATGACAACAACCAAGCAGAGTAGATCAGGGCTTGGAGTGTGCCTGGTTGGCCAAGCAGGCCCAAAGGTCCTGCACCCAGCAGACCACTTCCTCCACCTCTCCTCCAAACAGAGTTCCTGAGAAGAGTAGCCTTGTGCAAGCTCTCAGAAAGATCAGGTCAGGCAGCTCCTGACCCTGGAGGTAGGTGTCCCTCTGCACCCAACTATGTTTGCCTCCAGTGTGCAAGGGGTATGCAGCTTGTGACAAACAAGTTGCAGGAAGTGTTGCCTGGTCTAACGAATCTCACACTCCCTGCTGATGTGAATTGAGCCCTTGAGGTCATCCAGAAGAGACCCCAAAGCAGCCAACAACACATCATAGTAAGAGGCCACAGAGACGGATCCTCGGGTATCATCCTTCAATCATTTGAAGGCCTAGCAGATGTGGTAATGGATTGCAGCTGCTGAGCATTGAACTCTTCCCAGTCTAAGTCCACTAGCAGTGGACCCGATGGGAAGCTGTGCTCAGGCACAGAGTACCACTTCCCCGGGACATCCTGTAAGGGAGGAGTTCCCGCCTGCCTCAGGAATGTGTCCTCCAGCGACAAGCCTTGGCACTACAAGGTAATGGCACCCCACCTATTCTCCAATGGTGGGACCACAGCTTGGTCACCAACCAGGCTCTGAAAAAGAGCTTTGACATGGCCAAAGCCCTTGGCAGGAGTAGATGCCATGTCCATGGGAGCAGGGGCAAACCCTTTGCAGAACCCATGGTCACTGGCTCTCTGCACCTGTCAGAGCATGACCAGCATGTGCGCAGAGCCTTCAACCTAGGTCGAGATCTGCTGATGAATGAGTCCAACAACAAAAGCTCATCCTCCACCTGGGAGTCCAGGTCCCAAGACTCTGGACTCGAGAAGGGAGCAGTAATGCCAAAGGCCTAATCAAACAATGCACTCTCTAAAAGCAATATAAGACACATCTGTGACAGCAGGGGATCTGTCACCATACATGGTGTAGGCATAGTAAACAACTCCGCAGAAGTGGTCACCACCACAGTAGCTGCCTCAAACTTTCCGCACCACATGGGGACAGACAGGGGAGGCAAGGGAGGCTCAAACTCCAAGATCTGACTGTGAAACCTGCTGGCTGGTGGGGTCTGCAGGGAGTTCCAGAAACCTCCCAGGCCTCATGTCTGAGTGAGAGCTGGCTCAAGATGGAAGCAGCTAGCCCCTTTGCCAACAGAGTCTCCTTGGACTCAGCTACAGCAGAGGTGACCAATGCAGAAGACAAAGCCTCTTCACGGCACCCCTGATCCTTGCAGAGCTCAAGTTCCACCTGCCACTCAAGAGAGTGACGCAGGGTACCCAGCTTAAATGAGGAACCAGGTGGGATTGCCAACTTTTGGCTCTATGGCAATCTTCCTGAGGTGCAGAAAGGACTGCTGGTACTGCTGTTGGGGGAACAGAAGGTTCTGCCTGGACTGTAGGTGCCAACACTGCTTGGACCAAGGGCCCACTCACAGTAAAAGGTGCCCCTACTGGTCTGGGTGTCTTCCTCCTACTAGCCCTTTGCCTATGCTTATGATCCAAGCTCTTGGACCCGGAGTTTGTGAAGTATGCAAAGGCACTGGTGCTTTTGGCAGCACTCTGGACTCATGGTCCAAGTGCTTGGACTGGCCAGGGTGGTGGCTTTCTGTACTTCTTGGACTTATGGTCCCTGCACTTGGACTGGCTGAGGTTCCAGAATACATGGATAGGAACCCACAGGTTTCCACTCCAGATGCACCGGTTTGCGTGACTGCTCCTTGTCCAAGTGTTTGGACCTGGAAGACTGAGATCTTAACAGCTGAAATGTATGCTTGCTCACTTCTTTGGCTCAGAGTCAAAAGAAGAAACAGCCTGCTGAGAGGGGGCAAACTATGCAAGGAACATTTCTGCCTGCATCAGCATACCCTCGGACATAAATTCCAAAGTGTGGACAACCTTTGGATCAGTGCCAAGAGCAGATGTGGCAGTTGTTTGGGGCAAAGTTGGTTGCGCAAGATCCCAAGGTGATCTTTTGCTCCCAGACTTGTGAGTTTGACATCTTTTCACCTTCTCCCAAGGGGCATCTGGTGTAAAAACATCCATCATCTGGAGCTGCAGACGAACCAAAATAAGTCTATGCTTTTTCTCTTGGGAGGTCTGTGGTGAAGGCTGAATGGAGTCAGTCATCACAGCTTGGCATTTGGCAGCTGCTACCTGCCCCCTATACCTTGCATGATGAGACTTTCTCCATGCCTGATCACAAAGCAGCCATTTTTCTTCTGCAGAATCCTAGCAGTTTCTGCAAGTTCGCTCTTGAAAGCAAACTTAACCCAACTGCAGGTGACAACCAAAGCAGTGTGGATGGTCTTCCCAAGCTGCCATGTAGTGGGTCGGTGAATCCAGCTTTTGTCCGTGATCCACCAAGGACGAGGATGCAGACAAAGTGGTCACTGGATCAACACCAATGGACAGCCTCCAAAAGGAGGCAATGCCTGGTGTGCACTGCTTTCCCTGTCTCTGCGATCTGTTTGCCAAGACAAAATCTAAGAAAACTTTGACAATCTAAGTACCAAGTCAAACGACCAGCTTTGCACTTATTATTTCAGTGGTATCCGAACACAGAAATCAGCTTTTCTAGGTCTCTGAAGATCCCCAGACTGCTGAGAAAAGATTTTCCGCAGATTACAACAAGTGCAAAGCACTATAGCAGTGAGTGTAAACAAAAGTTCAGGGAGCGTTGACTTGAAATGAAAGCCAGGTATGGCACTGAAAAGAGGAAGGATGATATGGGGAGCACGCACACCAGGAGTCATCATCAGCTCCACAAGAACCGATAGATGGTGTCATGAGACCATCAGGCTTTCAGATCAAGTGAGACAAACTCATCTTGATTTATGGGCGTTCGACCCAGACACAGAGGTCTAGGCAAATGGTGGTCAAGAGGGAATGCTACGTTACTAATACCTAAAACATATAACAAACCATGTTTAATAAAACTTTCATCTTCAGTTACATCTGATGATTAAGATGAACATTACCTTTACCCTGATAATGATGCTAAGTCTTAATGAAGCTAATGACGATGTCAAGAACAATGATGATGAAGATGCTGATGATGGTGTTACTGATGTAAAGAATGGTTGAAATGTAAAAGCAGTTGTAACAGACCACAATAATAGTTATATTACACGTTTAAAGGAATGAGTTGGAGGTCACGTTAAAATGTACTTTTATATGATCATAATACTGATATTTGCTTTTTTTCCTATGCCTTTCATATCTTTCAATAATGTAATGGTTTATAGGACAGTTTGTATAAACCATGACTTGTTTGTGACAATTCATGAGGGCTAAAGTAGATAATGCAGGATATATCGAACATCTGCAAAGTGATGGAAGACACGCAAATATTTGCTCATGCCCCTAGACTAACCAGGATGTGTGGATGTATCACATGAATAGAAATTGTTATTTTCATTTAGTCAGTCAGTCCCCTGCACGCATACTACTTGTTACTAAAGAGGGACGTATGCATGTGTTGCTGTTATGCGAAGTGATTCTGAAAATGAAGCTAGGTGTCTCTGATGCCCATCGTGGGTGGAGAGAAATATTCACAAATTTATTGAGAGTTTATCGTAAATATTGATTAATCTTTTGTTACAAGCATATAATTAAAATAATTGGTTTATTTTTCAACAGAATTTATACCTTGCTTAAGTTTTGATTACATTCTTTAGCATGAGTATATTGCAATTATAAGATGATTTATACCGGGATTCTTGATGAGTCTATTTATGTGTGTGGGTAGTAACAATGTAGTTAGAGAAAGCCTGATATCCAGGTGTTAGTCAGTTGAAGCAGGGTTTGTCTCTGGGTGAAGACGTGTATCTTCTCCAGCCTATATACACAACTTTGAATGTGTTGAAAAGCTTCCAACGGGCGTAAGTACTTTATTCAGAAGTTTCATTTATTTGCGATTGTTAAATTCTTTGCATATTTTTTTTCTGCCTGCATTACATCCTATATGTTTTGATTTCATGAGAGCTCTGTGAAAGTTTGCTTATGATTTCTGTCTTTGCAGATTTTACCGTAAATGTATTGGTATTCATAAACCTGCCATATAGTATAGGTATTCGTACATGTGTTTCGTCAGATCTTTGTAGTTCTACAAAACTTCATAACTGTGTGTTGTGCCGCGTAACATGATCACCTTTGGGTTTTCAGTAGACGCGTGTACATCTGTTCATCCTCCTAACTGTTTTGGTAAGTACATAGATATTTCATATATGCAACTGTGGACCTTTCAATGAACCACTAAAACTGCTCTTCAACTCATCTTTTCTTTATGTTGTGATTGCTCACTTAACTGCCAGCTTAATACGAGGCATACATATTGCTTTCTGGTTGTTTTTGTAACTATAGTCTCGCCTGGGGGCATACGGGAAGCGAGATATAACTAATATTTTGGAAATAAAGAATACATGGTGCAGGCAAATGAAAATTTGTTCTTCTGACCAATTTAGGAAGCACAAAATGAATATGATTTATGGTATTTTTTGTTAACTTAAATTTCACTAAAAGACACTAACTTTATGAGAAAGGGCTATCTAGCCCTGTCTGTAGCAGTAACATGCCCGTCTGTCCTCCATCATTGACAAGCGGGAGCCCCGTGTTTTGTTACGGGATATTAACATTCATGTCTCGTATTGTAGCGACTTTCGCGTCACATCGGTAGATTCACATGCTGTAGAGGATTGACCCTTCATGCTGCAGCAATGGATGTTTGGTAAGTCACAATATAGGGAAGAAATGTATTCAAAATGTTTTTTTCTTTGTTTGATATTGTCTTTGGTATGCAGTATGATTACTGAAGTGTACATCGCGTCAGAAATTCATGACATTTTGGAAGATGTCAAAAGTTTGTTTGAGATAGCATTTTTCGTTTAATTTATTAACTTCATTTATTTTTAGACCTATCATTCTTTTCTTCAAGTCAAATAGCCCACGTACTTGTACTGTAAATAGATATCAAGATTCTAGTAATGATTTAGATCAGCTGAGAGGGTTTGAGTTGAAAGTTTTAAAATATTTTACTATTTAAGTATAATTCTGCCCGTACACTCAGAAGTGGGAATTGGCCATGATGATTCGTCTCCCCCCAGGCCAATCAACCACAGCGCCTTCTAAGTTCTTCTAAACCTGATGCACGTTAAAAGAGTCCCCATTTGAGTACCTGTAACAAACAGTTTATTAGCTGTAATACAGGCTAAGGAGTCTTCTTGAGACATTTATCCAATAACCCAT
Organism: Hermodice carunculata; assembly: GCA_964020975.1. Lineage (NCBI taxonomy): Eukaryota > Metazoa > Annelida > Polychaeta > Eunicida > Amphinomidae > Hermodice > Hermodice carunculata. Next base: position 57,238,938 of record OZ026619.1, read on the forward strand.
AGTTGAGTTAACAAAGTATTTACAAACTAAAAGTGATAGCCCATAGCTTACTTGACAGAGTTTACACACACTGGACAGGGGTGGTTCCGTTACAAACTTAGTGATGTTACTGGCACTGCTGTGGCTACATACACAGGTATCCTGGTACCACTGAGGTGCAAATATATCTGTTAAATTTTTCCATTTTCTAAAATATTACAACGATGAAATATCTTAAAACTGTCTGTCTCACGAAAAAAATGTGAACAACCACTGTCATTTACCCATGTCAATTGTAACATTCATCAACCCCAAGCGCAAAGTCTATTTATCTGTACAATTACGTCACATTTGAACCCCGCGCTACGTGTTATAGTGTACTCAACTTTGATGCATCAGAAAACCTGTTGGTTCATTGTACAACCCAGCACTCTAACAGTTGTTTGATGCGAAATATATTTATAACGTCGGCAGATACGTCCGTTACATCATAACACGGGTTTGACAAATTTCCAAATATATAAGCCCTTATGACATTGTGGGGCAGTAACTATATCTCAAAAATTTTCTGACCCAATATGCCAAGAATGGTACACGAGGACAATGTCTTATTATAAGAGTAATGGACAGATACTGGAGTATGTCTGTATCAGGTAAGACCCGCCACACCCTCTTGTTACTCTGCTGGGATGTAAGCATGCCCTAATATGTTCATTACTTTTTATCCCTTACAACAATTGCCATCTAAATAGTGATACTGTATATTTGCTCGTATTTTGTAAAGGCCCAAGACTTAAATGATTTATTTTTTATTTTTCACAACATGTTGTAGAAAAGTGACCACTTACCTAGCAAAAGACATCTTCTTTGGGAATTTTACATAAATCTTCATTGGCTTTTCATTTTCATTTACAACGTTTACAATTAGTTTGGCAGATTACACAAACAGTCATTAACAGTACCATCTTTTCCTTGTGAGTACATAATATGTGTTTCTACATGGACTTTCAATTTCATAAAGTGCACATAATCATCAAATGTACCATGTTCAGTGTTATAGAATGCTCTGTAATTAAAATATTCGTCCTGCAATATAATTACATTCAAAATGTAAAAATATTATACTACTTGTCTGGTAAGATCCATATATTTCCTATTTAGAGTACCAGCTCAATTTTTCATTCATCTTTTGTTTCCACCATTTGTGATTATAGCTGCATTCTCAGAGTCTGTGAGCTATCGAATCTGGAGTCTCACAAAAGTTACAGTTATGGATCAGATGGTATTTACTTTGTGGGGCCTGTCTTTGGTTATTTCAAAGACGCCCTGGAATGTGCTGATTGTAGTACATTGATAATAAGATATCTGATACAATTTTTATGTTTTCTCTAATATAACAATCTTTCCTAAATGCTGATCGATCTTTGTGCACTAATGTGTGCAACAGCTTCTGTGTTGGTTTTGTTAAAACCATTGGAATTGTTATGTAACCAATCTTTAAGAGCCAAATAAGCCTCCAAGTTTTCAAGTTTGTATAATCCAGGTGTTTCTTTGCTATCAAGGTAATAATGCCTAGTCGTTGATCAATTAATAATGATTTATTTCATATGGTTTACGCTTTGTTTTAAGAAATACTTTATTTATGAGCAGAACCCTTTGTAAAATTCGATTCTGAGTTCCTCAGCTATGGGCTTTTTTCTGTTTTCATTTTTTACAGCTGGCCAACATTCATTCGCTTTAAGAATCAAGGAGTGCATGTTACCATATCCTTGCTGCAAATGTTCTGGTAACAATATTTTTTTGCCATTAATAGTTGCCTTTGAATCCGTAATTGCCTGATTTCTATGGTTAATATGTTCATGTTAGGTTTGAAATTTTCCCTTTTCTATTCCTGCAAAACAGTACTTCACCTCACTCTGTCCATTATTATTATCTACAATTTTTCCATGAGTTTATGTATGGTTCATTTGTTAATTTTGTTTTATTTGAATCATGATATGATATCTTTCCATTCTATTGTAGGAGTTTTGCCAGACATAGTTTCTTCGATCTCTGCTACAAGAAGCTTTTCTTGTTTTTATTTATGTCATGCTTTCCTCATTGAATTTTCTATGGTTTGCCTTTTATTTCGGCCTATATTTTATCTCAAAGTAACCTTTGTTTCCGTCATTGGCAAATCTTTGTTTGCAATCGCCTACAATTTATTTGATGTTCTCCATGCAGTCATAGGTGGCTAATAACTCAGAGTTCAATTTCCCAAACTAGTCCCATATCTCTATAAATTACCTTGCAGTTCATGGTGTGGTCAGTTTTGAACAACTGCTGAATCTCATGAGCCAGTAATCAAGAATGTATTGACTCGGTGCGTGTGTAGGTTGCCAAGTGTACATACATTGTCTGTGTTGCTTCGACGACTTTTTCTTTGTTTCTTTTCCTTTTTTTCTGTTTTTTAGGTACCCGTGAATGACACAATCGACACTGGGTTTAGTGAAGTGCACTCTTATATACTGTATTCGGAGTTGTCCCAGTTCATAATTATAGGTCCACCAGCATCAAAGGAGCACCATTATTTTTTTTTACCACGGAACAGCCTGGTCTCGAACCAGCAACCTTCGGCACTAACCACCTTGAGCAAATGGAGAACGCTCATATCGACTGCACCAAATCCCCATTCTTAAAAAGAATGGTTCAACAGAGGTAAACTGAATAAAAGATCTGGAAAAAGGATAACACAAATAGAATGAGCATTCAGAGTCTCAATATATAAATAGTTCTAAAGTTGAAATAAATGTATATTCAGCTTTAATGGGTGACAGATAACTGGACATGGGGCGGAGAATTAAAAGCTAAAAGTTCCGCTTCCGGTTAAATATGGAAAACTCCTTCAGTAAATCATTACGTCCTGCTGGGCCCTTACTTCTACTTGGTATCGAATAAAAGTATCTGTATACCATGGCACAAGTCGTTCACTATTGGGATTTTTGTTCGTTTGTGCTTTCTCTTGGTTTTAATAAATTGATGTTTGTTCCCTTTGTTGAAAATTTCACGATTATTGTCCTAAGTTTTTCGTTTGTTGCATCAGTGCCAATTTACATTAACCGGCAAAGTATTCATTAAAAGTTTTGGTTTTTCAAGCATTACTTGAAAAGACTGTACCCTTTTCAAGAAGAGCGGGAATAGATTGATAAATCTTGGAACCAATTAAACTTTTATCTAGGTTCCACAATTTCTTGAGGTTGATATAATTGGAAATAAGCTCACCACGAATATTGGAAAAATAAAACCTTGTGGAACTGTGAAGGGCGCTTACAGGAATGGTACGTTTCCGCTTGTCTAACATGTGGAGTTGCATCATGTTGAGAATTTCGTACAGCGTAAACGGGCGCAATATGCTGGTATGACGCTTGAAACGTGTCCATTCATGGTCTTTTTGTCAGATCGACTGTTTTACCTTAGAGGCAACCCAGGTTTATATCCTTCCGTCTTATTATAATACCAAAAGGACTTTTAATGTCTGCAAAGATCAGAAGAAGATTCGCCCAAAGACACACAACATCATTAATGTAATGAGAAAACAAAGAAGACATCCTGAACGGCAATGTAAAGATTTACCACTTTGAGCATTGCATTTATTTGGGCACTCCAATAATGAACGACTCTACTGCTGAACACGTCAAAGAGCACATCAAATTTAAATTTTCTAACGTGGAAATACATTATCCATGTTTGGTGGCAAGCAAAGATGTGACATTTATATTCAAAGAGACAGTGCTAGAAAGTGCTGAGATCACCAGCATTTTCTACAGTTGCGAGACGTGCATCCTGGACAACTTACAAAGCGCAAAGACTCCATATATCTCAATGCTGAGAGATATGCTGGGCGCCCCTCAGCAGACCCCAGCATCACTAGTTTTGCTCGAACTGGGAAGAGTAAACACTGCAGGTCTTATCAGAGACAAACAAGTTTCTTTCACAAGCTTGAAATGCAAGATAATTATCTTGGAAGCAACCTGCAAAAAATCATTAACCTGACAATTGTAGTGCAGGCACCAATGGGCAAACAGTCACAAACACACACACATCCCCATAATGAGTCTACACTTACTGTGAACATCCTCGGTACCAAAGTGTATCCATACTAAGCCAGCCAATCAGCATCCAGAAAAATCAAAAATGGCTGACATAAAAACAACCTTTGCATCTTTCATGCCCCAGTCTTTTATGTTTGTATATAATCCGTAATTTACCAAATGAAAGCATAAATTGTGAATGTCTGATGCTTTTTGAGAGTTGATATGCCCATTGCATCTGTAAAATATCCATAGAGTCAGCCCATAGGCCCAATGAGAGGCAGCTCAAACATTCACTTTCAAGGGGTACCCCCTAAAAATTCCACTATGTCCTACTTTCAAATTAGATAAACCTGCTGGAGTCTTTCCTTGAAACCCTAATCCCTTACAGATTTGGAGACCTAGATATCTACTGTGCCAATAAATGATATATCCTTTGCACTCAGCCCACTTGTTAGCTTGAGAGTCTGAGATGACCTCATTTTCCCATATTTCTAAAGAGGGGTGGTCACTTTCTGGGAACTTTATAGATCTTGACATGGAATCACCATGTATTTCTGTACTGGAAGACAAGTCTTCTTTCATAAAATTGGGGTTAAAGGCCATTTTGGCCCACCCCTAAGGGGAGGCAACAAGAAATCCGACCCCACCCCCATTTTGAACAGGGGACAGGCCCCCATCAGCGAAAATTAGCTAAAATCATAGGAAGACTGATAATAAATGGCTCAGAAATATTTTAAAACATGGACCACAAACACATCTAACATATACAAAAGAGTCACTTGTGTGTGCTAACACCAATTAAAGAAATTCGAGTTTAACCTACCCCCCTCCCCAACAGAAAATCTGGAAATTGAACTCTCCCTTATTCATCGTCTTCCAGGCCTATCCCCCTGGGTCCCATGGCCCAATGGTGCATATTTGTGGTCAGTAATTACATCCAGATGTGTAACTCACTCCCAAGTCACAGTCATGTTTCCATCCTGAATGAAAATCACACTGCAGACAGGCTTCCATGGGTCACATTTAGCCTTACCCTGTGTTGGGGCCCAACTTTTTTGCTGTAATCTTCAATTGTTAATGTCTGTACAATCTTCAAAACTATATATCATCAACTCTGACCCTTAGGAGAAAGCAATACAAACGAGAAAAAAAATTGGTTTGCAGCAGAAATTAACAATAAAATATGTGATACAAAAGTTGCAGGGGGAGGGTCACATGACTTAAATCGAACAATCCGATTGGCTTACATGAGCAAATGGCTCTAAGTGTCATGGATACCTGGTAAACAGATGCCATCGTGCTGATGGTTCTTCATGGAATTTATGAGTGTTTTTATAATTTAATTGTGAAAAAATTGTATTGCTGGGTAAAAAGCATCATGACATAATTCACCACATGCCAACAGAGAAAAACCACCAAAAGGGCTGTTGTCAGGTAAATCACCTTACACAAGCAAAAAAAAAATCGTTACATGTCTGTACATCTGCAGGTGTCCTTGCTTCCCTTGATTACACTATAACTCGATAAAACCAAGCTATACCCCACGCCCACACAAATCCATTGGTTCCCTGCCTTGAGAGACCACCTTCCTTGAAAAACCACATTTTCACTATACTTTGCTCAGTACTTCTCTTGTTAATTTTACCTCCTATGAAAGACCGCCTGTCTTGAGACACCACAATTTGGTCATCCCTAGGGGTGGACTTACAAGAGAGGTTTCACTGTAAAAGATTTCAAGTAAATTTAAAATGATAACCCAATCAAGGATAGCAGACACCTTTAAATAAAAAAATCTTGACACTGAGTGAATAGTGATCCCTAACTGTGTGAGTCATTGATAAATAAAATACAAAATTCTACCACTGAGTCTTACCTGTAGAAGCATATAATTATATGCATGTATCTGTCTTCTGAACTTTAACATGTTAACTACATTTCCTAATCACAGAATTAACAACTAATAATTTCAGGGATTCAGCAAAAATGTGTTTCATTTCAATTTAGCGGCAAGTGAAATATGATATTCAGTGGCATCCTGTATATCTATCTCATTTCAGTAATACTTCAGCGGTTGCAGTACATCCTTTTGCCCACGCAACATTAATCTCCCCACGCTTGAGACATTACCGTACTAGTATGTTAATTAATTGGCATGCCATACTATTAGTCGGGCCCACATGCTTGTGTATGGTCACATGGGCACTCCCGATGCCAAACCGAGGCCCTGGTTAGAGCCCCTCAGACTAGGTTGACCCAGAAACACTCATGTGGGCCTGACTGAACGTGATTCAGAACACAAGAAACAGGGGCGCCCGATGTATTGACAACTTTAGAGTTACCCTGAAACAGGACATCGAAGAATCCCCCAAAGCAGGTCAAAACATATCTGGAAGTGAATCCTTTCCTAAAACAACACGTAGTGGTCGACAGGCCCCAAGTGCCAGAGTGGTCCCGAAAATTACTCTGCCACTAGAGGCTAAGTTCCAACAGACTAAGACTGTGTTGATGGCCAAGGGTCAAGCGTGAAGACCGCCACTGCTCGTGCGGCGCACATATACTGCTCGGTTGCCCCCTCACGAACCACATTAGACAGCGTTTTCCAAATATAGTTTTGGGACCTTCATTGGCGGACCTTTTCGACAACCCTGTGAACAGCAAAGACACTGCCTCCTTTTGCAATAGCGTGATCGAACAATTTAATTAATGTGTGTACATGTTCTCTATCTCCACTACTCAGACTATGCCTTCGATTTTTTACAACACAAAACACTGACGCCTCTTGTTCTTGTTTTTTTTTCCTTTTGAGACAAATTAAAATTTTGAAATTTGCAATTCTAGTAATGTTACATTTCGTTAAGAGCCATCTTGACACTATGCAAAGCATTGATTATAAGTGGACAACTACTCTGCATGTACTAGTGTTACCCAAGTATTGTCCATGTATTGTGTTGTCAATAAAGTATCTATCTATCTGTTGTGAGGGTAAATGGGCGGGGCCATCCTCGTGATTGACGGCAGCAGTGGTCAATTACCTGCCCCCCCCCCCCACACACACACACATGTAGGCCTACATATGATTCCCCAAGAAGGGCCCACCACCATACGAGAGATCCACTTGGGAAGACACAGAGCGTCCACTGCCAATCGAGAGAGGGTAGAGATAACAAGACTCTCCGGTCTCCGGCCCCAGGCGCCTGGTTTCACGATGGAGACGATACAGCGACAATATAGCAACAAGGTAGAGACAGCTTTTTCTATCATACATGCACCCGTCGTACTTTTTTGCCAATTACGCGGGAAACCCACCAGCGTAACAACTGGTTCCCAGACGGGGAAGGTGGATCCGCGGTGGCGGCGCACCTAACCATTAAACCACGAAAAAATATACATATATTTATATGTACGTGTGTTAAAGCAATTGAATTTCAACAGTTCATTTTAACGCAAAAAGAGACACCCATCTGCTGGTTGCCCCGTTTGCTACGGGACCTGTTGCTCCAGGGAGGTGGGACCGGTCAGTGGCGCTAGTACAAGCGCTGCTGCTGCAGTACCAAAAGTTAAGTTGTTCTGCATGCACTGTCTATTGAGGGGTCCCTGCGGCAATACCTGGGCAAAATTCTGCTTTGTTTTGCATGCGTTTTGTTCATATTTTGAGTTGCCGGCCGCTGGCGACCAGTGGTAGACTATTGTTTAGTGCATGATTCTCCCACGATCGCCTCTTAGCGGTATTCGATTTCGTCCTGCCCGGTATTGTCGGTCTCCTCGAAGTTTGTTTGTTATCTGGTATCATCACGGATAATTCTCGCCCATCTTGGATAATCATTACAGTGCCGGCTACATGTAAACCTCCCAAGTGAGAGCAGCCGGCTTGCGTTTGATCTTCCACTGGCTGCGCCTGCAGCATCCACTGCTCATGCGCGCACCCGGCGGAAGTTCTACTACTACCAGATCCACTATTTTGCACGATTATTTGTAATTGTTGTGCCCGTATTTTCCACTTTAATCGAAGTTGAAACGTGTGCGAGTCACGGGGAAATAGACGCTACTTCCCGTGTTCATTGTGAGGCTTGCGCCGTGACGGAGATTCACCCACGGCAACAGCGGCCCGGCGAACAGATTTGTCTTGCGCCGGGGTAGCCGGTGTCCGTGACACTGTCGCTACTGCCTACTGCCTGTCCCCGTGTTACGCCCACGGTAATTTAATTGCTTAATATGGAGTCGCTTTGCCGCTATTTGGGACTGCTACCGACCAAATCGGTTATGTATGCATGAACCTAGTGGACAAAAGGATCTTACCAGGGCCTCGGTTTGACATCGAGAGTGCCCATGTGACCATACACAAGCATGTGGGCCCAACTAATAGTATGGTATGCCAATTAATTAACATACTAGTAGGGTAATGTCTCAAGTGTGAGGAGATTAATGTTGTGTGGGCAAACGGATGAACTGCAACCACTGAAGTATTTGTTTAGTTTAACACTGAAATGAGATATACAGGAAGCCACTGAATATCATATTTCGCTAGCTGCTAAATTGAAATAAAACACATTTGAAACCTCTCTTGTAAGACCACCCCTAGGGATGACCAATTGTAGTGTCTCAAGACAGGTGCTCTCTCATAGGAGGAAAAAAAACAAGAAAAGTACTGAGCAAAGTATATTGAAAATGTGGTCCTTCATAAGTGGTCTCTCAAGGCAGGGAACCAATGTATTTGTATGGGGGTGGGGTATATCGGTTTTATGGAGTTATAGTGTAATCAAGGGAAGCTTAGACATCTACAGATGTACAGACATGCAAGGATTTTTTTCTTTTTTTTTCTTTTCTTTTCTTTCTTTCTTTTTTTTTTTGCTTGTGTAAGGTTATTTACCTGACAACACCTTTTTGGTGGTTTTTCTCTGTTGGTATGTTGTGAATTATATCATGATGCTTTGTACCCAGCAAAACAATGTTTTCTCAATTAAATTATCAAAACACTTACATAAATTCCATGAAGAACCATCAGCACGATGGCATCTGTTTACCAGGTATCCATGACACTTAGAGCCAGTTGCTCATGTAAGCCAATCGGATTGTTCGATTTAAGTCATGTGACCCTCCCCCTGCAACTTTTGTATCACATATTTTATTGTTAATTTCTGCTGCAAACCAATTTTTTTTCTCGTTTGTATTGCTTTCTCCTAAGGGTCAGAGTTGATGGTATATAGTTTTGAAGATTGTACAGACATTAACAATTGAAGATTACAGCAAAAAAGTTGGGCCCCAACACAGGGTAAGGCTAAATGTGACCCATGGAAGCCTGTCTGCAGTGTGATTTTCATTCAGGATGGAAACATGACTGTGACTTGGGAGTGAGTTACACATCTGGATGTAATTACTGACCACAAATATGCACCATTGGGCCATGGGACCCAGGGGGATAGGCCTGGAAGACGATGAATAAGGGAGAGTTCAATTTCCAGATTTTCTGTTGGGGAGGGGGGTAGGTTAAACTCGAATTTCTTTAATTGGTGTTAGCACACACAAGTGACTCTTTTGTATATGTTAGATGTGTTTGTGGTCCATGTTTTAAAATATTTCTGAGCCATTTATTATCAGTCTTCCTATGATTTTAGCTAATTTTCGCTGATGGGGGCCTGTCCCCTGTTCAAAATGGGGGTGGGGTCGGATTTCTTGTTGCCTCCCCTTAGGGGTGGGCCAAAATGGCCTTTAACCCCAATTTTATGAAAGTAGACCTGTCTTTCAGTACAGAAATACCATACTTGGTGATTCCATATCAAGATCTATGAGGGGTGTATGTCCCCAGAAAGTGACCACCCCTCTTTAGAAATATGGGAAAATGAGGTCATCTCAGACTCCCCTGCTCATCAAGCTAACAAGTGGGCTGGGTGCAAAGGGGATGTTATTTATGGGCATAGTAGATATCTAGGTCTCTAAATCTTTAAGGGATTAGGGTTTCAAAGAAAGACTCCAGCAAGTTTAGCAAATTTAAAAGTAGGACACAGTGGAATTTTTAGGGGGTACCCCTTAAACGTGAATGTTTAAGCTGCCTCTCATTGGACCTATGGGCTGACTCTATGGATATTTTTTGGATGAAATGAACATATCAACTCTCAAAAAGCATCAGACATTCACAAATTATGCTTTCATTTGGTAAATTACGGATTATATACAAACATAAAAGACTGGGGCATGAGAGATGCATAGGTTGCCTTTGTGTCCGCCATATTGGATTTTTCTGGATGCTGATTGGCTGGCTCAGTATGGATACACTTTGACACCGAGGATGTTCACAGTAAGTGAAGACTCATTATCGGGATGTGTGTGTGACTGGTAGTAGATAAGACAGTGTGGGAGCTGTCGTGTGCCGCCAGGGCCATATATACATATTGACTGCTTAGGGCCCACATTCCCAACGCATTATCCCCTTTGCCACGTGCCTAGCCAGACCGGGGTAGCTTGGAATAGAAACCGTTAACATTTGGCCTGCAAGGGAAGACTTCCATTTGGCAACACCAGGGAGGCACAGGCAGCCGCAAGACTGACAGCGTTAATTGTTGCTTCAATGATCTGGGAAAGGATCGTTTATATTTTATGAGTAGGAGTCCTGTAACAGAGAGCGGTGTAAAAAAATCATCCACTTCTCAACTTTGCCGACATTTCCTGGCCGGCTATCAAGTGTGCCCCTTTCATTGATTAAATCGCTGAGTGCTTGTGTTTGTAAAAGGTTCAGATGTGCATGGAATGTTGCATGATGAAATAAACTGTAACGGCAGCTTGTGTGCTGAGTGAAATAAATGCAGAAACTGTGACTTTCTCTCTGCTAAAGGCAACTGGGGCTTGTCTCTCACCCTCCCCCCCCCCGCCTTGGGTGAGGTTGCAGTCCTTGCTCATTGACTTGCCTGCATTGCGCGCTGTGCACTTCCCCCACTGTCACCAGGGGGAGCTATACCCAACTCTGTCCCGTCAGTTGGAAGGTAAGCGTTCACACTGGTGTTTGGTGCACTATTTCACTGCAGTGGCTCAAATCTATTTCACCAGTGCTTGGGACAGCCGCCCAGCTAGTGGTGTGTTGTTGATCGCACTGGTGTTGTATGAACTGCTCAGTCACAGTTACTCAGATTGTCACATCAATGTTCTTGTCAACTATCCGGCTGGGAGAGTGCATAAGTGTCCAACATAGTATTGCTGTTGGCTGTGCAGTTGCTCAGCTACAGCCACGTGAGAAGCCTCGTTAGTGTTTTTTACCAACGGTTTGGCGGGTTAACCCACTAGTGCCCATGCCAGCCGTTTAGCCTTGGTTGTGCTGTTAAGTCGCCCAGCAGAGAGAGCAAGTGGTAAGCTACATCTATATAATTAACTCTGCTGGTGCTCACAGCAGTGGTGCAGCCAACCTTAGGCTTTGGTGAGCGGATTCACTCTTGCAGCTCTGCGCCACTCGTGACTCACAGCACTCATTTTACGTACTGGGCAGGCTGGTGTCACGTGCGTGCTTCCCCATGCCTGTTAAACCATTGTGTTCAGTTTATCGACTGGTTTACATTCGCAGTCACCAGCTTGAGAACGCACTTCGCTGAGCACGCCTCTCCAGGGGGAGGGCAGATAGTAGGCCTATGCGCGAAGCCAACTTTAGGACACTTGCTAGCTCACAGGCTCTAATCTCATTCTTGCACACCAAGGCAGCATGCCTAAGAGGAATAGAGAAGTGCCACATGGTGGGGGCCCCCCCTACTCCCTTACCACCCGGGGATGGTGTCCCTCCAAGTCACGACATAGAAGGGCTGCCCCTTGATGCCCCTCACAGCCCTCGGGCACAGGAACTTGGCCCCCCGGGCCATGGGGAGAGTAGCAGAGGTGCTCAGGGGCCCAGTGACCCCGAGGGCCAAGCCCATGGGGCTATGCCTCCATCCCTTGCCTACCTTGGGCAATTTTTTCAAAGACAGGCTGACGAACAGCGTGGGGCAGCTGAGGCAAGCCAGAAACGTCAAAGCGAAGTGGCCGAACGGTTCACCCAGGCCTTGGAACAGCAGCGTGAGGACAGGCTGAGGATCCTTCAGCAGCTTAGGCCTATCCCAATGGTTCCGCCGTCTGGGGCAGGCCGTACCACAGATTCAAATGAGCGAGAGTTCATCCCAGTCACACCCCCTCTACGGGGGGATACTAGGCCGGAGGCCATACTGCCCCATCACAATGTGCTGCTGGGCTCGGAGAGCTCTAGCATTCCTGCTTCCAAACCAGCCACTCAGCCAGCAAATACCACAGGAAACACTCACAAGGTATGAGAGCCTCCCACTCCTGGCTATCCGGAATTAGAGGCGCTGCGGTGCCTTTCCGACGAAAGGAATCATCTTTATGAAATGGCCACCCATAGTAATAGACAAGCAGGCCGCTCAAATGTGCGCCTTACAGACAGGCCTAGGCGGAGGCAGCCCCCTCTGCCTCCAGATGCCAAAGGTGGCGTTGGACCGCCGGCACCGGTTCCGCAACTGGCAGTGGCAATGCATCCACCAACGGGGAGAGCAAGGGGTCATGAGCACACCTCAGCCCGTGATGGTCACGAGGTAAGATGCTCACCTACAATGGCTCCACCGAGTGGCAATCCTTCATTGTTCCATTTGAGCAGATGGCTAGTGTGCACTGGTGGACCGAGGAAGACAAGGTAAATGCCTTCTATGAGTCACAGCAGGGGGGGGGGGCGGTCCTGCGTCACTTGTGTGTCATCACCGCGGCTGGGTACCTCCCCTATGGAGAAATTAAATTGCAGCTGCAGCTTAGATTTGGGGTCAGTGACCCCCCAATCACCCTGCAGTCTAAACTAAGCCAACTTTGACAGGGGAAGCAAACTCTAGATGAGTTTGCAGAAGAGATTAGTTGGTTAATGCCGTTCGCCTACCCGGAAGCTCCAGAGGCCACTTGAGAGCAACAGGCGGTAACCTACTTTCTAGGTGCTTTCAACCATCAGCGGGTGGCTTACGAGGTGATGAACCTGGGGCCGTCTAACTTGTCAGAAGCCATAGCGGCAGTTTGATCTCGGGAATATCATTTCCGAACCACTATAGGCCGAGATAAGGACCCAGGTAACAAGGCATGTCAGGTTCACTTCTCAGAAGCAAGCTGTTTTCCAGTCAGTGAGGCCCCTGAGGCAAGATGTGTTAGGCAACCGGTCTTGCCCGCTGGGACCCATGAGCCTGACCCGGATGATTACGGACGTCGCCTGAAACGGCTGGAAGAAGCTGGCCATCCCCGAGTTCCGTAATGCCTGGACCTCAAGAGATGGCCGCTCACGTTCCCCAGCTCCGGAGGGGGTCCGGAGTACTTAGCCAGCAAATTACCTTTGTTTCCAGTGTGGCGAAAAGGGACACTTCCTCAGGGATTGCACCAGATCAAGGTCACCCAGCCCAAGGCCCCGTCCGGAAAACGGCCAAAGGCCGAGCCCGAACGCCGAGGCTCGGCTCGGAAGTCAATAAATGATGTCACCACGGCTGCTGACCTCATTCCATCCTCCTGTGAGTGCCGGGAGTTGAGGGCCTGGCAGCCAGACACCCATGGGCAGACGCTGTGGGTGCAACTGCAAGTCGAAGGTGAAAGTGTGGATGCGGTCGTTGATACTGGGGCAGAGATTACAATTATTTCGGAGGACCTCTTCACCAAAATATGCCCAGAAGTGCCTCTTGCTCGCCTACCACTGGTGAAGCTCCAGGGTTTCGACAAGGGCAGCACTGTAGTTGGTCACAAGGGGGGGGGCGACATTAATTTGACGCTGGTCAACCGAACGGTTCGGTGGCCAGTCTTCATCGCACCCATGAAGGTTGATGTGCTTTTGGGACTCGATTTTTTCCAAGCCGTGGATGCGGCCATCCATGCCCAAGGGGGACTATGGATGGGAAATATGCCAGTCCTAGCCCGGGTTAGGGGGGGGGGGAATAGAGTACAAGGCAAGTCGGGTTCTCCTGAAGAAGAACATAGCTTTGAAACCGGAGTCCTGCAGTATGGTTTTCGCCGGAGTGGAAGACCCCGCCAAGAATGTCGCGGCAGTGCTGGAAGCCGTCGGCTTCCACAATGATATACTTACTGGGTCCGCATTGGTCTATATGAAGCCTGAAATCTGCACACGAATGGTAAACCTGTCACCCCATGAGGTCGTACTGCGGGCTGGGACCTGTATAGGCCAGCTTGTGGAGGCTGAACCGGGGGGGGGGGAGTTTTTCAAACCCGGAGCCCAATTCTCAGTGGGGGTTGAACCCCCCGGAGAATTTGAGAGATGATGTGGCCTGTCCGGAGGGGCCTGGTAGCCGCTCGCTGCCACTCTGTGGGCAGATTAACCCGGAGTCAGAGCCTCAGAGGGGGGTAGATGCCTCTGAGGGCCTGGACCTCCGGAATGATGGAGGGACTGAGCCATCAAGCTGGCTCCCCGAGGACCTCCCAGAGCACCGTAGGCCTATGTTAGTGAAAGCCAGTGACATGCTTGATGTAGGTCAACAGGAATGGCTGGCTGCCCTCCTACACGAATACCATGGCGTATTTGCCAAGCATGACTTGGATCTTGGATGCTTTATGGGAGTCAAACATCGAATCGACACCGGCGGTGCACCCCCATTCAGTGATTGTGTGCGTCGGACACCCCAGGGTATCAGCCTTTTGGCTCCTGGGGACATGGATTACTATCTCCCTTACCCCCCCTTAACTGCCAATGCCCACGAGGACCGGCTACCCGAAGACCCGGAGGTACTGCAACGGGTTACCCATTGGCGGGTGGTTCTAAACCTGCTCGCCCAGACCACCCCTGCCCAAAGGGAGCAGCACCCTAGCTGTTCCCTGCTGCCAGAGGAAGGGCGCATTTTTCTGGTCAGCGCCAGTCACCATCGAGGCTGTCCCCAACGGGGAGGTCAGTCCGGGGGCCAGGATCCTCAAGGGGGTCGCCCCCCAGGTGGTTTTCTTTAAGAGCTTATCGGCCCCCCTCCCACCAGCCATCCGTTTATTTTTCGTGTAGGGGTCGGCTACAGGAGGGAGGGGACCATGGGGCCCTGGTCCCCGGCATTGTCAGCTTAGGGACAGGACCTCTGCCTTTTGCCCCCTGGACATTTTTAGGTCGGAAATAGTGGATAGATAGATAGGTCCTATTATAGCATAGGCTAGAGTCTAGGTCGTTTCTTTTCATTAGGTAAGGCTAACGTAATTAAGAGGATTTAGGTAGAGTGCAATAACCACTAGTTAGTCTCACCGCGCCCCTTCCCCTCCCACTAATTTGGGCCCATAGCAACTGGGAGACCAGTTGGGCTAGAGGGGAGTGGTGTTGTGAGGGTAAACGGGTGGGGCCATCCTCGTGATTGATGGCAGCAGTGGTCAATTACCTGCCCCCCCACACACACACGTGTACATATGATTCCCCAAGAAGGGCCCACCACCATACGAGATATACACTTGGGAAGACACAGAGCGTCCACGGCCAATCGAGAGAGGGTAGAGATAACAAGACTCCCTGGTCTCCGGCCCCAGGCGCCTGGTTTCACCCCTGAGACGATACAGCAACAATACAGCAATAAGGTAGAAACAGCTTTTTCTATCATACATGCATCCGCCGCCAATTATGCGGGAAACCCACCAGGGTAACATATCTATCTAAGCTTTACCAGCTAAAACCTCCAGTTCACTGTGAGAATGATTGGACTCCCAAGACCTGCACCTGTCGTTCAGGTCACCGGTAATACATGTAAGAAGAGTTTTCGGATTGCATTCAAGGACAGTAGTGATTGGGTGATCAAGGTCTAGAGGAAATATGTCTCTGTCTACAGCACACTGGCCAGGTGTTTCGATAATCAGCAAGGGTATTACATGCTCACCAAATATGGTCGCTGGTGTCTGCTTTACTGGTGTCTTGTGTGAAAGGCCAAAACGATATTGAAACAAAATGTGTTTGCTAACGTGAGCCGTCACATGAAGAGTACACAGTACACATACTGGTATTGACAGTTCATCATACATTATGATTCAAGCCATCCTTGCATTTCCAGCCCGAGGAATCAATGCTGGATACACATGTTGAGAGGGCTAATGAACCAATGAACAATGATGATACTGGTATTGACAGACCTATAAGAGCACCAGCTGCCAGAGATCCAACGCATTTGGGACTGGACAGCTGAGTGAACTTTGCATTTATGTTGATGTGAACTAAAGTTCTATTTTGATGTGTATCTATAATTATGATACTGCTTTTATTCATTATTGTTTCAACTCGGATCAATGCTTGACCATGTGACTGACATGACACTCAACTCTTTCAGTGCCAAATGCCACTAAAGTCGACAACTTAACTCGAATGTGTTAACACTGAATTATGATGAGGCTGCTAGATTTATGTTTCTTGTAAAAAGACCTTTCATTCAAGTGCCAGCATGCCTGAAGTAACACAGAATATTATAGTCCAGATCACCAGCTGTTGACTCAGTGCACAATGTGGCACGGACAGACAAAAAGGGTCGATCCAACACCTTGGGAATTCAGGATGCTGCATTTGTTATTTATTTGTTTATTTATTTATTTATTTATTTATTTATTTATTTATTTATTTATTTATTCATTCATTCATTCATTCATTCATTCATTCATTCATTCATTCATTCATTCATTCATTCATTCATTTATTACTGAAGCTACCCCTTTACAGCGGGGACGCCTGCGGGCAGGGTAGAACCGGCGGCACGTCAGATAAAAACATAACATACAATGCAGCAATAAAATATGTACAGTTATTACAAGGTTACTTACAATATTTTCGCTTTCTAAAATGGGCCGGTTTTACCCTGACGTGTTTGAAAGAGACTCACGTCGACATTCCCACGCTTTTATCAAATACTGCTTAGAAATCATATCAAAGACTTTACCCGGGGTTTCACCAAAATCGTAAGCATGTTCTCCAAGAAATAAGCATAGTTTACTTAAACTGGATGAACTACAAAATCTGTGCCATACATCAAGTGCTCCTTCTGACCTTAGTGTGCATTCCAGCAGGTTATAATACTTGTTTCGGATATGATTAAGGGAAGGACAAAGAAACAGAAAATGAATTAACAAATGGTGCAATTACTGTTATTGTTTAAACACTGCCTGTTATATTTTCACTGGTGGGCATAGTGTCTCGAACAAGCAGCTTAGGTTATTACTTGATGACTTTTCCCACGTGTAATATAATGTCCTCGTATAAAGTAACTGCCATTTATGCTTCACAGAAGTCACCAGGACTGAATGAAAGAGGGATCATCATGTTAATAGAAATAAATCGAAAGCTATCGTGATGAAACCAAATAGTCTTAAAAATAGGTGGCTATATGTCTTTGCAATTGTTTTACGAAATCAAATTAAAATACAAGGAATTTACTTTTACAGTAAAACGTAACGGTATATTTAACCATATTGCAGAAATATAGACAGATGTAAAATATTTGGACAACTAAAGTTTTTGGAATAAAGAAACTGGCTCTTTATAGAGGGGGGTGCGCGGATTGTTGAAACATTTCTAATATCACAAATGTTGGTGCATATTAACAGCCAGTCATGCTATCTTAAAAAAGTACTGACGATCCTTACATTTACATGAGAGGAAAAACATAAATAATAGTGAAGCATTTGAAAAGGTAAGGAGATCTGTCGTTTAAATTGATGCCAAGGGTCATCTGAACATAGAGGATAATCAGTTATGGATGAGGAGTGGGTCAAAGATGGCCTGGCATGTGTAAAGCTCATAATAGCATTAGTTTTTCTTACTTATGAAGAATGCTTTAAAAAAAACAGGGGATCGCTCATCGAAGCAACTGCAATGCAGTATAAAACTATATACAACATAACTAAAATTATGGTGGGGACGGGGATATTACAACTGGAAACAAAATAGCAACAGCTTTCAGACGTTTTGATGTGTATGAATGGTGTACAAAGTTCAGAATTTCCCTTATGGAAGATCGGTATGTCATATTACCACATAAAGCAATTAAACAGTTCAAAGCCAAGTATACAGTAATAGGATTAAAGTGAAACAACAAAAAAGGTTAGTGTGTCCAATAGAACATCTACTGATGGTCAACCTGATTTAGGTTTACTAGCATATATATATATATACTAGCGTAACGTGCTCCAAAGTAATCTAACAAGAACTAGAATTATCGGTATAACAATATAATCTAAATTACCATTAGGTTGAACTACCCATGTGTAATCAAAGGCTTCACGATCCCAAGTAACTTCGCGGCTTTCTAAGCCCATGCCTACAGTAAACTTTTATCTTGTTTTGGTAAAGTTTCGTTCCAAATATTCAAGACCACAGTAACAAAAGCATCCGAGTTTTAGTCCTGGTCACTAGACGAGTTTCAACTGTATTACTCAAGCTGGAGACATGTGTAATGTTCGTCGGACAAAGATTCGTCTAGTGAGTAGAACCCACGACGAGGATGGTCTTATTTTTATTCTGTACTTGAAAGATAAGTTTTTTTTTCAGTAGTGCTCACACAAGAACCAACTTTTACTGACGAAAAGAAGCTTACGTTTTGTAGAACAAAACACAGATCTACGTTTGGCGTAGGGATTTGATTGACAACAGCCGAAGTAATTACTAGGTCACGCAAACAGGAGAAAGAAAAGCAAAAAGACATGAATGTTAGATTATAGGAACAATGCAATTTACCGTAAAACTCTGAGACCATCCATACAGTCACCTGCTACCTAATAGCTGTATCTTATTGATTGATCGACACGTCCAAGATGGTTATGGTGACTTTGCCATTAAAAACTGCGAAAATGGGTGCCAAAACTGAAGGAACTTGTCGCTTTATGCGATTGATTTAGATTGGGAAAGTAGTACCAAATTATTTAGTATCCAATCAGAACTTCTACCCTGTTTAACGCCTGATCAGAAAATACTACCCTAATATGGTCCATCTGATGCTGCAGTCTATATTTGGGGTTATTTTTAAGGTAATGCAGGTGCAAGTACGGAGTAAATGTACGTCTAACAAATACGAAGTGAGCCTGACGTTTGACACAAAGTATTTGAGTAACATCTGCTAATTGGTACAAATGTGCACACAGTTTGATGTTAAATAAGCACGCACGCACGAAATTACAATAATACCGTCAACCTGTTGAGCGAACGAAAGACAAGTACAAAAATAAAACATTGTAAACAGTTATACACAAGAAATGCAAAGAAAAAGTATTGGCATTTCTCGTTGTGGTCACTGAGAAGTTAAACACATTCTCTATATGGGTAAATGCAAACCTATATATTCTCATAAAAGGAATATTCTTAGTTTTAAATGAGCAAATATTTACTTTTATGAACTCTTTGGTAAATTCGATGCCGATATTGTTCGCTACGCATTATAGTGGGTGATGGATGTGAGAGCAAACGTGCCAGCGTCCACACGACGGCACAGCAGGGTAGCCTTGAGTGTCCTTTTGATCCCCGAATTCCCATAGGCATATAGGATTGGGTTGATGGCGGAGTTCGCATGAGACAACCACACCCCAATATACACACACTCCAGACATTCCTTAGAGGACACCACGCTGACAAAATTTGTAAGCTCTAGTGGAAACCAACAAAGTGCAAACATGCCGATGACAAGACAGAACCTCTTGGCAGCCTTTATCTCTTTCTTGACGCTCATCTTTGTGGGATAACTAGATGGGTCTCTTGATATCTCCAGGCTGGCAATTTGGCGGATTTGGCTGCGAATCACCTTGAAAATATAGAAGTAGATGCACAACATGATGAGCAGAGGCGTGAAAATGAAACCAATGAACCCAAAATAGACATGGTATTTCATGTCAATGACTAAATTAAAATAACAAATTAGTCCTGGTGGTGGCCCTAGATTCCAACCAAGAGGAATGAGCCCCACAATTCCCCCAAGGATCCATTCCAAAGCAATTAACGTCAATGCGACGCGTGGAGTGAAATTTGTGTGATAGAAAAACGGATACTTTATGGCCAGGAATCTTTCAATCGCAACAACTAACAAACAAAATATGGACACATGGCATAGAATCATAATGGCACAGTTGACGAGCAAACAGCCATAGAAGTTCCTGGGCAATCCAAAGCTGGTGACTAGCACACAGGGTATTCCAAGTACTCCCACCAGGAAATCAGCTGTGGCCAAACTGACGATGAGATAGTTTGTAATAGTATGAAGCTGATGGTTCCTGACGATGACCGCAATGACCATCCCATTGCCCACAGATGCCACAATGGCTATTAACACCTCTAGGACAAAGTTTAGGGCAAACATAAGGTCAGTCAGTCCTCCTAGTAAGTAACCGATTCAGTAACTTTTTCTGATAATCTTTGAGGTGGTTTCAAGCAGTTGAAGTATCTGCGTTGTAACCAAATATTATGGAGCTGATGGATCGTCGGTCGTGTCATCACTGCGGAAATAAAACACGAACAATTATGCCAAGGACATAAGATATACTTAATTCACGTGCACAGGAGTGGGCCGTCAAACTTAATTAATATTGATACTGGCATTTAATTTTCTCTCAGAGGCTTTCTCGAGTGCCCACAGTGTCGTTGAAGGTCTCTCTGTCGACGCTACAGCAGAATTTGTGAATGAGAACATTTGGCTTAAGGTTAACCTTGTCTTCAACAGGAAGTTTAATTACAATACTTCCCTTGGTTAGCTGATGCCGATGTCGTATAATGCGTTACGTGATACTAAAACACGTTCAACGTTACCGAAGATCATTTTTGTTCATTTAGCGTAGTGGTGATATTAGTTTCTTCTCAATTACACATTACATGTGTCATATGAAGTGCAAAATATACAGACAACTAGATATAAGTGTAGCCTGGCTGCGTCTACCATTGAATAAAGCAAAAAATATTGACTCGTGGTTTACATCAGCAGGTGCAAATTAAGAGCATAGAATTCTCTAAGATTTGTTATGGACATCCATCCTTATAGCTCCCGATATGAAAAAATATCGATTCAGTCTGTTTTCACATCCCTCATTATGCCTGAACATGAAGTATAGCTTTACAAGATTTACGACAACGAACTTTGTGGGCTCCTGGTACTATCTGACCAAAGTGCGCAGCAAAACTTGTTCATTTTAAGGACATGTCAGCGTAGCGGATCCGCTCCAATACTAAATGATTCATTTGACTGCATAATTAGAAATACGCGACAGGGGACATTGAGACTAACAGTGCAGAGTAGAGCAGGCATGTGCAAAAATTGATATCAAGTCTTTCAATATTTTCGTGCCGTTATTTGGCCTTTTGTGGCGTCAGAATGGAAATAAATTATACAGACATCCTTTTTTTCTTCAAGTCATCTGTTTTCACCTAAATATTACTCGGAGTATGGAGGAATGAGCTCCTTCCTTCATACCCGCGGTTTTTCTGAGAGATGGCTTCAAGTAGCAAACCAATAATTGGCCTCATCATATACCAATGGTTGAAATTGATCTCTTGATTTTGAGACAATTTACTTTTTCTAAAAGTATGCCAAATTAGAGACAAACAAAGTTTGAATCTTTTGAAAATTCAAAACTATTGCCACTTTAAGTCCTATATTGGTTTGTTTCCGAGGGATATCCAATTGACTGTTGTCCCAAAACTAACCAAACACCCACCTTCTCGCCGCCACCTGACTGGAGAGTGCATCGCGGGGCAGGATACACCCGGAAATGCATGTTGAAAGCACAGTTTTCCTGTAAATATCAAGCTTATTGTAGCCATTTAACAACAAACATGGAAGTCTTTTAGAGGGACACATATCCAAATTATTATTACCTGAGAAATTTTGAATTTTAACTAGAGGGAAGGTGCAAATAATGGGAGTATTTCTGCAGGTTTTCTACACAGGTCTTAATTGTGGTTATTATGAGAGTGCTATTTGATATTTCTGGTAGCGAAGGGTTCTTTATGGCTGTTAGCCATTCACGTTTCAAAGGTTTAACAGAAACAAAGTCTGAACTTTTCAGCTACGTCTATGAAAAATGTGAGCGGTCCACCCACCCCCCACCCCCCGACACACACTACCACCACCACCATCATCTGAAAATTTAAAAAAAAGTTTCTAGATCAACAAATATGCTGGAGACAGAATGTAGGTATCCATATGCACGGGTTTTTACATGATTTTAAATCATTGTACAAATAAATCAATAATTCTTTCAAAGCTATACAATACGAAATTTATTAGAAAACTGGTTTTCAAATCCTACTTGGGCCGGTGTGTTTCCAAAACTATCATCCGACTAATGTTACCATGTGCAGTGTAACAAACATGAACAGGCATATTCTCTGCAGTGACAAAATTGGCTCTTCGCCAACTTATTTCCATTACATACAAAGGTATTTTATTTAACACATTTATGACATTGGCGCAGAAAAATGTCTTCACTATAATTGTTTCGATCTGATTTGTATTTATAGATAATCACAAACAGGAATTGTTCTGTTAAAATTTATATTTTTGGCAGCATGACAGGGCATAAAACTACATAATGGTTGGAAAACATACATTTTTTATTTATAACATTTGTCCTGTGATACAATGAAAATTTGTATTATTAAGCCAGGGGCGTGAAATATTCACCTTCGAGCAATAGACCTGTTACTTCGTGTATGAAGAGAGGTAATAATGACATTTTTGAGTTATTTACCTGCAAAGGTTGCGATACCTCCGCGTTGAGCATATTTTGAAATGGAGAAGTGTCTGCCTATTGGTATGCCACATCAGTCAAAAGTGGGGAGTCCCATGTCATTAATACATATATACACTCAGGAAAGATCAACTGATAACAAGGTTGTAGCTAACAATTCAATGTAAGAATGGAGTGTATTTTCTCAAATTGTTTTAATATGCTGTTGTAAGTTCATCGTTTTTTACTGCTCTACAAAAAAAATCCAGTTGACTTGCCATTTTTTCTCTCATGGATGCCCGAATATTTAATAATAATTAGAGGGAAGTGATATCCAAAGATGACACCAGCAACCATTCTCATAATCAGCTAATGAGGAACAAATCGAAGGGAATGTTAAATATTTCATATGGATAAAATGCAAGAAAACGTTAAGAAGTCCATATATTTGTACATGTACGTGGTTTCCTATTGATGTTCATTGGCATTTACAATGGCATGTACACCTGTTTCAGTCAGGAAAGGTCTTCCTTAGCTTAAATGTGCATTTGCTAATGTAGAACCTTATTTTTAACTTTTATAAATACTAATGCGAGTATTGGATGGACACAACTGCAGTCTTCACCGAATTTGAAACAGAAACAGAAAGCACTTATAGCCCACAGATGACGATTACAGTATGTAGCTTTGACCATTTTTTTGACCGAGTAATCTACATGTAGTTTCATAGCACATATTTTTGTCTTCATATGTGGCCTATGGTTTTTTGTAAAACCAAGTAAAACAAGATGTTATACCCCAGTGACATACAATACATGTTTTTATCACTATGACTCAGATATTTGACCTTGTGACCTGGTTTTCTAAAATGTTTGAACACTTTACAGATTATGTAATTTAGAAGAAACCATGCAACATAAAATTGGTCCTTTTATATTATACCTATCAACCATACAAATTTGAAATTAATCTGACGTAAGATGTGAGACAAGTTGCAGACGCAAGTTGCCCCTAGATATTAATGCTGAGATGGACACTTTAAAGATCATTATGTTATTTTTAAAAAATTAGCACCAAGGCCATGCAACCTGCATTGGTCTTCTCCTTGTTCATCAACCATGCAAATTTTCCAATTAATCTAACTAAAGATAAAAAATTATTTTGGGGATATAAGTTTAACGTAATGGATGGACGGAAGTAGAAACAGACATAAGGAATCCTAAATACCCCCTGAAAGAATGAAAAGAGTGAATGAAACATGTCTACACCAGCATGATCATACCATGTGTACATGCAGACCATTGTGTGTTACAAACTACCTTTAATATCTGGATATACTTAAATGGGCACTTCCATGTACAAATTGTGTAGTTTGCCACACATATCAAACTGCTTCCTTTAGCCAGTTACGAATGTGCTTGGCTAAATGGGTCCTGGACTTTATATCCTTGTGTAAACAGCTGTGATACATTACCATTTTACACGTCTCTATTCTTGGCTCAGCTTAGCTGCCTAAAGCGTTAGGTGAGGTGTCCAGGACCCCAGGTCCAAGAGAATAAAGAGTGTTATCTAATTCCAAGAACACATTAATCCCATTTCCCACCAATTACCTTATCAACCCCAAAATACCAGTGTGCCATTGTTAGGTTTCAAAACCCTCTTTGTCCTGACTGTACGGATATGCATTGGCTCTTTCCAAAATCCTGTGTAACCCCTGCATCCCTGTGATTAATATGCACACTTTATCGCTAAAGCAGTTCACAAGCTCAAGAACAATTCTCATAAAAGAATAATGGGCAGAAATCAATTTGACAGTGATGAAAAATGAGATGTTGACAAATGTCAAATGACCCACTGGGACAATCAAGGTGGAGGCACCATTTATATATATATATATATATACATATATATATATATATATATATATATATATATATATATATATATATATATATATATATATATATATATATGCTTCATATGTGTAGTAAACAGTTGCTTATCGAAGCCAACATTAATTTGACAGACAGCAAATTCTTTGAAGCACCATTACCATAGCAGTAAATCTTGTCACACGCTGAGTACAAATTGATGACTCGAGTCTTTAAAAATGCCAATAAAAAACTTTTTATCACCAGATTGCCGAGACCACCACTCTGTTTATGTAATACCATCCCCAGTACTGTTACTAAAGCGGAAAATAAGATCATATACAAAAGAAAAAACCAATGACGGTCAATACTTCAAGGGTTAAGTAATTGCTGTATTTAAGCCTTTTGGTGCCAGGTAAATTACCAGATAAACCCGTTTTCTCGGTATGTTTCGACACAATGTGCCCGAAGAGAGCCGATAGAAGCTGATGACCTATATCACTCTTATATTCTCGGTAGCTACAGGGAGACATGCATTGCATTTAAATGCCCTTTGTAGAAGAACTTGAATATGAAATCATTTTAACGATTAAGCTGGGCGCAGTGTTCTGAGTGCAGCTGTCGGAAGGTTATTTTTTTTCCTGCACCCGATATGTATGTTCATGAAGCATGGAGATTTTCAACTGTACATCAAACACAATCATATGGCTAATGAACATTTTTTTTAATGAGAATGCCAAAAACGTCTTCCCTTTGAGGCGGTATGATCCAATCACGATGTTGTATTTGCTGTTGAAACATGTAACAATGCACGCTAATAATGACCGGGGAACACTATTAACACGCAAAGTCGCTGAAAAAATGTAGGTATTATATGAAGAAATGATGCATGAGACAGTTTCAGTTTATCAGTCGGTCTGAATAAAGCGTAGGAAACGTTCAGGACGTCCATTACGTTGAGCACATGAGAATGAGTAAAGTACACAAAAGAAAGTGTATAAAGTAGAAGAAATATGGAACCACAAAAAATTATGGCTATCATGTCCGCTTTGGAAGACACGACATAAGAATTCAGTGATGAGAAAAGCTCGTAATATATCAAAATAGAATAGGTAAGAAATATGACGAAATATTTAAAAGTATTAAACTGACATTGAAAAGTAATTTAGAGCAAAGATAAAAACAGAAACCGGTCCTTGAAGAGCGAACTTGTTACTGGCGACCAAAAGAATGCACAGATGGAACCAATGTTACTGATATTCGAATTACAACACAGATGCTAAATGGAACCATTCTTAAGGTGCTGGAAATATAACACAAATAACAAGCGGAACCATTATCACTGATAGTTGAAATTCAACACAGATGCTGAGTACAACCATGATTACTGATGATTGAAATACAACACAGATGCTAATTGGAACCATTCTTACTGATAATCGAATAAAACACAGACGCTAATCGGAACCATTGTTACTGATGATCGACATGCAGCAAACATGCTAAGTAGAACCATTCTTACTAACGATTGAAATACAACACATATGCTAAATGGAACTATTGTAACTGATGATCGAAATTCATATGCTAAGTGGACCCACTATTACTAATCATAGTGACACAACAACGATGCCAAATGTAATGGCAGTAACTAATGATCGAAATAAAACACAAATACTATGTGAAACCATTGTTAATGATGTTTGAAATACAACACAGATGATAAATGGAACTATTGTCGCTGACGGTCGAAATACGGCACAGAAGTTAAATGTAATCATTGTAACTGATGATAAAAATAAAACAGATGTTAAGCGGAACCATTGTTACATGATAATCACAATACAACACAGATAATAAATGGAATAAATGTGTTATTCTGACAAAAGACCTCACATGTACTGAAACGAATGATTCTTACAGATCAACAAAGACTGCATGTTATTAAATGGACTGTTCGTTATAGATCATCAAAATACAGCACAAATGCTACAAAAAGTGTCACTGTCTACAAGCAGACCACAGAGATACTACAGAGTACAACTACTGATCAAGCAGCATCCGCATAGATACTAACGAAAACAATTGTTACTTATCAAAATGAGAAGGCAAACGTACTAAATGTAGCACCAATTACTTAAAATCAAATGAGCGCACAGATGCTACATGAAACAATTGTTACTGGTGATCAAACGACCGCACAAATTCTAAATGAAACTGATGATCGGAATGCTACACAGATGTTGAAAGGAACGATTGTTACTTGTGATCTTTATGTTATGGAGAACGTGACGTCCCTGATGTTGAACGGTCGAGTCTTTTCAGGTTCTGTGTTTTCTATTATTTTAGGCTTTATTTTGTGCTTTTTGTATCATAGAGTTGATCAATATGAAGCTCTCTTTCACAAGTATGATTAGACAGCAAGACTCTATGGTGGGAACTCTAGATCTGTATTTTTGCTTCATTTATGGATGTATATTCCCCGCCGTTGTCCGTGGCTTAGAATGGCATGTGAAATATGGCCGAAAACCTATGTGTAATTGTATTACAATATCATTGGGGAAACAGAGAACATGGGTGACGTCTGGTCGAACATCAGGTTATAAGCAACCGCGTAGACTTTGGTTATCTTCACCTGGAGAATCCCCACTAGCTTCAAGTTCAACCTTCGTCTGTTGACGAATCTTGGATATATAAAATGATCATACAGTGACTGCCCTCATACAAAACGCTATCGTCAAGACTTTAAAGGCAGAACTGAATCTTTTAAGAATCTTGGAATCCAAGGTAGGTAAAATGATAAAAAGAAAACTTTTGTCTACTCACGCTGATCAGTTGAACGAGGCAAACAGTAATAAATCTGCTCCGGTGAGTCAAGTAGAAGAATTTACTTAATGCAGTAGAAACTTGAGATTGTGAAGAGATGAGATATTCCCATGACAGCCCAGAATAGAAAGGGCGAAAGATTATCCTTCGAGCTCGTGGTTTGAAATGGGACAAAAAGCGAGATGCTGCAAATCATTAGGATACAGAAAACATAAAACCTTAGCGAGCTTGCTTATCCGCGCCAGCGTTCTTTGTGATCCCTCCGCGCACCAAACAAATAGAGCGACCATAAAGCTTACGTCGCTGGTACGCGCACGAGCTTGGTTTTAATTCTATCTCATACTCCTAGATCGCTACTTTATTGATAGAACTGTAAAGTAAAATTACAGAGAGATATCAGTATCGGAGAAAGAGAACTATTTGATTTACAACCAGCCATGCAGCCACACAAAACCTATTAATTATGCATGCCAGGGCTCGGATTAACCTAGGTGAGAACGGCTCACCCGATAAAATGGGGGTAAACAATGTGTTTTAGTCTATATACCTGTTGTAAAAGACAGAGGGTCACTATATACAGGGTTGATGGTTGAAGGCATAGACAATCACAAATACAAATTAAAACGTTAAGTGTCAGACAATCGCAAAATTGACATGTTCCACGTACAGTTTCTTATGATTTGTACACGAAAATTTACCAGTTTCTTCGTGATAGCCTCGCATTTAAGTCCATTCTTGGTTTGAAAAAATGGTTTCTTTTGGCCTCCAAGTGCACCAATTTTCAAACGTGCAACATTAAAATATTCTGGGGGAATAGTATGCCCTGGAACCTCTCTAGCAGATGCGGAATGGAACAACATTCCCGCCCTCAACCCCCGCCTCAATTTATTTATGTGCCCCCTTGTTCTTTGCACATGGACCCACGGTGTCATAAATTTAATCGTTCGATTAATGGACGTGTCCTAAACATTCTCGTTGAAAAAGTTGTTAAAGAAATGAGTGTTTTGTTGTTACGAGGTATAATATGGTGCGTTAAACGCATGTTCTGACAAATCCCTGTAAAAATTTAGGGTGTTCGGACAACTGTCCCAAAACAACTTTGCTGCATTGCGTGAATACTACTCAACTTCCGATCGCAGCCAACAATTTACTGAGATAAAGCGAAGGTTTGACAATTCAAAGTCACTCAACAGTATGAATGTGCAGCACTCGACCCCTCCCCCCCAAAAGCTGGTTTTTTGCCCATTGTCAAGAGAAAGCACATTGGCTGGGGGTAAACTTGCTCCCTGTATGCTCTTAACATAGACAACATCCCTGAAAATAATAAAGTAAAATGACGGAAACTGTAGCATTGTTACAGAAATCTGAATTGTGCTGTCAACTGTATAAGGCAGTAACACAAATTGTCCATTCATTAACTTTTTCAGTGTTGGCTGCGATTTCAGGCGAACCACGTAACATTGACTGGTCTAAATTGTTAGAAACGTGCTTAATTTTCCTTGTAAAATGACCTTCAAGAACTAGCACGCCTGAGGTTATACAAAATATAATAGTCCAGGTCAACAGCTTTCCTCGCCGCACAGCACCCAAAGCTTGCCGAGGAAAGCTTTTGACTCAGTTCAAAACTTGGGAATGAAGAGTTAACTGAGTATCACAACCTCGTTATTAAATAGCACAATCATTTCATCAATAGCCCAATCAAGATTACCAATTTTCAATGCTGTGGTACATTTGTACAGCAAAATGCAGTACATACCTGTTTTTGGTCTAGGGAATACAGTGAAACCTGTCAATTGTGGACACCATTGGGATTGAGCAAAGGTATCCACAATTGGCTGGTGTCCACATTAGGTAATGGCTAAACTTGTGCGACATCCAGCATGTCCGAGTAAAATGAACATTTAATTACATGCGCCTGTATGTGTATCTGTTTCAATATGCATGTAAGCATATACATATACATGTGCATAATAAATAAACCTTTAATTCATCGTAATCAAAACTGACACAAGGTTTTAATATGCAGATTATTACAAAAAAAACCATTAAAATGAGCTAAAGTTCACAAATGTGTATGTTTTCTTTGATTTCTGTCATAACCCTATTCAGAATTAGTCCTTTATGATCGTGGACTAAGACCTAAATGGTTGTTTACGTATTCTCCACAGCCGACTTGGTTCACTGACTATGGATAAGTCCAGTCAAATTAAAACATGCTGATGTCAGTGGCCTATGACTGAGATTTTATTTGTCAGCGTTTGTTCAGGCATTATCATTGTATACACCTGTCCAACTAGCAATTGAAAGTTGAGAAGAATAGGAATTAGTGGTAACTGGCATTTTTGTTTTATGTGGTGTCCACCTTAGGCAGGTTATTTTTGCATTTGGGACCATGAAGAGTGCTCTTAATACACATGATACAGGTGTCCGTATTAGGGAGGTGTTTCTTAAATGAAAATGACTTAAAATACTCGGGCTGTCCACATTACAGAGTTGTACAGATTATGAACGTATCCATAAGGACAGGTTTTACTGTATAGATAGCAACATAGTTGGTGGTGTTCTCCTTTTTGTCGACAATTGTAACAAAGACCTGCTTTCCAAGGATTAAAAAAATGCAAACTGAAAACGCTTGGTCCCTGATTTGAATTTGGATATCATTTCATGCCCTGAATCTATCACAAAAAGTGAGTCAAGCATTCGGCATGACACTCTTTTGTCATGGAAGAGTGAGTAGAAGGCGAGACACTTTGCACATCAGTTGTGTATGGTGTATATACATGTTGTGCTTTAGTGCTATTTTAGCTAAGCCTGAATTGAAGTTTAGAGAAAACTTGGTACAAGCAAAACTACAAGACACAGGACTTGGAATTTATTGCCCTGTTTATTCAACAGAGCCATGATATTAAAAATGTTCGTTTGACAAACTCATTTAAACTAGCTTCCAGTTCATGTGTGACTTTTCATTTAAGACTTTTGGCAGGTCCACGTCCCCTGGTCTAGCAGACGACCTCAGATATTGCCTTGGTCAAATTTGGTTTTAGGTAACCAGCCTGGTTCTGACGTGTCAACAAGCACACGTGTGGATCACAGACATTATCATGCCAACCCACCATGCAGCTTCCTCGACCTGCAGCCCATTTATCTTGCCATCCTTACAGCTACAGCTGATTACATATTCATTTATTTATGTTTTGATGTGAACAAAATGTTTATCAACCAATATTTTCACCAAATGGAACTAATGGACAGTTGACAGGAAGCAGAATTATGAAAAATTCTGAATTCCACGTTCAGCAGCTGTGAGGGTAGACATATATAGACTGGGGTCCTAACATTATCTGTCTGTTTTGGTATAATCAGGTAATTTCTGCAAAGTAGGATTGCACAAATAATGTCACAAATGCAGGGCTAACGGGATTCAAATACGGAAGGCAGTTTGAAAAAGAAAACAAAATTGGGTCATGTTTGAACAAATTCAAATATTTATTCACATGTAAGCAAAGTTATGGATATTATAACCAGATGCGCGTAAAAAAACCCCGCAGGTTCGTTATTTTGTAAATCAGGCTCAAATGTATTTACACATCTGTGTATTTCTGCAAATGCTCCTTCCACTATTTATCTAGACATGCAATGCGGAACATTGATAATGTGGTTATTTTTACAGTGTCCATTGGCACTTTACAAAAGTTTTATATAGTATACAATAAAATAACAACAGTTTTACTTTTTCACAGCTTAACAATTGTAATTTGAATGAAAACAACAAATTCCAAAAATGTCATAATATTACACAGAAAACAGGCACATTATACATGTTTGTATATAGGCTTGTTCTGCAAACATTACATCTGTTTAGTTGACGAACATAGAGGTACATGTACATTCAAACATACAATAAAAATTACAATGTACAGTTGCTCTCTTGTCAGTTGTTGTTCCACATCTTCCTCAAATATTGAGGAATAGAAAACAACCGGGTTTCTATCAGGCAAAATTATACTAAATCCAACTATGCAGAAGGCTCTAGATAACCGTGCAGCTCCTGACTTACTGTTCAGTGCCGAAGCATCAAGTAAATGAAAAAATGACAGGGAAAGGGCAAATCTATCCCATTAAAATATGCCCTTTTCACCAAACAGTGACGAGAAGTTTTAAATCAGCAGCAACTGAAAAGTGAATAACGTCCTCATGGGAAAGCTGTCCACATTAGTTACCATCATCTGGTTACATAGCACTGGTGGCCACCATCGATGAATGGCTATTATAGCCTGTCTTATCCATGACAACACGTTAACAACAAGTTTGTAGCTGCGACAAGCATCCATGGTGCGTCGTTTGAAATTAAGGGGCCTGACATCATTGAAGATCCTCTAGTGACTTTGGTAGGTCCATTCGGGCATGGGTACTTTGACTGTCGAACGCAAATGACATCATACACAATTTTTATTTGATAGACCTTACCAAGCCTGTTTCTTAGCAAGTTCAGAGGCCTACCACCATATTGTGTCTGATAGAAATAAAAATAATGTTTTTATCCCATAATTGTATCACGTTTGATGCAACTGTATCCTGGAATCAAGTGGTGTCCAGTAAACGCGCTACCAGTTAATGCGCTATAATGCATACAATGAGACATTAGAAAGTGTGAGGTTGGAAAGCCCATTTTACACGAGAAAATGGAGGGATTTTAATTAAAGCACCAAATGCCCCAATAAATCCATCTTTTTAACTGGTAGGTCAGACAGGTTTTTACACGTGAAACCAGGTAGATTTGGACCGACTCTGGTAAAGTTAGCAAACTATTATCTCATTTTTGGTACATCTACCCCTTTTAATCATTTTAAGGTATCTGTCTTTCCCGTAGTATGGTGGACATTTGGCTTTCTTCAACCCCACACCCCTGGGCTACAATTGGAAAAGACTACTTGGTATAGATGACATATATATGACAGAGAACATGCTGACCACTTTTGTAGCTCTTTCTTTAATTTGAAGGAACAGCCAATAACTAGAAAAACGATTCTTTTACACAATATTAGGGTGGAAAACAATACCCTCTTGGAAAAGGTTATTTAATTCCTAGACCCTCACCAATGGTTAATGCTTAAGATGCAGCTCTCCTGTGACGTGGAAAAATTGATATTGTGATGGACAGGCTTTAGCACATATATTATCTCACAGAAAGTACTTGTGACTGGGTGAAACGACGCCATTGCTGAGCAGTGAGGTCAAGGAATTGCCAAGAATGTATTACTCTATGTGTGCAACTGATGATTTATTGGCTTACAATATCATCGATAAATATTCACGACATATTGGAAACATATAGGAAAAAACAGGTGTCAGCTAGATATTTTCTCATTCAGATAAAGCTTATGACACTTTGCAAGGAAGGCAATTCAGCATGTCATGTGGCCATCATAGTTGAAATTGCTGCCATCGTGGACAGGCAATGGTATGTTTGGCTGCAAAGGCCAGGGCTCACAGTTAGCTTTGTATCTTAGTTAAGGCCACCTGTCCGGCACCACACCAGCTGGAACCTCATTTTCTTCTGGCGAGGGAGCAGCTGATCCATCATCATCATCATCATCATCATCATCATCATCATCATCATCATCATCATCATCATCATCATCATCATCATCATCATCATCATCATCATCATCGTCGTCGTCGTCGTCGTCGTCATCATCACAATCATCATCATCATCATCATCATCATCATTATCATCATCACCATCATCATCAATATCAGGTGCCAGGAGCATCCTGTTTCTTCGGGGTCTTTAATAATGTACGATGAAGGGTACTCTGCACATTTCTCTTTGTTAATACCATGCCTCCCATTTTGCATGGTTTTTGAAGGGAGGAATTCAATGAAACGGCACATGCTCCACTGCAGTGAGGAGATTCAGGAGCTTCGCTATGAGATTATAAAACTGTGTTTGATAACATATTTTGTTGTATAGCAAGTTCCCAGTCTTGAGGCTTAGATCTTTGCAGTGCTGGACTTATAGGAAGTCTTCTGTGTTTTCCTGGC
This sequence comes from Hermodice carunculata, assembly GCA_964020975.1. Classification (NCBI taxonomy): domain Eukaryota; kingdom Metazoa; phylum Annelida; class Polychaeta; order Eunicida; family Amphinomidae; genus Hermodice; species Hermodice carunculata. The sequence goes on from OZ026619.1 coordinate 57,272,378, forward strand.
CAAAGCAATTGGACCAGACCTCTACATGGGTATATTGCGTGATTCAAGTCATGTATTGATCACTAACATCAGTGCCACATTTTCTCTTTTTAATTTTGGCTGCTTTAAGAGCTGACTCAGTTATCCATTTAACAGACTGTGTCCTGGCGATGACTTTTTCGCTGTTTTGTGAAAGAACAGAATTCCTGAGAGTTAAGTTGAACATTGTCTGTGTTGATGAGGTCAGGAATACCGTAGCATGCTAAGTGTGCCTTTAGTTTTGTGATGATGGTAGATGTCATCGTCGAGGGCAGGTAATCTATTTCTAAAATCAGGCAAAATCATTGTTTTGTTGCCTGGTTCGTCCTTGTACTTCATAAAATCAGGAATTCAAAAGCTTCATTTCACCATAGAGAAAAACATAAAGAGGCATAAATTTTCTTATCGATACAATTTTTTATTTACAATACATGATCTGTTACAGCTGTGGCATAATATGTAAGCAAAAGAAATGAGAAATCCAAGAGAAACCAATATCAGGATGGTTTTATATATATATATATATATATATATATATATATATATATATATATATATATATATATATATATATATATACATATATTTATTTATGCGATCGGATACAGAATAATTCCTGTGTCTTACAAAGTTAGCAATGAGGTATGTGACGTCCAAAATCATAGGAATTTCGCCATTTTTGCTTGCATACATGGAGAAACCTCTACGACTAAGTATGTTACCTTTTTATTTTATTATGTTTGGTATTTTTTTTTGATATTTTATTAATCTGTTTCATATACAGAATTTGACAACTATGGTATACTCTGCAGACAAAAAATGCGGGTTTTTTTCTAATATCACGGCTGTGTAATGTGCAGCTGGACTTTTAGGGATACTTTTTTAATATGAAGGAAACTGGTAATTGATTTATTCAGAGTAGAATTTGAGCAACTGGTGTTAATAGAGATCTTGGTACTTAAAATGTCTAAAATTGGAACAGTATGTGCATTATAGGCACTGTGATCAATGATACGTACAGTCTTTTATGAGCAACAACTTATAAAAACGACGTCCACAAACTAGAAACCAATACTTTATGTCAATAAGTCATGAGTACATTGTTGAATTGTCTTGGGTCAATACATATATCTGAGAGATACATTGTAACAATTCATGCGTATCATCATTCCTTGTGGAAGATTGGTATAACATAGAGTGGCTTTGTCACAGACGTATGAGAGGTACTTGGTCATTTCCAACATTGAAAAGGTGACCATTGTGATCACGACCTGCTGCCGGTGCCCGTTCCAAATAATAACCAGATGAAAACAAAATTGGTATGATGGTATATTTTTCTGAAAATACCGCTGAAGCAAAGCTCTTCTTTTTAACATTGTTACCACAATACACGGACACATCCCATGTGCCTTTCCCTTGATGATAAAGCTGGTAGAAGACTGCCTACTGCATCACGCTACAGCAGATTTCAGCTGCAAGATTACAAACATTTGAAAACTACCGTAAGTATACCTTCTATTTCTTTTGCAATTACACGAAAATATTGCATATTAATACATACAACAATTCGTGTCGTAACCAATTTACAATATAGATACTCATCTGTAGGAAAATATATTTGATAGCAGAAAAGCAGATAAACCTGATACAACCATTTTGGCGCGTATGACGAATAGTAATTAGCGTGTACAAACATATATATTCTTTACGCCAGAACAGCTTATGTGCGTAATGAAACCTTGAAATGCATGTATTAACCACATATTGCAGTGCCCTCGCGTTTAAACCACATATGCTACATATTGTCGTGAATGGTAAAACATACGTTTTTTTCTATTTACAGAAAATATTCGGGCCTTTAACCTCTGACCCATGACAACAGGCGATATCACAATGACATGCTCCAGTAATGTTAAGTATTATCCATTAGTGTGTGTATGCTGAAATTCACATGATATATAAATGAACTCCAACTGGACACAGAGCTAAATATATCGAAAACTACAAATATGACCGAAATTGAAAATATGGCAAAGCACATATTCTGTACTCACTACAAAGTGCCACATTCCAATGTTTTAACCCTTAGAACATCAACATGTTAGCCCTTACGAGTCACATGCCCAAAGCTGTGCAAGCGCAAATCTACTCCGTCAAAACCACCAGCAGTAATGCAAAACCAATTGAATGCCAAGAATGCCAAGAGCGCCAAGAGGGCACACATTAACCCTACACCCCATTATATAGGGGGGCTAAGCAAAGCCACGTGACTAACATCAGTGTCTCAGAGAAAAATCCCCGCCGTAACAGTGAATGCTTTTAAGAACCTGGACAGGACAGGCAAAAAATTTCTATCACACAGTATGGATGCGCCATAATAAATATACCAAGTTACGTGTAGTATTACCGAGTACCGTTTTACTTTTTATAACCATGATTTCCAACCACAATATTCAACCATCGACGTAAAAATCAACCATCGATATCAAGGAAATATCATAATAAACAAACCATCATATAAAAAACATCTAATTTATAATTAATAGCAAACAAACTCGAATGCAGACAGACTGCATTTGACAACCATAAGTGTAATGATCAAAATGTTCCAGTCCTTGCACAGTGAAAAGACATTCTTTAAAATCTGTGCTCAACAAGTTTTAGTTGAAGTAGCTGTTCTAGAAGCATATGCAATGGGTATACCTGTGTGGAGAAGACATGCACCTGGAGGCCATGTTTACTTGATTTTGGTTCAGTTGTGTACTTTTTTCAAAGAATGGTACCTTGTGTGTATGTAAATGGCAACAGAAACTCCAAATTAAATTGCAAATCATGAATAATAAATGTTACAAATGCCAAAGTTCAAAGAAAATGTGAAAATGAGTAATTTTGTACTTTGGGAATTACCATGTTTTTGTATTGAGGAAGGTCTCAGACACAGTGCTTTATGAAACAGACTACATGACATCAATATTATGCTTTGATTGGCCCGTAATGAGGTCAAGGTCACGCGTATGAACTGTGTATGGCTTTGTTGCCCCGTAATGCATGTAAGTATCTCTCATGACGCTTATTTATGTATTTATTGTTAGCAGCAAACTAACATAACATATACTTGTCAAAGGTAAATCATGACACTGTCGCATACCAACTCGAATTTTTCAGAGTTCACCTTCACAATTAACCGTCTTTAGGTGCCCTTTTTCAATGTTGCACGTACAGTTAGAGTTTCCACGATTTAATCTTCATATAATATTCTATTGAGATATCTCTGTTTTGAAATGAACTAATTATATGTGGAAATTTGCGTCCATGACAATAAATAGAATTGCATTTAAATTCAAATGGGTGCCTCACGGCTCACGGTGCAAATAAAAACTGTGACAATGTCAATCAGGTAAGAGTTGCTAGGACGGGACCAATGTTACTTAGCAATAGCTGATAAATATTTGTGAATAAATGAAGCAAAATGTGTTCACAAATTATATATGTTTGAGTGCATGGAGTGAATATTTCATCACGTGAGTTGCCACACTGTTACAAGGACTTCAAAGAAACTAGGACAAATGAACAATAGGCCACCAGTGTTATGTTTCGAACATGGCAGGTGTTCCAACCTAAATTGTGAAATAATCAAATTAGAACTAATATTGGACTTAAAACGGCACCATATGAAATATACATGACAAGTTTTTCATCATATTTGTAATATTTGTGCATGTTACGTCATGAACACAGACCAACCAACAATTGCCTCTGGATAGGATCTCATATAGTTTGACATTTTACAGCTCTGATCTTATGCTTCAGAACCACTGTATTTGTTTTATGTACTTTATTATCAGCACTCTTAAAGTCAACAGCATATCAAATTCATCAACAATTCATGCAGTAGCCACATTTGCAGGTGGCAGTGAATGGTAGCCATGATATTCGGCATTTGCATTTTTCAGTTACCCATCTGCTAAAACAACCGCTAGTGGTTGACTGCTCACAGGATACACGTACGGTTAGAAGGGATAATATAGGGTTCAAATCGCCATCAGAGAATTTCCATCCTAGTCATGTTAGCAAAGGAAGATCTGGTCATTGTGTATAACCCAAGAGCCAGACAAATGCTTGGTATTGTGTCCCTTCAATATGGTACCTCACAGCATAATGTGGGGTTAAAGAAGTTCAGTATTTAGTTCCTGTTTTAGTACACACGCTCATACTGCCCGTGCTTCATATGTGCTTGTCACATCAGGGCGTTATACAGCTTATACAGAATTCTTCACCATTTTCCGCTTTTCATCAGTCATGTGGTTCAAGCCAATACCATCCAAAAACTCGCTGTATTTGAAAATAATTTTTTGAGTGCTGCTTTACTGCCATGGTTAGATAAAAATGAGATTGTGTCACAGCCAGTCAGGGAATATAATAGCAGGCGCAGTTGTGTAGTTTAGGGCAGCACGAAGGCTCCACCCCCATATGACGTCAGAGGGCGAAACTAGTAATCCATGTGGTGTCTGATGCCTCATAAGACTATTGCGTTTGTCTCTTTTTGCCCAGAACCACTTCCTAGTAGTCATTACCCTATTCCGCAGTCCGAACTCTTTACTCTCCATAAGCTTACCTGTCCCTGTCTAACCTATATACATATGGAAGTACTATTGTCCATATTGCACACGTTTCTCTGTAAAATTTTGACATAGGCTGTATTAACCCAAATAAATTAAAGGGTCTTCAGCAGGTAACTACTCAGAACATGTTTCAGAGTTTATTACCCATGCAAGTCTCTTTGAATAGCGGCTCCTCGTCTAAGATAAATATTCAGCAAAGACAACCCACATGATAATGAATAAGTGAACGTGGCAAATGATGAATTAGCTAAATACGTGAAGTTTTGCTTATAAATGCAGAGCTTCATTATGAAAGAAGAATACCTGTCAAACAAACCATAATTACTAAATTTGTACAGTACAGGTTCAGATAAGAACAATTTGACTTACCCCTGAACCAATATGTACCCTTTCTAGCTGGATAGGTTATCCTAGTTAAACCACCCTCCAGTGTCTAACTGAAGTGGAAACAAGCTGGGGCATTACATTCAGTCCCAGCGATTATAAAATAAACAGTTGCAGGTAGACCACCTGTACAAACCAAGAGAAATCCTAACAAGGACTGCAACAATGGACATCCTGCAACAGAAATGTAAAACAGACTCCATGATGACACCTACTCTTCACTTTCAAAGTCTACAAACAATTAAGTTCTATTTCACTGGCAACCCTGAGTCAATGATATCGCTACTTCAAAGGCCATAAAACTCATCTCAGTGTGATTGTTCGAGTGGCAACATGTGAAAATTTTCAGACTCATGTTATGCTTCAAGCACAATAAGACTGAACCTAATTCGGCGAATACAACCTACAAAGCTCCACAGTCAATTTATTGTCTTCAAAATCCTTTGAAGCGCGATTTCTCTCTTTGATGGACAAGAGAGGTCACTTTACACGGTTATTCCGAGAGAACGGCTCAGTGAAGAGGAATGGAATAAAAAGGATTACGTTTGTAAAGGTCTTAACTAAAATAGCTATCAGAGATTTTCGTTTGCTTGCCCTGCTTTTTTCTATGGATTTAAGAAATTTAACAGGTCAAAGACCAAACGAAAAAGAGATCATATTTTAGGATCTTGTGGTGACAAAAGAAATTGGGATACAAAAAACTTTAGAGTATTTTTTTCTGTAGATATGTTAGCTACAGAATGCACAATTTTTTCATCAATTTATGTCAAGCACGCAATAACTCATTTCGATGTTTTTAACATCTTGGATTGTCGACATTGTAGTCAATGTTTATTTAACAATGTAAGAGATAAAACCCCGATCAGAATTCAAACATTATCTTTGGATCATGATGATTACACACACATATGGTTTGGGTGTAGTGCAGAAAATACTTTTGGAGATATAAGTGATCACTGTCACAAATAGTTTTGATGCGTCTCGTGTCGTTCAGCCATGAACCTTAATTACTTGTTTAATGGGGATATAGTTTGGTTTCTTTGGGGTCCATGCCTCCATCAATACATGTGTGCACTATATGTCTGCAAACTAAAAAGAAAATATCAGTATTATGTGCTGAACCTGAAGTGGTTTCAGCTTTCGTCTCCATACAATGCAGGATAATATGATTGTCACTTTCCTCATGGTTGCTTTCAAGTTATGTTACTGTGACCCTTTTAACCCATTGCTTGCCAAAACTTTGTCTTCAAAACAGTTTTGATATGGCTGTACTTGGAATCAAACTGATTAACAGATTCAACAAATGAAAAGTCAACAGATGTCTTTGTAGTTGGTGGGTTTGCCATGACCATGACCAATGCTTGACCTTCAATAATCAGTGTGGCACCCTAAGTAATAGTAATTGCTGTTGGAGAGCTGATGCCCTTTGTAAGTGCATCCATCAGGATTATTTTCTGACCTGCATGGAGGCACACATCCATCTGTGCAAGGGAAAAAAGAAAATGGCAGATCTTCATGCTTCGAAATGCCTGCCAAAGCTACTGGTCTCTCAGCTTTCAAACAGATGATAGGTCTCTGGAGAACATACCTGTCTGCTTTCAATATAGTACCTTTTTATTGCAAGTTCTGGGAGCTTCATAAACACTTGCAGATGTAAAGGCATTGTTTCTAGGATAGGGATCTGAAAACCTTTTCCTTTGGCCTTCATCCTGAGCCAAACTCAATCTCCTCGTGATAAAATCTACAACCCATGGTTTTCCAGTCTCTTTAGCACTTATCAGAGCCTGGGTAATTTCAACTCTTAATCCACCTTTTGTAGCAGTGTTTTGCAATTAACTATTAGCCATGGCATCTAATTTGTGCCTTCCAGATCTCAGCAGAGCTTCATGAACCCTGTGTTCACCTTCTGTATTCTTACTTCCATGGCTCATGTTTGTCTCTTTGTGTGTCAGTGTGTCATCAAGCACAGTACCATATAATTCCCTAGTATCTGGCGAAATTTGAAATCATAGGTTGAAGGTAAGGGCCCATTTACTTAAAGAAGAAGAAGGTTTGGTGATGCCTACTATTCATCCACCTTTCTAGCTGGTACCTTTCAGCCACGTCCCACTCTGATCAGGGTCAACATGATTAAAGCTTGGATTTTACAACCTTCACTGCAAAATATCTTTGTATGAACCTTTGAAGACTCTCATCAGGTAACTTCATTTCAGCTGACTGTGTGAGACCCCACCGTGCATAATCACTATGTTTATACCTGTGGAATTAGGGAATCATACTATAGAAGGCAAAGAGGTGTCTTTCCTATATACCATCCATTTGATCATGAATGAATCTCAAGAAAAGTTTGACCATCTGCAGATATTCCCATCAGAGCATGAAGTTTGAATATGTAGGATGAGACCAACAAAAGTTAGACGGTGTGTTTCAGAATTTCTGGCCAGACACGATTCAAGAGATTTAGGTTATCATCAGCTCCTTCTGATTCATTTCATTTTCTGCAATATGGTTACTATCTTTATTTCTTAGATAGTCAAAGAATTGGAACAAAAGAATTTACCACATGGCATGGGAAGTAATTTACTTTGCCCTTATTGCTTTGATTTGATTTGATTTCTTTATTCGCCAAATAATTCAATACAAATCACAATATATACAATATATGACACAAATATTGGCAGGAGGGAAAGAAGCATATACATGCTTATAGAACCTCCTTTATGATAAGAATTAATACATTTACATTACGGAACACTGGTGTAATATCAGAATACATATATATATTTCAAATTTGTTAGCTACATAAGACTGTACATAGATTAACTTCCTAATAGTAAAACAAACAAACACATAAACAAAAACAGACACAAGAGGATATGGTACGGATCGAGCGATCATAGTGAAAGTAAATGCAATTTTAGATGATTTTTGAACATATGATAACTGTAGTTTTTAAAGAGTGGTGGAATGTCATTCCAAATTTTCACACCATGATATTTTATAGAAAATTGTTTAATTTTTGTTCGGCATCTTATTACATGTAAATTCTGACGTTGTCTTGTATAATAATCATGGATAGAACTGTTCTGTACAAACATATGTAAGCATGCATCTGGAGATTTTCCCTTAGTGTGTTGATACATAAAAATCCCTGTTGGAAAAATAATAATCTGTTGTAGAGTCAAAATTTCCAGGTCATTGAATAATGCTTTCATTGAAGTTCTGTAATGTGAGAAAGATATGATACGAATAATTCGCCTTTGTAATACATTCAGGTTTTCAAGGGTACTGTTATAAGTACTTCCCCAAACAATGTTACAATAAGACAGATACGGATACGCAAAAGTGTAATACAAATTAAGAAGAACCTTTTTTAATAAGAAGCGTCGAACTTTTACAATGATGCCTGTGGATTTTGCTAATTTATTACTTGTATAAACTACATGCTGTTTCCAATCTAACATGGAATCTAAAATCACACCTAGAAATTTTACATGAGAAATAAGATTTATCTGTTAACCAACAATTGAGAGATTGAGAGAATCAGCGGCATTGACTTTCCTTTTGGTATGAAATAACATATAATTGGTTTTTGAAATATTCAAAGTTAACTTGTTTGATTTGAACCACTTGGCTACATGAGACAGTTCACAATTCATATCGTTGAATAAATTATGTAAATTCTTATTTTTCTCAAAAATGAACTTGTATCATCAGCAAATAGAATTGAAAAAAGTTTAGTCGATACATGGGCTAAATCATTGATGTATAGGAGAAATAAAAGTGGGCCCAACACTGATCCTTGGGGAACACCACAAGTAATACTTTTCTCACCTGATTTTACAGCATCATATTTAACAAATTGCGATCTGCCGGTTATGTAACTTCGGAGCCACTCAAGAGCAATACCTCTAATTCCATAATGATTGAGTTTTTCTAATAATATTTTATGATTTACGGTGTCAAACGCTTTTGTTAAGTCCGTGAAAACACCAAGTATATAGTCACCTTCATCCAAAGCACTGGATATATAATCTGTTAGAGTCAACAAAGCAGCAGCTGTAGAATGATTTTCTCTGAATCCAAATTGGTATTTATAGAGGATATTATGTTTGTTTAAAAACGCGATTACACGTGCATACATAACTTTTTCAAAAATTTTAGAAAACGTGGTTAATATAGATATTGGTATATAATAACTAAAGACTGACATATCACCGGATTTATAAATGGGTGTAACACTAGCTATTTTCATTTCATTTGGTACTTCACCATTCAAAAAAGACAAGTTACACACAAACGTAAGAGGGCTAGCAATAACTTGTGCCACCCTTTTAACGACCTTAGAACTTATTTCATCCCATCTTGGACTTGAGTACTTTAGATTCTCTATGATCTTTACTATTTCGTCAGTTGAGGTTGGAGATAAGTAAATGGAGCTATCATAATTTCCCTTAAGAAATGACAATACATCTGTATTGTTATATGTAGACTCAATATTTTTAGACAGAGATGGACCAACATTTACAAAATAATCATTGAATTGATCAGCAATAAGCTGGGGGTTAGAAACTAGGTTCTCCCCAATCTTAAAGTGTTTTGATGTAGCACCCTTCTTCTTCTTGTCTATAATCATGTTCAGTACTCTCCAAGTTCTTTTCAAATTATTTCTAGAAGCATCAAGTAACTCACTATAATATGTTTTTTTCTGCAGTTCTTATCAGGTGTGTAAGCTTATTTTTATACGTTACATACTGCCACTCATGCAGAGGTGTTGGATTGCTTAGGGATTTTTCATATAATTTATGTTTTGTTCTTATGGAATTCATCAGGCCCTCAGTTATTCAAGGTTTATGTCTGTTGAATTTCTTTCATATATTAACAATAGGAAAACAGTTATCATATACCTGTTTAAAGTCTTTATAAAATTGTGTATACGCTTCTTGAGGATTAGATAGACTATAAACATTATCCCATGCAAAAGTGGCAAGTTTTTCAGTAAATTCTTTGTTCTAGTATAGGCTAGTAATGGCCTTCTCTGGCGTTTTCAGGCCCAGAGGGCCACTATTGTCCAAACCTGCAGCAAGCCTGTAGACTGCATGTAATGGCCAATAGGTTTCGTGAAAAAAAATCATGGTAATGTAAAAGCCCCCCCCCCCCCACACACACACACTTGGAATCAAAAACAGTTGATGCTACATTTGACCATTTCAGACTAATGAGCTTCAGTACAATGCCTCATCTGCAGTAGGCACCACATGTTTGGTCAAAGGGAATTTAGCACGTGATTACACCTGTGTCTAACAGTATTTAGTGTGTGGATTTCATGAGTGGGCGCCAGCATGATGGGCTATTGTTGTTTGCACAGAATCTACTTTATTGGCTTCTTGGTTAAATTGCGTCCATCCCTTTTTTCTTTACCTAATGTGTGGGAGTGGTCTGTTATGCTACCCTTTCCTAAGCACTGTGTGTAACAGAGACATTGAAATTGAAGGTGGGAGATTCAAAGGTCTACTGACTACAACAAGACAATTGTTATGCAGGACCAGTTGAGCTCCAAATATAAATGTTATCCTAAAAAGGTTATATTTTAGAGATTGTGGCAACATCATTGTGATGATTGGCTACAGAAACACCACTTCAGGGTTATGGCCAATCTAAATGTTCACTTAAGTGCAGATTTATATGTCTTGACCTTATAACATTTGAATGATGACCTTGACCTTTCTTAATATACCCATGTGGTTTGTTTCATTGACATTACCTTTGAGTTTTGAAATAAGTGTAGTTTTAATTTTTTGTAATTTTTCTTCATAATTGGATGCAGTAGATAGAAATTTCAGTCATATTATTTTTCGTCATTTTAAGGACAAATGTGCAAATTTCAGGTTTGTATGTGACATTTTTGGAATTATCATGTCTAAATTGTGTTCAAATCAATGGATATACTAAACTGTAATCAAAAATGCTTTATAAACCAAACTTTTTTGGAATGGGAACCACGCTATATTGTAGTGGAGCATTCAAGCAAGGGTCAAATTGACCTAGCTGCTTGTTTATTTACAAACGCATTCAGAAAAGTGCCAAAGCTGTCCACTCATCAATATTGCAACTGAGTGTGTAATCTTATCAAACACCCTCCCCCATATGCCTAGACAAGAACTGGACAGTGTAGCATCCATCAGCTGCAACGACAAAGACATCACTAGGCTAGATCTGTTAAATGGGTAACCAGTAATGTAAGTGTTCGACTAAAGTTACACAATATACACATCTTCGTAGGCATCTACTTACCCTGAATGGAGACCTGGAAAGTCATTTAAATCCTGTACATAGATGATGGGTAACCTGTCAACATTCTCTTGTGGGTCTGATCCACCACTGTTGTGGCCAAAAACAATGTTAGTGTTTGACATAGCTTATGAATTTAATCTATTGCCAATTTCTATTGATTCTAACTTCAGTGGAACACACCTTATGTGCTAATAGTGAAAGTCTGAAGAATCAACCATATTACAGTCATACCTAAACATTAAACTCCATCCACTTGTACTATGCTATTCTCACCTTGTGAACTGGGTAGTGCTGCCAGGAAACCCTGTGGCTCCAATCTACCCTGTGGTTGGGAAACAAATCTTTTCTTCATTCTGGCCAACACTTGCTACCAGCACAAAACCCCTTGCAGTGTGGTGTCTAGAGGCAAAATAATCTTGCTATTGACGATGTGTAGGTTCCATAGAAGTGGGATATACCAGCAGTAACAATCCCATGGTTTGCAGTGCACTTTGTGGAGGAAGGAAAGAAATCTGTTCCTGCCTTTGGTGTTGACTTTATATTCTACCTCTGCATGTCGAACTCACACTTGCACATTCTCTGATGGAAATTCGAAGAGATGAAGAAATGCAAAAGAAATTTTGCCCCAAGCTTTGTTTTCTGAATTTTCTTTGACTGATAAAGTTTTCCTTGATTCTGTTGCTGGAGTACATCATGCAAAAAGAATGCAGTGATGTTTTTACTGTGAAATTTGCCCTGAAGTACGCATGTTTACTGGATGGTGGTGCTGCAGCTTCATTATCATTTGTAACAGTTTAGCCAAATGGGTAGGCTTTTGAGATTTACCTTTAATGCTACCAAATCTATTGTCCTGTTTATGTCAAGGCAGAAACAAATACGACCATGCATCTTTTGTAACACCACTATACCGGAATCTTGCCAACACACTCATTTTGGGAAATAACACTCACAGAAAATCTATTAGAGTACTCTAACATAATATGAAATATCAATAAATCTTGTCAGCATCTAACTTTGCTCTCTTGCAAAACTGGTCACAGTTTGATGTGATCTATCCTTGAATACAGAAGTGCTCCTTTAACAACTTCACAGAGGGCTCGTCTCAATCTCATAAGGCATTTCAATATAAAGCTGCCTGGATATGTACTGGAACACTATGTCACACAACACACCCCTTATCTTCTTTTCCATGAACTTGGTGAGCAGAAATCCATGCAAATACTATAACTTGACCATTTTTACAAAATGCTTCATAAATTGACCCCTAGATAGCTACAGGAATTTGTACCTACAGACATTGCACGTGCCGTCAAAATATCTGTAATATCAAACAATTAAAATTCAAAACCAAGAAATTTGCTGGTTCTGTCATACCATCAATAGTATGTTTTGTGAAAGAACCTTCCTTTCGATATCAAGAGTCTTTGCATATTTTCAAATCTTAATTACCACGAAGTCTTGTATGTTGATGATACTGCACCTAATTTCTCATGTAGCAAATGTTTCCCTAGTATATGTCATACACAACGTCGTTCGGGGTACTCAGAGCGAAAATCCACATGGGGACTACCTGTTTTGATAGCAGAAAAAGACACTTATCACTTTTTTCGGCATTCTTTCACTTTGATAGTCACAGAGTTGCGTCACTAAACACCATGTGCCACATTCCGGCACCTGACAGTAAACCCTTGAATGATGCCTCACTTGCTCAAGACATAAAAATAATCCCTTTTCTGTGAGGAACTCACATCTTTCAAATGAAGAAACATGATGTTTTCAAGACTGTTTAGCTCTTTTATAACTATAGCAAGGCAATTCAATTTCTGATTAGCCGCTTCGTCCGATGCCATATCATTGCCTGGTGTATACGTCCTTCCTCTGAAGACAATGGACAAACATATATTCTCAAATTGACTTGTTACTCTTTTAAGCCACAATAATGTTATTCAGCATTTCGTATACCTGATTTAGGATAGATCATGTTTTCATGATTTTGCCCCATGCATTGTCTGCAAATTATTGTGCATCTTTACATGTACACTGGATAACCTCTGTATAGTAATCTCAATGCACTATTTGGTGATCTAATATAATAATAGTTACACAAAGGAGGACTGACAAGGCGTTATTTATCAGGCTGATTACACACAGCATGTTGGTGTATTTGCATATTTGACGGTTAATTTTACTCTGATTATAGGGTGGGCCCCCGACTTGTATCTTTTGGATGTGTGTGTCTATTCATTCAGCCAAAATAGTGAGATCATGAAGAGTTCCTGGGATGCTGGTGTCGTCAATGAACAACTTTCTATCACAAACAAGGAACAGTAGGGGACCTAGAATAGATGCCTGGAGCACACCACCCTCAACTGAGCTACCACTATTACACATAGGAAAATTGGGATTGAAGTAATGGAGGCAACATTTCTTGAAAGACAAAGAAAATATACAGGAAAGGAATAAAAAACTAAATATTTCAAAGACATAATTGGGAAATGAGGAAAATAAAACTGAGAAAAAAAAGATGGTGGCTTGAGTGTATGGTTTCGTCATTGGCATAGGGCATTTGTATCCCTTGGCAAGGTTGTATGCCTAAAATAAGGCTGCCTTCTTGGGTAATCAGATAAATTTGCAAGAACCAACCAACCTCTATAGTCAACAATTTGAGCCGAGTTTCCAATGACATGTTTATATATCAGAGCTGAGCATCCAACCTCTTGTCTACAATTTGAGCTGAGTTCTCAAACCTAAGTCTACACTTTGCGTTCAGAACATAAACCCTTGTTTGCACTTTGACCTGGGTTCCCAACCCAAGCCCATACATTTACCTTTGTACCCAACCCTGATCTGCATGCCCAGGCAGAGTACCCATCCCCTTGTCGACATTTTGAATTGTATATTCAACCATAGTCTACAGTTTGTGCTCAGTTCCCAATCCTGAGGTTGCACTTCTGATCGAAGTACCCAATACATAAAGGAAACAACGTTTGGATATTGCAACCTTCTCCAACAACTATGATAAGAAAAAATATAGGAAAGTTGCGACATTCCGAAAGACCCGAGCATTGCTTCTTCACTGTCGTTAAAGGTAATCATATGATTTCGTTTCTTTGCAAAATGTCCATAGCATTGCTCCGATTTTGCTCTTGGATAATTGTGTTTAACAATTAACTCTTTCTAACATTGAAATATGTTTTATCCAAGAAGATTTTAAGGTGAGCAAATTTATGTGTACTCTCTTTCTCTCTTTATCTCTCCCTCCCTCCCTCCCCTTCTCCCCCTTTCTCTCTGTCTCTCTGTCTCTCTGTATGTGTGTGTGTTTGGATTAAAGATTAATACACAAACAAGATATGGTTTAAATAATTTGAACCAACATGCTATGAGACACCACCCATATTTCTTTCAAGCTAGTCAAAGCCTTTGTAAATGTAGGTTTGCTTCACAGATATATATATATATATATATATATATATATATATATATATATATATATATATATATATATATATATATATATATATATATATACATATATATATGTATGTATATATATATACATTTATATGAGCCTGCTGTTTCCTTGGTATGTAACATTCTCTGCATGCCTGTATATGTATACATTTCTATTCACCTTCCCAATACATGTATATGTAATGTGCCAAAAAAAATTTGTGCCACCAGCACCAGCAGTAACGCTCATGATTTTGGTCGCATTGCCTCGCTGCATCAAACGCAAGCACAACCACTTTCACAATGCATACGACATGAGAAGAATTGAAATTTGAATGTCACACACCTATATTGGACGCTTAACATATATGTGTACACGAGTACGGAAACACTTCCGCAAGTGATCATGTTCGTTGCGTTTTGCCCTCGCTGGAGCATTTTGAAAAACAGTTGTCATTTTTTAATCTCCGGATACACAAACCAACCTACTACTTGCAGTAACTTTGTTCAAAGCATGCAATTAATTGATTGTCATTCATTCTCATGTATGCGTGTAATGCGACATTGTAGAGAATGACAACGATCACAGAGGGAAGCACTTTATAAATCAATGGAGATACTATCACAATCCATGTAACCGTATAAATACTGTTAATGGGAGACCTTCAAGAAAAATTGGTTGCTACATTTATGAGCACAAACATGGCCAATAATTTTATCAGTATCATTTGCTTCTGTCTTCGTCTCAGTCAACTCAATACTGCTTATTTTGCTCGGTATATGTACAGGCACTTGAAGGTCTGGCTTAGCATGCAAATGTATTTTGTTCATATGAAGCAAATGTGTTATCGATGGTCTTTACTTTTATATCTGTTCAAACATATGTATATTCACAAACATTTGCCGCGGCCGACGCTCTGCATATTTGTATATGCTAAGGTTACACTTTCAGTGCTATATCTCGATAAACAGCTTTCCTGGGCGCACCATGGGCATGATACACCCAATCCGCTAACCTGGGCCGTTCTTTTCTCTTGACATGCAGGCATGCTGGTACTTCAAAGAAAGGTGTTTTCGAGATCATTGTCGATTGAATGTGATATCATTGTGGCAATTCGTTTGTTGTGAGCAGCACCAGAAGAAATAAGAGGCACTTTGGAAGGCATGATACTGCATCCCTGCCGGCCCTCTCATAGTTTCTGTGGATCATGATTAATTACACTCTTCAATTTCTAATTTTAACCTTACTTTGCATGCAATGTCCGTTGTTCCTTTCTCTCTTTCCTTTTTGCGTTGCGACAAAAATTGTGTCCGAAGTGATTATCGGACACTGTAGTACATAGGACCTCCGAATTGGGATCAAATGTAGCCCTATGGATGAATTGTGCTTTTTATTTGGAGAAGTAAAGATACGATATGTAAAATATGGGCCATAATGATTATATATCTTGAATATCTTCAAAATTGCAAAAGGGGGGGATACCACTCAAACTTCTATCTATATGTTATTGAGTTATTGACAAATGTGCATCTAATAAATAGTGAACAAATAAAGAATCTTACATGGCTGAGAGTGAGTTACTATCTTTCTCTCACGAGGGATCGCTGTTGGTAAGGAAAATCAGGAATAACTGAAGGTCACGTGTGGCTTTCCCTACCAACAGCGATCGCGAGTGAGAGAAAAAAAAGTAACTTACTCTCCAGCCATGTAAGAATTCATCTATTCTATGTTTAATTGGGTATTCATTGCAAAAAAGTATGCCCTAGGCCTACTTCAACGCCGATTTGGTGTGCTATGTTTTGTTTACGTGCGTCGTAGTTATTCCACGTCAGGTGTAACGTACAATTCAACATACGTCGCGCTTATTTGATTTACTTTGAATATCAATGCACTGCGTCACTTATGCAGGCGTGTCACAATCTGGTTGTAACAGCCTTTGGGTCATGTGATCTACAGTGAGTTACCATATTTGAATTTCACACTATTAAAACTATAATTTACCCCCTAAAAGAGAATAAATTAAGTCGTAGCATTTTACATTGTGGGGCTTTGAAATGTAAACCTTGACTGCCTTAAAAATGGTTGTACATAAAAATTCCATTTTGACTTCCACACGTTTGCTATTGATCATTATGCGTAGAGTAAATATTGAACAAATGCGCGCATGGCCCACGGTCTCGCACTCTCATCTATACCCGATGACCTGCAATACATTATGTATGTATGTATGTATATATGTATGTATGTGAATATATATATATATATAAAAGTATATATATATATATATATATATATATATATATATATATATATATATATATATATATGTACCTTTTAAATCAGACCCATCAATCAAACAGATTACTGACTTGCGGTTGGTTATTTTGTTTTGTTTCCAATAACAGACTTTTAACCAGTAGAACTTTGGATATTTACTTCAAGCTTGCAGTGATAATGTTGTTCATGAAGTATTCCATCATGAGATTGTCCTCAAAGCAAACGATTACAGCCAACAAATAGAAAATACTGAGTCAAAGCACATACACGACTGCATATGCATACATTTATACATGTATACTATTTTAAGTACTTTTTTCACCATTAGGTATTTTTAATCGTTTACAATCTGAAAAATAATACTGGCACTACTTAGTTATTCAACTTGGTACAGACTAAGTAAGGTTAGATTGCTACAAATTTTGGGAAGAATCCAGGGGGGGGGGATGTTTGTTTTTTTTGTTTGTTTGTTTGTTTGTTTGTTTTTTATATATTTTTCGGGCATTACACAAGAACAAACATACTACTAAATACAAAATTGAAAAGCTAAGTTTTGAAAAATTTACCATCTAAGGGGTGCCAAAAGTAATTCAACATAATTATAACGAAATTGGCCAGTCGTGTTCAGAAAAATAGCGTTTGGCTCCCCACCCCAACGCCCGCCACCCCCAACCCCGAGGTTTTTTCCTGTAGTCCGTGAAGCACTGTCTATTGAACAAACACGGCAAGGAGCTGTGCAAGGTGCATATCCGGTTTTCTGGCATCATCAGGTGAACACTATCTAAATGAACAACGATAAAAAATAATAGCATTTTTGTGGCTGTAAATGTCCCTGATTTACACCAACGTACCCAAAACCTTTGCAATCAGCGGCATAAAAGTTACCCAACAGGTTTAATTGTTATGTGGTAAAACTATTTGTTCAACACACACGCGTCACGTGTTGGGTTTCTTTGAGATTGCACCAAACCAATTTCAGAATACAAGATTATTGGCCAGTTGAGTTTCCCTCGGCATGTCCAATAAAGGAAGGTCTCAATGCGTGTGGCCAGGCACACAAATACAGGTCAAGTATGTCAGCTTGTACAGCTCACAAGGGATCTCAATCTACACAGTGACCCTCAGCGTAAACGGTAATGCCTGGCATGTAATTACTAACCTTACACCAAGTGCCAAGGCAGACATATGTGGTGACTGGGAGATACCAGTCCATGAAAGATATTCATAATAACTGATGAAAAGTGATGTTTTTTAGCGAACTTTTTTATGTGAAGTAAGCATGAAGGTGCCTGTGGGCATATGCCCTGTTTTGTTTATGTGGCATCTTACATGTACTTGTACAAGCAAATGTCAATATTACAACACAGAAACCCAATGATTCAAACAAATGAGGGATATTTGAAATGAAGGCATGGGGACTAAATATTTGAAGCATAAATTTTGCTTTATAAACTTCTTTCTGATATTAAAAATAATTTCAGTGCCCCCAAAAAATCAGGATAAAACACAATCACATCACAGTTCTATTATTTTTATTATCTGTGGCGCGGCCACAGATATTACAATCAGTTTTGGCGGCCATCTTTGTTTACGTGTTGCTTGGCAATGCCAAAAAATTGGGGATATCCAAGTTTCTGAACGGGAATTTGAGGTTTAATGCCCGATTGTTGAGGTTGCGGGTCTGAAGAGCTTGAAAAGAACCATTTGTAAGTCCTCAATTAATTCAATTTAGTTGAAAACTTGATGCGAAGTTGATATATGGGTCAAGGGCCGCTCTCAGAAGTCTGAAAATATCCACTTGTTGCTCATTAGGGGATCCTTTCACCCGAAAAAACGCGCCTCTGTGTCGTGAAGAAAGTTTAGCTGCAGGTCGTTTGTTAATTTTTGGGGTACATCTTTTAATAGGAGGCTTTTTCTTATCAGTGTGTACACAAGTGTTCTAATATAAGTGCGTAATTATCCAACCTTGATGCCAGTACAACCCTGCCACCGGAGACCAAGGAACTTTCCCAAGACCAAGCGGTCACCCGTGGGCGTGGCGTATGCAGTCAGAAATACATGCGTGCGCACAATGGCACGTCGGTCCACGTGTTGGTCGACGTTCCGCTTGTGTTCACATCGGCCGTAACGAAAGAAAGTGCGTAATACTATTGACTTTTGGTTAAATATTTGGGTACATCTTTTTATGAGAGGCTATTTCGTAAGGCAGACTTTGTTCGAAAACTTCGGCACATGTCACCGCAATACAGAACGGGAAGACGGGCTTGCGCTTCCCTGAAGGCTGAATGAATTAACCCAAATTCTTGGAGTTTGCACATCCGGGTATGCAAATGGTGATGTACGGTCATCTGTTTGCACGAGGACGAATCTGGTGATTGTTGTTTCGAACTCTTTGGATTGCATAGACAAGAAAGAAAGACCAAAGTTAATATAGAAGGCATATCAGAGCACTGTCCGCATAGAATGTCAGAATCTGTTGTATTCTAGCAACGGATAGAGTGTTCAAACGATCGCAATTTCACCCGAACCCAAATGAGGCCCAGCATACATGATGCAAAGCGAGAGCCGATCAATATTTCTGTGTGCCGTGAGGCCCCCGTTGGGATGTAGGATATCAAATCAATTGAATGGAATTGAAATAAAAAGTAAATGTGTACATAAGAATACTTGAGCACCCCCCCCCCCCACCCCCTGTCAAAAGAATGTGAAATTAACCGCTGAATTATAGCACTGCAGGCTTTACATATTATGATGAATTTATAAGGAAAATTTAACATATTTCTCCATTTACTACTCTGGCAGATTGTCATACTGACATGCACAAGTTCCAACATGTATCAATTTTCATCTTTCACTGTCTTTTACCCACCACACGTCATCCAACGAGAAAAGAATGTGAAAGTTGAATTTTATTTCATTAAAATGCAAGGGAGGCCGACACTCGAACATATACTTTTAAATCAATCAACCAATACAATAAACAAATTACAATATATTTAAATAGATTGGAAGCTAATTGCCTCCGTGAAAATTTTGTTTGCATCATCAAAAAAAAAAAAAAATGCAGTGCCAGTGTCATGTTTGTCAACAATAATTTTTGTTTATAATTTTCAAGAATTTGTCAGAAAAACATGAAATAATTTTTGGAATTCAATAGATTGTTGATATCAGATAACTCAACTTAAGTACATCAAATCACATTGTGATTCAGAGATTCACAGTTTATAAAAATTGGAAAAAAAAAGAATCCCTACCTACCTACCTACTCTACTTTTGTGCTTCGCTGCAACAGAAAACACGACATTTGTTTTAGGCCTCACCAACGCTATTTGCCTGTCCAGGACTCCGCAGAATAGAAGTGCTAATATCTTATAACATTACAGTCTTTTATTGAAGTTCCTGCGTAAAGTTACCACCTGTAACATGGCCTTTTGACTCACAGTCGCTTTTTGGCTCAGCTGACCTACCAGTCAGGTTGAGATATTAGAACACTCAGTCATCCATGGCTTCTCTCTGTCCATTCACAATTCACCTTTTTTTACTTCATCTCCAAAACAGCCGGCCAGATTCACTTCAAACTTGGTGGCCATGTACCTTGGGTGGGTCTCTACCTAGTTTGTTCAAATGGTCATGCTCCAGTGATTTTTAGCTCAGCAGACTTGTCAATCAGTTGAACTTATATTATGGTCCTCTGTCCGTCGTCCTCCCTCCGTCAACAATTCACATTTTCAACTTCTCCGAAACTGCCAGATCCACTTCAAACTTGGGGGGTGGGGGGTGTCCTTGGGTGGGTGTCTACCAAGTTTGTTCAAATGGTCACGGTCCAGTGATTTTTGGATTTTTTTTTATGAATTTTTTTTTTGGGGGGGTTGGGCAAATCTTAAAAAATCTCATTCTCCGAAATCGCTCACCCAATTGCTTTGATATCATACAGGAAAACTCCCTGGGACTCCTAGTTCCAAATTTGTTCACCAGGTGGTGCTGCAATTTTTTCTATTTTTTTATGAATTTTTTGTGTTATAGCTATTTTTTACTTCTTCTCTAGAACTATCACTCGGATTAAGCTGAAACATGGTGGATATGTTCCTTGTAGAAGGGTCAAACAACGTTCTTCACTATGTGGGGCTGCTGCGGATTCCTGATGTTAAACAATTTTTTCAATTCGGCTCTTTTTCAGTAAATGCACCTTTCCTATTGATTACTATGTAAGTCAATGGGCATTCTAATGCCAATTAACATTTTCAACTGCTTCTCCTAAACCGTCATCCAGATTGATTTCAAACTTGGTGGGGATGTACATTGGTTGGGTGTCTACCAGGTTTGTTCCAATGATTTTTGGATTTTTTTAATGATTTTTTTTTTCAAAAATCTTTACAAAAGTTTTAACAGGAAAGTTTAACATGGTTATATCTTGTAATGCCTATAACTTAAACAATTTTTGCCAGATTTGCTTCAAACTTGGTGGGGATGTGCCTTGGGTAAATTTCTACCAAGTTTTTACAAATGGTCATGCTCTATTTATTTTTGGATTTTTTATGAATTTTTTTGTTCTTTTTTAGGACAAACCTTAAAAACTCTTCTCCTCTGAAACAGCTCACCCAATTGCTTTGATATCGTACATAGACACTCCCAGGGACACATAGTTACAAATTTGTTCACCAGGTGGCACTGCAATTTTTTCTAATTTTTTAAATGAATTTTTGGTATGGTTTTGCTATTTTTCACTTGTTCTCAGAACCGTCACTCAGATTAAGCTGAAATGTGATGGATATGTTCTTGTGGAAGGGTCAAACAAAGTTGTTCACTAGGTGGCACTGCTTTGGATTCCTGATTTTTAAAGATTTCAATTACGGTACTTACCAGTCAGTGGAGCTTTCCTATTGATAACTATGTAAGTCAATGGGCATTCTAATGCTAATTCGCAGGACAACTGACACGAAATTTACTGTTTACTTGATAACTTGAGATCTGTTTTGAGTTAGTAGCGTGATGCAGCAGGTTAATGTTTCTGTATGAAGGTCATGCTTAGACAATACATGAATGACCTTGATCTCGTTTCTGGGGTCACAGTGCAACATACATGAATTTTACTCTTCAATGTAACTTGAGAACTACTTTAACCTTGATGTTGCACATGTTAGTGTTCTTCAATAAAGGTCAGACTTACTCAGAACATGGGTGACATTGATCCTTTCCCAAGTTCACAGAGCTGCAAGTGTGATGAATGTCTAGGTCAGCTGAGCATGGGCTGTTCACAGAGCCAGCTTGTTTTTGTTTGTTTTTTTTTTTTGGGGGGGGGCAAATCTTAAAAAAATCTTCTCCAAAACCGCACATCCAGTTGCTTTGATATCACACAGTAACACTCCTAGGGACTCTTAGCTTTCAATTGTTCACCAGGTGGCGCTGCTTTTTTTTCTAATTTTTTAAATGATTTTTTGAGTGTTTTCACTATTTTCGACTTCTCCAGAACCGTCACTCAGATTAAGCTGAAACTTTGTGGGTATATTCCATGTGCAATTGTCAAACAAAGTTGTTTACTAGATGGCATTGCCATGGATTTCTGATTTTGAACGATGTTTTCAATTCGGGTACTTATTGGTAAAAGCACCTTTCTTATTGTCAGATTACTATGCAAGTCAATGGGTATTCTAATGCTTTTTCAGGTTTTGGACTTCTCTGAAGAAACTGTCTGTCAGATTCATCTCAAACTTGGTGGCAGTTTACGTGGGTCGTCACGCTCCAGTGAATGTTTTATGATATTTAGCTCAGCTGACCTGCTAGTCATCTGTCAGCAGAGCATTAGGCCCATGGGTCTGTTGTTCAGAAAAATATCTTGATATGTTGGTCCAAAAAGTGATCTCAATTTGGCCTGGTCTCTCAAGCCAGCTGTCAATGTATTCCCTTCTTTGGCAACAAATTATGAAAGGTACAACACCAAAAACTTTAGAAAATGGAGAATATTCTGGAAACACATCATATGCACACACAATTATGTGTCTACCAAAAATACCAATCGACCAACTGGTCAGTTTGCAGCCACAGATTACATCTAAGGCCCATGGCCTACTTCTCATCATCATCATCACCATCATCATCATCATCATCATCATCATCATCATCATCATCATCATCATCATCATCAAGATTATCATTGTTATTATCATTACTATTATCATTATTATGGTGACTTTACGCCGAACAAATGGTTGAAGGCCGTGCAAACAAAAACCACGGTGATCCACAATTGAGATATAGTAGGAAAACGTTTGAGAGGTTCTCATTAAGAGAACGCTTATTCCAAATTTCTCTCGATTTGAAGAGAAAACGTTCATACCAGAATAGCATTCCTTAAATACCATTTTTGATTGAACACCAATATAAACACACACACACACACATATATATATGTATATATATATATATATATTTGTGTACGTATATATATGTATATATAAATAAATATATATATATATATATGTATATATATACTAGTATATATATATATATATATATATATATATATATATATATATATATATATATATATATATATATATATATATATATATATATATATATATATATGCAACTTTGGAAGCTGGTTAATTGTGGACTGGTTTGGTCTGTCTTTTTATGAAAAGGTGCCACAGCTTTAAATTATGCAATTAAGAGTCACTTGAACATTTAAATCTTGAATATCTTCAAAACTATTGTAGCCAGAGATGCCACTCCAACTTCAACTTCCAGGTTTTTGCTGTAAGCGCGTACAATAAATTGCTGTAAGCGCGTTCAATAAACAAGCAAAATTTATAAAATTTGAATTTGAACTAATTCGGGAACTTGAGAAGTTTACATATCTTCATCTTATCATAGGTGGAGGTACCATTCAAACTTTAACTCATAGGTTTGTGCTGTAGGTGCATCCAGTGAACCGTAACAAAAGATGTAGAATTTGGATTTATTTGGACCTGAAAATTGAAAATGTTGATAATGTATGTATCTTCAAAACTAATGTGCATAGACATCTGACATTCCGACTTCACAACTTAGCCTTGTCTATTATCAATTTTGTCCAAAGCTTTTAGTCAAGGCAAAAAGTACCTTGTGTTTGGACATGAAATAAATTTTTGTTCAGTTTTCAGCTGTTTATGATGATTCTGAATCCGATAAGCGCCACTCGCAAAACTTTGAGTGAGTTTGTGTGTGTGTGGGGGGGTTTGTTTTTTTGTTTTTTGGGGGTTTTTTTTTGTTTTTTTTTTTTTTGTTTTGTTTTGTTTTTGTTTTTGCTTTTTTTGTTTGTTTGTTTTGTTTTGATTTTTTTTTTTTTTTTAGTTCTGAATCAAATATATCCCAACCGTGCTGCAAAGGGTCCAAGTCAGGTTGCACAGGCATACCTGCAGTTTTCAATACAGCTGTCTGGAAATGTGCCCTTTGCCAGTGTACCTGGAAGGCACCAATACTGGGGGAAAGTCTGCTCAATTTGGGCACATGGCGTTTACCAGCAACTTTCCGTTTGAAAATTACTACTCGTATATTGCCTAATGGCATATCTGGCCCCTGGCCATACAACATGGCAACAAACGCTAAAGCAGAACTGAGTATTTCATCTGGAGGTGCTCCAGGATGACCTAGGCAAATCCTATCTGGGAACATTTCAAGCATTTTCAAGACTGTTGCTTTAGCAATGCCAGAGAGTGACGAAACTACATCACATCCACTTAGAGCGTGAGCTGCAAGAATGATTGGCATGGCTGCAGCATGCTTTTGATTAATGATGATTAAAATGTGGCTGCCAGAACATGCTTTCATGGTTACTTCTACATTATCTGACAAGTCATTGGTGCATACATGCAGATGATGCGCAAGAATGAGGAGTACGTCACTCACATCAGAGACTACCCGTATGGGGAAGAGGCCTACACTCACTCGCAACTGTCTGATTTTGATATGGGCAGAATCAGTGGGATGTTGGAGGCTGGTCTTTCCCAGCTGGAGGTTGCCAGGATAATTGGTTGCTCCAGGTCATCAGTAAAAAGCTTGTAGGACCATTTCCAGGAAACCAGAGCATGTGAAAAGAAAGCTGGATCTGGGTGACCAAGACTGTCAGATGGGAAGGATGACTGGTACTTGATCTGGTATGTGCAGAGACACAGGTTTCTTTCCACTGAAAGGTACCATCAGCAGTGGCACCAAGCCTACAACTTCAGAGCATCACAGTTTACCATTAACATAAGACTGGTGTCGGCCAAACTTAGCACACACTGCCCTGACATTTGCATCCCTCTCAGTCCTGCATACAAGACATGATGGGCACAGTGGTGTGAGGACCATACAGTCTGAACCAGAAATCAATGAAACAGTTTGATGTGGTCCGGTGAATCCAGATTCTGCTCGGATTTCCACAATGCAAGAATAAGGGTTTGATGAATGCCTTCAGAGCGGTTTGTAGAAGGATGTATGTTGGAACATGACTGCTACAGATGGTTCAATGTCATCATGTGGGGGCAATTACCTCAACAGGGAGAACAGCTCTCATGAAGGTGAATGGGACACGAATAGGCCAGCTCTATGTAGATGAGATCCTGCCCGCAGTTGACAAATGGATCCAACATTATCCAGGCTGTATCTACAGCAACACAATATCTCCCTGTTGTCATGCCCAGCCCGTTCTCCTGACCTGTCCCCTGTCGTGCATATGTGGGATGTGCCTGGTAATCAATCAGGGATGAGCATGAAGATTCCACAGCCGTCCTGGACAAACTGGCACAGAGACTCATAGACCAGAGGAATGTAATTCCCCAGGCTGAGAGCACCAAGGTGACAAGTGGCATGCCAAGGCAGATCTGAGCTTGCTTATAGAAGCATGGTGGTCACACCCACTATTGACGCATGCAGCCTCCCAACAACAGTAATAACATCCAAAAAAGTGCTTTTAACGTTTCCTTTCAAAAGAGATGTGAAAAGCAATGGTATGATAAAGTAAACAAAATCTCCACACACATCCTCATAACACGTGCATAATGTTGAACAAGGAGTGGCATTTTCTCCCAGCAATATATTTGTGCCGTGTCTATTGATATTTAAGGTTGCACATTACTATTTTACATTTTTATCATCCTTATGACATGTATGTTAGAGGCCACCTGCATTTTTGTTATCAGTAAAGATATAATTTAGCTCTGCTATAACTCTTTTGCCACATTTCTTTATCTTCTCGGAAAATTGAAAATGAAAGAAAAAAACAAGAAACAAACCAAAAAATACACCCCCATAAGAAAGAAAAACATCATGTAAACATTTTGATCACTTACAACAAGGAGGGTAGAGACCCTCCTTGCTTACAACGACATTCTAACAGGTCTCTTTTTATTTTTGGCAGAAGTAATGAAATTTGTGCTTTGGGTGGTTAGGCCTATGCATTTTGGAAAAGAACTAGGGTCTGCAGTTAATGACGAATATTTCTAAGGTTGAGAGGACCGGTTTAAAACCACCAGTTGCCTTTTATGGGTCACTGCCTGTCTCAAGTCAGGAGTGAAATTTGTTTCTTCATATTGGTATTGGAAGAGAAATGTTGATGCTTTGGCAAGTCTGGAATCTCTTTGCTGTCATTGTTGGGTTTGGAATTAATGAATATGGACCATGTTTTTCTGTACTATTTGAAAATTACTTCATTGGCTATGTTATGCTGTGGGCTTTGTTCTCCGACTCATAGTTATAGTAGAAGTATAGTGTGTTCATAATGTTCCAGATTCATAAATATCACAAAAACGATGTAGGCCTACTTACTCTTTTGCTGTAAACTTAGCTGACTGACAAGTCGGGAGAACTTAAAGGTGATAGGCCTAACAGGCCTCTTTTTATTTTTGGCAGAAGTAATGAAATTTGTGCTTTGGGTGGTTAGGCCTATGCATTTTGGAAAAGAACTAGGGTCTGCAGTTAATGACGAATATTTCTAAGGTTGAGAGGACCGGTTTAAAACCACCAGTTGCCTTTTATGGGTCACTGCCTGTCTCAAGTCAGGAGTGAAATTTGTTTCTTCACATTGGTATTGGAAGAGAAATGTTGATGCTTTGGCAAGTCTGGAATCTCTTTGCTGTCATTGTTGGGTTTGGAATTAATGAATATGGACCATGTTTTTCTGTACTATTTGATTATTTACTTATATATTTTACTGAAATAAAGAAGAATATGAACGAATTTCTATATTGGTTTAAACATATTGTATTGAAAAACAATTGGATGACAGGCTCACCATCCTATATTAGGGCATATTGTTTCTATGTTCAGAAATATCAATAAAATATCCATAAAAAAGTAATTGAAAATATATAACAATATTGTGGTTTGTGTTCATTTGTGCAAATTTTGATGGGGCATTTTCTTGACCTAAAAAGCATTTGATATAATTAATCACTATATATGCCCGGTTTCTGATTAATGAACATGTTTTGTAAACATGTACTACCAAAATGGGTTCAATATTGTATTTTTTAGGGTCAACAATTTATCTGTTTGTATAGTTCTAAAAAAGTTTCCGCTATATGAGGCTTAAAACTCGGACTAGTTCTGTTTCTTGTGCATGTCAGTGGCTGTCAAAAATGTTTGAAACATTGCACTGGTCGCTTCATTGCGGATGAAACATCTATTTTGCTCAGCAACAATAGGACACGTCATTTAAAGCATTTGGTTGAACTAGACATGACTCAAATGGGGAATTGCTTCAGGGTAAATAACCTTGCCTTGAATGAAAGTCAAAGTTCTTAGTGTTAAAATCTTGACAAAGAAAACTGCCAAACAGTTGTGAAATTTTTTTGGCACTCAGGAATCAATCAATCAAATGGGCAAGTAAGATCATGTCAGGCACCAAAATAAGTAAGTATATATACATATATATATATATATATATATATATATATATATATATATATATATATATATATATATATATATATATATATATATATATATATATATATTCCTGTATATCTTGCTAAAAACTTTTGTCCTTTATCATTGTTCCCACGTCATCTTGTCCATGACATATATCAATTAAGTTTTATTCTAAAATTCATCAACATGTCAGTTAATGAATTAAGTTTTATTCTAAAATTCATCTAAATATCAGTTAATGAATTGAAGTGAAACCCGAAGCAGGATTCATAACCCACCTTTGTTTATATTGCAGCATATTACCATTACAAATCATCATCTTTGCTCATTACCAAATTCGCATTTTTATCGTCAGCCGAGTTTAGTTTAAACATATTTATTTATACTGGATTACCCTATAGTATATATAACTACCAATACAATGGGTTCTCCAGACACGGAGAGACACACAATATATATACAGTACACACAAGACAATTACAAACTATGTTACCAGACGAATTGAATACATGGGAAATATTGTCATCACCATGTACAAATATCAACAGTCAAACAGACCATATACAAATATCAGTAGTCAAACAGGCAATAAAACCTGATTGAGATAATATAGTAAAACATAATGGCACTGTGCGTCTTATTCAATATTGACAATAACAACTAGCAGTAATTATATCAATTTAGTCAATAAAGAGAGGATAATGCTGCATTATTAAAGGAAAGGTTTAGAAAACCAAACGTCTACTGTCAACTGAGTAATTTTGTAATTCAGCAGATATCTGTTTGCGGAAAATATCTGGTAGTTCTTTGCTGCCAAAAAAGATAATGTAAATCAGTGTTTTGCTAGCTATATGGATTATCAAGTTAGGGTGAACGTCCAGAGCTTACAGAGGTATGGTATTATTGAAGAGTTTCTTTCTAGAAAAGGCATATTTAGGACTAAAAAGAACGAAAGAAATAACATCTTTAGTCGGGAAAGAACAGGGGCAAGTAATGCTTGGAATTACATTTACTTTATAAAGGTCAAAGCTAAGTCTAGAGAAGCCAAGCCGCGGCTGGGTTAACCAAATGTTAGAAAAACGATATCCATGGGTTTGGAGTGAGATAGAATCTCTAATTTGAGAATGTAGGTTATTCCAAGGTTTGATAGTATCAGGGAGGAAAGAGCTGCCAAAACGAAGAGTCCTGCACAGGATGGTGCCAAAGGGTCTGGGATGGGGAGTTGCTCAACCAAATTTAGGAGGTGGCAGGAGATTGGATGAATAAGAAGGAGTAAGATCATGGGTCATTTTGCCAAAAACGATGAATTTAAAGTATTTACAACAGCTAGGGAGGGTAAGCCGTCGAGTTCTTGTAAAAGTTTTATGTAAGAAGTGCATATCTTTGCCACATCAAACTGAATAGATTTGAGAGAATCTGACAGTCCTTGACTGCAGTTTTCAAAGAGGACACAAACGTATTTCAGAATTGGTCTGACCATAGAGAAATAAATCCTGACCAGGGTTTTAGGGAAAGTTTGATTTTAAGCCTGGGGAAAAGAACAATATGCTGCATGGCTTTATTTCGTCTATTTATTGCTGCTAAGAGTCATACCTAAATAGGTGTGTGAAGTGGCCCCAGGTATAGCTGACTGACCAAGATAAACAGGTGGATGATGAGCTTTAATGGTTTTGGCAGTGAACACAACAGATAAAGATTTCACAGACAAATGTTTCCTAATCACTGATGTTATCTATGGCTTGTGTCTGGGCTGAATCGTGATTTACCTGAAATGGATGAAATCTTTTGCAGTTGATAAAAAATAAGTCGGACCAGAATGACATGATATCGTCGACCGTATCATACACTTCCTGGCCAGTTTCCCATGGGTTGGAGGAGAGGGCAGTATTAAGATCATGAAAATTTGCCTTTTTGAAGTTCCATACTGGCCCTTAAAAAGATATATCCTTGTGATGAGAGAGAGAAAAGGAACAGTACACCACAGAATGGTCGGAGTTAGAAATGGAGGCAAGAATACCGCTATCTAAGATGAGACCAGGTGAATCGGTGATGATTAAATCCAATAAGCTGTTTGAGTATTCATTGGTACTGGTAGGCTCATTCATAGCTTGAAAAAGGTTGCCTTCAGATACCAAGTTAACAAGAGATACACCAAGTTCAATTTTCGAATGTGTCGAGTTCCAGTCCTCACACCTGTCATTAAAGTCACCAGAAACAATAAGGATAAATGGATTGGATTCAACAGCTACCGCCACAGTAGTGGTCAAAGATTTGAGGAAGGAGTCATGTACCTAAGCAGACTGGCCAAATGGCCAATAATAATTTCCAATTAACATTTTACCACGCAATGTGGATATTCCTATGCTAATACATTCCCTGCTGTAGCTTTCAAGGTCAAAACGTCTAAGACATGGAAGTCGGGATTTTACAAAAGTCATGACCCTGCTACCTCTACCTGTAAGGTGGTCTCTGCGAAAGGGCAGTTGGAAGTTATCAATAAGCAAAAGTTGGTCAGGGTTGCTCTCATCAAGCCATGTTTCAGATATAGTGATTATATCAAGTTTGTTCAGATTGGGCAAGAAGTTGCAATTCAAAGACTTTACAGGCACTTTTGATGCTACGAACATTTGAGTGACAAAATTTGAACTAATTTTGAGCAGATGTATTAGGATCGGTATTCGGGTGGACATCAATAGACAGAGAGAAGACATAAGATAGAAATGTAAGGATATGTTGCGTACACTCTTGCTTGTAAATATCCTTTAAAAAGGATATTTACAAGCAAGAATGCTATGAGGGAATAGGACATAGTTATTTGATTGTGAACAGTGAAAGCCAATTGCAGGGAGACTGTAAAAGAAGAGGAGTTGGTGGAAAAAGACCTATAGTTATTCTATACTGAGCAATACTAATACCCATTGATGATACAGGAGGAAATTGAAAGTTCGACATGTTGGCATGGGGATATTTATATAAGGGTATTGTATAAAATACTGTTTTCTTCACATACATCTCTTTGTTTTCACCAAATTGTCAAGTAATACAGCATATAAATTTTACTTTCCATTCTAATCAACAGTTACATGATTATCATAACCGTGAGCTTCAAGCATATATTGATCGACCTAAACAATAACTATACAGGTCAAAGCATCCTTAAAATCCGACATAAAATTTTCAATATGTCCCCAGGCTTAATTTTGAATTCAACCAGTACTTACGACTTCAAAACAAAAGTAGACAAGAGGACCATGTAAACAACCCATGCTCAACTGATTTTAGATGTACTCCCACCCAAAAAGAACTCCTAACCGCGGCAGAGCTGCATGAACTGAGCTGAGCTTCAGCTATTGCTTGAACTCCGCGTAGTTATGCACAGCAAGGCCTGGCTGAGCTTGGAACCGATCAACATTCAGGTGAGTGATCCATACACTCAACTTAGTGAACTACCATCACTTAAATATATGCATTTTATGCCAAAATCATGTGTGTACTATGTTCCAGGAAAGCAAATACAAGCACATGTATGTTTTCAGGCAAATGATCAATAGTTCTTTTCACTGTAACCAAAACGCATGAACCAGTGACCTATTTTTAATTCACAGCATGAGTTTAATCATGGTACCATGTTTGTCAGTTTTCATGAAAAAAAATACACACACACAAAAAAATTTATTGCTTAGACATGGATAGTGCATGGATTTATCAGGGACCCAGATTCGTGATCCAGGTTTCACGCAGCCACAACCATGGGTTATCATATGCTTGCATATCTAGTTTCCTGATTGCAAGCCAAAATTCAGAGAAGCTGTGGTCTGCACTTACACATGAGCATTGCCATATCCATTGATATAACTGGTAGTATACACTATATACATTGAAAAATGGTAAGGCATACACTTTCCCAACATGAGGAAAATCAAAGCATTTGTTCAAAGATGAGGAAGTTTAACAGTCCCTTCCACTGTACAACTTACAGGTTTAATTGAGGTGTAATGCAGCACAGTCTGGAAAAAAATTCAGCCAGCAGTTTTGGAGCAGAGGTATATAATTACAAAACTACTAAAAAATAGAGCTACATGTACATGCAGCAACACATCGTGAACCAATAAGGTCTAGCAGTCCTCAAACATTTCCCCATTGACGACTTAAGTATAATAAGCTGAAAGCTTGTTTAAACTGAAAAATTGCATGATGGATAATTTGTTGTTGTTGTTGTTGTTGTTGTTGCCCAGAACCACTTCCTAGTTGTCATTACCCTATTCCGCAGTCCGAAATCTTTACTCTCCATAAGCTAACCCCATACATGGAAATCAGCCGACGTCTAATTGTGTAAATAAACTACTCAAAACTTATAACTCAATTTGCCTCAGGCTTACCTTCGTAAGCTTGTATACAGCATGATGAGAAGGTGCCAGCAGTGCCATAGCAACCGAGGTGGTTACACAGAATATTGACTTAACCATGGTTCAACAAGCATACTGTGATGCGTTGATGATCAAATCATTGAGACAAGTCTTCCGTGATAAACAAAAAAACTTGATTACCCACTTCAGGTTTCACTGAATCTAATGTTGCGAACTTCAAATTTTGACTCACACTTAAAACCAGTCATGTGCAGTGAAGCACGGACTCCTTAAGGTGGTCATTTTTCTGTTAACGCTGTACCAAGAGTATAAAGATAAAATAATAGATACTGAAATTCCAAAATATTTGTTCATTATTTAATTATATACAAGTAAATAAGTGGAGAGCTATAAGTTTTGAGTAGTTTATTTGCACAACTTTAGCCTGCTAATGATGCGACCTGATCAAAATGACTTCTTGGGAAACAAGAAAAACTACCAGTGTGTGTGATGGTAAAAAGCTTCCAGATGATAGCTCTTTATCACAGAAGCTTAAGTGGTAGAGAAAAGAGGCTTAATTGTTACCACAATGACTGTCTTGGCTGCTTGGGCAACATGTGGTGGTGGCACTGTCATAGCAGATTATTAACATATGGGATTAAGATTGGCGTCCCTTTGCTGAACAAACACTTAATACTGAAAAAGTATATAAAAATAGCAAAACACTCCAGATGTGTACTAAAACATCAATATATCATTGTGTAAACATGGCGCTCATCAATTTCTATAATTTGCAGAAATCCAGTCTGTTCATCGAGTTCAATGGACAGGAAAATTACCACTGGCTCCAGAACCAGACATACATCCCGTGGAAGTGCACAAAAACAATACTGGTACTGACCTAATCGATTTACAAACAACGAGACTGCAAGTGAAATGCCATATTACAAAAAATGATGCGTTTCCCATAAGTTCTGGAGACAAAGTGGGTTTAGCCAACATGAGTTTACACGGTCTGTGATCAAAAGCTCAAGTATACTTTGGAAGTGTTAGGGTATTTCCCTACTGGTGTACTGAGCATTTTTACTTTTGCCGTACTTATGTAACAGAAGCCATTTTAATTTCCGTACTTTGTACTAAGCATTATTGGTGCATTTTCTTCTTCCCCGTACCTTGTATAAGGGCAAAATTATTACTTGTACCAGCATACTAGGGGCTCCCCTTTATGTGAGTGGTGAGCAGCTGAATCCACACAAGGCATACCAGGAGATTGTGCTGAATTATGATGAGGCAAAAATCAAGCCAACTCGAAACTCAGTTGTAGTTCAAAGACGATGCCGAATACAGGGACGATCATGGTCAAAGTGTGGGGAATGATGGGCCCATTGTATTTTGACACATTCCAACAACCTAGTTTATTGCTTTAAAGGCTCAATTCTCATCACAGTCAAATTGACACCACCACCAACACCACCACCACCACCCTCCTCCAAGCATTCCACCTGATGACCAGTGGCATACATAATTACAAAGCTGACATACGTGCAAGCAGTGAAGTTCAGAAGGACACCTGCCCCATACATGGGAATCAGCAGACGTCTGCAAAATACTACAATCAAGTATCTTATCATGAAGTCAATCATCAGACATACTCTGGCACAATGCACTGCCAATGCACAGCTGGTTAACGTATCCTGATGTCGAATAAACAGAGTACCCTCACAAATTCTCATTGGCTTCCTTGAATCTGAAGCTGTGCCAGGAGGTTACACCCACAAACCCCTTAATTTTCAACGTTATTATCTGAATCACCTGCAGGCCATGGCAGACGGCAATCCCTATCCACAAAAGGTAGTACAACCAGCTTATGCCAACAAACTGCACATAGACTCGATCTTACCTGACTTTGTTTAGTAGAACTGGTATATTAAGCACCAATGATTATCCCAATAGCCATTCTGTTTATCTCTTGATTCAAAGTTGGCCCAGCCCAGCAGATGCCGGCTATCCTGCCTATATGAGTAGGCAGCATCAAAGTAGAATTTGCTGAACCTTTGCTAACGACGCAGTCCATAACTTTTGCAAAACAACTGGCAGTTTGAGAGCTGTAACATATTTCATATTCTGGTCAAAATCTTGAAACGAGAAATGTATCTTCAGTGTATCTAGTTAAGTGGAGTGACTTCATCTCCCTGCCTTCTATCTGTCACGTCCTGTGTCATTCCGCTTATCCTCATGTTGTGCCGTCATTCTATCTGTCGGCGTGTTGTGGCCTCCTTCTTTGTCCCATTACCTGTCATCTGTGACATTTTTCCTTTCATCTTTTTCATGCACAAGAGGGACTCATATAAGGCCTTGCCCTGTTTCCCGATTGTATTCTTTTGAAAAATAAAAATGTGTTTAAACCAATGATGGTAGTCTTGTTGATCT
The DNA here is from genome assembly GCA_964020975.1 of Hermodice carunculata. Classification (NCBI taxonomy): domain Eukaryota; kingdom Metazoa; phylum Annelida; class Polychaeta; order Eunicida; family Amphinomidae; genus Hermodice; species Hermodice carunculata. The sequence continues at coordinate 57,307,090 of OZ026619.1, forward strand.
GCGCATATTTCCTGAAAACAGGAGAAACAATGATCACATCGTGTTTAATTTCCTCACGAAATATTTTAGACTGGAATGAAAAAAATTAAGAAATGAAAATATGCGATTTTTTTTGGGGGGGAGGGATGTCTGGATGCCGTGCGGTGTGGGGCTGTCTGTGTTGCTGCTCGTCTTGCTCTGTGTGTACTGTTGCGTATGCTGTTCGATATGCAATTGTACTACATGTGGTAATATAATTATGCCCAGGTTAAAAAGCTATGTACGTGATGAAACACGTACTCATGCAAACCCAAAACAACAAGGATGGAAAGGAAAAGAAAGCATTGTCCCATTTGTGGTGAAATTGACCTATTACATCTGCTTTCACATTTGTGTGATACCCATGGCCCTAACAGTCCAAAAAGACGAAGATGGTTAAAACGAGCAGCAGAAAGTTTGACCCATGAAGGAGGTAATTCCAGTCACTTTAAAAGTGATCACAGTCACACTTTGTGGGGCATGGGTCATTCCTAAGATGGCCAAAGGCCATGTAAGGACAATTCATCACATTTCACCTTTAAAGGCCCTTTCAATTTCACCAAGATTGTCACAACCCCTACCGGTTTTGAAAATACCGTATACATCTGCAGCCTTCCACAGAAAGCAAACCAGAACAGTGAACCTTCACCCGAGAGTATATTCATTTGGTAGTCAAATCGGCAGTCCTTGTATGACGGGATGCAGCATCCCATTACAAACATTGGACTTATTTGAGATATATTTTCAAACTTGGGACAAGAAAATTTTCTAGACCCAACCACGAGAAACTTTATTCTATTTGATGATCTGATGATCAATATTAGCAAAGATGAGAGAATGACCGACCTATTCACCAAAGTCATAATCGTAATTTGAGTGTCATCGTACGCGTGCAAAATTTCTATGAGCCACGCACGGTGACCATGTGCAGAAATTGACAGTATTTGTTTCAAGCATCATGCCTATAGATCTGCAAGTTAAAAAGTGTGAATCATTGTATGTTTCAAGACAAGCCAATGTGCATGCTGAGGTCGTTCAGTATGAAGCTGACCGGATTTGTACAGGTGCATTGAAGCACACACCCCGTCTCCTTTCTTTATCCGAGCTGGGTTGGCAAACTCTATCTGATAGACGTAAATATCACAGACTAGTCATTCTTTTTATAAGATGATCAATAAATTGACTCCTTGGTATATGACCTAGCACCTCATGACATCAATCGTACCACTAATCTTAACTTGCATAACGGCCTCAATATTAGACAGATAAATTCAGTTTCTAAAATGATTGAGGATGCATGACAGCGAGTGACTTATAGCACTGCAGGATAAACTTTAAAGTGACCCTTTTTGGGTTTGGTTGCAGAATCGAAATCGTTCGGGCAACTCTGGAACCTCGAGCTTTGTTTTCGGTTCCTGGTCTGCCCAAACGATTTCGATTCTGCGACTAAAACCTCAAAGGGTCAATTTAAAGCTATAACCAAATGTTACGGGGACACCCTACTCCATTCTTGCAAGAACCTTTGGGACAAGACAACATACCGCCCGACATTTAGGGAATTCGTATCACTCGCAACTTTTAAATCCAAATTGAAATCTACCTTACTATCTGTTGACATTAAACCCTTTTATTTCTCATACACAAAGCTTTTTCCAAATATTTGTCACACTCGGTTGGACATAGGCTGCTCTCAGTTAAACTCCCATCTTTATGAAGTTAATATAATCCCCTCACCAGATTGTGCGTGTTGTTTCCGAAGCGAAGATATCCATCACTTTTTGTTGTCTTGTCCTGTCTTTTCATCCCATAGGCATCTTCTTTTGGACACTGTATGTCATATTCTGGCACCAGGAGTAAACCCAAAACTTATCCAGTGTACATCTGTGCAGCGATCTCCTTATCGCATATTTTAGCAAGGAAATACAGATTTAAGTCACGATGATAAAATGAAAATTTTTGATGCTTTGCTAAGTCATGTTGTATTATCTAGGAGATTTGAATTCCAAACTATTTTTTCTGATGCCATAAACACGTATCCTAGACTGTTTCCGAGCTAAGCCTATGTCTCTCTACCAATTGTACTGTTTAGTCCTGTGTGTCATATAGGCCTGTAATATATTGTATGCGTTTTGCTCATCTGAAGAGCCTCCAGATTAGTCTATGTACTACCTATATTTTTTATAGGCAATTCACTTTAAATAAACATGTTTAAATTAAAATGTTGTACATGTACTAAAAGGCTCCTCAAAACCATGTAGATCCCAAGTGATTGATGTGAAACCGACAACATGTCGTATTATCTAGAATTCAAATCTCCTAGATAATACGACATGACTTTGCAAAGCATCAAAAATTTTCATTAAAGACCAGTATAGTCCCAGACGACTTCAAGGCTGCAAAAGTAACACCTCTACATAAGGATGGAAACAGTGAGGACAGAAACAACTATCGCCCAATATCAGTTCTGTCAATTATGAGCAAGGTTTTAGAAAAGATCGTACATGAAAGTTTCCACACGTTTATAAACTCACGTGATCTTTTAGTAAATCATCAATCAGGTTTTAGACACTTGCATTCCACTGAGACTGCACTTGTTGAGTTTTATGATAAGCTGCTTTTAAACATCAACAACGGCAAGCTAAACGGTGCTATATCAATAGATTTACGGAAGGCTTTTGACACAGTAGATCACAAGGTTCTTATCCAAAAACTGAAAGCCTATGGCGTTGAAGGCACCACTTGCCTTCTTTCAGTCATACTTTTCCAACAGGAGACAATGCGTATCTATTGCAGGGGAAATATCGGAGCCTCTCCCTGTTACAATCGGCATCCCCCAAGGGTCAATCCTAGGACCGTTATTGTTTTTATTATTTATAAATGACCTGCCAGATACGCTTATGGATGCTCAGGCTCATCTTTATGCAGATGACACAAGCATTCTCTGTTCGGACAAAGACATTGGAGCACTAAGTTTGAAATTAAATCGAAATATGGCTAAGGTCTCTGAATGGCTCTATCAGAATAAGCTTGTATTGAACATTCCCCGGGAACATTCCTAAATGTCAATCAATTCTTTTTGGTACCCACCAGCGTCTTTCAAAATGCAATATTGATGGCTACAATGTTTCAATTAATGGTTTATGTATACGACCGGTCAATGAAGCTAAACTGCTTGGTGTTATTTTTGATTCGGCATTGACCTTTCAGACCCACATTGACAAAATATGCAAAAAAGATTTCACAAAAACTTGGACTTCTGAAGTACCTAAGAACAATTCTACCACAAGACTACACGAAACTACTGTTCAATGCAATCGTTAAACCCCATTTTGAGTATTGTGATATTGTATGGGGTAACTGTAGTGCAGGACTGTTTGACAAGGTGTACAAGCTCCAAAAATGTGCGGCTCGAATACTCACTGGTGTCTCTTACTTAGATCATACCGAGCCCTTATTCCAACAACTACAGTGGAATACTTTATATGACAATTTCAAATTCCACAAATGTATTTTAACATATAAGGCTTTACATGGGAAAACGCCCTCCTATATGCGTGATAGATTGGTCTTTACGAGTGACGTTTCCACACGAAGTACCAGATCAACCAGCAAATCCCTCCTATATGTCCCTAAACCTAAAATTGATATATTTCGCAATAGTTTCTCCTACTCCGGCCCCTTCAATTGGAACAAACCTCCGGAATCTGTTCGTCTGGAACCATCACTGGAAAAGTTTAAAAAGAGCTACTGGAAAACCAAGCCTTGAATTTTATTGACATTCTTCTTTTTTTGTGTATATATTGTAAATATTTATTTCAGGGCCAAAATGTAAACTAGCTCACGCTAATTTTGTAACCCTGGTGAAATAAAGTATATTTATCTATCTATCTAACACCAGAGAATGAACGACTGAGAACAACACTATCACTGTGTCGCGTCAGTCTCCACCTGCAAAATGATCGGGAGAACATTTAAAAGCATTTAACAAAATCGGATGATTCAACAGGTGATAACGATGGTGGGGACGGTGTGAGACCTCAAGACATACAACCCATCATAAAGAATAACACGCCGCTGTTTACGAAATTGTTACAAAATCCTAACAAGACAAGTCAGGATCATCTGCAATAGAAAGAGTTTCTCAAATGCACAGCCCATTGCAGTGATGTTGAAAAATCGCTCACTCAGAATAACAAATCACCAATTCACTCAGGCCCAATATGCGCGTATGAGTGGACTGGTGTTAGATCTCACTTTGCCTCATGTCGCCAGAGTCTAGAGCTACTTTTGAGCTGATTACGTGGTGAGCTTTTAGGCAGTGTTGGTATATAGGGCCTAATTACCCCTAAATACAATGAACTGGTGGCTCACTGAGCACTGTCAAACAAAAGCCTATGGAAACCAGATCCCAGATCAAAGTATCTGTGTACTGCCCGACTTTAAATAAAACAACTCTCCAGCCATGTGAGATTTGGTTTATTCTACGTTGATTTGAAAATATGCCCTAGGCCCATGCCTACACTACCGTCAACGCGGACATGGTGTGCCATGTTTGTTTATGTTCATCCTAGTTATTCGACGTCACGTGTGACATAGGCCTATAGTCAAACATCTCTTGTCTATATTTGATTTTGTATGCGTGTCAATGCGCTACCAGTTCGTCGCTGATGCAGGTGCGTCACAAATTAGTTGTATCAATGTTAAGGCCATGTGACTTGCAAAGAGTTGACTTTTGAATTTCACCCCAGAAAATGAGAATTCACCCTCAAACATAGAATAAAGAAGGAAAATCTTACATGCCTGAGAGTGGGTTGCTATTATGCTCTCACGAGATATCGTTGTGAGTGGGAAAATCACGAGTGACCGCAAGTTACAAGTGATTTTCTATACCAAAAACGTTCCCAGTGAGAGAAAAATGTTAACTCACTCTACAGTCATGTAAGATTTTGTTTATTCCACGGTTAATTCGGTATTCATCATAATAAATATGCCCCAGGCATACTTTCAACGCCTACCGGGTGTGACGTGTTTGTTTGCGGTCGTCGTAGCGATTCGACGTCATGTGTGACATGTAATCAAACATCCTCCTCGAACATTAAACAATTATTGCCTTCTCAGGAGGGGTGAGTTACTCTTTTTGAATGTCAGAAAAATCTCTTGAAAATGATAATCCACCCTCAAACATGGATTAAAGGAAACTAAAGACTTCAAAAATCTATAAGTAGATAATATTTTGTTATGCTGTAAGAGCATAAACTTTACTGTGCTGCTGAGTGTATAGGGACAGCAAGCAGTTATAATCACAAACCGTGGAAGCGATTTTACGGTCTGTTGCCAGGGGAATTAAATCCGCCAGGAATTGGGCACTCGCTCTCAGTGACGTACATATTGACAAACCAGTGTGGGAAACAATTCAGGTTTACTGGTGTGCTGTGATATGGTAGACTATATCATAGTCGGGGAAAGTTTAAACAAATAGTTCGATGAGTATTAGCATCAGATAAACATTTTGACACAGAACTGTTCACCCTGTTTTGTGCAGAAACCCATTACACAAATACCCACATGTTTTTGTATTAGACACTGAGCATGCTGAGGGCCAATCTGCAAATATTCGCTGGAGTGACTTCTACATTTCAACCCTTCCAAACAATTATGAATATGAGCTTGCCTGCGTTTGAAGCTTTCAATCAGCCATGGAGCCATTTTCGTCAACAAGAAGATGCAAAGACAAAGACAGGCATGAAAGAAGTCGTGTCGCGGTCCAGGATCTCCAAATAAAAGCTAAGGTGCAAAAGAAGAAAAAAAAGGGCACCAAAACGTGACCTCCGAAGTCTACTGATCGCTGTTCTTCTATGTATTCAAGAAAAATAGTTTTGATCATATGAAAAGATATGTTTTGTTGTACGTATGTGTGGAAACTGTTCTTACATAGCATTTCAATTTGATATTTCTTTGAGGCACCAATCATAACCTTTATGTCAATAGTCCACTATATGACCGTGGCATCGCCACGCCTTAACATCTGTCATAACGACAGTTATTGTGGCAACAATATGGAACCTCTTATCTCAACTACATTTAAGTTTCCTTTCATCGAAATGTACGTATTATTAGATTTTTGCACCATTGCACGCACATGTATTTTTATTATATCCTAAGTTCATATTGGTCATGTAATTTTATTGGGTTGTTTAAATGAACAGCACACCTGTAGTCACATAATTATCCATATGCAAGTTTCACTTTTGACCAGTTTTGAGCTCAGCCACCTGCAAAATTTAAGGAAGATGGTAATAAACCTTCAATATCATAATGCTAATCACATCATGTAAATATTCACCTGCATAGATTATGGGAAATATTTTTTGTTTAGGTTTGTGAAGTCCTGCAGGAGGGTCAGCTCTACTGTGTCTGCAGACTTCATAAAATTGACATTAGTCTGCTGGAAACATTTGTCAGATGCCACATGCATATGATTGTGTCAATAAAGGCTGAGTATCCAGACCGGCATAGTGCGACGTAAGCTAAGGGACTGACAAATGGCAGATTATAGCCTTATGTCATGTAGGCGAGCTGGCTGGACTCAAATAGGGCCTTAGAACTGCCACAGAATTGAATGTGTCAGAGTCAGTGGTGTACCAGTTGCCTAGGAAAGAAACCGAGACTGGTGAAGTTGAGAAGAGAAAAGGTGCTGGGCCTCAGAGAAAGACAAATGATACAGCTGATGAGCGGCTTGTTGATTTTGCGAAAGATCATCAATTTGCCACAGTATCAGAAGGTCGTCAAAATTTCTACATCTACCACTACCAGACACACGTAGAGCATCAATGTGTCAGATGATACTGTATGCAGGTGGAAAGATGGTGGCATCAGGTGCTACAGACCTGCAACCTTCCCCATCATCAGGGACCTCAACCAAGAGGCAAGACTTGAATGGTGCAGGAGTCACTGAAGCTGGAACTGTGGACAGTCGAGAAATGTCGTGTTCAGTGATGAATCACGATTTGTAGTGAAGTTCCATGGAGACTGGGTCAGAGTATGGAGGCAGAAAAAGACCACATGTTTGTGGTATTTAGCAATTTGGTGGCGGGTCAGTCATGGTGTGGGGGGCAATATTGTGGAACAACAAGTCTTCTTTGGAGATTGTGGACACCACGATGGCAGCAGACCACTACAGGGACCAAATTTTAGAGGATATTGCACATCCCTTCAGCCTTGCCTCTGTTGGACCTGGTATTTTCCTGAAAGACCACATAGGGCCAGGAGCATCTCAGAGCTCCATGAAAACCATGATGAATACACCCACATGAGTTGGCCAGCTTCAAGCCCAGAACCTGATTGAGCATGTGTGGGACATGCTGGGTCGTGCAACAGGAAAATCCGCCAACATCAATTGAAGAAATGGATCTGGACCTGCAAGGGAAGTGGACTGAGCTTCCCCAGTGAGCAGTAAAGAAACTGTATTGCTCAAGGATCACTCGTGTAAGAACGGTGATTTTTGCCTGAGGTCGTGGAACTCGGGAGAATGGAAAGAACTGGGACAGGGATAAACTGGGGCACCCCTCATATATCTTTAATTTATAAAAACTAATTAAGTGCTTGCTTACAACTATATTTGGGACCCCTTGACCCCATTCTGGTGCCAGGGGATTGAAGCAGCTGGGGACCAACAAGTGAATAGAAACATGTTTTCTTATTTTAGGGTACAGAGCTGGCTTATCCAACGGACGATAGCTGCAGTTCATCATGTCCACTGACAAATTTTAGAGGATAACCTCTCATTGGAAGGGGGCAATAGCAAGGTTTGGTAAACAAATTACAGGTGCGTGACTATGTGATACATTTGCTGCAAAGTGATACAGATGTAATATTAAATATTGTTATACACGTTATAGGTTGCATTTTTCTTCTATGGCCTGCTTATGTCTATCCTCTCTAAATTTTGCTGGTGAGTATATTTCAGACACCAGCGAGGCTGTCCATTTTCAGATACAATGTACTCTTGAGGCTATGATTTTTAGGGTGTTACATCAGGCTGGGGCACCAACTAAAATGACCAGGGGAAGCGAGTGAAAATAAAGTATGCTGATTTAGTGGGTGCATATAGGGTACCCTTTCCAGTACTTTTGACCTTGACCATAATCCAGCATATTCCTCCGTTCTATTGTATATCAGTTCATATTACTTATTCACATATTTCTGTTATTTAGCTGCTTAAGTTCCTTTGGTAACTTTATTCATGGATTGCCAACAATCCATGCTTTATCTAACCTAGTAATTTGCGAGTGTCAAATTTTGAAAGGTGGCAAGGTGAGACATTGCCTTTAGACTATCCTACTATAATTTGGTCTGTAATTTTTTGTACTTGTATTAAGTTATTGATGACAAACAGTTGAATAAACCTTTGCCAGCTTTCACAGATTTTCTACCACTTTATGGACCAGGTGAAAATGAAGTGGGGCTACAGCGCATGTGTGTTTAAGAGCAAGAGAGAGAAAGAAAGAAAGAAAGAGAAGAACGAGAGCGAGTAAGAAATGCTTTGAGTGGATTTGATGTAAGATGGAGCACAACAGTTGTTGCAGAAGTACAGACAGCCCTTCAATGAAATCAGGACTAACATCCAATCATTGTAAATGTTTGACCCGGTGTCAAACAATATTTGGCCCCCCCCCCCAAAAAGAACGCCCTTACCTGATACTCCCCCCCCCACCGGGAGATTATTCATTCGCCGAATAATTGGGCCCCTCCTTGAACGTTTGGTTCCCGCAAACAATAATTACAGTAATGTACTTCTTGCCATATATACTTCACAACACACACACACACACACACACACACACACGCATATATATATATATATATATATATATATATATATATATATATATATATATATATATATATATATATATATATATATATATATATATATATCTTGCATGGTGAGTTGCAAGTAGTAAACGTGTATGATATGGTTTGCTATTATTTTTTCAGTAAACACATTATTCACCCAATTTTTCTTAAAAATTTTTATAGCAACACATTGTTCCCATCAACCAAAGACCTACCAGACATACAGAATATTCAGCAATTCTCATTAACAACATCTTTATCAATGTTCTTTACCTACATTATACACCCAGGAATGGAATAGTTTATACTGATATTTTGCAGCACTTTCCAGTATTTTACTTGAGTAATTTCTCTGTTCAAGATCTACCTATAACTCAAAAACAAAAACAATTAATTAAAAGCTTCGAATAATCTTAAACAGAATCTTAGCAATGTCTCCTGGAATACGATTTATAACTTCAATGATCCAACTTTTGCCATGGAACGGTTCTTGCAAGAGTTTAAACATATTTATTCAGTTAATATTCATTCAATCACTAGAAATCTGAAGCAAAGAAACAATGGATAACCGATGGAATTCTAAACTCAATCAAGAGAAAGAATAAACTATATAATTGGTTTTTATTGTTTATTCGCCAATCAAAAATGTATAAAGAAGTATTCAGATACAATAATAAAATAACATTGGCAGGAAGAGAGCATAGAATGCTTATCGGTCCTCCTTTGAGACAAATACTGATATATACATTTGCTACTCTATATACATTTATATTATATAGTTCTATGAGAATGGTCTCTGTTCATAAGCAGGTGACAGTAATAGGTATACCAACCAGACACAACATGTACAAAATTACCATCTATAAACGTTAAGATTTCTAGATGAATGACTTTCACGTTTGATCTGAAACGGCATTAAATTTGTTTTGGGAATGTTCAGGGATAATTTGTTTGTTTTGAACCACTGCGATACATGATACAATTTCGAAGTTTATATCACTGAATAGCTGCTCCAAATTGTTGCCAGTCAAAAAGACACTGGTATCATCAGCAAACGAAATTGAGAAAAGTTTTCGAGACACATTTCCTAAGTCATTTATAAAAAGTGGAAATAAAAGTGGACCTAACACTCATCCCTGAGGGACGCCATATTTGATATCTTGCTCACTAGACTTTGCATTTTCATATTTAACAAATTGATATCTATCTGTTAAATAACTTTTAAATAAGTCCAACGCTACACCCATTATTCCATAATGATGAAGGGTTTTTTACGGTGAAAAAAGCTTTAAACAGATCCATAAAAACACCAAGTACATAGTCACCTTGATCCATAGCAGTCGATACATGATCCATCAAAGTTATTAAGGCAGCAGCTGTAGCATGACTTTCTTTAAATCCAAATTGAAACTTATGAATGATGTTCGATTTGTACAAATAGGATATCAGACGAGCATAGATAACTTTTCAAAAAATTTGAAAGAGCAGTGAATAGATATATTGGTCTGTATTTATTAAAAATTGGCATATCACCAGAGTTGTAAATAGGGTTAACACTAGCTATTTTCATTTCCATTGATACTTTACTATTTATTAGGGACAAGCTACATAAACTATATTACAAAAGTAAAGTTTCTGAAACTTGCTTGACTAAATATAAGAATTTTCGAAACATATCTACTCCCATACTGCGTATTTCAAAACGAAAATATTATTGCGGAACTTTTAGCATAACGGGGAATCAAAAGTATGGAAGGTTAAGAATAATCGAATTGGCGAAAGAAAAAGCGACTTGATTAAAACCAGATTTAAACATAACGGTCAAACTATTACAGATAATAAAGATATTTCGAACAAACTCAAGCAGGTTTTTGGTAAATATTGGTCCTTCACTAGCCCATTCTATTCCATAAAACAAAATGCAGCCCACTGAATACCTGACTGGTCACTATATTAATTCTTTCTTTTTACACGTGTCATAATAATGACATTCGAATTACACTCATGTCTCTGAAGAATGCATCTCCAGATGGGGATGAAATACATCCCTCTGTAGTAAAGGCTGTATCAGAATGGATTGTCAAACCCATGTCATGTATTGTTAATTTGTCCTTGTAACGTGGTATTTTTCCTGATGTACTTAAATTTGCAACGGTTATTCCGATATATAAAAACGGTGACCCACAGATATTTGTAAATTATCGGCCTATTTCTCTGTTCTCGGCATTTTCAAAAATTGTTGAAAGAATTGGCTAAAATCAACTGCTAAAATACATTGAACAAAATAAAATTCTTTACAAATTTCAATTCGGTTTCAAGCAGAATCATAGAACAGATACGGCTCTCAGTTACCTTAATCAGAAGATAACTGACACTCTCAAAAATAAAGCTTATGTTGCTAGTGTATTTTTGAAGTTCAGTAAGGCTTTCGATACTGTTGATCACAAGATATTGTGTGACAAATTACATTTCCATGGAATAAGAGGCTCTGCATTAGACTGGTTTCAAAGTTACCTGGTGAAGAGGAAGCAGTTTGTTTACTTCGACAATGAGTCCGCAGAAACACTATCAAGAACTTGTGTCCATACTTGGATCATTGCTCTTCCTCTTATACATTAATGAAATTGGTAATGGTTCTGATGATGCTTTTGTTTTATTATTTGCAGATGACACAAACTTATTATTCTCTGATTGAAATATTGAAATTTAAAATCAACTTTAAATAATTCACTAAATGATTACATTAAGTGGTTCCAAGTTAACAAATTATCAGGCAATATTGACAAGAATATCCCAGTTACATGATTTACTCTGCTCGGAATAGAAAAGCAGACCTTGATAATTTTATTGTCACTATACTTGATGTAGCTATCCAAAGCGCAGCACAAAGTAAATTCCTTGGCGTCTTAATTGATAATAAACTGAACTAGAAATTCGATATACCTTATATTTCAAGTAAGATCAGTAACGTCATTGGTATTATTAAAACAGTGAGTCAAAGTGTTGGCAAGTCAATACTTCTAAAATTATTATTCTTTGGCGTACCCATATTTTACATATTGCAACATTATTTGGGCATCTACTTACTCAACAAATGTAGATCAACTTGTCACACTACAAAAAAGGCTAACACTTTTGGTAACTTTTGCTGATTATAACGCACATACTGCCCCAGTTTTCGACCTGTTAAACATAATGTAATTCTCAAATCTTAACAAATATTTAACTGGAATTTCCATGTAGAAGGTTTACCATATGATACACTCTATTGCTGTACAAGAAATGTTTGTAGTAAATTGTAGAATGCACTATTCCGATACAAGGCAAAGCAAAAAATCCACTTACCTAAATTTCGAGACTATTTTAATTAAGTATAAGGGATCTTTCATCTGGTATAATATTCTGAATTATTTACAAGACAAACAATAGCTACAATTGTTCAAAGTACATTGCAAGAAATGTTTATCCATGGCTTGAATGAAATTGTCATACTATAACTCAAGTTATTAATTGTTGTGCCTTTTAAACATGGTTATATTAAAAGCTTGAACTGATCTCCAGTCATTGCAGTTAAGCAGCCATAAGCCCGTAAAGGTTTCTTCCTTGTCATTTCTTCTACCATGTGGAAAACTATAATGTGTTGTATTCCATTTATAGAGCATATGTATATCAATAATTGCTGAATATATGCTGTATCATGATCCCGTATATGAACGATGTATGCCTTTTTCATTTCACAACAAACATTGCTAACACTAAATCAGCATTTCCCTAAAGATGCATGTCCTAATTCAGTTTGTTCAAATGAAAACAGCGCGGGGATTATTTTCAATTTGCCTAAATGTTTCAGATTGGAAATTCCCTTTCCTGTTTCAATGAACATATGTTACATTTTGAAATGGAGGGACGCAATATATCCTAAAATAGAAGGCCCACTAGAAATTGTTATATCATGAGCGGGCCAAAATGTTCTGCAACCAAATGGGCCCCGTCCGGAAATACACATAACTCCCTCTCAAGTTCGATTGATCCATATTCCGTATTGAATGAGCTAATCAGAGAAGGGACAAGCTTTTCTAAAACCAACCCCCTTCCCTTCCAAACGCAATTTACGCATGTTCTGCTTTAGGTGAGCTAATTTAAGACGACACAATTTTGTTTAGAACCAAAACCCCTCTCCTCTCCCATGTATAATGCATCATATATACACACACACGTGTGTGTGTGTGTGTGTGTGTGTGTGTGTGTGTGTGTGTGTGTGTGTGTGTGTGTAGTATTATTATTAAACTACTCTTTAAAAGGATAACAATAATAGTATAAATATATCTAGTTACCAAGTGTTAAAATCCCGGGGTGTTACCACAATGCGTCTCAGTAGTCACGTACTTTGTCTATAAGCTAGGTTGAAGGGAAGAAAGGCAAATTTTCGAAACGGGTCTTAATATTCGAGAACAGTTGCCCTCTTACTCGTCCCCAACTATTCCAGAACCATTGTCCACGGAACCCATTCGTTCGCCGAGCCTAAGGTTCCGTGAGCCCAACCGTTCCGGGTCTATCCATTCTGTGACACCTAAACCACAAATTGTTGAAATTCCAGGTGCCAAAAAATAAGCTATGGATTTTTTTAATAGTTGAATTCACGTTAAAACTGGTGTCCAGAATACTAGAATATGATCAGAATACCCTGTCGTCAACTCTTAACATGTTAGACCCTTTCATGCAATGGAAAGATAAGTTTCTTTGTCAGATGGATCATGAAGTAAAAAGTAAGATTAACCTTATTTCTGCTACAAATATAGTGTTTTAAAATAAAAATTAGAGTTCATACCTTTGAATGCTATGAAAAAAAGTCTTAAGGCTCAAAAACTGTTTTCTACATATATTCTAGATACCCAAAAATTTGATGTCCTTTCATTTTTTTATTGAGTAAAGTAAATCGCAATACAATTTTCAAAGCAAAAGCTACAGTGAACCGAAATGACGTTCTTTCATGCTCTTGACGAAAGTTCACGTGGATCTTCTTAAATGTCGCAAGGGTAAACAGAAAGTAACACGTTTTCACACCATTTGTTTCACAAAAGCTGCATGCCTGGGAATACGCACCGTTCCATTTGTGGATGTCTTGTGATACCAAACAACCTGTGCCTACATGAAACTCGGTCGTCATAAATGCACACCTTTACCTAAATGAAGATCTAAAAGCAAACCAGTGGTCTGCAGTACTGAAAACTGAGGGTACATCGCTATTGATGTTTCTAGTTTTCCTTATGCTTGCTGCATCGCAGCTTTTGTCTGGTATTCGCCTTGATACCCATACTCACTTACAACAATGTCATACTTTGACAACAAAGGACGACAGTTTTTGTCGCGTATGTGTTATTTCAACATTGAACAGTCGTGCTGTCAACGCGTTTTCTTCTTATAGGGGCTCATGAAAGATAAACGGGTCCATTGTATGTTTTGCCTCTCACTGGGTTCTGTTTTCTGAAGCTTGAAAATTACCACAGAAAGCAGAACACGTTCTGGAAATATATATGTATATTCCAAACATTACGATAGGATTTTAAACATCAAACGGAGACGGGACTAAACGTTAGAATCAGCATATCTTCACGTCGCTCTAATTTATCAGAAAAGTAATGTCAAGATAGAGACTCTGCTGCTTGTATCTGTGCACGACTAATAGCATTCAAATTGGCAGCAATAGACCCAAATGATGCGTACTTTCAATTTTCGATTGCCAAGAAGACATGATAAATGTTTGTGTTTTGCCATAGCAGGTCAAGACTATAATTTCCAGGCCGTCCTTTCGATTTCACTTTCACCTGAACAAGTGGCACATAAATATTGTAGTCATGTCGTTCTGACTGGCCAAGAGGCGGCGTTACCTCTGATGATTAAGCCAGACTTGGGTCTTGTCAATAATTTTCCGAAGTCTACATTCAACTGGAGTTCCTGAATTTAGTATCCTTTCACCAGCCACCATATACTTTATTTTTAAAGAGGGTAAAACAAGTGCCCACAGGCTAGTGCATATCTCCCCTTCGTGCACAACAAAAAAGGCCATCCACATACCAATTACAAACTTCAAAACTGAGAGTTGGTTGACATCAAATCCATGTGCCTTAAAAAGTAGCAAAATTTGAAATGTGAACCATTTTATTCAATAATAATCAAATGTACCTTGAGCAGAATCATTTGAATTAAAATTTCACCGGCTTCTTCATATATAATAGTTCTCAAATGGTCAAGCATTTAGATTTTCAAAAAAGCCATATTAAGCAAACTTAAATATGACAATATTCACTTTCTTTCATTGGAGGTGCCAACAGCACATACCTAGGAATTAAAGTTGTTCTGAGGCATCTGCTACATTTAAAAATTAACTCTAACTAGTATTAGTGCCAAGAAAGGTAGAATATTACGCACACTTTGTCTTTGATTACTAGGAGTATTTCAAACATTAAATGTTGAATTTGTGAACTATGATACACAGAAGTGTAATCCTAACAGCTATTGGCACACATATAAGCAAGGTACATCTGACGAAAATATGCAAAATATGTAGCGTTTAAAATCATGTTATTTATAGCATTTTTTATTTTAAAACTTGATTATCAACAAAAGTTACCCTCACATATACACACAAGTCCAAGGTTCAGTTATATTGTGAAACCTTTGCTTTTTTTGGTTACCTTATGGGACCGGAAAAAATGCTCACTGGAGGTGCCCACTCCAGAGAGGGTGCGCCCTTAAGATAGTCTCTTGAGACCATAACCATTCCAATTTTGAAGATTTGTTCTATCGACTATGAGTTGCTCTGTACAGGTCAGTCAGGGCTTCAAAACTTACATCCTTGCAAAAACAACGTACATACGCTATGAGATGCATGCCACAGAGCTCTGAAGGTGATATAATGTGAGCTATCATTCTGGATCTCAAACAAGCATTTGACATTATTGACCTTACTATTGTGTTACAAAAGTTTCAACCATCAAAGTGTTTTTCTGATTCATTTAAATGGTTCAAGCCGCATCTGCAAAATAGATCTCAGCAAGTCAACATCAATTAACGTAATTTCAAAACCAAGCAATATTAAGTATGGGGTATCACACGGACCTGTTTTGGGCTCATTGTTATTCGAGACTTATAACAAACACATACCTCTTTTCATGAAAAATTGCAGTCATAAAGATGTTCTTTAGATTCATTGAAATGGTACAAGTCGTGTCTGCAAAATGTGTCTCGATTATTCTTGATTTATATGAATGACCTGCCCTATCATGAAATGATACTTATATGTATGCCGATGACACCAATATTTTTATGCTTCTAGTATATGTTCCCCTGATATTACCACTAAGCTTAATAATGTAGCCAAGTAGGCTGGCACTTGGTTAGCAGTAATCGCATGGTTTTTAATGAACCTAGAGTTACAAAAGTTCCTAGTTCAGAGTTACAAGATGTTCCTATCTAAGTCAAACTGAATGACTATTGAAGGATGAATTAGCTCCAATCCGTAAGTCATGGAATGGTATGCTAACTGAACACATGCAAGTATGTTTATGTTTCTATCTGAATCACATGGTGTCCATTTGCTGCCACGGACTTTCTTTATCAGCAAAACCCAAAGTTTAAATATCCAAACAACAATTAAGTTACTCTGAATCCATCATATGGAATTATTTGCCAACTGAAACATGAGAAGTAAAAGCTTGAATATACAAAAATTTTGCTTTCGTTTTCAGGTAGGGTCACGATGATAACATGGAGACCTGGTGAGCAATGCTGCCATGGTGCTGGAGAGGCAAGCAGGTGTCTCACGATGTGAAATTTCTCATCTGCAGAGAGAGTTTGTGGTGAAACATAAGAACTAGGCCCTCTTATGCTGCACTGATTTGGTTTATCCATACGTCTAAATGTAACAGCCTGGGTCGCGCCCATGTGATATCCCCTATGGCTGGACTCATCAGTGCTGTAATTTCCCCCAAATTCAGGACTCAGGACTCAGAATATGTTTATTTTTATTAAATTCGTGATCCCCATTGACTGATTTATACTGAAAATTGGCCACAATTCATTCTTTCAATTCGGTCATGTCCCATCTGGCATCCATTTTCTTGGTGGTTGAGCTCAGATACACTATAGTGAAACCTGTTTTGAAAGACCAACCATATGGGTAAGTAAATAGTGGTCATTCAGAGGTGTTCTTTTATTTTAGGTATAAAAATAAAAGGTACCATACAAAGTGTCTGAAAGTGTGGTCTTTCCAAATAGGTGGTCTCATCGGATGGCTGTTAAAGGGAGGGGCCATTGGAGGACCACGTATCCCGGGACCATGTGGCTATGTCGGGATATTCCCTACTGTAATATCCGAAAAAATGAGAAAATCTGCAGCCCTCAGATACCGGTATGTCACTTCAAAATAAGCCATTTTTGAGCTCTTTTATGCTCCAATATATTATGCATTTGGTGTATCTGTGTATGACTCACCATTTGAATAATATAGGCTTCTTAATTAGCCACTTTGGAGCTCTTATGCTCTAATATAGTTTGTATTTGTGGATCTTGTGGGATTCACCATTCGAATAATGTAGGCTTTGAAGTAGCTTTTTTTGTCAGAAGGAAACCAGAGAGAAGTATATTTTTCAGAGCTTTTGTCAGCACTCCTGTGTGGTGCTTTGTGCTGTATACTTGTCAAGCGTTTGTCTTAAAATTGCACAGCAAATCCTCAAAATTAATATGTTTTATTTTTGGTGATTGATAAGACCAGGAGTAAGAAAATTGAAAACTAAACCACAGTGTGAGCGTTACAATTAAAATCGGGTTTTCACATAATTTACAAGATAATGTTCCAGGTTTTTTTTTATTTTTATCACTGCTCTTTGATTCTGAGTTGCAGCCCTGAAGTCGACTGGACAAGCCAGGACACAGCACCCGCCACTTCCTTTGTGAACCATTTTAACATGGACATTTAAGATGGAAGGTCTGAAGCCGCACCTTTGGATAACCTCTAATCACTTTTTCATATTTTTGGATAGTCTGATATTTAAACTACATGCTCCCCAAAAACTCGGATGTGTGAACATAAAATTTATATGAGATAACTGATCTCAAAAATTTTGTTCACAATGAAAAGTTCAAACAGTGCCGGACACACAGCTTTGTTTGCATGGGCATGATAATGAACCATGTCATTGTTTGCACAGTCATTCGTCCATGACGGCTGGAAACCAATTGAGCTATTGACAAGGGTCACTCACAGGAAACCATTAGCCGTGGAGAGACGAATGGTGCCAGTTCAGACTAATCGCTACCATTGTTCTGATTACTTTGAAATTCTCTATTGATGTAAAAACAAATTAGCACAATCCACTTACTGGTACCCAAATATGGAAAGCCACATATTTGGGGACCAGGCTAGCTTGTTTTCTGTTAGGTCAAACCCCCAAGGGCTATAGGTAGCAAGCTGCTACTGACAACAGTTACAAGCTTGTCTAATTGTACTCAAAATCCAGTTAAGAAAAATTGTTTTGATAACATGTTTTTGATATAAATGCTAATGACTTTCATTCTTTTCTGACATGCCTAAATGCACATTTACTCAAAATTGACAGTATTTTCTCAAATGTCACAAACCTGACACATTAAGTTGATACACTGACTCAGAGTTGGCAGTTAAATAGAGCTTAATTGTTTGAGGGGTAGGTGTCATCACAGAGTTTGTTTTACATTTCTGGTGCAGGATGTCCATTGTTGCAGTCCTTGTTGAGATTTCCCTTGGTTTGTACAGGTGGTCTAGTTGCAACTGTTTATTTTACTATCACTGGGACTGGATATAAGGCCCCAGCTTGTTTCCACTTCAGTTATACACTGGAGGGTGGTTTAACTAGGATAAGTTGTCCAGCTAGAAAGGTTACATATTGGTTCAGGGGTAAGTCAAATTGTTTTTATCTGAACCTGTTCTATACAAATTTAGTAATTATGGTTTGTTTGACAGATGTTCTTCTTTCATAATGAAGCTCTGCATTTATAAGCAAAACTTCACGTATTTAGCTAATTCATCATTCGCCACGTTCTTATTTATTCTTCATTATGTGGGTTGTCTTTGCTGGATATTTAGCTTAGACAAGGAGCCGCTACTCAGAGAGACATGTACGGGTAAAAGGCTCCGAAACATGTTGAGTAGTTACCCGCTGAAGACCCTTTAATTTATTTGGGTTAATACAGCCTATGTCAAAATTTTACAGAGGAACGTGTGCAATGTAGACAATAATAATTCCATATGTATATAGGTAAGACAGGGACAGGTTAGCTTATGGAGAGTAAAGAGTTCGAACTCCGGAATACGATATTGACTACTAGGAAGTGGTTCTGGGCAAAAAGACACAAATACAACATGTGAACCCACACCCAAACAAGCCAAGTGTCGTGTTCCCAAGTTAAAAAAGTCGAGATTTAAGCCGCAAAATATACTTTTGTTTAAGACAACATCACAGAGGTAAAGCTACAAGTTTAGTTCACACAATAATTAAAACACAGAACAGAAGAAATCAGTATGTGTCATATTACAGCCATAAATGTGTAAGAATTGGCAACTTTTTCTTTCATTGCGATTTTCTCGGAACTGTTTTTGTTCAACCTCTGCAATTTGTATCTCGCATCACAAACGTACGAATTGCCCTATCACATTAAAATCAACGGACATTTAAAAAAAATATCATATCCAGGAATGGTTCCCAGGATTTTTCTTTTCTGACAACCCCTTCCGTGACTTTTGGAGCAATTTCTGGAAGGAAAATGAACAACCTGTCAGGACTAAATTAAAATTTTTATAACTTTTTAGTTATGCTATTTCAGGACTAACCATTGAATTCGATCCTGGACACGGATATATATTTTAAATTTCTTCTGATTTCAACTGAAAAAAAATAAAAACAATTTTGTATGACTTCTGCTCGAAAAATTTGAAAATCCTACCTAGTCAAAAGAATGCTATACAATCTCAAAAAATTCCAATCCTGCAGAAAAACTCTATGGATATAAATCTATGGATATGTAGTAATCAGAAAATATATAGGTTTAATGTACTTGTGAAAAAATTAAATGGGTAATTGCGATCCAGAGTTGCTAGTCTCACTGTGCACTAGCTTCACAGCTTCCACCTTAAAATATTACATATTTTGGTTGAGGATTATATGAAATGTATATGAACAAAAAATACCAAGCATATATATTACTGTAAACTAGCTGAATTTAATTTAAGATTTTGAATAATTTACAATATGTGGTCAACAGTTAAACAAATAGAATAAAGACATGTCTAAATTTTATAAGTATTGAAATTGTAAAGAATCAGTTGAAAATTTACTGTTTTCTGGTGGCAGAGTTGCTACTATTTGGTCTTTCTTTTCTAACATTGGTCTGAAGTAAATGGAAACATATTGTACTGGTTTTCATGACTAACCAAAAACTAGTCTTTTATAATTTGTCGTTTTCTGTAATTGCAAGTATTTTTGTTGATTGATGTAAATTTACATATGGTAAATCAAGCTGTAAAGATGAACTTGTTGATTAACCTTTGGAATAATATCTATGTACATAAATCTTTAAGGACTCCTGTCAAAACTTCATGTTAAATGGAACAGTTGTTTTGGGAAAATTGTGTAATAATGCTATCAGTGATTGTCATTTTTAATTTGTTTCTGTGGCACATATTTTGTACAATGTGATTTAATAAAGTTACCATTATACTAAAAGAATGAAAGTGTGAAAAACAAGAATTTTTGTATATTTTGCTGATTTTATTTGTACTAAGCAGCTGCTAAATATTCCATAGCAGATGTCCATGGGTATGGTAACTAGACTCTTGCTCACCCTTGACCACAATCTTCTGATGAACATAGTCTGCTTCCACAAGTCGATGAAAACAAATAATATAATAAAGAAAGATTTGCTTCAAAGCAAATCTATCTGTGTGCCTTCAAAAGTTGTAGATATTAAATACTGCAACTTTTGTCCTTTGGTCCTTCCAATTCCATTAACCTTATGGCTAAATGAAAATTTCAAACTCCAAATGACCTTGACCTTTGACAATTAGAGGTCACATGTAATTACAAAAATGTGCAGTGTTGCAACATGTACAATTTGAGCCTGACCTGACTGAAATTTGATGCAAAATGACCAAGCTGTGCCTAAATGAAAATTCAAAAGCCTAAATGACCTTGACCTTTGACTTTTAGAGGTCACAGGTAAATTAAAAAAAATGTATAGTGCTACAATACTTCTTTTCCAAGCCAAACCTGGACAAAATCAGATATAAAATGACCAAATAATGGCTAGATGAAAATTTCAAAGGTCCAAATGACCTTGACCTTTGACCTTTAGAGCTTACATGTTAATTAAAAAAAATATGCAGTGTTGCAATACCTACATGTACATGTACAAGCTGAGTCCAACATGATTAAATTAGGAAGAAAATTGACCAAGTTATGGCTGGATAAAATTTCAAAGATTCAAATAACCTGGACCTTTGACCTTTAGAGGTCCCATGTAAATAACAAAAATTTGCACTGTTGCAATATCTACAATTTGAGCCTGACATGATCAATATTGGATAACAATAGGGCTGTGTAAACAGTTCATGCTCAGCTGACTCAGAGATTCATCATACTTGTAGCTCTCTGAACTTGGGATAGCGTCAAGGTCACCAATGTACTGAGTAAGTCCGACCTTTATGGAAGAACACTAACATGTGCAACCTCAAGGCCCCAGTTCAAGTAGTTCTCAGGGTTATAGTGAAGAGTAAAATTCATGTATGTTGCACTGTGATCCCAGAAATGAGACCAAGGTCACTCATGTACTGTCTAGGCATGAGCTTCATGGAGAAACATTAAAATATGTAACATCAAGGTCCTAACTCAAAACAGATCTCAAGTTATCAAGTGAACAATAAATTTCATGTCAGTTGCCTTGTGACCTTGGGAATGAGGTGAAGGTCCAAGAATCATTAGACCATGACTGGTTGCACCAAGTAGGTAGACACTTATAAAAGTTGCATCCTTACCAAGTTTGACACAAATCTGGCAAAAATTATTCAATTTATAACCATTGAAAGAAATTCCCATATTAAACTTTCCCATTAAAACTTTTAAAAATATTTTCCCAAGAAAAATCATACAAATTCCAAAAATCACTAGAGCATGACCATTTGACAAAACGTGTTAGAGATCCACCCTAGGTACATTGCCACAAGTTTGAAGCCAATCTGACAGCTTTTTCAGAGAAGTCAAAAATGCAAACTAGCATTGGAATGCCCATTGACTTACATATTAATCAATGGGAAAGGTGTATTTACCGATTATTACCGGAACTGAAAAAATTGTTAAAAATCAGAAATCCACAGGAGTGCCACCTAGTGAAGACCTTTCTTTGACCCTTTCACAAGAAAAAAATATCCATCAAGTTTCAGCTTAATCTTAGTGACGGTTCTGAAGGAGTGCAAAATAGTGAAAACACACAAAAAAGTATTAAAAAATAGAAAAAATTTGCAGCGCCACTTGCTGAACTGATTAAGAACTTAAGGAGCCTCTAGATTTTTGAAGATTTGCAAAAAAAGAACAAAAAATTCATCAAAAATCCAAAAATCAATGGAGCATGACCACTTGAAAAAAACCTGGTAGAGACCCACCTAAGGTACATTGCCACCAATTTTGAAGTCAATCTGGATGATGGTTTCAGAGAAGTGGAAAATTACCATTAGAATGCCCATCGACTTGCGTAATCAATAGGAAAGGTGCATTTAATGATAATTACCAAATTGAAAAAAATCGTCAAAAATTAGGAATCCACAGAAGTGCCACTTAGTGAAGTCAAAAATAGCAAAAACATACATAAATCATAATAGAAAAAGATTTTTTAAGGTTTGCCCCAAAGAGAACAAATAAAATCATCAAAAATGAAAAAAATTACTGGAGTGTGACCATTTGAACAAACCTCATAGAGACACACAAAAGGTACATTGCCACCAAGTTTGAATTTAATCTGGTGGACAGTTTTGGAGAAGTTGAAAATGTAAATTGTGGACGGACAGAAGACGGACCATCCCATAAGCTCAGCTGACTGACAAGTCAGCTGAGCTAAAAACTGGCCTATTTATGGCTAGAAAATTTCACACGGCAAAATGACCTTGACCTTTAGAGATCACTTGTAAGTAACAAATATATGCAGTGTTACAAACCTATGAATTGAAAATGATTTGGCACTGATAATAGTTTTGGAGACATTATTTAAATTTTCAAATGGCCCTAAATTTGCATAAATTTAAAAGTGTTGATATTCTTTACAAAACCTCAAGACTTCATGTATTGAAGTATAATCATGCAAAGCTTGGAGTTTCTACATACAATAGTTTTCAAATGAAATGTCAGACAAATTGGCCTGCAATGGAAGGAAGGAAGGATGGCAGGAAGGACTGAAAGAAAGAAAGAAAAGAAAGAGAGAGAGAGAGAGAGAGAGAGAGAGAAAGAAAGAAAGAAAGAAAGAAAGAAAGAAAGAAAGAAAGAAAGAAAGAAAGAAAGAAAGAAAAGAAAGAAAGAAAGAAAGAAGGGATGAAGCAATAAGTAAAATAGTTTGTTTCCAAAAATTTATATTTCCTTGCCTGAATTTAGTTACACTATATGACTTGCTAAATAAAAATGTGTACTTTTCTGAGATTTATTTGTGTGCATCTGACCCATTGTGACCTTTATGATTGTTCAGATGAGTATTTCAAAACCAATCCCAGTAAGACTGTTAAGCACAACGCAAATGATAATTTTACCATTTGAAAGTTTATTGTACACTCATCATACAAAGGATTAACAATGACTGAAGGTGCACCTATACTTTGCATGTTTGAATCAATGATAAAATGTTCACAATGCCATTCATCATTAACCAATAAGGCCATCACTCCACGACCTTGACTCATAAACATTTCATTTCAAAAACATAATATTCACATGTGCCTGCATTCTTCAAATTTATTTACAAGACACCTTCCCAATGAATGTAATAATAGTCTGTACACACACCACCTCAAGTCAATACTTCAGCGCCAGCCCTATATGTATGTCATCATGTTTAGCACACTGTTCAGTGGAGATGGTGCAAT
The DNA here is from genome assembly GCA_964020975.1 of Hermodice carunculata. NCBI lineage: Eukaryota > Metazoa > Annelida > Polychaeta > Eunicida > Amphinomidae > Hermodice > Hermodice carunculata. Next base: position 57,331,118 of record OZ026619.1, read on the forward strand.
ACATACTGATCAATTAGTCGCCTTACATGTGCGTCACATTGTTTAGCAAACTGTGCAATAGAAATGGTGCAATATATGGAGATAACTTGGTTGAACACAATGGTCATGCAGTTCGTATATTGTATAGATTAAGTTTTGGCCTTCATGTTCAGGATTATGATCTCTTTCTTTTTTAAACTCTGCCTAAATTTGTTGCCTGACATATATATATATACTTGAGTCAAGTCTGGCTTCCTTTTTTCTTTTTGAAGTCATGCTCCTGTTCGGGCAGCTGAGATATGACGTGTGGCAATGAAACAATACCAATGCTCATCACTTCCTCATGGATTGAGCTTGTTACACACGTTGTACGGTGGTCCCCCTCTTATAAGGCCCCTCTCACCAGAGGCCACTCCTCTTGAAAGGCCAGCATTCTCGTGCAGAAAGTATGGTAATTCCATTATATTTCCCCCTCAAGAGAGGCCACCCCTCTTATAAGGCCACTTTTTGGCTGCATTTGGGGTAACCTTAAAAGAGGACAACCACTGTATCTTCTTGTGTGTTAAATTCTTCCCATCCAAACATATGCACTGGCAACTAAATGAGACATCCATATAATATAGCAGTGTGTGAGTAAGTCATCCATATAGCACACCAGTGAGTGAATAAGAAATCCATATGGTAACCTACTATGCAAATAAGATATACATTAGCTAAACTAGCATGCAAATAGGACAGCCATATGCATCATCTCACCAGTGTGTGAGGGATATCTGTATGGTACATGACCGTACATAGGACATCCATATGGCACACTAGTGTGTGAACAAGATATCCATATGATGCATCAGTGTGTGAACAAGATATCCATATGATGCATCAGTGTGTGAACAAGATATCCATACGATGCATCATTGTGTGAATAAGATATCCATATGATGCATCAGTGTGTGAATAAGATATCCATATGATGCCATTGTGCAAATAAGATCTCCATATGGCCCAGTAGTGTGTGAAAAAGACATACTTATGGTACACCAGTGTGGGAATAAGACATTCATATAGTACGTGTGCGAGTACAAATTGTCACAATGAAAAGGTACTTAAGTACATAAAGTATCGTACCAGAGAGGCCAAATTAACAGTGATGCTGCTTTGGGGCTGACCAAAGACACAGTGATTAAGCTGAAGTAGATTGAATGCTTCTTTATGTGTCACTGACACATTACAGGGACATACAGTGAAACCTGGTCACCATGACAGCATCAATCCCCTGTACAATGTATGACATATCTGAAAGTGTCAGATCAATGAGCTACGTCCTTCCAACCTTGTGTCATTAAGTGAATGTGTCGGATACTTGAGTGTCATTATAAGGAGGTTTCACCGTATTTATTCATTTGTCCATTGTGTCTTTTGTCAACAATCCTTCTACATGTATTTTCATTTGCCTCAGGCACACATCACATTTGCCTTTGAAGCACACCGTACATCAGGGGTAGAAAAATGCTTTGTATGCAAATAAAATGTAAGTACCTCTGTGTTAAAGGTATACCGATGTCGATATGTGTATATATATATATATATATATATATATATATATATATATATATATATATATATATATATATATATATATATCTACATTAGCTAACCAAAGGCTGCATGCAAAAGCACATGTATGAACAAACATATAACAGGCATACAGTGTGGGAGTATATAGTATAGGTATACAAGACATCATACATGTACGGTGATTTTGAACATATGTTGAGATGTGCAGCTACGGTCTGATTATACATGTATACACAACAGAAACACAGAACCCAAGTACATGTAGTTGACATGTTTTGTACATGACTGAGTGAACAACTTAATGTAGCTTTTGTGCATTTTTTCATAAATATCAACTGACAGGAGTGCTTGACCTGCACAAAAAGCCCCCATGCAGTAATTAATCACAGAAAGCAGCCCGGCGCCATACCTTAACATCACATCGTTTGTATGGATGACATATGGGTGACTCGTCAGCAACCTCTGCCCGAGCACAGCATGACCTGTCCCAAAGCTCTCTTTTTCAGGTGTCAAATACACCCTGCCTAACACAATGAGTTAAAGCATCAACAAAAGATCTGCTGCATCAAGATTAATGAAAGACACTACAGGGTAAACTAAAAGATAATACAGAGAATCTTGATATGAGGTATAACCAAAGCCTTGGTAAAATCCACTCACCAAGCCTGCTTCACTGTATTACTCTGGGAGCATATGGAATTGCTCAGTCTGACCAGTGGTCATATTTTAAGAGAATATGTGATATCAAAATGCTTTTTTTTTCATTAGTGCACATGCCACAATGCACAAAAAAGTTTTAGTGTCGCTCACATACCATACTGCGTCACTGCCTAGAGCAGTGATTGTGTCACCAGTCACTTCCTTGGCCAGTGAATATGTTATAAGCAATACGCTGCCTTGACCAGTGCATGTCATATGTAAGTCACACCCTTATCCAGTCATTATTCCATGAGCCAGACACTGCCTTGACCAGGGAGTGTCATGTCACTTTGAAAAGTGACTATATGCTAAAAGTCATTTTGTTGACCAACCTAATCTGTGAGTCACTTTTTTGATCATTGATCATCTGGTGTGCAAGTTGTATTCCTTGACAAGTGATGTCACATGGAGTCATATTCCTCGACCAGAGGCCATCTGTAAAAATTCATATTCTGACAAGTGACCATTTGTTATATTGAGTCACATTCTTTGACCAAATACCATCTGTCATAAGCCAGTGCTATTTCCTGACCAGTGATCACACCATATTAAGTCACAGGACCCAGGCGCATTGACCATTGACCATCCCTCATGTGGGAGTCATTTTCCTTGATCAGTGGCCATCTGTCACATGTCAGTCATGTTCCTTCGTATCATACTGAGTCACACCCCTTGACCCAGGCTATTACGAGTCATTTCCAGGACTAGTGATTATCTGTCACAACCGAGTCACTGCAATGACAAGTCAATTCAAACTTGTAAGTCAGTCCCTTGACAGTAAATCATGTCATTTGTGAAAGAATCAACTTTTCGATAGCCATCCATATCACCTCAGTGACAAAGTCACTTCTTTGGCAATGGACCTGATTTGCATATTTAATTTACAAACAGCATTTGTGCAAGGAATTAAAAAGTTTCCTGTGCTATATTTTGAAGAGAGATTCGTCAGATTACATTTCTGGAGATCATCTTGTTATTTCGTATTTGAAATATTTCTTGTACAAATGAAGTATATCTGAACAACTTGATACAAAATGCATTGTTGTCCAATGGGAACAGAAACAAATATCTGCATAACATTTTCATGTTACGATTCTGGTAACATATTTGGGTAACATCCATGAAGGTTCCATCAATGAGGCTACACACGTCGCCTCCTTGGTTTCATTAACATCCAAGGCACAGGGTTCCATCCCTATGATGTTTCTTGTTACATCAGAGAAGAAACGCATGGTGACCTTGACCCTCAGCTAACACTTGACCCTTTAAGGTCACAAGTCCATCTCAGTAACACCATCTCCTCAATCAAAGAGCAAGCCTTCTGTCAAGTTACAAGAATTTTTGTGGCAAATTTTAAAATTCTATGTGAATAAGGTACACACTCTTGTGAGGTATAGCAGCAGATGACAATGCTGTAACACACTAGCCCATATATAAGAGGAAAAAAACCACTGACTTGTTCTTTCAAGCACAACACAGGCTAAATGCAGTATATCCACTCTGTGAATTAAATCCTAACAGTCAACACAACAGAACTGTTTAGAACCACAGATGAGATTCTGTAATGTGTGGTAGCTGAGGAGACAAAAAAATGCTGTACAACTGAATATTCTGTATCACATGTTTGAATGAAAGCTTTCCATACAATACACTGCTGCACACGTAGTTTACAAATATTTGCTTGGATAGTCTCCCACTAGACAACTTGTCAACACTTTTAAAATTCCATTGTCCTTTTGTCCACATTACATATAAATAACCAATACTTGATTCCAAAGTAAATTCTGGATAACAACACTGATACCCTTGGGCAGCCAATCATATGTATAGTCCTTATGTATTGCAGAATTTTAGCAGATATAATCCATGAGAAAATAAAATGTGAACTCCACGTAATTCTTGGGTTGGAATGAAGCTGTGACACCAATGTGCCTGCTACACTGGGTCAGTTACACTGCTGATACATCACAATTCATTCAGGACTGCCAACTGCATATTTTTGCCCTTTGACTATATACATTGAAGATGGTCATTTACATGCAAGCACAGTTGCTATGTTACAGCATCCCAGAAAAAAATAATATATCTATATATATATAGTTATATATACTTTATATAAACAGAATGTCCAGTACAAAAATATGCTTTTACATGCATGTGTAGTGGGGGAAGCAGACAAACAGTAAAATCTGTGGTATGTTGTGCATCTCTGCTGTAGGTACCATATGACAATAGATATGGCTTTATACAGATACAACATCATGCATGTACGAACACGACATCCAAAACGTATGGCAAAGTCCCCCAAAAAAGGTTTCTACTTTAACTTCAGAAATGAAAACAAAAGTTGTACTGTTTACTGTATCGTGGACTTACGATCAAACCATACACATGTAACTTGTTTAACTCATTCCATACTATGGTCACAGACCTTGGTCAGTGGTTCTGGCACTGCCTGACAAGTCATGCTGCAGCTGCCCTTGCGGCAGCTGCAGCATGACTTGCCAGGCAGTGCCAGAACCACTGACTTAAGACTATAGGCAATCTTGGTACTTGAACGAAAGCTTTTTTTTTTCATGAAGAATTTGAATATGCAATTGTCATCTGAAATCTAGGTAAACATATGGAAACATCAGGGACTGGTATGGAATGAGTTAAGAAGTTGAGTAGGTCCTTTGGCTAACTCCTCTGTGACTAAGTTTCCTTCACTGAACATGTCAGTCCCGGCATTTCATTACATTGTACAGTTGTGTTCGACATTCAATTACAGAACTGTTAATACAGCGCAAGGTCATAGTCTAATGCAGAGCAAAAAGACTCACCTTAGTCTACAACAGAACAAAAATGACAACTTGTACGTTGAAAATATCAAACTGAAAATATCTCCATGATATACAACATCCCTAACAAATAAAGTGCTGATATGAATCCTGCAGTTTTATTTTTCAATGAAGCCAGTGGAAAGATGTGGCCATAAAGCCGTGCTGTAATGCAGACAGGGCGCATGTGTCTATTAGCACAATGTATATACAAGAGCACAATGTATATCCAAGTGCACATGTGCCTATGAGCACAATGCATATCCAAGTGCATGTGCCTATGAGCACAATGTATACAAGAGCACAATGTATATCCAAGTGCACGTGCCTATGAGCACAATGTATATCCAAGTGCGCATGTGCCTATGAGCACAATGTAGATCTAAGTGCACATGTACCCTGGCACATATCCATGTTTTCTGTTCAAGTAGAAGTATCCCATCATTTCCTGACCTCTATACACATATTTTATTTTGAAATTGGTCACATGAAGTGCATACTACCTGGCAACATTGTTGTAGTGGGCAAGATATTTCCTTTGAACTAAACTTTTCAGTACAACATACAAAGGAGGTATCCTTTAATGCTCCCTCTAAACTACCTTCAGTGGATGTCTTACCAGATTATTTGTATCACAAATACAGACTTGCAACACACCCAGCAGAATTCTATGCTGCATGTCATACTGCAAACCAAAACTGAAAACAAGAGAAAATACTTTTGATCATACTTAATAATTCAGTGTAATTTGTGACCGAAGTTCCTTTATGCCTGTGTCATGGTTTCATTTTACTCAGATACTTTTATTTGTAGATTGAAGATGGGGATACTGTCGAACCACTGGGTGGGCCTGATCAGATTGACAGGAGGCTAAAGCCAACATTTTCTCACCACCTGATTTAAATAGCAAACCATGCTGACCACATGAGGATCTCTGCTGATATGTTTGATCCTTAATCTCCCTAAATGTTGGATGAACAAAGTATTGTTATGCTGTGGGATCAAAATGAACACATCAAACATCTATCACACTTTACATATCCCTATAGCCACCCAAGATAACTGCACTTCAGGACCACATTACATATTCCATTCATTTGTGCTTTGAAACAAGTGTTGTCATAAAACCAAACAAATAACTCCCACCCCCACCCCACCTCCCACCCCCAGCTCCTTTTCTCTTTTGTATAATTCAGGATTTCCTTGACTTTCAACTTTTATTCCATTCATCCCTGGTTTGTCCTTATGTTAATTGACGCTATTATCAAATCAACATGGTACATCTTATAAAGCCTCTTTCACATTTTGATAGGGACAAGGACACAAACCACCTGACCCTTTATAGTGTAGTTTACAGACTGACATAGTCTACAGATACATACTGTACCTTGTTGGAAGTATACAGCACTATTTATCACAACTTGTACAAAAATGAAATAATTTATCCATATTTGTCTTGTCACATCTAAATGTACAAACTATCTGTCTTGATACAACAATACATAATCACTGTAACATACCTAGCAGATTTTATAAACACAGAACAAAACAAAAGAGTCCATTCAACTCTCAATGGTTACAATAAATCATGGATATATGTATCCCATCATGCTAACTACTTCAAAGCATTCTGGGTAATATTACATCAAAATTGAAACCAAAGTTCACAAACACAATGTTTGAAGCCATGTTTAAACAAAAACTGAAAATGGTAAAATAATAGTCTGCATTTGCAGGGAATTTGGCTCACTGGCCCAGTTAAAACTGACACAAACACACACAACAATGAAATAGTTCATAAATAAATTGTATATCATAAACAACTGTGACAGCTAAATTACATTTATACAGATAGTACTGCCCACATAACCAATGTGACACATGACATGTTTACCATATTTATATACTTGACATATTTCGACCAACTTTGACTCATTTCACAATGATTCATTTCTAGACTTGTCCTACAGAACCAATAATGCACATAAACAATCTTACAACAACTTTGTTTAGCAAGATTATGCACATATATACCTTTCAAAACTTCAAAACATAAAATTGTGGATGTTAAGATGACATTTTCACATTTAGAAATGCTTTGTAAAGCCATCACTTTGACAGCAGTAAACGACTCAGGTTTTTGTGTGAGTAAATGTTGTCTGTATCACTGGATACAAACTTCACAACAACTCCCCTCAGCAGTTCAGTTTTCCTTTGCCGGGTCAAAGTCTCTTGCACTGCATTTGCGGATTAAATTCAAATGGTGACAAAAAATTAATAATTTACATTAATTTACAGAACACTTTACCAGTTTAATGATTGCTGCAGATCACAATGAAAGTTAAACTTGAACTGGCAAAATCTCTACATAAAAACACTGTTGTGTCATAGTTATGGGGCAAATCTAAAGTCCAGTGAAACCTTCCAAAGGGGAATGTCCTTACAGCCAAAGAAAAGTGTTCAACTTCAATGGCTGTTTGTTTGTGTGTCGTTCACACATACATGTATTCTGGGAAAAAAATGTGAAACAGAAAAGGTGTTCAACTTTTAAAGGTGTCTGCTTCAGAAGGTGCTCAGTACGGGAGGTTTTACTGTATTTGAGAGGTTTTACTGTAGTGGTAATTTAACTCATTTTTATATATCTTAAAGAAAAGCATTTTCCTATAAAAACCTCATATTTGTCAAAAATAATTGGAATTGTGAGAAACTGCTTCAGAATAATTAAGATTTTGACCTTTTCCAGCATCCCACTAAATTTCATAATGATCCACTAACAAGAGGCCCATGGGCCTAATGCTCTACTGACATGCATTCCCTCTATCACCAGGAGAAATTTGTCAAGGTCATCCATATTACGCAATATCAAGCTTCCACATGGAACACATTCGTGGTACATTTGGTATCAACTGCCTTATTCTTTTTTAAGATACATGTACATGGTATTTAGTGTCCTTTTTTTTTTAGTGCTTAATGACCTTCAAAAATATGTTAAGGTCACACAGTATATGAAAATATCTAACCATTGGTCTAATGCATGCTTGGTGTAAATTTTACAGTTCCATCTCAATATATTAGCACAATAATGAATTTAAAATGTGTTTTGAGACCTATGATGTTAGTTCCAATAATTACCACTGGTGGTGCTACCATGACTCCTTAAATGTCATTAACTTTTGCCTCTATAATGTTCCTGTAACAGTACATGGATGTATGAAGACCAGTTGTGTTGTAATGACTGTCACAAAAAAAATCATTTCATGAAATGCGTGCCCTCTGTGACCTTGAGAAAGTATGTCAAGGTCATCCATATTGTGCAAGATCCAAGTTTTTAACATGATAAACATTCCCTACATATTTGGTAATGTTAGCCTCATTCTTTCTCAACATGTTCAATTTAGCGTTCTTTTGCTAGCATATAATGACCTTGAAAAATAGGTCAAGGTCATTCATAATTTTGCAAAATATGACTATTGACCTGATGAATAGTTAGTGTAAATTGGGTAGTTTCATCTAAATTCATCATTACAAAAATGAATTTAATACGTAATCCACTGGTTGGCACCACCAATACTGAAAGGAACCTAGGTTTTTATCCATACAATATGCCCATAAAATTTCACGAGGTTAACTTAAAAATTGTAGATGGTATTGGGATGACAAGCAAATGTTTACCAACGTAGGACAGAGGCATGGAATGAATGACAGACATGTTTGACCGCATAAGCTCTGCAACCTGTGGTCAGCAGAGCTAAAAAGGGTTACATCAGAATCTAATACTGTATAAGTGGCAATATTAACGAGGGTTTAATTTCCTAACTTTTCCCCAATAAAACCATTTGGGAACATAAAAAGCGGAAATTTTTTTACAGTGACTGCTAGCTATACATGGCGGCAAGGAGCAACATGTTTTCAGATTGAGAACCAGGGAAATAAAAACCATGAAATTTTCATTCTTAACAAAGCTGGGAAATTTTCCACTTGGGAATATTTCTACTTGTACAGTATATACTTTTCATCGCAAGTTTTTGCCACCTTTATCCGGTCAAAATCACCAACTTCCCCCAAAATAATTTTGACTGCATGTCATCATGACATCCGGAGGGCACTTTTATAAATTTAGATGCACAATATTGGTAGAATGAAAGATTACAAGTACATCTAACTGCAGCAATCATCAAACTACCTGTCTTATCACCTGTACATCCCAGGTTGACATTCTGACACAACATTACCAAAATCAGTCTCCTTGGTCTTCACCATTTTACACTTAGCTGGGCAGTTACTGCAATTCCAAATCTATACTGCTGCAGATAAATGTAATGGATAGGGAACACAATAAGACCACATAGTGCTTGTATATGACAGGTGCACAATTCATTTGAAATTGACTTCTTAACTTACAATGCATAAATGTCTCACTAAAGCAAAGCTTCACCTTTTGGGGCTGATAAAAGAAAGACATTGCTGACTCAGGCAAACTTAGACCCAGGTCATTGTTCTGTACAATTTGGGTGAAAAAATATGCATTTATGATTGAGCAGAGAATCTATATACAACATTGGCAAATAGGATGATACAAATGCTGAGCATAGTGAATGAACTCCACAAAGTGAGTGCCCCTGACTCCTGTATTAGGCAGCACACAGACAGGGATGCATCCTGCATGGCAAGGACAAAGTGTGCTGCCCTCTAATGTCAGCTCCAGGCACTAGATCATTTCCTTGATGATTTGTGGCCTCTCCTTATGAGAAACCTCCTGTGCAACTCCCACTTTGTAATGGACAGTTGATGTAGGCACTTTACCATTAACAAACTGGGACACGATGAAAATTCTCAATAACTCAAGATTTCATGACACCATTCAGCACTCCATTGATAAATTATAAGAGCCAGCTCCACTTGTCTGATAGATGAACCACAAAGCTTCATGATTTTCTCCATGGAATACTGGAATTCAATTGCCTGTAAATTCCTGAGGTACTTTGCAATCCAATTGGACTAAATCACCCTCACTCCAGAAGTGGTCAGTCTTTTTTCAGCAGCTTTGAGAAGAATTTCTTTTTCTTCTTCTTTTTACCAGTCTCTTTGTTCGTGTGGTCCTCGGTAAGCACAAAACTGTCCATGGATTCAGGACTAGAACTCTCCTCCTCCTTAACTGGGGTGGTTGTAGCACTGGCAACCCGCTTCTGTACACCCCGACCTTTCACTTGTTCTGTCCCCCCAGCAGTCACATTGGCTTTGAGTGCAGGAATGGCAGGCTCTGATATGGATGTGGGCAGCTGTCTGGGTCTAGATCTACTCCGTTCAGCATCCAGACTCTGAGATTTGTTGTATGACGTTCTTGAAGTCGGGTCATCCGTCATCATATTTGCATCTTCATGACTGGCGCTGCAACAAAATTTAAAAGTAAATAAGTTCATTTCAAAACAAACAATGGCAGGACACCAAAAAGGAAGTAGAATTCCTTCATGTTTTATGAGCAGGACTAGGCAAGTAGCTGTTGAATGGCAAACGCAGGTTCGACCGGTTTCGATACTGTGTGTATCTCGTCAGGAACCGTTAAAAAACTGTTAATACCCAACTATCGTGCTTTTGTAGTATCGTTACGTGAGGGTTTGTGTTTATGTTTCAGCAGCACTATGACATAATACAATAGTATGTTTGTCATACTCTGAATCTGGTTCCCATCGGCTGTAATGGGTCCAGAATGGGAATCCCCTGGCTGGGGATCTCACTCTGATTTTGACCTGGTTTGGTGCAAAATATTTATGTTGAGTTGACCGGAAGGGACACCCTAAGGTTAGGTGGCCCTTGCCCTGTGTCGTGGCCTTCATGCTTTAGTTCCATTTAATTTGAAACAAACGTCAATTATGAAAACTCTTCTTAATTATCAATTCCCATATGGATGTGGGAAATGTAAATGTACTAGAGTTACATCTGTTCCGAGCCCATATATAGTTCAAACATCCTTCACAAGCATAAAACTAGCATTCAGAGAACGGATTACCCTCTGTGCCCACAATCTTTCTTCCCTCAATTCTGCATTATTATTTTTTTTTTTTTTGAGACTTCACTACACTTTACACACAATTTCCATATTGGTGTCTGAAATGACAAAGCACTTTTGGTTGTGTTCTTGGAGTCAGACAGCCTTCAAATACATACATGTACTTCAAAAGTTTCATAAGTTTGAAAATAATAAAAGGAAGTTGGTTTTCAATAGGAACAAGGTCCATTATAATGTGTGTCTCTGATAAAAGATTGGTGAAGCTGTGATGGATCCTTGTTGAGATATTATGGTGTTGTCCTCCCCTTTACTGCCACTTAGACAGCCTTGAAATAAATACTTTATAAAGTTTCAAAAAACAGTTTATAAATACAAAGAGGATGCTAGTTTTAAAAAGGACCCTGGTCCATCATAAGGTGCATCTCTGACAACAAATTTGGTAAAGCTGCAGTCAATATTTTTTGACATACTGCAGTAATGTGGTCAGGGTTGACGCCATTCAGACGGCCTTCAAATAAATACATTAAAAGTTTCATAAAGTTTTGAAATAATCACAGGAAGTTGGTTTTCAATAGGAACCTGGTCCATCATAAGGTTCTTCTGTCACCAAAATTTGGTAAAGCTATGGTGAATATTTTTTGAGATATTATGGTGACGTCCCCTTGTGTGCCACTCAGATGACCTTCAAATAAACACTTCAAAAGTTTCATACAAAGTTTAATAATAAAAAGGAGCTGGTTTTCAATAGGAACCTGGTCCATTATAAGGTCCATCTCTGGCAAAAATGTGGTACAGCTACAAGGAATATTTATTGAGATACCATGATAATGTCAGTAAGATGGACTGACGGACCACACAGAGGACGACAATACCCTCTGGCACTTTATGTGCCGAGGGTCATAAAACTGTACATGCACTCCATGACCACTGAGAACCTCAATAATCCACTGTTGTATAAACATAGCAAAAAGGTGCTAACATTAGTACATTCAACGCAGCTTTGACTTATTAATTTTTCTGAAAATCACAAAGTCCTCTAATTTATACAGTGGAAAAAAGTCTTACAATGGAGGAAATATCATGTCATTCATATGAATTAATTTGAAAACAATTTTTTTTCAAACCTGCTGGTTTTTCATAGGAGTAAATTTGAAAAAATACAATTGCTTAATTTTTGAAACCTCTGTTTTCATATGGATCCAGTTGAAAAATGAAATTGCTTAATTTTTGAAACACTGGGTCTTTTATATGAACCAGTTTATTCACAATTGCTCATGCTCTTTTACTCTCCAGATGTTAATAATTAGATTAGTTTGTACTTGATTGGAATCTGACATAAAGTCAGCGATAGATCTACAGGAAATTGAGAGTCATTAGTTAGGTTCCCACTATCTGTTATAAGGTTCAAAGGTCGCCTCACTCCACTGACCACCATGTTAAGTTTGATAAGCTCTACACTATTTCTTCCAGTTATGTTAAGATTATAACTTTCAAATTTTTAGATATAATAGACGACATACCTTTCTATACAAACAAGAGGGACTCTGAAAAATGGCAAAGTTCCACCACATGTGTTTTACATTACTTTATGACTATTTCACAGCAAACTAGTACTCATCTTTGGTCAGTGGTTTTTGCATTGTCTGGTAAGTCATGCTACAGGTGTGCAAAAACCACTGACCTTGCATGAACCATACTGGTATGTTAGAAATAAACAGTGACAGGAAGTGACCAGTTGTCAGGCATGTGAACAAACCGAAACAGATTCTGCAGAGGATTTTGGTGAGGACCAGACAAAAAGTGCTGGCCCAAAATATTTTTTTAAAATTGATCTACATGTATTTTAGTGTTGTTTAGCTCCTTCTACAGTAATAGCCAAGTGATTTTTAGCCTCAAAAGTACAGATCTAACAACTGTGAACTGTACAATGATATTTCTTTGTTTTCTTCTACCCACAATCCCCCATCTCCCTACCTTCTTTCTTTCTGTCACCTCAAATTTAACTCCTTCCATACCAGTCCCTGATTTTTCCGTGTATTTACCTAGATTTAAGACGACAATTGCATATTTAAATTCTTCATGAAAAGAGCTTTCATTCAAGTACCAATATGAATAATAGTCTTAAGTCGGGGGTTCTGGCACTGACCAAGGCCTGTCACCATAGTATGGATGAGTTAAAGTGACCTCGAACAACAGTCCTGGGCCACTCACCCTTCACAGACCTCTCACATGCCCAGTGTATGTGGCATTAGACTTCTGATATTGAGGATATGGAAACTAAATGCTCAAACAAAACCTTGTTTAAACAAGGAATTTGAATAGACTATCCCATAATTATCCCAGCTCAATTCATGGGGGGAAATTTGCGAGAATGACACTGAGTTAAAACAGAAACACGGAAGCAAACATTATGATGTATATTGTATATTGAATGCAGCACTGGGGAAATCCCAAGATGACTGGTTGGTAACATTATTTTTTGCTTTTTTTCTGATTTTCTGGAGCTACATTAGAATAATCTGGAACTAACCTCTGATTAGGGTCCAGATCAAAGATAATTTTGTCACTTTGTGTAGAACTGCGTGACCCTTCATCACCCGAGTCCTGTAGCTGGGCACTGGATTCTCCCAGACCTCCCACTTCAAACTGCCTCCTAATGCTGGCCCCAGACTTGGATGCAGCAGGGTTAATATTAGCTGGAGCCATGGTTGTACAACTATGACTGTGCCCCAGCGACGCTGTGCTTGTCGTCAGCATCGAGTTGAGACTGGCCCCAGGGCCCATCCCTGACAAACGTTTGTCTGTGAAATTCTGCATGGCTAAAAGTAAAACCAAAGACAATGTTTACAACAGCTGTTACCGAACTGACAAAGGCAGGATATGCAGAATGAGGACAGGCCAATATGCTTCTCTGCACTAGCAACCCCTGAAACAAGTCAGGATACCAGATGAATCTATTTTGTAACAACCCATGAAACAAGTCAGGATACCAGATGAATCTATCTTGTAACTGCCACTGAAACAAGCCAGGATACCAGATGATTCTACCTTGTATCCATCCCTAAAACAAGGCAGGATACCCGATTTATCTTCCTTGTAATGAGATTGGAAAGAAGTCAGGACAGTAGATGAATCTACAATGGCAGTTTCAGATATACTTTCAGTTTCTGTGTGTCCAAATGAGATGGCAGTCCAATGAAGCATTTTTTACTACTATGACTTAAGAAATGTATTCACCAATTCCTTTTTAAGTTTTTGCACATGCTTTACCAAAGTAAAAATACTCATTAGAAGAGTTCTACTTAATTGGTAATCAAGTTTATATTCAGGAATAAGTAGTTTTGCACAAGCGGTGAAGTGTTACTGTTTTATAAACTTATAAGCTTCCTCGCAATTGCAAAGAAAATTAAAAGGCAATCAGAGATTGCTGGATCCATGCCCCCCTCGCTTCATTTATAACTTTGCTAATCACAGGTCTCATTTTGGAATGACTGCTCTCAATAAAAATAGGCTATCTCCATGACCCTGATATTTGACCCAGTGACCTACTTTTAGTACATGACACACCCTCATGTGTAGATGCATCTATTTAAAGTTTTATTAATTTAAATTAAATAGTGAAGGAACTATAGCCCAGACACAATTTTTCAGGAATATTTCACTCTAGCCCAGATACTTAACCTAATGACCTACTTTTGTACATGACACACTCCTATGTCCAGATGCACCTGTGTGTAAAGTTTCATTACTCTATGTTGAAGGGCAAGCGAATTATAGCCCAGATATGAATTACAGAAGACCAAATACTTGACCTAGTGACCTACTTTGTTTCATGACACACCTTTTGGTCAAGATATATGTGTGTGTGTGAAGTTTCATGAAACTAAGTTAAATGAATAGTAAAGGAATTACAACTGGGACAAGATTTTACAAGGATATGTCACTGTGTGACCCAGATATTTGATCGAGCAACTGACTTTTGGTTCATGACACACCCTTATGTCTAAATACATCTGTGTGTAAAGTTTCATTAATCTAACTTGAAGAACAACAGAATTACAGCCAGGACATGAAGCGCAGGTAGTTTTATACGATCGTATCATCATAACCCAGATACTTGACATAATGACCTATTTAGTTTCATGACACACCTTTTGGTCAAGATATAGGTGTGTGTGTGAAGTTTTATGAAGCTTACTTTAACAATAAAGGAATTATAGCCCACACACAATTTTATAAGGGTATGTCACTATGACCCAGATACTTGACCTAGTGACCTACATTTGGTACATGACACACCCTTATGTGTAGATGCATCTGTGTGTAAAGTTTTACTAATCTAAGTTATATAGTAAAGGAATTACAGCCCAGACAAGATTTTACAAGAATATTATCACTCTGACCCAGATACTTGACCTAACAACCTACTTTTGATACATGTCCTGATGCACTTATGTGTAAAGTTTTATTAATCTAAATTGAAGGACAAGCGAATTATAGCCGGACACGAAATGCGGACAAACAGACACACAGAAAAAGCGATTATTATATGCCCCTCCTCCAGTAGGAAGGGGGCATAAAAATTACAGTCAAACAAAACCACATTTTTGTATTCTCCAATAGTCATTTACCAAGACAACATGAAAAAGAAGGCAAGAACTGATTGGGAAGACAAGAGAGGCCATGCACCATTACAGCCTTGTCAATCAAGACATCGATCATGCAAGCCAGTCATTTGACACCATATTACAGCCAATCAACACAATGATAACATATTGATGATACATAACATCATGTTAAATGTTGAAGGCCACACAAAGTACACAAACACATGACCAGCTGCATTTTTGAAGATGTTTTATATAACGATTTTAACAGAAGGCTATACAATGTACACAAACACATGAATTGCGACTTTTTTTTAACTGATGTATTTATATAGATTTTAGGAAGCATTCCATGGTAGATTATAGCACACACACAGAACACAGCATTGATCATGTATTAAAGCAGTATGATCATTGTAAACATGGCATATACACAGTATCTTTTTTCAATAAAGTAGTCGCTGTCTTGAGAGGCCATCCCAAGGGGCAGGCCCAAAAGTGGCCTCTCAAGACAGGTGGCTTTTCATTAGAGGTACAATAACATGGATAAGATAGCAGCAGGATCTTTGAAGCCAGGTGGTCTCTCATTGGATTGACCTCTCAAGACAGGGACCACTTTACATGTATTGTCCAGGAAATGTTTGCTTCTACTTGTTTCTGATTTAATTTTTGACAAGGTATACCATGTATATATGAATTCACATAACTGGTTATGAAATAAAGCAACATGTGTCTGTGAGTGTGTGTGTAGTGTTGTGTTGTGTTATGTTGTGAAGCTATTTTTTTTATAGCCTGGTTTTATGCAGTGCTCATAACTGTCGATTCACTTTATTTTGCTGTATTTAAGTTTTCTTTTCTTTCTCTGATGGCACACAACTGAGAAACTAGAAAAGAAGATTTGCTTCAAAGCAAATCTGTCTGTGTGCATTCAAAAGTTGTAAATATTATGGGCTACAACTTTTGTCCTTTGGTAATTCACATTCCATTAAGCTTATGGCTGGATGAAAAGTTCAAAGTCCAAATGACCTTGACCTTCGAAATTTACAGGTCAAATGTAAATTGCAAAAATGTTCAGTGTTACAATACCCACAATAAAGCCCAACATGAACCAAACTAGAACAGACTGATTTTCCAACAGAAAATCTAATGTCTCCCGGTGAAACACTTACGTCTCTGAATAAGCTACAGGTGATAACAAATTACAAATGACCAAGTTTGCTTGAAAACTACAATCCTATTTTAGCTCTCACCTAGATACGTTACTCTAGCAATTTTCATCAAGTTCTTCAAGACTTATTGCAGAAAAACCAATTTCACATAAATGACCCTGTGACCTTGAAAATTAGGTAAAGGTCATCCAAATACAATCCCAACCTTGGTCTTACCTTGATACATAATCCTACCAAGTTTCATCAAATTCCATCCTGTTCTTCATGACTTATCGAATGGAAACCAATTTCACACAAGTGACCCTGTGACCTTGAAAAATAGGTCAAGGTCACCTAAATACAATCCCAACCTAGGTCTTGCCTAGATACATAATACTACCAAGTTTCATCGAATTCCATCAAGTTCTTCAAGACTGATCGCACGGAAAGCAATTTCATATAAGTGACCCTGTGACCTTGAGAATTCGCTCAAGGTCATCCAAATACAATCCCAACCTAATTCTTGCCAAGATACATAATCCTAGCAAGTTTCATCAAATTCCATCCTGTTCTTCATAACTTATTGAACGGAAACCAATTTCACATAAGTGACCCTGTGACCTTGAGAATTCGCTCAAGGTCATCCAAATATAATCCCAACCTAATTCTTGCCAAGATACATAATCCTAACAAGTTTCATCGAATTCCATCATGTTCTTCAAGACTTATCGCATGGAAATCAATTTCACATAAGTGACCCTGTGACCTTGAGAATTCGCTCAAGGTCATCCAAATAAAATCCCAACCTAGGTCTTGCCGAGATACATAATCCTACCAAGTTTCATCAAATTCCATCCTGTTCTTCATGACTTATCGCACGGAAACCAATTTCACATAAGTGACCTGTGACCTTAAAAATTAGGTCAAGGTCACCCAAATACAATCCCAACCTAGGTCTTGCCTAGATACATAATCCTACCATGTTTTATTAAATTCTGTCAAGTCCTTCAAGACTTATCGCACGGAAACCAAGTGTTGAAGAACCTGAACAACAACAACAACAAGCGGAAGAAACGGGCACTAAAACAATATGTCCCCCGGCTTCCACCGGGAGACATAATCAGATAAAAATTGATCAAGTTATGGCAAAATGAAACTTTCAAAGGGCCAGATGACCTTGACCTTTGCCCTTTACAGGTTACAGTTTCTTACAAAAATGTGCAATGTTGCAATACCTACAATTTGAGTCTAACATGATTAAAATTGGATGGAAATTGGCTGAGTTATGACTGGATGAAACTTTCAAAGGTCCAAATGACATTGACCTTTGAGACTAAGAGGTCATATGTAAATTACAAACACATGCAGTATTACAATTGCTACTATTTGCGCCCAACATGATCAAAATTGGATAAAAATTGGCGAAGCTATAGCTGGATAAAAATCTCAAAGGTCCAAATAACCTAGCTCTTTGACCTTTAGAGGTCACATGTAAATTACAAAAATGTGCAGTGTTACAACAGCAACAATTTGAGCCCAACATAATCAAAATTGGATAAAAATTGACCGAGTTATGGCTTGATGAAAATTTTAAAGGTCCAAATGACTTATATCTTTCACCTTTAGAGGTCACATGTAAATTACAAAAATGTGCAGTCTAACAAACATATGAATTGAAGTTGGACTGGTTATCTGTACCTATTATAGTTTCGAAGATATTCAAGATTTACATTTTCAAATGGCCCTAATTTGCATAATTTTCAAAACCATTGAACCTCTTTACAAAAACTCAAGACTTTGTGTATGGAAGTATAATGATGCCAAGTTTGGAGTTTTTACGTGTAATACTTTTGAAATGAAATGTCGGACAAAGGAAGGAAGGAAGGAAGGAAGGAAGGAAGGAAGGAAGGAAGGAAGGAAGGAAGGAAGGAAGGAAGGAAGGAAGGAAGGAAGGAAGGAAGGAAGGAAGGAAGGAAGGAAGGAAGGAAGGAAGGAAGGAAGGAAGGAAGGAAGGAAGGAAGGAAGGAAGGAAGGAAGGAAGGAAGGAAGGAAGGAAGGAAGGAAGGAAGGAAGGAAGGAAGGAAGGAAGGAAGGAAGGAAGGAAGGAAGGAAGGAAGGAAGGAAGGAAGGAAGGAAGGAAGGAAGGAAGGAAGGAAGGAAGGAAGGAAGGAAGGAAGGAAGGAAGGAAGGAAGGAAGGAAGGAAGGAAGGAAGGAAGGAAGGAAGGAAGGAAGGAAGGAAGGAAGGAAGGAAGGAAGGAAGGAAGGAAGGAAGGAAGGAAGGAAGGGAAAGAAAGAAAGAAAGAAAGAAAGAAAGAAAGAAAAAGAAAGAATCCCTAGAAAAAAGTATGTCTGTGTTGGCACACAGACATAAATATACGAAGAGTGAAAAAGAATTGTACTATAAATTTTATGGGATTTGTTTTAAGAAAACGAGGGAGTTTAAAACATCAGTAAAATGCCTAAAATGCACAATTGTGAAAACTTATACATGTAAAAATCAACAAATTGACGGTTGTGTGCCACCAGCATGGCATTGTTTGCTTATGTGTTGAAACCCTGTTCCCTATTTGCTTTACAAAATTTGTGTAAACCAATGTGTCGCATTTGCCACATTCACGTCTTCTATGTAGCATGCTGCCTGAAGTGTAAGCCACATAATGCTGATAATACAGACATCACTATGCTGTGGAATGTGCTGCATCTGTGCACACAAAGCTTCCTGTACAACCTTAAGGGTGTGCTCAGCCAATAAAATACCAAACAGAAAGAAGCTGGTCATTATCTTATTTAGTCACTCAGTAGATGCATGGGTTACGTAAATAAGTGCACTATTAAAACTGATACCTAAAAAAGATTATATGTATGTGTGTGTGTGTGTGTGTGTGTGTGTATATATATATATATATATACATATATATGCATACACACACACACACACACACACACATATATATATATATATGAGCAAAACATTGTAAATAAGAATTATTAAAATATTTATAAAAAAGTATAAAAAATATCTAGAAGATCAGAAACATATGAAAACTGGACATCATGCCAGTTGTTAGTAACATATACACATTGTATATGACAAGACCCCTGAGAACACTTCACTGGGGCCTTTCTACACAAGCAGATCTGAGTACAGCATGAAAAGCAGAAGGAATTATGGAAAATTTAAGCCAAAAAGTATGAGCAACATGACCTTTACATGGAGACAACAGCAGAAATGCAGGAGGTAGTTTAATTAGAGTGTTCTTTGTCCTAAATTATGGGTAATCTCACTAAGATAGTAAGCATCAGAGCCTCTCAGTAATCGACACAAAAACTGGTGACCACTTGACTTGGCATACTCATGCAGGAATCATGTTTCTCAGGCTAGCTAATACTTTGGGATGAATGTACTACACAGCAACACAGCAGAGGTACAATATCTGCAAGAAATAAAGCTATATACACAGTCAAGTGGCTGTCAGCACAGTGGTTCTCACCAACAAAAACCAGCAGTCGGTAAAGCAAAAACATCACAACATTCCCTAACATCAATAACACCCTATTATTCTTACCCAACTACTCTTATCCAGTCACTTTAGCAAAATTTAATCTTGGTTTTTGCAATAAATCAAAGCCACATGTCTCTTATATAGGGGGCGCTTTTGCTCTCACATTTCTCATTTTTCTCATTACAGAAATTTATTTTTGAAAAAATGGTCATCCAAATTAATTTGTCATTATAATATAGATTTCATATTTCATGTTCGGAACGAGCGGGACTCGAACCTGCAACCTTTGGCACCAGTCGCCTAGCTGAAATGGGAAACGCACATATCCACTCGACCACATCCCCATTCAAAAGAATGGTTCAATGGAGGTAGTTATGTGCGAGTGCCATATCAACACGGTAATGCAGTATATTAACTGAGTCGGCATTTATTTCCAGAATCGGGGACTTAAATCCACCAGCATTAAGGAAATGCCGAAAATATATATTTCATGTTCGGAACGAGCGGGACTCGAACCTGCAACCTTTGGCACCAGTCGCCTAGCTGAAATGGGAAACGCACATATCCACTCGACCACATCCCCATTCAAAAGAATGGTTCAATGGAGGTAGTTATGTGCGAGTGCCATATCAACACGGTAATGCAGTATATTAACTGAGTCGGCATTTATTTCCAGAATCGGGGACTTAAATCCACCAGCATTAAGGAAATGCCGAAAATATATATTTCATGTTCGGAACGAGCGGGACTCGAACCTGCAACCTTTGGCACCAGTCGCCTAGCTGAAATGGGAAACGCACATATCCACTCGACCACATCCCCATTCAAAAGAATGGTTCAATGGAGGTAGTTATGTGCGAGTGCCATATCAACACGGTAATGCAGTATATTAAAAGCCTGTTTAATCTATACATGTAATCATGAATTACACCCACAATTCATAAGTTCTGTGCCACATACTTTTAAAAATACCAAAACCAAAACCACTGACAGCTGAGAAAGTTAAAGCGTTACTAGCACACTGTAACATGGCCATCTCTCAGTGTAGTTTGTTGACTGAACTCCTATATCATTTCTGACGAAATTCCTACATTATTTTTGACTAAACTACTATATTCTTATTGACTTAACTCCATGTCACTTTTGACAAAAAAGAAGCAGACAACATTTGAACACTGGACCACTTCTGCTAATTTTTAACCAGAATTTTTATTTTTTTATTTTTTATATATCAGCATTGGGTTTCCAAAGGTTAAGCAAAAAAATTACTCTTGTCTGCACATTGGTGTGAGATTTTTGGCTTTATCATACTATGTGGGTTAACATAAAGATTATACAAAACCACACACAGCCACGATGGGTCATGTAGTTATCCAGCTGAACTGCTATAAGAACAAGCACAGAAGCACGTTTGACACCAACACCTTCAACTTGTGTCCTTTGTGACAGCCAGCATTACCAGTCACTGTTGTGGGAGAGCATACTTGTCCCTTACATCTGTGAGGCAGACCCTTCCTGTTATACAGTTGTCCCTGTCTTCAAAGACCACGTTTCCAGGATACTTAGAAAGTTTCATCTCATCTTTTTATATTTCCAATGAAAGGCCACCTGTCTGCAGCCACCACAATTTAGTTTAGCCTGGGTAAGTATGGTCTTCAAAGGCAGGTTTCTCTGTACATGTGTTGTGTTTATTATCAATACTCTTGGTAAGAGTATTGTCCAGACTGACTTCTGGCATTATAGATAACATAAGAGAGTCTATATCACATTGGCAGGAGGCTTGGTCTTTACAGCCAGCAGATGCTGCTCCAACATTACTTATTTCACCATTTGTATATACACTTGGTTTGTCAAGTAATGTCTGGAAACACAGTAAGTCTACAACAAGGTCTGCCACTCAGGCAAGAACGAAGGTACATAAACAGTGTTGGTGAAGCAAAACAGAATGATAAGCTGACTGGACAGAGATCATGCAAATGTCACACCACTGAACACAGCTGTAATGTAAAACAAAAGTCAGATTGATGCAGCCATCAGATGTACACAAATAGTTGGATGTAAAATGATTAGTATGAGTCGTGTGACTCGCACAATGATGTCAACTCATCCCATGCAAACTCAATGGAGACCTTGCGTGGTGGTTTTTGCATTGGCTAGCAATAATTACTCCAGCCAATCAAGCATGAACCCCACAACCAATGCAAAAACCACAGTCCTTAGCACTAGAGACTGACCTTTAACTCGGCATGTTGGGACATGAACACAACCTCCTTTATGAGGAATTTGAATGTGCAGTTTCCTTTCATTTTGTGTACAGTACATGGAAAGTCAGTCGTGTTAGTATGGCATGAGTCACACCAAATGTACTTCACCATGGCCTGTTCCATTGAATATACCCCCACCACCATCGAGTGGACCATGTATTTCTTTCATATATTTTCCCAGCATGCTCCGACATTCAGCCCGAATATAGACATTCAGTCAAGTTAGTAGAGTTACCATGGCAACTGATAACTAAGGTGAGTGATACAGCATTCCACGTGACTATCTGACGGTAAAATAAAGACAAATAACAAAAGCCATTCTGAAAAGGGAAAGAAGCCCAACGCCACAGAAGCTTGCAAATGTCTTGAAACAAAGGGCGCACCTCGGTGGCTGGCTAAGCCCAGGCCAAACATGGTCAGCTGCATTCCAGCCTGCATTAGATTGGGCCAGATCATGGGCTCTGTCCGTGATGGTGTCAGTCCTGCATGCGTAGGGAGCAGTACATGGTTAGTGAACTAGATGCGCTACCATGAGCACTACAGATTCCGTTATCTCGGTTACACTACAAATCAGCAATGTCAGACAGCTGAATGTGTGCAGGACACGACAGGGCAATGTGGCTGTGTGCCTCTATTTACTCACCCTTTCCTCCACAACATCACCAAATAATCTACATCACTTAATGGGAAACTTTTTTTTTTAAACATGTTTTTTTTATTAACTTCAGCAAGACTACACAAATGACTATATAAAATGAATATTAAATTGAGAGCAATCTGTCAGGATAGAGTCCATGGCTCATCTGGGACTGTTTCCTGTGCTTGGGCTATGGCCACTTATTGGCTGCTACAAGCGTGCATCTTTTGAGATCTCTGCATGAAAGTCTACAAGCTTTTACGATCTACACGTAGCGTACTTCAGCTGTAATGAGCATAGCCTGATCAGCATACAATGATCATAGTTCTCACAGTCTGGGCTGCATAGCTTTGTAATTCAATGGATTTATTAATCAGTAAACAGGGACAAGTAGGTTGACTAATTTTTATTTGCTGGTAATAACAACTATTTAGCAGAAATTTATTTCAAATGCCATTTAGAAAATTTTGAATCAAGTTTTCAGTAATATCAAATTTCTGCATATTGTCAAACCAACAAAACCACTTAAGACTTACAAATTGTCAATCTTCTTTATTTACTTTCCTCTCCAAATTCTGAATATAATTTGATTTCTGAAATGAAGTTGAACTTAGTAACCTTTCATATTATGTGACTGATTTCAAGCTGGGAACTTGAGCTTAAATTGTCTCATTTTAAACTGAATGTTGAGCCACAAATCCCTGCCTAAGTTGTCTTCAAACATACTGCACACATTCAAAGACCAAGTTGACCATAATGTTGGTTAGACAGTATTGCTTAATATATAAAATTATGTATTAACTGTTTCAAAAAGTAAAGTTCTACCACCAACCAGATAGACACCAAAAATTAGTATTACATTTTAGTACATTAGATGATAGAATTTGATGTCATTACGGCTAAAAATGCACAGTCTTATGTTATCATAAGTCATTAACAGCACTGAAAGGAAAGAATACAGTTATGACAGAATTAACACATTATACCATAAGTACTATAAATAACTAAGCATATCTTCTGCGGGTACAAAACGATCCAAACCAGTAGACACTGCATCAACTTTCAACAGAGTCATTTTCACAAGACTGTCTCTTAGTTACATATAGAGGCAAGATGTGAGGCGTGCATGGTGTGTTTATAGGACAACTATTTCAACTTCAGCCATGCCTGGAAAGCAGCAAAGGCATGTATTGCTTGGGTAAATGATACTGTGATTTTGCTTGGTGACGATGAATATGAAAACTAACACTGGGACCACATGTAAACATGTTCCTCAGTTGTGACTGAAGTGACATACTGCGACTTTCCACAAAGTATGCATGCAATAACATCACTTCATGACACAGCTAATATGTAATTATGGTTTTCCACTGATAACCCATTTACAAGTTCCTTTGGCTGATGAAGCCTTGAATTTTCATACATTTTTGCAACAAACATGGTAATAGTGATTAATTAAGCATAGTTTTAGACATACCACATTCATTCCAATTGCAGCATGCTGTATTAATGCGACGATTTCCTGGAGCAGACATGATTTTCACAGAATTTTGTGATAATGATAATTTATGTCTTAATTCACAATACCACAAGCAATTACACTTATTATAGAATCCATATAACATAAAATAACAGCAATGAACTCTCTTCTTTCATCAGAAGCTGTTAATTCTTAAAAGTATTGAAAAAGTCTGAATTTTTAATAAAACCATGAAGATATAAAAATATGGGGTGTGCTTCTATTTGGGTGTGTGCTACAATTGGAATGAATATAGTAGTGACTGAATTGGACACAGAGCGTGGAGAGATTGGCTTGTGTTATTTGTTCATTCATTCAATCTATTTACTTATCTATTGTGATTTTTTTAAGGGGGGGGGGGAGAGAGAGTGTCTGACCTGCACAGAGGATGCAGCACTGTTGCACCTGTTTGAATAGTTGTTACAAAAGTTGTGCTTAAAGCTGAAAAATGATGGATCACTTGCTGTATAGTGACACAGAAAAAAGAAAAAAGTTGACAAAAAGTTGATACCAGAATATTATTTGCTGCCTTTAATCTCTCTCCTTTGATTCATTCTGGCAAATTTTACAGCAGGCTTGCTGACCTCCATTGTTTCATCCCCCTTGCATCAAGCAATGGGTTCTTGTTGGAATCCCATGCTGAGAAGAATGCATGTCTCATGCTTGCCCCATGCAAAATACAGCTTGACACTGATCTGCCTGCTATGTAGCCCTTTGTTAGAGTTTTCTTCCTCCACAAAAATTAACTATGGCCAGGCAAGGGTGGTAGGGCAGTAAGTAGTCAATATAAATTAGTAGACTATTGTTCTAAGTTATATTTTTCATGGGCTGAATGTTGGAACCAGCAACTGGATTTAGTTTCTCATCAACGTATTATCATTGACATAAGGGGCTCATCTCTATTTTATGCAAATTTTCCCAGTGGTGATGTTCTTGTTATTTCGAATTCTACACACAACATAATCAACATAAAATACCTTATCAAAACTAGATATCGTTGGTACATATATAGTTTGAATTTCATCGAATATAATTTCAGCCAACAGTCAAAACTACACACTGGATTCATGTAGTGTATTTGCATAAATTAAAGTAAGCACCACTGTGATTGGCTGCTTCAGATAATTGACAGCAAGAAGGTGGCAAGAGTACATTGAATGGACTATACAGACCATTGGTGCCTCGCCTACCTCTCATATCCACACCATGTGGCACCAGGGTACTGAGAGCATTCATGCTACCTCTGTACTGAGGCTGTGCATAAAAGGCCGCTGAAAGTTGTTAGTCAACATAACACAGTTAGCCATCTGGTAACTACTTTTTTTTATGATGCACAATATTACGGTAACAAACATAAAAAGTTCAGAGAATTTTATGAAATTTATAATAAAAATGGGTTGTTTTGAAAATTCCAATATATATATATACACTGTGAATATACTTAAGATGCCAATGCTGAAGAGTTTAGTAAAATATACCAGTGTTTATATTGAAACTAATTCAATAAATCTTGCTGACGAATCTTGATTAGACCTTACTTGTCCACAGTAAGTGTGTGATCCCAACTGAGAATCCATCAACTTAAACAAATCTAAGTTATTCAATGCATCGTCAAATAATTTTGAACTAATTTTTTAATGAGAATGCTTTTTAATCGATGCCCTTTTTTTTTAGTACATTGACAAGTATAACTGTACATGTATTACAGTATCAAGATTACAGCACTTTGGTGTTCCCCACATAATGAAGTACTTGAAATTTCACCCCCACCCCCCCAAAAATGAAGAATATCTCCAGTTTTAGAGTCAAGAAAATAAAAGCACCGTCTGAAAAATAATGTGCGGATTTTGAGATGCTCTATATATACAATGACCAACTACTGCCTTCTCTAACATTCTGTGTCAGTGGCATACTAATTTTTTTTCAAATTCAAATAAACTTCAGTTTCAAGTTATGGTGTGAAGAATAATGCACCATGGCACCTGATTCTTTTCCTGGAAAGCTAAGTTGGAAAATGCTTGCATGACAAGTACTAGGATGGCAGAGCATCCACCATTTTTGACACCTTGTTGCTGTATAATTATAAATGGCAGCACAATGCAAAACTCTTGCTACCCTGTTGTCTGACCTATGATGTCCAAATCAAAATTTAATTTCCTGTGAAACCACAGCTGCACAGGGCCCCAGGTGTATGTACAACAACCCGAGTTTTGTTTGGTAGCTTTTTTTTTGTTTTTGTTTTTAAATTGGTTGCTTGAAAGAAAATTGCTTCGGCAGTGTCTTTACATAATAATGACTTGGAAGGCTTTTACTTTAAGTTGTTCCCATATTGTCAATTAAAGCTATCACCAGCTGGGAATACAAAATTACAGTTTTTGTATCTACATGTATTTGGATAATTTTTTTTTGGGGGGGGGGGGGCCATCAGGTGTTAGTAAACACACAGCAAAGACTACTCTGGGGTTACAACACGAGTCATGCATGAACCATCCTCAATTAAAATTCAGTGCATGGAAAATTTTACAGCAAATAACATGTCTCTTCACATTGACATAATAGTGACTGTTTTAAGTTTGATTTTCCAGTGTTTTTTTCTAAAATTAATTTTGGAAAGTTGATAAGGCTTCCCCCATACCTGTAGCTGCCATGTAGTTTGGTGGCATGTCTTCATCTGCCTCATCCAGAGAGACCTGACCCACCACGGGAGTTCCCACCGTGCGACCTGCCAGTAAGTTGTTTATACCTGCAAGTGTGAAACATCAATTAATTTCACTGATAAAACGAAATAAAGATACACAACAGTTACATTAAATAACAGTGAAGAAACACATATGCCACCAGCCAGCAAAAATTGAAACCATTCAAAAAGAGCAGGCATGAAAAGTTTTGATGACATAACTAACTATTCTTGCCTAAATAAACAGTTGCTTTCCACTAGCGATGTAATAGATTATCTTTATTATTTTTGTTGTTATTAAAATGAAGCTCTACAAGTTCAATAATCTCCACACCATGAAAAACTGTGAACAATACATTTCAACACATCTAATCAATCTGAGTTTTAAGAGCATCTCAAATATTGGCCAATACTTATAATGCCAATTATCTACCGTTCTATTTTATACAGGTAAGTCCTAGATAAATATACATGTATCTTCTGACAAAGGGATGCAATCTGCATGCTCGTCATGTTTTCACAGTTCTCGAATTTAAAAGAATTCATGAATCAGTAATATCTCTCAGAACACCACATGGTAAATATATTCCAGCTTCTTCCTCTTTGTATCAATTCTACATTTTATCATTCAAAACTTATGAATAAAACACCCTGAAACATCTAACCAAAGGCAGCAAATTTCATCTTCCCCATCCCATTTTTAAAATTACATCAGGTTAACAAGTTAGCCGACATGTACTCTGTGTGTGACATATGGAACATAAAAATCATAAAAAATGTTAGTCATATTCAACAGAAACCTGCACTTCAAAAACATGGAGCCAACAGGTGGAGCCACATAACAGCTCAATAATTATAAAACCTATATCAAAGCTATGAAAAACACTAGGCAAAGGCATAAGCTGCAGACAAAATGTACATGGTATCCTGCTCGTTTGTCTAAATGTTTCATCTGAAACACCAAAACATTTTGGCTGGCAAGTCGGTTTACCTGCGTTCATGTCACAACTAACACTGTGCATTTCCCACAGGCTGCAAAAGCCAGGTATCAGTGCTACATATATGTTCAGAGTAACCTTTTGATGTCAAATTATATTATTAAGGTGTACAATGAAACCTCATTATAACGACACTCATATCTGACACATTTAATCTAATGACACAAATTTTCATGGGAAAAAGGTTATTTTCTTTGTTATTTGATTCATTTATCCAACATATTCAGTTATCTGACATATTTCACAGAGAAGAGATGGTGTCATTATAATGAGTTTTCACTGTACATGTGTTTTTTTTCTCTCTCCTTGCAATGTCACACTTGATGATGTGACACTATTGCCATATGATCATCTACATTGCACCATGTGCTCCTTGACATTTGCATTGGCGAAGTATGAATCACTGATGCACTGATACTAATTTTGAGCCAGAACCTTCCTTTTTTTCCCCAGAACTGGATATGGAAAAAACATGTCAGCTGTTTAGCCCATTTTTTGCTTGACACAACCTTGCAAAAACATCTAAAGCTGCCACCTAGTGAGAAACCCATATTCTAAAATCCCTAACTATTATGATTAATTTATTGAGTAATTTGGATTAAACATCAAATTTAATAATATTTTTTCATCAGTTTGCATGTGTATTAATAATTTTGATCATTCTTTACTCAGTCTGACTGACAACAAAAAACTTATACTCATGCCTACCATGTGCACAACTAACATCAGCAGTCAAAAGCTGCGTGTTACACCAACAGCAAGCAAATGAACAAGTCAAATAAAATTACACACAGACTGCACATAAGGACTGGGATTCGGCATTGCAGCATGTCCTTATCATCAGGCAAGATTGTGGCACTGAAGGCAAGTGGCTGGCCCAGGTACTGAAGGCCTGGACATCAGCTGAGCAAGTGACTGGCCCAGGTACTGAAGGCCTGGGCATCAGCTGAACAAGTGACTGGCCCAGGTACTTATGGCCTGGGCATCAGCTGAGCAAGTGACTGGCCCAGGTACTAAAGGCCTGGGCATCAGCCGAGCAAGTGACTAGCCAAGGTACTGAAGGCCTGGACATCAGCCGAGCAAGTGACTGGCCCAGGTACTTATGGCCTGGGCATCAGCTGAGCAAGTGACTGGCCCAGGTACTAAAGGCCTGGGCATCAGCTGAGCAAGTGACTGGCCCAGGTACAGAAGGCCTGGACATCAGCCGAGCAAGTGACTGGACCAGGTACGAAAGGCCTGGACATCAGCTGAGCAAGTGACTGGCCCAGGTACAAAAGGCCTGGACATCGGCCGAGCCTTCTGGCCAGGTCTGCACTAAATCTTGACTGGCTCTGAGCAAGCATTCAAAAACTTTACTCCAATCTTGCCACTGAGAAAGACAGGATGCATATTCTGGAGCGTAACTTCATTAAGCACTTTTCACAACACAATTTTTTTTACATGCAAAGCCTCTTCCCCAGTCACTATCAGAAATAAAATATTGCAAACACCTTAAGGCTCGAGAAGATAACTATCTCATGATCATGCCACTTGAAGTTCAAATGTTTCACTTTGTGAGACATGAATGTCAAATGGAACTTTTTCGTGGAACTGAAAGGTTCACATATAAAATATAATAATAATGTGACCTGTCTTGGATCACACCTGGAGCCCATGAAAAAAGGTCCCATGTAACAGTAGAAAGTAGTCCTTGTGGACATGAGGGACACCTGAAGAAAAATATAAAACTGGGAGGATTAGGACTGGTCCCTTCATGACAGCCAGAGGTGAGTCCACAGACAGGCTTCACTCTAGCTCCCACTTTGGTGTCCAACACGTAAAAGCTGCACGACACACAACGACAGGCACACTGAAGCCATGGTGCGACATACGGCAAGAGCCAGGACACCATACCTGTGGGGGAATGACCCATGGCAATACGCAGTTGACACTCCAAAGTATGCAAACCTGGATTGTTGACGATGGAGAAACCGCACAGCTGTTCTATCTGCTGCCACCGATGTGACCTCTCTTGCAAGTCATTGCGGATATCCTCCAGCGCCGCCCTGGTGGTGGAAGGAAAAACAATATAATAAACTCATTTTTCTGAATGTAGACCATGTTACAGGCAGCTCTTAAAAATCATGGTACATGACTACAGTATCTTGCCAAGTGGGGCCTATGTAGCTTAACGAATTACCAATTAAAGATATTTATTTACTCACTTCTAAATTACAGTAGCAAATTTCAAGTATCAAAGCATAAAGAAATGATCTGGGAAATAATTCCTATTATATAGGGACCCTACTGTGTCCTTAAGACAGTCTACATCCTTTTAAATTATGTTTCTAGCTATTTTAAGAAATTTCACGCCAATTTTCCACCAGTCTTTCACATGGTATTTTAATTCTACTTGCTAATCATACAATAACTGAATTGTAACAACCAATATACCATCAGATCTTTCAAAATTACATTATCATAAGTATCATCATGATCATAGCAATAATATCAGATATTTTTCCTTGCAGTGTCACAATAAAGCTCACTTTTACAGCTTGCTACAAGCAAGCCAGATACAGAACAAATCCATGCATGTGACACAGTAACAATGTCAATGTATCAACTGATACTAATGGCAACACTGTAACAAACATGCTGACTGGCTTGGTGGAAATGATGACAAAGATCACACTTTAACACTTTCTCTCCAAATCAAAACTGAGTCAACATTTGTCTTTGATGCATGTTGAGTATTAATAATCCAATCTACACCAAAGAAAACTGTTGACCTGGGACAAGCTATGTTGCTATGGCCCAGTTATAATATTCGTTCAAAATGTTTTCTATAATTGTTAAGATCCTTCAATTTAAAATATTGAAGATGATAATATTAAAAATCTGGCCAGCTAGGGAAGGGGCCAAGCTCATTACTCTCACCTTGCACTCATGATCGTATGATCGGTGTCGTCTATGGAAGTGGTATGCGCTATGCGAAACGATCCAAGAAATGCATTCCGTTTTTTCCGGATCTTCTCACACTGAGAGCAAGGCAAAGAAAACAATAACAGACAGGTGAAAGCACAATGGATGGGCATACCTGGTCGGGTGATGCATAACTAACCATGCCACTCAATCAAATACTTTCTAGCACCACCACACATGCTACAGGCTGTATTTCTGTGTGGGGCGCCATCTGGGAGGAGCACAGACTTATGGTCTGTGGTCCCTGGTGCACTGTGTTTCTAACTCTCTAAAACTACATGCTCAAACTGCCCGAGTATATGAATATGTATACTTATCTATGGTGTCCCCCTTTATCATACTTAAAACTTTTCTCACTATGGTGCACTGTCATGTGAAACGCATCCCTGTTTTACTGTAACAGTCCATGCTGAATCAGGATAACAGCAAAAGTAGGACATAGATGGACAATGTACACAGTAACCAGGGTTTGGTTATTGTACTACATGACACTCTCCTGCTCATGACGTGTCATGCTATACCTGATCACACAGTCACTTTGACTGGAAGTCTTAGCCTGCATCATGACAAGCACCATTTGTGATGTCTGCTTAACGTCAGTTAGCAACATTAGCCCTACACCCTAGTCAGCGGTGTACAGGGTTTCCAACTGCCACTGACCAGAATCATTGAGATTCGATTCATAACCAGTCTGGCTTTTCTGCATGGGATTTTTGTCTGGTCATTGGTCTCTGAAAAGCCTTCAACAGCAGGAGCCGTGTTTCCTTTATGTCAATTAAACCAAGTCCACCCAACACAGCAAACTCTTTTGCAGCCACTTCTGCACCACATCTCCACCACATCTTAAAGGATAACCTGTGGATGTATTCAGTGGTTGCCTCCACTATGCCACCACCCCAAACACCCCACCACAGTGGGTCCTAGAATGCAACTCCTATATCTTTAGTGAGCATTAGAACAGAAATAACAAATTTCTTGGCAAAAAAGGGTGGTCTGTATACAGGGGTAGCTTGTAACAGGGAGAACTGTTAGAGAACTTTAAGATGTTAAACAACAGGACTGTGACAGTCCTGTGCTCAGGTGACTTTGCATACACAGACTGAAGTGGTCCTGTGAACTACATTTCTAATTAGATGTATAACAATATGAATGACACTTTTTGAGAACTCAAAAATGGCAAAAATCCATGAAAAAGTCGTTAGAAAATAAGAAAAAAATCACAGTGCCACATGTTGAACATATTCAACCAGAAGTGTCCCTACGCAATTACAAAAAAAAAAAAAAAAAAAAAAAAAAAAAAAAAAAAAATATCTGGCCAACATTTTGTACAAGAAGTCCAAAAGGTGAATTGCCATTGCGATCCCCATTGACTGGCATGGTGATCAATAGGAATGCATGCATTAACCCTTTCCCTCTTTAACCGGCCAAAATTGGCTGGTGGTCAAATGTCATAATGCTTCAGTGTTTTCAACTAATTTCAACAGTAATGAAAAACAATTTTGACTGAGAATTGTAGATGAGCCCTGTTGAACAAGTTGAGGTTAGGGAGTTCCAAGAAGTGCAATTTTGAAGCAGTTGGCCCAACAGCTTTCGAGAAGGACTGCAATCCCCATTAACTTATATTGTAATCAATAGGAACATATGCATTAACCAAACAACTAATGGAAAAATTTGTTAAAAATTAAGAGATCTGGTGTACCACCACCTAGAGAAGAATTTAGCTTGACCTTTCCACAAGCTACATTGCTAAGTTTCAGAACAAGCTAAGTAGCAGTTTTGAAGGAGTCAATAATAGCTTGAACTTACAAGAATTCATAAAAAAAATCTAGAAAAAATCTAAGGCAAGGAATCCCCAGAAGTTTTGTTGTGCAATTTCAAAGCAATTGGCCAAGTGCTTCCAGAGAAGATTTTTTTTTTGAAAAGATTTTGGCAAAATATGAACAAAAAAATTCACAAAAAAATCTTAAAATCATTGGAGCATCACTATTAATACAAAATTGGTAGAGGTCCACCTAAGGTACATTACTACCAAGTTTGAAGTGGATCTGGACGACAGTTTTGCAGAAATAAACAATGTAAGTTGTAGAGGGACGGATGACAGACTGATCATCCTATAAGTTCAGCTGACTGACAAGTCAGTTGAGCTAAAAAGATGCATGGTGGCTTGTTGGGGTATGGATGTTGCGTGTAGCTACAGGACAAGGATATAACCAGCTGCCCACAAATGATATTTCCTCTATAAACCCCTTTCTGTCTGCTCACTGTATCTTAACCCCTCGCTCCCAGGCTTAAAATTAAAATATCAGTGATTTATCACATCATTTAATGGAGAGAAAAAAAAAACAAGCACAACAAGAGGTTAACAACTTTCCTCCCTCAGCACAAAGTAAAGATTCCTAATTTTGGGCCAGTGTGCAGGTATAGAATGCATGATGTACATCAGGCAAATTATATTGGCAGTGCATGATTCATACAACTCAGCACTGATCCAATTTACATATTCATCCTGTTGGTCCACCTGGCTGTGAATGATCAAGTCTCAATGCTCTGTCAGCATTTCCCTGTTGAAAGCTTAAGTAGATATAATTTACATTCACACAGCTGCCACTTTTGCACATTTGGAGCCACAATGGGTCAACCACAACAGACCATCAGCAGCAGCCATGATACCAGAGAACAAACTACAGATGATCTTGCTCTCTTCCTTCCCCTCCTTTGATCTTCATTCCTTTGGTGTTTAACTTCTGTACAGATACCAGTACATGTACTTTATGGAAGAAATCCAGCTTTTAAATGCTAAGCCTTTGTATGTCTATCAATATTTTATTCTGAGAGGCTTCCGGGTTTAAATAGAGACTGAGTCAACAGTTTTTCTTTGTTCAGGTTGTGTACAATGTGGCCAGCCCATGCCAAAGGAACCTGTTGACCTAGGATATACTACCCAGACAAGTCTAATTTACAATTCTCAATTAAAAAAAAGAAGGTTTTCTATTAACAGAAAATGTCAGTACAGACATCGAGGCAAATGACAGTTTACATTTGTGCACTTTCAGCAGGAAAAGGTTAAAGAAAGCACCAGATAGAAGGCCTGCGTGGAAACTCACTTGCGTGCACAAAATACCAACTCAGAGACAGTGACAAAACACTACGGCTCAGCACCAGCTAAAAACATACACATCACATTCAAAATTTCAATCTACAAACCAAACACATTAACAATACGGTAGTTAGTTGCAACCATCTCCTTTGAGACTCCAAGTTTCACAACAGATCATTTAACTCATTCCATACCAGTCCCTGATTTTTCCGTATATTTACCTAGATTTAAGACAATTGCACATTAAATTCTTTGTGAAAAGAGCTTTCGTTCAAGTACCAACATGCCTATAGTCTTAAGTCAGTGGTTCTGGCACTGCCTGGAAAGTCATGCTGCAGCTGCCACAAGGGCAGCTGCAGTATGACTTACCAGACAGTGCCAGAACCACTGACCAAGGCCTGTGACCATAGTATGGAATGAGTTAACCTTTTGGACCAAAAGCCATTCATGATTTGATGGAATATGCCTGAAGGTTCAGATGCCACCAGATGGCATCACACTCTACAGGTTCCTCAAAGCATATGCCATTTCTCTTGATTCTCTGAAGTTGCTGTTCCCAGTCATTTCTCCGATTGTGACAGCTCTGGTACTTGGAGCCTCCATGGTTCACAAAACATGATGCGAAACTTGAGTACAACAAAGAGATGCTAACCGGGACATAACAGTGAATAACTTGCAGGCATTTAAAGCCAGCCAACATTCACCGAGTACCGACATACCTCGTTACTACTAGCATCTGGTCAACACTGTCAACCGACCCGTTATGGGCTAGCTTCACTGTTCCAAACAAACTGCTACGTCTTCGACCTAGTTTACTACACTACAAATAACAAGACTGCCCTGTGTCAGTCAAACCCATTATCAAAATTTGCCAGGCGCACTGTGGCAACAAACAATTACACAGTCCAAGCTTGCAAGCTCTGTATACCATAATTACACAAATCTTATTTAAATTCTTATGCCAATTTAGTGCATGTGATGCTGTAGGAATTTATTCAAACAAATGTTTTTGGACTGGTAAACTGGAAGGACATACCACTTGGATACTGTATTCACCGATATTTTCACATGGCATTCAGAATGGACATTCGAATTGTTAGTCTTATATTATAGGTCTACCTTTCTGCAGACAGGTGGAATGTCCCCCTGATTTCCAACATCATTATATCACTGACTATGAATGACTAAGCATAGGAGGCCTACATTGTGCATTCTTCTTTTATTTTGACAAAAAATTTTGTTTCACATGTCCTGCTAAAAACTTCAATGTCAATTTTCCCTGCATTTACATATTTGTATTAGCTAGCATCGAATTTCAAATGAAATCAGATTCTAGTGATCAAAGCTCATATAAGGTATTCAAGTCCTATCAATGGCTTTCATCTGGGACCTAGAGAAAATAAAAACAATTTAACTTTAGATTATAAATTACAAAGGAAAAGGACTTGTGAACAGAATCTAAGGACTTATACAGGACAAGAATTACCACTTTATCCCTAAATAACACCCTAATTAACCCTTACAGTGCTCATTTCAGACTGAGTCAACAGCTTTCCTTGGGACACTTTGCACACAACAACCGCAAAGTGCCCCAAGGAAAGCTGTTGACTAAGACTACTTTTTTCTTTAGACTAGGCTTGCTGGTGTTTGAATGAAAGGTATCTTCATGAGGAATTTGAATCTTTTAACCACTATGTTTCACGTTAATGAGAAATGACTATAGCTGTGATTAGCACTTTAAGGGTTAAAATATAGATTACCCCTCAATAACACCCTATCCTTGAAACACTTTCCAATTTTTTATGTTCACAAGAAGCAGTTTCCAAAAATTAAAAGTTATAAATAAAATGTAATTGCCCAAGGCTGCCACCATGGCCTTTCAAAATGGTTCTATTTTATGGAACTAATTCTAACATATTTAATACATTGTATAATTACTATGAATTCGGTGTATCTTTTTATTTGAATAGGTCATGAACCCAGGACCAACCCTAAACCCTTTCCCCCTTGAATTAAGACTGAGTCAACCTGAGGCAGACAACAATTGATCATCAGGTGATTTTAGCCAGTTTAAGAAAGAAAAAAAAAGGGGGAGGGGGGCAACAGGACCCCTGGTGCATACAAGTGTGTGCAGGTCATTCATTCACATTTGTTTTTCATCCCTAGTGGTAGTGCGGATGAATATGGCAAATAAAGATGTGTGCTAGCACAACTCTGTGCATTAAGTAACACACTTAGCTCTTGGACACTGTGTGGTCCTAAGGCACCAATACACACCTTCACCCCGCACTGAAAATCATAAAGTATTCCGTTACGTTGTTGTCCTGTTGCCTCAATATCATTTCTTATGTTAAATATTGGTCACCCAGCATCCCAGCCCCCCTTCTCACTTCAGAACTTATTGCAAGAAAAGTTACTTATCAGGCCCACACACTCAAGCAATTCTTTGCATGGCTGACTGGTAACTTTCATTTCAGATGTACACAGTTCATACACAAATTGTATCCTGCGGGTGTCTTGCCCCAATAATCCCAAAGACAAAGATAATAATATTACTACAGATGTACTGCTATCATGTTGGCCACTCACCATTTCTTTCGCTATGGCCAGTTGTCTCTCTGCTGCTTCACGTTTGATCTCGTAATGTTTGCTCTCTAGTTCATATGTTACTTGCAACCATGGCTGCAGCTCACCCAGCGGGATATGTTGGCCATCTTCTAATTGTTTTTCTGCCCGCTTCAACGCCTTCCGAACCTGCCACCCAACCAACCAGAAAAAGTCATCATTAAAAGCACTGTCTTCATTACTATAACCCTGTCCTGGTCTGAACGAGATCGAGTCAATAGCTTTCCTTGGCATGGGTTGGGCACAACGTACCAATACCAAGGAAAGCTACTGACTTGGGGTGTGCCATTCCGATAGGTTTTATCTAACATTCTCACCAAAAATGTTTTTTACTGGCATGAATTTTAAATAAAAACTTTGCAGCAAATGACAATTTACATCCAGGCACTTCTGGGAAATTTGAGTGGGAGCGGGTTAAGCTGAACTCACGTTACAATGAAATATAGGAAATCAATGGGAACGCATAGCTTTAAGGTACAACTGTTGTGCTGTCCTACTTGGTGACAGGGCATACAAAACTGAAGTAAAATGGATCTCAGTAGTACCCGACATAACAGACACAACTCTGATAGTATACACAGTGGTACCTGACACGACAGCCACTACTCTGATAGTATACACAGTGGTACCTGACACGACAGCCACTACTCTGATAGTATACACAGTGGTACCCGACATAACAGACACAACTCTGATAGTATACACAGTGGTACCTGACATGACAGCCACTACTCTGATAGTATACACAGTGGTACCTGACACGACAGCCACTACTCTGATAGTATACACAGTGGTACCTGACATGACAGCCACTACTCTGATAGTATACACAGTGGTACCTGACATGACAGCCACTACTCTGATAGTATACACAGTGGTACCTGACACGACAGCCACTACTCTAATAGTATACACAGTGGTACCTGACACGACAGCCACTACTCTAATAGTATACACAGTGGTACCTGACACGACAGCCACTACTCTGATAGTATACACAGTGGTACCTGACATGACAGCCACTACTCTGATAGTATACACAGTGGTACCTGACACGACAGCCACTACTCTGTTAGTATACATGGTGGTACCTGACATGACAGCCACTACTTTAATAATATACACAGTGGTACCTGACATGACAGCCACTACTCTGATAGTATACACAGTGGTACCTGACACGACAGCCACTACTCTGATAG
Organism: Hermodice carunculata; assembly: GCA_964020975.1. NCBI lineage: Eukaryota > Metazoa > Annelida > Polychaeta > Eunicida > Amphinomidae > Hermodice > Hermodice carunculata. Next base: position 57,369,439 of record OZ026619.1, read on the forward strand.
TATACACAGTGGTACCTGACATGACAGCCACTACTCTGATAGTATACACAGTGGTACCTGACACGACAGCCACTACTCTGATAGTATACACAGTGGTACCTGACATGACAGCCACTACTCTGATAGTATACACAGTGGTACCTGACATGACAGCCACTACTCTGATAGTATACACAGTGGTACCTGACACGACAGCCACTACTCTAATAGTATACACAGTGGTACCTGACATGACAGCCACTACTCTAATAGTATACACAGTGGTACCTGACATGACAGCCACTACTCTAATAGTATACACAGTGGTACCTGCTGTACGCATCCACTGAAAAGAGAGGGCACCTGCTCTTGGTGACCATATTTCTCTGGCCACCAGAGTCAATTTCTTGGTTAATTTGGCTGCAGTGACAGGTCAGCTGCTGTGTGTGGTCACTTTTAAGAGGCAGAAAGGGTGGCCACATACAGCAGGTACCACTGTATATTTAAAATGAATCAAGGTTTTTTGACTCAGAAAAATGGGCACGGATGCTTATGCTTGAAGCTTTAGAGCACATGTTGGGGGCACCTTCAAAATGGTAATACAGTTCCTTCATTTCTAAAGTCAGTTTTACCTGATGACAAATTCTGAAGCCATGTCTTTGAATTTTTTACCAAAATGTGCACATACTTCACAACTGACACATATTCTATCATCTCTTGTTCTATGTTGTTCTATGTCTATGAATGCTGTTTCCCAAGATAATAATGCTAAGAAAAACAATACAATTTTAGCAAATGATTTTCTGCTATAAAGCATACACGCTTACGCCTTGGGGCTTGTCAGTTAAACTCCCATTTCTTTAGGATTGGAGTCAAGGACACAGCAAAATGCTCATGTAGCTTTGCTACTGAAGTTGTTTCTTTTCCTGTCCTTTCTACAGAGTAGCCTGATCTAAATTACATATGATATATCTCATTATGCCCCCTTCACATTGCAAATTGTATCCTACAGTTATGTTGGTTGTTCACTCGATGAAAATTTAACAATTTTTTCCGTAGTACATGGTTACATAGTTGAGGCCGAACATTTCAAACTGAGAGGTGTTGGTTGAAATTACAGACATTGAGTCACCTTATTATAGATATCATATTTATTTACACATTTAGTACTATTACTAAGTGATAAATAGTATACTCTCGTATACCTGCAAGCCCAAACTGTGTTGTCTCTGCTCTATCTGTGGCATCTTTGTACCTGTCTTCTTCAATATGTCTCTATGTGTAAGGTAGAGTCCTGTGTTTTTGTGTTTACCAGCGAGAGAATTTCAGACGGGGCTTTGCCCTTTTTTCCAAGTGCAAACTTTTTTATACTGAATGGCATTTATTTGTATTATGGAAAACTGAAATATGTTTGAACCAAGAAAAACAAACTTTGTTATTTTTTTTTTATATTCTGAACCTCATTTTCCCACAATATGCTAGTATATTGTCCTGAACTTTGCCTATTTTTTGTCCAGGTAACACCTTAAATTTTTAGATACAGTTCTTCAGGTTACAGTCAACTTCACTCCTGGAAGTTTGATAATTTGACATTCATGGCAGAAAATTACTGGAAATCTCCTGCACACAATAAAGAGCAGACATTTGCTCACTTTTAATTTTGACCACCAGAGGACACTGTAAGGGGTCTCAGATTTGTACGTTTTATGTGAAACCAACAGTGCAGTTTATACATGGTAAAAAAATAATCATCCATACAATGCAATTCCATGTATATGTAATGAAAAGGTTAATTATTTTTGGCTTTACAGCTTCCCTGCCTTACCTTTAGTTTTATAATTAATTACATAGCCACTTTCTAAGTGCAGCTGAGATCAATTTGAGCTCCTCACCTGTACAAGTTCCTCCTCTGCTAGTCGAAGACGAGATATCTCCTCCTCTGTAGTTTCTCTGGCATAGCGTAACCTCTCTGCCTCAGACTGAAAAATACCATGTAATGTCAATCAGCAATGAAGAACCATGTCAAACATTTTACCATACATGTATATTGATTTAATGCCATTATTACAAGTATTAGCATTTTGTTAAGATCTTCATGTATGCATTTTAACTCCAGTATATTTAAATGCTGTTAAAATCTTAAAACAGATCTTTCACTTATATGTTGATTCTATCCTGTCAGTGTTTTCATCTTCTGCCCCAGATTATAATATACAAAGGTCCCTATCTTAACTTCTGCATTTTAATGATTTTCATTATAGAATGTTCAAACATAGTGCACATTACAAACATTCTCTTTGCAGCTTTCTATTTTTTTTTCTTTGTTTGCTTATTGTTTTTTAGGTTTTAGTTGTAAATGCACATATGGGCACACACACACACGCACCATAAATTCAATTTATTTAAATGTATTTTTATTTTCAAATATTTCACTGATGGTACAAGACAATGAAAAATTAAAAACACAATAAAGCAGTATTTTAATTGGAATTATGTCGAAAATAACGAATTTAACATTTCATTTAAATGCCTGAAATAAAAGAACTGTAAAAATATAAAACTTTAAACATAAGAAAATTATACATTATATATATATATATATATATATATATTTCTTTGCAGCTTTGTTTTCAGTTTGGAATTTTCCATTTACTCTTTGCTAATTGGAACTTTCAAAATATACTATAAACATACTGTAAATTCAGTTAATTGTCTTTTTATTTTCACTCACTTCACTGAAGGCACAAAACCGAAAATTAAAACACAATGAATTAGTATTTTAACATAGGTTACCACAAATTATGTCCAAACTAGTACGCTTCATTTGAACATGAGAAAAATCATAGAACTGTAAAAAACTTATATACAAGCAAATATATTAAGTATATTCACAATACATATGTGTGTGTGTGTGTGTGTGTGTGTGTGTGTGTGTGTGTGTGTGTGTGTGTGTGTGTGTGTGTGTGTATGTATGTACATGTCATTACCTTTGCACTTATTATTTCAGTTGTCATTTTTTTCTCTATTTCTTGTTTTTCTTCTTGTGCTAGTTGCTGGTGCTGTTCTGCCTGGTCAAGTCTAAACATAAACACAACAATGAGTAGTTCACAATTACATGTATGACTGACTGTCTGTGATCCACCTATCCATCTGTTCTCATACACCATTAATTATTTCCATGCAATTCAGACATTAATTCTGGAGTTTTAAAACAGAATAAAACAAAATCTGTTGAATGCCGCATATATTAAAGAAAAATTCTGCAAAAAAAAAAATAATATATACATGTACATAAAAGCTGATTGCTCTATACACACACACACACACACACACACACACACACACACACACACACACACACACACATAAAATATAAAATATACACATAGCAATCAACTTTTGCATGAAGTATTTTGAACAGGGGAGTGTCATTTCATCCAGGTGCAAGAAAGTGCTGCCACCTGGTGGTCACAATATCCATTGCTGCCTGCCCTTATATTGTGATGGATCAATTTCAATCCATAATTCAGTCAGACAGTACAAACAGTGAAAGACAACATCTGTCCGAATAGAAAGCTCGGCATCCTTGCCCCCTCATTTTCATGATATAATAAAATCATTTATGCAGCTGATTCAATTTCGAAACCTTGGACATTTTGTTTGTTTTATGCATCAAATGATCTGTCATTACAATTTTATGGATGTCTTAACATGCCTGGCAGATGCTTATCCATCTACACTTTCATGAATCGATACAGAAATTATTAATATAATATGCAAGCTACTTGTCAACAGTGTTAAAAGTCAAAGCTGAGGAGGAACAGAATAATGACTTTGTTGATCAATTCCAACAGCTGGTCTGAACTTTGTCATCACAGTTGTTGTGTTACCACAAACCCTACTAAGTTAACATGCCACTTGTTCGATTGACAGGAAACCTGTACAAAAGAATATATATGTCTGTCACAACCAATGTCACTGCAATGTCATATGGCAATTAACTAATTAACTTTTCATTTTTTTAAATTTGTGTGACCATAATAAATGTCAAAATTAAGAGTCTAATGACATTTCCAAAGATAGAAGCATGAACTTTGGAACAGCCTTTTGTTCCATACAATACTGTGTACCGCACACGTGTCGCTGACCTTTACTGTAATGACTACCACACCCAATATCATCCAGCGCTTTATTTTACATGTAGAACATTTTTGGAAATGCCTTGGCACTTATGTTAGTCCAGTTTTAGCATACATCATCAAAATTTAACTCATTCCATACCAGTCCCTGATATTTATATATATTTATCTAGATTTAAGATGACAATTGCATATTAAAATTCTTCATCCCCTTTTTCAAATACCAACTTGCCAGACAGTGCCAGAACCACTGACCAAGGCCTGTGGCCATAGTATGGAATGAGTTAAGGGCTTATAGCCCAGATGTGGTAGTTCCTACAGCAGAGGGTGTTCTGATACATTTGCAGGACAGAGCATAAAATCAGACGTCCACACAGTTGCTTGTCATTTTCAATATAAAGTCTTTCTGTCAATCAAACATACCATTTACCACAGTATCAATTTTATTTCTGCCACTGGAACTCATCCCAAATAACAAAAAATAGGAATTGTCATCACATAACAATGGCTTGATTAACCCTTTCAACCATAGATTACAAACTGATTCAACAGGTTTCCTTGGCATGCTTTGGGCAATGAATGCAAAGCGTGCCAAGTAAAGTTGTTGACAGAGACTGTTATCTTTGCCAGAATGACAGGCACGCTGCTATATGTCAATGACATGTGTTTTTAGGACTTTGAATGTGGAATCATTACTATACGTCACATGAACACAACTTTGTTGTAAACAGCACTGATGGAGCTCGCCATAACTTTCAAATAAACCTACAAGAAGCAGGGCAAAGTCTGCCGCTTTTTGTACATACTTATGTTGGAGTGACGTTAGTGCGTCCTCTGCCTTCTGAAGGTTCTCCAGGTCCTTCATTACTTTCTTCAGGTGAGACTGTGAGTATTTGTGTTGCATGTAGGCCAGCCAGCAGCCCCCAACAGCGATGACCAGTGATGCCACCAAGGCCAGATCTTTGATGTAACTGTGTCCTCCTGTATAACATGTATAAGACTGTGAGAATAGCATGCGACATGTACAGAGTAGTGGACGGCTATGATCTTTTCCATTATAAGATGTTATGTAGTATACACCTAGACACCTACCACTCTTCACATGATCAATGTGTATAAACACACATATGGTGCTGTGGAGAGGCACGATCTACAGATATATATGCAGACTGTTATTTACCCTGATTTTATGCCTGTGGGTTTTTATGAAGCAAATTTTAAACAAATATCATATTTACAAAAAAAAAAATTAAAATAACACCACACCCCTCCGTGATACAAAAAGAAGATGAAATTTTATAGATTTTTGCAAAACTTTTTGGATTAACCAAATGTATGACCTTATCCTTAGAATATTGTGTCTTGTATTTTATATGTTATTATTTGGGCGGGGGGGGGGGGGGGGGGGGGGGGAGCTTTTTGGATGGACCTCATGCATGGCCCTGTTCAATGTTGTGACTTTTATTTCACAATGTAAGATACAAAGGGAGACAAAAAATAAAAGTAAAGATAATTTGGTCCCTCCAACACATGTGAGAGGGTATAGTTATGGGATCAAATTTTGAATGGGATTTAATTTGGAATATTCCCATATTTTCTTGATAATCGCCAGGATTTTGCCATAATTGCTCACGTGTGATTTTGCTGTCCTGAAGTTTTATGTTGCAGTACTTTGGTACAAACTGAGGCCAAAAAAGGTATATATACAAAAAAAAAAAAAAAAAAAAAAAAAAAAAAAGAAAACCTGCTGTGACCTCATCAGGCCTATATGAGCACAACCACAACGAAAAAGTTGTGCATCAGAATAAAGCCTTAGGCTTTAGCCTACACTTTATTCTGTCATACGCAAACAGATGTGCTGAGCACTTGTGTCTGTATATGAGGGTTTTCCCCAAAGAAATATTGCATTCCTTTCAACCTTAAATAACAGGTCTCAAGAAACATGAACACTGCTTGACTTATCAGATGCATCCTTAAAACAGCAGTGCTAATAATATGAAGGGGCCATGTAAGAATCTTATCATTTTGTGTATCCTTATGTACTTACATGTTCCAAATCTTCAGAAAATCAACAGCTGTGAAGTTCAATCACATGTGTCTATTAATATAGGACATACATATCTGATGCAGTGCTGCTTTTGGCCTGTGTCATTTAACAAGGGAATGTGCCTATGTAAGGGCAGAGTAGATAGTCTTATGTTTGGAATATATCTTCTTTATTCCCACAAATGTGGAATAAGACCCTTGGTTTTCTATCAGTGGGCCTATATCATGGTGGCAGATTGTCAATACTGCCTAGCAAGAGTGGTCAGAGATTTCAGTTGGTAATCATTATGCATGCCCCATATCAAAAAAGGTGCACATGGCCTTCACTTCTTTGAGATGGCTTTTACATTGCCCCCTGGTGGCAGAATGACTTGGGGCAAGAAAGATGGCTTACGTTTGGGAGGGCCAAAGAGAACGACATCCATTGCCTTGAGTGCCAGTTTCTGCTTGTGTACTTGGTTCTTGATGCCCAGTATGGTGCTTTCATACTTCATGTCCACTGCTATCCTGCAAGCACAAACATAGGCTCTTTGAACACACACATTGCATACTTGTTGCCAAATACATGTATAGCCCTGGCATTTCTCCATACATTTTTCGAGATTTTACCACATATCTTAGTTAACCAAAGGAAACTGGTTTTGCGAAAGATTAAAATCATTATCCATTTGGAATTATCCTGGCCAGGAATACATGTACACATGTGGGTTGTTAATATGACTGTCATCTCACTCATTTGTGAACAAGAGGGATGAGCCATGGACCAGTGCTGTTACTGTATGTATTGCTAGGCAGACTGACATATTGCATAATACCATAAAACAATATACAACTATTTTTTTTTTTTTTTTTTTTTACAACTATGGCAAAACAGAATGACTTCACCAAAAATGAATGAATAGCTGTGAATGACCTGATCAATAAACAAATAAATAAAACCTACAGAATTGAAAAGGCTTAAGAAATGAGGGTTGATTTTGTGTGTGTGTGTTATGGCAGTGATGTCATGCTAGATATAACAGACAACTTAGAAAGTTCTAGGAATACATGCCTGTACTGTTCAAAGTCCTGTGGTCATCTGCACAGATCCTGCTAGAACAATACCTTAGTTTGGGCTGTTTAGGGGAAGGTGTCAACAACAACTGGTTCTACACCACACTGCCTGTAGGTTATGCGGCACTGCACAACACCAGCAATGCTTTTGAGTGAAAAGTGTTCATTATGTGATATAATCAACACTTTTTCTGGCTCCCTATTGGGCTGTTCCTACCATCCATGTTACAAGGTCTCATAACACACCAGGCTCTCTCCTTTACTTGCAATGTTAAAAGTTAGACTGAACGTAAATATTTGAGTTTAACTGTCTATTGTTGGCTGCCAATGACACTGCATTTTAAGCTGTTTGATCTGTAAGTGTTGATCTTGGTTGGCACAGCCGCACAGTCAGCTGACCCACCAGCAAATGCACACAACAACAATATACAAACTAGTTTCCTTTCATCTTGAGACCTGACAGCACAGCTGCTAGGGACTAGCTGTGCTGGGTGACAGCAGAAGCTGATAACAGTAAATTCTCCGATCATGATTCCTTCTGTTCTTGTGAAAGTGTAAGGCAATTTGATACTTTGTCAAGTTCACCTTCACCTGGACAGCTTACGCAGTACTGAGCACCCCCTTCAAGTCCAACAAAAGACACTCACCTTAGATCTATCAGATGAAAAAGAAAGTATGCTAAAAAAATAAATAAAAAAAATAAAAATAGCAAATAAAATGAAAAATCCTGCACCAAAGGTGCTTCACCTTAAAAATTCCTAAAATTATGATGGACTTAACTGCTTTCCTTTGTGTGATCTGAAAGCTGCTGAGCTGGGGAACTGTAAAACAGTTCTTACAAATTCCAAGAACACATTTTTCACAAACATATCAAATTTAAGACAAATGGGTTAGTAGGCGACATTTGCACTCCTAGGTGCTTTGAGGAATTTTAAGTGGAAGTGATTTTAAAATACAAGAGAATGTGCACACTGACACAGCCTACAAAGCCAATTTTATTCTGCCAGTATCCTGAACCACTTAATGATTTCCTACAAGACAGACATGTCACCATATCCTGCCAGACAGTCACACACTAGCATCACATCATCCTCTTACACTTTCACGTCAATCTCTGCTGTCAAGTGTCTTTTTTTTTTCTTCGCTGTAAAATAAAATAATTTAATTATGGCCTAATTTCTGTATCTGTGACTATCTGCATACACTACCCGTATGATATTTCATTAATTTTCAAATGTGTTTTTGTGTCATACTGAAGCCTTAGAATGCATCAGAATGCAGGATTAATGAATATTACACCTTCCTTCTTTGCAAATTTTGCAGGGGTATGCGTGGGTGGATTGTGCATGGATTTTGTACGACTTCACTTGGAAAACATTGCACCTTTAGCACTCATCTGTAAAAGTCTCATTCCTTAACTCATTCCATACCAGTCCCTGATTTTTCCGTATATTTACCTAGATTTAAGACAACAATTGCATATTTATATTCTTCATGAGAAGAGCTTTCATTCAAGTACCAACATGCCTATCATCTTAAGTCAGTCGTTCTGGCACTGCCTGGAAAGTCATGCTGCAGCTGCTGCAAGGGTAGCTGGAGCATGACTTGCCAGGAAGTGCCAGAACCACTGACCAAGGCTTGTGACCATAGTATGGAATGAGTTAATTCCGATGCTGTAATGACCACATCTCTGACATTTAGTCCCATTTTATGAAGACATTACACTGCTCATTCCAGGTTGCTGTTTAATCTATTTTTCTTTCATTTCACTGCTGAATAACCACTTAAAGTGCTGGCTGAGAGTGTACTGCCTGATGAATTAAGTGTATTGGATGGACAGGAACCCTTATAACTGACACAGTGCACATCAATAGGAAATGACTTCACGTCTTGCATGTCTTTTCTGTCTCGTTACCTTCCATTACAGATAACACTATCGCTCGCACCCACAGCTTGAACATAGAGCCAAACAGCTTATCATTAGAAAGGTCATAGGTAAAATTCGAAAGCAGACATGGACAAAATGTCTGGCAAACAAGAGTTATGGCCAAGTTAACCTTTAAAGGACAATTCACTGATGCCTGGAATGACAGCTTTGATGTATCTCAGAGAGGCATTATATCATTCATGCATGCAATCCATGCTTGCGTGTTCCAATTTAATTAACACTCTTTTGTGTTCAATGCCATCCTGAGTACACAGTTCAACGTTTTCTGTAGGGAAAAAAAATATATTGTGAGAAAAATATTCAATGGTTACCATGGAAACCAAATTTGAAGAACCTGAAGTACATTCCTATAGGCACATACTGTGTACCAATACATGTATTTACAGGATTTTGGGGCTGCAATGATGGACTTACTTACAACATAAAGCAGCCACTCAGGTCAATACATACACTAAGACAGGGACATTGCTACCATCTCCATTTGTTGGCAGTGGTAAACATCATACAGCTTTAACAGGTTACTACATGTACTGCTATAACAACTCAATTACAGTGCAATTTCAATATTAAATTTACCACATTGACATGCCATGAATTTTTCCCAATGAGATTCACACACATTTCCACTTTATGATCACGATTTACTGTCACTATTAAGGTTGCCCTCATAGACTGCAGTAATCCATGATCAGTTGACAACAAAAGTGCACCCTGTCCTCCCATATCCCTCCACCCATAAGATTAATATACACAATACCTGCCACTAGAGCCAGATATTGATTGTAACAGTTTTACACTTGTCCAGTGTCTGAAGTGCATCATTATATCCTTTTTGATGGATCAAGACATGGCATCTATTATAGACTAGCTAGCACTCCTCTGCTGTCCTCTGTACACTTTGGATTGTTAGATGTCCACACTCCTCCATTGTGTCATTCAGCTTTCAATGTACGACTCAATCGTGGATGCTTCCTTCACATCATATTTATGTTCTATTGAAGTATGTTGTTGACATTTCAATGAAGCTTTCATGCTCATTTTATGTTTAAATGAATATTGTTTCATCATTGGCTATGGGAATGATGAAAACAACAGGAATACTCTATACTCATAACCATGGGAACAGCAAGGATATTCTATAAAACTACATAACGATGAGAACAGGAGGAATCATCTACGCTGGAGAGAATGAGAACAACAGGTATCTTCTATATTGCCAACCATGGGAACTTCAAGGATTCTCCATATTGGTAACTATGGAAGCACCAGGGATCCTCCTTACTGGTAACTATGGAAACACAAAGGGTCCTCTATTTTGATAACTATGAAAACAGCCATGGAAGGAACTTAACAGTAATAGTTTGTATCTATCCTATTTTTAGATTTTGTCTGGAAATTTTAAAATACTTGCTTATTCATACATACTCATGATAAAACAAATGGAAAAAGGGCAACTTCAGCAAACCATGCTTAAAATTCTGCAGCATAAAAATGTCACTCTCAGTTTTTGCATTCTATTCCTATGGAAAAATATACAAACCATCATGAACAATGTTTCTGGTTGGAACAAAATGATTCTGTGACAGAAACCATGAGCTGCATTTGAGCGAGTTGTTTCCATCAAGCAAAATCACTGAATTTCAACTAAAAACAAAACATGAATGAATAACTATATGTATTTATGTCAAAATTATCTACCTTTCCACTATCATTAAACAATTGCAATATAAAAGTCTTCACTCACACAGTTCTGGAGTCATCATTTTTAAAAGAATATTAAAAAAAAAAAAAAAAAAAAAAATTAATACATCATTACCCAGATACAAGTCAACATGTCACTTCAACCTGGCATGGTCATTCAAGGTCAAAACAACGCGAAAGGAAACCCCATATGTACTCTCCTATTCATGTTTGATAGCCATGAAGGAAAAAAAATTGCCAGATGAAGATGGTTTTACATACACATGCGGTCCATTTCAAGAACCCTCCCAGATAAAACCTTTGTGGAGCCACAGTCAATCCCCCCCCCCCTTTTTTTTGTTTTTGTTTTTGTTTGTGAGGTATTATGGTGATATGGTCCCCTGAGGCACCATTTTTTTACGAATTTTTGTGTGTTATAGCTATTTTCGACTTCTTCTCCAGAACCGTCACTCAGATTAAGCTGAAACCTGGTGGATATGTTCCTTGTAGAAGGGTCAAACAAAGTTGTTCACTATGTGGGAATGCTGCGGATACCTGATTTTTAACGAATTTTTCAATTCAAGTATTTATTGGTCAATTCAGCTGTCCTATTGATTACTATGGAAGTCAATGGGTTGTCTGTCCACAATTCACACTTTCGACTTCTTCTCAAAAACCGTCACCCAGATCCACTTCAAACTTAGTGGAGATGTGTCTTGGGTGGGTCTCTACCAAGTTTGTGGAAATGGTCACGGTTCAATGATTTTTGGATTTATAATAAATTTTTTTGTTCTTTTTTGGGTAAATTTTAAAAAATCTTTTTCTCCGAAACCGCTCACCCAATTCCTTTGATATCACACAGGAACACTCCCTGGACTCCTAGTTCTTAATTTGTTCACCAGGTGGCGCTGCAATTTTTTTCTTATTTTTTACGAATTTTTGTGTGTTATAGCTACTTTTGACTTCTTCTCCAGAACCGTCACTCAGATTAAGCTGAAACCTGGTGGATATGTTCCTTGTAGAAGGGTCAAACAAAGTTGTTCACTATGTGGGAATGCTGCGGATACCTGATTTTTAACGAATTTTTCAATTCGGTTCCTTTGGGGTAAATGCACCTTTCCTATTGATTACTATGGAAGTCAATGGGCATTCTAATGCTAATTTACATTTTCGACTTCTTCTCCAAAACCGTCATCCAGATTTACTTCAAACTTGGTTGCAATGTACCTCGGGTGGGTGTCTACCAGGTTTGTTCCAATGGTCATGTTCCAATGAATTTTGGATTTTTTTATGATTTTTTTTTCAAAAATCTCTACAAAAGTTTTAATAGGAAAGTTTAACATGGGAATTTCTTGTAATGGTCATAACTTTAATAATATTGACCAGATTTACTGTAAACTTGGTGGGGATATGCCTTGGGTGGATCTCTACCAAATGTGTTCAAATGGTCATGCTCTATTGATTTTTGGATTTTTTATGATTTTTTTGTGTTCTTTTTTGGGGCAAACCTTCAAAATTCTTCTCCTCTGAAACCACTCACCCAATTGCTTTGATATTGTACATAGACACTCCCAGGGAGATGATGAGGCCATAATAATCCCTACTTTGGATTCCTGATGTTTAAGGATTTTCAATTCGGGTACTTATCGTTCAATGCAGCTTTCCTATTGATTACTATGTAAGCCAATGGGCATTCTAATGCTATTTCACAGGACAACTGACACAAAATTTACTGTTTACTTGATAACTTGAGATCTGTTTTGAGTTAGCTACACATGTTAATTATTCTGTATGAAGGTCATGCTGAGACAGTACATGAATGACCTTGACCTTGTTTATGGGGTCACAGTGCAACATACATGAATTTTACTTTTCATTATAACTTGAGAACTACTTGAACTTTGATGTTGCACATGTAAGTGTTTTCTATAGAGGTCAGATTTACTCAGAACATGTTGTCCTTGATCCTTTCCCAAGTTCATAGAGCTGCAAGTGTGATGAATGTCAAGATCAGCTGAAGCACGGGCTGTTCACACAGCCCTCTTGTTCTTATCTAGGTTACCCTGATAACTCAAAAAAACATTCCTTGTAGCTCTGCCATTTTTTCCCGAGGTTTATCTAAGGGTGGACCAGATATCTACCGATAAAACAACAGCTTCTTCTGATCATTCTTAGTAATTTCTTTCTTTCTTTTCTCAGCTGACTGACAAGTCAGCTGAGGTAAAAATAGAGAAACCACATTGGGACAAAAATATCCTATGGCACTTTATGAGCCACAGCTCAAAGGTAAACCCAATACAAAGTAACACAATACTGTGCTTGCTGGGTTCTGAAAAGCAGAGATAAAGATTATGTATTCATTAACCCTTTCGCCCTTAAACCGGCCAAAACCGGCTGGTGGTAAAATGTCATCAGCTTCAGTGTTTTCAACTAATTTCAACAGTTATGAAAAGCACTTTTGATTGAGAATTGGAGCTGAGCCCTGTTAAAACCACATGCCCCAGGTGAATAGCTTTCCTTGGCATGGGTTGGGCACTGCCCAACCCATGCCAAGGAAAGCTGTTGACTCAGTCTTAATTCAAGGGGGAAAGGGTTAAAATACTTTAAAAATTCGAGTTATAAAAAAGATGTGAATTTTTTCTCACAAAAATTATGCATTGATCCTGTATTTATGGGTCTTGCAGTGATCCATATGGTGGGCTGTGTATGGTACAGGAAAGCAGTCAGCATGTGGCAGTTATTTCAACTCATTCCATACTATGGTCACAGGTCTTGCTCAGTGGTTCTGGCAGTGCCAGAACCACTGACTTAAGACAATAGGCATGTTGGTACTTGAACGAAAGCTCTTTTCATGAAGAATTTAAACATGCAATTGTTGTCTTAAATCTTGGTAAATATACATAAATATCAGGGACTGGTATGGAATGAGTTAAATATTGAAGGAGGATGATTAACAATGAAGAAAATAATAAATCAATAATACAATACAAGGTTATCTGTCATACAGGCTTGCTTCCAATTCTATGTTAGTGTCTGTCAGGCAATTCCTTGCTAATTAATCACAGTTTATTAATGACAGTTAGACGAGCTCTATTTGTTTTTAAATAGGTAGGTAAGGTCTATCAAGTATAAATATTTCAGAAAACAGATATGATAAGTTTAAAAAAAAAATGGCTGGCATAAAATTGATGGAAAGATGGAGCAAAATGCAATGGCCCAGTGAGTGTCACCAAAGCAGACAATATTTAGAAACAAACTAATCTCACTTAAAATTAAGATATTTGTGCTTTCTTGCCTTTTATTTTTTATCATGTGATTTCATGCTATAGCCAATACATCTGTACTTCATGTATGCACATTGTACCTATTTTAACCTATGGTTGCCACATAGAGTACTATTAACCCTGTTCCCCTCAAACCGGCCAAAACTGGCTGGTGGTCAAATGTCGTCTGCTTCAGTGTTTTCAACTAATTTCAACAGCTATGAAAAACAATTTGACTGAGAAATGTACATGAGACTTATCAAGATCACATGCCCCAGGTCAACAGCTTTTCTTGGCATGGGTTGGGCACTTAGTGCCCAACCCATGCCAAGGAAAGCTGTTGACTCAGTCTTAATTCAAGGTGGAAAGGGTTAACATCTAAATTAATTACCTAGCATGATTCGCTTTGCAATGAAAACTGTTTCACGACACCAGTCAGGTGAGGATATCCTTAATGGAAAGCTTGTCTCACTGAGCATGTATGCAGAAAAACTGCTGGACATCTAGCTGGAGCAAGGTTAATTGAAAAACAGGACAAGGAGGACTAATAGGTGATGGATTACTCATGTCTGCAAGGTCATGTGACATGGGCTCACAGAGTGTCTCTTTCTCAGTCACCTGGATGTTTTCAAACGCTTGCTCCCCATTAAGGTAAAACCCTGGAGTTTGTGACACTTTCCTGATTAAAACAGCCAATGGTACCAGGATGCCAAGTGTTCTCTGCTTCAAAGTTTTATGCACTTTAAGGTCATAAGACGGAAGATGAGAGATGTTGAATGGGAATCCAAGGTGGGATCTACAATGATGGCGTGTCCCAAATCCACAACTACACTTGGCAAGAATCAGGCACTTAGTACCCAAGGTAGCTTGGTCTTACTCCAACAAAAGAAAGGTCATCTACCATTGACCTTCTGTACTTTTCCACACAGAGGTCAGGGTACATCTACACTTCACAATCAACTTTTGTCATTACATGACTTCTGACCATATGAGTTCATGCTTCCTTTTTTTTTTATATGGAAATTGTTACGGGTGTGGCATAATGGGGACCCTAATGTACATGCACACCCTTTAAAACCAGCTCAACTGTTTTTTCTTGTTAAGTTACGTTTTCTTTTCTTTTCTTTTACATTTTTTTTGAACTTTTGATTCAAACATGATGTAACTGATAGCTCTGTGGCTAGCAGCAAAAAAAGTTAACCAGGTATATGTACTTCTGACAGTGTGTGCTACTAGACAGGAAACTACCGAATGAGACTACATCCCACTGGAGACATAAACCACGCTGTAAATAAATAGTCCAACACCCGCAGGTTACCCATATGTGTCATAAATGAACTCTCTTTTTATGTTCACCTCAACACTACAATCTACCACCAAAAGGTATGCCATGGTTGTGGGTAGTCTCAACGTACATCCAACTGTAACATTGTTATTTATATCATGTCCCTACTGGCTGTGACATACAGACGTTATACACTGCCATGTAGAGCATAAATACAAGGCCTGTTGGCAGCCCACTCACCAGACTCCAAGTCATCTTTGTGTATTTTTTTTTTTTGTCATCTCTGTGTCTGCTATAGCTGAATTGTTTTGGGAATCCCCTGTCAGAATGGATTACCCTTCCTTGCCCGGTCAGTCGCCAAGGCAATAAATAATGAATCTTACAGCAAGTTACAGTGAATTACATCTCACCAGAGGGCATATGTCTTGGTAAAAATCACAAGTAGCTGCCAGGTGTCAAGTTATTCTTATACATTTGATGTCACAGAGGAATATTATTATTATCCTGGCTGTATATAGCAAACTTCTGCCTGTTTTCATTGTTAAAGGCGTAGATGTTTCATGTTTGCTCCCTCTCCACTACCTTGTGATAACTTGCTCCACTATGAAGCTGACTTACATGATCCTTTGCATAAATCCCCTTAACTTGTCCTTGTGTTAATGACAATAAAACAATATTTAGATCAAATATCTGTATACCCTGGACAACCTAGTTAATTTCTGCCCATCACTGAGGTCTCACCTGGGCAAGGAACGGCCATCTACTGCATTGATCTTGAAGCTCTCTGCATATTGCGGTAGTTCTACACTGGTCACGAGCCACTCCAGGACATCGTCCACCGTCCAGTTGTACACTGAAACAGAAAGGCAAGTCAAGGTCATTCATTAATAGCAAGAGAAAATGAAACAACTTAGTCTCTGCTCACTACCAAGCTATTTACAGGTATGTTTGGTTCCAGCAGATCTGCTGAAAATATTCAGTTCCATGGCCAACTTTTGCTGAAAGCACACAAGTTAAAAAAAGGGTATACTGTATTGAAAAACAAGTCCAAAAAACTCGTCCTTTGATTTCACACTGTGAGTCCAGCCAAAACTTCCTCTGTGTGTTGATTGATAGGCCTCCTCCAGTAAAATGCCAGTTACCAAGAAATCTAATCCATCAACTTTTGCCTTGAAAAGCCTTTGCCCTAAACTTTAGCAAAATCTGCCCATGAAGTTTTGAGATACTGTAGTTAGACCTTTGACCAAGAGAGACACTAGTACTACACACCTTGCAGGTTCATTTAAATTTTTACCGCATTGTGCTAGATAAAATAATGTATAAGGTTTGGGTAGCTATGAAATTGACAAGGCAGAAGATGGCCAGACAGAACAAGGAAGAAGTATCTCGGAAAAGACAACTTGTAGCCTTCCCAATCCCACATACTCGTGCTTTGTTTTCTCCTATTGCCTGAGCAGCAAAGCTGCCATTTCAAGTGTAGTGAGCCTGAGAACACAAATAATTCTGGCAAACAGGCATTTCTCACATGCGCAAAGAATGTAAATATTTTCCCCTTCTGATCCCTGTATACCATAACTTTACAGTATAATTCAATATTTTTACGGTTGGGAGGGAGTCCTTACACTTGAATATAAGGTGTCGCAGTTTTTTATTTCAGACATAGACTTCTGGTTTTCCTGTTGGTATTGTTGCTACGCACCCTATACCTTTGGACACTATGCAATACCCCTGCATCCTTCGAGATCCAGGATGCCATCCCCTGGTGACTATTCAGAGAGTGTTGCTGATTCATCTTTTCACGCAATATTTTTACAAAAAGACGTTAAACCCTCTCAGTTTATGTGAATTAACTAAAGCCCTCTCAATATAAGTGAATCAACAGCTTTTCTTTGGTAGGGCACCATTTCTAGCCCAAGAAAGCTGTTCACATGTTGAAGATGCATAATAATTTGACATATGCTGGTCTTTCCTGGATTTGTAAATCATTTTGTGGAAGTGCTGCATTGACCCTACATTTCTTGGTATCACCCTTCATCCCTGGCATATATGCAATCACAGTGTGGCTTATTAGCAGGCAATGAAAACAGCCACCACTTCGCACTGTGCACAGGTACATGAACTTGAGTTACAGTCCTTCTAATGAGGCACTTAAATAAACAATTCCAGCTACTGGTAAATACATTTCTGGGAACATCACTCATTGCTAGGGAATGATTTAACTCTTTCCGTGACAAGTTTTGGCTGAGTCAACAGCTTTCCTCAGCAAGCTTTGGGCACAATGTGCTCAAAGCATGCCGAGGAAACCTGTTGACCTGGACCATTCATATGGCTTTTGCAACATCAGGCACTTGAACCAAAGTTTGGCTTTACAAAGAATACGAGGCTGGTATTGTGATGCCCATTGAGAGCACTTTAACTCTTGTCAAATTTGGCAATGACAGAGTTAAAGGACCCAGATCAGCTCCCACCTACACATATTCATGAAAGACAACAGACATAATAAAATGATGATCTCTTGATATTTCTCTTTGGAGTCATCCATCACTGAATACAGTACACGTGACCATGACAATCACATTATTTCTCTACCACACATTAAAATTACATTAGTATTATGCGCCTGGCGTATAAACCGACTGGGTCTGGGTGCACTGCATGGGTTTGCTGCAGGGATTAAATCAGAATTAGAAAAATCTATTAATTCTTACTGAGCAGTTCTCTTTGGAGTTACCAACCTGCCTAGCCTTAACTATTTCAATGCCAACTGCCACTAAAGTTGAACTGCCTAACATGAGCTGATCTGAATTATAACAAGGGTACTAGATTCACGCTCCTTGTAAAAAAAAGACCTTTCATTCAAGTACCAGCATGCCTTTAGTTAAATAGAACATGATGGCCCAGGTCAACAGCTTCCCTTTGCACTTTTGGTGCAATGTGCCCAAAGTGTGCAAAGGAAAGCTGTTGACTCAGTCCAAAATAAGGCACTGAACGAGTTAACCTGCTGGGGATCCAGCCAACAGCTTTGCTCCTTGCATTCTGGGCCAAAAGTGCCTTGAGGAAAGCGGGTGACTAATTGCTTATATTCTTTTTTTTTTTTGGGGGGGGGGGGGGGAGGGGGAGGAGGGTGGCGGCAAGAGGTTGATGATACTTACATGCAGCACTTCTGGTAATTTTTAATGGGGACAAGTTACAATCAAATACATCAAGGTAAGATTTCTTTGGGCTAAGGCACCGCTCTTTGCATAGCTTTACAAGTCCTGTTCTACCTACCATCAGCACTGAACCAATACAGGGCTACATTGCATGAGTGAACCCTTTTTCTAGTTAAAATAAGACTGAGTCAACAGCTTTCCTCATTGTGGGTTTGGCCAAAGGCACTCAACCTATGTCACCTCATTCAAGATGTTTACTATGAACAAAATATTAAAGTTAAAACATTGAAGCAGATGTCATTTGACATTGGGACACTTTCAGTCAAGCGACTTGAGGGGATGAGGGTTAAACATAATTCTGCAGATTACCTCACTTTTTGTCAGCATACAATATATGAATTCTCATGGATCTTACATGATCTACATATTTGCTCACCAGCATTGTTCATTCTCCCATAGATATCAGCTTTCCAAAATGTCAAGCCAAGCAGTTATCAATGCAAGTAGCAGTAATATTGAAGGTTCAACATTATCGTCATTGTAGAATTACAAGTTACAGAATTAATTTTTTTGACATCACCCCCCCCCCCCCGTTTAGCAAGCATTTTGAAAAGAATGTTTACTCTGAGCATTTTAGCAAACTTCTACAAAAATTTGTTTAAAAAGAACCATAATTTTTGTTTTTCTCTATAAACAATCTAACTAATTTAAACTCAATTGAATTCAACTGTGTTGCAAGTACTGAATTAACAACAATGATAATGTTCAAATATCCCTTGATATCTTACTATGGGCTTTGTGATCATAACATGCGCATACATATACTAGCTTCCATACTCATATATAGCCACAATGACATTTGTAATATATTCTTTTTAATTTATCATCATTTTCAAATGTACATCCACGCAGAATGGTTTTATTGACTAGCTGGAGCATGTAGTGAACCAAAATTGGTCTTATACATGTACTTACACTGATATTTGTTTGGCTTGACTTCTTAAAAGGTCATATTTTAAACAAAGCTGTTGGATCATGTCCACGAGAATTCATATTTTACACATTCTATAAAGCATTTAGAAAAACTGCCTGGCAGACACTAGTTGAGAGCAGAAGTGGGCAGTGGAAGGCAGTTTGTGGGCACCTGCCACTGTCTACCACCCTCTCCTGCAAACTTCCACTGTTTGCTGTTGACTGCAAGAGCCTCAATAGGAGGAATTCATCAGTCACTGCGGAACTGTTCTTGCTAATTGTGTTGCTAGACAACAGAACTGCGCCTCCATCATGATAAGGGCACTTGCATCAATTTCGTTACTGAACAATCTGAAAATTGCACCTTTTCTACTACACATATGAAAAGTTCTGAATTTTCAAGCAAATTTTTATGTTTTGAACCATATTAAGGACTTTTCTCAGGCTTTTGCTTTCTCAGGTTGTTATTTTTGTGTTACAAAAGCACATTTTGCCCTGCTAAATGTATAAATGTGCCCTCCTTCCTCTGAAGTTCCTTGTTGCAGGATAGGGGGCAGCACATGGCCACAGTTATTTCTTCTGTGCAATTTGGTGGTACTCAATGGTGGGCAATGGGCAGACCACCAGCTACTGCTGGCTACCACTAAGAGCCACCTGCTACCGCTAAGAGCCACTGGCCACCTGTAAGAGCCACTGGCTACTGCTGACAACAACTGTGTACTGCCAAAATCATTTACCAGTGCCACCTATTATGTGACCCAATGGATCAACCAACATTTGGCATAAACATAAAAAAAAATCAACAACATTTATTAAGTTACATATATATACATATTGATTAAGTTACCATAAACTATACAATTACGCCACGCTCTTGGCATCTTTATCTAGTTTTTATCTGATTACTCAATACTGCAGTGACATGCTTACATGTTATTATATAGTAACCACATAATACTACACATGGTTGAGATTATGAGCAAAGGCCCACATCACAGGTGTTACCATGGCAACATGTGGGCTTAAATCATATATTATCTCTGTAACACTCTGGGCATTCAGCAAGATACTGCAGTACTTAAATTGATGCATAAGATCTGTGTTTGTAAATTCAAGTAGTAGCATTATTACAATAACTGGCTTAAGGTGGAAGGTCTGAAGCCGGCACCTTTGGATAACCTCTAATCACTTTTTCATATTTTTGGAAAGTCTGATACCTTAACTACATGCTCCCAAAAACTCAGATGTGTGAACATAAAATTTATATGAGATAATTGATCTCAAAACTTTTGTTTACAATGAAAAGTTTAAACAGTGCCGGACACATGGCTTTGTTTGCATGGGCATGACAATGAACCATGTCATTGTTTGCACAGTCATTAGTCCATGACTGCTGGAAACCAATTGAGCTATTGACAAGGGTCACTCACTGTAAACCATTAGCCGTGGAGAGAAGAATGGGCCAGTTCAGACTAATCTCTACCACTGTTCTGATTACTTTGAAATTCTCTATTGATGTAAAAACAAATTAGCACAATCCACTTACTGGTCCCCAAATATGGAAAGCCGCATGTGAACCCACACCCAACAAGCCAAGTGTGGTGTTCCCAAGTTAAAAAAAGTTGAGATTTAAGCCACAAAATATACTTTTGTTTAATGACAACATCACAGAGGTAAAGCTACAAGTTTATTTCACACAATAATTAAAACACAGGACAGAAGAAATCAGTATGTGTCATATTACAGCCATAAATGCGTAAGAAGTGGCAACTTTTTCTTTCAATGCGATTCTCCTGAACTGTTTTTTGCTCACCCTCTGCAATTTGCATCTCGCCTCACAAACGTACGAATTGCCCTATCACATTAAAATCAACGGACATTAAAAGAAAAATATCATATCCAGGAACGATTCCCAGGATTTTTTTCCTGACAACCCCTTCCGTGACTTTTGGAGCAATTTATACGAGGAAAATGAACAACATGTCATGACTAAATTAAAAATTTTATAACTTTTTATTTATGCTATTTCAGGGCTAACCATTGAATTCGATCCTCGACATGGATATATATGTTAAATTTCTTCTGATTTCAACTGGAAAAAAACAATTTTGTGTGACTTCTGTGCGAAAAATGTGAAAATCCTACCAAGTCAGAAAGAATGCTATAAAATTTAAAAAAATTCCAATCCTGCAAAAAAACTCTATGGACACAAATTTAAGGATATGTAGTAATCCGAAAATATATAGGTTTAATGTACTTGTGAAATATTAAATGGGTAATTGCGATCCAAAGTTGCCAGTCTCACTGCGCACTAGCTTCACAGCTTCCACCTTAACTAGATTTTAAGCATAAATTAAGTATATATCATAATTTCAAATTATTTTGCAATTCAGCAAAGCTCAAAATAAATGATACCATGTATTAATTATTTGGTATGCAAAATTTTCAGTTGGTTCCATATATTAAATGCACTCAATGCTATTAAAATCTAGAGTGTCAAAGTTTGTTCCTCAACAAAGGAGAAAATATCGAATAAAATGAATAAAATAGTTTAAAGATGAGGCACTTTATTAGCAGGCATTATGTATACATGTTGGTAAACAGGTTTGGATGGGCTGATTATCTTTCTCTATCTCAAACACCTGCCAGGAAAATATACAGATTTTTTTGCTACATGAAAATGTTCAAACAGATCACTATTGTCTTTTTTTTTTTGCGGTTGATTGGGTCTCCAGACATTTTTATGTTAACCCTTGAAGCCCTGACTTAAGATTGAGTCAACAACTTTCCTCAGGACATTTTGCACGCATTGCACACAGTGTCCCTAGCAAAGATGTTGACTAAGATTACTTTTTGCTTTAGACTTGGCTTGCAGGTATTTGAATGAAAGGTATCTTCATGAGGAACTTGAATCTTTTAACCATTAATTGTTTAACAGTAATGAGAAAACAACTACATGTATAGCAATGATTAGCACTTTGAGGGTTAAATAAATGGACTACAAGCCCGATGGCCAATGGAGTAGTTCATAGTCATCGTCATTACCACAGCACACAATCAGTATGCTGAGCACAGACAGCTGAATATTATCAATACTTTTCGGATGGTACCCATGATGTTTAATACTTTAGATTACAAATATGTTCAGGTCCCATACCAACTTGGTGCTGCAGTTGCTCCCATTTGGTAAAGAAGATTACAAATGTCAGTCTTACATACAGTATAACTGGATCACTCTAAGAATGAAGTTCAATGTGCTGCATCATCTACTGGAAAAACGTAAAGAACGTAGGGCAGTAGCTGCCATCTATTGCTTCAAGGTACATGTCGAACATGTAACAGTGCTCCAAACTAGCACCTGCCATCAGCCAAATATTGGTAGAAATAGTGATAGGTGGTGCAAATCTTCAATTACAAGCCATTTTGCCCAGTAATATTTCACCTCAGTTTATGTGCTTTTGTGACAAAGAATGTATTAAAACTGAAGCTGGGCTTGCAAATGTTTTTGTCATGATAAAGTTTAGCCAACAGGCCAGTCCAGTTCACTTGAAGTAGAGTGGTGATTCCATGCAGCTTTGTCTGCTTAGGAAGCACGTTTGGCCTGGAACCAACAATGTATATATATGTCAGTCCCTATGTAATGTCGCGATGACTGTGAAAGGGTGTTACCACTGTTATATGCAGGGACTTTAAAGTCATGTAGTATCATTTTTAATGAAAGCTTTCAGAAGAAGGCTGAGGCATGGCATAAATGAACACTCATTGTATGCTCACAATAATGATGACAATTGTGAATAGCCCCCACCTGTGCCAGAAAAGAATTACCATTGAATGTCAGAGAGCAGAACAATGCCTGGACAACTTCAATGTAACAGCCGTGTCCTATATGACACGCCACGTTTCAACATGACAGTACACAAAATATAGTACTTTACGGGTTAAGTTTTGTAATGAGACTAAAGCTAGTCAACAATGGGCTATGACTGCCTGTCCCAAGACCTTTGAACAGGTCCTAGTGCACAATTCAATACCCCTGAAGGGACATCAAATGTACTCCGAGATTCCTATCTTTAACATAAGCTTTCACAATCTGTCCAGGCCAGAGTATTGGTGGTTTAAACTGACAAGTGGGTCATAATAATTATTGAATGGTTCATTTCCTCCAATATGGAAATATGATATACAGGTACTGGGAAATGTGATACATCCTCATATATTCTCTGTGAAGTAGAAAATAAGGTGTCAACATTGCTTTTAGTTTCAGGAATCAAAACAAACTTCATGATCAAGTACAACATCAAAATGAGCTCCTCAAAATAGATTTTGGATGGAGATCCAAGACAGATTCTGCCAACAGGACTGACACCTTGGCTTGTTCTTGTACTGTGAGCTGCTCGTCAAGAGCCAATTTGTTGTATTTGACAGGGAACCCATTTCTAATCACAACTGTAGACACACTTTCAATGCAAGCATTGACTGAAAGGTTCGCCATTTGCTCAAATTAGGTCATAGTGACACCAAAATCTAATCAGTTCATCTTGGCATGCTAGATAAGCATACTGCCAAATTTGAGCAAAATAGATTAAAGCATTCTGGAGATATTGCTGTGACGAGCCCTAACGAGCATGTAATTAGGCTGCCATTTGCTCAAATTAGGTCATGGTGACACCCAAATCTAATCAGTTCACATTGCCAGGTAAGGTAAGCACATTGCCAAATTTGAGCAAAATACATGAAGGTATTCTGCAGATATCGCAGTAACGAGAATGCGCACATCCAGACAACCAGACAATCCAAAAACAGAAAGGGTTCCCCCCTATGGGGCAGACCCTTAAATGCAGAAAATATGAGTCACCTGTACAATTTAGGTGTATGGGTACTCAGAAGTGTCCCTGCGAAATTTCAAAGCAATTGGCCCTGTAGTTTCAGAGAATCACCATTCTTTAACCTCCAGTGATTGAAAAACAAGCTGATGTAACAATTAATATTGATGAAGATGACATTTTCATTTTTTTCCTGACAAATTTGGCAAAGCTCATAGCTATTGGTTAATCCTGCCTTATACCTTGCATAGAATCAGCCAACAATGTAAAACCAATTGATTAGTTTTGGTTTTGTACACTTGAACTTTACCTTCAGATTTCCGCCACAGAGACCACAGCTCCTCTTTACTGATGGAATCATCTTTGCCGTGGAAAGAACTGTGACGTTCAAAGCCATCCTCATATTTCAGCTCATCGCGAATAAACTGCAAAATAAAATGTCAACATTGAGTGGCGGTGTGAGAGTACATACTCATAAGCATGGCAAATGTCATGCAGATGACAGAATTGTCTCCTGGCAAGTCATCAAAGAAAGTCTACCTGACTGTCATTATGTAAATGTCAATATCCTTACCCATCTTTAACTGTTCCAGTCTTTCTCTGCTATCAGACAAGAAGAATCTGTCACTCTCGCCCCTACATACATGCAACTTTCATTATACACCTGCAAACTAATTAAGCTGGGCCAGTACATGAACTTTTTCTCCCTTGACGTCTCCCAAAACTGGCTGGATTTTTATTGCTGTCTGCCTCAGTGTGTTGTTACGCTTTGTCACAAACACTTAGAGTTAAACTTGACAATTCGATGTCTCACCACAGCATTCCAACAAAGTACCCTGGTCAGCATGGCTGCATGCTGCACAATTCCACTCAGACTGTACTGGGTAAAGCTCATGTCCGATGGGACACTACCTTGAGGTATCTAATTACTGACATCCATTCAAATTGTTTCCATTAAATGGAACAAAATTTCTGCGAGTCACCATCATAATAAATGTCTGATCAAACCAATCGCTACAGTGGTCCTGACATGTAGCATATGGGCAAGAATGAGTCGTGGTAACATAAAACTGCTAATTCGTGGATATGTACATGATGTCTGTGTCACAGGATCTTGTTGACTCATACCATGACCAGACAACGCAAGTTTCATGTTTTCTTCACTGCGTAGTGTGGACAAGACATCGTGTGTTGAGCAGGCAAGGAAGGATCTGACTGACTGCCCATGTCTTCCTCCTGATAACATTATCTCACCTGACATCAGTTATCATGGACTAATGAAATTATGGGAAACTGTTTAAGCCGAAGCCTGCCTTCTGAAATTTTAACGCATATTCAAATGCTTCCCAATATTACAAAAAATATGTGCATGTCTAATAAGTACATCAGAACTCTAAAAAAATTTACTGCAGTTTCCATTTGAAACTTCAATTTAAACATTTAATCGAATATGCTTAACTCATTCCATACCAGTCCCTGATATTTATGTTTATTTACCTGTATTCAAAATGACAATTGCAGATTTAAATTCTTCATGAAAAGAACTTTCGTTCAAGTACCTACATGCCTATAGTCTTAAGTCAGTGGTTCTGGCACTGCCTGGCAAGTCATGCTGCAGAAGGGCAGCTGCACCATGACTTGCCAGGCAGTGCCAGAACCACTGACCAAGGCCTGTGACCATAGTATGGAATGAGTTAAAAACATTGTGAAGTTGACTATTTCAGCTTTACAAGTCTGAGAAGTAGGGATGGGGCTGTGAGCAGGTAAGTGCGGTGATCATTAGGCACACACACAACACTTCAGTTCTTGTTCTAGCATCTCATTAACCACTATCTGTTCTGAACAAAGCAGTGAGAGTCAGCAACTTTCTGTGGCACCAGGCATTTTACATCCAAGCATTTTTGAGCCCTGTCATGATCAAACCCCCAATGTACTTCATAGTTTGCAAAAACTTGCATGCCTGTACATAAAGACCTTTGGCATTTTTCATTTACATGTAGTTGTCTTGCTGCAGGTTTGGCATCAACCTGCCACTAAAAATATCACCCAGGGCTAACTGATGACACTCCTGTCAGATAAATATACAAAATCAATATGCTATTTTTAACGCATTTGCCTCCTCTTGCATGCTGAGATAATCAACAATTGCCTTTTTTGGTTTGAAAGATAAACAAACCTGTAACAAGACCAAGTGGTTCTTTTTCAGCAAGGTTAACGTTACTCGCAGGTGAGAACCATGAACATCACGGTATACCAGAAAAAAGGTTCAAAGATGGACGTTTATATCAGCTGTCATGCTGTTTGGCCCATATCACTCAACAAAGAACTTGTCTGTATGGGGAGATCTAACCCTTGTATCAAACAAAGCAAAATACATTGCTCTTGCCAAATAAGCAACTTGGAAGAAATTAACCATTTTAACCCTTTAAGCACTGATTTAAGACTGAGTCAACAGCTTTCCTTGGGACACTTTGCATGCATTGCATGCAAAGTGGACCAGGAAAGCTGTTGACTAAGACTACTTTTTGCTTTAGATTAGGCTTTCTGGTATTTGAATGAAAGGTATCTTCATAAGGAATTTGAATCTTTTAACCATTATATGTTTAACAGTAATGAGAAAATGACTATAGCTGCGATTAGCACTTTAAGCGCTAATGCAAACTCATAGTCTGGTTCTCCACACAAACACTGAGCTTGATTAAGAAGGAGTTGTCATGTGTTTAGAATATGTATTCTAGATCTTGACCAATGTTAGTAAGACTCTTTGTTTTCCATCAGTGATTGCCTCTGTTGCCCAGCAACAGGGGTAGTGATTTTGACGGCAAATTAATATACACATCACAAAAAAGCTTTCTCTGTTCCCAATGATGACTATACCTAAATCCTTTCCCAGCTAGAATAAGACTGGGTCAGTAACTCTCCTTGGTACAGGTTGGGTGCGACCCATACAGAGGAAAGCTATAGATGTGGGGTATGCTATCGTGACATACATGTCTGATCTAAAATTCTCTGCTAAAATATTTTTTTTAAACATTAAACATGAGTAAAAACATAAGCTGATGACATTCGGGTACTTTTCGGGGATTTGAGATGGAAAGGGTTAAATGTTTTTGCACCAATATGATTACCTTTGATGTATGTTGGTAACAGTTTACTCATTAATTTTACAGAAAGTGTCTCTTTATGTTTGTCACAATATTTTCCCCTCTATGTGGTAAATAATTCAAAGCACAAAGAGATTTTATGACAGCAAGCACCTATATGTACAATACTAAAGACAACTAATTAATCTGTCAAAAATTAATGTGATTTAAAGTAAATAACAGGACTGAATTTATCTTCAGGGTGATAATTTTTTTATAGTCTTCCTTTATGAGGATTCAACAAAAAGCCATCCTTCAATGAAAGCCTTCCTGGAAATGAGCATATGCTGCAAACAAACAAGCAGTGACTAAGTTGCCCCTGCAGATAGACCTATGTCCCCTGCTTGCCAAACATTTTCCACAGCTGAACAGTCACCTGCCAAAGTTTTGGATATAGCTTATGGCATCCATCATGCACCACATAAACATGTGGGCAGACAGACAGAACCAGAGAACTTTGCTCATAACTTTAGGGAGAATGTATGACCAAATGACAAGGAAGGAAGGAAGGAAGCAAGCAAGAGAGAGAAAAGAAAGAACAATTCATCATCAAGTCCTTCCAAATTCTAAAGGATATTCGGGTACCAAATCTCTAGACCTTTTCAGTCAATGAAAAATTGGAGGTCTAAATAATAAGGCAACACTGAATGACACATCAAGTACACAGCTGGTATATACATTCTAACATGCTGTTAATGGGATGATGCACATGTGGCAGTATAATATATGTCTGATTGTTCCAGATTTACTGGCAGATTCTTTCATGCTTTCAATGTGTAGATACTTCAATTATACTGTATTTACACACTTGTAATGTTCAACAGATCATCATGTAACAGGTCAGCTGTGCAGCTGCCAGTCAAGTGCACATACAGGGACAAACATATGCTGCCATCATCCTTGAAACAAACTCTTCAATAAAAACATTATCATAATAAGTATACAGACATATTTTGCTACCAGGAAGCCAGTTTTCTTGTCTTACTGATGCCATAAAATTGGCCTATATTAACCCTTGTAATTCAAACATCTAGACTGAGTCAAGTTTTCCTCATTGCGAAGGACTGCTGTTGACCTGGACAATTTACTATTGTAAGAATCGCTCAATTTACATTAGGTGTGTTGATACTTGTCTGACAGGCCCTTCCACGAGGAATTTGATGGTGGAACCATTAACTATCAGCATGTCTAGCACTCAAAGGGTTAACATACACATGTTGTATGACACATAAGACTATATTTTTCAAACATGCATATTGCACTTTATGACTCATGACCATATAAACAACACCGCATTCTACAATTATCATGTTTTTAGCTGGTGGTAACAGCACCACATGCCAGCCAGTCAGGACACAGGATACCAACCACATTGTACACTCTCAGAAAGATTTATTTTTGTGTCACATGTCCCAAAACTGCCTTTAATTTCCCTCACAAATGTCAAAACTTTATTGCAGACACACTTTATGCACCAGCTTTCTGCCATGTTGCAGACTCAATTGATTAAAATTCCCCTATCCAAAGGTACTGCATTTGTAAAAAATGTCCTGGTGATGGTTATTTATTGGGAAGCTGACACCCACACATTCCCATCAAAGATTCAGGAAAGTATCCCCCCCGCCCCCTTCCAATGAGGACATAATCAGATGATGTCAATTTTTTATTCCCCTCAAGAAAAGCAATCCTTCTAATGTGATCAATTTACTGACAAGTGCATTCAGCAGGCCCTATTAGATCGAGACCACTGTATTTTCCACTGAGGTTTGTACTGTAATCCACATTCACTCCTGATCAGAAAGGGTTCAGTCTGCAGCCCTCATGATGTCAATTGCTCACTGCTGCTAATGGCCAAGGTTTCAGTGAATGGCCAATCATGCATGTTGTCTCTGGGGAACACTATTGTAACTTCTCCCAGTATCTACTGGTCACAGGTGGACACACCTGAGGGATAAAACCTTCATTCATTTGTTGAGACTCATGTGACACAACTAGTGGGTGTTGCCAATATGCAGAAGAGCGTATCCATATGACATGCCCCCTTTACCTGTTCACAGGTACATATCCTTATCAGTGTGGTACTTGATGCTACAGTTGCATCTTTGATCAAGCAAATTAGACAACACTCTAATGCCCCATTCACACTGCTAAAATTTACCACATTTTATTTCTAAGACTTTCGAAAGTAGGGTTCATACTAGCTTATGTTCTTCCACAATCCATTAAGAATGTGCATGCCGCTTCCTAAAGCAAAACCTACTGATGGAGGTGGTATTTTTGCATATGTTAACCGGTAGTGTCTAGCGTGCAAGTTCTGTTTAATGTGTGAATGCAAAATGCACAAGTTTGCCCAATATTGAACCTGTGCAAGCCTGCCAATTCAATAGGTGAATCCAAAAGTTAAACCTTACAGGGTGAACGATCCATCCGCAGTTATTTCGAAGTCAGGTAAACAGTCTGAATACACATTTCAGATGTCTTTCTGATGTACAAAAATGCGAATGTTAATTTTGAAAATAAAATCAAAGTAATGTGAATGCAGCATAATGCTGCCATTGGTGTGTTTAAGTGACAACAGCACCTTCACAAAAGTGATATCCTGCTGTCAGCAAAACATGAGCTACCATGTTGCACACTGAAAAACACGATCATGCTGTCAGATGGACTGCACAGGACAGCACCACATTCCCAGCAGGGCTCACAATTTCTTATTTTCAGAAAACAAACAAACTTTATTCTCAAATTGGTTGTTTTACTTGAATTGAAACTCTATGTTCTTACAAAACTACCATAGTCATAAACTAGACACCAACCAAACCCTTCCTCTGACTGTAGTAAATGAAATTGTGAATATACTTGATATAATAAAGTGAAGTTGTGTTTCAACTGAAATATTTGGAATCCTTTTGTTGTATATTTTTATACAATAGTCTGCATGTGTGTGTGTGTTTTTCTTCATTCTTTTCAACAAAATTCTAGCTGGACATTGCACCAATCACAACAAAAAAGCACCCATGCAGCTCTCTACCTAATATATGAATTATACACCCACCCCAAAAGAGCTTTGCTAGCTTTGTTAAGCTGTGCAAAGTTGAGAAAGAATGCAGGCTTTCATCAGGCATTTTTTAAGGAAAGCTGTTTTTAAGAGAAATTAAAAGGCAATCAGAGATAGCTGGATCCATGCACCTCTCGCTTCATTTATACCCTTCCTAATCATGGGTCTCACTTTGGAATGACTGTAGTCAATCGAAAAAGACTATCACTGTGACCCAGATACATGACCTCTTGACCTATTTTTATACATGTCACACTCTTGTGTTCAGATACATAGGTATGTAAAGTTTCATGATTCTAAGTCAAAGGACAACAGAATTATAGCCCGGGCATGAAGTATATTTAATGGTTGTTTTACATGAATGTGTCACTTACCCAGATACTTCACCTGGTGACTTACTTTTGTTTCATGACACACCTTTAGGTCAAGATGTGTGTGTGTGTGTGTGTGTGTGTGTGTGTGTGTATGTGTGTGTACGAAGTTTCATGAAACTAAATTAAATAGTAAAGGAATTACAGCCTTTCAAATTATTTTACAAGAATGTCACTGTGACCCAGATACTTGACCTAGTGACCTACTTTTGCTGCACACACTCTTATGTCCAAATGCACCTGTGTGTGAAGTTTCATTAATCCAAGTTGAAGGGCAAGTGAATTACAGCCCAGACACGAATAGCACAAGGACTCAATACTTGACCTAGTGACCTACTTTTGTTTCATGACACACCTTTTGGTCAAGATATATAAGTGTTACGTGTAAAGTTCCATGAAACTAAGTTAAATAGTAAAGGAATTATAGCCCGGACACCAATTTTACAAGGATGTGTCACTGTGACCAAGATACGTGACCTAGCAACTGACTTTTGGCTCATGACACACCCTTATATCTAGATGCACCTCTGTGATTAGTTTTATTAATCTAACTTGAACGATTACAGAATTACAGCCCGGATATGAAGTGTTACGTACTTTTAGTTTTACATGGCTGTGTCACCATGACCCAAATACTTGGCCTAGTGACCTACTTTAGTTTCATGACACACCTTTAGGTCAAGATATATATGTGTGTGTGTGCAGTTTCATGAAACTAAGTTAAACAGGAAAGAAATTACAGCCTGGACACAATTTTATAAGGATATGTCACTGTTACCCAGGTACTTGACCTGGTGACCTACTTTTGGTACATGACACACCCTTATTTCAAGCTGCACCTATGAGTTAAGTTTCATTAAACTAAGTTGAAGGACAAGTGAATTATAGCCTGGACATGAAATGTAGTTGGAAGGGAGCACGGACACATGGACGCAAGGGGAACAAGATATGTCTATAAAACATAGATGCCCCCCGCCCTCATTACCCTTTCCCTGGCTACCCTATTGAGTCAAGTTCACCCATCTTCAAACTCAACCGATCCCTTACAGAGAGCCATAAAGCTGTGCAATATACAAGTTCTAGCTCCAAGGTATAAGTTATCATGCAGAAAGCATGAAACCATATTCAGTAAAGTGGCTCTGTGACCTTTAAAATTGAGGTCAAGGTCACCCATCTTCGAACTTCGCCTCACCCCAAATATGGACTATAATCCAGTGCAATATAAAAGTCCTAGCTTAAAAACCTCTTCAGTTATTGTGCTGAAACCAAAGTTGACTCAGGTACCACTGTGACCTTGGTAAACTAGGTCAAGGTCACCCATCTTTAAACTTTGCCTAGCTTTTGACTAGAATGATACACCTGTACAGTATCCAAGTCCTAGCTCAACAAGTTAATGAGTATTGCAGAGCAATACATAGTCCCACGCTAGTCGCCTACGAGGTTGAATGGACTACTATATAGGGGTGTGACCTAGTTTTGCTTTATGGCACATTCTTAGATTAAGCTTCACATTTGTGTAAAAATTTCATTAATCTAAGTAAAAGGACAAAAAAGTTATGGCCCGGACAAGATTTTGAATGGATTTCACAGTGACCTAGATATTTGACCTAGTGACCTACTTTTGCCATGTGACACAACAACTCCCCAGGTAGTATTAAAATAATAAATTTGGTAGCTGTAGGTATTATAGTAAGGGAAATATGGCATGGACAAGGTTTTACATGGAGTTTACACTGTGACCAAGATATTTGACCTAGTGACCTAGTTTTGCGTCGTGACACACTTTTAGGTCACAATACATTATCAGTAAAATTTTATAACAAGAAGTCAAAATTTTTTAAGAATTACAGTAAGGACATGAAAATACTGTAAATTTATGTATTAGTGTGACCCAAATATTTGACCTAGTAACCTAATTTTACTTTACGACACATTTCAATGTTAAGTTTCACATTTGTGTAAAATTTCATCAATCTAAGTAAAAGGACAAAAATGTTATGGCCCCGACAAGTTTTTACATGGATTTCAGTGACCTAGATTTTGAACCTAGTGACCTACTTTTGCCATGCTACACTCCAGCACCCCAAGAAGTATGCACATAACAAAGTTAGTAGCTGTAGGTATTATGGTATAAGAAATTTGGTGCTGACAAGGTTTTACACAGAATTTTATACTGTGACCTATATATTTGACCTAGTGAACGTATTTCCCCTCATGACACACTTTTGGGTCAAGGTACATTATCATGTAAAATTTCATAAAAAGAGGTCCAAAAGTTAAAAAAATTACAGTCAGGACCTGAAAATTCTGTATATTTACATATCGTGGTGACCCAAATATTTGACCTAGTGACCTAGTTTTGCTTTATGACACTTTCTTAGACTAAGCTTCACATTTGTGTAACATTTCATGACTCTAAGTAAAAGGACAAAAAAGTTATGGCCCGGACAAGATTTTTCATACATATGTATTCTGTGACCCAGATATTTGACCTAGTGACCTACTTTTGGCACACGATACACTTCCATCCTAGGAAGTACAAACACATTAAATATGGTGTTGGAAATATGGCCCGGAGAAGCTTCGGATGGACGGACTGACGGACGGACGGACGGAAGGACGAGGTGCAAACCTATAGTCCCCCACCAAGTGGGCGGGGGACTAAAAAGTGATTTCTATATGCCCGTCCTCCGTTAGGAGGAGGGGGGGGCATAATCAGTTTTCTTCCAAAAGTTTTGAAAGGGTAGGGGGCCAGCTAAAAAGTAGAATAAAATGGTAAAATTAAAGCCACAGCCTCCTATCTGACACAGTCATAGCAGAATCATCAGTGCTGAAGCCCTAAATTTCATTTATACTCATCTGATCCCAATTTCATTTGTTTTGAGCAGAGTCTATTTTTCACATAGCTCATTTATTCTGGACTACATACATATATATTTGAAATATATCCACCCACAGTGGATATACTTTAAATTTCTTTGCCTGACACATTTAAAGTGCCATTGGAACTTAGACCATTTTTGTCAATATTTTATAATAAAAAAATGTTTAGGTGGGCAGGGTTTGAACCCAGAACAGTGTATACCAGAGTCCAGCATAATGTCCATTACACCACCAGGTCTGATACACCCTGTGATCTCTTCATTGCAGCATGTCTATTGTTGACAAACACTGACTGGCGGCAGTGAGCATAACTTATCAAGTATTGAGGCCCCTAGATTATCTGGGATTTTTTGGCTCAAAACTTTTTGTTTAAATCTTTATTTATTTTTAATAATGTATATTGGAGTTTAAGTATATTATTCTCCCTGGAGTGTTTAAAATGTATTACAAACAGACTCGGAGGCAAAGGCAAGTTGTCTTGGCACTGCGGAGATTAACTCTTACATGGCCCAGAATTTTGGGGCTTTGCGAAACACCCTGTGCAGATACCCCTATCAAGATAAAAGCAGGGAAAAATATTAAAAGTATGGCAAAAAGTAGAGAATGAGTCGACTTGTCAAACATGTGCATGTATATGTAACAAATACAGAGGCATGCATAGTAAAAGTCTGTGTAAATACACCACATGTATGAACTGCACTAGGTTGCCCTTGGCAGTGACCTAAGGGTCAATGACCTGAGACCCTAACGGACAGGTCTCACTTTCCATTTGCATTTTGTTTTTTTGCACTTAGCTAGCACCTCCCTGCCTAAAAAACCAAATAACTAGACAAACATGACAATGTCAGACAGACTCATTACACAGTGGTACTAATAATAGTCAGGAATAAGTCTCACTGTCTAGATCTCTATGGCGGTAATGATTATGCAACTCATGTAATGCCTACGGCATAATGACCTTTTGCTTCCAGCGGATGTATCTTTTCATCAAGCAGACCCTTGGGTCTGATTTAACTCTATTGTGCTCAGAAAAAAAAGTAAATATATTTTTCTTGTTGACTTCACTTGCCCTATCTTCAATGGATCAAGGACTGCCTGAGTTGCTTGCAAAACTGAAGGAGTGAGCCTTAATTGTGGGCCTATAGTTACATTAGACAGCCACAACTTTTTTCAATTTTCACAGTGTAACACTACATGTAATGAGATGACGGAGACATAAAAATGCACACACTTTTTACATGTTTTTTTTTTCTGTTTTTTTTTTCTCTCGCTTGGTGGTAAAAGTGTGGGTGGATGCTTAAGGGAAAGACGCACTGACAAAGTGCGATGTTCCCTAACCCAAGGTAGCAAGAAGCATTTATAATCCAGGTGAAAAAAGCCATGAGATCTCCTCACAAACCCCTTATGTTGATTTTGAGAACCACTAGGGAACCTCTATTTTAATATCCCAAATACTGGGACTTCTTTTTTAATGTACCTACCTGATTTTGGTCATATCCCTTACATACCTAACACACCATGGGTATCCACAACCCGAAGAAGGGACTGAAACACTGGACCTCCAGACTTGCCGAGAAATGAGCAACAAGAGAATATATTCAGAATAGGTTTTGGACCATTGGTCCAATCACTCATGTTTCTGATAGATATCCATTGCAAAATGCTTTGGACCATAGGTCCAGCCGTATTTAAGCCTATTCTATAAAAATAATGACACAAGTGATATATATATATATATATATATATATATA
Source organism: Hermodice carunculata (assembly GCA_964020975.1). Classification (NCBI taxonomy): domain Eukaryota; kingdom Metazoa; phylum Annelida; class Polychaeta; order Eunicida; family Amphinomidae; genus Hermodice; species Hermodice carunculata. Next base: position 57,404,982 of record OZ026619.1, read on the forward strand.
TATATATATACACACACACACACACACACACACGAATGAGACTTTATTTGACATAATGTCCCTCAGAAAGGCAGAAGTGAGAGTCTATAACCTGCCGCATAGCAATAAAGAACCAGTATCTTAAATCAGAACCTAAGTCGTCACTTTTTGTACATGTATGTTGGGCAGGATCTCTACACAAGGTTTATTCAAGACTACATATTCTCCTACCCCCAGCATGTATGTAATCCACGTACAACCCCAGTCGCCGTTGACAAGAGGGATTTTCAAGTCTTTAAATTTTGGTTGGAGACAATACTCCAATCCCAAGACGTAGCCACACATCAACTTTGGTACATGTATTTTTAAAAATAACAGCATAGAGATTGCTCGCACAAGCATTTTCTATCATGAGGTCACAGGTCAAGGTTACAGTGACTTTACTTTGGTTCATGTCACACCCCATCCCAAAAATTTCCGCACATATTTTGGTATCTCTTGAGTATTAATGTACAAAAAATATATGACTTTACAAGCATTTTCTATGACAAGGTCAAAGTAATGTTCAGTGTCCTAAATTTTCTTGAGAGATATGGCCTTTTCCTATGAAGTGTCCACACAACATGTTTAGTTAGTGTACATGTGTAATGGTATTGGAAATATGGCCTGGACAAGTTTCATCAGGACTGAAGCACAAGAGGACATAGTGCAAACTTATAGTTCCCATTGTGGAACTGAAAACATGCAAGCAGTCAGCATCTGACATCCAATTGTATTTAATGTTTGACAACAAAAAGATTAATATTCGTAAGGACAGGGTTAATATTCACAAGAAAAGTGTTAATGTTCATAGAGAAAAGGATAAATATTTATGAGGTTAAAAAGTAATTCTTGGTAAAGAAAAGGCTTACTTTTCACAGGTAAATAGTTAATATAAGAAAAAGAGTTTTACTCACAAGGAAAGGATAACATTAATCATGAAAAGACTAAATTTGTTTGGGAAAAGGTTAATTTTCACAAGAAAAGAGGTTAATATTCAAAGAGAAAAGGGTAAATATTCACATGAGAAAGAATTAATAATTGTAAAACATTCAGTGTTGATCAGCCTGGTATCCAGCCTGGCCCCTGCTAATTAATTACCACGTGTCCTTTGATCCATCAGATCCACTGTGTGTGGATCATGATTATGAGACCTGATCAATGAATCTGGCAAGGTATGTTCAGGCAGACTTAGTAATGGGCAATACAGCTGTTTTGATTGAGAAGCAGGAACAAGCATGTGCCAATACAACATGCGATACTCCGTGCACCTACGTAGTTACCAACAGGTTGCAAAAAACTCGTATGTTAGATACATGTACCGTATACGTAAATGCTAACTAAACAAATCTTATCATGCTGCCTCATGATTTTCTGTCTCTACCTAGCAACACATAAAAAGGATTTATACCACGGATAACACGATTTTTGGTTGAATATCAGAATGAACGTCTTTGATTTGTTTGTTAATTCAGCCCAAGTTCCTGTTCTTAACCCTCTGAACCCTAAGTACTTTGCAACACAAAGTATATAGAGCTGAACAGCTCCAAGGGTCCAGAGGACTGAAAAGGCTGATCAGGGTAACATGGCTGATACAAGTCCATGGCTTTCCCTGGTGTGGGTTGCCAATTAGCATTCAGACTGTACCAAGGCAAGCTGCAGACTCAGTATCATGACACCCAACAAAGGGTTAATTTGTGCAGCATTAAGGGCCACAGTGTATAGCAGGTGTTTTCAACCATATCTGATCACGCTAAGTAAATTTGAATATGCATTTTTAGCGTCCACAATCAAGGTCACAGTTCACACAAATTTGACCAGTAATTCTTTTGTGTTTTGGAATGTGGATATTTCTTTCTGTGTTTGAGTGGTAATTTCTGTAACATGACAACAAATGGTTTGTTATTTTGAGCATTATGTCAACGATAAAAGTTATATGGTTGAATGAATGATTTCCAAGGGATTAACATTTATCAGCCAGTCAAAGCTCTTCAAGTGAATCAGCATCATGTAACAATTTTGTACTTCACCTGGCCGTTATATTTGTTATTGCACACATGTATGAGCAAAAACCCCACTTCAGCTGACAACATTCATATATTACTACCACATACCATGCCTCGCTGAACTGACAAGCAGATTTTCCCAGTCTCTAATCTCTGTACTGATTGTTCATTTAAACCTGGTTCTCCAAGGTGGATGTGTCAATACAAAGGAACAGCAGTTTTTAGCAGGTTAGTGAGAGTGACTTTTATACCTTAGACTGGGAATCTATCAAACATCAGTAATTTTTTTCCGTAAGGTTTACTAAAAATGTCAAGGTTGCCAGAAAAGTAAGTCAGTAGACCAACACAATAAAATAATTTTGAAATTATGCTAAATTAAAAGTATGATGTCATCTTAAGGCAGGTGAGCATGACAGGATGTCACAATTATTCTACTCAATTCAGTAAGTTAACAAAGGTGCACTCCATCTCTCTTGATACCTCTGTCAGTGCTGTGAGGTGATGTAGACAAAGAGATCTGATGATGAGTGGCTCTTCCACACTCTCTGTCTTTGTTAATGTTATGTGGTGTGTTGTCAGTCTCGGTATATGTTTTACTTTGTCCCCACTTTACTATCTAAGATTGTAATTACTAACCTTGATTTGTGCAAGAGAGGATTATTATACGTACTTGTACGTCTTTTTTTTTTTTAAATAAAATTTTAAGTAAGTAAGCCAATCAATAAGAAGAATAACCCCTTCAAACTCTTCAATGCCAAACTTTGGGCGGGTGATACTTTGAACAAGTACCCACATGTAATAAGAACACTTGTGTAAGAAACAGATTCTTTCACAGTGTTTCAAGAACCTGAAATCTTTGACAGTGTTTCTTTACCTTTGGGCATTACATTATAAATGATTCAGTGCTAGCACTTCTTGTCATATTGAGAGGGATCTGTGTTTCATAGCATTTGGGAGAAGTATAGTCTAGTTTATTCAATCATATCAGAAGTACAGCCCAGTACTTTATTATCATCAAACAAACTTGTCTTATTCTAATCTGGTAAAACAGACAACTTTAAGTTGTAGAATATGCTGCACTGATTTTACAATGGAATATCATGCCTGCCTGATAAATCATGCCGCATAAAGCTATGCCTGAGTAACCTCACATCAGATGATGCTACAAGTGACACCTAGTGACAAAAAACTGTGCTAGGCACCTAGATTGGTGCTATTCTTTCAGCTCGCCCAGAAGACCCGCAGGAACCATGGACAATAAGTACTCACCTCATCGCTCTCGGAGAGATCCACACTGCCATCTTTGTCATCATCTATCTGTGCATGCAGCATGCGGATGGCCTCAAAGCCAAGCTTGTCCTTCTCACATTGTTGGTCATTATTGGGACACCCTGAAAACACATACCAGACACCACATCAGCATTTGTTGCATGGAAACCACACAGGCTGTTCACACAAAGTCATATCACAGGTCAGTAAAGAGTGAAGGACATGGCAACTCACTCTCCGTTGGTACATTACAGAGTTCTCAGGGCCAGGTATGCTGTAAAATGTGTATTCTGCACCGTGTGTATATACTTCTGTGTCTGCTGCACAGTATTTCAGTGTACGGCTGCACACACCATGCAAATCATGTGACAAAAATATTGTAAAATGTGGCATAACACAACATAATTTTAACAGAGTTTAATGCAATAGTATCATTCTCTCATAAATTGCAATGCACATGTGTCCGTGAGAACAAACTTGGTAAAAGGCTTGTCTATGCAGTAGGCATCACAGTACATGAACATGTACCAGAATAATTTTTAGGACAAGTTGTCACAAGACAGGAGGTAAAATCAACTTAAGACATTTTGTGTCAAAGGGCACAGAAACAAAATTTTATGAATGCCAATGACATGTTAGGGAGAATATGTACACTGTATAAAACATTGAACACAGTGGCTTTAAAACCTGTGTACAGTGTACAGATATTTGCACACATCAATGGAACCTGCTTGGGTGATGAAAATTTTACAACCTGCGAAGTGTTAAATGTACATTGAAATCTCATAATAATGACATACGCTCCCTGCAAAATGTGTCAGAGATCTGAAAATACCAGGTACAGGAGTGAAACAACGCAAGAACCTAGCTTTAAGTCCCTCAAAACTGATGTCATTAAAACATCAGAGATCTGAGCAGGGCTAGAATTTTTTTTTTCCAACATGCCCACCGAGCATGCTGGAGATGAACCCGACATGCCCAACCCATGCACAACATGCCCAACTTTATATGTCCCGGTTCAACTGAAGGGTACCTTTTTCAACTCCTGCACTTTCCTTATCATGCATTACCCCTTGAATGAGACAAACACCTATTTTGAATGCTACATGCTTTATTACATGACTTTTGTATAATTAGTCAAAACTGACATCGCAACAACTTTGGGTTGTTTTTTTTTTTTTTCATTACAGGAAGTTCTTTTGTCTGGTAAGACAGACTAAGTTGCACTATCGTTACTCTGCTCCACTCAGCCTGTGATAGGTCAGTGGCTTTTAACCCGCAGTGAACTCTGGGATAGTGACACTAGTTGCCCTCCTTTTTGTAACCCTGCAATTATAGGATTAGTGAGTAGCAATTAAAATTGGAATGCAGATAGCTGATTGAGTCAGTAAATAAGCGCAATTTTCAGTAGTGATAGTTAGCACGTGTATACAGTTGTACATGCCATTAGCAACCCCCCGGTCAAAACGACCATTTTTCCCATGCACGGACGTTTTTCTAATGTTAAATGTACTGTCGTGAGTGACCACCTGCAGAAAGCGACCAGCCATCGGGAATTTGGAAAATACACCGCAAATAACCACTTTTTGACGAGACTCTCGAGTGTCAAAGAGTGACAAAATCTGATGTTTTCCAATCATATACGACCAAAATGTATAACTGTCATTCACTCAATTATCATAATTCCCCCTGTGTTTCAAACTTTATTTCAAATCATCGGGATTGACTTGAAGTGCAGCGCAACTTGGAACATGCCGATTCTATTTTGGGTTTTTTGGCGTTGAAGTTGAACTGGCTTGCATCTTGTGCCTGTGGTGTCCTCTCCTACCGAGCCTTTGTTTTGCATAAAAAACAACTGAATCGTCACAAGAATATTCTGAACACATTACTCACTATCTTGACCTTAATATGCATGCTCAGTTATGTCAAGTTCATTGTTAATCGTAAGTTCTATATCAATTAAAATACGCTCCCAGTATTTTGCGCGTGCACACTTGAATCCGCCATTTGTAATTTGTATTCAGGTACAAATATACTTTGCGGAACTTCTGTGAACTCAGGAGTGATCTGTGGTCTGACATTTGTCGAATGGCAAAACACAGATGGGCCCATACACATGGTGCTGTGTTGCCGTTTATTTTATATTGGATTACATTAAAAGTATTATAGGTCTTAAAATCAGCATTACTTCCATCACACTACGATTAAATTATTGAACCAATAGTTATACTTTCGTGTAACTTCGGTGAGCTCCGGACATGCACGTGCTCTGAGGTTTGTCGATCAACTTGACTTGAGCCAAGTCTAGTTAACCACTGGCGGATATGCACACATGTGGTGTTTTGTTTGCCTTTGATTTTATATTTGATTGAATTTATAAGCATTATTACAGGTTTTTCAGCATTACTACCATCATGCTATAATTAAACTGGACCGAGACTAGAATATTGAATTTGTCTGCAGCCAAACATTTAACTGACTGCATCGTCAGGCTGGGTGGGATATGACCATGGACATATAAAAAATAATAATCTTGTTAATACCTCCATGATATGACGATGCTCAGCACAACAGTATCAAAAATTCGAAAAGAAATTTTTTGTAGATAAACTGAGGAAAAGCAAGTATGGTGCATATACTTGTACAGGGAAAAAAATCAAGCAAATTTTAACATGCCGGGTCGGGAATCTTTGTCTTTACCTCAACATGCCCGCCACAATCTCAGGGTGTCTCGGGACGTCGGACACCTGCCAAATTCGAACCCTGCTAAGTGTCATTCTAATGAGGTTTGACCGTACTTGTATGTTCTGGATGTTTGTGTGCTAAACAATAATTCATGCATTGAAAGATACCCCCTACAAACAATAATGAATTATTCCTCCATTGAAAGATACCCCCTACATGGGCAGACCAAGACCACCTGGCTTGTGATACATGCTTTAAATTCAACAGTCCTTTGCCTGTTATTTCTAGTCCCTACTATGATATAAAAGTAAATGGGATTTGAACAGATTGACAAGTGTTACATTAGGACGACAGTAAAACATGAAAACAACTTGTCCTTATCTGCATAATTTTTAGAACTGTCATCCCTTTTCACAAAAAGGCCATACTTTATGTATGGAAGTATAATCATGCTAAATGTGCAGTTTCTACACATAATAGGCTTCAAAACAGAAGCGAGGTTTTAGTGTAAAAGTTGCTGTGCACCTCCCACCCCCATAAGGCATCTCTCACCAGAGGCAACCCCTCTAAGAAGGGTGGCCTCTGGTGGCACCATTCTTCTTCAGGTTTGACCTTGACCTTTGACCTCAAAGTCACCTCAGCAAATTTAAGGGAACTCTCACCTGGGTACATAATGACCAAGGACTTCAGCCATACCCATTTGAAGATGTGGCAGGGAAACAATTTTATTTTGTAAGGCATCGTGACTTTGACTTATTAACTATGACTTGAAAGTCACCTACATGCCCCAAAAATCCTAAAATCTATGGAGTACCTGTACCCAAAGTTTCAAGTGAATCTGGCTTACAGTTTTGAAGAAGTCTAAATGTGAATTACCATTGCAGACCCCATTGACTTACATGGTAATCAACTGGAATACAAAAATTAACCCTAAAAACCCATTACACAAAATCAAGGTTGCAACTGAATAGACTTGTGTTGAGGTTTAGCTGAGTGCATATGACATTTGGAAGTATTTCTAAGGCAGATGACTGAGCCTCCTAACAGCGCAGCCTGACTAGCAAGTCAGCTGAGCTAAAAATTCCAGCACCACCTGGTGAACAAATTCTGAACTAGGAGCCTCTAAGAGTGTTCCTGTGTGATATCAGACCAACATGGTGAGTGGTTTCAATTGTTTTGGAGAAACTGAAAATGTGAATTAGCATTGCAAGGTACTTTCCTATTAATGTTTGGGTATCCTTGGGCCTATGATGCACCATTAAGTAGGTATAAGCCAATATGTGAAAATTGCAGAGTCAGCAGAAAAACACGACAATGATTTGACCTTGACCTTTGACTTCAAGGTTATAATTTATCATATGGGAAATTTTTTCCAGACCCATAGATTATCTGTACAATATTATGAGGCAATAGGTCAGGAGGGAACAGAAATATAAGGAAAATAAGATATACCGCTGCCATAGCGACGGCGGATGACAGTCCTGACTAAATACTATGCATCCCCAATGGGGTTCATGCATAATAAAATGTCCAACAAATCTGCTGCTTATGAAACAAAGAAGAGCAGAAAGAAAGAAGAGAGAAAAAAGGAATGTTTGTGTTGACACACTGACATATTTACCAGCAAAGAGAAATTTCTGGTGAATGGTCCAGCAGCGCGAACAGGAAGTTTTTAGGAAGTGGGGCTATCTGCAAGCTCCAATGTCTCTGGCTTGTTGAACCTATTGGTCTGATATTATGAGTATACAACTTTAGTAAGTCAAATATCTTCACTTCCACCAAAACTGGACAACATACTCCTGGTGACCATTGGTGTGCAGTCCTTGTACACCAATATACCTACAGATGAACGTCTTAGAGCCATAGCTCAGAACCTCCTCAAAAACTGGAAGGACAACAATAAACCAGTGGGGAAAGAATTAATATCCCTACTTCGACTGGTCTTTTCTGGCAACAATTTTGAATTTAATGGAGACCCCCATCTAAAAACGAGTGGGACTGCAATGGACACCAACGTGGCACCCATCCTCCAATACAAACATCTTCATGGCTGACCTGGAAAAATGATTGTCCAGATAAACACCATCCCCCCCCCCCACCCCCACCCCTGTGGTGTTTAATTGATGACATCTTCTGCATTTGGCATCATGGCCAGGAAATATGACAGGAACTTACAGAATTTCGAAATTCCAGCCATCATACCATCAAATTCTCTGTCACTTACATTAATAAGGAAATCAGTTTCCTGGATACAATGGTGTCAGTCAGAAAACCTTGTCAACTTGTTGATGTTTGTGTCAGCTTATGACATAATTGCTGTTGCCATAGACAAGTTAGGTTTGGGTATATATATATATATATATATGTATGACAGTCATATAACTCATACGAAGCTTACTGTCCAGTTCTCCTAATAGAAACTAAAAATATTAAAGTTTAAACTAAGGCTTACTGGTTACCCCACCTGATGTTTGTGTGGTAAAAACTTAAATTTTGCATGGCAGACACAGACACTTTTGAGATATATATCCATTGTATGTACATGTATGGTTGAATAATATGGATCTATTAATGAGGAATTTACTTCATATATTAATTCATTAAAGCTAGAAGTTTGACAGGTAGTATATGACTTTGCATGCATGATCACTTGACTCCATACAATCAACAGCATGCGGGTGGGTTTTTTTTGCTTCTTTTCTTTTCCCTTTTTTAAAACAAAAAAAAAAAAACTCTACCCATGGTTAGTTTTCCGAACTGCGTGGGATTCCAGAAAGACTAATATGACAATGATGAATTATCACAAGAAAGCTTTGAACTGGAACAGCTGTTACTGACAGACTGGATGCTCCATTCCCATCTCAACCTAGTCCTCCCCCCCCCACCCGCCCCCCCCCCCCAACTTTGCAAACACACGGGTCCTATGCCCTTGACAATGAGATTAAGATCACCAAAATGTAATCACTTCAGGAAATAGAGTCAGGAATAATTCATGTAAAATTGAGTTTCATGTCGCCTATGACATGATTATTTTGCTTGCAAGGATTGTGCTACTAGCAGGTCAAACAGTTGAAAGTCAGAAAAGCCAAAAACAATACCTCCCCCCCCCCCCCCAACTTCATTTGCAGGGTATATTATTATAAATACTGTTATCACCATAACAGACCAATAATTCTATGAATTTCCGATGCAGAAAGTTGCATTTTCCGCACATTTAGAAATGGAAATTTGACATGGAATGATATAATTCTTCATTTAGAGGACTCTACTTGAAAATTTCAAGACTCACCCAGACGTGCACCAAAAATGAGCACTGTCAATCTGCACTGTCATATAAGAAATGATTTATGTGGAGTATGAAAACATTCAAAGTACCATACACAGCACCCTGAATTTTGTTTGTTGAGAAATGTTTATTTCAGCATACAAATTTTGAACTATGACCAAAGTCACAATAAAAGATTGTCTGACAAATAAAATACATTATGTTATGTATTTCCAGGTAGCCAGTATTTGCTGCCTTATCTTGGCATATCATTAAAAGCAGAAGATAAGCTTGACTGTGCAGAATGTAAGGGGAAAATGTGCCATTGAGGATAGACAGCCATTAAATCCAGGGACTAATACATGTATCTAATAGCATGGATGCACGTATGCAAAACATTTTTTCCCAAGTTTGGTGGAATAACAAGGCATACCTGCATGCAAATTTATGATCTACTACCTTCTCCATTGCAATGGGGTCAAGGTCATGATTGTTCAAACTCAACATATTCTCATTAAAGGGCAATAAAGTGTTAAGATCATTATCCTTCTAACTTGGCAGACTCTTACAATACTGATTAACTGTGAAATTTTGGTAATACATGTACTAGCTCATCCAGTCTACACATATTGCATGCAAGACATTTTGACATAATTAATCCTGGTTTGAAATTGGGTCAAGGTTATTGTCCTTTGAACTTGATGTACATTTTTACCAGGGTGATCAACTGTTAAAGCTTCATCATCTTAGCTTATCCAATTCTTCCAATATGGTGCACAAGACATTCAAAGAGAATTGACCCAGCTGACCTTGAAATAGGTCGAGGTCATTCTTGTTTAAACTGAACATGGATATTTATAAGGGTAACCAACTGCACAAGTCAAGTGATATTAGTTTATCTGGTTAGACTCCAGACATACTGTGCAAGAAATATTTTGTGCATTCACCTGGTGACCTTGAAATCAGGTCAACAAGATTTTTGTGCTGCAAACTTGACATGGGCTTTAATATGGGTGATCCACTGTCAAGTTTCATGGTCCTAGCACAGATGGTTCAAGATAACGCATGCAAGAAATTCAGAGATAATTGACCCTGGTGACTTTGAAATTGGGTAAAAGTCTAGTCTTTCAAACTCGATACAGACTCCTGTAATAGTGATCAACTCTTAATGTTTGGGGAATCCAGCCAACCTGGTTCTTGAGATATGCAAGCAAGAAATTTACATAAATGGATGCTTAGACACAGGTTATTGCAATACCCCAGGGTCTATAAGGACCAAGGAGTAAATATAATGTAACAAAAAATAAATAAAACAACAGCCAAATATCTTTAAAGCCCCTTGGCTACCAACGTCTTAACCCTCTGGTGACTGAAAATGCGTCCAGGTTGCTGAATGTCAAACTCATTCAAACTTTCCATGAGATGCTTCCACCGTACAAGTTTAAAGGTGATAGCTCACTTTGTTCAAAAGTTACTGCATCCACAAGGATGATGGATGCAAGAATGGACAGACATGATGACAGTCAGCCAATAAGGCTGAGGGTTAAATACCAGCCAAAAAATAAAAATTGTAGTCTATTGTTGTTATTCCTAGGCTGGCTGAGATCACCTGTGGCCTAATGCCTTACTCACACAGGATAGAGCCGGACTCAAAATAAGTGGTAACCCATCATTCAGGTTGCCTGGAGGTTACCACTTTAGTTCACCATAAACACTTTTCGTTTAAAGAAAAACTATAATAGGTCACCACTTTAAAATTTTACACCTGCACTCGGGTTCTTTGCACTGTTCTTTATTTCGAGACCTGATAAGGGCACAGTTGGTGCTTTCAAGTGCTGTAAAAATTATGTAGTTTCCTTTGACAATGAATAAACGTTTCAGTTTTATTTTCATCGTCGATCTGGTATCAGGTCATGCAATACAGATACATTGTATTGAGAACTCCACTTTCACAGAATTCCGAGGGGATCAACACTTTTTGTCCTCCCACTCCTTGCACACTCAGCCTGAAGCCCCTCAGAAAGGTCATTTATGTGCAGCTAGCATGTAACCAATAAAATTTATCTTAAACTAGTATCCTCAAGTAAAGTGGTGTCAACAATGAAACCTTTTTGTCATAAAAATCAGATCTACTAAAGCAACTACTATCCTCAAAAGATTCAATTATATATGAACTATCTTGGGTTATATATAAGTCCATAACTTTAAGCAATTTTGCCATAACATATTTCATGTGATAAAACAATTGCATACAAGGCAATACCCTCTTGTCTTTATTGGATTTGTAACCTTTGGAAAGGTGATAAAGTTCTGTCTGTCCATCTGCAATCTCAGATAATCTAGGCTGAACAAAATACGTGATCCACTGAAGTTTCAAACATGTACATGACAGAGAGCACAGTATCCAGGTGTACAACACATACACGTGGGTCAGAATGACCTGAAGAACCTCTCACACTTATAAAACATGAATCACAATGTCTTAGTTTTCAGTATCCAGGTTTAGACAACCCACAAATACATGTGTCAGAATGACCTGAAGATCCATTAAGGAACTATGACTCACAAAGTCTTAACTTGCTATTCATTAATGATGAAGGTCACCAAGGAGCAAACTCATTCAAGGTCCTCATAAGATGCTTCACTTCAGCTGTGACAGTTTGCTGGTTGCAGCTTCACTTGTTCAGAAGATACAGCATTTACAAGGATTTTCAAAATTGACACCTTTGAACTTCAAAAAAAATGCCAAGATCACCAAACAAATAACTCATCCAAGGTCCCCATAAACATATATGCTGCAGCTGTGATGATGATGCCCCAAGAAGCAAAAGTTCAAGAAAAAAAAAAAAAAAAAAAAGCTTCCTGACCCTGTTAACAAGTACATGTGTTTTGTTTTGGGGGGGATGTTTCAAATCCCATATACAGTATGCAACTTACAAAAATTTTCATTGGTCAAAAGCCTTTTTATCAGCAAAACATGATGACACTTTTTTTGAAGGGGGGGGGGAGGAGATTGCACAACCATGACCCATATGATTAATGCTACTTCTGTCAGGAATGGTTTCTGACACCTCTGACATCAGTCCTAATAGGATCTCGTTATGAGTCTTACAACTTGTACAAAAAGCACAATAGCCCATCCAACACATACATATATACCCATCATTATACATGTATCTGTATCTAATGTAACACAAGACTTTAAAAAATTATGCTAACTTCCCTTAAAGAAGCTTCCTACAGATACCCTGAGTCCAAATATCTATTTTTTCCCTCCTAAATAGTGTACTGTCCCTAGCCATCCATTATCCATGACCACCTTTGATTTGTTTGCTCTGTCAATATCGACACCACCATCTATAGACCTGAACATTTACAGTATTTTTTACTGGTAATAATATCTGTTCACTGCATCAATTCCTCTAAACTGCTGCACTGTGGATACCACACAATTTGTTCTTGACTTCCTTGGTCTTCTGGCAGACATGTTTCAAATACAATGAGGACTGCCACCTGTGGACCCTATCCGGCTATTCTGAGTTGCAGACAGCATGATCCAATGCGATGGCAAAGTTCCAGTGCGGTAACTTATCAAAACAAAACAAAATTGACACACCTGTTCTGAAAAAAGTACCAATTTTGTTTCACTGTAGAGTCCAACCTGTTCTGGCTGTCCTTGTGTATCACTTCTGTAATGTGGACACTCTGGTCCACAAGCAAAATTTATTTGTCATTTTTTGATCTGAGACAACTCACTACACTGGACATCAGTCTACTATACAGTTTCATTTTATATGGTAGAAAATCAAAAGACTAGAAAATATCACAACCAACATAGTCTCACAAATAAAACAAAACTAAATTAAAATTAAATTAACAACAACAACAAAAAAAAAAAAAATGAAAGAAAAAAAGAAAAAAAAATCAACTCAGCCCTTCCCTTGCGAGATTGGCAACTGTCCATACTGTCCTGGATAAAGCATGGACCGATGTTGCCAATCCGTCAGGGCAAGGTCCAAGTTCAAGTACAAGTAACTGCTGCAATAGACTACCACTGTATGCTCTGCGCAGTGTAGAACAGAATAGAACAGAACAATATGCATGCCTTTCTGGTGTCACAGCAATCCACTGGACTGGACAGTCTCCTACCGTTTTTCTATGCATGGGTGATTCATCTGACATACATAGCAATGACTGTCAGACATGTAATATATACTAGTTATTAAACAGAACTGTGCACCTGACCTGTGACTGTTTATTTATTGCAGACAGGTAGTATGTCAAACTTGATTTCACATATATTCTCCAATCTTTAAGAACAGTGATTGTCCATAAATGTGAACATTAAATACAGATCTATGTCATTCACACACATTTAATATGATGTGTATTGCTGCTTCAATAATATCCACACTTTTAAAACAACATGGAAAATGTAAACAAACTGTCCTACAATATGTGGCCCACAAACACTGCAAGCTCTGATGGGCTTTTGAACAGCAATCAGCCCTGGAAAATACACACTGTGGAGTAAATATACCTATTGTATGTATAGTTGATCCACAACAAATCTGACATGTAGGGCCAATGATTTTCTGTTTTTTTTTCTGAAACTGAAGAGGAATTGTGCATTTTTTTTCCTATTTGAAACGGAATTTGTTATTTTTTCTCATATGAATTATATATAAATATATAGCAGTAAAACGGAATTTGACAAATTTTTGCTGATGAAGTGGAATTCCTCTTTTTTTGAAACGGAAAATCATTGGCCCTTAATCATGTTTCAAAATTTGCCAAGGCTGTGCCACAGCTTTGAAGCCAGTATTAACCCTTACAGTGCTGATTTAAGATTGAGTCGACAGCTTTCTTTGGGATAATGCACGCAAAGTGTCCCGAGAAAAGCTGTTGATTAAGACTACTTTTTGTTTTAGACTTGGCTTGCTGGTTTCTGAATGAAAGCCCTGTATCTGCATGAGGAATTTGAATCTTTTAACCATAATATGTTTAACCGTAATAAACAAACAACTATGTCAGCACTTGATTAGCACTTTACAGGTTAACAGTGTTCTGAAAACCTACCTTTGGACCATGTATTCCCCAATCTAGCAAAGTACTTGTAAGACCATATGACCACTCAGTGACCTCAGCTTGATCTACATTTCAGCTTCTGCAATACTTCATATCATTATCATGATTATCACATCAGTTTACACAAATGACCAGACATAAAAGCCACGCCACTTCAAATCAAGCTCTAATAACAGGGGCAGATATAAGTATGATATCAAATATGACTGACACCTCAATGGACCATCAGTCCCTTATCTCGCCCTTTCTTATTGGGCACATGCCCACTCACCATGCTTAAAGATACACTTGCATACAACTTCTACAACCTATAAGAAAATCACATGTATATATGCATGCAAGAAGGTGTCAGTCACCGATGACGTTTGCATTGGTCCTGATCTCAAAAGACCACTTCAAAGAAAGACCATCAGACCACCTTCTATATACTTTGCTTTATATGTACATTCCCTTTTACAACCTCCTATCAGGGGCCACATGTCTCAAAGTGACAAACAACAATCTGACCATCCCAGGGGTGGTCTATCAAGCCAGGTTTCACAGTATAATACTCGTAAGGCCAGCCTTAAAAATATTTCTGTTTCGTATAACAAGGCCTTGAGAAAATTTGATGAAGCAGGGAGGATTTTTTTTTTTTTTTTTTTAATTTTTTTGTTTAAACTACACATACCTACTACATATTACTGCAATATGGGCATCATGCCAGTACGGGGACTGATGGACTTAGTATTGATACAAGATAAACAAGATTCCAGGTTCAAAATTTTTTATTAAATCTGTATTAAAGCAAGAGACTGCGATAGATGAGGTTGTAGCAGGACAATATATGCTTCAGGCAAGTTTGCTGACGCTGAGACAGAGTAGCCCTACTGTAAATACACCTCGGCTTCGCTTGAGTTGGGGTGGGTCTTTTGCTATTTCAAACATGTACATGTACAGGGCTTCAAGAAACAAAGGATTAGCGTAATTATAAAGTTGCCCTTTTTTTAAATATCACAGAAGAAAAAGAGTAAAATATCAAATACAAATGTGCAGTTTTAATTTTCACTTGACAACAGCAGGGGAGGGGAGGGGAGGGGTGTATGATGAGGGTTCCAAGAGTAAATATTACAAGTCATGAACACACCTCTTTTGTGTGTATGTGCAGGGACGTGGATTAAGAGTTTTATTGCTCTATGGTCAAGTCAGATTTAATCTCGGGCAATTTAAAATTAATAGGTGCTTGCCCAGTCGGGCAACCAACTTTTTGCTGGGAACTCTATTCCTCAATTTTTCATGACACAGTTACAAGTTGTAGTTGTTTGCAAGGCTGGCTACGGAGGTAGGGGGGTCCAATCACTTAAAAAATCAGAGCTTTCGCAGCACGCGCGTGGGGCGCCGATAGGTGATAATAATCGCTAATTGATAAACATTCCAAGTTTAAACAATTAGGTGGTCCGCAGTTGTATTCATCAGAACTTAATCTCTGTCAACACAAGCAGACATTTTCACTGTCGTACACTACATACGATTACGTTACGGTAGCAAAGGTACCGGCAGTAATTATCGGTTTGCTGAGCAGGGTCACACTGTACACTACATACGATTACGTTACGGTAGCAAAGGTACCGGCAGTAATTATCGGTTTGCTACACTACATACGATTACGTTACGGTAGCAAAGGTACCGGCAGTAATTATCGGTTTGCTGAGCAGGGTCACACTTCTCACCGTCAGTGTGATCTGCCCCAACGATGTCAAAGCAGGGTCAAAATACAATAAAATTTGCATGGCAAATTCATCTGCAAATTAACATCAAATGCCATTTATCGGTGGGTTCTAACAGTGTTGGAAAAAATAGGTGCCTTGAAATGACTTCCAGTCACAGGCAAGTGACAGCGCGGAGTGGATCTGCGGTGAACTGACCAAGTCTCACGGACTGATTTGGGACACATTCGGCTATTCCTGCTATCCCCTACCTTTGCGTATTTGCCTGTGACTCCAAGTAATTGTTGCAATTAACACTGGAATCTTTATTTACGCATGCTGCAATATAAACAAAGCTTCCCGTTTGTGTGTTCCCTCCGTAAATTACAACTGATTCACACATGTTCACTGGGCGGAAGCCATGATGAAAACATTCTAACACGAGCCGTGATTGGCTCATTTTTGCATGTGACTCAATTGACCAATCGGGTGATGTGTTGTGCGTCAGCCCACATGGCCAAAGCAGCTGTTTGTGTACAGTTGCAGGAAAGATGTCGACGGTGCGCACACTCGATTTCTGACTTGAAATATTTAAATTTTCGTTTGAATTTGATTTAGGAACACCTTTTATTGCAAGGAACTTGCCAATACTGTATATGCAAATTTACTACGATGTACCGATAGCAATCATAGTGGGTACGCAAACGATGTGCGTTTACAGAACTGCAAAACGGGGCGGCCGAGTAACATTAAATCAAGCCTGAAAAAATTTTTTTTTTGCACTGTTGAAAAAAATATTCTAACCGCAACGTTTTGCGCACACCGGGCACGTTATACGAAACAGAAATATTTTTAAGGTGGGCCTAAGGCATGCATATTAATTTCCCACCACAAAGCAAAGGGCTCACACCTGTCAACCATGGAGGACGCATGGGCCATATATCACTATCACAGAGAGGGCTAGATTCCCCTTTCTCACAAAATTTAGTCAGGAAGCCAAGGCTGATTTTTTGGAAGAACCTTGACTGGGCGGATTTATTTTTTTTCACACTTGATTCTGCAACTTAAGATGTCATACAACCATAAACTGGCGGGTAAATTGGCTTTACCCTTGAGCGTTTTCAAAAATTCAACATGGCGGCCAATATGGCCGCCAAACGCATATTTTAGCAAAGCAACACTTTTTTCAGTAAGCCTGTTTACCATTTTGCTGACATTTGGGTCGTTTCATGGGATTGTGATGATGCCTGACTCAATTGAAGTCCTTGTGAGACTGTCAAAGGTCAAGGTCAAGGTCATATGGTAAGGTCAAAGGTATTTCTAGTTCAGAAAATGCTGTTAGCTTGTAAGATGGCAAATAACAACACACCATTCATGAATAAAAGTACAAGATGTTCGTTAATATTTTGTGCTGCATCTGACAAGAACATTTTGCACAGAATGATGGATGAAAAGTTGGTAATAACAAATAATCAAGGTCCATTCAGAGATCAAGACTACTGGTAGGTTAAAGTCAGGAAGCCGCGGTTGATTTTTTGGAGGAACCTTGACTTGACAAATTTTTTATTTCACACTTGATTTTGCAACTTGAGATGGTATACAAGCAATAAATGGCAGGTAAATTGGCTTTACCCTTGAGTATTTTCAAAAATTCAAGATGGCGGCCAACATGGCTGCCGGATGTAGCTGCTCACAAGGATTCACTATTTTTGGTAACCTTTTGACCAAACTTGGTAACATTTAGCTCATAATACAAGTTTGGGATGATGCCTAACTCAACTTGGACATTTTTAGGTCCTCAAAGGTCAAGGTCTAGTTCATACTGCAAGTTCAAGGGTATTCGTTTCCAAGGAATGTTGGGTACTTACCATGATTTTTCTTGTGTAGACTTATTTTCATTTACTTCCATTTCAGATGTAGATTCAAGAAGCAGTAGAAGTAGCCTGTAAGAGTAGCAATAGCCTGTAGACGTAGCAGTAGCCTGTAGAACTAGCAGTAGTTTACTAATGGCACAAGAGCATATCTTCAAATCTGTGCTTGGCAAATGTCCAGCCAAGCAGAAGCTCTCTCAAAGTAAACCTGATGGTGCTAGGTTGGGCAATTTTATGCAAGTCAGTGTCCATTATGGCGACAATTTGCATGGATACTTACATAAACTACTGGACTTGAATGAGCATCTGCAGGTGCTTTATCACAAGAACTGTATTTCAACATATCTGGCATGTGCACCATCTGGTTCCAAATCACTGCCAGTAGACCAACCCCCTGTTAAGCGTATGACGCAATCCGATGTTCCCACATTCAATTTCAGAGAGCATTGTATACATTGTGGTGAATGCTGTATGATAGAAAAAGACAGAAAAAATCCCAATAGGTGGGTGCCAGCCTTCCTGGTAAAATCAGTAGCCACAAATGAACTAGATGACAGTGGCCACCCATTTAGGGTGAAGGACAAAATCTTGCAAGAGTGCCAAGCCAGAGGTGACCAGTGGGCAGAGTCAGTGAGGCTGCACATCATTGGTGCCCAAGTTCAGATGTTTTGAGTTAACACCCTCAACAAATCAGCTCGCTTGATTGAAAGGCCTACTATTTCTGTGAAGGGCTTCTGTAGTTGAACTGAATTCCATATTTGGGTGCGATCAGCTTGCATTTCTGCAATAACAGTGGAAGAAAAAGAAGAGGATGACATTGACGTTGCCCTTGATACAGTTGTCAAAAACATCAGGCCAGCGGTACTGAACACTGAATATGACAAGGACTTTTACCAGCAAACAATATCAAAGTCTATTGCCTCTGAGTCTGTTTCTGACACACTTAAGACTTCCGGGGAAGGCAACGTCAATGTCATCCTCTCCTTTTCATCAACTGTTACTTTCAGGGTTGCTGCAGCATTGTCAGGAAACATTAAGACTTTGCGAGACCCTTGAGCAGAAAGGATGACAAGGTCATTGATGTTTTGAGTTAACATTTTCAACAAATCAGCTCGCTTGATTGAACTGCCTACTAGTTCTGTGAAGCACTCTCGTAGTTGAACTGAATTCCATATTTGGGTGCGATCAGCTTGCATTTCTGCAATAAGCTGTCTCAAACCTGATTGGTAGGGGGCCTCAATAATGTCATCTTGTGTTGACTTACCCTCACCTGGGGCACACTGATGACTGAAAAATCTGATTCTGCAGTGCTTGTGGTACCTTGTATCAGATCCATGCAAGTCACTAGGGGCACCAATGACATGCAGCCTCACTGACTCTGCCCACTGGTCACCTTTGGCTTGGCATTGTTGCAGGATTTTGTCCTTCACCCTCAATGGGTGGCCACTGTCATCTAGTTCATTTGTGGCTACTGCTTTTACCAGGAAGGCTGGCACCCACCTATTGGGATTTTTTTTCTGTCTTTTTCTATCATACAGCATTCACAATGATAAATACAATGCTCTCTGATATTGAGTGTGGGAACATCGGATCGCGTCATATGCTTAATAGGGGGTTGGTCTACTGGCAGTGATTTGGAACCAGATGGTGTACACGCCAGATATGTTGAAATACAGTTCTTGTGATAAAACACCTGCAGATGCTCATTCAAGTCCAGTTGTTCCTGTAAGTATCCATGCAAATTGTCGCCATAATGGATACTGGCTTGCATAATATTGCCCAACCTAGCACCATCAGGTTTACTTTGAGAGAGCTTCTGCTTGGCTGGACATTTGCCAAGCACAGATTTGAAGATATGCTCTTGTGCCATTAGTAAACTACTGCTAGTTCTACAGGCTACTGCTACTCTTACAGGCTACTTCTACTGCTTCTTGAATCTACATCTGAAATGGAAGTAAATGAGAATAAGTCTACACAAGAAAAATCATAGTAAGTACCCAACATTCCTTGGAAACGAATACCCTTGAACTTGCAGTATGAACTAGACCTTGACCTTTGAGGACCTAAAAATGTCCAAGTTGAGTTAGGCATCATCCCAAACTTGTATTATGAGCTAAATGTTACCAAGTTTGGTCAAAAGGTTACCAAAAATAGTGAATTCTTGTGAGCAGCTACATCCGGCAGCCATGTTGGCCGCCATCTTGAATTTTTGAAAATACTCAAGGGTAAAGCCAATTTACCTGCCATTTATTGCTTGTATACCATCTCAAGTTGCAAAATCAAGTGTGAAATAAAAAATTTGTCAAATCAAGGTTCCTCCAAAAAATCAACCGCGGCTTCCTGACTTTAACCTACCAGTAGTCTTGATCTCTGAATGGACCTTGATTATTTGTTATTACCAACTTTTCATCCATCATTCTGTGCAAAATGTTCTTGTCAGATGCAGCACAAAATATTAACGAACATCTTGTACTTTTATTCATGAATGGTGTGTTGTTATTTGTCATCTTACAAGCTAACAGCATCTTCTGAGCTAGAAATACCCTTGACCTTACCATATGACCTTGACCTTGACCTTTGACAGTCTCACAAGGATTTCAATTGAGTCAGGCATCATCACAAACCCATAAAACGACCTAAATGTCAGCAAAATGGTAAACAGGCTTACTGAAAAAAGTGTTGCTTTGCTAAAATATACGTTTGGCGGCCATATTGGCCGCCATGTTGAATTTTTTGAAATGCTCAAGGGTAAATTTCATTTACCCGTCAGTTTTTGCTTATGTGCTATATAAGTTCACAGAATCAAGTGAGAAAAAAAATAAATCAGCCAAGTCAAGGTATACTGAGCTGGCTGCCTGACTAATTAGTGCCGTTAGAGTAATTTATGTTGACAAATTCCAAAGTCATAATCATTTAAAGCTTCCTAAATTGGTCACAAGAAGAAATTTTCATCTGCCTGTACCAAGTATTCTTTATTTCCAAAATGTTAGTAATACCCAGCTTCCCCTCACAGCCAGCAGCCTGTATCTCGCAAGGCGAGACTATGGTAACCACTTGAGACAACCATGTGTGCAGTTGTGGTGGGAAAATTGATGTGAATGACTCCTATTGCCCTTAATTTAACATAAACCCCTTTCCCTGGACTTGAAGAAGTCCATCCGCTACTTTGTTTTATCCCCAAAAGTTTAAACTAGACATCAAATGTGCATGCTCAGTATGACAAAGGAGTCTACTTAAAGTCTAATATATGTTTTTTATTTTAAGACCACCTTCAATATTTGAGACCACTTTATGCAAAGTGGCAAGATAGACAGATTTTAAATAGCAGGTACCACTGTACAGCCTTTGGTGTCATAGGCTTTCTGTGTTGTGAATCAGACAAAGTATTAATTGGATACATAAACAACTGACCAGTCTGGTTTCTTAGTGTGATAAAGAAAAATAGTAACTGCAGTTTGCAACAAGAAGCAGACCAGAATCACAAAACCATGCAAGAGCATCATGAAAGTGATCTAGCTTCAAGTGTATTTATGCATAAATGCTGCCTGGCACCAATGTTATTTTGTATAAATAAGTTGCCTTTTTTTGCACCTATTCGTCAGCATGCATTTCCTTTTTATTCATTCATATCAATGCAACCTGAAAAGGGTATGCGAACCAAGTCTACTGCTGGATGTGTCATGTCACTGAGGTTGACATGATATTATAACAGGGAAGGAAAAAAAGACATCTTTAGGGAGGCAGTGCTACAGTTCATTGGTTGGACTATTTTGTTCAAGAAGCCCTCAGCTTTGGCCCACACACATACAAACACAGTACAAAATGGTTCAAAACCTCCACCTCCAAACCCATGTGACATAGGCAAACTATAAGATGGTCCATTTCCCACAAATCCGTTGGCTTATTTCATTTATATATAGTCTATCAGAGGATAAAGCCTATCTGAAAAAGAAATTAAAAGTTATATTCTTACGCTAAACTTACAAAAATTAGTTTTAATGATAAAACAAATATCTAACTTTTCCACATAAATTATTTGGAATGAAAGAGAGGGAGGGGGAGGGGTGCTCCTTCTCCTTACATGTACCAATATAAACATTGAGAATGTCCATGGAGTGGCTCTGTTCATTTTCACATATCTATGAGACAGTGTCATGGTTGTTCTGTTACATGGATACATTATGATGCTGAAGGCAGAGTAATGTATCCAGCTTAATTGAAATAGCACTTTCACCCACAAAAAACTAAATGCAAACCTCAGATTCACACTCTGATCTGATCTGAATATTTGGTACTGATTCACATCATTCAGAGCAGTGCTCAGCTTTTGTTGACCCATGAAAAGCTTGTCTAATATTTACATCATACTTTCAAAGTCCACAGGCTTAGAAAGACATTAGAGTGTTATGTCACCTACCCACATGCGTGGGGAAGTGGTACAGGGTGCTAATTTTCAGTTAAGTGCTACCTGGTATTATTTCAGGTCAGTTTAAAATTCATGTAAAATCATCATGTACATACATGTACATTAGTCCTTCACTTTGAGATATCAACCATCCAAGACCAAAAGGCTTCAATGAAGCAGCTGGTCCCTCAATGGCGACTAAGCAACATGGAAAAGAACATAAATTTAAGGGACCTGTTACATGTGGTCCAAAAAGGCAGGTGGTCTCTCATTAAAGTGGGCTTTTAAAGGAGGGACTGTTGTCCTACATATGTATACTTACCCTTCTATCTGTTCAATAGCATATTTGCAATTTTTCTGTAACATCAAATTAACATATATCTGTCACATGTTGTATTGCACCTGTCTTGAGTCTTACCATGGATGACTGTATTTTGCAGTCCTACAGTTTTGTAATGCAGTGGTCCCTGTCACCAGAGACCACTCCTATAGCAACAAAAAAGTGGTCTTATGAGACAGGTAGTCTTTCACGACAGGTAAATTAACATGGGAAATATAAAACTTGGGAATCTGAAGAGTGGTCTTGCATGAGAGGGTGGTCTTTCACGACAGGGGTCTCTCATGACAGGGACTACTGTATACCCGTGGCTGCAGCTGGGAATCTCACTGCTCAGTGGTTACCAATTTGGCTATGGCACGTCTAACGCCTTTGGACAAATGCTGTGCGTCTCAGGCAAAAACACAAGGACAATTCTTTCTCATCCTACATAATCAAGGTTCTGGTACCATGAATAGATGTGGGCCTTATCAGCTATGTGTTTCTACTTTGCCAATTTCACCAAGGTTTGCCAATCACACCTTCTTATTCACTGGTTATTTGGCTAATAGATAGCCCTTGCTCCTAGATGTAAGAAATTTACAAAGACAGAAGTAGAAAATATATCGCCCATCAAAAAACTACATGTAAAAAAAAGGGATATAATACAGTAGAACCTCCCATTACCAACCAACCTTGGGACCAGAAAAAAGAGTTTGGTACAGGCAGGTTTGCTTTCATTGGAAGTATATATATATTTGCGACCAAGATATGGTGTTCAATATAGAGAGGTGTTCGGTCAGAGAGTTTTTAGTGTAATCTTACATATTTTTGTGTGGAAATAAGTCATCATGTCTTGAATTAAACAAGGATTTTTTGGCTGGCTGTCTTCAGCCTAAGAAACATTTTTTATTTTTTCATTATGCAGTGGTTGTCAGGAGTAAATAGTAGGTGAGCAATAAACAGCTCTTCTAAAAGAGCTTAGGTGAGCACTTGACTTGGCGAGCGCCGTAGGCGCGAAGCCCCGCTAGGGGGGTCCGGGGACATGCCCCCCCTGGAAACTTTTTGAAAATTTAGACCTCTAAAACAGCAATCTGGGCTACTATGGGCCATAATCTCTCAGAAAAATACATGCCTCACTAGCAATGGTATTACCCAAATTTTACATTGTATAAATATGAATTGTGCTAATTTCTTGCCGCTGATATAGATTTTTGACTGTAAGACTTTGAATAAAGCAAGCCAAGTTGAAAAACTTAAAATGCCTGGCAGTCTTCCTGTGTTTTTTGTTTTAATATATACTCATCTGCATTCATCAGAGAAAGATTTTGCACTGCTTGTATTGTAGACTAGACTGCATATGCACACTAGTAGTATCACTGTGCAAACTTACATGTAGCTGCATGATGGACCTGGTAATAATATGAATTGAATATGTGGCTGTGGCAGTGAGCTATGACTTGCTTGCTTGCAATCCTTGCTTCTCTTCTGGTTTATCCTTTTCACCTCTACATAACCGCCACAAACTGAACAAGTGACAACCCACTGAAATCACATACACCATCAGTAACTTGATAATTCAATTAACATGCTTTTTCTACAGACTGAGCTACAAGTAAATTACGTAAAACAACACGTTTGTGTCAAATCAGTTTCTCTAATTAAATATCAATCACAAAGTTGCATTTTGTTTCCCTTTTTTAGAGCGGATCAAAACAGAAAATACAAATAATATCAGCCAGAAAGTTCCTTTTCTGAAGTTGACCACACCTGTTGAGTTGCAGAAAAATTATTCCAAGCCATGAAAAGAAAAAATACAAATGACTAATTATACTACCCTTGGCCTTGCGTTGTGAGAGCCTTTCCACTGACATATAATGCGGTTTGTGAAGAGTATGATCTGACTTTTATTTATTAGGCCTACCGTGACCGTTTATTATTAGCACAGAGTCGGACATTCATTCACGGCCGGTCAAACATACCTGCACAAAAAACACCGTGCCGCCAACAAGTTTTGTCTTATAATCAAACTTATCGAAGGAGGGCCACTTTAAATAGGTTGTCAGTTTGACAGAATTTCCCTTTACAGTACACTGTCCGACAACCGAGGCTCAGCAGGGCTCGACAATTTTTTAAAAAATCACTTGTCCGCAGGGCAAGTGGATTACAAAATCCACTTGTCCTAATACAACTTCTGTAAACATTTTTTCCATCAATGCTAAGGCCTAGACAAACCATTTACCCTAACGTGTACTTGCCGCTTATGGTCACCTGCAAATTTTGAAAAAAAAACTGAAAAAGAAAAAGAAAGCCAAATTTTACCACGATTCTGGCTACAACTGTTATAACAGTGAAACTGGCAATTAAAATATTAAAAATACAAATTGAAAAGTAAGATATTTGCATGGGATGACAATCGATGAAAATTACAGTGTAATTTATGGGACAAGAGGGGCCGTATCCCGGGTAAACTCAAATAAAGATTAAATAGTTGCATTGGTTTCACTTTCAGTATCTTCTTTTTCGCTGCCTCTGATGCCGTGATGGGATGCATATCGTTTGCGTACCTACCATGAATGCTATCGGTACATCGTAGTAAATTTGCGTATACAGTATTGGCAAGTTCCTCGCAATAAACGGTGTTGTAAATTGAAATTCAAACGAAAATTTTAATATTTCAAATTAGAAATCTAGTGTGCGCGCCGTCACCAACTTTCCTGCAACTGTACACAAACAGCTGCTTTGGTCATGTGGTCTGACGCACAACGCATCACCCGATTGGTCGAATGAGTCACATGCAAAAGTAAGTCAATCACGGCTCGTGTTACAGTGTTTTTTATCATGGCTTCTGCCCAGTAAACGTGTGAATCTGCCGTAATTTACGGAGGGAACACACAAACGGGAAGCGTTTATATTTCAGCATGCAAAAATAAAGATTTCAGTGTTTATTGCAACAATTATTTGGAGTCACAGGCAAATACGCAAAGGTAGGGGAAAGAGGGAACTGCCGAATGTTTCGAAAATCTGTCCGTGAGACTGGGTTGGTTCACCGCAGATCCACTCCACCATAATAATAATACTGTGGCTCTCCGCTTATGCGCCGCGGTCCTGTGTGACACAGGTGGCCTAGGAAGGAAGGGAAAAAAAAAAAAAAAAAAGAGATGATGAGGTGGAGGAAACCATGATTATGCTAATCAGCTCATGCTGCCATGTTTACCAGGACCAGAGCCGAGGCTAAGAGTCCACCACACACTCTCACACAGCTGTGGTGGGCCCCTGGCCCTGGATATATCCCCCAACACTCATCGCTTGTAGCCCCCCCCCCCACAAAAGGACAGAAAAACCTTCCCTCATACACCCTATCCCCGCCTCTAAGGCTCAGGCATTTCCCATGGGGGATCCCATGGGAGCCCTTATAAGGGCTACCACCATTCCCTCTCCTCCCTGCATCTAAGATTCTAATTCACCCTGTTGCTATCAAGCCCTATCAGTTCATTTCCTTTCTCCCAGCACCCTACCAGGTAGTCCTGTACGCTTTTAGTGTCCACGGCCATGCTGTCATTTTTGCGTGTGACTGGCAGTTGTGTGTTGTTTTTGCCCGGGAAGTCATTTCACGGCACCTATACATGATCTTTATTTTTTCCAATATTGTTAGAACCCACCGATAAATGGCATTTGATGTAATTTTGCTGATGAATTCGCCATGCAAATTTTCATATTTTTTGATGCCTTGACATCGTGTGGGCATATCACAATGACGGTGAGTAGAGTAGTGTGACCCCGCTCAGTTAGCCAGTAGGCCTAACTAGTAACTGCCGGTACCTTTGATATCTTAATCGTATGTACCATACACGTACAGTGAAAATATCTGCTTGTCTTCACATAAATGAAGTTCTAATGAATACAACTGCTGACCACGTTTAAACCTGGAATGCTTACAAATTGTCGATTATTATCACCTATTGACCCACGCGCGTGCTGCGAAAGCACAATGGACGGCTCTGTTGCCGTTTCATCGTACAATAAACACGCAAGAACTGTTACATAATGCCAATATGTCTGTGACTTCGATCATTCACGTCGAGATAGCTCGACGCAATGCAAAAACTTTACGTTTTGGGGGGAAAGGGATTGATATCGAGGTGCGCATTCTGCGGTATGTAAGGGGTGCATTAAAAAGCTCTCCTAAAATTAATTTAGGCGCGCTATGGTGCGCAAGCGCGATCGCGCGCCTTAAAAGGAAAGCACTGATTATGACCACTTTTAACAGATGCAGACGAACGATTCTTCGCCTAATGATTAACAAGCTGCTCTATAAACATGACGTAGTGTCATCCATGACATTTCTTCTAGAAAATCCTCAGAGAAAAGTCAACAAAGAGCTAGATGTCTCATGATTTAATGGGCTCTCCATAAAGGCTGTCTTTAATCATAAGAACAGGTAGTAAGTAATATGGGAACAAAATCTGCGACTTTGAACAGTACATACATGTACGTGTCTCACAATGAAGGCTGCTTACGACTGAGATCATCATATACACAGAACTGGAAAGAGCTTAAGGTCCACATCCAGACATGAGTGTTCTGTTGATGCTTGTGCACCCACTATTCATCTGAACTGACTGCCAGCTTCCCACCTCCTTTATACATGTATGACCTCCAGTAAAATACTTATCTTATTAAATGTAGGTGTAAACTCCCAATGTACTATAGTCCACATGGCTCAGTATCACAGCGCCCCTTGACTGACTATCACTGTACTTTGCATGACAGCTGGTAAGGAACATTATGTGTCATTGATAAAAAGAGGAGCACCAATTATTTCATAGGCTTGTAGGAAGGTCCCAAGCTGCTTCCTCACTACCAGAATGTGACCTGAATGCACAAATACAATGAAACCTGTTTTGAAAGACCACTGTAATGAAAGACCACCTGCCTTTTAAGGCCATATTTTCAAAGTCCCTTTTACTATATTTCCCGTTATTGCACCTGCATTGAGAGACCACCTGCCTTATGTGACTACCTTTTAGCCTGCCCTAGGGGTGGTCTCTCAAAACAGGTTTCACTGTACTGCACTAGCTTAAAAGATCACCACTGGCCAGTTATGACAGATTCCAAGCTAACCCGCCTTTCAACCACTTGACTCTGTTTTTTTTTTCTCTGTGAACTTGTGGACACGATCAAGGTAGTCCTCAGGTTCAAGCACTCAAGAGTAAAATTCATGTATGTTGCACTGTGATCTCAGAATGAGGTCAAGGTCACTCATGTACTGTCTAAGCATGCCCTTCATAGAGAAACATTAACCTGCTTCATCAGGGTTCTAACTCAAAACAGATCTCAAGTTATCAAGTGAACAGTAAATTTCATGTCAGTTGTCCTGTGACCTGGGGAATGAGGTCGAGGTCCAAGAATCACTCGAGCATGACCATTTGCACAAAACAGGTAGACACGAAGAGGTACATGTACACCCATACCAAGTTTGGCACAAATCTGGCCAAAATTATTCAAGTTATAAACATTACAAGAAATTCCCATATTAAACTTTCCTATTAGAACTTTTTTTAAACATTTTTGAAAAAAAAAAAAATTATAAAAGTGGAGCATGACCATTTGAAAAAACTTGGTAGAGACCCACCCAAGGTACATTGCCACCAAGTTTGAAGTAAATGTGACAATCAGTTTCTTCAGAGAAGTCCAATATGTGAATTACCATTAGAATGCCCACTGACTTGCATAGTAAGAAATAGAAAAGGTGCATTTACCGATAGGTACCCAAATTGAAAACAAGAGGACTGTGACAGCCCTGTGCTCACCTGACATGTACATATACCCTTGCAATTTTATAAGATTCCCCCCCCCAAAAAAAACCCCAAAGAAATTCCATAAAAAAAAAATAAGAAATCAATGGAGCGTGTCCATTTACCTGACCCTTCTACAAGAAACATTTACACCAAGTTGAAATTAGTGAAAACACACAAAGAAATTCATAAAAAAAGAAAAAAATTAGAAAAGAATTGCAACGCCACTTGTTGAACAAATTAAGGTCTAGGGGTACCCAGAAGTGTCTCTATGCAATTTTGAAGCAATTGGCCAAGTGGTTTCCGAGAAAAAGATTTTTTAAAATTTTGCCCAAAAATGAACAAAAAAATTCATTAAAAAATTCCAAAAATCACTGGACCATGACCAGTTGACCAACTCAAACCCATCCAATGTACATCCCCAACAAGTTTGAAGTGGATGTGGCTGACGGCTTTGGAGAGGTCAAAAATGCAAATTACCCCCCACAATCCCCATTCATTTAAGTTACACAGTAATCAATAGGAATATATATGCATTGACACATAAGTACCTGAATTCAAAAAATGATTAAAAATGAGGGATCCACAGCAACACAAACTGGTGTACATATTTGTGTGACCCTTCTATAATAAACATTTACACCAAGTTTCAGCATAATTTGAGACAGTTTTGGAGAAGAAGCCAAAAATAATAAAAACACAAAAATTCATTAAAAAAAAAATAGAAAAAAAATGCAGTGCCAATTGTTAAACAAACTAAGGTCTAGGGGTCCCCAGAAGTGTGCCTATGCAATTTCGAAGCAATTGACTTAGTGGTTTCGGAGAAAAGATTTTAAAAGATTTTGCCAACTAAAACAAACAAATTAAATTCATAAAAAATTCAAAAATCACTGGACCATGACAATTTGAACACAATTGGTAGAGACCCACCTAAGGCACAACCCCACTAAAGTTTGAAGTGAATCTGGCTGACGGTTTTGGAGAAAAAGTCGAAAATGTGAATTGTGGCCAACTGACAGACGACGGATGGCTAGTCATACCATAAGCTAAGCTGTCTGAAAAGTCAGCTGAGCTAAAAATTAGAAAAATATTGCAGCACCACCTGGTGAACAATCAAGAACTAGGAATCCCTAGGAGTGTTCCTGTGTGATATCAAAGCAATTGGGTGAGTGTTTTCAGAGAAGATTTTTAAAATTTACTCCCAAAATAGAAAAACACAAAAACACACAAAAAAAAAAAAACAAAAAAAAAACAAAAAAAAAAAAAAAAGAAAGAAAAAAATTACTGGAGCATGACCATCTGAACAAACTTGGCAGAGAACCATCTAAAGTGCGCCCCTACCACGCTTGAAGTAAATCTGGTTGACAGTTTCGGAAAGGGAGTCAAAAATGTGAATTGCGGACAGATGTCTCTGGTGTGCTACACTGTATTTACTAACCATGATCGTGAAGTGAGTATTTAAGGTAATTGACTATAGTCACCTCTACACCCAAGAGATGAAATAGGAGGAGCCAACAACAAATGATGGTTTCTAACTGTAGACTGACCAGAGAAAATCTCTAGGTGGGTTTAAAATATTTCAAGATCAATGAAAGTTGCCTTATTGTCACTCGCATTTTCTTTATTCAAAATGAGTTCTTTCGGGTAAATTTCCTTCCAATGTTTCTTGATGTCATCTTTGTTATTAAGAGTACATAGATCATTGATGAATCTTCTAGTATGTGAATAGAATCTTTTTGCAGCATTGTAGTTTGTTAAAAGCCAATTCTTCCATCCATTACAGACGGACAACAGACGACGGACGAATGACCATCCTATAAGCTCAGCTGACTGACAACTCAGCTGAGCTAAAAACAAACAAACATGGAACCCTTGTTATCCAGCACAAAGACTGGGGTATGGGTTAAAAAAAAATTAAATAATTTTGTAATACACAATGCATGCTCAGACTCTGAGGGTGACATTTTCCCTCAAGGCAGCCTATGTTCTACATGACATACATAAAAAAATCTTGTTTTTATGGATCTCTGGACTCTTTGGTCAACTGCCAAGCCAAGCTATTAGTACCACCCACACCTAGAGTAAAACCTGTACACAAGCTTTCATCTTTGCTATTTAAGGACCCACCTGTCATATGGGACCATTCCTGGATACCCAGCCAGCATACATGTACATACAGGTGTGCTACATGTTCTTCAAGTTTGCACATCCTTGGGATCACTTTTAACAGGTTCCATATATACATGCATGTGTATGGTTGCTTTAGATAGTCCAATTCAAAAGGGATATACACTGGTATACATGTAGCATATACATTTTTTCGTGTGCACTTACGAGCGCACACTCTGTTACAGGGGTTGCTTCCGCCATGGTATTTCTCAACGTTCATTGGTTAAAAGAGTCTTACACTTAATTTACGCATGCTCACAGACTGTATAATCTATCATATGCTTTTATTATCGTTCACCGCCGCTTACGCACTGCAGAAAGTACCTATCCATGATCCCTGTACATAACATACCATTTCTGCACTTGATATGCTTGGCGGGGACGGCGGAGGGACACATGCGATCGATTAGAAAATACTGGTGCATTATCAAATGCTGTACAAGTTTGAATCACATTCCTTCAAACATAAACAAACAGCTTGTGTTACCCGCATTACCCATGCGATGTTCACGTGTACAGCAGTGACAAATTCCCGGAAATCACGTGAAAGGTCAAATTTGATTGGTATGGCGGTTGAGCATAATTATGTTGACAACGTCACACACGAACAAGTTGCAGCTTTTCGAAGCCAGCATCGCCAGCGATCCACGCAAGAAAACAGGTTGTACGACATGAACAATTGACCAAAATAATACAGCTTTGCATTTTGATCTAAAAAAATCAACACTTTTCAAGTACTCATTTTAAGGGAGGAGAGGGGTGTCCATAAATTAGTACTCAGTGTACTCTTGTAAAAATACTGAGATTTTTTACTGCCCCTAACTGTATTTTGTACATCTACAAATATAATACGTTAAGAGAACATCCGGTTTCTTAAAAAAATTAGTTGATTGTAGATAGCTGAATTTACTGCTCATGTAATACTGTGTATTGCTCCTGGTACATCTATACACTTCCAAAACAGATATGTCAATAAAGAACTCATAAAAACAACTTTGCATTGTGTACTGATTATACTGTGTTTACAACTTGAAATCTAATTATTCCTCAGATTGTGTCAAACTTAGGCGCACACTTCTTTTTAAAAGAATACTTGTTCAACATAGCTTTGCCAAGTATCCAGACAAACATGTGAAAATGGCATACTGGTGACCTGACATGTTGAGTGACTGCCAGTTACTTCCTGTCTTGTCTTAAAAAAGCTGTCAGAAATGCTGCCATCAACACCAACTGACAGCCTGCCAATACACCATAATTATAACAGCCTTGCTGACTGGCTGGTTTTATGTACCTTACCATTTGAGTTCACTCATAGCAAAGTTCTTATCACTCAGGCATTTGTGCATTTCATGAAGAAAATCTGCCTAGATTTTTTTTTTTTAAATCAATAAAAAGTTTTAGGGTAGGGGGGTTTGGGCAAGGGTCGGTAGGGAAACCCCAAACACAGACTTTTTTTTTGCCTAATTTGCAGAATTTGCAATGAACAATACTATTGCCAAATTTGAAGTTTCTGGCTCAAATGATGTCTCAGTTTAAGAAGCCTAAAAAATAAAGTGGAAACACATGAAAGAACTAGAAAAGATGATTTGCTGCATGGCAAATCAGTGTGTGTGTGTCTTCAAAGCATATTGGTATAGTCCATAACACATGAGTAAAAGTTAAAATGACATCTCTGTATATAATATAGCTTTGAAGGAGATTTAAAATTTCTAATGGTGCAACTTAGCTTAATTTAAATTGCAACAACTTTTGTTTTTAATCCATTAAGTACACAATGGTCAACAACCGCCTTGTAGAAGTTGAAATGACATCTCTATTATAGTGTTGAAGATGTCCATGATTGAAAATTTTGAATACTACTGATCAGCATAGTTTAAATTGCTACAACTTTTGTTTAAGATTCATTACATGCCATTGGTCAATAACCCCCTAGAAGTTGAAATGACATCTCTATCTATTACAGTTTTGAAGATACTCAAGTTTTAAATTTCAAATGCTGCCAAGTAAGAACAGAAAGGGGTATTTTGACATACACAATTTAAATATATTCGGGAAAAAAATGTGTCTGATCTAATCTCTGGGCATTTTTTTCAACTTAAGGCACCTAAATCTGCCTTTGAGTATAACAAAAGTTCTCTACTACCATGCGCAAGGAACTGTGCACAATTTTAAAGTTAGCTTTTTCTGGAATTTGCATGTATCTCCCTTGCAATCATGCTTACTGACAAAGGACAAGCTGCCTCTCCAATCAGATATAAACCCCATGGGAAACATCTTAGTGGGGGTTGCCGTACATCTGTGCATCATGAACTAAGTATGCCCATCAGGTGACAGCAGATCTCTGATTTGAAGTTGGTCACTGCAAACAACCTGCAGCACTAAATAGTGAAAGCCCTCGGGTTCTGTTAGAACTTTCAGGACTTTATGATGGTACAGCAATTGCAATGTGGGAGCCATCAATGGCGCCAGGTGTGCCTCTCTTCTGTTCAAACCCTCGTTACTCATCTTTGTTCTTCACCTCTAAGTCACATGATAAATTGTTCATCAATGAAAGTTTTTGAACAGATTGATGTGTAAATAATGTTGAATACTGTGGATTCTGATATATCAAACAAATTTGTATAACTGTATGCTGGTTACCGTAGTAGAATAAAACTACAAATACATGCTGGAAGTGATTTAACAGAGACTGTTAGCAGTTTGGTTGCTAAAAAGAAGAACAGTGAGGCCATATATACCTTTTTTGTTGTTACAGGAAACATATTTCGGAAGTCTTTCTCAGTAAAATGTGACACAATGTTTTTCACAAAATTTTGTACCTCTTGTTTCCAGGAGCGATGTTCCTTTCTCATGCTTATACATGCGGATGATAACTTGCATGTATAACCATGAGAAAGGAGAAAAAGTTGGTCCAGGTACTCTTAATTTTCCTGAAGAATTTCACATACACTTCCATTTCGCTATCCAAATATTAAAAAAACATTGAAAATAGCCCAACAAATGGTGACTCCAGACAAGCTTAAAGGATATACAAAGCTTCAATGGATGTTGGTGGTCTTGCCTCCAAAGCAGACCCAAGCTGCATATTTTGTTTACTCTGCCCTTCTTTGACAAGGTCCATGTTTTAGCATTTGAAAAGTGACTCAGCTTCTCGGCTGTGTATGGTTACTATGGTAAACAGGCTTCAGTATGCTGGGGACCAGAGGCTGCTACTGGTCTAGGCGATAATGATGAACTTTCTGACTGGTGTCTCAGTCTATATGTCTACTGGGAGGGAGACAGTTCTTAAAGTTTTGTTTCCCTGACTATAAATAAAATCCTGTAGAAGAGGAGCAGACCAAGTGTAGTAACATGGAACTTGGTTTGCTTTGCAGGCAATTGCTGATTTATCTGCAATATCATTTCAACCTGATTTTTAGGGCTGGGATGATAATACAAGTTATCAATTAGTCATTTTCCCCACAAAAAATCTTGGAAGTTTCAAGCATCAAATTTAAGGGATTAAACTCATTGAGAAATAAAATTTTCTTCAGGTGGCTTTCTGCAGCCAACTAACCCGATAAATCGAATGTGTGCACCATGTTGCATTTCTGTTTACTGAAGATACCGGAAGTGCTTTTTGTACCACTGCACGTGACCGGCAGCATTTGGCTCCAAATGAACAAATACAAAGGAAAGAAAAATGGCACAAACCATAAACAACCTTGCTTGCATACACAGATTGTCATGAACTATTAGCAGAAAGTTAAGCATCAAATTGACAACACAATATTGAAACATCAGAAATCTGAAACTGATAATTGATTCTAGAAAAGGGAAGCCACCCCATTCCTACTGACTATAATACCAGAATGCACAGATGTACAAAGCTGTTACACACACACAAAAAAGGAGGGGGGAGGGAAGAGAGAGGGACAAACAGTCACAAAACTGGTGCTAGTTTCTTGAAAGCCACAATTTCTGAATGCACAGTTTTAGCAAGTGGTTTCAGTTCTGCTAAATTAATGAATTTATGAATGTACAGTTATGGGGAACTGGTTAGTGTTGAGAATGGTTTTGGTTGGAACTGGGAATCAAATACATAGTTTCAGAACTGGGGAAGCCTTGCTGCACTCAAGACCAAATGAACATTTTCACACATATTAAGTGCAATCAGTCCTCTTTTTTTTTGGTTATAAAGAGCATACATCGATAATTACTTCTGAAAACCTCAAATTGGTAAACTCTGTGTACACTGGTGAAAATTCTGAATGGTCCCTATTTTAATATCAGATTCCATGTTATTATTATTCATGTCCTTCTTTCAGTGGATACATTTTTTTCTGTATCCTCCAGAGAGTAAGCTGCTGCCATATGGTTATTCACACATGAACAGCATAATATATAACAAAGATACCCAAAATTATCAAATTTACTAAACTTCCAATTAATCGGATCAACATTAAGGTTTTTTGCCTAGTTGTCCCATATACACCGTTTCTACATTCTGAGGCAACCAGTGGGTTCAAGTCCCATGGAGCTCATAATTTTTGGTTGCCCTGGACAACTGGGCAGTCCTTAATGTCAAGCCCTGTCAATAATACATATATGAATTGTACAAGAAAACAAATAATTGTATCACTTAGTAATTGTAATGCATTTATGTGTATTTCACTGATATTGATGCCCAGTGAAAGATGATATGCAACTGATACTCAACAGAATTACTTCTCCTGCCATGCTATCAACCAAACAATTACATGCTTGGTCATATATGTACATCCTGTTCTTGATTGACTGCAACAAACATATTTAATATCAGTAATACATAGACACTCTGTCAATTGATTACTCCAATTATAAAATATGTCATATTAGACACAATAAACCACTTCAGTTCACTGATATGTTAGATAATCACAGCTGTGTATAAATATACATGTGAAGAAGCTAATTGGTATGGTGCATACCAGCCAAATGCCTGACAGGGAAGGAGCCAAAAATACCAAACTTGAAGGTTCCAGCTGAAAAACACATATACACTAGAACATGCTGATTTTCCGACAGAAAATCAAACGTCTCCCCATGTGCCCTTACTATTGTCACCCTTATTTTCATAAATAGGCATACCGATTACAATGATCTACAGATATGGTGAAAGTACACTCTTTACTGACATTTCAAAATGTTGATTTTTGACGAAATGCCCATGTGACCTTGAAAAATAGGTCAAGGTCATACATCTGCAGTTACAAGCAAGGTCTTACAAAAGTCTTAAACAGAAACATAATCACACAAAATGTCAACCTCTTTAAGACAAATCTTGCTCGAGTGCATCTGCAAATTTTTTTAAAAAGTGGCCATGTGACCTTGAAAAGAAGTCAAGGTCACCCATTTACAATCCCAACCTAGTTGGTATTGAGGTACATAAACATGCAAAATTTCAACCTCCTAAGTCAAATCCTTGCACAGTTGTTGCATCTGTGTCAATTTTAGATGACATGCCCATGTGACCTTGAAAAATGTCAAGGTCACCCATCTGCAATTCCAAGAGAGATCATCTACAGGAACATCTTCACATAAAATTTCAACTTCCCAAGTCAAACCTTCCTTGAGTTATCACGTCCACATTGATTTTAGACGAAACATTGTGACCTTGAAAAATAGGTCAAGGTCATATATCTCTAGTTACAAGCAAGGTCTTACAAGTCTTACATAGAAACGTAATTACACAAAATGTCAATGCCTTTAAGTCAAATCTTTCTCGAGTGCATCCACAATGATTTTTAAAAACTGGCCATGTGACCTCGAAAAGAGGTCAAGGCCACCCATCTACAATCCCAACCTAGTTCATATTATGGTACATAATCATGCAAAATTTCAACCTCATAAGTCAAATCCTTGCAGAGTTATTGCGTCTGCGTCAATTTTGCATGACATGCATGACATGCCCATGTGACCTTGAAAAATGTCAAGGTCACGCATCTGCAATTGCAAGCAAGGTTTTATATATTAACATCATTCTTCACACAAAAATTTCAACTTCCCAAGTCAAAGCTTTCTTGAGTTATTGTGTCCGCAATGCAAGCAATAATGTGTTTAAGAAGAAGAAGAAGAAACAGACGCAAAAACAATATGTCCTCCCCCCCCGTTGCATGGGGAGACATAACTACAAAAGATGATTTGCTGCATACCAAATCAGTGTGTGTGTCTTCAAAGCATATTGGTATGGCAATGTACAACTGGTCCATAACACAGGAGTAGAAGTCAGAACGGCATCTCTATCTATTCAAGCTTTGAAGTTATTTTAGATTTAAAATTTCTAATGGTGCTTAGCATAATTTAAATTGCTACAACTTTTGTTTTTAATTCATTAAGGTTTGCAAAGGTTAACGATCCCCTAGTAGAAGTTGGAATGACATCTCTATCTATTATAGTGTTGAAGCTATTCAAGAATTCCAAATACTGCAAGTTAGCATAATTTAAATTGCTATGACTTTTGTTTTAGATTCATTACATGTGCAATGGTCAATCACAGCCTAGTAGAAGTTGAAATGAAATTTCTATCTATAATAGTTTTGAAGCTTTTCAAGATTTTAAGTTTCAAATGCTGCTAGTTTGCATGAGGCAAAAGAAAATAAATAGTGTGTTTGAGGTTACATGCCAAAAATAAATAGGGTAGGTAGGTAGGCTTTTTTTTTTTTTTCAATTTTTGCTCTGAAAACAGAAGAAAAGTGACTTAAAATGGATAAATTGTGCATTTCATGAAGAAAATCTGCCTAGATTTTTTTTTTTTTTGAAAATCAATAAAAAGTTTTAGGGTAGGGGGGTTTGGGCAAGGGTCGGTAGGGAAACCCCAAACACAGACTTTTTTTGGGGGGCCTGATTTAAATTGCTACAACTTTTGTTTTAAATTCATTAGATGCGCAATGGTCAATAACCCACTAGTGGAAGTTGTAATGAGACCTCTATCTATTATACTTTTGAAGATATTAAAGACTTATAATTTCAAATGCCCTAATTTGCACATTTCTTATCTTCATTTGTCTACATAAAAAGGTCCAACTCCTTGATTGCATGAGGTACAATCATGCCAAGTTTGGAGTTTCTATGTATAAAAGTGTCAGAGAAAAATGTTGGACAAATTCGCTGGTAAAGAAGAAAGAAAGAATTTCAGGAAAAACAGAAAAGTGTGGGTTGACACACACACTTTAATTAGGAGCTAAATTATGATACCTTTTGCCTTATAATGCCTTGTGCTAGGCTCAGCATGTACTGATTATGGTAGCCAGTAATGCTAAGGATATGACCCAGTAATGTTCTGTTTTTAAACCAAGGCACATGATCAAATAAGGTTTGTTCATGTTTGTTATCTATAGCTGGTCAACAAGAAGACATCTGGATCATACTCGCATTCTGAGGAAACATAAACCATATTACAGGCTTAAATTATGAAAGTGGAAAAAATATGAGGAAGGCAAGGTTTTTCTTTTAGCATGAATTTTTGGAGTATATTAACCCTCACAGAGTTATTTATAAAGCCTGTGTGTGATACAAGATTTTCACACACAGATTGTATGTACACGTAGAGAAGAGAGTGGAATGGTTCTTGTGACATTACAATGTTATGATGTGTCTCCTTGCTTCTGTTTTGGTACTGTGTTACAGTACTATGCCAATTTTGTATTGCTTTTGTTATGCAATTAGTTAAGTAGAATTTCTTCAATCCACTAAATTGAAACTTTTCAAAACATTTGGGTTCCTCTGCCCCCCTGATGAAGGGACACGTCCTGAAGTGCACTGGGGAGGAACCAATGTTTGTTAATATATTTACTTTTGTCGTTCTATTTGTTGACATGGGATTTACTGAACACTCAGGCTATAGCCTATTTGGCTACGTAACAGATAGCACTAACATAGAGTAATGAAATTTTCACTAAGTCAACAGTATTAGATGGATGCACATCATCACACAGGCCTACTGGTCACTGGCCATGTAAAATTTCATGACTTGGTCAAATACTCTTGGACAAAATGGTGGTTGTCACCAGAAATCACCCCTATGTAATGAAAAAAGTGGTCTTAAAAGACAGGTGGTCTGTCATGACAGGTAGATTTCAATGAGAAGCACATGTCTAGGGAATCTGTGAAGTGGTCTCTTGAGGACATCTAGGTTTCTCAGGACAGGCCATGTGCGTGACAAAAGTTTTGAATGGACACACAAGGACACATTTAAATGCTCCCTCCCCAAGGGTGGGGGCATAAAAATGTGCATACTCAATCTAAAAGTATTGGGGCGTTAACTGATTGTGTCAAACATAATTTTTGTTTTTGCTATTAAATTGGCTGTTGGACTGCACATTTATATGTCATCACAATTTTCATTGCTGAAAGCAAGTTTGAATGGAGGGCTAGGAAAATGTCAAAACTACTAGCCCTGGGGACTACAGCACATCTATAACAAGTATTACAGAGCCCTGTTATAGAAACATCTTTACTAAATGGTAATTTTAATCTCGTAAGTTAAATGGATCATATGAATATGTCTTTATCTACAAACTTTCCATAATAGTCCATTTTTGTTTAAACAATTTCAAGCTTTTGTTTAGTTGTGAGTAAAATATATCTTTTCACACAAGTAGGTCATGACATGGAAAAGCAGCTAGGCAACAGACAATAACTGCCTTCAGGACAAAAATTATGTAATTATCAATATGGTCGTGAGCTTCAGTACTAGTAGTATATAGACCTGATATTAAGATGGACTATGTTCAAACTACTCTGTCTTTTATGCTGTCCATAGTTGCTGCCTGCTCAAGTGATTACTTGGTTAATTGCCTATGCTAATCATTAGATAAACACTGCTCTCTGCCCGGTTGGCCCTGCGAATATTGTTTTAGTGAGCAAGATCTCGTGCGACATATGGTTTGTTGACAGTTATGCCACTATCCCGTGCGCATATGCATGAAATTTTTACATTTTTTAACCAAATTATTCAATTTCACCGCTACTGCCCAGTAACCACTTGTGATGTTTATAAATATTATTGTAAACATGATTTAACATAGCATTTACTTGTTTAAATACTTTTGGTGGGCAGTGGCGGCCAAAAAGAAAATGAACACTACAAAATTGTTTCTTTTTGTTTTTTTCATGAAAAAACAAAACAAAAAACAAAAAAACAAGGTAAAAAAATTCAATAACTCATGTATTAATTTATCAATTTTGATGAAGCAAACACCAATCAATACTGCTTTTTGCCATGGAAACACTAAAATTGAAAGTTTGTGCATTTATACCCGAGAGCATAAAAACAAATGCCAAAATAGTCAACCCGATACATTGATGAAAGCTGGACCTGGTCATGCTGGAGTCAGCAACCATGAATCTACATCACTCAGTGGACCTGCCGTGAGTGGATTGCGCCACATTGGACCACTGCAGAGATGTCACTTAGAAGTTTCCTCACCTTGTTAATGGCAAAAGGGATTAACACTTGCGTTTGTAGTCCTGTCCATGTATATTATTAACAGGTTCCTGATTATTGTCACAAATAACACTGACACGTTTGATGGCTGAGTGTTCAAAAGAACTGGAAAAAAAAATTATGCATGCTTACAAAAAGGCCACTATGTCTATGAATCTGACCCAGAAATCTAGTCAATTCATCATAATTAAGCTAACACACGGTAGACTCTACATAAGATTTTTTTTGACACGAAATTTGATTAAAAACTGTCGTGGCACTTTGGACATAATGCAGTAATAACGTCTGAAAAGGGAGGGGGAGGGAGAGGTAGTGTTCAACTTCATTTGTTTGCAGTGTAGCTTAATTTTGGGCCTCTGGTGGTGACACTGACACTTTGACAGTGATGCTTGCTTTAGAAGGCCACAGAAGGTTGACAGAAGTCATCACTGCAGTTTTGTACCTTTGTACTTTACAGCACGACAACCGCAAAACTCGCCAATGTAATTAGCTACATTTTAGTGTGTCTAACAAACAGGTAATATGAAGTGTGAGTCACCACCATCACTGTTTAGGTGACCCATGGACCTGCGAGAAAGGTTCGTGGGTGACCTGGGCAGCTGGGTCAGTTGCCTTCTTCGTTCGTGTCAAGAACTGTGTAATGTGTTCCCAGTGAGCAGTCCAGGCTGTATTACCTGTCTGGTGGCGTGAGACCCAGGCTAGGGACGGGACAGGTCAAGTCTTCAGTTCTAAGTTCCCAAAGTTATATACACCGTGTGAAAAAACACACATTATTGACAGCATGTCACAACTTTTTAATTAAACAAATTATGTGGAAGAAAATGGTCGAGCATTATGAATTAGTTTACTTACTGATGGTTCTACTTGCCGACGTAGCCGTGGTGCTTGTGGTTTCAGAGCCAGGCTTCCCACTCGTCTGTACACCCGTGATCAACAGGGCCAACACTATGGCCCATTTGAAGGGCTCCGTCATGTTGCATAGAAACTCTTTGAGTGTTCCCTTAAGTACTCCAATATGTTCTTAAATCATATGGATGGAATCTATGAAAATCCAAGGCACCATTACGTATGTTTCCGCCAATTTTGTCACATCGGTATCACAACGCCACTTGGATCGAACCCCGCATCTCACTTTCAGCTCATTCTAGCTGTTGGAAAAGCCCCTGGTTGATCCCACCTAGCCAACAATCAACATTCATGGTGTATCTTGGTATATATTTTTCTTTCAACGAGGTGAACAAAATTAAATGCATTCTCTCTTTATGTATTTTTTCGTGTATTTTTTGTTCAGTTTACTTTTGTCACACGGGTTTTGTT
Source organism: Hermodice carunculata (assembly GCA_964020975.1). Classification (NCBI taxonomy): domain Eukaryota; kingdom Metazoa; phylum Annelida; class Polychaeta; order Eunicida; family Amphinomidae; genus Hermodice; species Hermodice carunculata. The sequence goes on from OZ026619.1 coordinate 57,446,340, forward strand.
GATGAACTGTAAATGTGTTTGTTGTTCACTTTTGGCAGGAGGTGTTTCAATAAAATGAACAGCCATGTAAAGACTAACTTGGTATTTTCTGGTTGGCTACTTATTATCACGTGCACAATTGAAGATGGCGCAGCCCACTAGACCTGGTGAGTTGGCATTGACAGGAAAACAGAAAGACAATTTTCGCTTTTCTGTATTTCAGGATTCATCTATCTTGTTGTTTTCTTTAAAGGAAATGTTGGTTTGTTTTTATTTGGAAAATTGTATTGTCCCACAGTGAAATTTTCTTTCTTAATTCAACAAAATTTTGACTGGTGACACACCACGCTTCACAGCACAAACTGACCTTGCCCTTTAAATTATAATATAAGTAAATAGACCCAGCTGTAGTGTAGATCAAAACATTGTCATTGAGCGGTCAACATCACTGTCGTTGACGTGTCACTTTTAATTCAAGCCTAAAACTTCAACGTTGAGTTTAGTCTGCAGGTAATAACTGACCGGTGTAGCGGTTGCCTTTGAAATTTGAAACTAAATAGATCTAAATAGTGACCTGGTGACACATACATGAGATTAAGAATACAGATCGTGATTCGTGTGACTCATGTCTCAACTCCATTCTTCTTCTTGTGATCACCATTCTGGCACTTGTAGGTCGTATTCCTCACCCAATGAAAAAGTGTAAACAACTGGCCTGTATCGACACACTGCTAGGTGACAAACAATGTGGTAACTTCTTTATTCCTTGTAAAACATGCATGAGAAAAAGCTTCCACCTTCAGACCCACATTTTTTTTCTTTTTTTTTTTTTATAGTTTTTTTCCCTAAATATAAAATAGATAGGCAATGATCTTTCCTCATTCATATTCAGAATTTGGCACTCACCAAGTCTTGTTAACCCTTAAAGCACAGATTTAAGACTGACTCAACACCTTTCCTTGGGGGCACTGTGCACACAATACGTGCAAAGTGTCCCAAGGAAAGCTGTTGAATAAGACTACTTTTTGCTTTTGACTATGCTTGCTGGTATTTGAATGAACGGTATCTTCAACAGCAATTTGAATCTTTTAACTATTATGTGTTTAACAATAGTGTGAAAACAACTAAAGCATTGATTAGCACTTTAAGGGTTAAAAAGTATCATCTGCTGTAAATTAGAGATTTAAAAACTTGAAGTTTAACATGTACTTGTAAATTGTAATTGTAAATGAATGTGAGTCATGGAGAGTTTTCACCTAGCTGGGTCTCACCTATGCATTGAAGCATAGATCATCGAGGCAATGTTGTTGTTCATTTTTCTTAGGTGGGTTGAGGTAGAATTTACAGCCCAATCCACTCATGTAGAGGGGCAGGTTATGATGCAGGGAGCCCAGCCAAAAATGCAGTGGACCATCTGAGGTTCATGAGGTAATGCCCTTCCTGTATGAAATCCCACAAAATTTGTGAAGCAGGGTAAAATGGCCAGGGTTGTACATCACCATGCATAATGCAAGGTTCCAAGCAGCACTCGTGTCCATTAAGTCAATAGACTGTCCAACACACAAATGCTTAGTGTTTTGAAAGTTCTGTATGAGATAGATATTGCTCATCTTGCTCATTTTAAGTGAGTGATACACCAAGTGGTGTAAAATATTTCCAAGTTAAAGGGGTTGTTTTTATACCCAGCATAAAACAAAGTTGCTAGTGGTGTCTCTGTGAGAGTGACAGCTTGGGTGAAAAACAAGGCACAGCCACAGGACATTTCCTCAACAAGGGGAATCTATCCCCTAGTTGTTGGTGTCATAGATCATCACTGGTTCAGGTTGTTAGTTTTAACAGTGAAATACGGGTACAGCCTTGATGGCCACTAGGAACTTACAACTGTAGCCAGCTTGGCTATAAAAGTAACATGAACCTTGTTAGCCAGATGGTGATTATGTTTGCCACACCCATTAGCAAAATTTACATTTTAAAGTTATACTCAATAAATCTAAATGGTTAGGTAAAATAACATGAATGAACACATACAGCATAAAAAGTTGAAAAAAATTAAGAAACATCTTTAGCCAGTTTTGCTAAAACTTAACAACCATTGATTATTTGGCTAATAGAAATTATTATCCTAGACAGCTGAGGGAAGACAACAGTTCAGGCATGTTTAGTTTTGTGTACTGGTAGGATTGTTGGTCTGGCGCCCATCCAAAATTTTCCTACTAGTTTCCACTACATACCATTTTAATGTTGCAAATTACTACAGGTCTATACCTTTCTTTGAATTAAAAACAACAACAAAACAATGAAATTATGTGTGATGAGGACAGTGAACAATGTATGTGATATTTTTGTCCAGGTTCCAGTGTGCATATATTGTGTACAACCATGGGTATACATGTATTGTGTAATGGATTAAATGTGTGATGGGGTGGAGGTGGGGGGAATGGGTTATCACATTTTCACCATTTATTTGACATTTTTCGTGAGCAAGGTACATGATCCCTTGGTATCAGGATGTTGGTAAAAATTGATGGGTACCCATGTATCTCTGGTTAAGTGCATATACATGTATTAGATTGTTTTTTTTTTTTTTTTTTTTACACGTGACTGACCATCACGTCATTAGACGGGTGGGTGGACTCCCCAGGCACACAAATCCAACTGACCTGCGTGTGACGTCACTGTAGTACGTTAACAACACCTTTTGTTGACACTACAGTATATAAGCAGAAGGTTTAACCGTTATGTCCAGTCCCTGATGAGCCGCTCATACGGCGAAACCGGTCGGACGAATTTCCTCTAAACCCACATTTTGGCTGCTGGGCCTTTGCCTTGTTTAATCATCATGTATTAGATTGTGTCAACTAAAAGGGTCAGTTTAAATGTAGAATGATGCCTATTCATACATCAAGCAAAATGTATATGTATGTTCATCTTTGTGATTGATTTAGGCAACCTAGAGAGGGGGTGGAATGACCCACCTATATTTTTGTATACTGGTCAGACAGAAGCCCAGCGACAAGGCAAGCGCACACTGCTGAATAAACGTGTAGCATACCCTGGAATGGTGGCACAGCCAGTGGTACCAAAAGGTAACGATTTTCTTCCTAACTTTATCTTATATTGTTTGTGTAGTACTTATCATTTTGTTACAAAAATACATCCAAAGTACTTTGCCTCATTTTTAATATGTACCTTGCTGTTATTCCTACAGTAACAGGGCTAACATGTATGTACCCATACCAGTAATTCCTAATTTCAAAAATTCATTGAACATCAGGAAATGCCAGCAGCACCATGTAGTGAACAAGCATAGTGTAGCTTGAGTCCAGGTATATTTCCCACCAAGTTTGAAGAGAATCCAATGTGGTTTGGGAAAGGTTGAAAATAATGAAAACACAAAAATTCAGTAAAAAAATACTTTAAAAGTTAGTCGTAATTGTTGAACAAAGTCAAGTCTGGGGACTCCAGATGTGGGTCTGTGCAATTTCAAAGCAATAGGCCAAGCACTTTTGGAGAAGATTTTCTTTTTCAGATTTTAATAAAATTTGACCAAAAATCATTATTATAATTTAAAAACATTGGAGTATGACCATTTGAAAACACTCAATAGACACCCACCTAAAGTATATCCACACTGAATTTGAAGTGAAAATGGACAACAGTTTTGGAGAAGTGAAGATGTGAATCACAACTGCAATCCTTTTAAACTTGCATAGTTATCAATATTAATGTATGCATCACCTGACAGGTACCCAAATTGAAAAATTGGTAAAATGTCAGGGTCAAATAGTATCACTATCTTAGTTTATAAGTTTATTTGACCCGTCAATAAAGTACATTTCTAAGTTCAGCACAATCAGAGTGGCAGTTCTGGAGAAGTCAAAAACAGTTTTGATAGACAAAAATTGGTTTTTAAACAAATGCAGCACCATGTCCTTTACAAACAAACAAAAAATAATAATAGTAATAACTGGAGCATAACCATATGAACATATTTGGTAGGCATCCACCCAAGGCAGGTCCCCACCAAAACTCATGAAATTGAGAAGCATCTGACCATTTGGTTTTGGAGAAGTTGGAAAATGTGAATGGATGATGATGGATAGACGGATGACTGGCCATACTGTAAGCTCAGCTGACTGACAAGTCATCTAAGCTAAAAAGTGAAGAAAAGTAAATGCATTCCAGTCACTTGTAAGCATTTATGGCAACATTATAAAGTATCAAAATCAACTTTCAGGAAGAAACAAAACTAGTACAAGCCTGACTGGGCATTCACTTGTCCATGTAAACAACATTTTAATGGTCCCAAAGCCAAAAGATATATTTTTTGTTCAAAGTGAAGGACTTCAAGTGTTGTAGCACTTTTTTCAAGAAACTTTGCCATATTTGCACAGGAAAATAGCTTTTTTTGCAAAAAATTTTTGTGGCTCATGAGGGGTGCAAAGTTGACAAATTTGTGTGCCTTTTTGGCCATCAAGCGGGGACTGGGTCATGACGTCATGGCAGGGAGTCTATGTGATGCAGTGCGGATAGTGATAGAAAAAGCATGAGCAGTATTGTCCCACAGAATGAGCTGGATGTCAGTTTTAGCTGTTCCTTTTGTAAAGAGGACCTTAATGAGGACGAAGGGGGAGATGCAGGGCTAGGAAGGGAGAAGGACAGAAATTCAGCCTTACTGGAAGGAGCTACTGACGGGCTACGACAAAGCCAGTCTTTGCCATTACAACTGGGATTAAGTCTGTGCCCAGCACTGACCATGTCGTAGCTGCCATGGAAGATCACCAAAGCTAGTGCTTGGGACATTAAAGACTGGTAAGGGATAATTTTCTAAAGTGATTGTGCAAAAATTCCTATATTAGTGACTGGTTGAAGCATATGGCAGGCCATCTTGTGCGGTTGCCAATAGGCAATAGCAGCAGTATGCACTGCATGCTAAGACAGTGTAGCCGAAATGTAAACTCAAACCCAGTTGAATTTGAAATCATAGGTTTACATGCAGCAGGCTTTTAGCTTTATTCTACTTACTATAGTGATTTATAACAAGGCCTGAGATGCGTGAAGGTAAAGAGTCGCATTGGAAAGCATCTGTCAGGCTGGTGCATGCCTAAACGGACTAATGATGACGACTGTAGCATGCTCCAAACTTCAAAAAATGGGGGAATACACAAGCACTTGACCACAGCTTGAATACACATAAGCCACACAGTGGGAGGTGCTACTGTTTTGCCTGTCTTAACGTGCAGCGTATACTGCCCGTATTCCCTACCATGCAAGATGGCCTGCCTTCTTGGTTTAAACAAATTTCTTTTTCAAAAGATAAACACAATCCAGAACAAGGGTGTAGTCATATGTGGATCCCTTATGCATATAAAATAGGAGAAATAAAGCACTGTACAACAAAAATTCCAAAAACAGAGTAGACATCACTGCATGAACTCAAGAATTGCACACTAGACAGCAAATCACTGATAGAAGGTATGGCGGCAAACCTTACTATAGGCTACAATCTGGCAGTACTCAGAAACCTTAACTTCTACCATTCACTAATGTAGGAATTTTTGAACAATGACTTTTGAAAAGCATCCCTTACTAGTCTAAAGTTGCGAAGCCCCAGTTTTGCTTTTGGTGATCTTCTGTTGCAGCTACATGTAAGGCATGATCAGTGCATGGGCACAGACTCAGTCCCAGTTGCACTGGCAAAAACTGGCGTTGTCGTAGCCCGTGGCTCCTTCCAACATGGTCCATCATGGTGGATTAGTTCAAACTGGACAAGCGGGAAGAGTTTCCTGTTTGCATCCCCATTTTATTCCAGGAAGCCATGAGCTCAGTCACATTCACTGCTACAAGTCAATGTTTACAATCAGAGTTGGTGTAGAAGCTCTCTTCTGTGAGGTGACAGACCCGGATGGTCAAACTGTGACAGAAAGTTAACGAGAGCGGCCACCAAATGAGAGGCAATTCTGCAGGATAAGCTAGTGAATAAAGTGTATACATGTATTGCGTTATTGCAAAGGCAATTTTCTTCACAAAGTGCTATAACAATAAACTCCTTCACTTTTCATAAAAAAGAAAGTACTTAGTGTAGGGAAACTTTATCAATAAAAAATGAAAGCTTTAAATATGCCCTTACCTCTCAGATGAACAACCAGTGCATATCATTTTCCAGGTAATAATACTGCTGATAATGGAATTCCCAATCCTATGAGCAATATTCTATTGGTGCCACCAGTATCCCAAAATACACCAGGGTCAACATCAATACTACCAGTGCTCCCAAGTCATGGAAATGCTGACACTAATGGTGTAATACCAATAGTGCCACCTGCCCATGATGTGGAGCTGGAAAGCAAGAATGATGAGGAGCTGTGGTCACAAGTATCTGAAAACCTGGATAAAGCATTGCACACAACATCCCGCATTACACAGGTGAGCTACATAAAGATCATGCTCTTTAAGAGTGCAGAAGCACAACTGGCAATTTCACTAAAATGTCTTGGTGGTACTAATTGACCCATTGTTTTATTTATTCAAATTGTGAGATTAAACTGGAGCTGAAGAGATGGTCTGTTTTCACAAGCATACACAGAGTACGATAGGAGAGCGGGTACATGGTGTAGTTTTACCACATGGAATTTATGACATGATGATTAACTCTTTCAGTGCCAAATTTTGGACTGAGTCAACTGCTTTTCTTGGTGCACAGTGGTTGCAATGCGGCCAATGCATACCAAGAAAAGCTGTTGACCTGGGATATTCTCTCTGGAACTATAGGCATGCTGGTACCTGAGTGAAAGGTCTTTGTACGAGGAATATGAATCTGGGATCCTTATGATGATTCAGACTAGTTTGATTTAAGTAGATCAGCTTCAGCTGCGATTGGCACTGAAAGAGTTAAGAAATATAAACAATCTTTGTATTTGTCAATGGATAATGGCAAAAAAGACGGAACACTTTTAATATTCTGAGCAGGTGTTGACCTAAGTAAATCTTGTAAAACCCAAAAGTAAGCCAGGTTTTTCATTTCTGTTTTGCTCCCACTATCAGCTAAAATGATTCAGTCATCATTTTCAAAAATCTTATGAAAAAAGTACTCTTTGTGCCATTTTTAAAATGTTGAACTATCTGTAAATGTTTTATATTATTGTATGACCAAAATTCTATAATTAGAAATGAAATGGATCATTTAGTAGAAAATTTGTGGAATATTTACATGCAGAATTTGTTACTTTACATATGTGAATTTGTAAAGAAGCTGTAAGTGATAGTAATAAAAAAAATAAACAAAGTGTGTGTGGAAGATACATGTTCCCAAAAACTAATTTTATGAATGTGTCCACACATAATTACATTTTCTGGATCTGATTGTTTATTTTGACACCCATGTCAGTAGGCAAAGTAACAAAGAACGTGTTCAGAATAACTGAAACAATGAAATTTCTTAGAACTTGCATGTAGTGTACAATATTGAATACCACAGATTTATATTTTATTTAATTATATTCATTTTGTCAAAGTTGTTCAGGTAAAATTGGTTTATTTTAGGTTAAAGTGACTGAAGACATTCGCAAGAAGCTTCAGATCTTCAAGACAATGTGGGAATGCAATAAACTTTCTCCTCCTGTGAAAGCAAGCATGACAAAACTTGCTCTAGGTGAGTGACAGCAATGGATGCCACCTACACTTACCACTACCAAAGATGGGACAGGAGACTTGACAAAAATACAAGGAAGTCTGAATCAGGACCCAACAATTTGCATGAATATGCTAGCCCTAAACAAGTGAAATTGTCATCAGCACAAGTAAGAACTTAAAAACACCTGCCCTGATGACCACCAAAATTTTTGCTGTAACAAATAGGATCTGAATAGATGGAGAAGTTAAGTTAGGAGTGATGGGTTTTAAAAAATCAAATGAACTTGCGCTAAGCACAAGGGCATATATATCCACTGATATTCTCAAAATAGAAAGGCTTATACATGTACATGCACCATAAATTGTGCTATTGTTACACCTGCATCAGTGATGTACAGTGCATGCTAACTCCTGCTCTGAGACAACAAAAAATACAGTACAGCTCTTGCATCATGGACCACCCAATCTCGCACAGTTTTACACATGCTTGAGCACTGCACCACTCATGCCGCCAGCAAGATATGCTTGCTACTGGCCTGCTCAAACATGCGTGCGTGCCTTTTTGAGCACGCGTTTTAGTGCTCATTTTTTCTTGCGACTGGCATGCTACAAAAGGCGTTGAGCCTATCGCAAGATGCTCAATGCCTGTCTGGCGAGGTTGAATCAACTTTTCAAACCGTGTGCACAATGCTAGTATTGCCTGTCAGTCATTCTTTTTATGAGGAGAACCCGTACGACACGTGATTGCTTTAAACCAATCATAATCGACATGTTGACCTCAACCTACAAAAAGCATCATGGGGAACACGAGGGAACCAGCGGTGTCAGGTCTACAACAGGCAATGGTCCCCTGTTCCAGCCAAAGCCTCATATTAACTGTTTTATTTGCAATATGGACAGCAATAAACCAACCAAATCTTGGAAACATTTTTGTATGTCATGAGCTGTTCTCTCGTGATTAAAAGTCATAACATCTATCAATTTCAGATGCTGATCTGTTACTTTCTGTCCCACCTGGCAACAAGTTGTTACACTGCTAGGAATATTTCCTGTTTCTCGGTGATATTTGACCACCCTTTTCAATGTAGTTAATCCAATAGTAACATGGTACTGTTAAATCAGTATCTTTCTGATTTGACTAAGACTGTGTCTATCCTGCTTACCTGGAACAATTTTCCAGTTCATGTCCTCACTCACATGCACCATCTTGCTTTGGCGGTAAACAAGAGGACATGCCATAAATCTTGGAAATCTTTTACCGGGAAATTAAGTGACGACACTCACACTTTCTTCTGCACATGCAAGACATGTACACTCAAGTACATGTCTATGTAAATTTATACACATTAAAGAACGCAACTTAAGATATGTTAAGTGTTTTTCTAGTTCTGAGTGGGACAAATTTCGTTGTATGCCTTTTTACGTCTTTGCAATGCCAGGCATCCTTTATGCTAATTTAAAATATGAGCCATGAAGACAACCCACTTTGTCAAATGCGCAAGGTGACTACAAGTGTAAAGCACTGGGCATGTTGCATGATGCAGTTGCCACTCGCACGATGCTTGCTTGCAATTTGCATGATACTCGTCCATTGGCATGTAGCCAGATGCATTGCTAGCCAGATGCAAAGAGGGACCAGCATGCATTCGCATGGTGCAAGCATCTTATTTGAGCATGCTACACAAGGCTAGCTTTTTTTCTGTTTGTACGCCAGCGTGCTCGACGGGCTAGTAATTTGGTCCATTTGGCAAGAGCTGTACTGTACTTTTAACTCTTTCAGTGCCAATCACGTCTTAAGTCAATCTACTTAAGTCAAACTAGGCTGAATTATCATTAGGATCCCAAATTCATATTCCTCCGAAAAAGACCTTTCATTCAAGTACCAGCATGCCTATAGTTCCAGAGAAAATATCCCAAGTCAACAGCTTTTCTTGACGTGCATTGGGCACATTGCACCCAATTTGTGCTGAGAAAAGCTATTGACTCCAAAATTTGGCACTGTAGGAGCTAACAAATTTTCTTGAAAGTAGTGATGGTTACTCAAAAGTGAATAAATGTGCAAAAGAGTGCATAAAAAGATCGTGATTCAGATCAATTTGAATTACATTCAACATGAACTTGCACCCTTATCACACCTGAATATACCTGAAGTAATTGCATGCATAGGTCTATGTGGTATGACACTTTTTACATGTACACCAAAATCTTTCATGCTTAGCTTGTATGACGTCCAAATCTTCAAATGACTGCTGCCCTATTTACTACAATAACAGGAGATAACATGGGATGTATCATTTTACCAGGGAGGCAAGCAATTTTTATGATGGAACAGATTTATGCATTTATATTTTTGTCATATCTTTGATATTCTGATGTTCAAATTTTGGATTGCCCACACTTTAGGGGAAAAATCTACATGTCCCACAGATGATTCTGCACATACAAAACAAACACTTCCGATATGAGTTACTTTACATGAAAGCACATTTTCTGCATTTGACCAAAAAGAAGACTGGCATGGCAGTGTCTATGGAATTTTCTTGCCATGTTGGTTGGGGGCCGGTGATTCATCTATACATGTATGCAACATTATCTTTAAGACTTAGTGCTATATTCCATTCACATTACTTGGTCAAAGTGCTTTAATTATCTTGGCTTGTACATAATGACTCACAGTTGACTGACTCAGACCGTTGCCAGATCACAAAGGGAGCCTTATATGATGACCATCAGCAGTATCTATCGTGGTGTCTCTTACATTGTAGATCGATTCTCTTATTTTACCCTTCATCAGTTTCCAGTGGCAGAGGAGCTGCTCTACCACTATCAGATTTTATGAATTAGATGGATATCCTTAAAGAAAATACTTAGTTTGGACACAGATCATAATACATGTACGTACATCACCTTTTCACAGTCAGAGCCTTCTCACATGAAATAGCAGCCACTGACTTGAATGTCAAATGTACATTCTGTCTTTGGCTAATGAGTCAAAACTGAATGAAGCCAATCCATCACAACTTCAGTATAAAGCAAAATTTATGGACCACAAAAAAATAGGTCAATGTGACGTAAATACACATTACACAAACATGTAACATCCCAAAACAAGACCAGAATTCATCCATCAAAGTCAATGAGTAAGGGTGGGGGTGGGGGGAGGGGGGGGGGGGGCTTGACTTGCCAGGAAGTGCCAGAACCACTGACTTAAGACTGTAGGCATGCTGGTACTTTGGTACTTGAACGAAAGCTCTTTTCATGAAGAATTTAAACATGCAATTGTCGTCTTAAATCTAGGTAAATATGCAGAAAAATCAGGGACTGGTATGGAATGAGTTAACCCATTTCAAAATAACTTCAAATTGTTGAACTGATACAGCACTGATTGTACAATACACAGTTCAGTCTATGTAACATTCCACTACAGAATAAGTTTTGTAAGTCTAACAAATGTTTCTCAGATTCATGATGTGTTCAGTGACATGCAGCTTTGACCTTGATGACCTGAGGTCAGTTGGTCCAGTGACCTGTGCCAAACAAATGTAGTTGATGAATTGAAAGTATCAAAGGTTTAGGAAGATCCATTGGGTGATGGATGTTTTCCAATGTATGCTGTGCATCAGAATAACTAACTAACATTTCTGTTGAAGATGGTAAGGAGCTTTTTCAGAATCCTCCACCAATTTCCTGATGAAATAAGGCACAACTGTAGAAACCACTGAAGTGTCACAGCAAGTGAACTTAAGGTGGATTCTGAAGACTGGCTGATGGCAATGATGATAATGCTAAGCTGGTGTCCCCCATTTGCAATCAGTGGTTTTTTTGTTGTTGTTGTTTTTTCATCAAAAAAGGTGACCCCCCCCCCAAAAAAAAACAAAAAACAAAAAAACAAATGCAACATATACGTGTAACTGTATGAGCCCTGTGTAGTACAAGATTTCCTGCAAAGGGCAACTGATTGACTATAAATAATCCCATTTCCCCTTGGTTGTGAGTACATGTACAAGGGAGGGACTTAGGAAAAACTGTCCCATTTTTGATGGCTGCAACCTATGTCTGTAGTTGATACAGAAATATTTGTGCACAAAAACAAAAGAACATAAAATGTCTTTGTCTTGTCAGACACAAGCTTGTATTTTTGTGTTTGTTTTATATTTATTAAAGTAATATTTGTGTTTCAGCAATAAGAATGAGGCAGTGCGACAAAGCTCATGAAGTCCATCTTGCTCTCATGCTTGATTACTTGTCCGAGGTAAGTTTGCAACTTCTGTGAGTGTTTAAAGTGAAAATTGTATATCTGAAGAAAGGTATTGTAACTGGAAATTTGATTTGAAGAAAGAATAGAACAAAAGGGGAGAAATATGGAATAATTATGACAAAGTTCAGATTCGGAAGAATGAAAAAGAAAAAAAAGTTTTAAATAATGCATTCAAGTTGTGTTGATATAAAGTTACAAAACAATAAAAGATATAGATTGTATTGGAATTTGAAAGGCTTGTTTTTCATGGCTCCAAGGCATACATTGTCTGTACATAAAAATATGTCGCGATATATATTTCAGGTAAGCCAGTGGATGGTGGGGATCAAGCGTTTGATAATGGAGACGAGAAAACTGCCTCCATTGACAGATGAAGAACTGGCACAACTACAGAAAGACCCATGCAAAATTGATACCCATCCTGCCGAGGATAGAACTAGCCTGGAAAATGGGAGTAGAGCAGTTGATGGGACCAAAGAGGATAGCACAGAAGTCACAGCAGTCAAAGACGACATTGACGCGTCTGTCCAAGAAAACTGTCAAAGTGGCATTACTTGTAATTCCGAGGTGATCCACAATGGGGAAGACATTGATCAAAGTACGAATGCACAAATTGTCAATTGTTCTGCTGAAGAGGAAATAAATAAAGGAGATTCTAATGAAGAAAATCCAAAACCAGAACACAAGACAGACACATAGTCATTCTAATTTTGACAAAACATTATGTACTTCTGTGAAGATGAGAGACATGAAAAGTCCACTATTCAGGTACTGTGTGCTGTGGTTTAGCACGTTATTATTATTAAAACAGGTAAACAACTGCTGAAAAAAAAAAAAAAAACGAAGCAAAACCCAGCATGTTACTCAAATAAAATTTCATAATTTATAACAAAAGAAATTCATATTTAGCCGAATCTATACTTTTGATAACATAAAGTATCACATAGATTTCATGTGACCTTTTTCAAGCTATAAATATTCCCAGAGCAAAAAAAAAAATAAATAAATAAATGAAAGGAAAATCACAAAATAAAATAATAAAAATAAAAAATCTATTCAACATAAGACTCACCAGTTCTAGCCTGGCTAACTGGCAAATGAAAGCTACGAGTTTCTTTTTTTTTTAATCGTCACACAGTAGCTCCTGAAGATGCTAACATTTGATATATGAATTAATTTCAAAGCTCTGTGATGTAGTAGTTAGAACACTTTGGACTTAAACATTTACATATATTTATTCATTTGAGCAGAAATGCTGTATTAAAGCTCTATTTATTGGTATGATTATTGAGAAGTATGCAGTCTCGTTTAAACAATCTAGTTCTGACTGATGGTGCTACAATGCTAATTATATTTATAAACTGACTCTGATGTGTTAGTTTTATCATTTTCTGTAATACTTTACTCTGCAATTATTTATTTAGAATGTACATATACTTTATTGCATTAATGCAGGAAAATAAATAAATTCTGCTAATCTGTTTAAACAAACCTGAAAGAAAAAAACAGTCTCCATCTGTTTTACTTAAAGGGGCAATTCACTTTCGTAATCATGCTCCAGTGCACAAAGTATGTGTACATGTATTGTAAGGGCAAAGCTATGAACAACTGAATATGTGGGTAAAAATCATCGGCTTTAAATTGCTCTTTTTGGGCAGGGCATTCTTTAATCTGTATCTGCATCAAGTAGGATTGTTCCCATGTTTTTAGGATTTATTAGGAAGTTTATGAGTTTTTGCAGGATTTGTGTCCATAATTTGTAGATTTGTATACTCAATATTACCGGTAAGCATTTTCACATGTCTTTCAGTTTACTCTAGCTGTGCCAGTAAAAAACACATTGGGGGTGGGGGCGGGGGTGAGGGTGAAGACTGGATAGGAAGGAAATCAGGGGTGGTATTCAAGAAAGTTTGATTTTGAAAATAAGTTAAAAAATTCAACTTAAGTACATGTACAAAATTGAGCAATCAGAAAGCTTCTATTTGGATTTAAGCTCAAAATATTTTCTTCTTTAATATTCAATATTGAATCCCATGGGGATTTATAAAGAGGATACATCCCAAGTTCAAGGGATTTATCTGGAATCCTGCTTTTTTAAATCCCGGAGCGAAGCGTAGGGATTTAAAAATGCAAGATTCCAGATAAATCACGAGAACAAGGGGTGTATCCTTTTTATACCATGCCTTCTTTGTTTTCATGAATATAAATGCATTTCAAAATGTATTCACCAAAGCAAATCAGTCCTTTGTTGAAATTTAGCCATAGAAATTTAAAGCAGGGATATATGTGTAAGCAGGTGACATATATATCCCTTGAGAAAACAAAGGAGGCATGGTATAAGGGTCTTGGAAACAAAAATACCTCATTTATAATGCCAGGATATATCGTATACCCTAAAGAGGTTTTTTTTTTTTTTTTTTTTTTTTTTTTTTTTTTTTTTTTTTTAAGGTGAAAACACTATTCAGGGTTGGTGGGTACATGGTTTTATTGTTATTGCCAGCCAGTAAGGTCTTTTGGTTGGGGTTTGTTGATACAAATTTTTTGTCATCTATCAATCAGCTGAAAGAAGCCTCATTCAGTCTGGTTTTAGCTCAGCTGACTTGTTAGTCAGCTGAGCATATAGGATTTAGGGCCATTTATCTGAGTGTATTTTTAGCTCAGGTGTTTTTTTGTGATAACTCAAGTAGCATTTGAGTGGGAGCTTGTAAATTGGACTTGGTGATGCTACTTTACAAGGACTAGGTTAGGCATTTGTATAAGTGAATTCACAAAATTTACAGAGATACTTTAAGACTGTCACAGTGCTCTTCTTTGTGGCACACAGTGTATTTAAAATGAGTTTGACATATCTGCATACAGGGATTAATGTTGGAAAAAAACAAAATTTGGCAAATATTGCTGTTCATCATAAAATTGGGATAAAATTGATATTGTCCAAGTGGGAGTTGATTGAGAGTACAAATGCAATTGGGAAAATAAAAAAGGCCTGGAGCTGTCCAGCATTAACCCTTTCCCCCTTAAATTAAAACTTAGTCAACAGCTTTCCTTGGCATGGGTTGGGCACTAAGTGGGACCAACCCATGCCAAGGAAAGCTGTTGACCTAGGACATGTGATCCTCATAGGGATCATCTCCAATTCTCAGTCAAAATTGTTTTTGATCACTGTTGAAATCTGTTGAAAACGCTGAAGCAGACAACATTTGACCACCACCCGGTTTTGGCCAGTTTAAGGGGGAAAGGGTTAATCCCCTGTTGTGTATTTTTACATATGCATGCAACAAAAGATATGTCTGACTGATTGCCATATTTTTATTGTGATACTCTCATACATATACAAATTAATCACAGTTACTAGGAAAACTCCTGCTTTTGAATATGTACATTTCAGAATAGCTGGCCTATTGAATTTGATGTATGACAAACCCTGAGGTTATGTGGTATATGTCAAATGGACTGAACTCTGTTAAATTTAATTAAATTTTATCTGCTGTACTTGTCTCTTTTTACAAGCATGTGTCTCCTGGACTGAGGAGTGGGCATTCAATTATTTTTACTTGTACAATAATAGGAATGTTCTGTGTTTTTCCATTTTCCCTTTTGCATAATGTTATCAGTTTATGTTTCTGCCACTAGATGGCAGTGGGCAGTAGGAAAACAAAGATACTTTGCCCTGTGTTTCAACTTTTGATCCAAAATATTTCAAAATATAATGGACATGTGTGTTGGAAACATTTTATACTGGAATTGAGAGGGCAATGGTGTTACATGTTTATATGTTGAGGATAATACATGTACATGTAATGTAAATTGTTGAAAATATATATGTAAACAAAAGCCTGTACATATGTAAACTGTGTGTAATGTGCACATAAACTTGTCAACCAGACTTTTGTTTTTTAGATTAATTTTAGATATTTTGTGTATATTGTGTTTTCAGGTAAATGACAGCCTAGTTCATATTAAAATATGTTACATTTGTACCAAATATTGGCTATGAAGTTGCCAGCTTTCAGAGCAGATGTGCATTAAATACTTTGTCAGGCCTTACGGACCAGTTGCATGAGTAAGTGTCATCATGTTAAAACTTTAAAAAAAAAAAAGGGCAAGTAAGCTGCTGGCACATCAGTGGTGGGAGATGGTGTACCTTTCCCTCTTGAATGAAGACTGCGTCAACAGCTTTCCTTGTCATGAGTAGGGCACTAAGTTACCCAGCTGATGCAGATAGTGGGAGAATTTAAATGGCAATATCTGTTTTTAAAATGTGTTCAGTAATGAATTTTATACAATCAAACTGTACAGTATATTATATGCTAGTGAACTTTAAGATAGAACTATATCCCGTGATGAATTTCTGATGGTAAAATTACAAACATTTGATAGTCCCACTTGCTCAATACAAAACTATAAAACATGATAAGCATTCAATGTATGGCTATTTGAACAGCAGTACAGTGGTCTGCCATTGTAGTTTATCCCATATCATTCAACAAGGAAGTACCAGTATACAGGCAGATAAAAGTATAAAAAATGGTAAACTTGATATGTTTCTCTTGCCAAACTAGCAACTTTGCTCAGAACACACACTGACCTTGACATAGGAAGGAGTGGTCATGTGGTCATCTGAATGACTGTATTGTGGTGGCTGGCATTCACCATTTCCTTAAGACAGGGTCAAAGATATTAGTGGGAAATAAATATGAATCTAAAGTGTGTAACTATTGTATGGCCTCAGGTGAAAACATAGTATGTGGCCTCTGATTGAGAATTCATTGTAATCAATCAAGAATTTACTGCAGCCATTGTCCATAGAACAAGAACCAGTATATACTGCTGTATTTTACATAATCACAATAAATGACCCAGTTCGCAGCAGTAAAGAGCAGTTGAATGTGTTTCTTTGGAAGTAATATTCTGCATGTGCTGGTAAGTATCAACTACTTTATAGTTTGTTGAATAAAAACAACTTTAATCCAGTCTTAGAGGATAATGTTGATATTAGTTTGATCAGTTAATTTCAAAGATAACATCGCACTAGCTCACTTTTCATTAGCTGTACATATCAAGCTTATGCCATGACTTTGTCAGTTGTGTGCAGTCTTATCAGAGTTTTAAAACTTTCAAGCACCACCTACAGCCAACTTTACAGCAGTGAATTTACATGCCAATGGTTTGGTGGGCTTAACATTTTTTTATCAGCATGCACCTGTGTTGTGGTGAAGAGATCATTAATCCCTTTAAACATGGTAGATTAACTGGTGACTGGAGAATGATTGGACATTTTGTGGACCGACTGACCTTAACTGTGACACATACATTAACCCTTCGACCCTCTCCCTACACCCCCACGCCCCGAAACTGGCTGAAATGGGCTGGTGGTCAAATGTTATCTTCTTTTATGTTTTTGACTAATTTCAACAATAATGAAAAAAGTAATTTGAGTAGATGAGACCTATGAAGATATGTGTACATGTAATCAGACCGATATTAACAGCTTTCCTTGCTGTGGGTTTGTACTTTGCACCCAACCCATGCCAAGGAAAGCTGTTGATGACAAGACAATGATTGATGGCAGACAATGTAACCCTGTGTAAAATTATTGATGGCAGACAATGTAACCCTGTGTAAAATGATTGATGGCAGACAAGCATGCCAGTACCTTTAGTGCATCACATGGACTCTTTGAAGACTGACAAACAGATAACTGACTCCTGACCAGTTGATCTACAGCATCACTTGATAATCTCTGCTAAGAGTTTGTATTCTAAATTATAGATTTTTTTTTGGTCCATATTGTAAAATGCGTTTGGTTTGTCCTAAAAGTTTCAAAAGCAATGTAAACACATTTTACCATCATACCTGTACAAACACGGATAACTTGGGATATGTTAAACGTCCAATTAAATCTCTTTGGATCACTTGTGAGAAGTGAAAAAGTGACATCGGGAAAATATTTGCAATTTGTCTGATGACAGTTATCTTAATTGTTAATACCTGCTGAACTGCTCAGGATCGACTTGCTACACATTTTTACCCTAACTCAAGTGTGTTGCTGGAGACCGGTACACTGATCAACAATTTGGGGACCAACACATACCTTTTTTTGATAATAAGTGAGGTATTAACCCTTTGTCACACTGGCTTTGCTTTTGGACAGCTCAACGCGACAAGAACACCATAAAATCTTTGTGAACTTCCATGACAATAGCAGGGATGAGCCTGTTCAGGGAATTCCAGGATTTCAGGGAATTTGTGTCGTAGACTTACAGAAATTCCTGGATCTCTGGTTGAACTTCTAAAGAAAGTTACATTTTTCTCCCACTCAAATGTGGTTTTTCACTGAGGATGAGTACTTTATAGGACACTTTCAGGGAATTGTTTCCTTGGTCAGGCTCCGGTCTGCTATAGTGACCAACACGCCAGCCCATATAGCCTGATATGTGACAAGTGATACATTTATGCTCTACATATTGCTGATAGAAAGTGGCATATGAACTCTGTGGATGGACTATAAGGCAAAAGAATTATGTCCAAACTCATTTATTTAATTCCCCCCCAAAGAAGGTGGGGGATATAGCTTTGCTCGTGTTCATGTCAGTCGGTCAGTTGACCAGTAGAGACACTTTGGTTTCCACAAGGTCACTCAAGAAGTTTGTGTAATGGGACTTTGATACTGGCCAGGTATATACTCCAGGATGAGGGCTAGGTGAAATATGAAGATGGTTGACCTTGACCCTATTTCAAAGGTACTGTAGCAAGTTTTGGTTTCTGCACAATAACTAGGTAAGTTTTTATGATAGGACCTGTATATAGCACAAGATTATAGCCCCCATCCAGGGCTAGGCCAAGTTCGAAAATCGGTGACCTTGACCTAATTCAAAGGTCACAAGGTCACTTGAGGGTACTTGCTTTCTGCATTGTAACTTGGAATTTAAGTTATGATTTCAATATAGCACATGGTAATAGTCTTCAATTTGGGCTTGGTTACCTAAGAAGATGGATGACCATGAAGTAATTCCCAAGGTCAGTCATTCAGTTGGTAGGGGCAATGTGGTTTCCAAACCATAACTCGAGAAGTTTTTAGAGGCAAGACTTTGATAGTGCCCAGGTACATATATATACTCCTATATAAGAGCTACATGAAGTATGACGGTGGTTGACCTTGACCCTATTTTATTATAAAGTTTTGAAATGGGTGACCTTGAGTCAATTCCCAAGGTCACAGAGCCACATTACTGAATTTGGTTTTTGTTTTATAACTGCAGAATTTTTTGAGGCAGGGCCTTTATTTTGTCGATATTTATAGTCCCATTAGGGCTAGATCAGCTTCAAAGAAGGGTGACCTTAACCTAATTTCCAAGGTTACAAGGCCACTTTTGTGAATTTGGTTTCTACATCCACTTCCCAAGGTCATAAGTGCCCCATTTAGTACTGTCAACAGGATAACGAGGGCAAACATAATGACGGTAAGGAGGCATCTATGTTTTACAAATATGCCTTGTTTTAATGGAGTTCTCCCGTTTGAATGTCTATATACAAAAGCCTTCTGCCTTCCCCCAAGTTCTTTATTATCTGAGTATGCAAAGATAGTTTATTTTATTTCTTGCTCTCCTTCCTTTCTTCTCCGTTTTTAATGAGCATTTCTCAGAAACTCTAGGAGAGAATGTTGAAAGTTTGTGTCAGCAGCACAAAATGTGAAAATGGTCATACATGTAATAGCTGAAGAAGTGTGCAAGTTGATAGTTTTGCAAAACATGATTTTAAATCTTGCTGTCTTACTGTTGCTCTTTCATCAAAGCCACCATTAATAAAATACATGTATTCAGTCTCATATACTGGTTCAGAAGACTGTACCTGCTTTATTCCATTACTTGTACTATGGCAGTCCTATGTTGCTGCTTTATTCCATTACTTGTACTATGGCAGTCCTATGTTGCTGCTTTATTCCATTACTTGTACTATGGCAGTCCTATGTTGCTGCTTTATTCCATTACTTGTACTATGGCAGTCCTATGTTGCTGCTTTATTCCATTACTTATACTATGGCAGTCCTATGTTGCTTAAATCAGTGCTGCACATCTTTTCAACAATTATTTTGAAGAAAGGAATGAATGAATGAATAATAAAAAAATAAAATATATGAATGAATGAATAAAAAAAAATCAAATAAATATATGCACTCAGAACACAAATTGAATAGTTGGAGGTAAAGGTTTAGGCTACAACTAGAATGGATATGGTAGGTCACCCAAAAGAACACATGCATAAAAGTGTAACATGATGATACAGTGTAAATATCGGTCCTTAAACTCCATTGCTCATCGAAACAGAGAAAATGCACCAAGATTGTTTTTCATTACCTTTGTGACCTTCAAAATAGGTAAAAATCATTCAAGTGAATTTGACAAAGGTCAGTTTGCCTGAAATTTACATAAAGATATAATGTACTGGAATCTTATTCTTTGTAAACCAGCCTTTTATTCAAACGCAAGCCAACAGTTGTGGAGTACAGAGAGTGGTCCAGGTCAACAGCTTTCATCATGCACTTTGGTCGCAGTTTGCCTTCAGTATGCATAGGAAAGCTCTTGACTCAGTTAAAACTTGCTACTGAAAGACTTGAGCCTGCTATTCCCTCTTTGTTTTAAACAAACCAATGTGTACATGCTTCACTGTCATTTCTACTCTCAAGAACACTGTGCGTCTCAAACTTCATAATACATATACTGTCATTCAATCTTTTAGTGACTTCAGACTTTCATGTACATGAATCAATTTATAACAACACAACCCTGGGGCAGACATTACGCCCAGGCGGGCCACAATGGACTCAATATTGAACTAGAACAGACTGATTTTCCAACAGAAAATCAAATGTCTCCCGGTGGAACACTTATGTCTCTGAATAAGCTACAGGTGATAACAAATTACAAATGACCAAGTTTGCTGGAAAATTACAATCCTATTTTAGCTCTCACCTAGATACATTACTCTAGCAATTTTCATCAAGTTCTTCAAGATTTATTGCAGAGAAACCAATTCACATAAATGACCCTGTGACCTTGAAAATGAGGTCAAGGTCACCCAAATACAATCCCAACCAAGGTCTTGCCAAGATACATAATCCTACCAAGTTTCATCAAATTCCATCACGTTCTTCATGCCTTATCGAACGGAAACCAATTTTACATAAGTGACCCTGTGACCTTGAGAATTCCTCAAGGTCATCCAAATACGATCCCAACCTAGGTCTTGCCAAGATACATAATCCTACCAAGTTTCATCAAATTCCATCAAGTTCTTCAAGACTTATTGCACGGAAACCAATTTCATATAAGTGACCCTGTGACCTTGAGAATTCACTCAAGGTCATCCAAATACAATCCCAACCAAGGTTTTGCCAAGATATGTAATCCTACCAAGTTTTGTCAAATTTCATCATGTTCTTCATGACTTATCGAACAGAAACCAATTTCACATAAGTGACCCTGTGACCATAAAAATTAGGTCAAGGTCACCCAAATACAATCCCAACCTAGGTCTTGCCTAGATACATAATCCTACCAAGTTTCATCAAATTCCGTAAAGTCCTTCAAGACTTATCGCACGGAAACCAAGTGTTGAAGAACCTGAACAAGAAGAAGAAGAAGAAGCAGAAGAAACGGTCACTAAACCAATATGTCCCCCGGCTTCCACCGGGAGACATAAATCCAGATACTTGAATACATCCGCACCCCTCCTAATCTAGGACGCAGCAGGTTGTTGGGCCTGGAAAAAGAAAAACACTGGATGCATCAATTCCGCTCCATTGAGCCGTTTGGCCTCAATATCATGGAAAGATGAGCACACTCACTCCGTCTAATGCTAAATTTTTATTACCGTTGCTCACCTTGCCATGCTAGAGTTACGCTGTTATTAAAACATTTGTTTTAATATTGGAGAGACCTTCAAATTTTTACCCTGAAACTGTAATTTTACATTTCTCCTGACCCCCACACAGGGCATCCAGGTGAAAATCATTCACCTGAATCTTTCAGCCCAACATAATTTGCACTGCCTACCCTGGCTGGTGTCATATGATCAGCTATCCATATTTTGATGGATCACAGATTCAAAAAATTCTGTTGAATCCTTTCTGCTGTGGCAACAATACCACAGTAATGCACGTCGCTCTTTCACGTAATTACACCCACACATTACGTGACAATGGCAAAGTTACGCGTGTATATATGAAAAGGGCTTCTTAACGGTTTCCCCCATTGCCTGATGAGATCAATTGAAATCGAAACCGGTCGCAATCTTTCCTCCAGCTATCAAGGCACTAGCCTTGTCATATACGCTCAATTTATATTGAACTTTGTACAGTGTGATTCTGCATAATACTCCATTCCTCCTAAGTATGATGTTCTGTCATAATGCTGTTAGTCTTCTGTTGTGTGCACACAGCGGATATTCAATGGCAATGTCTCCATGTATTGTTCAGATAAAAATGAACATTTATCAAGAGAAAATCCTACAGACCTAGGGTGACAAATACTTCATATTTGTCTGCTGTAAAATTGTATTTTGGTACCAATGTGATGCCTTAAAATCAATATATCATATTGTGTGACAGATTTCAGAAACAGAAACATCATGGCAAAAATTTCAGGAGTCAAAGACCAAAGTGTAATATAACAGAATTTTCATGTCTCAGACAAAATTACATGAAAGCTGATGCAACCTTGGGCTAAGTTCTTGAAAGTTACTGTGACAAAAATCTATCAATAGTGCAGATGCACTGAAAAAAATTTCTATCACAGCGAGTATTTTATCAGTCTGCTTCTCTGCTCTTCAATATATTCTTTCAGTTTCTGATGGCCAGGTCTCTCTGCAGGATAGTAGTGTTTTGGGGGTCTGCCTTCTCGTAGTCTCACAAAATAATGGTTGTATTGGTAATGTATAACACCATATCTTCCTCGTGCATGTTTCCGAAGACCTTTGATGTACCTTCCCTTGCCAATAAATGAGTCCGCTGCAAGTAAAATCATGAAACTGAGAACAAAACAATTCATCTGGTAACACAGACTCCCAACATGCAGAACCCAGAAAATGGGAGATACAATATAACAATGAAAACAGCTGCTCTCAGCAGGAGTCATTCACCTACTGTGGGGAGCACTGTCAATCAAGCATGAGGAGGTAAAACTTTTATTGATTTTAATTATAAGAATGCAGGAGATATCCCATCCAAGGTGGGAGGGTTGGAGGCTCTGTGGTAATTCTCTTCTAAATATGGAATTGTTAGCAACAACAACAACCAAAAGGCCTGTGGGCCTAATGCTCTGCTGACCACCACTGCCAATAAATAATTTCCTGAAATGTGTTCCATCCACAACCTTGACAAATTAATCAAGGTCATCCATATTATGCAATATCGTACTTCCACATGATACACATTTGGCACCATTTGCCTTATTCTCGAGATACTGAATTGAATGTCCTTTTCTTAAGCACTTAATAACTTTGAAAAATAGGTTAAGGTGACACAAAAAGTAGGTCAACAAGTAGAGCTTTATGTACAATGTACTCGAGCACAATTTTGATCTGGAGGCTGAATTATCTTTGCCATTGATGTTCAAGCTACACCTGCCATTACATAATCACCTCTTCCAACTTAACCAGCCTGGTGATCTCACAAAAACAGCTCAAGGTCATTGATTTTACATAGCATATTAGCATTGGATATAATCTACATATCTTAAAACTTTAGCATGTCTAATTCAATTACTTTTTACATTACACATTTTGGCTCATAATTTCTGTCAAATTATATGTGGTGCCACTAGTATCATAAGCAAGTGAGACTTTGACATCCTCCACAATTCCACAATATGTCATGAAGATCTAGCAAACATTAAGGATGCTAGAGTGGTCACAAGATTCTCACATTTTGACCCATATTTTACATAATACTCTGGGTGACGCCAGCAATATTGAACTCGGCTAGATTTCCATACACTTGATAAGTCCTGAATGTTATATGGGGCTATCTTGAAAACTGTGGTCTGTATTGCACTCACATGCAAACAGCTTACAGATGGATGAACAGACGGACAGACAGGAGCGATCACATATTAAGCTCTAGGATCTGGGGTCAGCAGAGCTGAAAATTTTGATGTTTTCTAACAATGTTGAAGCTTTTGACAGTAACTTGTATGTGGTACCTTTTGATACCTAGTGTTGTGTGACATTCTTTGTTATCAAATGTGATGTGGCACTTTTTAACACAACTATGTTACAAAGCATTATACATGCACATGTAACTTGTATGTGAAGACACAATATTTTGTGATTAAATTTTATACTTTCAACTTTATGTTTTCACTCATTTAACATAGTTGCGTATATGTAACATACACAAATAAAAAGAAACTACTGTGGAAAAAGTGCACTGACAAATTGACTGTGGCAGCTGTCCTGTCCAACACAAATGTTGACACTGATGATGTATTTGAAAAGCATTTTTTTTTTAACTCTCTTAACTCTCCTGCTCAAATCACCCAAAAGCACCTGGATGTAAATTGTTGTCTGCCTTGGTGCTTTTAATTAATTTTCTCATTACTAGAAAACATTTTAGCCGAGGTTTGTTTGTAGGGCCATTCACGATGGCATGCGCTAGGATAGCAGCCTTCCTTGGTGTGGGTTGGGGGCATTACACCCAACCCACACCAAGGAAAGTTATTGATTCAGTTGTATTCTGACCAGGAATGGGTTAAAAGTGGATGCTCCCATTAGTTGGCTGTATTTCATGGATCTGTGTATTTACACTTTAAAAGTCACTCTATCAAACAAAAGGATGAACAAACTGATACATTAACCTTTATACTTATGGCAAGTCAACTATGTAACACAGAGATCTAGTAACATACCAATCCACAGGTTCGATCTATATTCAACGTTTTGATCTCTGATAGCCATCTCTTGCGCTTCTTGCAATACCTGCAAATTGAAAATGTGGATCATATTTTTTTTAATGCTTACATGTTCACATTGTTCTAACCCTTCATTACCCTGACCACCCCACCCCACCCCACCCCACCCCACCCCACCCCACCCCCTAACAAACCGAACACACATAGTACTGAGTTCCACTTGCTTCTTGACAATTTTCCCAAGAATTTTAATTTATATGTATCAGGATAGTATACTTCACATTGAAAGCTTTCCCTGGCATGAGTACATGTATGATACATAATGCCTTTAAAGTTCCCTCTCCCAAGGGGAAGTATTTAGTCTTATACGCAGAAAAACATTAACTTGATGACCTCTTCACAGTCTGAAAAACATTAAATTCTGCACATAATAGTTCGTCTGAAATACATCTGATTACATACAGTAACAAAGCTTATAAAGCAAATCAACTTTTACACAAAATGGTGTCTTACGCTAACTGGGATACTGAAGAAAAAACAAGAAAACAAGTATTTCAACACAACAAAAACTAATGTGCTGCCTTTACGCTGGACAATAGGACTGACACAAGATTATTAGGCTTTTTTGTTTATGTGTTGTTTGTTTATCTTACCTCCATTATAACTCTGGACACTTGGGTTTTGTTAAATGACAACTGTTTATAAGCCTCATCTATGGACATACCCCTGATCTGAAATGTAGCCAAATGAAAAAAAAAAAAAATCAGACAGAATCATGTTAACACATTTATAATCATTAATTATAATGACCTATCTCTTGAAACCCACGTGTCACCCTACTAAATAAGTTTAATATCTAATACATCCTTCTGACATAGTGCATAGCAAGGGATGCCATTTGAATGACTCATTGCCACTTCTGACCACACAGCACCGGTTAAGATTACAATGATCCTCCATGGGGCCTGGTACCACAGTCAACATGTACAGGTCTCCTGAATGGCACTGGGCACTTGATGTCGTTTGAATGGTTCATCACTACTTCCATTCACACCAACACCGGGTGAGACTGTAAGGTGCTGCCACCTGTGATCTTTATTTGTAGCAAGATGCATCCTTCAGGCATCATGCACGTGTTAGATTTTTACTGACTTCCAACACTGACTCACTGGTAACTATTTTGTGATGAGAAACTCAATTACTTGACACAAGTAGTTTTATAACAGTAGATTAATAAATGGAGACACGCTGATACACTTAGTATTGAATATCTTTGCATATTTCCAAATAGCCCCACTACCTTAATGAAGATAATAATGATACATACTTTGTCAGCTGTATTATAATGTTCATGTTGAACAGAAAGCAAAATCTGACTAGACAGGACATATAAACCATAATACATGTACTTACTGCTACACACAAAATAAACTTTATATACATACAAGTAATTCTTAATTGAAAAACTAAGCCAGTGTCAGATCTGCAGTGCAGTGTTACCAACCTGCCACATTTAAAATCCTGGATATGCGAAATAAAATTCAGGGAGATTGATAAATTAATATGAAATATTGAAGGAAAAATATTGATAAAATTCAGGGAGGTGACTAAAATTTGCCAACAATCTTAATTTTTTCAAGAATTTTCAGCACAAAATTCCGGGAGTCTCCCAGGTAATCAGGGAGTGTTGGCAACACTGGCAGTGTAAAACCAGCCATACCATCTTTTCAGTTTCTAATGAGTCCTGTTATATGACAAAACCAGTCATACTTACTCTAAGACCAGCATCAGAAAAGAGTTTATAAAGTTTCACTTCAATATACATCAAACTGGTATCTTTGCCACCCGGGCACTTGCTAGTGGTTTTTCATTACTTACCATTGCTGCCACATACCACATCTTTTTGTATCCACATTTTATGTTTGCTCGCATATGATTGACCTCCTGTTTGTGAAAATGAAAAATACAAAAAGAAATGAGCAATCAATGTATTTTGCCAGAAACCTAGAACTGGTACAATCTTTCACTAACATGATGGGGAACAATGAAATTTAACAGACTTAAACCTTTGAGGTACATCAAGTGTGATCTTTTAACTACACCTCTTCTACTGCACATTTTGGATCAACATTTACTCACTTGGTCAAACATGCTTATTTGTTGATCATCAATGTGTTTGCTGTGTGTTTTAATCAACTAAATATTTTCAGTTGTCATTACAGGTGAAAGTTCTGAAAACAAGTGGCTGTTGAACATACATCATTGTAAGCTTAACCACTTACTGCTGGTCTGGGAGGCTCTCCTTCCTCCCTCGGTGGATAAACTACATTGTTGAGGGAAGTCCAGATTTTTGGTTCTCGAAGCAAACCATCATCCTTATGAAGCACTGAACATGTATGAAAACTGTGACATCCACTTGGTATCAGAAATGGTGTGAGAAGCTGATGTTTGCTTCCAGATGACTTCACAGAATTGTGGACTAGAAGCTGCTGAGTCAACACTCCAAGTGGTCTATGCAACAAAATTAACCAAAATTTGTTAGAAACAAGCACCAATGTAACATTTGCAAAAGTGCAAGTTAAAATACACACATGAATTTAATTGACACTTTAACCACTGTACTAGCTGAAAGTGGCTGCAATAAATGCCAAAAGATTCTTAATTACTGATAGCTACAGTTACCATGTCTATAAATGTTTTTGAAATAGCATTCAAAATGTGGTCATACAAAGCCAGGCAATTTGTAATGGGAGTGATGAGGCAGGTGCAGGTGCAACCAGTAATACTGTGTCCACCCACCAACAAATATAAGTAGCTATACCTTTATACACCCTGGCCCCAAAATTCAAATCAAGATGTAGGTACGTTGCTTTAGTCTGTTTTATTTCATATGAAGTTAAGATGCAACTTATAAATGTATCTAGGCTTACTGCATTTGGTCATCTGATAACATTCTTTGCATGGACTCGGCTGGTCAGAACTGCATGGAAATATAGCAAAAATATGCTTCTACATGCATGCATACTATGTACCTGATAAAGAAGTCTGGTAGTTTTGCCAGGCTGTGGATTCCTGAAAAATAAGCAGACAAAATGAATATACAGTAGTCCCTCCTTTGAGAGACCACCCCTAGTGCCACCCAAAAAGTGGTCACATAAAGCAGGTGGTCTCTCAAAGGAGGTATAAATAATATGAAAAGTACTACAGAGGGACCTGACAATTGTGGTCTCTCAAAGGAGGTGGTCTCCCAAAGGAGTGGTCTTTCAAAGGAGGGACTACTGTATTGAAATGGACGTCATTTGTTTTTGTGTCACATCTTGCACCATGCATCCTCTTCCAACAGTGATAGGAAACATGAATCCAACATCACCACTGTCTGGTACTAGACCCACACAATGCCACCCATTGTCTAGGAAAAAACACTGCATGGACATGTGATGGGTTTCAGCCAATTAAAATTTATCGTCTGAAGGAAGGTATTTACTGATAAAGACTAGAGCATACTGGGAGAAAAGCACTTAAGCTGTAGCCATGTTGACAGCAAGTACAGCTGACATGAGCTATTATATAAATACACGCCCACTGCTTTTGACCTTAGAAGCAGTCCACAGTCACCAGTACAGGGTTCTTCTGTTACTGTGAGAACAAGACAGTCCAAGGGAAAAGGATATTTTGGCAAGCTGAGGTTTACCAGTACAGCAAAAACTGTTTCAAACATGTCAAATACATGTACCACCATACTTTAACCAAAGTCATGTTAAACAATTCAGAATATCAATGTTTCTGTTGTTATGTTCTAAAATCCAGACAAAATTTCTCAGGAACAGGGAATGTCAATGGATGATGTTACCCATTTGACATCCTTCTGAGCTTTTACAAAATACAAAATTTTTACTGGAACATTTGAACTGCTGTTCACATGAAACAAAAAGTTGTTACCTGATCATGGTTTACAGTGCCACACATTCACATGTAAGTACATCAATAAAACATTGGCATAAATAAATCACAGCACATCATAAAAATCGCTCGCACAGCCACATCAGCATCCACTTACCAATTCAGTGCACTAGAGAGGTTGTAATTATATTCAAGTCATTAAAACTGATAGAGCCATGTAATCAATGAACAAAGAACATGCTGAATTGACAATGTTTTCCCGTCAACGTGACTCACTTTTACAGGCTGAATTAGGCGGGACATTTTACATGCCAGACTGGGCCATTATTATGTGACATGGGGTTAATTTTTCAGTGTTAGTTTGTTTGTTTTTGTTGTTGTTGTTTTTTTTTATGTACATGTGCATGGTGAGTGTGTGTCCCTCCCCTGAAACTAATGCCATTATGGACTCTGACATGGGTGCAGTGACTGAAAATTTTTGTGACATGACATCCACCAACACAACACAACAGCTCTCAACATTGGAAAAAATTCTTTGGAGTGGAGCCACTGACCACCAATGTGTGTGATGAAAGAGAGGCATAGTTTGTTTGGGGGCCAAAAACATACCAAAATGTTTCAAATTTTGCCACAAATTTAGGAACCTCTTCACTAGTTACAATTTAACAACTGGCGTCTATTTCTGGGGCATTGACTACCTATGAGCAGTCAGGGTAAGTAAAACTGAGCCCTGTAGGGTGCACAGTTTCAGAAAAAGAGAAGCCCAAATATATCGGCATAGTTCTGACCTATGTTGGAATTTGACCCCAGATGAAATATATTCAACTATGATACTTACCCATGTTGGAATCCCAACCAGGTACAGCCATATTGGAATGATGCATGCTGTCTGATAGTGTGGTATGTATTTACAAATAATTGTATGACCTGTACTTCAGTTTTCAAAAAGTTTCATGTCCACATATAAAAACTATTTTAAACATTATACATGATGTAGAATCACAACAAAAAATACAAATAATAAAGTAAAAAAATAAAAACAAAAGTTCATTTGAATCAATAGTTTATATCCATAGGACATGGGTGCAACTGGCCAAACAGAATTTTAATTCTCCCTGAGCTCGAGTGTGAGCTGACAGGGCTATTCTCCTCCAAAGACTTATGTCATATACCTTATTTTGTTCACCTCTGGGGCTACTAGGCAGTGCCTGGCCAGGCTGAGATTCTCCCCCAACCATGTAAATGATGTAGTCCTTCCTGCCTTTTCAATACACCCAGTCACTTGTTCACCTCCAAATCTGCTCAGCCTTTGGTGGTGAATTGTTGCAAAACTTTATCCCCTACTTTGTACCATATTACATTAAAAACCCTTGGGATATGGCCTATGTGATATCGTTGACCATATCCCATGAGTGGGACTACTTTTTACCATATTTGTAAAATCAGAAATACGGTTTTCCAATTATAGAAGGAATCAATTCCATATTTGGTATATCCAGACTTGCCTTATTACCTTGCCATAAATCACGGCTGAAAACATGATGGTCTTTGGTAATAACTTTTTGAGTTATTGGTGAAAAACAATAAACTTGGACAAGTGCCAAACTCCATAATTACTGGGTCACAGTGACCCAAAAAGCAGGTCACCAAGTACAGTTTTATGTATTATGTACTCAAGTGCAATTTTGATCTGGAGGCTCAATTCTCTTTGCCATTGATGTTCAAGCTACATCCGGCCATTACAAAATCACCTTTTCAAATTTACAGGCATGGTGACCTCACAAAAATAGGTCAAGGTCACTGATATTAAATAACATTCTACCTTTAGCCATGATCTATATATCATATACATTTGGCAAGTCTAATCCAATTACTTTTCCAAACATGGAATCTTACATATTAAAACAAATTTTGGCTCATAATTTCTGTCAAATTATAGGTGGCGCCACTAGTATTATTAGCGAGTTACACTTTAACCTCCCCCACAACCCCACCAAATTTGGTGAAGAGCCCCCAAAATTAAGATTCTAAAGTGTTCACAAGATTTTCACATTTTAACCCCTATGTTACATAATGCAGGAGGCACCACCATCGAACTCGCCCTAGATTTTCATGCACCCTATAAGTCCTGAAAGTAATATTGGGCTAACTTGAAAACTGTGGACGGTATCGCCCTAACAAGCAAAAGTTTACGGATGGACGGACGGACGGACATGAGCGGCAGCATAAGCTCTGTGATGTTTGGTCAGCAGAGCTATTAATAAAAAAGTGTCTTTTCCTCAAGATTTTTGCCTGAAGTGACGGCCATTCCCAAAAAAACGCCATTAGACTTTTCTTTGTTGTTTAAATTTTATATTCATACACGTGGCATGACTGTGTCAAAGTCCCATGTAATGTAGTGAAATAAAATGATACAAGTGATATAAATAGTCTTTTTTCTTTCTTAATGGACTGTAGGGGATAAATACAAAATAACCCTCGTTAATATGTCTTAACTACATCCCCCTTGTTGTTTGCTTGCCTGCACACCTGATCACCCATGTGTTTGGCACCTGGGTGATTAGGCGCGCTGGCAGGCAAACAACTTGGGGGATTCGGTTTCACAGATTAACGACTCGGGTAATTTCGTCTATAAAGAAATACTTTATTGCAATAAAGATCCGCTTGGGACCATAGCACCCACATACAAAAGCGCCCTCTGGGGCTACAAGTAAAAATTACAGTTAAACATAAATACGCACACACCAACTGGTGTCTTAGCACCATCACACAGAAATACCATCAGTTGACTTTCCTGGCACCTACTGCCTTTTATCTTCTTCATAGCACGGATGTATTAATATGTCCATGTTCATAGTACCATTTGTGCACTGCCACTTGAGTGAAAGCTCTGCAGACTGCAGCAGAGCTTGGCATTGCATTCCAAAGCCACCATTGCATACCATTATACCTGCAGCCTTTGACCAGGTTTACTGCAATACTGCCACTGGGTTAGTCTCACTTTGGAAGTAAGCCAAAGGACTAAGTCTCAAGACAAGTTACTTGTCCAGTATGAATTTTGACAAATTCATCATGACAATAAATTGTGTCTTGTCAATATCTGCACATTGACTTATGGTATTTGCATTTCAATTTACATGAAACGAAACATTTATGTACATTTAACACACACACAATCATCACACACAACAAAAATTCATTTTGAACAATAATGAAAAAGCTACCTTTCCCCAACAGCATCGCCATTTTGAAACCATGTGGGCTGAAATAGTTTCAGGTAATCGTAAAAGTTTACCTTCCCGATTTTTTCAAATGATTCAAATATATATATATCATATTTATCCACATGGTTCTAAAATCCTCTTTAATTTATTCCAGGATGATAGATGTCTGTAATGGTGGCCGCATTTTCTTTTCCCTTTTCCTGTTGTTTACGATATGCAGACGACAAACCAACATGGCGACCCCCATGTGGTCCGTAACCAAAACGTAGATTCCTTTTTTGCACCGTTTATATTCCATTCTGGACATCATGAGTGGCTACGTCTTAGCGTCAGCCCCGTCATGGTACTGTAGTCGTGTAAGTGACTGCAGTGAACAAGGGCTGTTCGTATACGGAGCTCGACATTCGTTGTATATCTTGGATGTGTCTGTCTGTCCGCCCTCATTTCGTGGTATTATCGACCAGGCACACAGAGAAAGGGTGACAGCAGTCACATGTTGCCATGGTCAGGCGAAGGGTATACAGTGTTGCACTGCTGGAGAAGATGGGAAACTCAAAATATGGGATCTGGAATCGAAGTGTATGCTTGATGAGCATACATGTCCTCAGGTAGGCAGGCCATTCACATCCTGACTGTGTCTGTGGCAGCAAAGCCATATCCCACATTTCTGGTGGTGTTTTAACCCTTACAGCGCTGATTTCAGACTGAGTCAGCAGCTTTCCTCGGGGCACTTTGCGAGCAAAGTGCCCGGAGGAAAGCTGTTGCCCTAAGACTACTATTTGCTTTAGACTAGGCTTGCTGGTATTGAAAATTGAATTGAAGGTATCCTCATAAGGAATTTGATCTTTTAACCATTATATTCCTTGGAATCCGGTCTGTATTTTTTGAGCCTTGGGTTTTAATTTTTTTTTTTTGGTATTTTTATTTGGCAAAAACGACCGTTTCTTATGTGGGGGGTTCCCCCCACACCCCCTTTTTCTTATGTGGGGGGTTCCCCCACACCCCCTTTTTCTTAAGTGGGGGGTACCCCCCACACACACCTTCGCCCTATCACTTCCACTGCACTGTGAGGGAGTCGAACCCACACGTAGTCCAAACCGTTTCCCGTAAACCCTCCTCTCTTACCGCCTGAGCTAGTGGGTATTGTTCGTGATTTGTGACATTCATGCCGAACTTGAAAGCTCGAGTGAGAATGCATTGCAAAGAGCACCATCTAGCAAGAACCAGAAGTACTACTAGACCAATATGGCGCATGAAGACGACTACGGAGGCTAGGGGTACAGTACTAAAGTGGAAGATAACTGATCTAGAGTGCACGGATACTAAATTTAACAACTATTATCGCAACCTGTGATAGTTACTAGTTCCGCTGCAAAAGTTTCTGATAATACTTGCCATACTTTAACTTTTAAACACCCGGACTGAATTCCAAAGAGTGGCTTTTTAACAGTAATGAGAAAACAACTATAGCAATGATTAGCACTTGAAAGGTTAAGATGGGTACCCACTCTACCTCATAAAAGGTTGTAGCTTTCAGTGACACCTTTCAATAAGTATCTCAACTGCACGATATAAATAAATGTTCCTGTCTAATGTTATGTTTAGGGTGGGTTCCTTGAAGGTCTAGTTCTTTTACTGACCAATAGAGGGCTTTAAACAGAAGCAGTATGGCTGGTTGGGCCTTTTGTTTTTATCATGCGTTCATCTGTTATCAAATCATCATATTTTTCGGCTTTGTTAACTTGTATTCAAAAGGACAGGTAAACAAATGTTAAAGAAGACTGATGATGACTACACTCATTGGCATTCCAATGACATGCATTAAGCTTAAGGTGGATCATATCTATTTTTGTCATATAAAATTTATGGCTTGTTGGGACTGCCATGTTGGCATGACACTGTAGCCTGCTGCCTTGCATGCAGGTCTTAACTCTGTAAAAGCAAAAAACAGGAGTGCTCATGTTACATAGATTGTGTTACTATACTCCAAGAGACCCGTCAAATTATGTGCAATATAAATTATAAGTCCAATCTTGGAACTAGTGTAAATGCATACAAAAGAACATTAATGAAATAAAAATCAACCTGCCTTATTATAACTATGCGAATTATTTGTAAAACTTGGCAAAGAGAATCATTCCTTATGTAATGGAAATCCACTGGCATTATATTAACTTCTTTGCCCCCCCCCCCCAAAAAAAAAACAAAAACAAAAACAAAAAACAATCACTACACTTATTCATGAATTTCTTACCCAAACAGTGAACTTACACTTTTCATATTCTTTTGAAATCGCACTGGTGGTGGTAATAGGCAGCTAATGTATTTGGAAAGGTGGTGCCTGCATAATTTTGAACGGTGGTTTTGAATTTGAAATTTGTCATTTTGTCTTGGTTCTTTTTCCTGGATAGTTGATTTTTACTAACGTGTTTTCCTGATGAATATGTTAATGGTTTCAATTGCGTGTAATAAAATTGATTGTTGTAAATTGGCAATTTAGTAATGGAATGCTTTTGAAACAAACATCCACTGTTGAATTTTCATTGTGTATGACTTGCAAAATTAGAGTTCAGTCAAAAGTGTTTGTGTTTGTACAGTCAATTTCAACTCAAGAATAATTTCCCGTTGACATTGATGAAATGTAAAGGATCTTACAATTGTGTATGTGGCAAGCAACAACCCTAACAATGGAAGTACTAGCCGCTCTCCCTTGACAACAAAACATTATGGTTGCCATGTTGTTTGGCTTCTCGTTCCTGGCATGTTCACCTCAATAATTCCTACAATACTTATTCCGAGCTGATACTATTTCCAGACAAGAAAGATAAAAGTGTCAGCTAGGTCTGGGAAGGTGAAAGAGGCCAGAGAATTGAGTATAATATAAGGGAAAGCCTGTTCCAACCTTGCCCCCGGGGAACAAGGTCGGAACAAGTGGTTATGGCAGTTCTGTTCCGCCTTTTACTATGTGCCCAAGAATTGCGATTGTGCATGTGTGATTGCAAGTAAACATTTACAGACCTGTGTTCTTGTTAGACATGGCTTAAGGTGGTTGTGGGTAAGTACAATTATTCACGGATGAGAATTAGTTGCCATTTGGCAACTTTCAGCCATAATTGC
The DNA here is from genome assembly GCA_964020975.1 of Hermodice carunculata. Lineage (NCBI taxonomy): Eukaryota > Metazoa > Annelida > Polychaeta > Eunicida > Amphinomidae > Hermodice > Hermodice carunculata. The sequence continues at coordinate 57,481,358 of OZ026619.1, forward strand.
TCTTCTCCCATAAAACAGAATGTTCTCAGTTTGGTCTAATTTCTTCAAAACTGTTTAATTCCTTGGGGGTGGGGTATAGAAGGTTGCCAAATTGGTCCTGGAGTAGCCAAAATGCACTGGGATCATTCTCATCCCTGATTATTTGTGTCAAACAAAGGGTCATATCACAGGTATGTCAATGATTTTCACATGTGCACTGTATCTGTGAGGGTTGACATGCACTGCAACCATGGCATAATTATTTGGTTCATGCACTCACTGACAGTCATGGAATAGTACACATGTCTATGTGTACATTCGGTGACAAATGCGCAAAACCGTTCAATATCGCATGTTTGCACGAGAAATAAACATGCATGTGAATCACTCTAGGATGGTGGCAAGTTCCAAAATGAAAAAATGTGGGTAAATACAAAGTTATGCAACAGTGGCTTGCGAAGATACCTCAGAAGTAAACATTATAAGACACAGAAACACCGTACCATAAAGAAGTCATCAAATAACAAATAATAATTATTTTATTATGAAACACTTAATTGTGACATTCCAGTGACAACCATAACCCTTTCTGAGGCAGAGAAGCCGTCCATCCCAACATAGCGGCTCGATGCTTCATACTGGGGCTAAGCCAAATGCAAGGGCAACCTGCAGAATGGTTGTCCTCATATTCTGGTAGGTAGGAACCCATACATACTGACTACTGAAGTCACTGTCTACCAAATTATGTTTTTTTCATGAAAGCTCCCATGTTTGAACACAGTTGAAGGCATGTTTTTTCATGAAACATTTCTGAAGCAATTATAAAACCACTGCCAAATCTAAACGTCCACCTTTCATATGTCATTTTGTTATACAGGTCAAGCTGACAACTGTCCACTGGTCACCTATTGACAGAGATCTAATTGTGAGTGGTGATGATAAAGGCAATCTCACATGCTGGAGGCCAGGCAAGGCACAGGCTCAACAGGTCTCTCCAGAATCCCTTCACATATTTTGCCTGACATGCTCTCCACATGATCCAAGTTTGGTTGCCATTGGGTAGGTTTAATACATGAACACCTTTATTTCTTTTTCTCCGTCCTCCACTTCTGCTTTTTTTTCTTTACTACCACGTAGACTCCTGGCTTGATACTGGTGTGAAAGCTCATATATAATTCATATTTACTAATATCATGGACTGTCCTCTTCATGCAATATATCTGCTTCTATCCCTACTGCACTCTTTCCAAAAGATGGCATACATTAAACAATATTATGGCTTGCATCAGTCTACAGTAATAATTTTTATTGTTTGAGAAAACACCTGTAAGAAAACTCATATTCAGTTCACATTTACAAATTCCTTGGGCTGCTTTGTCACATATGTATATTTACATACATACATAATACATACATACATACATACATACATACATACATACATACATACATACATACATACATACATACATGTTAAAGCACACTCTGTCTACAGAGCCAATTTTATAATTTTGTCATTTGAAGTATCGTAACACATTTTTTTCTGAACATGTGCATGTACAAGTAATTTGTGCTAGATGCCATTCCCATGGGTCTGCAGTGGTATCAAATTTTACATGCTATTTAAGTAAGATTATGATACAGGTACATGTAATTTCAAATGAAAAGAATCATGGACCAAAAATAAGGAAACAATTTTCATTGTCCAAGTAGATAATATTTGAAAATTGACACGTCACAAGCAGTTATATACCATTTTGAATCATTTTAGGTACAAGTCAGGGCTCATAGTAGTTGTGGATATAGAGCGCCAAGGCTGTATCATAAATAGACTGAGAGGCCATGATGAGGAGATCCACTGCCTCAGTTGGTGTCCAGTCTTGGGTGAAGACATCAAGCAGGCGAAGGAGGAGGATAAAGAAGGTTGTGTGTTCATGTGTATTCTTCATGTACAACTTTGTGAAAAGTGGATGATTATGAACTTAACTATAGCGTGTTGACAGTAAGTCACCAATCAAGTTGTACAACAGGTGTAAGCATGTTGCACAGCAATACATACATGTAGTGAGTCCCTCAGGTCAATGGTATCTGTATACATAGTTCTTCCAGTATTGGAAATATGGCCCAGACTTGCATTTTCTGTGATGGGTCAAAGGTCAAGGTGGCTTGATATTGTTATCTAGCATGCAACTATTCCAGGTACACACATGCTAAGGTTGGTACCTGTAGGTGTTGCAGTACAGAAAATATGTCCGTGTACAGACATTTTGGGATGAGGGACAGACAGGCAGGGTGCAAACCTATAGTCGTCTAAAACTCCTATCTACAAAGTGCCTTTTTCTCATTGTCAGTATATCTCACACGGAGATTTTGATGAGTAATCAAAATCAAGAGGATGATATAACACTTTTTTCCTTTTTTTACTTCAGGGTTTTAGTATTGTGTTATCAGCTTCCATTGTGTATTGTACTGTGGAATTTGTCCCTTGTGTCGTATAGTGTGATTTTTTTTTTTAATATGTTCAGTGAAATATATTTAAGTTATTATATTATCTTGTGGCAGAGGGTGATGATGAAGAGGGATGTCTGGTTATATCTGTTCTTATATTATCTTGTGGCAGATGGTGATGATGAAGAAGGATGTCTGGTTATATCTGTTATTATATTATCTTGTGGCAGATGGTGATGATGAAGAGGGATGCCTGGTTATATCTGTTTTTTTTTTATCTTGTGGCAGATGGTGATTGTGAAGAGGGATGTCTGGTTATATCTATTATTATATTATCTTGTGGCAGATGGTGATGATGAAGAGGGATGTCTGCTTATATCTGGCAGTCGAGACAGAACTATCAGAGTATGGAGCACCATTCGCAGCAAGTGCTTACAAGTGCTCAAACTACCTGCCAACACTGGAGCCCGTAGAGATCGCTTCGAGGATCAAAACAGAACTCGTGTGTGGTTAACACTATACTGGCCAAAAGACTCGCCTCGGCAGTTTGTGTCTAGTACAGCAGGGTAAATATCTCTATATTTAATGCTCAAAAAATGGTAAGAATGTAGAAACAGTGTATGCATTGAAATGTGAATTTTTAAAGAGAAGTAATATTCCACTATTAAAAACAGTAAAATATGTTGTTCATGGCATGGAACAGTTATAAGTAAATTAAATAAGGTATCATTTGTATTCCACACATGTATGTAGCCGTCAACAGAGAGGGGCCTCTTGGTCTTTGACTTGGACATGGATTACACAAACTTGACCTGATTGCCAAAGTAAAACATATATGCACATGAAACGATAAGTGACTCACAGAAAGTTATAACTTTGTCATCCAATTTAATCACACCGCTATTCCCACTGCCAAGTAGAATACATAATTGTGAGTATCTGTATTTGTTTGGAAGCTTTGTATATTATTTCATTGAGTTTAAAAAAAATCTTGGGATTAGAGTACTGGGAAAGCTAGTAGTTGTTTGTGATCTATGGTGCACTTGCTAGGCAAACAAAAAAGAAAAAGCAACACCAACAAAAATTTTGAAAATAGATTAAAAAAAAAGTAAAGAGCTTACAATTTTATCTGTGTTCAGATTTATTGACAGTGTGTTAAATGATGTGTTTTATTTTAATGTTAAGGGGCGACCTACTGTTGTGGGATCTCACAAAGACAGGCAAGCAGAAGTGGCTGCCATTCCAGACCACTGACCAGGCACGGGGCCATATCCGTATAGTGTTTAACATTGTGGCAGGTGGAAAGGACTGGGACACACTGTGTACCATCTCTATGGACAGACAGGTATGGACATTTTTAAACATATTTTATTCCAAAAGCAACAAGTGCAGCTGTTATAGAGAATAATTTTTAAGGTTTTCACACATTTAAAAAAAGAAGGATGATGATGATGATGGTGATATGACATGACTGAAGTATGGCCTATTGAGCATTCAAAACACCAAACCAAGGTACATTCCAACAAGTCTGACATGGACTTATTGCTTTTAAATAACATAGGTACACTTCTGTGTGCTAGAGTAGGGTCAGCCCTATATACTCCTAATTTCCAACATGGCATCATAAATTCTTTTGTTATGTTTGTATTTTTTTTTTTTTTTGCAATACAAGCTGTTTTCACATGCATCTCCAGAAAAGAAAAGGAAAAGTTTTTGACCTATGACATACCAAGGGATCCTCGGGTGACTTAATGAGCCAATTAAGTAATCCCAGTAGCACAAAATATAAAACTGCACCACAAAGTACAATGGTTTAACAGTAGCGTGATTGTTCAATAAGTAATGTTGCAATTAAAAAAAAAAACACATTTCTGTACCTATTCTACATAGATAGCATTGTGGAGTTAATTATATATGTTTCTCTGATAGCCTAAGTATCATTTGTGTAATTTTAATTTTTTCTCTGAAACTTCGTGTGTATTCTCTTCAAACTTGGTGGGAATGTAGCATAACTCCTCCAATCATGTACAACTAGTGATGCCATTGACATTTTCTGATTTTTAGCTTTTTTAAAATTTTTTTTTTTAGATTATGTACATATATTGATTGATAAGAATACATGTTAGCATAATTAATTTAGTAATACTAGTGTACATGTCTGTTTATGTAATTATTCCCCCAAACTGTACATCCAGATACACTTCAAACTGGGTGGGATCTTACATATAGTTAAACTAGGTCACCAGGTTAAGTATCTACATTACTCATGTTTATATACTGTCAGCTCAAAGTGAATATGGGCTCAGCTCAGCTCAGCTTCAAGACAAGCTGCAACTGGAGCTCTACTCAGCTCATCTTAGGTTTGGAATTATTTTAGGGTGAATGTATTTAGGTCAGCTGAGCATTGGCTGTTCACACAGCCCTCTTGTTATGCATTTGACGTGAGGATACTTTTGAAAAAGGAAACAAGTGCAGAAAGATCATTTTTGGGTTGGTAACCGTGAGTCTGTCTGTCTGTCATACAGGTGGCATTATGGAGCCTGTCCACAACAACTTGTCAACAGGTGATTCCAACACTTGGTGGATTTGTCTATTCTCTGGCACAGAACCAGCTGAACCCTGGTAAGTCTTAATATAATGAGGAGTTGCACAATTGTGGTTCCCAGTTTACCACCTGAGGGCACTGTGGGCATATGGGTATGCTGGGACATTTGGACACTCAATCACTTACACAATTAATCACTATTGCTACTATAAATCAACCAACACATTTCTGTACCTACTCTATATACATAGCATAGTGGAGTTACTTTTATGCCCCCCTTCGAAGAGGGCGGGACATATTACTTTGCTCATGTTGGTTGGTCAGTCGTAGAGAGACTTTGGTTTGCACACCATAACTCAAAAAGTTTTTGAGATAGGACTTTCATACTGCCCAGGTATATCCTGCAGTATAAGGGCTGGGCTAAGTGTGAAGGTGGTTGACCTTGACCCTATTTCCAAGGTCTTGGAGGTAATATATTAAGTTTTTGCATGATAACTAGAGATTGAAGTTTTTATGATAGGACCTATATTTTACACAGGATTATAGTCCTTATCCAGGGATAGGTCAAGTTCAAAGATGGGTGACCGTGACCCCAAATTCAAGGTCACAAGGTTACTTTACTGAACATGGTTTCTGCATTATAACTCAGAATTTAAGTTATGACGTCAATATTGCACATCTTAATAATCCTCAATTAAGACTTGGTCAGCTCATGACCTTAAACAAATTTCCAAGGCCACCACCTGGAGTCCTGTTAGTGAACTCGGTTTCTGCATGATAACTAAAGGTATTTTGACCTAGGGCTTTCAAATTGCACAGGAATGTAGCCTTGTATAAGAGCTAGTTCAAGTTCTGAAAGGTTGGCCTTGAGTCAAATCCCAATGTCACAGAGCCACATAACTGAATTTGGTTTCTGCTTAATAATAACTGCAGAATTTTTTGAGCCAGAGCTTCTATTTTTTAGATGTTTATAGTCTTCTATTAGGGGTAGATCAGCTTCAAAAAAGGTTGACCTTGACCTAATTTTTAAGGTCACAAGGCCATGTACTTTAATAAATGTGGTTTCTACATCCACTTCCCAAGGTCATGAGTGCCCTATTGAGTATACTATCAACAGGGAAATTAGGGCGAACATAATGACAGTTTGGGGGGGGGGGGCATCTGTGTTTTACAAACATGTCTTGTTTCTGTTTCTTTGATAGCCAAGGTATCATTTGCATAAATACTGTGTGGTCTCAGGGTCACAAGAAGTTACTAAGACAAATGAAAAAGGTCCTGCCTTACATCTGTTTATTGGCTATTGTGCTGTTGGAATTTGACCATGACTTTGATCATTACGATTTGGTGGGGAAACCCACCAACAGATACTGCTTTTAAATGATCCAAACTTTTTTCTGTTAACACGACTGAAATAAACTTATGAAAGTACTGTGACATTCTGAGTGCAGATCAACCCAAATGTAAGCACAGAGGAGCAAAATAGTCTGCCATAAAAATCCAATTTGGTGCCCATTAAAATGAACCTGTGATTACCATCAGTATAAAAGCTAAAAACTCTTGTTATGTGAAAACGTCATTCGGGTAGACCATACACAATAAAATAACAACAATGTTTAGCATGGTGTAATCAGATAAAGTTTGTAAAAAATGTACCTAGTGCTATATACATATCCTAAATCAAGCACAGATCTTGACAATAAATGGACAGTCGCTTTTATTTAGAAGGCTGAGTGAATTGTATAATCGCCAACCCAATTTCCTCAAATATTATCTTCATTTGCTCTTATTTTCTGTACTATCTTGTAATGAACACTTAAAACTTTTATATCACTACTACATTAAAAGATTAAAATTTTGAATAGTTGTGAAAACTTGCTTGCAAAATCTGCCTGTGTGTGCTGCTACCATAGTGGTTATAAGCCTTCTAGTCGCCTTGCTGCTATATACTATGGGTATAGGGGCCATATGCTGTTTATGAGTTCCCAGCAAGACCATAGTGCCATCTTGCAGGATATGTGGAGTCCAAACTGTGCATCACACAAATAGTGAGTTTTCTGATGACTACTTAAAAAAAAAAAAAAAGATTGATACTGGAAGGCAGTTTTCATTTACAAATGTACATTCTTATATTATATCCTAATATTTCTCAACATAGGAGTGACCTAAAATCCCAAGTGGACATTTTTTACTCAATTTGGTGATAATGCATCTTTTTGAAATCAAATTAATAAAATATCTACCAAAAACATTTCCACATTCTGTTATGTTACAGTTTTCTTTCTATTTTCCTGATGTATTCAGCATTAATGGCAGTTGGTGTGGGGGATAACATGGTGCGCATCTGGAATCTGGCCAATCCCAGCAACCCATACGAGACAACAACCCTGTGGCAGGGAATCAAGGCTAAGGTCATGGCAGTGAGTCTGGTTTACTGTGTGTACTCTAAACTGAATGCAGTAGTCTCCCACTTATAAGGCCCGTCTCTCCACAGGCTACCTTCTCATGCAGAAAATGTGGCATTTACTTTATGTGTTCTCCCCCCCCCCCCCCCATTTGGAGACCACCTCACTCATTAGGCCACTCATTGACTGCATTTAGCTTGGTATTGTAAGAGGTGGACCTCTGCATATCCTAAAGAAATAGCACTTTCTTTCCATTAAGGTGAAAAAATATAGACTGATGGAATTTGAAAACGGGAAAGGTAGAGTATATCCAGACAAGATTGGAAAAAGATATAAGGTACCTGACCATCACTTGTTAATGAAGTTAGTAGTACATAGTTGGAACAGTCATAAGTTTACTGGATGTGAACTTTTCAAAAACAGCTATTCAGAATAATACTGTGATCAGTATCTTGTAATTTAAGGACTGAAGGTTTCACTTTTACAACCAATTTTGTTTTTACTTTTGATTTACACACACACACACACACACACACAAAACATGGTTGAAAATATACTAATCTAGATTAGAGAATGGTACCACAGCATCTTGTCTATATTTCATAGTTGAACACTCACATTTAGAGTCTAAGATAACATTTGACTCATTAATGTTTTGCAGCTGAGCTGGCACCCCACCAAGGAGGGGTGGTTGGGCTATGCCACAGATGATGGCAGAGTTGGCATCTATGATATTCTCTCTAACAAGTAAGTCACAGAGAACAGTGGCAAAGCTAAGGGAGAGTGTGGATTTAGACAGAAAGAGTTTTAGTACAGGTCATTTTCTTCCTTCCTTCCTTCCTTCCTTCCTTCCTTCCTGACTGACTGACTGACTGACTGACTGACTGACTGACTGACTGACTGACTGACATTTTTCTTGGACACTGTGATAGCTAGAATCTCAAAAAAATGACATGGTGATAGGCCTAAAGATTTTTAAATGACCTATCGCTTTTTACTGTTAAAACAGTCATGGTGTTGAACATGATGTAAATGCAGGGAATGAAAATTTAAAATCTTCATATCTCCAAAGCTATTATGGATAAGATCCAATTCAAAGTTTCACATGCATATTTATCACACCTGAAAATAATAAACACATGGCCTAATTCGCACTGATAAAAGTTATGCTCAATATGGAAAAGTTAGTTCAGATAGAAGTTTCTCCTATGTCTGAAACTTATCCTGAATGGGTTACCTGCACGGGTATTAAGGATAAGTTTTTAATTGTAATCTCTCATTTGGTTTGTCACTCATTGGTTTCAAGTAGTAGACAAACCAATGAGAGGCCATGGTGCATTTAGTAAAATACAGACTCCTCCCACTTTCAACATTGTATCATTTTTAAACTTATTTCTCTGATAGAACCTCGATTTGGTGTGTATTTGCCCTTTTTAGACATAGGAGAAAGAAAGTCCAGTATGGGTGGCCTATTCAGGATAACGTTGAGATCACTTGTTAGATTCTCTGTGTCATTCCATCTTCAATTCCAATGTTTGTGAGGGAGGCACATCGCAATATATGCACAGCAAATGTAGCATTTGAAATTATGTTAATTAGGGACAGATGAAATGTAAAATGTTGAATATCTTGAAATTATAACAGACAGAAATGTCATTCAAGCTTCTACCTCATAACAGACATTTTAGGATGATTGTATTTCCGATGGACGTATGATCAAATGCATCATACCACTTATGAGTACACTGTATTTGAAAATCTAATATTTTATATATTCAAATCTATTATAGATAGGGGCTCCATTTGATAGCAATTTATATCTTTATGGTAAAGGTACATCCACTAATTATTAAGGGAAGGTTGCAGCATTTAAAATTATGCAAATTAGACTAATTAGAGACATTTGAAAATTAAAATGCTGAATATCTTCAACACTATGATAATCAATAGATATACCATTCCATTGTCTATCTTTACATATGTTTTGGATAATTGGGCATGTAATGGATTTATGACCAAGATCACGGTGTGTGAAATTATGCTAACTAGGGGCATTTGAAAATTTAAATGTTCAATATTTTTAAAGCTACAAGTCATTAATATTTTTAAAACTTTGACACATAGAAATATCATTTCAAGTTATGGTATTTTAATCTTTGAGAACATCAAAACTACAATGTACATGTATCTGAAAAAGTTTGTCTCTATAGACTCACAGACAGACTTGCTGCGATGCAAATAGTCTTTTCTAATTTTGATATGTCTCATAATCACTGCAGGGCTCCCATGGTGTCTAATACATACCACAGAGGCACTGTGTATGTGGTGGCCTGGGGACCACCATGTGTTGCACAAGGTATGTATCGTATCACACACATACATCCTAAACCTATGGCAGGACAAGCCAAAATCAGAAGCAGTTGTCTCTACTGGGCACTGATGAGCTTTGAGGAAAAAAAAAACAAGGGTAAAAATTGTTGTAAAATGTGAGAAAAAAAAGGTTTCTTAATTTGTCTAGATCTGATATAAGTACATGTAAATACAATTTAGGACGCTTTACCTGTATTAGGTAAGCTTTACTTTCAATGTACAAGGTTTCTTTTGAGCATATTCATGAGTTTGACCTGTCAATCTTGGGGCACACAGTCTGATTGAGGGTTGTGGCTGTACTCTTCATATTCCACAAGGCACTTTAACTATAGATACATGTAAAAATAGCCTCACTGTGAGGATACTTCAATGTTCAAAACCAAAATGTACATGTTCTTAGAGAAATTAAAGGAGAGATATAAATACAATTTTCCTCCAACTGCTGAGTTTTAAGAAATTTCAGTGTGGAAACTATAATTTGTTGTGGCAGTGAAGGTGATGTACACTAGCTCCAGGTGGTCACCTGTATGTACAGCAGTTGATCTGTCTCAATCTCTGGAGGTAACTTTACCAGGAAATTATTAGTATTCATGAAAGAGTGGCTGCCTGCCCCACACCTGGCATTCCTGCATGGCTGGACACACATACTGTTAACTCTTTAAGTGCCAAATTTTGGACTGAGTCAACAGCTTTTCTCGGTGAGCATTGGGCACAATGTGCCGACTGTGTGCTGAGAAAAGTTGTTAGCCCTGGGATATTTTCTCTGGAACTAGAGGCATGCTGGTACTTTAAAAGTCTTGTTATGACGAATATAAATCTGAGATCTTAATGATACTTCAGACTAGTTTCACTTTAGTTGATAACACACTTTAGACGTGATTGGCACTGAAAGAATTAAAGGCATCTGTCTGTGTCTGTCTGTGTCTGTCTGTGTGTCTGTGTTGCATGCTTTATGTAACTGTTCTGTTTTTGACCTGCAGAGAAGGGTGGTTCCAATGCTGTGTACAACTTGTACAGCTGTGGAGATGGAATCATTCTTCAACATAACCCTCACAGTCTGGATGATGATGCCACCAACATCAACAGCCTCATTAAGCAGACTAATAACACACAGGTAACAAGCACTGCTGGAGATCAAAGGGTGGCAGGGAAAAACACAATTTTTGTGTAACAAAGAAAAAACCACAAAATGTTGAACTTTAATAGGAACTTTAACTTGTCAAATATGGGTAATTAATCATGTTGTATCTGATAACATGGTTAAAAAAGGTTTCATCAAAGAATTTAAAGGTATTAATCTGAAATATATGGTGACTGGTACCTGGTAACTATGGCCACTTCTTCAACTGAGAGAAAATGGTCTTTCATGGCAGGTAAATCACAAATAAATGTGCTTTGGGTTCAGCACAAAAACAAAGCAAAAAAAACAAAAAAACAAAAAAAAAAAAAAAAACCCACAAAACACAAGGAGCAAGTGACCTCCTGTGGTAGTAGCTTCATGTATGGCAGCTCAGGGGTTAACATTAAGGTTTTTGGCAACTTGTCTCTGATTATCGTTTTCTTTTTTATACTTTGAGGTAACCAGTGGTTTAATTTCCTGTTGGGTTAACTTTTTTCATATCAGTCAAATTCTAGTTGCCAAGGCAATAAGACTTGTCTTATGTAGCTACATTATGTAGATTTTAGCTCAGCTTACGTGTGAGTCAGCTGAGACTTTATTTTTGTGCAATGGGTCTCTGTCCTTCTGTCATCTACAGTTGACATTTTTACCTTCTTGAAAACCACTGGCCATATTCTCCCCAAAGTTGGTGGTCACTTCAGTTTCTGCATGCAAGTTCAGCTGAGCATGGAATGGTCACAGTCCTTTTGTTGTATCGGTATATCTTATTCCATTGTTTGCTTTTTTTTCTCCAGCAAAAGTTCCCCATACGCTCTGAAATCAGCTGGAAGCACGATTTTTCACTGGTTGCGATAGGAAATGACGATGGGTAAGTTGTAAATTTACTTTTTTGATAGTTTTGTACATTTTCAGTACATACATATTCATTGATAACTTTGTCCCTATTTAATTCACAGCTTAAATCCTTATATAACTTTTTGCAAGATACAACACCAAATGATTGAGCTTGCACATCAAGTCCTTCTCTTATCTTTGCATGCTTCCTTCTGTCATTGCTAGCTTTTAGTGGCATCAGTTATAAAGCCTGCTGCATCTCTTTATTTTTACTCAGAAGATGACACAATATAAACTTACAGATGCTGACAGTGTAGCTTTGGCTCATTGCCTTTATGTCTCCTGCCAGCAAAGGTGGTGTAGGGGGACATAGAAGTGGAAGCAATAAGGGCAGTTGGTCCATTTGTCTGTTACATCCACTTGTCTGCCCATTACATCCATTTAGTCCAATATCTAATGAACTTTTTAACTCATTCCATACTATGGTGACAGGCCTTGGTCAGTGCCAGAACCACTGACTTAAGACTATAGAAATGTTGGTACTTGAACGAAATCTCTTTTCATGAATTTAAATATGCAATTGTCGTCTTAAATCTAGGTAAATATACAGAAAAATCAGGGACTGGTATGGAATGAGTTAAGATAGGATGATGACACTTTTAGCATAGATGTTTCTTATATAGGGCATGTGCAGTTTAGTATCATATTGACCTTGCCCTCTTTTCAAGAGCACATGGCCTCAAAATGTGACAGGTCCGTATGGCTCAATATCTAAATATAATGAACCACTTAAGGTTGAATGATGCAATTTATGCTATAGTGCATTCTATGATGGTAGGTGTTGTTTCATGTTGGTCACTGAACCACTTAGCTTATTAATAACTTTGAAGCAAATACAATCTGTACCTTATCATATATGCATTGTATTAAAGGCATGTGCAGCATCACTCATGCATTGACCAGACCTTTCGTGCAGCATGGCTTGTTTGTTGACCTTGACTTCTTTGTCAGAGTCACCAGTACCAGAGGATCACACAGCCCCTAAATATGACTTTGAAGTATATACAATCCATACTGTATCATGCATGCATTGTATTAAAGGCATGTGCATCATTGCTCATGTATTGACCAGACTTTTTTGTGCAGCATAGCTTGTTTGTCAACCTTGACCTTTCTTCAATGTCACTGGCACCAGAAACCAATCTACATCAGCTGTAAACTTATAAAACATTGATATTGAGGGCATGCGCAATGTGCCTTCATGTTGCCTGACTATATGCATGTGGTGATTTCATGTTACTGTGGCATGTGCAGCATAGCTCACTGTTGACCTTGGCTGCGTGAAGTTTATACCACAGAATATCATTTGAACAGGTATTTCCCATCAAATATTAAATCCATAGATGCATTGTTGCAGTCTCAACAAAATATGGTGTCATGGGGGACATAGATTCTTTGGCTCATCACTCTATTCTTATTGAAGTTAAAAATACTCACTTGCATTGCTTCATTTCAAAATATCACAATTAGTGCGGTGTAGCTAATAAAAAAGCCCTCACTCTGCCCCCCTCCATATAATATACTGGTGTGAAATTGATCCTCAAAAATATTTGTATGTAAATCAGTGTGACAGAATGTATGTTTACTCTGCTGGTTTATTTTGCCAGGTCTATTGAGATCTATAAGCCAGCCAACTTGAGGCTACTGTGCACAGTGCATGTACACCGAAAGTTGATCAACTGCATACGTTGGCACCCGCCATTTACGGCTGACTCTACGGAAGTGTCCCCCAATCAGTTCTGGCTGGCTTCTGGTTCTAACCACTCCACTATCCATGTTGTCAACCTGGAAAATGTCCTGGGTAAGACTTCCGGCAGACCGTATTTTTACTAACTGTAAGATGAGGTGATCATCAACAGCACGATCAGGTTAACAGGTCAAGCCGCGATGGTTTATACCTTGTAAAATGTGTAGCACTATAATTATAACATATATATTTACCTCTGCGAAACAGAGTGGCTTAATTTTTTGTGTGAGCATTTGCACTGGTACATGTTGACTGGGTTGATTAGTGAAAGCATGTGCTTGCTGACTGTTGACCATGGGATTAAAATGTTTACAAATTTAAAGGCCAGCTCAGTCTAAAAATCTGCAAAGTTTTAAAATACACAATTATCAGACATTGCAAAGATTAATTTGATGAGTTTGTTAACTGTGTATCAAAGATGCATATTACTTATAATCAACAACATCTTTCCAGGTTTTGCTCTGTATTTACTGTGAAGAATGTTTTCTTGGCAGCTTTGTATGCAATGGAATATGAGCACAGAGAGTTGGCTTGGGGTATCACCTTCATGTTATAACAGGAGGAGGCACAAAGAAAACTAGCCCAAAATTACTTATATGTTGGATAAACTTCATCTGATGACATAAGCCTTTATCTTGCAGGCTACAAAAGCTTCCTGGCTTTTGAACATATAACCTGTATGCACGTCATGCTGCAAAGTACACCCAACAATTTGATTAATGTTTATTGTCCATTTGAACTGTGATGGAGTGACCTCTAGTGCCAAGTTAAGAGGATAAGGTGTACAGCAAAATAATTATAATTTAAAAAGTTGGTTGGTCAGAATGTCATATGCAAGGTATTTTCACAACAGAGATTTTCAATGCGCCTCCTAAAGTTAAGTCTTCAACAAGGATTCACCTTTTCTGGATACAACACTTGATGAATTCCAGGAATGGTGCCAGGTCATCCCTGTGACATACATCTATGTCTTACATTTATATTTTACTCTTTTGAATTTATCGAACTTGATTTCCCCAGGTGGCGCCAGCAGTGAAAAGGCTGACAGTGGTGCAAAGGTAGTCACAGAAAGTTTCTGCCAGTTAGACGGTCACACAAGTCGTATCACTGGACTGTGTTGGAGCCCACATCAACAGGGCCAGTTGGTCTCCGCCAGTTACGATGCCACCGCTCAGGTAGTTATACATCTAGTTTTCTTAAGTACTGTCAATTGCTCTAATTTCACTGTACTCTTATTTTCGTTTATTTTGCTGATGGCACAAAACCATGAAAATAAAAACACAGTGAAATAGTATTTCAATATTGTTTGAATATAAATTATCCAAAACAGCGAAATTAAAACTACAGTGAAATGTGAAAAATACAAAAACCGTGAAAATTTATACATGCAAAAATAAAGCAATTTACAGTTTTTGTGCTTGATATATGTGAGATGTTCCAAACTTTACCTGGGAATAGGATTGACTGTGTGGGCGCTAGTCATGATAATAGTCACACTTTATATCAATTGTTTGAATTTTTCCATCTTAAATCATTAATATGTGTGTGTCAACACACACTTTTCTGTCTTTCCTCAAATTCTTTCTTTCTTTCTTTCTTTCTTTCTTTCTTTCTTTCTTTCTTTCTTTCTTTCTTTCTTTCTTTCTTTCTTTCTTTCTTTCTTTCTTCTTTCTTCTTTACCAGCAAATTTGTCCGACACTTTTCTCGGACACTATTACACATAGAAACTCCAAACTTGGCATGATTGTACCTCCATACAAGAAGTTTGACCGTTTTATACAGAGGAATGAAGATGTTTAAAATTATGCAAATTAGGGGCATTTGAAATTTTAAATCTTGAATGTCTTCAAAAGTATAATAGATAGAGATGTCATTCCAACTTCTACTAGGGGGTTATTGACCATTGCGCATCTAATGAATGTAAAACAAAAGTTGTAGCAATTTAAATTATGCTAATTAGCAGCATTGGAAATTTTAAAACTTAAATATCTTCAAAACTATTATAGATAGAGATGTCATTTTAACTTCTACTAGGGGGTTATTGACCATTGCGCATGTAATGAACTTAAAACAAAAGTTGTAGCCATTTAGATTATGCTAATTAGCAGCATTTGAAATTTTAAAACTTGAATGTCTTTAAAACTATTATAGATAGAGATGTCATTTCAACTTCTGCTAGGAGGTTGTTGAACACTGCGCACGTAATGAATCTAAAACAAAAGTTGTAGCCATTTAAATTATGCTAATTAGCAGCATTCGAAATTTTCAATTTTGAATGTCTTCAAAATAATTATTATATTATATAATAAATAATTATAGAGATGTCATTCCAATTTTCTTCTAGGTGGTTGTTGACAACTGCACACCTAATGAATTAAAAATAAAAGTTGTAGCAATTTAAATTATGCTATATAGCACCATTACAAATTTTAAATCTTGAATAACTTCAAAGCTATAATAGATAGAGATGCCATTCTAACTTCTACTCCTGTGTTATGGAATAGTTGTACATTGCCATATCAATATGCTTTGAAGACACACACACTGATTTGCTATGCAGCAAATCATCTTTCCTAGTTCCATACTATGGTCACAGGCCTTGGTCAGTGGTTCTGGCACGTACTGGCAAGTCGTGCTGCTGCTGCGCTTGCGGCAGCTGCAGCAAGACTTGCCAGGCAGTGCCAGAACCACTGACTTAAGACTATAGGCAATGTTGGTACTTGAACGAAAGCTCTTTTCATGAAGAATTTGAATATGCAATTGTGTTTGTTAAATCTAGATAAATATATGGAAAGATCAGGGACTGGTATGGAATGAGTTAATTCTTCATACAAAGGCCTCTTATTGGAGTACCCACATGTCTTGTCAAAATTCCGTGTTTTCACAGTCACTGAATAGTCCAGGTAAATAGTCTTGCTTGGCCAAAGCTGTGTCTGGAAAGCTGTTGACTCAATTTAGAAGTTAGCACTTGAAGTCTTTCACTGCCAACTGCAAGTTGCAACTAAAGTCAAAGTACATAAAATGAACTTGTCTGAATTATCAAATGGATCCTATTTCATATTCTTTGCAAAAAGGCCTTTGATTCAAGGGGCAGCTATATGCCTGTAGTCCCATAGAATATAATGGTCCAAGTAACAGCTTTCCTGGGCACGCTTTGGGCATATTGCACCCAAACCATGCCAGGGAAAGCTGTTGACTCAGTCCTAAACTTGGAACTGAAGAGTTAAGGGTGAAACATGGGGAATAAACAATACAAACAACTGTAGTTTGAGAAATTAGGAAAATAGCTAATTTGAACAACTTACATTGAAATTGTTATATGAATGAAATAAATGAAAATGGAGGGCACAGTTATTTGTCCAGGATTTCACCTGTTGTCATACGCAGCCACTTTGAGGTATACTTAAGCAAAGAGACCTTGACATTCTGCAAACAAATTAATTGTGATATCTTCATTTGCAACACATGGAGTTCACAGTGGGGTCTTGCATGTCAACTTTGAACATACCAGACCTGATTCTGAAGGTCACATCATACATGTACTTACCATCCAACAAAACAGACTTGCTTAAAAAGTGTATTTGCCACATGCACACTCCGTGTTTGCTTCAGAGACAAAACTGTTCCATTGGGAAATTTGTCATGCAAAATCGGTATGTCTTGAAATGGAGATGGAGGGCATAGATCTGCAATGATAGTCTTACAGTTAAATTATCTGGCTGTTACCATAGCAATAACATTTTCAGGCCTTTAATTTTATGGTTATTACTATAGCAGTGACATTTTGGTGCCTTGAATATCAGGTTGTTACCAAAGCAATGACATTTTCAGGCCTTTAATAAGCTTGTCGTTACCATAGCAATGACATTTTAATGTCTTTAGTCCTGCAATTCTGACGCTGTTTAAATTTGTACCTTTGCACAATTTCTTGACCTTGATTACATTTTGGTGACCTTGACATTATTATGGAGGTCACAGGAAGGATATACACAATGTGCGTGGGTGGACCCATCTGTCAGTGCTTTGCATTGAAGTTCTGGTAGTTGTACTCAGAGTTGTGGTCCATTGATTATGTACATGTATAGTAACAATGTTTAGGTATTCAGTCATAGCTGTATGATTTTGCTTGGCCAAACCCTGTGAGATGGCACTCAAAGGGTGAAGCTCTGGCTGCTTACAGACTTGAGGGAAGGGTTGGAGGCAATCCTTAAATATGCTCACATATATATATGTATATATATAGAGTTTGCATACTAGTGCCATACATACAGTTCACCAGTATCCATTCTTTGAGCCTCCATCTCAAATACCAAGGGCCTTGTGGGAAAGAATCACAATTTACAAAATCAACTTTCGATTCCAAACAAATAGAAGCACAACTTCCCTTTAATTATTGAATTGAATTTTTTTTTTGAAGGTATTAGACAGCATATGGGTACAGAAACTGATATTGCAATGTGAAATGAAAATATGCTTTACTGCACCATTTGTAACATTTTGACACAAAACTGTGGTTAAAGGTATGAAAAATGGCAAAACCACTGGCTTGGACGGTTTCAGTACAGACTTTTATAAATTTTTCTGCATGGACATACAGACAGTGGTCTTGAATAGTTTGAGCTATACCATGGAACATGGACACTTTTTCAGTAGATCAGAGGAGTGGAATAATAACTTTATTACCCCAAAAATATAGCTCATGCCCAATGTTATAAAAAATCAGTGACCATGACCAATTTTTGCAAGGTCACCAGACTCGTTAAGTTGGAAGAGGTGATTTTATAATGGTGTACTTTGGATCAACACCAATGGCAAAAAGAGTTGAGGCTCCAGATCAAAATTGCAATAGATCTTTTCAATAAGTTAGAGGGCGTTGCGAACGTTTAGTACATTATATTTGTGTAACCGGTGGTGGCTCTGCCTGTAATCAGGGTGTTCCGGTCGCCATTGAGCACTGGTTAATAATTGGAGGCGAATGCAAGAGAAAGCGGAACAGAAGTTGAAAGGGAGAATTTAGATTATATGTGTCTGCATCATACATGCATAATTACTTTTAAATCCCAGCATAAGAAACATTTTTGGGTCGACTACAATGCGGTTAGTGCTATATTCAAATATCACGCCAGCTTAGCTGGCAAGAAGCAGCCGCACACAAACATGGTTTCTTCAGCAAGTACTTATAGAGCACAGAACTGTGCCGATTGAGGCCACTGTTGCATTGAAAATAAACTAAATAGGAGGTCACTTCCTATCACATAACTCTGCTTGTAACTACTTTTGATAAAATGAATACAAGAAGGGTTTTGTCCTGAAAATACATAGGAAACAATCTTCGATGAGCAAGCCGTTCAAGCTTTTCAAAATTGCGGCCGAAGCCACGTGATTGAACATCCCACCAAGAACTCCACGAAATTGCTCTCAATTACACATGTGGTTTTACGTTATTAGTGCGGCAATACATATTTGAGACGTCACTCGACTGAATATGGGCGAAATATATCTATCAAACTTTTAAATGCAACATTAATCGGCATCAACATGCACAGCTAGCGAAGCTGATTCAGGGTACAGCAAAGCCGCAAGCCTGGCCAAAATACCACCGAGAAACACCAATAAAACCACGAATAAAACTGATCCATGCTTAGGATAATAAAAGTGGTGCAAAAAATCTTAGGTCTGGTTTTTTACTACGATTATTCTGGCAATTTGGCACACAGCAGTGGTCTCGCTTCCCCATGTTGGCGTATGGCACTGACCGTCTGATGCATAGGTGTTACACCCCAATTTTCCCAATCCGTGAAGCACTGTTGAAACCGACGCCAGTGCCATCTATCATACTGGAAAGGTCTATTGAGTACATTGTATATAAAACTCTACTTGGTGACCTACTTTTTGGGTCACCAAGACCCAATGATAATGTGACCTTGACCTAAAAGGACAGTTAATTCAAAATCTTGATAAAGAATAATGCCAAATGTACCACAAATATGTATCATGTGGAAGTTTGATATTGCATAATATGGGTAACCTGGATTAATTTTTCAAGTTTGTGGAGTGATAACATTTCAGAAAATGATTTTTTGGTGATGGTGGTCAGCACAGCATTGGGCCCATGGGCCTCTTGTATGTAAATTTTATGGTAACTCTTTCAGTGCCAATCACGTCTAAAGACAATCTACTAAAATGAAACTAGTCTGAATTATCATTAGCATCTAAGATTCGTATTCCTCATAAAAAGACCTTTCATTCAAGTAGCGGCATGCTTCTAGTTCCAGAGAAAATATCCCAGGTCAACAGCTTAGTCAGTGTGCATTTGGCACATTGTGCTGAGAAAAGCTGTTGACCCAGTCCAAAATTTGGTACTTAAAAAGTTAATAGATTTTTTTAGCTCTGCTGACCAAAGGTCGCAGAGCTTATAGCGTCACTCATGTCCTTCCGTACGTCATTCTGTCCATCCATCCATAAACTTTTGGTTTGTGAGTGCGATATCTTCAAAAGTTTTGATGTTAGCCCAATACAACTTTCAGGACTTATATGGTGCATTAAAATCTAGGTTCCTTTTGATATTGGTGGCGCCACCTACAATATTATGTAAAAAGGGGTCCAAGTGTGAAAATCTTGTCAACACTGTAACATCTTTAATTTTTGGCAGATCTTCACCAAATTTGGTGGGATTATGGGGGAGGTCAAAGTCTAAGTTGGTAGTGATACTAGTAGTGCCGACTGTAATTTGACAGAAGTTATGAGCTAAAACATATTGTAGGGTATAAAATTCCATATTTGGAAGAGTAATTGGATTACACTTGCCTGACTTATACAATATATAGACCATGTCCAATGCTAGAATTTTATGTAATATCAGTGACCTTGACCTATTTTTGTGAGGTCACCATGCCTGTAAATTTGAAAAAAGGCGATTTTGTAATGGCAGGGTGTAACTTGGACATCAATGGCAAAGAGAATTGAACCTCCAGATCAAAATTGCACTTGATTACATAATACATACAACTGTACTTGTTAACCTACTTTTTGGGTCACTGTGACCCAGTAATTATAGAGTTTGGTGCTTGTCCAAGTTAGTTGTTTTTCTTCAGTAACTGGAAAAGTTATTACCTTATTTGAACAAACTATATATGGAAAGCTGGATGTGGGGCCCATATTTTGAACATAACAATTTTTAATCAGAGTTGAAAATCAAGGTCAAATGGCCAGTTTGAATATAGGAGTCATCTCGTGAATGCTCTGCACTCCACAATTTTTTAAATGGGTCCATATTACGTTTACGAGTCGTGAAGTGTATGAAAATCTTTGTCGACAGTAATGTTGGTTGCGCCACCTATAGTATTGTGTGATATACAGGTCAAAATGTGAAAATCTTGTGACTGTAATACCATTAACAGTTATCAAGTTAGCCCAATATAACTTTCAGGACTTACAGGGTGTATAAAAATGTAGGTTCATTTCGATATTGGTGGTGCCACCTACAATATTATGCAATGTAGGGGTCAAAATATGAAAATCTTTTGAACACTCTAGCATCTTTAATTTGTGGCATTCTTCACCAAATTTGGTTGGATTGTGGGGGTAGGTCAAAGTCTAAGTTGCTATTGATATTAGTGGTGCTACCTATAATTTGAAGGAAATTATGAACCAAAATGTGTTTTAAGATATAAAATTTCATATCTTGAAAAGTAATTGGATTAGACTTGAAATTTATAGGGTATTGTATTTGTGTCTTTTTGCCCAGAACCATTTCCTAGTAGTCATTACCCTATTCTGCAGTCCAAACTCTTTACTCTCCATAAGTTAACCTGTCCCTGTGTAACCTGTATACATATAGAAGTACTATCATCCATATTGCACACGTTCCTCTGTAAAATGTGGACATGGGCTGTATTAGCCCAAATAAATTAAAGGGTCTTCAGCGGGTAACTACTCAACATGTTTATATAGACAATGTCCAAAGCTAGAATTTCATCTAATATCAGTGACCTGAACCAATTTTTTGACCTTGATATTCTGTCCAAAGGACACTGAGGGCATAAAGTTAAGGACTCATTCATTGTTGCCTGGGCACATGCAACAATATCCATCACAGGAATTGCACAAATAAGCTATGATTACATGTGAAGTGAAGTGCCATCTGGTGGACTTTTTATACACAAAATGTGCATAAGCTTCATATATTCAGAAGCCACTTGAGGACTCACAACTTTGAAATGAACAGGTGCAACATAGCCATGGTGCCAGCAGAGCATTAGTCCCATGGGCCTCTTGTTTTTGCCGAGAATTGTAAATAAGAGCTATCTGGATGACACACCCCAGATCAACAGCTTTCCTTGGTGTGTGTTGGGTGCCTTTGATTCAATGTTATTCTGACCAGACAACAGTTAATAGTTTACTGCTGTATGGCTTGCAGGCCCACAATTATGATACAATTAATTATGAGCTCATTGATAAAATTGTGATAACAAACACTCTCATGTTTAGAGTATTCAACAAATGAAACAAAAAAAGAAAAAAGAAAAAAAGAAAAAGAAAAAAAGAACATCAATTTTTACCTACCAATATTAATATATCAAGGCAATTTTTGACAATAAACCAAAACTTGTTATTTAACAGTTCTGTCTGTTGTTATTTACTATGGAATGGGTAGGGCACAATGTTTTTGCACCACACCTTCTTTCACTCCAGTTAATATTAACAGAGTTAGTGGTCAATGTATTGGGTGATTGTTACTGTCAATATTCTGCAGGAGTTTGACATTAAGGGCATGTTTTTCAGAGAGATAATACAATTGGTTAATAAATTTTTTTTCACATAGGGTATGCATAGTTGATTTCTGCTCTCTGTTCATGTTCACACTGCGAAAATCACTTCCCTGAGGAAAAAAAATCTTCAGTTACTTAAGCATGTGCAGATTTCTCAGATTTTTCTTGTCAATTAACTTTGTTCTGTATAAAAATGAAATCTTAATGCTGACAGAAACCAGCAGATAACTAAAAAGATTTGCTTCACAGCAAATTTGTCTGGGTGCCTTTGAAATGAGAACAGTTTGAAATGCTACTCTTTGCCATTCTTAACATAATCTAAATTTTGTGTATTACAGTAATTTGCATAAATTAAATTTCTGCAACTTTAGTTCATGGTTCATTGGATGCGGCTATGTCACAAACCTACAAATTGAAGTTGGACCAGCACCTCTATTTATAATATAGTTTTGAAGTTATTCAAGATTTATTTAAATTTTGTGTATTCACCTAACTTACATAAATTAAACTTTTACAGTTTTGGTTCATTGGATGCATCTATGTTACAAACCTTTAAATTGAAGTTGGAATAGCACTTCTATCTATAATAGTTTTTAAGGTACTCAATATTTAAATTGTGCATTTTCACCTAATTTACTTAAATTGAAATCCTACAACTTTGGGTCGTGGTTCATTGGAAGTGGCTTTGCCAGAAACCTACAAATTGAAGTTGGAATGGCACCTCCATGTATAATACATGTATTTTGAAGTTATTCAAAAAGATTTAAATCTTGTGTATTCACCTTATTTGCATAAATTAAAATTGTAAAGCTTTGGTTCATGGTTTATTGGATGTGGCTATATCACAAACCCATAAATTGAGGTTGGAATGACACCTCTATGTAAAATAGTTTTGAAGCTAGTCAAGATTTAAATTTTGCATACTCATCTAATTTACATAAATTTAAATCCTACAACTTTGGGTCATGGTTCATTGGATGCAGCTTTGCCACAAACCTATATCTTGAAGTTGGAATGGCATCTCTATCTATAGTAAATTTGCAGATATTCAACTTTTATATTTGTCAGTGCCCCTAATTAGCATAATTTGAAGTTTTACAACTTTCATTTATTGTCCATTATATTGGCAGGTGTCACAAACAGTTATATGCATATTGAAATTTTGTGCCTATCTGCAATTGTTTGGAAGATATGGAGCTTTTACAATTTTAATTGACCGTAATTTGCACTATTTTGAACATCATGACTATTCCAAACAATATGCACAATTTCACTGGTAGGTCAGTCACTATGGCAAGTTTGGTGGCTTTTGGAAAAAACAGTGTCCGAAAAAAGCCTCCAGGTAAATTTGGTTGTAAAGACGAAAGAAAGAATTCTTGGAAAAACTGAATGTCCAGGTTTGCAATCAGGCATAATAACAAGCATTTGAAGCACTTGAAAAATAAACACACTAAAAAGTAGACATGCAACTGTAAATTAGTATACTCTTTACTTTATTGATTGAAGAATTACAACATATGGAAACCAAGGCAAAACTATATGTACAGTGTACTGTAAATTGCTTTATTTGTGCGTATATAAATTTTCATGTTTTTTTGTATTTTTGACATTTCACTGTAGTTTAAATGTCACTGTTTTGGACAAAATTGTTTTTTAAACAATGTTGAAAGACTATTTCACTGTGTTTTATTTTCATGTTTTGTGCCATTAGCTAAATAACAAAAATAAGAAGCAGCAAAATTAAGGTACAGTAATTTACAGTACATGCATGTGCTTTCAAGAGATTATGACCCTTAAAAGGGCTCCATAGTTTGTTGAAGGAGGATCCTTGGTTTGTTATTCATTGCTTTAGCTAAGACAATATGAGATCACAAAGTTCAGTTTACAACATTCTTTAGTGAAAACTGATTTCCAACTTCCAGTTCAAGGTACATAAGCTCCACAGTATGATATGGGGGTTATCAACATGGGCTTCATCTTGGTTTCTGTGTTTATACCCACAGAAGCATATATTATATTTCATACTGGTGTGGATGTGTAGATCTCTTCTCTCTGTTGCTGCTGCTGGGTTCAGAAACTGCGCTTTTATCAAAGGTCTCATTTGGATGACATTTTTCATAGCTTACAATTTTAAAATGTTTGCAAATAGGATTTCATGTAGATATCAAGAAACAGTCATCATCTTTTTGTCTTTTTTTTTTCCAAGTTAAATCAAATTTTTACAATGTTGTTGATTATCCAAGTGTTCCATCATTAGTTTTCCTTTTCACAATCAATAACATGGTACAGCTTGATCAGAGACTGCAGACTTATACATGGCAAGCTCTGCCCCTTGACCTACATGTATGAAGTATGATATGAAATTCATACAGAATTTCATAGTGTTTTGAAGAAAATTATATTGTTTTCACTACTTTTCTCAAGTGGGTACTAAAAAATACATTGTATAAAGTGTAAAAATTGTGACTCGTTTATCATGGCTTGTAAATTCAACAATAAGTGAAAGATTTCTTGGATCTTTGCACAATTCCTGGACTGACCTTGGACAATTCCATCAATGTATATCTTTACAGGCTGAAACACCAGACTGAAAGTTTCAAGCCTTAAATTTGTGCCAAGTAATTATACATGTAAGGGATGGTTCAACATTTTTCATCATTTTTTAATTAGTACTTACAGTACACAAGGGGGGGGGGGGGCTAAGATGGATCTGTACACTTTCATAAAATATGGAAAATGATGGTAAATTTTTGGCCTATTTTGTGCAATTTTTGGTATGATCTTTTTGGAAAAATCATCATTTTTAAAGTACTAATTTGGTATGGGGGAGGGTCATGAAATTTAGTACCCTAAGTACGAATTAAAAAATGATGATAATGTTGAACCATCCCTAACCTCTGTAACTGGAGTCTTTAAATACTGCCATTTTTGTTGGTAGGATACTGTCAAGTATTTAGCATTGACAACAGAAATTAAGCAGTACATGTAGATCAGATGTATATCTTGATCACATTCATCTGTCATAGCACCTCGGAACTTGGACTTGCCGCTTTTTCTGCTTTTTTGTCAGAAGTGGTTGTACGTGGAGTATTTGTGACAACTGTGTTCTCGTCATGTTGCAGTTTCATTCGCTTTGCTTCGAGCACACCATGATACAGTTCCTCACTGTGTTTTTGAGCAGCCAGTAGCTCTCCTTTCATCTTTTCATTGAGTATCTGTTGTTCCAAAAGCTGAATCTCCAACTGTCTTTTTTTAACGTTCAGAGATGCGAGTTGTTCATTGTGTACACCAGGGTCTGTCTCAGAAATTTGACTGATGCTTGTTATGGATTGGTGCTGATTGGTGGCAGTGGATGTTCTGTGGATACTGACTGGGGAATGATGAGTTGGTGTAACCACGGTAACAGTGGTGTGGTCATTGCATTGATGGGTAACATTGTCAGCTGCTTTGTTGGCGTTCTTTTGCCTGCAAAAAGTAAAATATTCCCATAGCTGGTCATCTGCTACAATAAGATTGACATTTAGTATCATCACTAGGTGGCAGCACAGGCCATATCAGTTTGGAATATATGTAATTATTTCTTGCCTTGTTCCAGGGTAACTGTTTTCCCCTTCCACTAATAGCCTTTCTGGTGACACTTGACAGAGTTGTTGTTTTTTTTTTGTTTTTTTTTATTTTCTTTTTCAAAACTTGGGTCAGTTGACTCTTCATACAGTTCCATTTTTCAAAAACAATGTGTTGCACAGGTTTAACTCATCTTGTCTTTGTGCCTTGTGTCAATACATGTAGCTTCATTTTCTACAATACCTTCAAGATTATATATCATACCATGAAAATTTCAGAGATGTTATAGTCCAAGATGAGTGGAATCTTCTTATGAATAAATGACTTTCAAATTTCACTTGTTCTGTGGACAAGTTAAAATGGAACTCAAATTTTCAACCAGACAGTGGTCTTTGCAACATTTAAGGCAGAGCAAGCATCATCTAAATGGTCACTTGTTAGCACTGAATAGACCCCTGTATCAAGGGAGCAAAGAGGGTACATTATCAAATGAAAATTGTGAACTGAAGCATTTTTACAACATTGGGTAAAGAAAATCTTAAAAAAGTGAACTGGATTTTAAAGTATTTTGAACTGCAGAGAATACTCACAGATCTATATGATCTCAATGAGCTGTTTTATTGTTGTACATGTATTTTCCAATGTGTGGGCTGCACTTGAGACTTAATACATGTGTTCTTATGAGTCTGGTGTGAGTCGGAAAGTTCTTTCCTATCAATAACTATATTTTTGAACATAGGGGTCAGCAGGCTCTCGAATGCTCTGCACCCCACGATTTTGTAGGTAGCCCATATAACGTTTAGAAGTTGTAAAGTGTATGAAATTTTTTGTTGACATCAATGTTGGTGGCACCACCTATTATGTAATATACAGGTCAAAATGTGAAGCTAGTGAGTGTGATACGGTCTACAGTTTTCAAGTTAGCCCAATATAACTTTCAGAACTTAAACAGAGCATGAAAATCTAGGCTTCTTTTGATATTGGTGGCACCACCTAGAATATTATGCTATATAAGGGATAAAATGTGAAAATCTTGTGAACACTTCGATTTTTGGCAGGTCTTCACGGAATTTGGTGGGATTGTGGGGGAGATGAAAGTCCAAGTTGCTAGTGATACTAGTGATGCCACCTATAATTTGATGGAAATTATGTGCCAAAATTTCATATTTGGAAAAATAATTACATTAGACGTGCTAAATTTATAGGATATCTAAACCATGTCCAATGCTAAAATGTTATGTAATGTCAGTGACCTTGACATATTTTTGTGAGGTCACCATGCCTGTAAAGTTGAAAGGGTTGATTTTATAATGACAGGGTGTAGCTTGGACATCAATGGCAATGTCAGCACAGCACAAGGCCCATGGGCCTCTTGTATTACATAATCTGGGTGACCTTGATGTTGTGTCCCAAGGTCACTGAGGACATAAAGTTCAGGACTCACTCATTCTTGTCTTGCACATGCAACAATATCCATTGTAGAAGTTGGACAAATAAGCTATGATTACATGTGCTGCAAAGTTCCATCTGATGGACAAATCAGACACTAAAATCACTTAAGCTTTACAGGTTCATGAGGCACTTGAGGACTCACAACTTTGAAGTGAAGATGCAGGTGCAATATGACTGTGGTGCCACCACAGCACTTGGCCCCTGGGCCTCTTGTTGCAATGGTGACATTAACAACTGAAGATGGAAACTGTTAAAATGGGGATAGCTCCAAATAGTTGCTTTACACAGTACAAATTATCGGACTTACAATGGCTGCAGTTGTGGTAGACAGACTGTAACATTATACAGGTAAAAAAACAAAAGAAATCAGTAGGTGATATTACAGGACAGCTGCAATAGACAGGAAGTCACATTGTGCAGGCGGTCACAAGAGCAGGTTGCATTGTTTTGTGTAATTCTTGATGTGGTAAAAAGAGTGTTTAAATCTTAGAATGACATCCTTCTAGGTAACTGCTAGAAGATCAGGTTAAAGTGTAAGTGGACTAGCCCCCAAGAGGTCAATTTATGTGGGTATCACATTTTTTTCAGGAAACACCTCCGAGATTTATGTTTTGGTTTTTCATTGTGTCAATGTTAAGGCAAAATATGATTTTTGCCCATGAAATTCTCATTATTATTATATTTTTAAAAACATAGATACATGTCATATTCATTTTGTTGAATACCATTTATAATGTTCAACATAATGTAATAATCTTGGTGTCATTGGAAAACCGAGATGATATTTTTTTCCAAAAATGTGCAATATGTCATGGCATCTTAATTCTGGTAAGCATGATAATTGACAAACCTGTACTCCAACCCCTTTATCATCATCATCATCATCATCATCATCATCATCATCATCATCATCATCATCATCATCATCATCATCATCATCATCATCATCATCATCATCATCATCATCATCATCATCATCATCATCATCATCATCTTTATTTATTTATTTATTTATTTATTTATTTATTTATTCATTATTAATTTGACTATTATTTGTTTTGTTTATTTATTTTCTGATTCAACTGTTATTTGTTTTGTGACAAATAGAGTAAATGTCCATATTTTAACTCCTTTTAAGGCTATAAGTGTTGTCCCAATACAGCTTATTGTTGTGATTATATCACATAGGTACTGTGCTTTGGATCTTGTTCTCATAGCTTTGGATGCCCGAGCCCAAGTGAGACCTTTCAGTGGGTCTGTTAAGTCTCAAAACAAGCAGTTTGTGTTGATCGAGTGCATGAAGTTCAATACCTGGCAGTCTATACACCAAGCTAAAATATATACAGTTGCCCATTTGAAATTTTGAAAAACTTTTAAAATGCAAAAATTATATATGTGAAAATGAAGTGATATACTTACGCTGTTGATGCTTGCAATGCCACAGAAGCAGCCACCAACTCAGCTAGTGCTGGTTTACAGTCAATTTCCTCTTCTATTGTCACTTCTTGACTGCTGGGCCTTGTTGTCACAGAAGTCTCCCCATTACATGTTGTGTTTGCATAGGATGAATAACTTGATCCTACTACTGTATGGAAACTGTGGCTTTCTGCCACTGGCTCCACTCTGTTTGCAGAGGCTACCGATTGGATGTTTAGGATTCCTAGTCCACTGAGGTCATTGGTTGATGGGTTACCTTGGTTACTGATAACACATTGTGCTGATATCACCATTTTTCCATTGGAGTCAAAGTTCACAGAAGGGAATTCCCAAGGGATCAACTCACACACAATCTTTGACTGAGAGTCTAATGTTGAACTGCCCCTGTCACTGTGTGCTTGATTCTCAGCCCAAACAAAAATATCTTTTTTGGCTTTTAACTTGAGGCGTTTCCACAGAGTTCTTAGCTGTAGCACATCCCGCACTATTTTAGTTCTGCGTAGACTGTTGAAAGTTATGGCAATATTTTCCCAAGCTGTGTTTCTCACCGAGTTTGCATGGGCATCATTTTTCTTGGACTCAATGTCCCCAATTTTGATGACCAGGAGCTTGAGAAGCAGGTCTCTTTCCTCATAAGAGAAATTTTCATGTCGCTTGACAAGTCTGGCTGGCACAACATCTCTCAGTGCTATTGACATGGTCAAATGCCTGCAGTGAACACCAGGCTCAGTATCCTTGATCTGTGCAGACTTTGGGTTCCTTGCTTCATGTGCACTCAGCTGCCAACGACCCAAAACCACAGTGAACCTTTACTTCAATGGCCGATACTGACATAATGCAACAAAGCATGTGCTTAAATAAAACACTCCTGGTACAGACACAAAGCCGTGCTGAGCAGCCAGCCTGTATCTGGTAAAATGAGGTCAAGCCCAGGTTTAGTGTGGTTTGACAAAGCAGAGGTCAAGGAGGCTACACACTGCAGGCTTAATCCTGGGCTATAAATAGTCCAAGGCTGCCGCATAATGCTTATGCGTGCATACACAGGGCTCTGCCAGGCCGGAGTTTAAGCTGGATCTGTGCTGGGCTGGCTGGCTGTTTACGTTTAACAAATTGTAAATGGATATATTCCCAGCTGGACTTGCAGTCTCGGTTCAAAAGATCAGTTCATTTGATGACAATGTGGTGAATAATGCGGATACAATGGGTGTATTGAGCTCATATTGCCTGGCAGCAAATAATATCCTGCATAGCCTTCCACCTGGGCCACATACTGGTATTAAGGTACATGTAAATAAACCATGCAATGCACAAAGGGAATCTCATTGATCCTTATTGATACACCATCCTCCGATGGTGCACTCTACCAGCACAGATTGAATTGAGGCTTTTGGTGTCTGCTTTACTTGCAAGCAGATGAAAAAAAAAATGGTCCAGCATGTTGACTTGTACAGAATTAACCCTCGGGGCCCTATCTGGAAGCATTCATGCAGATCTGACAGGTACACGCATGTACATGTAAGACTCAGAGAGTTCATGACCCTCCAGGTTTGAACCCTAGATATCCACACAGGACTAGTGTTAATGCATGAAATGTGTCAATGCAAAATCGAAGATGTATGAAGTAGACATATTTAGGTTAATGGTCAATATTGTTAAAAGGGTATGAGAAAATTAACACTTGAT
This sequence comes from Hermodice carunculata, assembly GCA_964020975.1. Classification (NCBI taxonomy): domain Eukaryota; kingdom Metazoa; phylum Annelida; class Polychaeta; order Eunicida; family Amphinomidae; genus Hermodice; species Hermodice carunculata. The sequence goes on from OZ026619.1 coordinate 57,511,770, forward strand.
CTGTATCTTAGTTTCAAACAGTTTTATTTATTTATTCATTTATTTTTTTATTTTTTTCCTTGATCAGCAGTTTATTCTAAGGTTATGTTAATGTAACTTCACATTCAGCTGTAAATCCCCAGATCCATATGGTATGTATAACGTTCATGATAAGTCAGTCAGTGGTGATATAGGCAAGCTAAATTACCTGGAAGGTTACAAAACGCAGGGACCATGAACCAAATACACATTGTAAGTACGCAGCTCAAAGGCTGAAACTACTCTGAAGTCTTTCAATTTAATCTTTCACTCAAGTAGAGAAAATACATGCATAAACCACTATCCATATGAACAAGATGATAATGTATTCAGTTACCATGGTAACTAGGTGATCATTGTGTAAATTACTTCAGTACTAGCCTTTGAGACTAGGGAAAACAATGGATGGATTTGTGTGGTACTGAGAGTCTACTGAGGCTGCATCCTTAGGTGAAAAATTATATTGTGCTGCTAAAACTTTAAGTTTATGCATAGGCAAGAATGTACATTCATGTACTGGGCTTGCATGTACGTGTGTACCTCAAAAATACATCTCTGGATCACATCATATGTAATGATCTGATCCCAAATGTGTAATAATGACAAACAGCCTGTAAGGAGAACGTAATGTCAGCTTAGCTGACTGTCATTCAGCCATTGTGTATTGTCATGGGCAACTTCTTCAAAAAAAAAAAAAACAAACAAACAAAAACAAAAAAAAAAAAAAAATAAAAAATACTTAGGCAAAAACTTTAATATTGTACTGGTTGTCTGTAAAGCCTATGATGCAATTAAGGAGTCACCGTGAGCTTTTTCCAACATGAATTATGTCTGGGTGTGAACCCAGATATTTTGTTTTTTTCCAAGAATTCTTTAATATATCTATTGACATATTGTTATGTCTGGGTGAAAATCCGGGCATTTTTTTTCCAAGTATTCTGTTTTCTTTCCTTCTTTCTTTCTTCTTTACGACCAAATTTGTCCAGAGTTTTTCTCGGACACTATTATTCCGACAATCACCAAACTTGCCATGGTGACTCACCTACCCGTGAAATTAAGCACCTTGTTTGGAATAGACTATATGTTTAAAATTATGCAAATTAGGGGCAATTACAATTTTAAAGGCTCCACATCTTCCAAACTATTGCAGACAGACACAAAGTTCTACCTTACACATGTAGGTTTGAGACCTCTGTCAATGGCCAGTGAACAAAAATTCTAAAAGTGCAACTAAATGTGGCAAGTTTGGGGCTTTTTTTGCGATGTTAACTGTCTGAATATATTCTTGTGGAAAGGGGAAATGGGGGGCACATTGTGTTGAATATAAAATGGTTTGTTACATTGACACAAAATAATTATGTCTGTGTGCCAACACAGACATATTATTTTTCTAGGAATTCTTTTTCTTTCTTTCTTTCTTTCTTTCTTTCTTTCTTTCTTTCTTTCTTTCTTTCTTTCTTTCTTTCTTTCTTTCTTTCTTTCTTTTTCTTTCTTTCTTTCTTTCTTTCTTTCTTTCTTTCTTTCTTTCTTTCTTTCTTTCTCTCTCTCCCTCCTCCCTCCCTCCTTTCTTCTTTCTTTCTTTCTTTCTTTCTTTCTTTCTTTCTTTCTTTCTTTCTTTCTTTCTTTCTTTCTTTCTTTCTTTCTTTCTTTCTTTCTTTCTTTCTTTCCTTCCTTCCTTCCTTCCTTCCTTCCTTCCGTCCATCCGCCCGTCCACCCGTCCGCCCGCCTGCCCGCCCTACCTCCAGACAAAGAGTTGGGCCTTTTTATGTAGAGGAATGAAGACGTTTAAAATTATGCAAATTAGGGGTACCTGAAATTTTGAATGTTGAATATCTTCAAAAGGATAATAGATAGAGATGTCATTCCAACTACTACTAGAGGGTAGTTGACCATTGCGCATCTAATGAATTTAAAACAAAAGTTGTAGCAATTTAAAGTATGCTAATTAGCAGCATTTGAAATCTTAAATGTTGCATATGTTTAAAACTATTGTAGATAGAGATGTCATTTTAACTTGTACTAGGGGGTTATTGACCATTGCGCATATAATGAATGTAAAACAAAAGTTGAAGCAATTTAAATTATGCCAATTAGCAGCATCTGAAATTTTGAAACTTGAATATCTTCAAAACTATTATAGATAGAGATGTCATTTCAACTTGTACGGCAGGGTTATGGACCATTGTGCAAGTAATGAATCTAAAACAAAAGTTGTAGCAATTTAAATTATGCTTGTTAGCAATATGCGAAATATTCAGTCTTGAATATCTTCAACACTATAATAGATAGAGATGTCATTCCAACTTCTACTAAGGGGTTGTTGACCATTGCGCACCTAATGAATTATCAACAAAAGTTGTAGCAATTTGAATTATGCTAAGTAACACCATTAGAAATTTTAAATCCTGAATAATTTCAAAGCTACAATAGATAGAGATGCCATTCCAACTTCTACTCCTGTGTTATGGACTAGTTGTACATTGCCATACCAATATGCTTTGAAGACACACACACTGATTTGCTGTGCAGCAAATCATCTTTTCTAGTTATATGTGCGTGTGACTGGTGGCTCAGGGCCCATGTCCGGCCTTGGGTCTCCAAAACAGGCAACAACAGCATCACCTTGAACAGGGACCTACATGCGATGAATTATTCTGCTATAAAAATTTGAAATGGGTTATGACTGGGCTCTCTGCCTTTCCCCCCTTTTTATGTCTGGGTGCCAACCCAGACATATTGTTTTTCCTCACGTTCCATGGCACCCAAATTTGTCTGGAGTTTTTCTCAGACATTATTATTCCCCAAACCACCAAACTTGCCGTGGTGACTGACCTACCAATGAAATTTTGCCATTTGGTTTGGAATATTCATGATGATTAAAATTATGCAAATAAGATGTAATCAGAATTTTAAAATCCTCATATCTTCCGAACTATTGCAGATGGACACAACATTTCAATGTGCATGTATAGGTTTGTGACACCTGCCAATGTAATGGACAGAAAATAAAAGTTGTAGAATTTCAAATTATGCTAATTAGGGGCATTTTTTTTTTTAGCTCGGCCAAGGAGCAAGTAGTGTCTTTTTTTCAAGGATATATGGGGCCTTCTTGGAGTGCTCCTTGTGCATTTATTACCCAAGCCTGCTTTGTGTACATTCCTGATACCAGTTCTTGTAGGTGCTCAAACTTTGTGTCTTTTGGTGGTTTAAATTTTGTGTAAAAGGTGATCCTTTGCTGAAACTTTGCTGCAACGCTAGACAATAGCTACAGACAGTGCTCTACTAAAGCATTTACTGGTGGTGACAACCTATTTTGAAAGGTGCACCACTGATTGCACTTGGCCTGTGAGTCTTTTGCTAAAAGTTCACACATTGCTGCATTATGTAATGACTGAGTGCTCTTTGATGCTTGGATGCAGATCACCTCATTTATCATTCATGAAGGTCACTTGATCCCAGAGGCTTCACTCACTGACTGGCTGTGGGAGAAAACTGACAAAGTGATATGTTGTTTACTGACTTTCCTGTTTTACGTATACTTATATACCAAGTTTTGTTGAGAACTGCTGAATGCGATTGAGAGTTGTTGTGAAACACTAACCACCATTGTATCAGGCTATATATATTGAGCACTGCTGTATATCAGGCTATATATTCTAGCACCACATATAGTGAGCACTGCTGTTGCAGGATACTGAGAGTTGTTGTAGCAGGCTATATATTTTCTAGCATTACAATGGCAAGATACTGACAATTATTGTAGCAGGTTAGATTGTAATATGTTGTACACTATGTACCAGTGGAAATAGCTCAAAATACAAGGTCTGTTAAGTCATTATGTCTGGGTTCCAACCCAGACATACTGTTTTCTCAAAATCTTTCTTTCTTCTCCTTTCCGCCACATAATTTGTCCGGAGCTTTTCTCAGACACCATACAAGCTACAATGTTTAAGCTTGGCATGGTAACAGAGCTAGTAGGCAAGTTGACTCTCTGATTTTGAGTAATTGACATGTTTAAAATTATGCAAATTAGGGCCTTTCTAAATTTTAAAAGCTCCATATCTTCCTATCTATTGCAGGTAGACACAAAATTTTAATGGGTGCATATCAGTTTGTGACACCTGCCGATATAATGGACAGTAAATGAAAGTTGTAGAATTTCAACTTATGCTAATAAGGGGCATTGAAAAACTTGAAATGTTTAATATCTCCAAAACGATCATAGATAGAGATGCCATTCCAACTTCAATTTATAGATTTGTAGCAAATCCACATCCAATGAGCCATGATCCAAATTATACAATTTTAATTTATGCAAATAAGATGAATACAAGAAATTTAAATCTCGAATATCTTCAAAACTATTATACATAGAGGTGCCATTTTAACTCCAATTTGTAGGTATGTGACATAGCCACATTCAATGAACCATAAACCAAAGTTTTAGGCTTTCAATGTATGCAAATTAAGCAAATACACAAAATTAGAGTCTTGGATTGCTTCAAAACTATTACAGATAGCAGTGTCCTTCAAACATCACTATATAAGTTTGTGACATGGCCACATCCAAAGAACCAAGAACCAAAGTTGCAGCATTCTAATTGATGCAAATTAGCATAATACGCAAAATTTAGATTATTTGGATCAATGGCAAAGTGTAGCATTTCATACTGTTCTCATTTTGAAGGCACCTAGACAGATTTGCTGTGAAGCAAATCTTCTTTTCTAGTCCTTTGGAATCTTTTTTATGTCTGGGTGCCAACCCAGACATACTGTTTTCTCAAAAAGTTTTCTGTCTTTCCTCCTCCTCCTCCTATTTGTCCAGACCTTTTGTCAGACACCGTGCAAGCTACAGTGTTTAAACTTGTCATGCTGACAGAGCTAGTACGGAAGTTGTCTCTCTAAATAGTTGACATGTTTAATTTTATGCAAATTAGGGCCATTAAAAATTTAAATCTTCAATATCTTGGTTATGACCATATTTGTCCGGAGTCTCGGACACTATTATTCCAAAAGCCACTAAACTTGCCATGGTGACCGATCTACCAGTGAAATTGTGGGTATCGTTTGGAATAGTCATGATGTTTAGAATTATGCAAATTAGGGGCAATTAAAATTTTAAAAGCTTCATATCTTCCAAACTATTGCAGATAAACAGAACATTTCAATATGCATGTATAAAAACCTAAAAAGTGAACATCTCCATAACTATTACAGATAGAGATACCATTCCAACTTCAATTAATAGGTTTGTGGCCAAGCCGCATTCAATGAACTGTGAACCAAAGTTGTAGAATTTTAATTTATCCAAGATTCAAGGTTCATTTATTCCAACAATACAGTATACAATGTATGTATATGAAGATAACACATTCAGCTGAAACCATCTCATACTGGTATTGTACCCTTAAGGCTGGTATGGCCGCTTTCAGGATAGCCACCATGGAAATTATGTCAATATGCATAAGTTAAATCTTGAATAGCTTCAAAACTATTACATTTATTGATAGAAGTGCTATTCCAACTGCCATTTATGGGTTTGTGACATGGCCACATCCAGTGAACCATGATCCAAAATTGTAAATTTTAATTTATTCAAATTAGGTGAATACACAAAATTTCAATCTTGAGTAGCTTCAGGACTATTATACATGGAGGAACCATTCCAACTTTAATTTAAAGGTTTGTGACAGCTATACCCAATGAACCAAAGCTTTAAAATTTTGATTTATGCAAATAAGGTGAATACACAAAATTTCAATCTTGAATCACTTCAATGGGGGGGGGGAGAGAGAGAGAGAGAGAGAGAGAGAGAGAGAGAGAGAGAGAGAGAGAGAGAGAGAGAGAGAGAGAGAGAGAGAGAGAGAGAGAGAGAGAGAGAGAGAGAGAGAGAGAGAGAGAGAGAGAGAGAGAGAGAGAGAGAGAGAGAGAGAGAGAGAGAGAGAGAGAGAGAGAGAGAGAGAGAGAGAGAGAGAGAGAGAGAGAGAGAGAGAGAGAGAGAGAGAGAGGAGAGAGAGAGGAGAGAGAGAGAGAGTACATTTTTCACTGATGTGACTGCAGTGGAGGTAATATATTATAAAGCATCTATTAAGACTACGCTTAAATCTGCAATGAGGCAACAAATGTCTAATTGATTGTGATCTTGCTGGATCTCATCATGGACTGTTTGGAAATGCAAGAAGCGATCTTTAAATATTTTGAGGTAACATATCTCTTGCTATAGCAGGAGTGTGTTGTGCTCATAGACATACTTATGGGAAAAATGTGTATATAAACAAAATAACTGGCAGCCCCATGGAGCAGAAAGATTGTAAATTCTGATATTTGAGTGATTGATCAAACTATGAACATTTTTATTATGGCAAAATGGGACATAACCAGAGCCACGTATTGCACCATTTAAGAAAAAATGAAAAGAAAAGAAAATCATCAATGTGCATCACAAAATTGCTTGTGGGAGACCTGGACCCAACATCAATTACAGTGAAACCTCCTTATACAGAACACCTTTGGGACTGGAAAAAAGTGTTCAGTATAGTAAAGTGCTTGGTATAGGGAGGTTTGATAGCATTGAAAGTATATATTTGGGACCGAGAAATGGTGTTCAGTATAGAGAGGTGTTGGGTATACAGAGGTGTTCGGTTAGAGAGGTTTTACTGTACTCAATTTAGAATGGGAACTTAAGGGCTTGTTTGAAAACTGGAATAAAACTGATGCTTGAGTGGAAATTTGTTTAGATCAAAAGTTACCTGGGGTAACAGACTACTTGTTATTTTAGAGTGCAATGTTTCAGAAGGGTAGTCATGTGAGACAAATGTTATCATGTCAGATAACCATTGGTGTTACTGACCACAGTACATTTACTTTCAGGTCTGGGATGTACAGAGTGGAACGGCTGTTGCAAACTTCCGTGGTCACAATGGTCGTCTCTTGTGCGTACAGTGGAGTGCTCAGGATCCTGACCTAATCTACACAGGTGGAGATGACAACACTGTACTACCCTGGCATATCTCCCAGCAGACACACACCTGTCCTCCTAAAGGTATGACAACAATACTGTGGTGTCCATGCATGTCTCTATGACAACATTGCACACTCCCGGTATGTCTCCATGGCAGCATTGTAGTATTGTAGCTTGTTTCCATGGTAACACTGTAGTGTCCTGGCATGTGTTTATGGCAGCATTGTAGCACTGTGGCTTGTTTCCATAGTAACACTGTAGTGTCCTGGCATGTCTCCATGGCAATATTATAGCAGTGTAGCTTGTTTCCATGGTAACACTATAGTGTCCTGGCATTTCTCTGCGTGACAACAGTGTAGTGTTCCATAATACAGTAGTCCCTCCATTGAAATACCACTCCTTTGGGAGACCACCTCCTTTGAAAGACCATAGTTGTCAGGTCTTTCTGTAGTACTTTTCATGTTATTTATACCTCCTTTGAAAAGACCACCTGCTTTATGTGACCACCTTTTGGGTGGCACTAGGGGAGGTCTCTCAAAGGAGGGAATACTGTATTGCCATAACAACACTGGGGTCCCTGCGTAATCTTCCGTGACAGCACTTCAGTGTATTAGCAGGTGTTCCATAATAACATTGTAGTTGTCTGCCATGTGTCCTTGATGATGTTGTACATACTCTTAACATACATTTGCTCAGAGTACCTGTGCCCCTCCCCCCCCCCCCCCAAAAAAAAGAAAGAAAAAAAAAAATTGCAGCAGTCTTGTGCCTTTTCATGTCTCTAGATATGACCTCACTAAACTGTCCTGGCATGTCTCTATGTCAGATATAAACTTTATGTCATGGAACACTGGAGGGTGGTCCTGGTCCTGAAAAAACATACATAGGGATCACCAAGCTGTAGTCCCATAAAACAGGTGGTCTTTCATTGTAAGTATAGATAACATAAAAGTAGCTAAGCAAGATATCCTTAATGGGTAATCTTTAAAGGCAGATGGTCTCTCTTTGGAGTGGTCTATTAAAACAGGCAGGTACATGTACACTGTACTGCCCAGCCATGCATTTACATGATTGTACATGTGTGATGTACTGCCATATAATGTATTTACATGCACATGTATGATGTACTACCCTGGCATGTGTTTACATGTACATGTAAGATGTATTACCCTGGCATGTGTTTACCATGTACCTGTAAGATGTACTACCCTGGCATGTGTTTACCATGCACATGTGTGTGTACTGCCCTAGCATGTGTTTACATATACATATGTGGTGTACTGCTGTAGCATATGTTTACATGTACACATAAAATGTGGCCATGGTGTGTATTTACAAGGTACATATATAGTTTACCGCTCTGACATATATCGATATATTGACATGTACATGTGCAATGCACTGTATAGCCAATCCGTTAGCTGACTATACTTTCACAGTTCATAAAAGTGATCACCCATGAACTGCTTTGCAGATTTGATGCATACTTTTGCCCTTATCTATAGTTGTTCATGCATTAACCCTTAAAGTGCCGATTTAAGATTGAGTCAACAGCTTTCCTCGGGACACTTTGCGCGCAATGCGCGCAAAGTGTCCCAAGGAAAGCTGTTGACTAAGACTACTTTTTGCTTCAGACAAGGCATTTGAATGAAAGGTATCCTTATGAGGAATTTTAATCTTTTAACCATTAGATGTTTAACGGTAATGAGAAAGCAGCTATAGCAGTGATTAGCACTTTAATGGTTAACCTGGGTCTACTTCAAAGTAAACAATGGCTTGTCTTTGTATATTTCCCAGTTAACCCTTCCCCCTTGAATTCAGATCGAGTCAACAGCTTTCCTTGTCATGGGTTGGGCACTAAGTGCCCAACCCATGCCAAGGAAAGCTGTTGACCTTGGGCATGTGATCTTGATAAGTCTGATGTACATTTCTCAGTCAAATTGTTTTTCATAACTGTTGCAATTAGTTGAAACCACTGAAGCAGACGATATTTTACCACCAGCCAGTTTTGTCCGGTTTGAGGGGGAAAGGGTTAATAAGGCAGAAGAGTGGTGGTCTTTGTATTCTTCCTTGTTCAATTTTATATTAAAAATGACATTTTTTTCTCCTTATGGTCAATGCGTGCAAAACTTGGAGAACTTGGAGGCCTCGTGAAATGCCCCTTCATTGGCTAACAAAGAGGTAGTACTAGGCTTCAAGTGAGACACAAATAAAAAAAATATGCTGAGCAATTCTAGAATCAGATATCACAACAAGCTGCCCCAGCACCCAGGAGTCTCTGGTGCAAAACAAAAAAATGCATGTCACCACAACTGCTATATTGCAGTTGCAACAGCCCTAGGGGCCGTGTCACAGGTACAAGACAGAGAGAACATTCATGGTTCCAGATCAAATATGCTGTGAGAGTTCAAGCTTACAATGTAGTTCACCTCCTTACATGCAATATCTGCACAGAACAATATGTGGGACAAACCTTGTGCCCACTCAGGGATAGACTATGTGAACATTTCCCATAGATAGTCAACCACTGGGCAGACAAATTCACCTTTCCAGACCATTGTATACTTGATGTGGAAGTTCAAGTTCTGGAATATATCCAAACCCCTCTTTTCTTACAGTGCATGAAACTGAGAGACTCAACTTTATGGGGAGCTGAACTCACTTGCTCCAGTCTAATGCCAAAAATTTTATATCAAGCTAACCCCCACATGAAACTTAGTACATATGCTGTCACAGTAGTGTATAGTAAAAAACAGAGATTAAAATACTTTAACCACTGCAATACAAATACTAAGGACACATTTTTCTGCCAGGCCCTGTCATATGGCATCAGGTGCAAAGCACACAGTTCACCTGGTGTAACGGTTCCATTTTTAGCGGTGGTTGACCCTAAAGCAGCATGTTCACCTTCCAAATGTGGGAAGTAAACATTTCAAACATAAGTTTGAGGTTTTGAGTTCTGTGGTAATGAAACTGAAATTATGTGTTTCCTGCATAGCAACAAAATTGTTTCCCTTCAATACAAAAATGGAAGATTTTTCTGATGCCTTCTCAGTTCTGGTGCCTGATGAGACCCAGTTGGGTTCAAAATATGTTGCATGGTTTGGTACCTCATTGTAGCTATTTGCACTGTCTCTAGCTTATATTGAAAATATTATTTGCTTCATCAAGAACTGTCCATGGTGGATATTTTGGTACATGCTTTAGGTAACTTTTGACGACTTGTGCAGAAGGATATCTGATGTAAATAGGAGATGTCATACAAATAATGAATATGACTTTTTCTTACAGCCAGTGAAAAGAAAGCCATGAAGCAAAAGCTGAAGGCCAAGTCCAGGAGTAAACCCAGGGAGATCCCTCACTTGCAGGCTGAGAGCCGGAGCCCCAGTGCCTCCCCTGACCCAGGGGCAGGTGGGGAGGGGGGCATAGCAGCTCTGCAGGAGCTGCTGGAACAGAAGAAACAGGAACTACTGAGGAAGGAGCAGGAGCAGAGCATGCTGGGATATGCTGGGTCCTCTGAGATCGGCCAAGCAGAAGCACTGGGTAAAGTAGTTGATAAAGAATACTTAGCAAGATATTCCTTATAATATAAAATTATGTTTTTTGGTATACAGTTCCACGTAATTGCCTCTCAGAGCCCCAGCATTGTGTTTCTTGGTAACACTTGACACTTTGCACAAATCTGCAAGGCACACAAACATGAAGAAACACAGTGTTAGATTGATATATCATGTAAAATTATTTCATATTTACTCCAAAAGGGAGCTTACTATACACAGACTAACTGTCGTGGTTTTACAAATATTTCAACTCCCAAAGATCAAGCAGTGCTCATACACTTGCCTGGTGAACAGACCGAGCACTGTTTTCTATACTCCTATGTGGCATCTAGAGTAGAGAAAACAAATCTGGTCTGTTTACCACGCAGTTTTAAAAAGGGCTGAACATGTACGAATGACATGTATACCAGCGTTGTATTTACGTCATCACATCATGATATGTGTTTGGATGGAGCAAAGTTAATATTTATGCAATGTTCACACTCAGCGATGCTGGAATGCAAAAGTAATGCTGTACAGTAGGACCAGTTATACCAAATACCTGGCTCATCAGCCACTGAAGTAACGGAAAACTGCACGTTATATTTATATTGGACAGTAATAAACGTCCAAGATTTAATTTAAACACATGCATTGCATGATATTGGTTGATCTTTGTCCAATAAAAAATGGCCTATCTGTCTTGGTGTACAGCTAAGGTGAACATTACAAACATATGTTTGTTTGTAAACATTTCATTGGTCCGTGGATCATATGGTCACAGAATTTAAAGTGAGCGTCCCTGTTGGGGTCAGTGGGTGTGAATGAGTAGACATAAAATGTGGTCTCAACACCAAAAATATGATGAATTTTAGTAGGAATATCTTGGGGGTGTCCTAAGATCTAAACCTACTATTATTTCTTGTTAACTGGTATCAAATGATATCCTAGAATAATTTGCAGTTCTGTGGACATGAATAAAATAAGTTTCATGTTGTTAGCAATTCCTGTTATGTGGCAGATAAGCTTGTGAATTAAGACTTTTTTTTTGTTTTGAGGACCAATATTTCTGCAGCTATTATGTTCTATGTCATATTGTCACAAAAGAGCACAGAATGGGTACATTTTGATTGCTTTCCTTTTTTTAGAGTCACATGTACAGGTAAATGCCACTTCAAAGGAAGCTGCCACACCAGAGTCCAATGAACAAGTGAGTGAGGCCAATATGGAGCGAGTGAGAGAGATTCTTGGGCCTAGTCACAGACTACGCTACACAGAGCCAGACCAACCTAGACCCGAACCTTTTGCTGCCAAGAAAGGTAAAGCTGCTTTGTCTGTTGTTAAATGGCCATGTTCTCTGTTTGTCATGCCTCTGTCTGCTTTAAGACCACAGCCCCCATTAAACACAAAAAGTCTGTCTATGCCCTCAATATCCCTCCGCCAATGTACTTGTTGACTTTTGACCTTGACATAAGGTCAAGTTCACTTGTGCAGTGTTGTCCAAAACAATCCATGGAACACAGTCATATACCTCTTTATTCTTCAGTTATCGTGATCAGAATGAACATGTCATAAAACTGACAAACGTAGCCACCGTGACCTTGAAAGAAGGTCAAGCTCACTGATATGCATTCCAGTCCAAGCTACTTGTAAGAGGATTCCACACACTAAATAAGATTGATATAGCATTCTTGAGGTATCTTAATGAGAGCAAATGTGGATGGACAGACAGACGGACAATGACATGATGACAAAGCACTTAATAAAGAACTACATATGCCGAATTTTGTTTGAGGGGCTAGTTTGACAATTTTTTTATTGCAGTCCATTTTCAGATTAAAATGTGTTGACATACGGGTGCAGATAAAATAAAAAGTCAACAATTAAGTTGAAATAAATATAAACATATACATAGACATTTGTTGTAAAAGTAGGCACGCAGTGCCCTGGGCCACCTCCAACCAGGCTAATGATAGAAATACTTTATACCAGAATTAAAAAGGTGTTAAAGTTTCAAAAATATGAGGTGATACGTTCTTCTTGAGAGAGTACATGGATTTCACATTATGGATATGCTGGGGGATAGTGTTCCACATTGAAGAACCAATATTAAAAAGGGAGTGTTTATGGTTTCTGTTAATATGAAGATGTCCTTGCCTGGAGAACCTGGTATTATTTGTATGGGCTTCTGTAAGAGGAATGAAGAACTGACATAAGTTTGGCAGGGGTGGGGGGTGGGGGGTGGGTGGGTGGGTGGGTTGTGTCTGATGGTTGAAAATTTTCCAGAGAAGCACAGACCATTTATAGTGGAGCCTCTGTTTGACACTCAGCCATTTAGGGTGTCCAGCATATCTGTGATATGAGTTCTAGGATGACAACCTAATGTGTGGCAGCATGTGTATGCCACCATAGTGCTTCGGCTGTACCCAGTGGTATGTATTCTTGCATCCATGTGTCGCCTGATCCTCGGCGGGCCATGATCCTCGGCGGGCCATGCCGAGGATCAGGCGACACATGGATGCAGGATGCAGGATCAGGAACCTAAGATAGGTTAGAGCTCTGTTTGTACAGGTGGTCATATAAGCAGTTTGTATCATATTGTACATGACTAGAGATAGTGTACCATAGTCCAAAGCAAGAGAAAGGAATCTTGACTTTGCTTTCCAGTTACCTCCACAAGTTCTTACATTATTTAATTTGCAGTAATTTCAAGTATAGGTTCTCCATTAGTTTACCACACAAACTCTGGAGAAAATAAGTTGGCAATGTATTTATTGCGCCCTCCTACAAAGAAGATGGGGCATATAACTTTGCTCATGTTGGTCAGTCTTTCAGTCAGTCGGTAGAGAGACTCTGGTTTCTGCACCATAACTCAAGAGGTTTTTGAGATAGGACTTTGACAGTGCCCAGGTATAAACATGTACTCCTATGTGAGGACTAGGAAAAGTATGAAGGTGGTTGACCTTGACCTTGACCTTGACCCTATGTCCAAGGTTATGGAGGTACTGTAGTAAGTTTTGGTTTCCGCACAATAACTAGAAAAGTTTTCATGATACTTTAGGACCTTTATATTGCACAGACTATTATAGTCCTTATCCAGGGCTAAATCAAGTTCGAAGGTGGGTGACCTTGACCTAAATTCAAAGGTCGGAAGGGCACTTTATTGAGCTTCCCAAGTCATGAGTGCCTCATTTAGTACTATCAACAGGGTAATGAAGGTGAACATAATGATGGTAGGGGGGGTATCTGTGTTTTACAAAGTAACATGTCATGTTATTTTTTCTTATTGAGGGACAGATGGTAAGGACAAGAAGAGAAAAAGAGTGAAGTCCCTGTTTCCTGTTATGGGCATGAAAGAGAACTTGGGCAAAGCATCAGCACAGCAAGACTGTATAGACCTGGCCACAATCTTACCAGGTTTGTATTTGTGCATGATAAAGTGTCTGGTATAAAAGAAAGATCATCAAAATACAATTTTAGCTTTTGTATCTTTTTGTTCACATTATTTAATTTATCAGAAATTGTGCCTACAGGAATCACAATCTCATTTTTTTGCTGCAATCATTATTCACAATCTCATTCTTTTGCTGCAATCATTGTTCACAATCTCCACAAGTATACATCTATCTAAATCTGAAATACAGAAACTGGAATCTACTCAGGGTGGTACTATCAAGAAATCTCTTGGAATTGGAATACGATCTCATCATTCTAAGTTACTGTCTGCCCTAGATATTGCCCCTGTGAAAGATTTGGTTAAAAAAGAGATGATGTCACTACTGGCACGTGTGTTTAAAGTGGACTCTCCCTATAGAAAATTATGTTCCCATTTCTTAGCAAAGTATATCACTGAAGGGTCAGTGTTTCACATTCTCTGGTTGACATAATTATTAGTTATGGTATTTCTCCTATTAATATGATATTTGGCAATCCTGTTCCTCAAGATGCCTGTTCATCAACAGTGAGGAACTCGGATGGAGTAGTTGACTCATTGAGATTTTTGTTATTGGAGGAAAACTTTGTTAAACCCTGGTCTATAGAACATTCTCTTGTACGCCTGCTGACTCGAGCTTTCTAAACAGATTTGGGCCTCGTAAATTCATACTTATTTATTCATATTTTAACGTTTTATGTATGAGAAGTATAAGCTGTTTTTTACTTCGACTTTGGCTTGTGGTATCTGGCTCTGGCTGCCGGTGCTGTCCACTGCACGGAATGACTACGGTCTCTCCGTGCCACGTCCACCTCTGGCCACCAGACCCAGCTGCAGTGGCTACAGTCACCAGAGACTAGTGCTCCTTGTCGTAGCAGTCGTTAGTCATTTCTTCTTAGCTCGTGGATTCTTATCTGTGGTATCTGGCTCTGGCTGCTGGTGCTGTTCACTGCACGGAGCGACTACGGTCTCTCTGTGCTGTGTCCACCTCTGGCCGCCAGACCCAGCTGCAGTGGCTACAGTCACCAGAGACTAGTGCTCAGCAGTCGTTAGTTATTTCTTTTTAGTTTGTGGATTCTTACCTGTACTGAATATTATTTGCTTCACTGTTTTATTCGGTTGCTTGTAAATTATATGTATAATTATACAATTTAATTGCATATGGGTTAATTATTTGTATTTATGTACTGTGAGCTGATTTCTGTGCATTGTCATTTTCCCCAAACCTCAGGGATTTTAATAAAATTATTATTATTGTTATTATTATAATCTCATTCTTTTGCTGCAATCATTATTCACAATCTCATTCTTTTGCTTCAATCATTATTCACAATCTCATTCTCATTGTTCCCCTGCAATTATTACCCACAGTCTCATTCTTTCTCAACATTTATTACCCACAATCTCATTTTTTTCTCTGCAATTATTACCCACAATCTCATTCTTTCTCTGCAATTACTACCCTTATAACAGATTTCCTGCTTTGAAAACCCACTCTTCAGACACCTTTGGGGTGGTCTCTTAAGACACACACTAAAGATAGTATTTCAGTTTACACAGAATTAACCCTTTCAGTGCCAAATTTTGAACTGAGTCAACAGCTTTTCTCAGTGCGCATTAGGCACAAAGCGCATCGAGAAAAGCTGTTGAGTTGGCATATTCTCTCTGGAACTACAGGCATGCTGGTACTTAAATGAAAGGTCTTTTTACGAGAAATACAAATCTGGGATTCTAATGATAATTCAGACTTGTCTCCCTTAAGTAGATCGACTTAAGACATGATTGGCACTGAAATAGTTAACATCAATACTGGTGTAGTGGAGAGGCCTGTGTGTTATACAACTGTGGTCTTAAATCAAAAGCTGTAGTAATGTGCATTTGTTGCATTCCTATTGCAGAGAGTTCAGGTACCAAACCAGTGGAACTGACCCCGGAGCAGCAACATCTGAGTTTTTATGTTCCTGGCAGACGCAACATCAATGCACTGATCAAGGAGGAGGGTAAGTATGGCTGAAGGGGAACAGAATTGTACGCAGGTCATTGACTTTTTGGTATTGGTTGCATTCAATGTTATAACGACAAAAACTTGGTATTACGTTATGCTTAAGCTGTTGACCTAGGGCATGTCATGATAAGAGATCCTGTCTACAATTTTCACAAAAAAATATTTTTTATAGACAATATGTTAAGTAAATAAACTTTGAGGCAGATGAAAATTTATATCCTGGTGTTTTTTTCAACACTTTAAGCAGGAAAGGGTGAACTAAATGTAACTTTATATGGACTTTTGACAACCACCTGCTGAAAACTGTTTGTCAACACTGATCTTGAGAGATGGGTTGCTGTGTATTTTATTATGGCAGTGGCCTACCACATTGAGCGGGGTAACATTGAGCAGTATCAACAGTTGGAGTTATGGAAGGGCAACGTCGGAGGCTTACTGAGGGCTGCTGCCCAGGCAGGACAGTTAGATGATGGACTCATGTCACTTGCACCGATGGGTAAGCTCCACCTTAATCTTGTTGAGGCTTTCATTTGTAATATGCATAATTTAAGTCTTTCAGTGCCAATCACATCTTAAATCAATCTACTTGAGTCAAACTAGTCTCAATTATCATAAGGATCTCAGACTCCTTTTCCTTGTAAAAAGACCTTTGATTGAAGTACCAGTATGCCTATAGTTCTAGAGAGAATATCCCAGGTCAACAGCTTTTCTTGGTGCACATTGGGTGCAATGCACCCAATTAGCACCAAGAAAATCTGTTGACTCAGTCTAAAATTTGGCACTTTAAGAGTTAGTAGTGCAAGAATCAAATTCATTCAAGTGCCCGCATGCCTGGTCTTAAGTCTTAACAGTAGTCTGTCATTTGAGCAATTATCACAAAGGCTGGTCTGAAAGTGGTCATATAAGGCAGGGGGATCCTATGGTATGGATAAGATGGCACAATGGATCTTGTTGATGTTGTCAAAAAAGGCATGTGGTCTCACATTGGAGTGATTCTTTAAAGAAGGGACTACGGAGATGGAAGAATGGTCTCAGTCACTTAGTGTATTTTGGGTGCATTGTGTTCAAAAGTCACAAGGAAAGTTGTTGACCCAGTTGCCAATCTAGCACTGGAAAGGTAAATGTATGCTTGACCATACCTCTATACTTATTATTTACTAATTCAGCACCTACCAAAGAAACAGACTCCTATAGTTGTTGATGTCATTTCATACTGATCCTTTCTTGTTGGTGTGCAAAACCCACTGGCTCTAATGTTTAATAGAGCCCAGAGTCAGTAGGTCTATACAAGATACTAGTATGACAGTATCTTATGCTGTGCCATTTTTGCTTTATAACCAGTAGGTCAATACATGTAGGCTGCACACTGTACCTGTATCTACTATTTTCCTCTGTTTGCCACTTAACCAGCATCATTAAGTATACATGTGCACTACCTTTGTCTATTGCTTTTCCATGTTTGCCATATAACCAAGAGGTTTGTACACTGTACCAGTGTCTGTTGCTGTCCCATGTTTGCTATATAGCCAGTATGATCAATATGCCCATTTAACCCTTTCCCCCTCAAACCGGCCAAAACTGGCTGGTGGTCAAATGTCGTCTGCTTCAGTGTTTTCAACTAATTTCAACAGTTATGAAAAACAATTTGACTGAGAAATGTACATGAGACTTATCAAGATCACATGCCCCAGGTCAACAGCTTTCCTTGGCATGGGTTGGCACTAAGTGCCCAACCCATGCCAAGGAAAGCTGTTGACTCAGTCTTAATTCAAGGGGAAAGGGTTAAAGCCTCTCTGTAGGCAAGTTCAAACACTGTTACTCAGTAAGACCAAGCATATACGTCTGTCTGTTGCTTGCAATTGTCTATTACCATGTTCACCATTAATCAACAGACCCATACATGCACATCTATCTATTTATTATTTACTTCCAGCTGTTGTTTCATCACATTTGCCACAATGATCGGCAGGCCTGTACCTCAATTTTATTTGTGTCTTTTTGCCCAGAACCACTTGTTAGTAGTCATTACCCTATTCCGCAGTCTGAACTCTTTACTCTCCATAAGCTAACCTGTCCCTGTCTAACCTATATACATATGGAAGTGCTATTGTCCATATTGCACACGTTCCACTGTAGAGTTTTGACATAGGCTGTATCAGCCCAAATAAATGAAAGGGTCTTCAGCGGGTAACTACTCAACATGTTTTGGAGCCTTTTACCCGTACATGTCTCTCTGAGTAGCGGCTCCTTGTCTAAGCTAAATATTCAGCAAAGACAACCCACATAATAATGAATAAATATGAACGTGGCAAATGATGAATTAGCTAAATACGTGAAGTTTTGCATATGTATATGTGTATGTAGCTCAAACTCTATTGTTTTGTCAGCATCACCAGAACTATGGCAGGAGTTGTGTGTGAAGTATGCTGAGCAGCTGGAGCAGGAAGGGAACTACCACAAAGCCTCCACCTACTTGCTGGCTGCACACCAGGTCTACAGGGCTATCTCCATGCTCAGCAAGCACAACCTGTACAAGTGAGTCTCTCTCAGTCTGGCTGTTTCTTCCCGTACATGTGAAGAGTGATACGTCTCGTATACACTATCACATATATCATGGTCGAAAAGTGATATGACTTGCAAACAGTATCATATATACCATGGTCAAGTTATTGAAAATATTTGCATATACATGTAGTGATACATCCCATTTACAGTATCACATATATCATGGTCAAAAAGTGGTATGACTTGCAAACAGTGTTATATATACCATGCTCAAGTTATTGAAAATATATTGTATCTAGTGATATGTCTCATGTACAATATCACATATATCATGGCCAAAGAGTGATGTGACTTGTATGTAGTTTCACATATACTGTGGTCAAGTCACTGAAAATATTATGTATATAGTGATATTACATGTACTTGTATACAATATCATGTATACCATGACCCGGTGATATATGTAGAGTTTTCTGTTGACAGAGAGGCCATGTGTCTTGCCAAACTGAGACTGAGCAGTCAAGACCCAGTGATATCCCAGGTTTGTGGCAGCTGGGCCATACAACTGTCCAGGGACGGCAACTTTGAGCGGGCAGCCAAGTGGTCAGTACTCATACTTTTGCCTTCCTTGCTGAAATACCAGTATAAAACCATGTCTGTCTGGTGGGTGGCACAGCTTCAAAATGTCTACTTCACAGTAACCTGCTATGCTTATTCCACGCTCTTGATGTCTGTGGTGTGGGGGATATATTAATAATGAGCCGTTTCTTGCAAATTTTGATATTTAGCCATCAGAAGTTCTTAAAAGTATATAGACATTACAAAGTGGATGTGTCTTTACATAGTTGTATGTGGCAAGGTGCATTAATGGTGTTGTAAGTGACCTTACCCCTAACAGTATTCTACAGACTTTAATGTCACATTAGATATCTAATTCACTGTGTGAAGATTGTTTTGTGATGACTTTTGCAGTTATCTATCAAGTGGACAGTATGCACAAGCTGCCAAGGTTCTTGCTAAGAGAGCTGACCCTACAGGTCTGAAGACAGCAGCCATTGTTGCTCTGGCCAAGGCAGACAGAACCTTAGGTCAAATCTCAGAGCTGCCAATGGCTCCATGCACTGAGGACTCAGCAGAGAATCGGGACGAAAATAGAGCTGATAACAACGATGAGGGAGAGGGTGATGCGGGGGACAGGGTGCTGGGCATGGTGTTTGGGCAGCAGTATATCCAGGACTGTCAGCTGCGTGGAGACTGGGTGGCTGCTATGGACATGGTCCATGCACACCCATGCTTTGAGGTAATAAATTATGGCTGCTTCTTTTTAACTAAGAGATGATGTATTACGGTGAAAACTCATTAAAATGACACCATTTGTTCCCTTAGAAATGTGTAGGATAACTGAATATGTCAGGTAAATGAATCACATAACAAAGAAGAACTTTTGCCATTCAAAACTGTGTCATTATAATGAATGTGTCAGATATCTGAGTGTCTTTATAATGAGGTTTCAATGTATACATTTACAGTGAAACATCATTATAACAGCATTGAGATACCTGGCACATTTTACTTAACAATGCAAATTTTGAGGGACTTAAATATCAAATTCCTTTGCCATTTGACTAATTTTTCTAACATTTTCAGATATCTGACCCATTTTTCACGGACCGATGATGTCATTATAATGAGGTTTCATGACAGAAATGGCACCTTGTCTGCATGAGGTGACCTGTGTTGATTGAGGGCATTTGGTGGGCGGGGCCTCATTGAAGGGGGACCATTGTGCACTGGTCTTTTACCTCTGAAGACCAACTTGACAAGTATAAAGCCAGTGAAAACAGAAAATTTGCATTCTCACCTTCTTATTTTATGTCACATCTTGTCCAGTTTGAAATATAAGCTACCCATATACTACTTTGTTAATTACAGATAGTTTTATGTTTTTTGGTTTTTTTTTCATAATTTTTTTTTGTCTGAGAAATTTACATAAAAGTATGTTAATACAATACTATCACCCATTATCAATTATAGTCTTAACTCTGGTTGGTTTTTTGTGTGTGTTTTTTTTTTTCAAGTAATGCCTCTTTGTCAAATACTGATTTCTTATTAACATTTTATTCAATACCTGGAAAATTGGCATGTGGATACCAAAATATCATAACATGGCACAACCAGAGGTCAACTTAGTCATCCGTAGTTCTAGGTAATTTAGTACAATCGTAAGTGGGTGGGTTTTTTTGTTATCATTAGTACATAAAGGGCCGAAAGGTATTGTCGTCCTCAGCATTGTTTGTCCATCTGTCTGTCCTTCCATCTTGTTGACGTTACCACAAGATCTCAAAAAATTTTCACTGTAGCTCTGCTAAATTTATGTCACAGAAGGACCTTAGGATGGACCAGGTTCCTATTTAAAATCAGCATCTTCTGATAATTTTTTTTACCTTTTTATGAAACTTTTAATGTATTTAGTTGAAGGCCATCTGAGTGGCATCAACTCTGATGATTTTACTGAGATATCTAAAAAAATATTGACCACAGCTTCACCAAATTTTTATCAGAGATATGTCTTATGATGGACCAGGTTATTATATAAAAATAGCTTCCTCTGATTATTTTTAAGCTTTTTATGAAACTTTGAATGTATTTATTTGAAGGCCGTCTGAGTGGCGTCAACCCTGACGACATTACCGTGATATCTCACAAAATAATGACCACAGCTTTACCAAATGTTGTCAGAGATGCATCTAATGATGGACCATGTTTCTATGTGAAACCAGCTTCCTCTTTGTGCATATAAACCCCTTATGAAACTTTAAAGTATTTATCTGCAAGGCTGTCTGAGTGGTGGACAAGGGGACGATGTTACCATAATATCTCAACAAGGATCCAATGCAGCTTCACCAAATTTTTTTCAGAGATGCAAATTATAGTGGACTACATTCCTATGCAAAACCAGCTTCCTCTTATCATTTTTTTTAACTTGTTATGAAACTTTTGGAAGTTTTTATTTGATGGCTGTCTGAGTGATGCACAGTACAGTGGTCTCTCTCGCCAGAACTTATCCCAAGAACACTTCCGAAAGTGCTCTTTTATTTCATAGACAACAATATGGAAATTGTATATTTTATGTTCAGAACGAGCGGGACTCGAACCTGCAACCTTTGGCACCAGTCGCCCAGGTGAAATGAGAAATGCACATACCCACTCGACCAAATCCCCATTCCTAAAAAGAATGGTTCAATGGAGGTAGTTATGTGCGAGTGCCATATCAACATGATAATGCAGTATATTTACTGAGTCGGCATTTATTTCCAGAATCGGGGACTTGAATCCACCAGCATCAAGGAAATGCCAAAAATATATATTTTATGTTCGGAATGAGCGGGACTCGAACCTGCAACCTTTGGCACCAGTCGCCTAGCTGAAATGTATGTAAAGTATTCTACTGCAAAGTCTCCAAAAAAAATGCAGAATTGAGGAAAAAAGATTGTGGGTGCTGAGGTTAATCTGTTCTCTGAATGCTATTTTTACATTGAAACTGTTAAAAAAAGTGAAGTTGCAAAGATGCTGTAACCTGGAAATTTGTCAAGATTTGTTGCTCTGAATGGAACTTTGACTCATTGCTTGTGATCAGTTTAGTCACTATCAAAATCCTACTGATCTGTACTTGTTGACTTGTGCCGGTCTTTCAGGCTTTGTCCTGCGAAGTGATCACGCATGAGATTATAGTCAAAGAGCTGCTGAATATGGGCGTACTGGACCAGCAGTTATTCCCTGATCCCAAGTTCTATCTACAGGACCAGCCTAGAGAGTTGCATCAATCAGCTAAGATGAAACGTAAGTACTGGGCAGGAGCAAAAGTGGCAGGTTCGGTCCACTGACGTCTTGTGTTTGCAATCTTGGTTGAGCCAGGAAATGTGTATCTATTTGTACTAAGGTTACATGTCGTTCAGGAATGGGCACAAAATGTAACAGATTTGTGTTGATGCAGTGGAGACCTTGCAGAACTGTGGTAGAATATTAGTGTCAAAAGTGAAGAAACTCGGTAAAAATTGTGCCTGAGTAACCAGTTTGCTTTGGTATTAACAGCATACAGTGGTACCTTGGCTAAAGATCAACTGTCTGACTCATGAGAGATAAGATAAGATAAAATACCTTTATTTAAACTTGGTAACTACACTCAGAAAAATATTTTTGGTAGGCCGAGATCCGACATCTATTTAAGACTGCCCCTTCAAGCAAGACCCTGAATTTTATTTCTCTTAAAAAACCTTGTATTTAAGGCCATCTACAATATGAGACCACTTTTCGCTGGCAATGGGGGTGGTCTTAAAAGCAGGTACAGTCAAAAGTTGATTTAATAGACTTGAAGGGAGATGGCCAAAAAGTTTGTTATATTGATCATCTGGTAAATTGAGCCACAATAATTAGTGGTTTTGAATTTTGTGAGACATGATATTAGAAATCTGTTGAATTGAAAATTGGTCTTTGTTAAATCAACTTTGTGCTGTTGTTCATGTCAATTTTACAACAATGTCAGTTTACTGTTTATATTTTACATTTTCAATAGTTCATGGTCTGATGCCCTGGAGACCTCGACTCTTTCAAGATGGCTGCATGTTCCCTGAGAAACTGATCCTTTCCTGGGAGCAGAACAAGGACCCAATGTTGTTGATTTTACCAGTGTTACAGCAGATGAAGAAAGCAAGGCAGAAAAACACTGCATTAAAACAGGTATGCAGGACATACAATGTGACTGTATCAAGGTCATAGCTACCCACTCCTGTTCACTCTTGACATTCATATCAACACATTTCTAAAGCTATTTAACTCATTCCATACTATGATCACAGGCCTTGGTCAGTGGTTCTGGCACTGCCTGGCAAGTCATGCTGCAGCTGCCCTTGTGGCAGCTGCACCATGACTTGCCAGGCAGTGCCAGAACCACTGACTTAAGACTATAGGCATGTTGGTACTTGAATGAAAGCATTTTTCATGAAGAATTTAAATATGCAATTGTCATCTTAAGTCTAGATATATATACAGAAAAATCAGGGACTGGTATTGAATGAGTTAATACCAACTGTTTGCTTACCTTACAGGCGTAATGCATGGACCCAAGTCTTGCACTTGTCAGGCAGGTCTGTGTCTTACTCCAGTTACATTAAGTATTTCTACACTATAATTATTGGAGTTGTCTGTATTTAAATGTACATTTAAATTTTTGTTGTTGTAATTGATTCTAATTGGCTACTTTCACTGACTGCGGCTCTGAATAAAAAGAGACATTTCAGGCACTTCACCGTATCTGATAAGACTCTGTCGTGTTTACATGTATTTGTGCTTGTGTTAGTTACCCACGGGTCAAACTAAGCCCAAGGTGTATTACCATCAGCTTTTCTGTGTGCAGGTGTGAATGTCTGTGCACATTGTAAATGCAAAACTTCTCACTGAAACGAGAAACAACTAGCTCTTTCGGTGCCAATCACATCTAAAGTCAATCTATTAAAGTGAAACTAATCTGAATTATCATTAGGATTTCAGATTTATATTCCTCATAGAAAGACTTTTCATTCAAGTACCAGCATGTCTCTAGTTCCAGAGAAAATATCCCAGGTCAAGAGCTTTTCTCAGTGTGCATTGGGTGCGCTGTGCCCAATGTGCAACGAGAAAAGCTGTTGATTCAGTCCAAAATTTGGCGCTTAAAGAGTTTAACTTTCACAGCTGAGGCATCGTATGAGAACCTTGGCTGAGCTTGCTGTCTGTTGATCTTGACCTCCTTTTCAATGTTAAAGTAAGCAATATAGAAAAGCCTTGTAAATGCTATATGTACACCAACATTCAGAATTCAAGAGATGGTGTAAGCAAATTACTTAACACTGTTCTCACTGTAAAACTACTTGTACATGTACTGTTCTCACTGTTAAACTACTTGTACATGTACTGTTCTCACTGTTAAACTACTTGTACATGTACTTGATATTGTACTTGTAGCTCCATTTTAAAGTTCAAATACAGGAAAGTTTAAACATGTTTGAGTACCTTAGATATTTTTTCGGACTAATAACTTGCATGCTGCATCAATGGATTTCCAGCAGAGTTGATCAGGGTTTTCGTATCTATGGACTAGATCAGGGTACTTGGGATATCTTTGACATGCTTGAACTTGTGCTACAATATCAAATTCAGTAACTACATGTATGCTGTGGGCCACCCAGTATATACAGACAGAGGGAGGGAGGGAGGGAGGGAGGGAGGGAGAGAGGGAGAGAGAGAGAGAGAGAGAGAGAGAGAGAGAGAGAGAGAGAGAGAGAGAGAGAGAGAGAGAGAATCAAATTTTATATTATTATAATTGTGTCTCTCTGCAGGTCTTGGTGCAGGTGGCAGTGGATTTATCCATAGGGACCATACTCCTGTATAACTGCGGGTCAGAGAAGTACTTTGAGTGTGTCCTGGAGGTGGTAGGCCATTGCTACCAGCTTGGACATGATGTGCTGGCAGAGGGTATCATGCGGCTGGTTCTTCCCTATGGTAAGGCAATACTAAGGACCACTGTCAAGCTTTAAATGTTCTCCACACAAATCACCCAAAGGATACCACATTAAACTGAGTGTCTGCATTAATGCTTTTACTTACTTTAGTGTAAATAGAAAGCATTTTTTTTAGGGGGGGGGGAGGGGGAGGGGTGTAGATAGGGTCTATCATGATGGCAGGCTTCAGGTCTACAGCTGTCCTTGGCATGAGTTGGGCACACTGCACCCAAGGAAAAGCTATTGACTTGGTCTTAGTGTGACCAGGAAAGGGTTAATGATGATGATGATGCAATAAAACGTGCCCCCCCCCCCAAAAAAAAAGAGAGAGAGAGAGAGAAAAACTCACTGGGGATCACTGAACCGTAGTCTGTCAAAATGGGCTAATAGGGGTTTTCATAAGAGTTATGAATTTCATCAAAATTATTATGTGAAGTTACTCTCTTGAAAAACGGGTGTTCAAAACATGTGGTACCTTATATGAAGAAGAGACACTAAGTCAGAAGAAAACCGTTAGGATCTGCTGGAACAAACGTAAGTGTGGATATTACAGAGATGTGACCAGAATGTGCACCTAACCAAAACTTAGATGGAATTTGTTTTCCTATCAGAATTAGGCATACAGTTGAGGACAGTGGCGCTAAGTTGTTATAGATTTACATTGCTATTGGCCTACTCTACATTGTAAAAACGAACCAAGGTTGCAACAAAAATGTCACAACACTGCAGATGTAATGGTCAGTTCAACATGAAAAGAATACAATAGGCAATACATTGTATACCATGATAGTGTACATGTATATATATGTCCCTAGAGTTGTGAATATATAGTCCTCATTTGTATCAGCTAACACTTTTGATGTAAATTTTGCAGGACCTTTGTCAGTAGATGGTGCGCAGGCAGCCAAAGTGGCAGCAAACCAGGACAGAGTGAAGCCAGGCCAAGGCAAAAATCTGCCTGATTCACAGGATGAAAAAGCAAGCACGGAGGAGCAAAAACTTCATACAAACTGCCAATATCCTACTTCAGTCTACGATTGTCTAAAAGCATATTATTTCTTCGGAGTCATCAAGTTCTGGGAAAAGAAACTGCTAGCAAGAGCCTCAAACCAGAACAAATCAAAAGAAAATTCTTCAACTTCAGTTGGAGAAAGTCGTAAAAGTACATTAGTCCGAAGTAAGGCCACTGCAGATGGCAGTATGAAACAGGATTCATATGTCACTGAAAATGGCAAAGAAATCCCATGCAGTGTCACTGAAACAACAGAGACCAGTGGAAATGCTGGTTTTAATGAGGAAATGGCAGTAGAAGAACTTGTTCTGAGACCCAAAGAGATGGATTATGTCGTGAAAAGGTTGCTGAACGATGACTTGTGCAAAAAGTTCCAGTTACAAGGAATTGTATGTGAAATTCAGAAGGCAACACTCGCTATGGTAGCTAAACATAAAGCCAAGGGAAGACAAGGTGTTGTACCTGTGAACAGTGCTGACACAGAGACAAGTGAAGAAGCCATCTCACCTGCATTACAAGGGGAGAATGATAACAGTGGAAACAGAGACAGTGTCAATGTGACTGTGGCCACAGGGCCTATGGAGCAACAGGCCACTGTGGGAACCAATAGTGGTACAGGTGAAACCGATACCAGTCTTGATATATCCACAAATGCAGTGCTCATGAGTCAGTCTAGTATTTTGCAGACAGAAATATATACCAAAGCACACAGTATATTCACAGATATCAATCAGACTGATCAAAATTTAAATGGTTTTGGTGTGCCAGAAATGACTGAGAATGGAAAGGTACAAGAACAAGTTGACAAATCTAGAGCTGATGCTGCCACCTGTGGGACAGAAGAGAAGAGTTCTATACCTAATAAAGGTCTTCCAGCCAGTGATGGAACACAAACAGGGAGTACTATGGGGGACACAGAGGATGCTGTCAGTAATGGTGTGTCTGACTGGGATCAACTTCCAATATATGAAAAGCTCCAAGACAATCGATTAACCCTAAAGCTGCTGACAGAAGAACAGTGCAGAGTTCTAAGAGACATGGAGCAGCTGCCCGAGGAAATTAAGGTGACATTTTATTATAATGATGCAAATTGTCTGGTTTCATGTACCATAGTAAGTTGGTAAAGACCTTGGTCATTAGCTTTTCATTGGCCCACAGGTCATGCACCACAATTTTGCCAGGTATGTCCATTGGCCAATGGCTTCAGAGGAGGCCTTTTGCACTTTTACCCATCCCACTTTCGAAGTAAAATGTACCCGTTCATCAACATATGATCAAATTTCAATGCACAATTCAGTTTTTAGATTGAATGCTTGTGTATCATATTAAGATGTGAAATCAATGGCAAGCACTGTAATGTCATGTTGATTGTTGGGTGGAGGCGTGGTAATCAGGGTTTGTGCTTGAAACTGCAAAGTACTCCTCTGAAGTACATGTATGAATTACTTGCATCTACCCAGGAATTTCAAATGTGTAGAGCAAAAACATAAAAAAACTCCCATGAATAAATTCATTCTTTAGCTTCATGGCTGAGAAAAAGTTACCGTTCATCATCGATAGGGGCATATTATGATCCAAAATGGCAAAAATGGCCGCACCCATGGTTTGTAATCTTGTATTCTGTTACTTGCAAGCTCAGGGCATAAAATTTGAAGGCTACCCTATACCATAGGGGCAAGCTTAAGGTCGCTATGAATTAAAGCCATAGTGTGGGTATAAGAGGCCAAGGATGTGGGTATTCAATGGAGCACATGCAATCTAAAGCACCAACACTTCACAAAGAATGTTCATGCTGTAGGTTGGGTACATTTCATTACTGCAGTATTATGCTGTCATATCTGTATTTGATAATTGAAGCAGATGTGACAGTATAGTGGTGACAGTGTGGATGTGACAGTATAACTGTGATAGTGTGGATGTGACAGTATAACTGTGATAGTGTGGATGTGACAGTATAACCGTGATAGTGTGGATGTGACAGTATAACCATGATAGTGTGGATGTGAGAGTATAACCATGATAGTGTGGATGTGACAGTATAACCATGATAGTGTGGATGTGACAGTATAACCGTGATACTGTGGATGTGGCAGTATAACCATGATAGTGTGGATGTGACAGTATAACCGTGACAGTGTGAATATCACAGCATAACCGTGATAGTGTGGATGTGAGAGTATAACTATGATAGTGTGGATGTGACAGTATAATGTAAAGATACAGTACAGCTCCTGATAAGTGGACAAAAATGCTAGCCCGGTGGCATGCTGGAGCGCCAGCGTGTAGACTAGCTCACCGCTGGCAATGTTAGCATGTGCAATTCTGTGGTGATGTCTGCCTATGGGCTTATATTGAGACTGATTAAAATACTAGCCAGTTGCCTGGCAAGCATCTCGTGCAATGGAGCATGTTCTCCTAGATGACGCCACTGTTCACAGGTACTCAGGTTGCTGATACTTGCAGGTGGAGACACCTGGGGGATAAACAAACTGGAATGTCTTTATTGGCCAGTCTGGTATTATGTGAGTAATTTGGCCAGCTTCTGGGTAGAATGATTATAGAGTGCATATTAGAAATGACTCTTACAGGTCCAAGGGACTGTCTGTATCTTACATAATTCTGACCACAGGAACATATTTTTTTCTCAAACTGATAGGTACAATGTGCAGTATTTATTGACAGGTCAGCTTTCAATTTTCTCAGTGGAGTGACTGAATACACATGGCTACAATGTGAGTACTCCGAGTCATCATGCAAGGTGGCGTGACTGCTGTCAGTGCTTTGACTGCTTCTAACAGTGATACCTCAAAATTTTCCTAACGATGACTGAGTTTTCTTGTCCTCAGATGATTTATAACATTATGAAGAACAATTGGACATATGACGTGTGGATTTATTAGTTATTTTAGAAGGTACAGATTGCAGCCTGGTTTGTTAACATTTTTTGCGGGTTTAATTTGTAGTGTAATACCTGGTTATCGACAGGAAATGGTGTGCCATGAAAATAGCCTCCAAACCAGTATTTCCACATACGAGAAACATCCCTCATTTAGCATATGGCATATTTTTGTTTCATTATTTGTTGACTGCAATTATCTCACCAGGTGCGATAAATGGGAAGACTACTATGTGGTATACTGGAAGTCAAATGGGCACATACTATGCATATGCTATGCATGCCAGTGACACATGCTCCTGGCTATTAAATCTTTAAGTGCCAAATTTATTGACTGAGTCAACAGCTTTTCTCTGGAATTATAGGCATACTGGTCCTTGAATGAAAGGTCTTTTTAAGTTGAATAAGAATCTGAGATCCTAATGATAATTCAGACTAGTTTGACTTCAGTAGATTGACTGAACACATGATTGGCACTGAAAGAGCTAACACTCCTAATTCATACCAGCATTAGTGAGCACTTAAATCGTGGACTAGCACAGGTTAGCCACTTTGCCAGAGCTGTATTGTATGTTTTGTAGAAGCAGTAGTAGCCCTTTGATATTTTTGTGTTGCAGAATGTGGCATTCTACCCAGAGCCTGTGGAAAGTGGAAAGAGTTTGGTTCGTGTGTGTCAGCTTTACAGTCCATATGGAAGCCATGACTGGAGCGTCCTGCAGAGGGACATTGCCACCCTGGGTCTCAAGTATTCCTATACAGCTCAACAGGCAGCTGTGTTTGGAGAAGCTGTCAACAGCACTTTGACAGATGTCTGATGTGTGGGATGGGGTGATGGACCAACATACTGTAGTCTTCATGATGCTTGTAAACCTGTGGCTAACCCAACAGGAGGAATGTCGTTTGAGTCCTGCTAGTCTGATGGGGAAAAATGTCATTTAAGACAGATATTGAGAGACAGAAAGCATGATAAAGGGTGACTGTGTTGTACAATGACTCCATCACAAATTTTGTGACAGGATGTTCACACTGCTCTTTTTAATTATAATGATGGATTTTGAACTTATATGGAAAATTTGCTTTTGAATCAGAAGCATGGCCAACACAGGTATCTTGCCTCAGATCATATGTAGGTGCAAGGACAGATTCCACTGCTACAATTATGAAGAAATGTGGAAATTTTGAGGAGAACATTCTTGCATCAAGGCAATTTTGAATATGACCAATGATTCCCAGAGTATTTGATGGAAGTCCTACATGATGCAACCTGTATCACTAAACATCCTGCCCCCTTTTTAGTAAGGAAAGACCTCTTGCCTCACAATGCCTCAAATATGGTACAATGTAGAATTTGGGCATGATAGCCATATACCCAGCATTGAATTCCTGATTAAAACTTAACATTTTTAATTTCAGCTGTACTACTCAACAAGCTTTGGATGCCAAAGCTAAGCTATGAAACATGATAAGCAAGTCACAGTTTTAGTGGGAAACCAGGAGGAACTCACTGTTCTCATTTTTGTATAGAATAGTCCTTTGTTTGAGAGACTACCCCGGGGGCAGGTCTAAAATAAAGCAGGTGGTCGCTCTTTGGAGGTAAAATAACATGGAAAAGTTAGACTTTTGGACCAAGTAAATATGGTCTTAGTAGGCAGTTGATCTCAGTGGAGTCATCTCTTTCAGAAAAGGGACAACTATATGTGGACTTTTTTATTTTGACTGCCGATCATTGTAAAAGGTAATGGAATAAGTTGAGAACTCATAAATCACAACATGACACCACTGGCCAAAGGGAATCACCTGCTTTAAGCTAAGGGATCATATACAAATAAAAACATTCCAAAACTTCATTTATCAAGTAAACTGAGATTGACCCTCTCCCCCATTCAAGCCCAAAATCACTGTTTTCCTGGAATTAGGTCACCGACACCCAACTGTCACTGCAGAACCTATACATGTAATTCAAATTTGGGAAGGAAAAAAGAACATGTTATGCAAATATGCTTGTATACTTTTATGTGTGGAAATATGTATAAAACTACTGATACAGAATATTTGAAAGAATATTCTTTAAAAGCATGTTAATTTACCCCCCCGTTCGATGGTTTATTAAAGTTTTGGAATGGTTTTATTTGTACAGGATCCCTAATCTGATATAACAGCATGTCAACTGATCTCTCTCAACCAATAGGTTATTAACTGGTGGCTTAATAAGCACTTTACAGTTAATTTGTCAACACAGTTTTGCAAGGTAACAAATCATCAGTCATGCATGGTTTGATATCAGCAGCTAATAAACATAATTAATATACAATTATTGCCACCACCTTTATAGGGGGGTGGAGAGAGGTCAAGCAGTCCAATTTGTAATATGCACACACACAAAAAAGCCATTTATTTCATGGTTTGAATGATACTTTAGACAATGACACTTTTTAGAGTGACTAGGTATTCAACATCTAGGGAAAAATAACCTACCATTAATGGTACACAGACTTTGAAATAATTATAAAACAATCATTTGGATTACCCAGAGATTACCCGTTATGAAGTTCTGGCAAATGGGTATTCATTCAGCACAAAATGGCGACACCTTTTCTCTATCCAATATGCAGTAAAACTGTGATGGATCACTTCTTTTAAATTTGGGGCACATATGGCTAAGTTTCAATGTATTGCACATGGGTGGATGGTTGGTACAGTTATGACATGTGCCTTTCACCTCTGACCTGGTTTAGATTCTCAGCCAGGGAACAAAGTGGAAGAGTTCCTACCACACTGACAATGACTGGTTTTCTTGGAGTCCTTCGGTTTCCACCACATTGCATTTAAGTAGAAAAGTATACGCCAATATCTGTGCCATGGAAAGTGATTAATATAAGCTTTGCCTGCTTTACAATCTATGTAAAACATATGGGTCTGTACTTGTTTTTTGTTTTTTTTTGTCTCTTATTTATGATATTTCATTGTCTGATGATATGTTTAAAAACTAATTCTTATTCATTTATTTTTCTGGTGAGCAGATTTTTAAGTTGAAGCATACAACATTTAGCACACAAACACTTTGCCTGATTTGAGGTGAGAAAGTTCCTGTACCACAGAGCTCTATTGCACCAATCATGAGATCACTGTAATGATAGCATTTAATAGGTATCATTTTTGTCACACAGCATTTTGTAATAAAAAAGTATTAAAATTCAGTGTGTTTTGTAATGCTTTTTTCAACATGAGCATGTTACCACTGAGGGATAATACACTTTTTAGCAGAGCTGACTTGTCAGTCAGCCAAGCTTATAAGATGGGCTTTGTCCAATATACATGTCTGGTGTCAGTCCACAATTACATTATCCACTTCTCCAAAATCCAAGTTTGTTCAAATGGTCATGCTTGAGTGATTTTTTACCTCAGCTGACTTGTCAGTCAGCTGAGGTTTTGTGAGGGTCCGTCGTCCGTCCGTCGTCCACAATTCACATTTTCGACTTCTTCTCAAAAACCGTCGGCCAGATCCACTTCAAACTTGGTGGAGATGTGCCTTGGGTGAGTCTCTACCAAGTTTGTTCAAATGGTCACGGTCCAGTGATTTTTGGATTTTTAATGAATTTTTTGGTTCTTTTTTGGGTAAATCTTAAAAAATCTTCTTCTCCAAAACCGCTCACCCGATTGCTTTGATATCATATAAGAACCCTCCCTGGGACTCCTAGTTCTTAATTTGTTCACCAGGTGGGGCTGCAATTTTTTTCTAATTTTTTATGAATTTTTGTGTGTTATAGCTATTTTCGACTTCTTCTCCAGAACCGTCACTCAGATTAAGCTGAAACATAGTGGATATGTTCCTTGTAGAAGGGTCAAACAAAGTTGTTCACTATGTGGGAATGCTGCGGATTCCTGATTTTTAACGATTTTTTCAATTCGGGTACTTGTTGGTCAATGCAGCTTTCCTATTGATTACTATGGAAGTCAATGGGCATCCTAATGCTAATTCACATTTTTTACTTCTTCTCCAAAACCGTCAACCAGATTAACTTCAAACTTGGTGGCAATGTACCTTGGGTGGGTTTCTACCAGTTTTGTTCAAATGTTTATGCTCCAGTGATTTTTGGAATTTTAATGAATTTTTTTGTTCTTTTTTTGACAAATCTTAAAAAATCTTCTCTGAAACTGCTTACCCAATTGCTTTGATATCACACAGGAAGACACCTAGGGACTCCTTGTTGTTAAATTGGTCACCAGGTGGCGCTGCAGTTTTTTTCTAATTTTTACCTCAGCTGACTGACAGCTGAGGTTTTTTGAGGGTCCGTCGTCCGTCGTCCGTCCGTCCGTCCGTCCGTCGTCCACAATTCACATTTTCGACTTCTTTTCAAAAACCGTCAGCCAGATTCACTTCAAACTTGGTGGAAATGTGCCTTGGGTGGGTCTCTACCAAGTTTGTTCAAATGGTCATGGTCCAGTGATTTTTGGATTTTTAATGAATTTTTTTGTTCTTTTTTGGGTATATCTTAAAAAATCTTCTTGTCCGAAACCGCTCACCCAATTACTTTGATATCACACAGCAACACTCCCTGGGATTCCTAGTTCTTAATTTGTTCACCAGGTGGCGCTGCAATTTTTTCCTAATTTTTTAAGAATTTTTGTGTGTTATAGCTATTTTCGACTTCTTCTCCAGAACCGTCACTCAGATTAAGCTGAAACATGGTGGATATGTTCCTTGTAGAAGGGTCAAACAAAGTTGTTCACTATGTGGGAATGCTGCGGATTCCTGATTTTTAACGATTTTTTCAATTCGGGTACTTGTCGGTCAATGCAGCTTTCCTATTGATTACTATGTAAGTCAATGGGCATTCTAATGCTAATTCACATTTTCTACTTCTTCTCCAAAACCGTCATCCAGATTAACTTCAAACTTGGTGGCAATGTACCTTAGGTGGGTTTCTACCAATTTTGTTCAAATGTTCATGCTCTAGTGATTTTTGGATTTTTAATGAATTTTTTTGTTCTTTTTTTTTTGGACAAAACTTAAAAAATCTTCTCCGAAACTGCGTACCCAATTGCTTTGATATCGTACATAGACACTCCCGGGGACACCTAGTTCCCAATCTGTTCACCAGGTGGCGCTGCAATTTTTTTAGGAATTTTTTGTATGGTTTTGCTATTTTTCACTTGTTGTCAGAACGGTCCCTCAGATTAAGCTGAAATGTGATGGATATGTTGTTGTGGAAGGGTCAAACAGTTGTTTACTAGGTGGCACTGCTTTGGATTCCTGATTTTTAAGGATTTTCAATTGGGGTACTTATCGTTCAATGCAGCTTTCCTATTGATTACTATGTAAGTCAATGGGCAATCTAATGCTAATTCACAGGACAACTGACATGAAATTTACTGTTTACTTGATAACTTGAGATCTGTTTTGAGTTCACTACACATGTTAATTATTCTGTGTGTGAAGGTCATGCTGAGACAGTACATGAATGACTTTGACCTCGTTTGTGGGGTCACAGTGCAACATACATGAATTTTACTCATCATTATAACTCGAGAACTACTTGAAATTTGATGTTGCACATGTAAGTGTTCTTCTATAAAGGTCAGACTTACTCAGAACATGGTGTCCTTGATCCTTTCCCAAGTTCATGGAGCTGCAAGTGTGATGAATGTCAGGATCAGCTGAGGCACGGGCTGTTCACACAGCCCTCTTGTTTATGGATTTTTGTGTGTTATAGCTATTTTGGACTTCTTCTCCAGAACCGTCACTCAGATTAAGCTTACACGTTGTGGATATGTTGCTTATGGAAGGGCCAAACAAAGTTGTTCACTATGTGGGAATGCTGTGGATTCCTGATTTTTAATGATTTTTTCAATTTGGCTCCTTTGCGGTAAATGCACCTTTCCTATTGATTACCATGTAAGTCAATGGGCATTCTAATGCTTATTTACATTTTCAAGTTCTTCTCCAAAACCGTCATCCAGATTTACTTCAAACTTGATGGCAATGTACCTTGGGTGGGTGTCTACCAGGTTTGTTCCAATGGTCATGTTCCAATGAATTTGGGATTTTTTAATGATTTTTTTTCAAAAATCTCTACAAAAGGTTTAATAGGAAAGTTTGACATGGGAATTTCTTGTAATGGTCATAACTTTAATATTGACCAGATTTACTTCGCTTGGGTGGATCTGTACCAAGTTTGTTCAAATGGTTACGCTCTGTTGATTTTTGGATTTTTTATGATTTTTTTGTCCTTTTGGGGGCAAACCTTCAAAATTCTTCTCTGAAACCGCTCACCCAATTGCTTTGATATTGTACATAGACACTCCCGGGGACACCTAGTTCCCAATTTGTTCACCAGGTGGCGCTGCAATTTTTTTAGGAATTTTTTGTATGGTTTTGCTATTTTTCACTTGTTCTCAGAACCGTCCCTCAGATTAAGCTGAAATGTGATGGATATGTTGTTGTGGAAGGGTCAAACAGTTGTTTACTAGGTGGCACTGCTTTGGATTCCTGATTTTTAAGATTTTCAATTGGGGTACTTATCGTTCAATGCAGCTTTCCTATTGATTACTATGTAAGTCAATGGGCATTCTAATGCTAATTCACAGGACAACCGACACGAAATTTACTGTTTACTTGATAACTTGAGATCTGTTTTGAGTTAGCTACACGTTAATTATTCTATATGAAGGTCATGCTGAGACAGTACATGAATGACCTTGACCTCGTTTGTGGGGTCACAGTACAACATACATGAATTTTACTCTTCATTATAACTTGAGAACTACTTGAACATTGATGTTGCACATGTAAGTGTTCTTCTATAAAGTTCAGACTTCAGAACATGGTGTCCTTGATCCTTTCCCAAGTTCATAGAGCTGCAAGTGTGATGAATGTCAAGATCAGCTGAGGCATGGGCTGTTCACACAGCCCTCTTGTTTTTTTTTAATATTTGAAAATGTGGTCAAAATCTGAGAAAATCTTCCCCCAAACCACTTGGTCAATTGTTTCAAAACTGCAGAAATGTGGTGGCAATGTACCTTGGGTGGGTCTCTACCGAGTTTGTTCAAGTGGTCATCCTCCAGTGATTTAAAAAAATTTTTAAAGAGTTTTTGGTGTTTTTTTGGCAAATGTTAAAAAATCTCTGAAACTGCTCACCCTATTGCTTTGACATCAGACAGGAACAGTCCCAGTTCTTAATTTGCTCACCAGGTGGTGCTGCAATTTACATATATATATATATATATATATATATATATATATATATATATATATATATATATATGTGATTTGTTGTGTGTTTTCACTATTTTTGGCTTCTCCTGAATCGTCACTCAGATTAATGAAACATGGTGGATATTGTGAAAGGGTCAAACAAAAGTGTTCACTAAGTGGCACTCCTGTGGATTTCTGATTTTTAACGATTTGTTCAATTCGGGTACATTTGGGTAAATGCACCTTTCCTATTGATTACTATGCAAGTCAATGGACATTATAATGGTAATTCACATTTTTCACTTCTTCTCTGAAACCGTCATCCAGATTGACTTCAAACCTGGTGGCAATGTACCTTGGACGTGTCTTCACCAGGTTTGTTCACATGGTCATACTTCAGTGATCTTTTGATTTTTTATGATTTTTTTGTTAATTTATTTGGGCAGATTTTAGAAAAATCTTCTCTAAAACAGCTCATCCAGTTGCTTTAAACATCATGCAAGAACACTCATCTGAAACCGTCATCCAGATTAACGTCAAACCTGGTGGCAATGTACCTTGGGTGTGTCTTTACCAGGTTTGTTCATATGGCCACCCTTCAGTGATCTTTGGATTTTTTATGAACTTTTTTGGTAATTTATTTGGGCAGATCTTAAAAAATCTCTAAACAGCTCACCCAGTTGCTTAAAATATCACGCAGGAACACTCCTCTGGACTCCTAGTTTGTAATTTGTTCACCAGGAGGCACTGCAATTTTTAGGTCAGCTGCGTTGCTAGTAAGATTGAGCTCTAAGGGGGCTCAGTCGTCCAACTTGGAAATATTATAAATGTCATTCCTATGCACTCAGCTAAAGCTCAACACGTCTATTCAGTGGCAACCTTGATTTTGTGGGACAAGCTTAGGTCAGCTGAGCATGGGCTGTTCACGCAACCCTCTAATTTATTAAAGTGTGTGTGTCAACACACGCTTTTGTTTTTCCTGAAATTCTTTATTTCTTTCTTTCTTCCTTACCAGCAAATTTGTCCAACACTTTTCTCTGAGACTTGTACATAAAAAGTCCAAACTTGGCATGATTGTACCTCCATACAAGGAGTTGGGCCTTTTCATACAGAGGAATGAAGATATTTAAAATTATGCAAATTAGAGGCATTTGAAATTTTAAATCTTGAATATCTTCAAAAGTATAATAGAGCTGTCATTCCAACTTCTACTAGGGGGTTATTGACCATTGTGCATGTAATGAATCTAAAACAAAAGTTGTAGCAATTTAAATTATGCTAATTAGCAGTATTCAAAATGTTCAATCTTGAATAACTTCAAAGCTATAATAGATAGAGATGCCATTCCAACTTCTACTCCTGTGTTATGGAATAGTTGTACATTGCCATACCAATATGCTTTGAAGACACACACTGATTTGCTATGCAGCTAATCATCTTTTCTAGTTAATTTTTTGTTCTTTTCGGGGGCAAATCTTAAAATGTCTTCTCCGAAACTGATGACCCAATTGCTTTCATATCACATAGGAACACTCCTAGCTTTTAATTTGTTCACCAATACGCTGCAATTTTTTCTATTTTTTTATGATTTTTTTGTGTATTTTTGCTATTTTTGACTTCTTCTCCAGAACCGTCATTCAGATTAAGCTGAAACTCGATGGATATGTTCCTTGTTAAAAGGTCAAAGAAAGTTATTCACTAGTTGGCACTGCTGTGGATTCCTGATTTTTAACGATTTTTTCGATTCAGGTATCTTTTGTTAAATGCACCTTTCCAATTGATTACTATGTGAATAAGTGGGCATTTTAGTGCGAATTGACACTTTGGACTTTTCTGAAACCATCATCCAGATTGACTTCAAACTTGGTGCAATGTTCCTTGGGTGGGTTTCTACCAAGTTTGTTTAAATGGTCACACTTCAGTGATTTTAAGATTTTTAGGAATTTTTTGGTTCTTTTTTTGGGGGGTAGGGGAATCTTAAAAAAATCCTCTTCTCCGAAACTGCTCTCCCAATTGCTTTGATATCACACAGGAACACTCCTAGTTCTTAATTTGTTCACCAGGTGGCACTGCAATTTTTAGCTCAGCTGACTTACTGGTCAGGTTGAGCTTTTGGGAGGCTCAGTGGTCCATCTTAGAAATACTTCATTCATTTTGCACTAAAATTGCAAAGGTCTGGAGTGCATCTCCATAAGAATATCTGAATTCAGGTCTCAAAAATAATACATGTACATGTAAACAAAACCTTATTTTAAAAATAATACAGTGAAACCTTATTATAACGACACTCAGATATCCAACATATTCAACATAATGACACAAATTTTCATGGGAAAAAGTTCATTTTCCTTACTATTTGATCATACATATTCAGTTATCTGACACTTTTTTGAGTTTTCATTGTAATCCTATTCTCCCCTTCAAAGAAGTATACAGTTTTATAGGTGTTCATAGACACAGATTAAGGATATAATGGCAGTTGTATAGTGTAGCAACAATGAGTCCCCCACCAGAGGTCAATGGTATCTGTAGTTCTTGCAGCACAGGAAATATAGCCCAGACATGCATTGTCTGATGGGGTCAAAGGTCACAGTGACTTACTCTTGGTATATGGCATGCCGCCATCGCATGAAGCATGCACACACCCAGTTTGGTATTGGCAAGTATTACAGTACAAAAAATATGGACTGGACAAGCATTTTCAGATGGACTGGGCAGAAATCTACGGTCCCTGCACCCATGAACCACAGACCCAGAAAATGTTTACAAACAGACAGACATGTTTTTAATGCTACCTTACCTGTCCATACACACAAGCAGGCTGGTTGGGATTGGACAGTGATCCTTGGAATTGCACCATGCACACATTTAAATTGCGTTAGGAATAACGTGCAGTTGTCTGTTACTTCAGTTGCTGATGAGTCAGGCCTTTTGGTGAAACTGGTCCCACTGTCCACAATATTGTGTTTGCATTCAAGCCTTGCTGAACGTTAAACATTTATAAACTTCATGATAAACCCCTTATGTCAAATCAAAACACATCATATTCTTTATAGTTCTATGTACTAGTTTTATTGGTAAATACAGAGTATGAGAACTACATGATACATGTGATACAAAAATGTTTGTTTGATA
Organism: Hermodice carunculata; assembly: GCA_964020975.1. Lineage (NCBI taxonomy): Eukaryota > Metazoa > Annelida > Polychaeta > Eunicida > Amphinomidae > Hermodice > Hermodice carunculata. The sequence goes on from OZ026619.1 coordinate 57,550,999, forward strand.
AATGATAATGATTGCTACATCTTTTATTTTTTATTTTATTTTATTTTTTTTTTTGGGGGGGGGCAGGCTGCACTTTTACTTTCCCTTGTTTTCATACAGCATCTGATGCAAATATATATATATATATATATATATATATATATATATATATATATATATATATATATATACACTTTCATTCATTCAAGACCAAGCCAGAGGCTGACTGGAGGCAGAGGCAGTGTAATGCGTTTTGATCCTGCTCTAGATTACATCAGAAACTGCAGGGAAATGTGAGATGCAATCTTGAATTCATAGCAGAGAACATGTGTGTAGCTGCCCCAAACATGTGTGCTCACACATATATTAGGCTCTTGTCAAAAAACAAGCAAAACATCAATGCGAAATAGACCTGCAATATATTTTGATGTCCAAAGTTCTGCCTCTGTAGCAAAAATGTTCAAAAACACACAACAGCTCTCCAGATGTCTTTACCCCTAGACACTGAGAATTCTACAAGTAAAAAGCTACATTTTGAGGTGTCGTGTGCAGCAGTAGACCCCCATCTATCCACTACCACCGCCTGTCAATTCAACTACTGTCCGCCTCCTTTATAAGCTCCTGTGATGATAGTGTCATGGTACCAGGTATGGTCCTGCCCATTGGTAGCCTTCCATGATAACAGAGCTCTGCCAGGTTCTCCTCTTGACAGTCTTCCACCAGAACAGTGTCATGACGGCAGCTTTGGGCCTCCCCCATGGTAGTCACCTGTCATTTTAGCCCCACTGAAGTCAAAGCCAGGATTCTGGAAAAGAGATGTGGAATATGATATACAAGTACATGTACATACATACCTGTTCTCTTCAAAATATTCCTGCTGCAAAAATACAGGCTTTCACATTGAAATGAAGCAAATTTCAAAAACAAATTCATATGCATATAATCAATAGGATGTATTCATATCTAAATGCGGTCCTATTCTAACGCCTATTGAGTAAAAGAGGGAGCCACCGGCATCAGGGCAGATCCATGTATTTAGCATGGTCAAAAGTACTTACTCACAAAATGAACAACACAAACACAGAATAATCTTAAGAAACTGTATTAACATATATTTGAAACATATAGGATGCCTAAATTGATTATAAATGGGCTCTCTTTTGGTTGAAAAAGTGTTATTTATGGATGTTTATGTAGTATATAATACAAATCTGCCCTGATCATGGTGGAAGCATCAGTCTGTTACCCCAGCAACACAGGAAGTGAGCAGGATCGCAGTTAAATATGAATGCCTTCTATTAGCAGAAAGTGTTTGAACAATGCAATTTTCCCACTTTGACAAGAGTCTAAAATAAATGTAAATCTTTTGCATTGATCTTTTATTTTCCCACGATCCCTCAACTTTTTTTAAACACCACATAAGGTCATTATTCACAAACCTCAAACTGAAACCTCTGTAAAGTCATCTTCTGTTCCATCTGGTCATATGTCCAGGGGTCTGCCTCATACTGACCAATCAGCAGTGATTTCCAAATGTTGCCAGCAGTCTGGTCTGACTTCAACAAACAGATCCTCAACAACTTCTTGTCCTCTGAAACCATGACATCATCAACCTTTTTCATATCTCTAGCTTTTAAGTACTCAACTTGCATCAATAATAATAATAATAATTCTGTGGTCAACCGCTTTTGTGCCGCGGTCCTGTTGGCACAGGAGACCTGAAAAGGAGAAAAAGAAATATGTTAAAATCTTACTTTCCCTCATTTCCCATCCCACATGATCCCGCCTCTAAGGCAAAGGCACTTCCCTTGGCATGTTCCTGCACTGACGAACAGTCTACAGACGAACAGCCAAGGGAGCCCTTAAAAGGGCTACCAACTTTCCCTTCCAGTCCCACATTCCAATAATCTATTGTATCGAATTACCTCCTACCTCATTACGTCTTTTCCTTGCTTCCCAGCATCCTACCAGGTAGTCCTGAACTAATTTAATACCCCTCCTGTTCCCCGGAAGATCACCCTTTAAGCCTAAAAACCATGCAACCCTTTCGCTCTCCTCCCATTGTTTAATTTGTTCCAAGCTCTTACAATTTTGGTCTTCCCTCTTCCATTCTCTGAAAATCAATGAGGCTCCATCTCCTTTAAAAATTACAAAATCTCAATAGTATATTTTTTAATCTTATTGAGCCTCCTTCATATTTTTATTTATGACACTCTGTACAGGAAGCCAAGTGCCTCATTATTTCTAACACAAAATTGCTTTAATTTCACTGTACTCTTATTTTCACTTATTTAACTGATAGCACTAAACTGTGAAAATTAAAACAGTGAAATTGTGATTTTACTTTGTTTGAGTGGGAATCATGTCCAAAACTGTGAAATTAAAACCACAGTGAAATGTCAAAAATACAAAAACCATGAAAATAAAGCAATTTATAGTACATGTAAATAAAGGGACCAGATCAAATTGTTAGTGATTCTCACACTCACCAAGAGTCCAAATAGCATCATCAGCATGCACTGTTCCAGACAATTCTCCCTGAAACAATTTCAAGATGTAGCATCAGATATTGCATACATACATGTATTGCATAAGGAGCAATTTGGTCATGCTAGAATTTCAGCAGATTAAAATTTAAAGTCAAGTAGGTGCAATTTCTAGGATCTACACAAGAATCTCAGATGCATGTGAATCTGCTCCAGCAAACTGGGGGTAGTGTGACCGTAAGTTCGAAGATGTGTCTTTACCAAATTTGAGCAAGATGAGCCAAAGAAATGGGATGCATGGCCATGATAGTTAAGCTACAGATATTTGTCAACTCCGTCATAATTTGTAATCATACAAATAATTTATTTTGCCTGTTGTCAACACTGCACCATCATACATGCATGGGCATCTCTGAAAAAAAAAAGTACTGAGACAGTTGCAATTTTTGAAATAATCTAACTCTGTCTAATTTGCATATCAGATGTTGTGGTACATGTACTGAGCTACAGTGGAATATTAATTAAATCCTGTTGCCTTTGGTTTAGTACTGTTTCTCCATCTGCATTCTTTTTGGAAACAGGCCATTGATACTAACTTGATCAACATGTTGTAAAATTGTCAGACTTCTCTGCTGAACGCATCAATGTAATATTAATTTAATGTATGCTGAAAACAGCGGATTTGTGGAGCCACTTGCAATTACGGTGGCAAAAACATTTTTACCCCCCCCCCCCATCCTAGCTTGAAATCCTTTATTAATTGCTGTCTGCAAAACAAATAGGTATGTGAACCTCTATTATAGGGAAAGAATATTATAGCAGTAAAATTACATCAAGTGGAGAAGACACCTACAATTACACGTATAACTGATGTTAAAGCCCAGGTACCAGGCTGTGCTTGAAAACAAAGAATTAATCAACACATTCCTACTACACTGACATAACAGACTTATGAAACAAATAGGTACCTTTCAGGAGTGTTGACACATCCATGTGTGAAAATATTGAAATTCAAGAGCAACTGATACATGTGTGTGCTCACATAGTCTACAAATGCAATATAGTTAAAACACTGCAAGGGTATGGTCCTGAGGGACTAGTGCGACCGGTTTCGTTCCTAGTGGAACTCTTCAGGCACAATGTCATTCAAACATAATGTGTTCCACTATGTAGCGTGAGATGTAGTCCAGTTCCCACGTGTAAGGTGTGGAAGTAAACAAAGGACGTTGCCAACGTTGGGGGTAGGGATGAGGCATGAGGTCATAAAGTGAACAGTAGGTCTGTTCAAAAGGTCACCTGGACCAAGTTGTCAGGTGTTGCAAGACGTGCCCAAAAAAAAAAATAATAATATAGTATACAAATGCAACTGCGGGCAACAAATCTGCAGCATGATTCAGTAAATAACAGGTATATAGGTTTTGTTAGCTAAGCTCCAGGCTCCTACCAAAGTGTCCTTTAGGAAGATGTTCTCAATATATAATGAAGTCAGAAAGTTTAGATGCAGTTTTATCCATCAAAAATATATTGGTTGCTTTTGCTTTTGGTAACACAGTTTTCTGACTGATAACGTGGCTAATTATACTGTCATCAGATCACAAAGAATTTGATTGTGTAAAGAGCAATAAGCATCTCAGAAACAAATTTGGGAATTACATTATGAAAATTAAATTCATACTATATTTGAGGGTGAATTATCATTTTCTAGAGTGAAATTCAAAAGTAGTAACTCACTGTAGATCACATGACCTAAACACTGTTATAAGTAAATTGTGATATGCCTGCATCTGTGATTTGATGCATTGACATTTAGACAAAATCAAATGTGCACAAACAATGTTTGATTATACGTCACATGTGACGTAGAATAATCGCAATGAACATAAACAAAAAGGGCACACCAGGCCAGTGTTGAAAGCAGGCTTGTTTTTTTTTTTCTTCTTTGCGATGAACATCCAATTAAACATAGAATAAACAAAAGCTCACATGGCTGGAGAGTGAGTTACTATTTTTCTCTCACTCGGGATCCTTGTTGGTGGGGAAAATTGTAACTCACTCTCAGCCATGCAAGTTTCTCTATTTAGTGCACATGTACTATCAGGGACATGCTATAAATGTAATGTGTTGCTTTCCCAATTTAATATTTTTTTTTTATTAACTATCAAATGTTATCTTTTCAAATCTTTCTGTATGTCATATTTGAATACAATTAATACAAGTGCCTCGACATTGAGGACACCTGTCTGAGCTGCTGTCAAAAATACGACAGTCAGAAATCTTTGATATAAAAGTCTGACCGGTTTGGCCATTACCTGGGCTCTTCAGAGACTGAATAAAGATCACTGCATTTATTTTACCTTGGCTATTTTTATGGGCCCTTATGAACATGAGGGCAAGTCATGGATGGAACATAAAATTTAACTGTTTTTACACTGGATGGACTGTCAGATCCACAAGTTGGTCCATGTGGCGGTATTGTTTGCAAACATTCCATAACTAGGTGGGTGTCCCATCCCCGTGGTGGCAGTTCCTGTGGGCATAAGTTTGGTCCTGCATGGAAAGCTGTGTTCTATTGAACATGGAAGAGGAATGTATGTGTCCAAGGTGTATTTTGTGAGTACAATGGTTCATGATAATGATTCATGGAACCTTTAGTGCAGGAGTTAATGCTGCTAAATAAATATGGCAATCTAGTTAGGTCATACCTGCTGGGTTCTGCTTAGCAGGACACAAAGGAGTAAAAGCCCAGGCAACTTGACAACAAATTTCTTTCTGTACGTCATTGTATAGATGTGGAATTTGTTTGTGTTTGAACCCTGAAGCTTTCTGTACTGCCTGGTGTAAATAAATTCATTTGATGCATGTTCAGTTCACCATATAATGCTCAGCCCACCTTCCTTAGCTCACTATGCTATGTATGGTGATTGATTCTCAACTATATATTTAAGATTTTAATAACTTGCTCAGCTATATCTCACCAGTTGCAATGGTTGTTTGCACTTGTGTAGCAGGTCACCCCTGGATGGCATCAGATCAAATGTATGCAATATTTTAGTCGTAATTGAGTCTGTTACAATAATGCTCAAGTACTCACTCATACTTCAATACCTTTCTCAGAGTGAAGCACATACAGACAACCAGTACCAGCATGAACAGTCACAACAACTTCAGTGTCACTGGGTTTAATCATGCTTGCACCAGTATGTTAATTTGCCTAGTATCCAAATCATATGCTGCAAGTCTGTGCAACAGCCTTCAAACCTTAAAGCAAAGGAACAGAAGTTTTCCGATGCTTGTATCATCAAACTCAGCCAATTAGAAGCTATTTTTTTTCACCCCATTTCAAATGACAATAGGTAGAAACTGCACATCTTAAGTGTTGTGTTGTCATTTTGGCCATAGAGAGCTACAAAAAGTGTGTTGAGGAACAAACACATCTACATAACGATGCGAAAATTTCCTACAGGCAGTAACAAATGCAAGACTTTTTTTTATCACAAAATGCTAAAATTCAAACAAATGGTGCTGACATTTTACAGCCCATGACCAGTCTGCTGTTGCTACCAGTTGGGATCTTGCATGTCGTGTACACCATCATGGCACCGGAATATGACCTTATGTGAGAAATTTGTGTAAATAAACATTTATCCACTTTTCTAGCTTGGCTGAGCTTATCTTATGGTCCTTCATTGGAAATGTAGCTTGTGGAAGGGTCAAACAAAGATGTTCACTTAGTGAATATATTCTGATTTTAAACAAATGTTTTCAATTTTGATACTTATCATTTAATGCATGCATTCCCATTGACTACAATGCAAGTCAATGGGATTGCAATGGTAAAAGCAAAATTGTCAACCAGATTCACTACAAACTTAGTGAGGATGTACCTTGGGTGGGTCTTTACAAATTTGTTCAAATGGTCATGCTCCAGTTACTTTCTAAATTTTTATGATTTTTTTGTTAATTTTTGGCAAAATCTTAAAAAAAAATCTCTAGAACTGCTAAGCCAATTGCTTGGAAATTACATAGGGACACTTCTAGTGACCTATAGACCTTAATTTGTTCAACAGGTGGTGCTGTGAAAAGAATTTTTGTGTTTTTACTTTTCACAATTTTTTCTCCCAAACCATAGGTTGGATCTTCAGACTTATTGGGAATGTACATGGACTTTATCTCCACTGAATTTGTCCACTACATGGTGGTGCTGTCATTTTCTGATTTTTTCAACAATGATCAAAATTCAGAATAATCTGCAAGGAGATATGTTCATGTCAACAACAGCAATGATGGTCTTAAACAAAAGTGATCTTGATATCATTCTGAAGTTCACAGAACCACTTCAGTATGTTTATGGAAAGTCAGCTGAGCACATGACTGTCACAGTCCTTTTGATTTGTTGTATTCATGGGGTTCTGTCATTAAGCCATTGTAAATTACTTATTAACAATTTATACTGTTTTGAAGTAAGAAGAATTTGTAACACAATTTTGTTTTGTTTCATTGCATTATTGTTTGCTTTGATTATATTTGGTGCTATTTACATGTAAACTTGTAGATTTAATTTAATTTGGATTTATTTTTTTAAGTTATGTAAATTAGTTTTTCACAATTTATACTGATTTAAAGTGCAAACAATTTGTAATACTAATTTTGGTTTGTTTGCAGAAGATTATTATTTGTGTTGATAATATGTAAAGTTTTTGTTTGGTGCTATTTAAATGCGTTGATTTAATATGATATCTTTATTTTACGTTATGTATTATATGCTGATTTTATGATCTAGTCCAATTAGTTATAGATATTTTGGAACACCACGCTAACAAGTCGAAAATACTTTTTTTGGTGCAATCCATGTTTATGTTGCAATGTATATTTTTATCATGCATTATGGATCCGAATAAAATTAATCAATCATTTCACAATAAAACCTTGCTAGCCTTTCTAATTCTCATGATGAAGATAAAGGTAGTATTTACAAAGTTGGCTATATACCTAATTTCTTTATTATGGATCTTCTCAAACCTAAGATAAAGGCAACATCCCTCAATCTCCAACTTGGACCAGTCATGGAAGGTGTCAAGGTTGTCAGGAACAAGCATTATGGCAAGCCAAAGCTGCAAATATTCACAAATAGAGATATCTATATTTCTAAATGCAGATATCTGCATTAAAAAACAGTTATCTGTATTTCTAATGCATGTATCTGAATTAGAAATACAGATATCTCTATTTGTGGAAATTTCAAGTTTGGCTTAATTGCCATAAAGCATAGCCTTTGTTTTTCACAGTTTACAAGTACTCGCTGAGTAACTCAGTTTGACACATGATCACTCAAGCATAGATCACAGGAGGCCTAGACCAGTCCCTGGCAGCTCCTCCTATTGTTTTATGTACTTACATCTACTGTGCTGACGATTCTTAAATCTGCCCTTATGTCTGGGTGCAAACCCAGACATTTTGTTTTTCCAAGAATTCTTTTTTCTTTCCTTCTTTACGACCAAATTTGTCTTGGAGTTTTTCTCTGACACTATTATTCCAACAATCACCAAACCTGCCATGGTGACTCACCTACCAGTGAAATTAAGCACCTGTGTTGGAATACTCTAGATGTTTAAAATTATGCAAATTAGGGGCAATTAAAATTAAACAAAATTAAAATGTTGAATAGCTTTAAATTAAAACTATTACAGATAGTAGTTTCATTCAAACTTCATTTTCTGAGTTTGTGACATGGCCACATCCAATGAACCAAGAACCAAAGTTGTTGCAGTTTACTTTATAAAATTTAGACTAATACACAAAATTTAGATTATGTTGAACAATGACAAAGTGTAGCATTTCAAACTCTTCTCATTTTGAAGCCACCCAGACAGATTTGCTGTCAAGCAAATCTTCTTTTCCAGTTTGGAATTTGTGTCTGCTTTTTCCCTGCTGGTCTTGTCACGTTGACAGTTTGACTGTTTGGTGTGTATCTGTACGATCACAGTCTTGATGTATAGCTACCGATATTTATATGCATACATTACAAACAAAATAATACCTCTATAATTTTTTTGCCGTTGACTATAACACTGATGCTTTTTGCTTTAAATGTGCATTTAATGTCTTTTGCTTTGGTGCCTTCTTCCAAGTCCACTTCAATGTTCACATCTTCTATGGTTTGCCACCATTTCCCCCAGGCGGTCGCACAAGGAACCACTCCACTCCGTTCGTCAAAATCAGCCATATTAGAATGTCTCTCTACGCTATAGTGCCACCATTTTTGTCGATCAGTAACATCGCACCCGTAAATTAGATAGTCAAGCGGTTATTGCATGACAGCCACCAAGTCTGTCACTGTGCAGACCGCCACTCACATGCCGGATATGGTACATATGTCGCAAATTATCAAATTCATCACATATGTGGAATTTTGATAATCGGTCTCATTGCTGATAAAGAATCAAATAATTGAGTAACATACATAGCAGCTTATGCAAGAATAGTTATATCGTTCATAAAAATCGCTGTATTTGATAACCGAAAATGACCAGAAACTTGCTTGACATGCGCACTGAACCTTCAGCCATGTGCGGAACGAAGACGTGGGAAGGGACAGACTTTGCCATACGGTTGCATCATTAGTTAAATGGTTAAATAAAGGAACTAAATTTTAATTTAGAAACACTTGCTGTTGGGTTGAACATTGCAGTATCAGGTAAGACAGTAGTTGAAATGGTTTGGGGCTAATCAATGTAATTATAGCAACCAAGCCAAAGCAGAGCTCGGGTGTGGGGGCCCAAAACACTTTTAATGGACCTCACCTGCCTTGGCGGCAAGCCACAAATTGACAATTCATGGCAAGTTTTATTAGCGACTCATAATCAGATACATAGTCTGTTTTGCCATTGGGGCACATAACAATAATAAAAACCTCACCAAGATCATTTAAAAAACTATAACTAGATGATGCATGAGAATCAAGGTAATGTTAAATGAGATTTTTTTTTTAATATAGATAGATAGATAGATAATTTTTATTGACATCAATATACAAAGGTCAGTTCAGACCTACATGTCAGGTCAGTGATACATAGCAAAACATTATTAGCTACACTGTAATATAAAATGACACTTACTAAGGTATACCATAAAGCTACTCTAGGATGGCTCTGTATCATTTTGCAGTTACAGCATTGAAAGGAGCACCACACTATAGGACCTACAAATCCTAACCTACAGCTACACATTATATAAAGTGCCACACATTGTATAGAATTCAATAAAACTTAGGAATTCCAATTCCATTGACACACATTTGTGTACTTGTTTACAGCACCACATTGAATTATAAGTAAATTATAAAATGGTCTTTACAACACTACATTAAATCATCAGACAATGCACGACACACACTGTGTACTTGTTCTCAGCACAACATGAAATTATTAAATGGCCTACAACACCACATTAAATCACAAACGCACATTTGAGTGCTTTCTTACAGCACCATATGTAGTTGACAGTAAACACTTTTCAAAGTAAAATCTAACACACAACACTACAATAAGTCAAACATCAATTAAATTTTGCAGTCATTCAAGAGAAATGCCACTTTTTAGTATGTGACATGTATCCATGTACTTCTGCCGAGGACAGACATATCTGCAATGGATTAACTTTTACTTGTAATTGTTGAAACAGTCATGGACAAATTTTCCGAGTAATAAAAGGATATGATGATCATTGCATTGCATAATATATTTAAACTGCTCTATAATACTGAGATCAGACAAGTTGGGTAACAGTTTAGTTAATTCCCTGAGAAGTGACTCTCTTGCTGTGGAGTATCTGGGGCAAATTAGTAGGAAATGCATTTCATCCTCTACACTATTAGTATCACACTTTGTGCATAGCCTGTCCTTTACAGGCACTACAGGCTTAGCATGTCTGCCTGTCTCGATGGCCAGGTTGTGGGAGCTAAGCCTCAGTCTACTTAGGGCAGCCCTATAACGTGGGTCTTTTATCTCGGACAGGTAAGGCTCATTACAGAAAGCTTCTTTAAAGATTTTATAGGTTCGTAATTTTGTTCCAGTATCAGATTGTTGGATACTCTGTATGTATTTATTTTCTAAGGTGTTTTGCATCCTTTTCCAAATATCCTTTACAGGAGCTTCACCATTTAATATCTTTTGATCTTTCCAAATATTAGCACATCCCAGCTCTTTAAGTAGATTTCTGACTTTTGTACACCAGTTACGTTGACCCACAGAGTCAAGATTAAAGAGAGTAAGATAGGCCTGTCTGACAGGGTGATCATCAGTTAACTCTAATATTTTTATCCAATACTTTATAGCTTTAATTTGATGTCTAAGTAGCAATGGTAACCTGCCGGTCTCAGCATAAATTGCAGCTGTAGCCGTCTGGGTACGAACATTTAGAGTTGACTTTATGAATTTTAAATGGAATTTTTCCATAGATGCAGTAAAGGATTCTCGTGTATTAAACCAGACCTCTGAGCCATATTCAAGTATAGGTATGAGTTGAGTATCAAAGACTTTGAAGGCAATTGGTGGACTTAATTTACCAACTGTTGGTCCACTAAGTTTATAAACTTGGTAAAGGGCCTTGTTTGCCTGCTCAACCAGATAATCTGTATTACCTGCCAGGTAATCAAATTTAGATGTATTGAACCAAAGCCCCAAATATTTATACCTGTCAGCACGTTCTATTTCAGCACCATTATAATAGAATTTATTATCACGATTATGCTTATTAAATATTAGGATTTTTGTTTTTGTCAGATTCACAACCATATGCCATTTTTTGCAGAAGTCTAGTAATCCATCTAGTTGTTTTTGAAGACCTTCAGCAGTATCTGAACAGAGAATTAGATCATCAGCAAATAACAGGTAGAAGAAAAGAATATCACCAAGGACCACACCACTTGAATCATCTAAATATTTTCCAATATCACTTAGAAATATAAAAAAAATTATATTGTCTATGCGTATTTTCTTGTCACTAAGTAATTCAGAATGTGTATATTGGGAGAAACTGAATTGCCTCCCTTTTTCACAGCTGCGACACATTTTTTAGGGATACTCCAGTTATACCCCAACAATATTTATTGTATATCTCACTACATATTTGAGTAATACCCTTCCCCAGACCCAGTTCTATTTTTCTATAAACTGGACAGAGGTTGGTCACTTGGACAAGCTATCACATGATTATGGATGCCCACTCCCATAAAGGAACTTGGGAGTCACATGCACCCTTAAACGATATGCAACTTGCATATTTGTGTTCACACCTTGTCACTGGACAAAGGAGTTGTGTCTATAAATAGCCTGAGCAAACACCAAGCTCATCCAAGACGTTGAGCCTATTTCTTGGTTAGCAATGTCTATTGTTGTCAACGTATGGTATTATCACGTAACGAACAAACATTACGTTACGTGATTAACGGTACCATGCTGCAGCCGTTGAAATTTTCAGTTCCTGATGAGCCACACTACTGGCGAAACTGGTCGAACCTTTACGGCACGAAAGTGAAGCCATACCTTTGCTTTGTCTTTTTAATTTTAAATGAGATAATGCCATTATCTCATTTAATGGGCAGGTGAGTGACAAGTGAGAGGTCAGAATGAAACGATAATAATACAGCACAAGGCTTGTTGTGAAGCCATAGAGAGAGCTCATAACCCAGACATGTTAGTGAATTGAGTTCTAAATTTTAGAACCTGTATAGTTTCGAGATCTCTGGTGACAATGGCCGGGTGCAACTTTCCACCATGCGCGGCGGCTGAGCGAATATTATAATTATGTGTAGCTGTGCCCGTGGGGGGTAAGAAACAGTTTGATAAGTTGTCAGGTTTACGATTATTAACAATTTTCCAAGGGAAAATGCAATAATTGTGGTGGACTTCTTTGATTCACTATAATACTGACCTACTTATCTCTACTCTGTGGAAACAAGTGTGTATTCCCATTGGCTTAAACGTATTTTGTTCAAAAAACAATTGGCCGACAGGCTCACCAGCCTATATTAGGGCCTCTTGTACATATAAAACAAGACAACAAAAAGTTGCAAGGCACTAGTTCACAGATAGATATACAAACAAGACCACAATAACCACAAACCGATTTGAATTCTCAATGAATTTGTGCACAGCTTCAAAAATATGCTCATTATGCTTCTTTGTATCTCCTTTGCTTTCAATACCAAATACAGTGGTCCCTGTCTTGACAGACCGCCCCTAGGGCAGGTGAAAATGTGGTCTCTCAAAACAGGTGGTCTTTCATTAGAGGTATAATAACATGGAAAAGATAGGACAGTGTACTGAGACAGCGGTCTTAAAAAGATATGTGGTCTCTCATTGGAGGGGTCTCTCAAGACAGGTACCACTGTAGTACTGTTCTCAAATTAAAGTTTCCATTCTGTAGTATCTTTGACTGTAAGTCATCCGTCAAGAGAACATATTTGTATTCCCATTCACTCCCATGCTAAATTGGTGTCATGCCAACAGTGTGTTTGTGGACAGGGAAATGATGCAAACATGCAAACATATCACAGTAGTTTACTTTATCTTGCTTGTTTTGCATTCAAATGAAGGAAGACTAAATGTTCAAGAGCAGTGGGAATCCTCACACAATGTGCCACAAAAAGCAGTGCCACTTTTGATTACCCCAGTGGCCCTGCACACCAAAGACGGATGTGAAAGAAATAGAACTTAAATCAACAGTACCCTTGTACATAATATTTCATTGAACCCCAAGGATGAGGAAATAAAAGTACAAATAAATACATTGAAATTTAGCATAAACATGAACACAAGAGAAAGCATACAAAAGGGCGATACAAAACTCAGGTTGGAAAGAGAAATGAAACTCATTGAAAAAATAATGACAAGGTAACTGAGTAAAGTATACAGACAAGTCTAACAAGCTAACAGACAGGAGGATCCAGATAGGAATACGTACAACAAAACACTATCCCTAAAAATGGGATGAAGAGGTAGGGGGCGGAGGACCCAACCCACCAGCCGTCCACTGAGGACGAATGGCTGTAGGCTGCCCCACCAAAACAAGGCAACATAACTTTCGTTGCCATGCTTGAGGTCATGAGGCCTGTAGGGCAACAAAACGGGGTCCTGCGATTAGAAACGAGATGGATGCTGTTGCCATTTGACAGATCGCTGAATAGTGTTTTCCCTACTTCAAAGGCTCTTTTATTCATGTGATGGGCCAATAAATGATTGACAACTTCACCAAATGTTAAGGGACGATGTTTACTCAGTCTTGTGCAAATATCAGCTCAACTTGAGCAAACAGTATTGTTTTGGAGGCAAATGATCCACATCAAAGGCCTTTGAAGCTTGTTTTCTCAGAAAGAGTAATTGAAGGAGAACCCCACCTGGGAATGGTTATTCCAAGAAAGTGGTTGGGCAAAATTTAATCTGGTTAACGGCCTTTGATTCTGTAATTTCTGTACTGCAAAATGATTCAGCAATTTTCAAAATCTTGCTTTGTTCTGTTCCGATGAAATGAAGAAAATTAACATGCTGGAAATCAAAGGGCAAATTGAAGTGTCAAACTTTGAGGATGGATAACAGAAAAACTAAGCCAAACAAAAAAAGATCGCAGGATCCCGTTTTGTTGCCAATATATCAGGATTAAGATGCAAGTGTAATGATTTTATCACAAATAATTAGTGACTTATATGGACATTTATGGGATGGATGGTTTGCAGTTAACTTTCAATTGTTTATTCAACAATTAACATCATAGACACCCAAACACAGGACATATAAATTTTTGGGAGTATGACGTTTACACACATAGATGATTTGTTTCCCTAACACAACTACATTTTGAGCTAGGGTCGATTAAAATGGGATTTATTTTTGTCCTAGCTGTCATTAAGTCAATAAAAACATCTGTGTATATTGAAAACAATACATGTACATCAAAGATGTTGATTGACATCTTGAAAGCATAACAGCCAACCTAAGTTGAGTTGGAGCAGTATTGTTATTATGACAAATAATGTGGGGAAAATGGGCCTAAAACCTTTATAAGCTAATGTAATCTCTGGAAACAAAATTTTCAGCAAACCAATCAATTTTTTGTTTTTTTAGACAGCATCGATTAAAAGCAAGTTGGTCAATCTGCTTCAAATACTAGTCTTTTGAAAAATGAATATATTGTCTAGAAACCATATTTTTTGTTTTTCGGAGATGCCATCGTCCAAGACTTCAGTAGCTTACAAAATATCATAACTGTTGATATTTAAAGAATGATCAAAGGATTTGATTACTTTGTAATGATGCATGTGATTCGTAAATGCAGAAAAAGGTTCCTGCATATTGGTCTATACTTTAATTTTAGATATGTAGCACAGTTTCAACAAAATGCTGTCAAAATGTGATATACTGCCATCTCAGAAACCGGCTTATAAAATATCTCAAAATTGTCATAAAAGACACAAATACAAATATGGATATGAAACTTGTTTCTAACAAATGTAGACATATCTATGATAAATAAAATACTTGTTTTTGTGGGTGAAATGTGAAAAATAGTTCATCTATTTCACATCAAAGTCATGGAACCTTTGGGTGTGGCTCAATCCCTGCCACTACCTTAAAAGTGGGAATTGGCCTTTTTATGCATGTATGAACTGAAGAGGTGGTGGGTCACTATTTCACAATAATTCGGGTTGGTGCCTTACAGGTGACATAACTATAGGCACACAGTGCTACATATTTTAATTATGAAACAGCACACTGGAGACCTAGCAGAGTTTGTTGGTGGGATTGAAATGTACACAGTAATGTGATGTAGTCAACATGGAAAGGTGGCTGTATTATATATTTTGGTGTACTGTATTGATCTTAAGTTTATACCCAGATAAAAATTACAGCTTGAATTTGAAACTGCAATGTCAGCACAAATGACAGTAGTGAATCTGACCCTAGGAATTTTGCCTTCATTACAGTTCAGCATGACAGCCAGAAAAGGGACAGCCAAACTCAATGAGCTACTTGACATTGAGCAGCAGGTGCAGCAACGCTGGGAGACAGAAAAGATATTTGAAGAAGATGCCCCTGCTCCTGGTTCTGCAGAGTCCAAGTGAGTTCTGTGAACTTTTTCCAGAATGAGCCTTATCATGTTTGTGTGTGAGCAATCCCTACCAACCCCATCCAATCAGGTTTGTATGGAGTGTAAGGTCTACAACATGATGTCATCAGTTTAACTCATATGATATCTGTAAAAAATTGTCTGAAAGCAGCTTAACACAGTATCAATGATTATGTCACGGCACGTTAAATTTTCAGTGTCATCATTTCAGAAAACTTGTATGTTATTAAAATTAGCGAAAGCTATAGTCAGTTTTTTGTTTTTTTTGTTTTCAATTTTATTGGATGTACAGCTTGTGAAGTGGTACTTGAGCCTGTCTTGCAGCATGTACTCTATAAGTGGAAATACTCCTGCATGGAAAATTTCTCAAGTTTCTTGAGAATGAAACATTTGCTGCTTTTATTGTCCACATTCACAGCGTGAAAAAGGTTGCTCCTTGCCACCATGTATAACTAGCAGTTACTGTAAAAAATTTCCTGGTTTTTATTTTCCAGAATGGTTTTATTGTGGGAAATTTCAGGAAGTAAAACACCTCAGGAGTATTTGCACTTATACAGTATATAGTTGCTCTTGATGGAAGCAGTGTTGACAAACCAAAGCAGTAATTTTTAATACTTTTTCACTGTTTACAGGAAAGGAAAATTCTTTGTGTGTTTTCCCTACCCATACATGAATGGAAGACTACATCTGGGCCACACATTTTCTCTGTCAAAGTCAGAGGTAATTATAACTTGCTATTTGTTATTTAGTTATAGATGTACATGTATTTATTTATTTAATATCATGCAGTAAAAAGTGTGATCGATGATATGTTACATACTGTTTTGGTCAGATTTGAAATAATAGTCTTGAAAGAGTCCAAACAAAGTTTAGTTTGTGGTGTATTAGGGGCAACTTTCCCAAATTGGTAATTTTAATCAAGTTAATATGCATCTGATTTAATCTGTTACAGTCTGTTTTTCTTTAAAATAACTAGAAAAATTTATCATATTGAATCTCTTATCTGTGAAATATTTTATGAATATAATACTTGGATGTGTATGAATAACCCATTTTTTAAGTTTCTCTTGTTATTTTTGATTTATCTTTTATCATAAACATTGATACATATAATCATTCCGCTTGTAATACAGTTTGCAGCAGGCTATCAGAGACTGCTTGGCAAGCGATGTTTGTTTCCATTTGGGCTTCACTGCACTGGTATGCCCATCAAGGTAAGGCAGTATTTTTTTTCCTTCTAATAGCTATTCAATATGAAAATCGTGTGCTGAATATTTCATGATCATGGTTTATTCTTAATGTGATCTAGATTTTAAAACCAGATTTGATAAAGTACTGGATCAATCCAAGATCAATTTTATAAAATGGAAATATCAATCCCAAAGTTTATGTCATTGCCAAGAACATAAATTGGTGAATCATGGAAGTTTTGATCAAATATTAGCCCATGGTTTAAGTACTTCAGAGCCAAAATGGCATCACTTTTAATTTTAGGATCAAATCAAATACATTTACAGGTAACATATTTGAGCATACAGTGACCTTGATGCGACATTATGGTATGGCCTCAGCTGTACATTGAATGCTGAACAATGTACATGCTTTGCTGTACTCAAACACATTAGTTTGTTTATTAAGTTACCTCCTTTTTGGTGGCCCCAGTGATAGCGGACTCAGGTCTTAATTGGGGTCATCCAGACACTCATCAATTTTTGTATTCTAATGCGTCTAACTGTCATGTACTTTTGAGTTGCAATATTACATACTGTTTGTGTCCATAACAATCATATTTTGTCAAATAAACTTTTTTTAACTCTGACTCTGTAGTAACTAAAGTTGGGCTTATAATGTTTGAAACTGTACTATATAGGCCTATTTATATCATAGTATGAGATAAAATCTACTCGGTGAAGGAGCTTGATTTCCAGAATATATACAGATGGATTGCATCTGTGTGTACAGATGCCAGCCATCATGTCCACACGTGTGTAGTATTACATGGACCGTACTAGACGCCGTAATCGTCGCAGCTGGAGGGGTAAAATAATTTTTTATAAGCCATACCCGCGACTATTATGCCGAATACAATCTAAATTTCCTGGGGACTTAGCCTGGGAGGAACTTTCTTGAGGATGGAAAAGACCGGCGGCCATGTTTGTTTACGTTGCTGGTATACTCACATGGAAAATTGATTGATTAAAAGTTGTGATCGTCGTCAAAAAGTCTGAATAATGCAATAAAATGTATAACTATAGGCTTACCCTTACTATAATCTGTGTATTCTTGTTCATAGTTTAATATGCAGACATAAAAACTGGGGAAATACGCTCAATCGGTGTTCATAAGAAAAGCATGCATGTTTGCCATGTGTTAGTCACATGACACAGTCGTGATGATTTACTGAAGCTTGTTTATGCAATCTCGCGAGAGTCTCGAAAACGAGATTAGTCATGGCGGCACCCTAATGGAAACGCAAGTGGATCATCCACGGTGTTTTTGCAGCGAGATTTAAGAAATTTAAATGACAAAATTTTAAAACAAATACCAAAGTTTGATAACTCATGATGTTTTTAAGTTGCCGTATGATAGCATTTACCCGCTGATAGCGAGAATCTGACACAAAACGACAGTTTCAACATTAAAGTGAGGAGCGAGATTCCAGTTCACTTTTCACATACCGAGACAAAATAAAAAGGCAACATGGGTGGATGTTTTTAAGTTTATTTATTTTCATTTTAACTTTATTCATCAGCTTTAAATCACAGATTTTTGTTCATTCCTTGTTATGAGCAGCCTGGTTATACTTCTTCATGGTGTTATCCGGGAGACCATTTTAAAAAAAAATTTTTGGGGTGCGACTATTGTGCCACACATACCTTGAGGTGTCTTTTTCCCCCTACACAGTTGGGGGTGCGACTTTTGTGCGGGTGAGGCTATTATGGCGTCCAGTATGGTATTTCTGTACCCAAGGCCCTTTTATGGAGTACACTGGTCATATTGTAGTTTAAGCACCTGTCATCACAAAATTGTGTCTTGCTGGTGGCTATGATAATTTGTTAATAAATTGTAAGTTTGTTTGTTAGTCACGTGGTAACAAGCACCTTACATTTTAAAACTGAAGAAACCAGATATTATTTTTGGTTCATTGACAACTTCAAAGTGAAGTTTGTCCGTTACCCCAAGCTTAAAGTTTACCAATTAAAATTTCCAAGGAGCAAAGTTGAAGCTTGCACTTCATAGATCCAGGAAGGCTCCAACCATTAACCATGTAGGCATAGGCTAATATAAGTAGGATTTGGTTAAAGATTTTTAAAATCTTATAGCTAGTTTCAACAAAATTTTTAGATTTCTTTTGCTTTGTTTAAATATCTAAAACTTCATGTGACATCACCCTCCTACTGATTGAAAAATTTAGAATGGCATGGACTAATACAATGCAAGTTTTTTGATAATACGTGTTAGGCACTTAACCCTTAAAGCGCTGATTTAAGATTGAGTCAACAGCTTGCCTCGTGGCACTTTGTGTGCAAAGTGCCCCGAGGAAAGTTGTTGACAGACTACTTTTTGCTTTAGACTAGGCTTGCTGGCACTTGAATGACAGGTACCTTCATGAGGAAGTTGAATCTTTTAACCATTATATGTTCAACAGTGGTGAGAAAACAACTATAGCAGTGATTAGCACTGTAAGGGTTAAGCCAAATTAGCTGCATGTCCATCATTCTTACCTGAAATACACATATGCACATTGTTGTCCAGAAATTGAAGGCAGTAACAATGTTTCAAAGTTGAGTTTTGAACCTGAATCAGTAAGTCAAGAGAAGAATAGTATATTCTGATGACTTGTGGCAGGCATGTGCAGACAAGCTGAAGAGGGAGATGGAGGAATATGGCTACCCACCACAGTTCCCGCCGCCAGAGGAAGATGAAACCAGCAAGGCGCCACCTGTGAAAGATGAAGTGCCAAAAGACAAAGCAAAGGGGAAAAAGGTAAAACCAGAGTACTTTCTGTGCAGAAATTTTCAGATTGTTTGTTGTGTAATTAAACATGATAATTCTTGTGTTACTCAGTTGTAGAATTAAATAGATTTGTGTGCGTTGATATTGTGCTGTAGTTCAGTCACATCTTCACTGCTGTGAACATATCAGTAAGTAGCTAGTGCTAAATCAAGGTTCCAAAACTGGTTCAAATCAGATGCTGCATGAAGATCTGAGTTGCTGTGCGAATAGGAAATACAGGGTCAAAGTACAAAGTGGCAGTGGCTTTTTTTTTGTATGTCAGAGATAATTAAGAATACATTTGAATAATAGTTTAAGGTGGAAGGTCTGAAGCCGCACCTTTAAATAACCTCTAATCACTTTTTCATGTTTTTGGATAGTCTGATACTTAAACTACATGCTCCCGAAAACTCAGATGTGTGAACATAAAATTTATATGAGATACTTGATCTCTAAACTTTTGTTTACAATGAAAAGTTTAAACAGTGATGGACACATGGCTTTGTTTGCATGGGCATGATAATGAACCATGTCATTGTTTGCACAGTCATTAGTCCATGACCGCTGGAAACCAATTGAGCTATTGACAAGGGTCACTCACAGGAAACCATTAGCCGTGGAGCTAAGAATGGGCCTGTTCAGCCTAATCACTACCATTGTTCTGATTACTTTGAAATTTTCTATTGATGTAAAAACAAATTAGTACAATCAACTTACTGGTTCCCAAATATGGAAAGCCACATGTGAACCCACACCCAACAAGCCAAGTGTGGTGTTCCCAAGTTAAAAAAGTCGAGATTTAAGCCACAAAATATACTTTTGTTTAATGACAACACCACAGAGGTAAAGCTACAAGTTTATTTCACAAAATAATTAAAACACAGGAGAGAAGAAATGAGTATGTGTCATATTACAGCCATAAATGCGTAAGAATTGGCAACTTTTTCTTTCAATGCGATTTTCTCGGAACTGTTTTTTGCTCAACCTCTGCAATTTGTGTCTCGCCTCACAAACGTACAAATTGCCCTATCATATTAAAATCAATGGACATTAAAAGAAAAATATCATATCCAGGAACGGTTCCTGGGATTTTTTTTTCTGACAACCCCTTCCGTGACTTTTGGAGCAATTTATAGAAGGAAAACGAACAACCTGTCAGAACTAAATTAAAAATTTTATAACTTTTTATTTATGCTATTTCAGGACTAACCATTGAATTCGATCCTAGACATGGATATATATTTTTAATTTATTCTGATTTCAACTGGAGAAAAACAATTTTGTGTGACTTCTGCGCGAAAAATCTGAAAATCCTACAATGTCAGAAATAATGCTATAAAATCTCAAAAAATTCCAATCCTGCAAAAAACTCTATGGATATAAATCTATGGATATGTAGTAATCAGAAAATATATAGGTTTAATGTACTTGTGAAAAAATTAAATGGGTAATTGCGATGCAAAGTTGCCAGTCTCAGTGCGCACTAGCTTCACAGCTTCCACCTTAATAGGTCTAGCTGAACAATTTTTATACCACCCTATGTAGTACCCTTCTCGCATGCATAAACTCTGTTGAAGTGGACTAAAACTTAGCAGTACACGTATTAGTTCTTTTCCTACATTTATTCTGACTGTTATGTACCATGGACAGCTATGTTCTGACTGTTGTATACCATGGACAGCTATGTTCTGACTGTTGTATACCATGGACAGCTATGTTCTGACTGTTGTATACCATGGACAGCTATGTTCTGACTGTTGTATACCATGGACAGCTATGTTCTGACTGTTGTATACCATGGACAGCTATGTTCTGACTGTTGTATACCATGGACAGCTATGTTCTGACTGTTATATACCATGGACAGCTATGTTCTGACTGTTGTATACCATGGACAGCTGTGTTCTGACTTGTGTATACCATGGACAGCTATGTTCTGACTTGTGTATACCATGGACAGCTATGTTCTGACTTGTGTATACCATGGACAGCTATGTTCTGACTGTTATGTACCATGGACAGCTATGTTCTGACTGTTGTATACCATGGACAGCTATGTTCTGACTGTTGTATACCATGGACAGCTATGTTCTGACTTGTGTATACCATGGACAGCTATGTTCTGACTTGTGTATACCATGGACAGCTATGTTCTCTGTTCCATGACATTCCCACTATTTGCATTCAAACCAGCATTATTATCATTTGTGTTGTGGATATAAACAAAACATTTAGCTGAGTTGGATGTTACACGTGGCAGCTGGCCCAGACACATCACGTGCCATATTTACATGTAGGCTCCATGCCAGTTCTCATCTTCCATGCACTATCACGTGAGGCAGACTGATACATATAAACATCTTTACAGTAGAGCCTGACTGGTACCAGACAAATAAAAACAAATTCAAATACACTGGTACACGTTGTGTGTAGCCACTCTTTCTACCCCCCTCCCCCCCAAAAAAAAA
Source organism: Hermodice carunculata (assembly GCA_964020975.1). NCBI lineage: Eukaryota > Metazoa > Annelida > Polychaeta > Eunicida > Amphinomidae > Hermodice > Hermodice carunculata. The sequence goes on from OZ026619.1 coordinate 57,573,050, forward strand.
CAAAACAAAAAAACAAAACAAAACCCAAAATACATGCCACATGCAGCAGGTGCCTGTCACCACATTTAAACCACAGGTAAATTAACAAAGTATGGATAGACAAGTCTGGCCACATATGGATGGTGACATCTCATGGCAATGGCTGCATACAGCAGGTACCACCGTATCGTGGCATGTATACCACATTCTAGAATTTGGACCCTGTTGAAGTTTGGTTTGTCAGTGCCCATATTGTTTAGATATGCTGCCATTTGATCCCACATTTGGTGTTGGCTGAGCTGTGTAAATTGTTGGCCGTGCATGGTATATCATCTCACAGAGAAAGTAAAGGTACTCTAAAACAGCTAAACTTTCAATAAGTATGACTTTCATAAAAAATATATGTATATTCACAGTGTAAACCAATCTTCTCAACTCAACATGACTGAATATATGTCTAAGATCTCGCATACACTTTCACAAAGCTTAGCATGAATAGTTATCGGAACAAAAAATATATTCCATCATGGCTGTACATATCTTCTTTGGTGTGACCTGAAAAAGTTTTTGTGAGCTTACCCATCACAGAAAGACACATTGTTAACTGGGGAAAGTTTTATGATGCAGCTGAAAGAAATTGGTCAGGCATGTGTATGCAGAACCACAGGTGAGGGGATGTGAGAATGAACCACTTCTGAGTTTCAGATGGTACTGATTGTTTTGTGCATTTGATGGCACTGGTTATATGTTTTGTATGTTTGATGGGACTGATGTACATTTGATGGGGCTCATTGTCTGTTTTATACACTTGATGGGACTGATTGTTTGCTTGGTACATAGAATGGGACTGATTGTCTCATTTTTGACATTTCAGAGCAAGGTGGCAGCCAAATCAGGAGGCTTTAGTTTCCAGTGGCAGATCATGCAGTCCCTGGGCATCCCCGATGAGGAGATCAAGGCCTTTGCTGACCCAATGCATTGGCTCAATTACTTCCCACCCAGGGCCAAGCAGGACCTGGTCAGGATGGGGCTCAAGGTGGGTTCATCACCAGTGTATCCTACCACCAATAATTAAACACCTCCAGCAGTAATCATCACTATTGTAATTTTTCAGACTTTATAAAATACACATAGAAGCAAAAGAATACATGAAACAGTGTTTTTTTTGGTAAATTGAATGAATTCGGGGAGGGGTTGATTGTTCTACGAGTCAAGTAGAACAGCACAAAACATGCATATGAGACTGAAATTACATGACCCTGTCTGTAAATGTAATTTATGTTCAATAAGGATGTTGTTGTTTTTCTTTCTTTCTTTTTTTTTTTTTTTTTGGACAAAAGTAAAAATGGCTTTGGAGAAAATATATTGACAGTAATTTTGATGAGAACGAGAAGTGGAATTAAGCGCCTTCTATAGGAGGCGCTTAATTCTGCTTCATTATGTGAGGATGCACATAATTCAGGTGGATGTTCTGCTGTGGTGAACATATCACTTGGTAGCCTGTGCTATAGCAAAGTCCCCAAACCAGGTCATGCCAGATGCATCGTGAAGGTGTGAACTGGAAGAAGGACACAGATAGCAAAATGTACTCCCCAAGTACTGCATCCAGATTGACCACTTTGCAAACCTTAAAGTATGTTTGATATTTTCTGGACATTGTATCCTATTTATGGTATTATTGTATTGTCAGAAGTTTTTCTGAGAAATTGATATTCTTGAGTTATCACTGTCACTGCCTATTTGGATATACTGGACTCAGGACTATTTTTGTGTTTAGAAGTTTGATGCAACTTCGAATTAAAACTCAGGAACCAAAATGATTATACAGTGGTCCTCCATTTCATGAGGGTTTCCTGGTATTGTATTCATAAAGTTTGCTTAAATGTGGCACTACGGACATTTCTTAGGTTAAGATGTTTAGATAAATTTTTGGGAGGTATGTGATATGTTTACTAGGGAACAGCAGGATTGAGTAGTTGTGTTCTTCAATCATTTAATATATGGGTTATTGCAGGTGGACTGGAGACGTTCCTTCATCACCACAGATGTGAATCCATACTATGACTCCTTTGTCCGATGGCAGTTCATTCGTCTTAAAGAGAGGAACAAGATTCAGTTTGGCAAAAGGCAAGATGGATTGAACCAGTTTTGTAGGCGAGACTAATGCATTGGGCGCACACTTATGTGATGCCAGCTTTGTAGACCAGACCAGCACACTGGGCCTACATTGACATGATGATAGTTTTGAAGGCCAGATTAACACACTGGGAATACATTGACATGATGATATAGCTTTGTAGGCCAGATTAATGCACTGGGCTTACATTAAAATGATGATATAGCTTAGTAGGCCAGATTAATGCATTGAGCCTTCATTGATGTGAGAGCTTTGTAGGCCAGACCAGCACACTGGGCCTACATTGACATGATGATAGCTTTGTAGGCCAGTCCTTCACACTGGGTCTACATTGACATGATGATGATTTTGTAGGCCAACCTAACACAATGGGCCAACATTGACATGATGATAGCTTTGTAGGCCACACCAGCACACTGGGCCTACATTGACACGATGCCAGCTTTGTAGGCCAGATTAATGCACTGGGCCAGGAGTTTATACTGGGCTCATGTTAACACGATGCCAGCTTTGTCGGTCAGACTTTGGGGCTGGGCCCACATTGAAAAGAAGCCAGCTTTGTAGGTCAGACTGAGGCACTGACCCCATGTTGACAAGATGATAGCTTTGTAGGCCAAACTAAGATGCTGGGCCCATACTGACAGGATGCCTGCTTTTTATGCCATACAAACTCACCGAACCCATGCTGACACAATGATAGCTTATATTACAAGGCCATACTAAGACGCTGAGCCCATGTTGACAAGATGACCTGTGATTGCATCAGCCATTAAATTCAGAAGTTTGATTTCATCTTGTGCAGTGAGAGAACATAACAAACAGGATGCCAGAGATACTGAACCAGAGGGGGGCACCAGTTGTTTGTGGTTGCTGTTTATACTTCTTGACTGGTAAAAAAAAGCCCCAGAATTATGTCCTGTAAATAGCTTTGATTACATCAGGTCTTGTTTACAAGTGGTGACATGTGTCAACCCTTTCCGCCTTAAACTGGCCAAAACTGTCTGGTGGTCAAATGTTGTCGGCTGGAGTGTTTTCAACTGATTTCAACAGTAATGAAAAACAACTTGACTGTGAATTGTGGGTGAGACCTATCATGATAACATCCCCCATGCCAAAGAAAGCTGTTGACTCAGTTTTAACCCTTTTGAAGTGCTGATTTAAGACTGAGTCAACAGCTTTCATCAGGACACAGCGTGTGATGCGCACCAAGGAAAGCTTTTGACTAAGACTACTTTTTGCCTTGCACTATTTTGTGCTGGTATTTGAATGAAGGATATCTTCAAGAGGAATTTGAATCTTTAAACATTATATGCTTAACAGTGATGAGAAAATGACTATAGCGGTGATTAGCACTTTAATGGTTAATTCAAGGGGAAAGGATTAATTGACAGCCTTTATTGATCTTTGGAGCTGTGATAAATCAATGTTTCATTTGCTTGAACTTTATCAATTTGATCATATGTGGGGATATTTCAGTTTTTAGTTGGAAATCAGATATTTTTAAAATCAAGCTAAATAGTAAATTTCTCTGGTAATACATGTATTTAATTTCAGCCATCATGACTTTTCAAACTTTTTGATTGTTAGGTACTCACATCCCTGATCTTGACTAAACTTAGCTCCATACTACACATGTATGTAAACATTTTTTTGTGGTTTACGTTGATTGTTTATTTGGTTGACAGAAGTCACTACTGAGATCAGCGTGCAGTATACACATAGTCTGATGTAGATAACTCATGGACTTTTAGTGCTGACTCTGATAATGTTTGCATACAGGTACACCATATACTCCCCAAAGGATGGCCAGCCATGCATGGATCACGAAAGGAGTTCAGGAGAGGTATGTTGTATGTGGGATACACGGTTTGTACAGTAGTGCCCCTCAGAAGGCCACCCTGAGTACATCAGAAATATGGCTGTGTACAGTTGGGTTTTTTTCTAAGGGAAAGATGTAATGAAATGCTGTACTCGCTGCATAGAGACATGGCCTTTGTAGGGGGATAGTGAGGTGGGTGGGTGGGGGGCATTGTATATACACAGCTACATTTGTGATTTGAACATGAAGAGATTAACAAGAAAATTGGAGTGTCATTATGAACATTGGAGCTATGATGAGTCAATTATGTCTCGTTCGTATGAATTTCATATTGATTTCATATTCTTATATAACTGAGCTCCATATTTTGATCATCGGTATATTCCAGGGTTTATTTTTTGAGGTAAAATGCAGGTTTTGCGTGTGTATGTGCGTGGGAAAAATCTGTCATTTTGTGTTGACATGCACGTCCTTGACTGGGGGGGAGATCACAGGAAAAAATATTATTTTTAATGGGACTGGAAAAGTGTCTCAGAATAATTGATTGAGACTCTATGATAAGTTTGTTGGGTTGGGTTGGGTTTTTTTTCCTTTTTTTTTTTTTTGTGCCAATTTAAAAGGATTTCAGTCAAGCACTGTCAAGAATATTTAAAAAAAAAGAAAACAAATTGCTATCATTATAGGAAAACAGACCATTGTTGTACACATTATGACACAAAGTGAGTAACAACACGTGATGAACTATTATTTTGTCCTCCCAGGGAGTGGGTCCTCAGGAGTATACACTGATCAAGATGAAGGCACTGGAGCCATTCCCACCCAAACTTGCGTAAGTAGCTTGTAAATTACTGCTGGTAAGTGGTTGAACACTAAGTGCTCACTGAAAGAACTGTAGCAGTCTGGTACACCAATTAATTAATAGACCACTGATGGTGCTGCAGATTTACAAGAGAGCCAGTGTGTTGTAATAGTTTATCTAATAAGTTGTATACGTGTATTCTGGTCTGCACTGAAAGCATACCCAGTTACCAGTAGCCGGTGCCTATAGACCAGTGTTTTGTTTTGATGTACCTCAAATGTAGAAGTGATACATATCATAACATTGGGTCTCTCTGATAATTTTAGCTTTGTTGTATGTTTTAAGACAAATTTGCTTATATTCCACTGGCCACGCCTGGTAATAAAGTAAATTTGATAAGCTACACCATTTTAATGTTTTAGTAGGAACTTGGTTAATTGGTGAGTGGCAACAGAAACACAAGATACCTAAATGTTTGTGTAAAATAGGAATCAGATCTTATATTTATGTCCATAGATTAGATGATAAGAACTGCACTGCCACCAATACCAACATTTGCATTAAAATGTAGCAGATTTTGTAAACCATAAAGAAACTATTGCACATAAAAGTCAGGTGGATGTTCTGCTGCGATGGACATACCACTTGGTAGCATGTGCTAGATCAAATTCCCCAAATCAGGTCACTCCAGATGTTTCATGATGGTGTGAACAAAAAACAGGGATACAAAAAAAACCCCAAAGGTTTTATGTCTGTGGCAGTCAACAGGAGATGCTTAAGTTAATCATCCCAGTTCAAATTGTTTGAAAGTACCCACATTTAAATAGTCCTTCATTTTACAAACCATAAATGTGGCCAGTGTCATGTATGTTTTTTAAGTGGTTTCATCTATAGTGACAAATCTGGCTGCCTAGAATGCAAGCTGGCTGTAAGTTTGAAGACATACAAAGATTTGTATCCTGTATAAATGCTTTACACACATAGGGTCGTGAAGCCATGTTCATAGTAGACCCACCGAACCTGCAGGCACGATCAGGCCAGATCATTATGTCATAATTCAGTACATCACGTGGTATCATGACAGTTCACCACGTTACATAGCTGCACCTCTTTTTGCACTTTAGGTAGTCAAACTTAATAAAATCTTTGAAGAGCCTCCCCACTCCCTGATGAAGGCCCAGGTAGGCCGAAACATGTCGGGGGGGAGACTCTTCCATATAAACTTGACCAGTTGGTTGTGTCGTCTTTGTTGTATAAATGAAGTTTGTGGGTATACGGTTTTCAGCTTCTTGTACCCCTCGCAAAGAAAGTTTTTTGGGGGTGGGTGGGTGGGTGTATGTTGTATTCTGCTTGCCCATGTAGAAGGTTTACATTGCATAATATGCATGACCTTTACCTACTTTCTCAAGCTTACAGAAACTTACACCAAGTATGCAGTCAGCTAGTCGTCAAATTTTATATGTTGTGTGATTTTGATATATTTTTCAAGGTCATTTAGCACTTAAGAAAAGGGCACTGAATTCATTATGTTGGTAAAAAATTAGGGTGACGATACCAAATGTACCGCAAATGTATATCGTGTGGAAGTTAGATGTTGCATCATATGAATGACCTTGACATACTTGCTCTAGGTCATGGAGGGAATGCTTTACAGGAAATGAATTTTTGGTTATGGTCGTCAGATTACGTGTCATCAGAGTATTAACCCCATGGGCCTCTTGTACCTTACGCAATCACCCACTGATGTACAGTCCTGGAAAACTTGGAATTTGAGAGGTGCTGAGGTTTACTTATGCTGTATGTTGTAGTAAACTCAAGGGGAAGAAAGTATACCTGGTAGCTGCCACCCTACGACCAGAGACCATGTATGGACAAACCAACTGCTGGGTCCGACCTGACATGAAATACATCGCTTTTACCACTGCTAAGGGAGAGGTCTTCATCTGCACTCGCAGAGCTGCACGCAACATGGCATACCAGGAATTAACAACAGGGAACGGCAAAATTGATGTCCAGTTGGAACTCATAGGACAGGTAAAGCCCGAGCCAGAATCAAGTTTGTTTTTGCCATTTATGTAAAGATCACATGGAGTGAAAATGATAATAATAATAATAATACAAATAATATTAAATTTATTGACATCCCCGGTATTGGGGAAAATTAAAGTATACATCAGAAAAATTACATATCATATTGTCACAGCGGCAGAAAAAAACACATAATGTCATACATATATCAAGGCTGTCATAAATATACAGAAATTATAAATGGCACCACTGAAAGCATAAATATATAAACATGTATAATAAAATTATCTGGTTTACCATATAAATGGTGGAGTTAAATACAATGAATGCTGTACACAAGGAGAGAGAAGGATAAAGGACCAAAGTGCCAAGTTTATATATTTTGATCAAAAGTGGAGAAAAGTGTAGAAAAAGAAACTTGCACATAAAAGTCAGGTGGATGTTCTGTTGTGATGGACATACCACTTGGTAGCATGTGCTAGATCAATTTCCCCAAATTAGGGCACTCCAGATGTTTCGTAATGGTGTGAACAAAAAAAATGGGGATACAGTGCTCCCTCTTTATTATGTTGGTGTTGGGGTCCACAGGGTATACCGTGTTATAGCAAAACTGCCTTATAACAGAGGGACTTTTAACATAGAAGTAATGGGAAAACTATTTCAGTGGGAGGCAGGGTACCCACCATGTTATATCAGAAACGGCCTTGTAATGAGGGGTGTTACAAAGAAAAAGCATGGTACAAGAAATAAACCAGAGAGATTTATGTCTGTGGCAGTCAACAGCAGATGTTTAAGTTAATCATCCCAGTTCAAATTGTTGAAAGTATCCACATTTAAATATTTGTCTGCTGCAATATTTTTTTGTACATTTCTTGTTAATGGAAGAATTCTGGCAAGAATTGTAGATTAGACCTACCAAGATTGCGTGTTTTTGGTTGACAAGTTTCCTTTGCCCAGGAAACCTGCTAACCTGTTCTTACTCAAACTAAGAAAAGGTTTATTTTATTTGGCAGGTTATTCATATTTACTTTAAATTGACTTGAAGTTGCAATATGATTGGACATAAGGTATTAGGTGTCTTTTAGTTCCTTCCTTTTCTCTCACAGTTTCTGTCAAAAAGTCAGGAAAAAGCTACATGGAATCCAAGAAAAGCCATGCAACAAGCACATAAAATCTGATAAAAGGCATGAAATAGTTCCATGGAATCGGATACAAGTCATGAAATGACAACATGGAATTACATATAGATTTAAACTATAAGATACACATAATTGAATAAAAACCATGAAACGATTGCTTAAAATGAGATAAAAGTCCTGAAACAAGTATGTGGGATCAGATAAAAGCCACAAAATATTTGCATTGAAAAATGATGATAGCCATGAAATGACTTCATGTAATCAGCTAAAAGCAATGAAATGGCTACATGGAATCCGATGTGGTCCCACATGGAGGAATAAACTAAATGGAGGAACACCACTCAATGTACATATGTGTATTCCGCTAGTGCCTTTGTTCTTCTGAGGGAGCGCGGTGTCACTAATCCACATTAATTGCGTCTTGGAAGTGATTTGCTTTGCCACGCATGACCCGGTATCACTCCCCCAGCATCCTGGTTGTTTGACTTAATTTTACTGCCAGATGGTGCGTCGAAGAAAAGCTCTCTCATTGTGAGGTAAAAAGAGTAGCAAATTTGGTGTGACTCAACAATTGTGGGCATTTCAAAGAGATAATGTGGGTTTTTGAGTGGTTTTTGAATTTTGGTTCTACGATGAATACAGTGGTCCCCCTCTTATAAGGCCCCTCTCACCAGAGGCCACCCCTCTTGAAAGGCCAGCATTCTTGTGCAGAAAGTATGGTATTTCCATTATAATCTGCCCCTCAAGAGAGGCCACCTCTCTTATAAGGCCACTTTTTGGCTGCATTTGGGGTGGCCTTATAAGAGGGGGGACCACTGTACAAGAGATTTTAGCCTTATTTTTGCACTGGGCAAGAACATCATGGTGAGAGAAAATGAGTTAAGATTTTGATACTTAAAGTGGAGTAAAGATGCTTTCTGATCACTTCCGACCTTTTTAAAAGTGATTTTTGAACACCAGGTAAGAAAACGGGCTCGTTCAAAAAGAGAAATGTAGGGTCGCATCGGGTGGTACATGATAAATTTTCCTTTCAAAATCTTCGCTTTCGCTCATAATGTGAGGGCTTTGGGTAGCAATAATGAAGGATTATTTGGTTACGAGTCAGTTTCATGCGTCAGCGGGTACCGATGTTAGTCGAAGTGCGAAACCATCATGGACCGCAATGTGTATTCACTCAGGATGGAGGTGTGAACTCACTGATAAGAGCGTGTATATTGGACTGGTGATAATGTATATCGGGCAGTGTTGGCAAAACAGATCTGGCGTTTGAAGTATCCCTGTTGTGCCTTTATCTAGTGTATTCCTCTATGGTTCCACACATGGTGCTTAAAACTGAGAAAAACTGTGCGTTTCATTATGTCTCCCCGTGCAACGGGGGGGACATATTGTTTTTGCGCCCGTTTCTTCCGCTTTATCATCTTCTTGTTCTTCTTTAACGCATTGTTGTGTGCATTGCGGACGCAATAACTCGAGAAAGATTTGACTTGGGAGGTTGAAATTTTTTGTGAAGATGTTCCTTTATAAAACCTTGCTTTGGATTGCAGATGGGTGACCTTGACCTATTTTTCATAGTCACATGGGCATGTAAAATTGACGTGGACGCAATAACTCCGCAAGGATTTGACTTAAGAGGTCGAAATTTTGCATGATTATGTACCAAATTATGAACTAAGTTGGGATTGTAGATGGGTAACCTTGACCTACTCGAGAAAGATTTGACTTGGGAGGTTGAAATTTTTTGTGAAGATGTTCCTTTATAAAACCTTGCTTTGGATTGCAGATGGGTGACCTTGACCTATTTTTCATAGTCACATGGGCATGTAAAATTGACGTGGACGCAATAACTCCGCAAGGATTTGACTTAAGAGGTCGAAATTTTGCATGATTATGTACCAAATTATGAACTAAGTTGGGATTGTAGATGGGTAACCTTGACCTATTTTCAAGGTCACATGCGTACTTTAAGAAATCATTGCAGATTCACTCGAGAAAGATTTGACTTAGAGGTTGATATTTTGTGTGATTATGTTTCTATGTAAGATTTTTATAAGACTTTGCTTGTAATTGTAGATGTATGCCCTTGACCAATTTTTCAAGGTCACGTGGGCATGTCATATAAAATTGACGCGGACACAATAACTTCGCAAGAATTTGACTTAAGAGGTTGAAATTTTGCATGATTATGTTTCATAATATGAACTATGTTGGGATTTCAGATGGGTGACCTTGACCTATTTTTCAAGGTCACATGGGCATGTCATGTGAAATTAACGTGGACACAATAGCTCTGCAAGAATTTGACTTGAGAGGTTGAAATTTGGCATGATTATGTACCATACTATGAACTAGGTTGGGATTGTCGATGGGTGACTTTGACCTATTTTCAAGTTCACGTGGCCACTTTTTAAAAATCATTGCAGATGCACTCGTGAAAGATTTGACTTAAAGAGGTTGACATTTTGTGTGATTATGTTTCTATGTAGACTTTTATAGGACCTTGCTTGAAACTGCAGATGTATGACCTTGACCTATTTTTCAAGGTCACATGGGCATTTCGTCAAAAATCAACGTTTTGAAATGTCAATAAAGAGTGTACCTTCACCATATCTGTAGATCATTGGAATCGGTATGCCTATTATTGAAAATAAGGGTGACAATAGTAAGGGCGCACAGAGAGACATTTGATTTTCTGTTGGAAAATCAGCCTGTTCTAGTGTATTATGCCCTTCTGCAGACTAGGCAGTCTGGTCTTCCATACTACCTTGCTACTACATCTGCTGCTTCTGATTGGTTGCTGAAAATCAGATGAATGCTGTACATGAGGAGAGATTAGGAAAAAGGGTTGAAGTTCTAAGTATACATATGTATATTGTTTGGTCAAAAGTGGAGAAAATAACTTAAGAAAGAAACTATGGCACATAAAAGTCAGGTGGATGTTCTGCTATGATGGACCTACCACTTGGTAGCGTGTGCTAAATCAATTTCCCCTAATCAGGTCACTCCAGATATTTCATGATGGTGTGAACAAAAACGGGGATACAATAACTAAATTGAAAGAATTTTATTTCTGTAGCAGTTAACAGGGTATACTCAAGTTAATCATCCCAGATCAAATTATCTGAAAGTACCCACATTTAAATATTCCTTTGCTGTAATATTTAGATACATTTCATGTTAATGGATCAGTTTCCTTTGCCCAAGAAACTAGTTAACCCATTCTTACTCAAACCAAGAAAAGGTTTATTTTATTTGGCAGACAAGTCATTCACAGTGAGTTTAAATTAACTTGATGTTGCAATATGATTGGAATGGGGTATGAGGTCTCTTTTATTTTCTTCCTTTTGTCTCACAGTTTCTGTCAAAAAGTCATGGAAAAGCTACATGGAGTCCAAGAGAAGTCTATGAAACAAGTACATAAAATCTGATTAAAGGCATGAAACAGTCACTTGGAATCAGATAAAAGTCATGAAATGACTGCATAGAATCAGACAACTCATGAAACAATGTACAGTTATATAAATATTAAAGCTACAAAATACTCAGAATTGAATAAAAATCATGAAAACAGTTACTTAAAATGAGATAAAAGCTATGAAACAAGTATGTGGTATGGGACAAAAGCCATTTATAAAACATTTGCATGGAATTGGATAAAAGCCATTCAATGGCTTATTGTAATCAGGTAAAAGCAGTAAAACAACTACAATAAATCAGATGTGGTCCCACACATGGAGCTCAGAACTGAGAAAACCAGTTTATATACTTCGCTCAAAAGCGGAGAAAAGAGTTAAGAAAAGAAAACTATCGCACATAAAAGTCAGGTGGATGTTCTGCTGTGATGGACATACCACTTGGTAGCATGTGCTAGATCAATTTCCCCAAATCAGGTCACTCCAGATGTTTCATGATGGTGTGAACAAAAACGGGGATACAAGAAAAAAACCCAGAAAGTTTTATTTCTGTTGCAATCAACAGAAGATAATTAAGTTAATCATCCTGGTTCAAATTGTTTGAAAGTACCCACATTTACATATTTCTCTGATGTAATGTTATTATCTGCATTTCTTGTTAATGGAAATAATTTTTGGCAAGAATTATAGATTTAGACCTAGAAAGATTGCATGCTTTTGGTTGACAAGTTTCCTATGCCCAGGAAACCTGGTAACTCATTCTTACTCTAACCAAGAAAAGGTTTATTACTTTTATTTCCTTCCTTTTCTGTCACAGTTTCTGTCAAAAAGTCCCCCAAAAAGCTACATGGAATCCAAGACAAGGGAAGAAACAGTTACATGAAATCATATAAAAGTCATGAAATGACAACATGGAATCAGATGACATAAAATATAGTAAAATTACATGAAGATTGAAGCTATAAAATACACAGAATTGAATAAAACCATGAAACAGTTACTTAAAATGAGATGAAAGCCATGAAACAATTAAATGGAACCTGATATAAGGTATAAACATTTGCATGGAATCAGAGAAAAGCCATGAAATGACATAATGTTACGAGATAAAAACAACGAGATGACTACAAGGAATCAGATGTGGTCCCACACATGGTACTTTAAACTGAAAAGACATGTGCCTGTATTATCTTGAAAATTGCCCTTCTGCAGACCAGGTAGTCTGGAGTTCCATACAACCTTGCTACTACCCCTGCTGTTTCTGATTGGTTGTTGAAAATCCATACTAGATAGTGTTGGAACTTTGTTCCATACTACCTGGTAATTCAGTGCAGGTATATAACTATCTTCAGCAGTGTAAATTAGCATGGTGTTATATGTGAAAGGTATACAAAAATTACTAAACAGTAATTAGCCCCAATATATATGCTGTCGTCAGGCCTGTGTTTGATACATGTTGTGTATTTCTTCAGGATATCCTGGGTATGGGCCTCAGTGCCCCACTGACCTCGTACAAAGTCATCTACACTCTGCCCATGCTAACCATCAAGGAAGACAAAGGTTTGTACTGCCTCCTAATGTGGGACTACATCAGTGGTAAAGAATTGCACATAATTCAGGTGCATGTTCTGTTATGATGAACCTGTAACTTGGTAGCCTGTGCTAGATCAATCTCCCCAAACTAGTTCACTCCAGATGCTCTATAAAGGTGTGAACGACAAAGGGAAAACAGGATACATTCATGGTACAAACTTAAAATGTAATGTAGTTGTAACAAATAGAAAGCAAATCCCAGTCAACTGATGGCATCTGGAATTTCATTGCCGCTTTTATTGATAATGGCTTATTAAGTACACATGACTGCTCAAAGGAAGCGGTTTTAAAAATGGAGAAAATCATGAAGAAGTTGAAATTTACTTGTTATAGTTTTGAAGAAACTACAGAGCTGTTTTTAAAGAAGGAATATGTAGATATAAGTTCAGATGTGAGCAATTTTAGTTTGAAGAAATCACCTGGTGGACAACTTTTTCCAGCAGCAATTTTATATTTTGCTGTACTGTTTCAGGGACAGATCTGTACTTCCAACATCTGTGGCCAACAATTGAAAATACAGACCTAATTAAAAAATTTGGTCTTGGCATTTGATAATTCATTTAAACATATTTTCACCATTTTCACATTTTTTTAGCCAAATTCAAGAAATATAAGCATTTGGCTAATGGTCAGAGCAGTCCCTGAGTTAGATTGATGTATTTTGTAATGTTGGGCACAGGCTAGCTGCATTCTTTTTTTTTCTTATACAGGTACAGGAGTAGTCACCAGTGTGCCCTCAGATGCCCCAGATGACTATGCAGCTCTCAGAGATCTGAAAAATAAAAAGGCAAGTCTCAACTTTTTGGGGGTCCACCCCGGGGTGGGGGGATTCTTTTTTTTTTTCAGGTTTTTCATTAAAGTAAAATGTTTAAATTGTGTAAATATTCAAAACAATTTTAGTTCAGCTGTGGCTTGCTTCAGTATTGGATTTAACAAGGACACAAGGCTTTTATTGTATTAATTATCAGACGTGCCAAAAATATTTTTAACTTTGGCTGTGGTTTGTTTCAGTATAATTACAACTGACAAGGACACAATTTTTATTGTATTCTTACAAGTAATTTGTCTTCAGTTTCAATGGGCCAAGTTGCCTATCGTCAGGTTCATGTACTATGTAATGTAGCCCTATCTCCACTGTAGAGCTTTGTTCTTGACTGTCATCTATATACAAGTACATGTAAATGTAAATGTATTTTCTGTTTTACAGCCCATGAGGGAAAAGTTCAAAATCAAAGATGAAATGGTTTTGCCTTTTGAACCGGTGAGTATATTTCAATAATAATGACAGTAATAAACATACTTTTGGGGTGTTTATGCAGGTTACCTATGGTAATTGTGTCAAGCTATGGTAATAGAAAAATGTGTGCTTATATACTGTTTATATTAACTGCAAATATAGTAATTGTCTATGGATTTTCAATTTGTGGCATTCCTATATGTTTTAGGCATATTCTCTGTGGTGGATTGTTCTGTGAGTGAGGTCTATATAAAAGTTTGTGCTTTTGTCTTGATTGACAGGTGCCGATCATTGAGATCCCTGGCTATGGTAACCTATCAGCAGTGACTGTGTGTGATGAACTGAAGATTCAAAGTCAGAATGACCGGGAGAAACTCACAGAGGCCAAAGACAGGGTGTATCTCAAAGGCTTTGTAGATGGGGTATGGCCCTCACACACCGTATCAACTCTCTAAATAACTACTTACAGTACAGTCTCCTTGTTACAAATTAGGATCAGCCATATGTGGTCATTGCATCTGACTACATAAAATGAGTCATATATGGTATGTAATGTAGAACCAGGCAAATGCCATGGAGGCAAATGTGCGGGTTTGTTTTCTGCTATTTAATAGGGACAGTCTAGCCCGTTTCGCCCCAGGCTCATCGGAGACTGATTTTAATGGATGCTGTCCATTCTCAATATACCATACGTAAACATCTGTTCTAGTAATGTTAATTACATAGGGTCAAGACGCTTAATAGAAATTTGAGTCCATAACTGTCTACTCCGTATGTAGGACAGCTGGCTAAGGTACACATGAGTCTAGCCTGGTTTAATGTCACGTGGTCAGAGTATTAAGGCGTGTAACCAAGGACAGTGTAGGTTTGC
This sequence comes from Hermodice carunculata, assembly GCA_964020975.1. NCBI lineage: Eukaryota > Metazoa > Annelida > Polychaeta > Eunicida > Amphinomidae > Hermodice > Hermodice carunculata. The sequence continues at coordinate 57,588,062 of OZ026619.1, forward strand.
CTTTGGCTTGAGTAAGATAGAGTTCTTACTGGATGTTGTCCATATTATTGCATGTGTTATGGACTGTGTAAATCATCATTTATTGTGTATAGGGGAGTTCACCAGTTCACCTGTATGATTGTGCATTCCACATCCACCAGAAATAATATATTTACATATAAACTTATTATATAGAACAGACTCTGAAGAACTGTATCCTCAAAAGTATGACTACAAGAGTAGATTTTAAGAGAAAAGAAGTCGTAGAGTAATACAGTTGGAAGATTGTGGGACCTAGAGTGTTTCAGTGGGAGGTGCACCTCAATGTAAATTTGACAAGTTCTGTATCATTTTGTGCAGGTGATGATCGTACCCGAACTCAATGGCAAAAAGGTCAAGGACATCAAAAAGCTTGTCCAGAAGAAGATGGTTGATCAGGTGACCCAGTTGACTTCTTCAACCCTTTTTATCCCATGACCCCTTCAATTCGTAACATAACTCATTCTGTTTTCACTCTCTGTGGCTGGCTCTGGGCACCATGCCCTGATGGCATACTGAGGGTAGCTGCTGACCTGGACTTTGTCATGGAAATAAATGTATGCTGCTGCTTGAATGAGGGGTGTTTTCATGAGACATGAATGTGGGATCACTGTAGCATTTCAAATGAGCTCAACTTTGTTGTGATTATCATTGAAAATCGTTACATCTGATCTAGAGTTCCACCAGTCATGTACTTTTTGCTGTTACCCTGACAATGTTGGTACAGCTCATGGTTTTGGTCACACTATTTTCCTCATTGGCAATTAGTAACTGTTATTTGTTGACACTGAGATTTTGTACATGGCTTGTCCCCACTTAAACAATACTAATAGAGACAAATTGGTGGTTGACCAAGAGAGAATATTGAATTTTGTGGTAGAGCTTACGTAACATTGAGTTGAATTTTACTTGCCTTGGCCAAAGAGATGCAACATTTTAAGCTTGGGAGCTGACAGTACCAATGATACATTGTGTTTCAGAATGAGGCTGTTATATACATGGAGCCGGAGAAACAAGTCGTGTCCAGGTCGATGGATGAGTGTGTTGTGGCACTGTGTGATCAGTGGTGAGTGCAGGGTTATGTGAAGAATGCCCTAGGAATATATGTCAAAATCCTGTCATGTGATCAAGAATAAATTTTAATTGTGCAGCATACCCCCAATACCCAGTATGCATATTGATTTCCTGCCACTAAGCATATGGGTTTGACGCCTGGCAATCATCGGGGACATGCAGGTTGCATCACTGTCACAGATAGGCCATATGCTCATTTGTCACAAAATTAGCAGTTTTTGAGAAATTCAAGTTCACAAATGCCAAACTGGTATTCTTCTAGTACTTCCTGAGCCATATGTAAGAAAAATTTCCATATGCCTTTAATAAGTATTCTGTATTTCCAAAACATTAGTAATATCCCGCTTGTCCCTCACAAGTACCGACCCGTATCTCACCATATCTCACCAAGCGTGACTAGGCAATTACGTATGCAGTTGGGGCGGGAACTTAACATGCATGTCTTCTATTATGTATCAGAAGCATGTTCTTACCTGTGATTATTATTTTTTTTAAGTTCAGTATATCTTCAAATTACTTCCCAGAAGCATGTCAAACTTGCTAGATATAAGAAAATTGTGAAATCATTGTGATTTAGTTGGTGAAAAATAAAACAAATAGTAAGTTCTAATTATAACCTCCACAAATGAAAGGGGTACAATCTAGCCCTGGAGAAGTCCTTGCCTCAAGTTGTTTAAATTGCAGTAAAAATTGAATGCAGTTGTGTGATATGGAGGTGCCATGGGCGAAGAGTTTGTTGGGTAAACAGATGTTTGGCAAGAGGGAAGACCTTGGTTCTAGTTGTAAAGTATATGCAGCGCCAGCTGATGAGGCAGAAAGTAAAGTCGAGGCTGGATTCTCTTATTGTGACGCTCTTGGCTGCTTTCCTGCAGTCAGTGGATCTGAGTCACAATATATAAAAGGTTTCCCCTATTTTTGGTGTTTAACCCTTTCCCCCTTATATTAAGACTGAGTCAACAGCTTTCCTTGGCATGGGTTGGGCTCCAATTGCCCAACCCATGTCGAGGAAAGCTGTTGACCTGGGTCATGTTGTCTTGACAGGTCTCATCTTCAATTCTCAGTCAAATTGTTTTTCATTGCTGTTGAAATCAGTTGAAAATGCTGAAGCAGACATTTGACCACCAGCCGGTTTTGGCCAGTTTAAGGGGGGAAAGGGTTAATGAGTACAGTGCTGTCAATATGTTATTGACAACTGTTAATGACTGGAGCCAAGGCTTTCCCTCCTGGTCAACTGTCTGTTTACCCTTTGAGCTCTGCACGTGTGGCACATCCATTGTACATGATCTGTTTCAATTTATACCATGATCTTGGGACAAAACAACCTGAGGGAAGGTCTCCTCATATACTAGAGTTATGCTAGAGTTTTGCCTGTTCATGTTTCAGACTCGCCACAAGATATTTCAATTACATGATCTTCACATTTGATGCATTTATACCAGGCTTAACTGCTGTAGATTTTGGTGACCCATGATTTAGTTTTCTAAGCGACAGGCGTATTAGGGTATTCAGAATGAATTTGCCTACTGGCACATTTAGTCACTGATGTCATTGATCTGATATTAATGCAGTAGTTTGCACCTTCAACAAATTTTATTTTTAAATTGAAAAAAGATTAAAATTTGAATAATTGAAAACTCTGCATATTTGACATAATTGTGAACCAGGGCTCAAAATAAGGCATTGTTACTTGTCTGAAATATGTGATGCACAAGTTACCTTGCCACAGCACTTGTCCATACTTCACTTGTATGTTAGTGAGAACAACTCATTTTACCAAAGAAGACTGTAAGTGGACAAGTGAAAAGTTTTACTTATTTCCATCAGTGTCAACATAAATGTCTGTAAATGTGGAGTAAGGAGCATGATGACATTGCACACTGTTCAGGTGGGTGGTCTGCTGCAGTGACCACCTTACTTGGTAGCCTGTGCTACACAAAGGTCCCTAAAGCAGGTCAACCTGACTCCCTCATGATGGTGTGAACAGCTATGGGGATACATTGTGATAAATTAATAATTCTAATAGTGTCGTAGTCACATGGGCACACAAGGTAAATTTGCCTTTGTATGTAGGCTAGAAATTGTAACAAACGTGACTGAAATTCAACAAAGCCCAGGGACTAGTTTCAGCCAAAAGAGTCTCCAGATTCCAAAATTATATATATATATATATATATATATATACACATACATATAAAGATTTTTTATTGTTAGGAGTGAAATGGAATAATTTTCAAAATTTTGTCACTTATTTTGACAAAAAAATAACCAAAAATAGCAAGAAACACAACACATTCACTGTCACTGTGTTTATGTAAGAATTAACAACAGACAAACATTTACCTTTGCATTACTCAGTAGTACATGTCAATACCAACGCAAATATATCTTCTTCAGCTGCCTTTGCTTCAATATAAAGTATTCTAGAGAGCTCTAAAGTTGGTTTGGTTTTTGTCAAAAAACAGTCACTTGCAAATAGAGTCCTTAATATGCTGAAAATTTGGTAAAGCTTAATATGAGTCTCTGTTTAAAAAAATGCTCACATTCCTTAAGGTACCTTGATTATGGTGAGAAAGAATGGCGGGAAAAGACTGAAGGTTGTCTGAAGAACGTTGAGACGTACTCTGAGGAGGTTCAGCGAAACTTTGAGGCTACTCTGGATTGGTTACATGAACATGCTTGCTCAAGATCTTACGGGCTTGGTAAGGGCACAGTTCTTTGATTTGAAATCATTTGTTAAATATTCAGCAGTAAAAGTATAATGACAAAGTGGAAAAGGTCGGCACAAATCTTAACAGTCGTATGTAGATTGCTACTTCTTTACCTTGTGTTTGATCTTTGTCCTCCGCCACCAAAGGTGGTATACAGTGACACAGGAATAGTAAGGAGAGGAGCTGTCCATCCAGTACACACAGCCTGTAGCCCATCAACTGGTTCAGATAGACTTATGAAATTTACACCACATGTATCATGTGTAGGGCATGTGGCCCATGCCTTGTTGTTGACCTTGACTTCCTTTCAAGGTCATATGGCTCCTTAAGGTGTATTTTGCAGTGTATATTTTTTCCAATATTTCAAGTTCTATTAAAGCTAGGCCTTTCATTTTTGTACCAAGAGAATCATTCCATAAAGGTTTTATGTATGTTCTATTTTGGATGACCGTGACATAATTTCAAGCTCATGGTGATCCAATACATATTTATTTGGGGCAATTAGTATTATGGCACCTTTCAAAGCACATCTAACTGATAGCAGCAGGATGATCCTAACCATTATGATCTGGTTGTAGTAGGACCATCCTCACCAGACTGGTGCTTCTACATTTTCAGAGGCTCGGGGCCTGTATCATATTTTGAATAGAAAATAATGCAATACAAATTTCATTCCTTCATTTATGTTCGTTATTGCATTTATATTGTGCAATACATGCTTCGTAGTGTACATACTTTGAAATAATTATCCCGCCTGGTGCTGGGCAACATGATGCAATCGGGCTTCTGCAAAATGCACTGCCTTTTTGCTCTGTACACCTGTGTAGTTTTGGTCAACTTTTTTCACTTTCTGAGTTCATATTATTTCCAAAGTATGTCCAATAAAATTTAAAGCTTGTTTCAATATTAAGTGTTGTAATGTCACACCTTAGTTGTTATGATGTGGCAGGGGTCATCGATCCTTGGGATTATCTAGTTTAAAATAACTCTTCAGACACAGGAAAAAAAGTTCATTTCTGTCATTGAAAATCACCCCAACAACTTGGATGAAAGGCAGAAAAAGTATCAATGTTACAAATATAAAACAGCATCCTTGAGTTGTTTAATGTATCAGATTCCCTTTGAGACATTATGAGGACAAGGATACATTACTGTACAGGTACCAAGCTGCCCTGGGACCCGCAGTACCTGATTGAGTCCCTGTCAGACTCAACCATCTACATGGCCTACTACACTGTGGCACATCTACTGCAGGGCGGCACATTTGACGGCAGTGGCCCCAGTCCACTGGGAATCAAGTAAGTTACAAGATAAGTTCCGGTAATATGCCGGAAAGACCTATGATTTTGAAATTATTCACAGTGGCAGCCAATGACAAGGACAATTCTAGTTTAAAACCTAATGATAGTTGCAGATTTAAAGGAAATGCATTCCTAGTGGTAATGATTGTGTGCAAGTATTTGACAGAAAACTCCCACAAAGCAGTGGGAAGAAGGAAAGAAATCATGGGAAGATATCAATCTCAGTAGGTGTTTAAAAGGGCCATTTTGTTGGTTTATTGGACAGATTAAAATTTTTGAGGATACACAGTAGGGCCTTCCATGTATGTCGTGCTGTTTTAATATTTTCTGGTTTCTGGAGAAGTTTAGTGCACAGTAACTGTGTCAATATTATTTCCAGGGCAGAGCAGATGACACCAGATGTCTGGGATTATGTTTTCTTCAAAGATGCTGTTATACCCAACACCACCATCCCAAGAGACAAACTGGACAAGATGAAGCAAGAATTCGAGTCCTGGTACCCTGTAGATCTGAGAGTTTCAGGCAAGGATCTGGTGCCCAATCATCTGACATATTATCTGTATAACCATGTAGCCATATGGCAGAGTGACAGGTCAGTGGCACCTTAGTGGAGACAACAGATGTAATTGCTGGTACACAGCATTCCTCTTGATAACTGAACATGGCACTTGGGAAAATATGTTGGTGTTTGTCAAATTGCAAACAGATTTTTGAAAATAAAATTAACATGATGTTTGTTTAAATTGAAGTAAATGACAAGTCCGGTACCAAATTCAAAAGTACTGGCGTGTCCCAGAAAGCCATAAAGTGGGAGGGGCACATTGATAAGGTTAATACACTGCTGTCTTTCCATATCTCAACAGAGGAAAGCAATGATTTCACACAGATTAACAACCTAATGGTCGGTTGTAGTGACATATCCTTATTGAAAATGCAGAGAGAAGCACATGAATGTCATTCATGTATGTTGTCTACCTAGAGGACATTTAAGTTCTTGCAATTCAGCGTAAGTCATGCTTTATGTGGACAAGCTGACCACTGTTCAGTTATGCTAACTGGAGGCCTTTGTTTACATGAACTAGTTCTCACAAAAACCATTGTTGCACGCAACATTTCTCACTCTGTATTGTAACTTGCTGATGTTGCATAAGTGATCTCATATGGGCATAATCATTCATATATGAGAATAAAAGTAAATTTTCAATCTTGAATTATTTATGTGGTATAAACGTGAAATGTGCATGGTTCTCATTGTCCAGAAAGAAAAATAAGCTTGGTGTTTAAGTATGTAAAATTGGCAACTTGATCAGTGGGAAAGATGCATGTGTTGATCCAAATGTGAATAAAAAAAATGGTAGAATCAAGAAACTCAAAACAAAAAGAAAAAGGTAAATCAAGAACCTCCCCCCCCCGGAGGTCGAGAGAAAAAGAAAAAAATTTTTGAAAGACTCTTATGTGTGGATGGTCCTTGTTGCCGACTGTCGTGCAGTCAACTAGGGAATTCTCTCTGCATCAGAGGAAATCAAAGTGAGAGTGACTACATATGAGAACCGACTCAATCTCCATTGCTGTAATGTTTTTACTTCATTCTCTATATAACAGTATTTCGAGTGAAAATTATAAGTGAGACCTATAAGGAGGGCATGCTCCAGGTCAACAACTTTCCTTGGTATAGGACAGGAAGCCTGGACTAAGGAAAGATGTTCACTCAGTCTTCATTGTGACCTTTAATTTGGTATGTTTCAGCTCCAAGTGGCCTAGAGGCATACGTGCTAATGGTCATCTCCTGCTCAACTCTGAAAAGGTAAGGGGAATTTGTTATCAAACTTTGGCTCTGTGACTCTACAGACTTGTGGCTGTGACTCAACATGCAACAATAGAGACAAATTCTACATGGGCACTGCTCTTCCTGTGAGCTGGTTGAAAAAACTTCTTGTGACACTGTGAATACCTTGTCTTGAGGAAACAAAGTTGGTTACATTAAAAAATGGTCATATGGTGGAAGCAGGAATGGTCACTGTTTATGCCTAGATGCAGTATTTTTAATTCGAGGACCTGTACCATGTTAGCTTCCAGCTAACGTATTATGAAGATCAAGTAGACGGCAAAAAGGTGCCATGGGGAAGCAATGTGTTCATACCTTCCTGTATTGTGGCTGAGAACAAGTTAACTGCATACACAGAAGTACCAGATTTAGATGCCCTCAATCAAAATTTAAGTACATAAAAAGGGAAAAAGTTGCTGTAGGGTGCATAGAATAACCTTTAATTTATTAAATTTTGAATCAAAGTTAACAGATTAACAGCTTTTCCCATGGACGGAAATTTCCTGCACAATGTTTTGAGAGGAATTGTGGTTGATTTTGAAAGCATCATTTATATAGCACTGTGCAATGATTTCTTGTCAGATGTCCAAGCAAACAGGCAACTTCCTGACTCTTTCTGATGCAGTATCCAAGTTTTCTGCTGATGGTAAGTGATATATTTTTATGTGTCAGTAATGAATTGTATAATGCATATGTTACATAAGGGACATGGTTTCACGTAATGGCTGGGGAATGGGCAGTTGTATGACTATTGGGAATTATCAGGAGTAAACTCAGAAGATTTCAAGCTTTGCCCTGTCTCTTCATTGGGAAGCAAAGGTAGGATATTGTGAGGATGTCGAAGACTGTCAGGTCGATCTTGAGATCTTGGACATTTGGGGATGGGGTACCATAATATGATGGGGAATGCATGTACAGTAGAATCTCAAATTAAGACCACCATTAAATTCCATATCTAAAAAAAAAAATGATTGATAGAACTGAGCCCCCAGATCAAAATTGTACTGGAGTACTTTGCATATAAAACTTTACTTGGTGACTTTCGCCCTGAACCAGGCTCGTTGGAGACTGAATTTAACGGATGCGGTCCATTCTTTACATACCGTATGTAAACATTGGTCCTAGTAACATTAGTTACATAGAGTTAAGATGCTGAATAAAAATTTGAGTCACTAACTGTCTACTCCGTATGTAGAACAGCGGACCAAGGTACATGTGAGTCTGGCCAAGTGTAACGTCATGTGGCCGGAGTATCAAGGCTTGTAACCAAGAGCAGTATAGGTTTGCTTTTGGCTTGAGTAAGATGGAGTTACTGGATGTTGTCCATATTGCATGTGTTATGGACTGTGTAAATCATCATTTATGATACATATGTATAGGGCAGTTCACCCGTATAATTCTGCCCTCCACATCCAAGAGGAATAATGTTATTTTCACTGGAAAAGGTGCGATCCATTAAAAAACAGAATATACATTCTGTTGTCTGTGTAACAAACCATGTCGTGAGAACTAGGCTCTGGGATTAAAAAGTTTGCATAAGACTCTGGAAGTGAGCCTATCTCCCCATGACCTTCAAACCTAAAGGTTCCATTGTGCACAATCTCTGCATCTAGGAATGCTCCCTTTTGAGTCTGAAAGATTCATTTTTTTCAGCTCATGTGGAATTGGGATTTGCTCCAGGAATTTGGACTGTAAGGCCCGGGGCATGGTGATCCTGACTGGCAAAATGTCTGCCTAGTTGTTGATTCATATCCCACTTGTTGATGAAGAAGGCGAATGATACCAAATGTACTGCAAATATGTGGAAGTTTGATACTGCATAATATAGATGGATGACCATGATTATTTTTTCAAGGTCATGGAGGGAATACAATTCAGGAAACAAATTTTGTTGATGGTGGTCAGGGAGCATTAGGTCCATGGTTGTATGAGGACAGTGCATTAAGTTTCCAATGTACTTTGTACACTGCAGGAATGCGTTTCGCACTGGCAGACTCAGGTGATGGGATCGAGGATGCCAACTTCATGGAGACAATGGCTGATGCTGGACTCCTGCGTCTATACACATACCTTGAGTGGGTGAGGGAGATGATTGCCATTAAAGACACCCTTAGGACTGGACCCACGGACTCTTTCCATGACAGAGTCTTCGTCAGGTAACGCCACATACAAGAGCACTTGTCAGTGTGTTGGTAAGGTGGTGGTGTTCCATGGACCTGCTTAAAAAAAAAAACAAAAAACAAAAAAAAACAAAAAAAAAAAAAAAAAAAAAACAGAATATTTAAAAAAAGGTTTTTACATCCACTTTTCTTACTGTCCCCCGCCACCAAAGGTGGCATAGGGGGATATAGAGATAGTGGGGATAGGGGCTGTGTCTGTCCGTCGGTCCGTCCGGGAGCATATCTCTAGAAGTAGAACCCTTAGAGATAGAATAATCAAATTTATACAAGAGATGCATCATACCAAGGGCATGTGTGCGATGTATTGCTTTTGACCTTGACATATTTTCAAGGTCACAGGGCCCAAGAACATATCAATTTTCTGTGCATCCAGACATGCTGTATATATTGTATAGCTTTCTTCTGTATATTGTGGCGGGGGACATAGATCCTTTGGATCACTGTGCACTTGTAATCTTTCATATGAATATAGTGCCTGCTCATTATATTAAAGATGGTTCAAATTCCACCATTTGACAAATTTTCAAAAATGTAAGGGAATGTTCCCAGGACCACCTCCAAAGAAAACTCAAGTCAACATTTGTTTCTGTACATGGTGTAACTTTGAGTTCTTGATCCAGATGTGTCCTGTCACACCCCCGGCATATCTAGCGTGTATCAGCTTCTTTCACGGAACACAGCTGCATTTTATGGAATAAACTTTATTGACATGAACCATACATTTGTACAGAGTAGCCATTGACTAGATACAAATAAACTAAAGTCATATATATATACAAATTTTACAGTGTCGGGTGCTCCACAATGACATCTATTATACATATCATAGTATATATTGAACAATATACAGACATGACAAATTCAATAGTTACATGTGGCCCATTATCTGGGACCATTTTTCAAATGCATGATTTACAAAGTTTAGTACTGGTTTGCATACAGATGCTTTGCCATATCCCATTGACATAATGAGCTTAAATTTCTCTGTGCGGGGGAGTTGTAAAAAATTGTCGTAACACTGTTCCAGATGATTGAATAGCTCATTTCTGATGTCTGTATACAAGTTGCAGTCTAATATAAAGTGCAGTTCATCCTCTACTGCATCAGTGTGACAGAGAAGACACTTGCGTGATTCTACTGGTGTTTTTGGTCTTGTATACCTACCCACTTCGATTGCCAAAGTGTGGGCACTTACACGCAATTTAGTAAAATTATTCCTTTTATTGACTGGTATGTTACATTGCAGATAATTTTCCAGGTTAAAATCATGTTTAAACATATAATATGTACGCAATTTTTGTGTACTAGTATCATTTCCATTAGTATGTTCTATCCATTTGGATTCGTACTTACTGTACAGGCAGTGCTTTAATTTATTAACAACAGTGTGTGGGGCTATACCTCCTACATTTGTCCATACTTCCTGCATTCCAGCATAATTAAGAATATCTTTCACACCATTAATCCAGCAACTCTTATTTTTTCTACATAGTTCATAATTCTCTAGCAAGCTTTTAAATTTCAGAGTTGTAGTATTACTGTTTTGCAAATGTATCCAATATTTCACAGCACCACAAATTAGCTGGATCAAAACAGGGAAACTTCCCAGCTCTGCTTTGACTGCAGCATTGGTTGCTTTTCTGTGGATACCTAATACATATTTGCAGAATTTATTATGAATGCTTTCTGGAGTGGCTTTATCGCATAATTGGTTAAAGTTAAGTTCATTCAAGCCTTTAAGTAGGAATACACTCCAAACTTCACTACCATAGGATAATACTGGATATATTAATGACTTAAAAAGTTTAGTTGCCAGTTTAACATTATTATTTGTTGGGAATTGTCTCAGCTTGAATAAAGCTTTGCATGCTTGATTACGCAGTTTATTGATTGCAGCTGTAAACACTTCCGAGGCACAGAATTCGATACCCAAGTAGCAATATTTTTCTGTGACCTCTACCTTGTCGGCCCTGCAGTAAAAAGAATTTGTATCAATTTTCCTCCCCCCTTTGTTGAAAATCATTATCTTTGTTTTGGAGGTATTAATAGTTAGTTTCCAGGTATTACAGTAATCATGTAGTTTGTTTAGAGACTGTTGTGGTCCTTTTGCAGATTCGGAGATCAAAACCAGGTCATCTGCATACATCAAAGTATTCAATTTTAGATCATGAAGAGTAACAGGATCACAGTCTGCAGTAAAAATATCAGGTAGATCAGACAGGAATGAGTTAAAGATGTTTATGTTTATACCTCCCTGCAAATGATTTGGGGGGGGGGGGGGTACGCTGTTTTCATTTTTTTTTCTGCCTGTTCCTCCAACTGTCTGTCTATAGCAGAATCCTTGCAAGCAGAAGATCTGATGATAAACAGGTCACATCACACTCAAATTTACCTCTCGACAGTTTTTGTTGATCTAATAAGAGTTTGATGACTTTGACCTCATTTCTAAGTGTGAACAAGATGCATGTACATATACCATATGTAATACTGATACACACACACACATACACACACATATATATATTTGGCAACATTGATGAAAGGATATGAATAGCCTGCATTTGACATACTTTGTGGTACATACTTAATTTTTGTTACAGTGAGATGAACAAAGGCATCAAGGAGACCCAGCAGCACTATGAAGGAATGATGTACAAGGAGGCACTCAAGAGTGGTTTCTTTGAGTTCCAGGTGGGAAGTTTGTTAAACCCTATGAAGAGTAAGTCATCAGCTTGCCTGGTGGCAATGCAGCCACATTGTACCAAGCAAAGCTGTTGACTGATGGCATAGTATTTGTAATGACAAAAAAGAGGCAGACTGCAGTTGAGACATCATACACTTGCTGATAATTCTGCCCACCACAAATGTTGTTATGGAGGTGCATTGTGCACTGTCTTCAGCTTGCTCTACTGCCCATCCAGGGCAGAATCCTTGCGAGAAAAATGTAATTCGAAGGTCACATCATAGTCAAATTTATCTCAATTTTACCTGGAAAATAATTTTATCCCTGATTACATTTGATGACCTTGATCTCATTTTCAAGGTCACAGGACCTATATGGGTGTGTGCAAAGTCTGGGGACAATGACTGTTCTAGTTATTGGTGGGAAACGGTTACATGCCAAGAGATTGGGGTTGGATCCCTCAGGGTTTAAAGAAATGTTGATTAGGGTTTCAGTATGTTTATTGATAGGCAGCTATACATATTTGTATAGATTTGCTGGTTTCAGTTCAGGAAATTTTATGAAAAAATACTTTTATCGTATTATATTTTGTTGGATATTCAACATATTTCTTTGGATTTTTTACATGCAACTGTTACTTAGAATCACTTAAATGTTCAGGCAAGTAGAAGCATTTGCTTAACCTTGTACACTGCAGAGCTGGGATGAGTTGTTTCTCGTTTGTATGAACGTGACCCTTGAGTACAAACATGATTGCTGAGCTCAGCAGTGTTTATCTGAAATAATCATTTGCAAAAAATAGTGACGTGATGAATGCAAGATAGGTCTGAAAAAGTGAGAGCACTACGTAAGTATGCATACAGTATAAATGTGTGTACAAACCTGTACCGTGGAAAACAACAAATAATCTGAAAATAGTGTTCAAGACATGTCTCGAAAACCTGACTTGCAGTCTTAAGAAGTGTGGCTTGGCAAAAAATATTTTGATGGCCAGGTGATAATATACTTTGGGTCAAACATAACAACTGAAGTTAAACCTTTTTAAAATCAAAACTTTTCAATGAGATTTATACAAAAAAATTAATTTTGTGTTGTTTGACTTTGGCTGTAGGCCACCCGAGACAGGTATCGAGAGGTTTGTCTGGAGGGCATGCACCGTGACCTCATCTTTAACTTCATTGAGACACAGACGTTGATTATGTCACCTATCTGTCCGCATCTCAGTGAACACATCTGGTCCCTGCTGGGGAAGGTGAGTGAAACCCGTTGCTACTTGTCTCAGTCTTTTCTTACACTTACATATTAGCATCAGTTTTGCAGGAAACTTTAGACATTTATAAGCTATCATGTTTACACAGACACACACAAAAACAACTTCCAGTCCCTTAAAGTTAAAAATAAGAAAATTCATTATATGGTTTTAATTACTCCATGTTTTAGAAAATTCATATCAGGGCATGTCAGTGCCGACAAAGGACATGCAGAATGCTCTGTACAAAGTGGCATTGATCATGGTCATTGCTGTCAAGTTTAATCTGTTTTAGGAGTACATGTGTTAAGACTATGCATATTACTGATGTTAAATATTACAGCCACAGTAAGGGACAGAAGAATTAACAGGCAAGATTGAAAAAACCAAGGGACCATCAAATTGTCCTGAATTATATTTCAGCAGAAATAAAAGTAGACACAATATTTCTGTCCACAGAAGGAGAGTATCATGCGAGCCAGGTGGCCACAGGCAGGGGAGGTGGAGGATGTGTTAGTTAGGTCCTCACAGTATCTCATGGATGCTGCCCACGAGTTCAGACTTCGCTACAAGGGTGTCATGCAACCGAAAGGAAAGGTGAGCCAGTTTTTCCCTTCAAGTTGCCAAAATGTGAAAATGCTAAAGCTAGGGACTAACTGCATATGGTATGATATGAATATTACTGGTCTCTGTGAGAAAAACAGGTGGATCTAGACTTCACAAATCTGTAGCCAAAACAGGAAATGCAGGCATAATTTATGAAAATTCAGTCTTGGCCCATTAACAATTTATTTTAAAATATTTTAGCCATTTTCACATTTTTTTAGCCAAATTCAAGAAACACTATCATTTGGCTAATGGTCAGAGTGGTCCCTGGAAAAAGAATGACCTTAATTTGTATTGGGAAAGAGTAAAATATATAGTGACATATATAGTTCCAGTAAGAAAAAGAAAACAAAATGAACTTTTTTTGTCTTGGGGATAATTCAAGAGATTTGCAGACCTTTTGTTTTTGCTGGAAAATGACATTTCCATTCATGTTTTTCTCATAATACATGTCTACTGCTGCACCAATTTGAGCTTTAATACAAATGATGAAATTCACCATTAGTTTAGGTGTACCTTTTTTGTTGACAGAAGGGGGCACCGCCAGAGAAGCCCAGTCATGCGTCTATTTTTGTTGCCAAGACATACCCACCCTGGCAGAATACAGTACTCACCACCCTCAAGCTGCTGTATCAAGTATGTCTGTGCTATGCACTTAATAGTCACTTCAGGTAGTTGTAACATAAAAAAGTGGATGCTATTTAAAGTCAATATCTTTGCAGCATTCTCTATAACCATAATACAAACATACAAATATGTAATATTGTGACATGTCTGTGTCAGCTTCAATGCTAAACCAAGCTGAAAGCAGCTTCTTGTTATGGTGCTGATGGCACAGTGGATGCTATGCAGTGATCATCTGATAGTGCATTCTGGAACCATAACCCTGTTCAGATTGTAAACTATTCTTGGGAGCAGATCATCTGCTCATTTTTGCTCTCCTTGCATTCGGCATTGTTGTATACTGATTTATCACACACACTGGTTATACTCAGTTCCAGGTATGCATCGGAATACTCTGGAAATAATAAAATCCAGGCTCTAAGCCCTTAAATTTTTACAACATATATGCAAAACTTGATTTTAGTAGAATTACTGAATAACCCTTAAAGTGTTGATTTAAGACCGAATCAGCAGCTTTCCTCGGGGCCCTTTGTGTGCAATAGCCAGTCTTTGTATTAACACATATAAAATCCCATTGAATAAAAATTCTGAAGCGTATCTCAAAGTTTAACATTTCTGTGAAGATGATTTGCTGGCATACACCAGCGCCTTGTATATTACGGGAAAAGAACTGTGTATTCCAAGTTGTGTGGGAAGACACTAACAGTTACTCTGTGTAGCAGTTTGATAATTAGCTACGTTAATTAGGTTAAGGAGATAATGTTGTCACTGGGACCTGCAGGAGCGAATGATCTGCCACATAAGAGTAGAATACATAAAGATCCTGATTAGTCGTGGCTTATGTTTGGCAAGACCATGAATAGCCCGCACAGGCACAGTGTTCAGCATGGCAGCCTCCAGTTATTTGGAGGTTGTTGCGTCACGATTTTGGGAGATGCCCCGATGTATAGCCTAGACTGTGCCAATGGAGGCGCGCTGCAGTTATTACTTTGTTACTGAAAAGTTGCACAGTATTGATACTCACTCGCACATTTTTTTTTTTTCAACAGGAATATTAAAGTAGGGATATGAACAAGTGTATTGGATGGAAAAGTGACCTGCCTTTCCTTCAGCTTTAATTTGAAAAAGCCAAATTGAAGAAAACATAACAATGTGGTGAAGGATAATGTCACTGTGTAGCCACGTGCAGATCATACGGTTTTTCAGAGAAATTTTATAAAATGTTACTTCCAGTCATGCAAGTCATGAGGCTGTTTATGAAATTTCTGAACATTATCACTGCCATATCATATTACTGCAGATAGACAGTGTGTAAATGTAAAACATGAAAATATTTAATTTCACAGAAACATGGGGAACCAGACAACAAAGTGATTGCAGGGGAACTGGCTAAGAAGTCCGATCTGAAGAAGTACATGAAGAAAGCCATGCCATTTGTACAGGTAGTGAAGGTGAGATCACAGCACGTATCTTGTTTTGGGTTTTTCCTCAACATTTGCATACTGATGTGATGTTGCAGAGAACAGTCTAGCAAAGTCCAAGTGCAAGTCGTTGATTACATGCATTTCTTTGTTTTTGTAGGAATGAAGCACATACACAATGTAGAATGACACTTCAGCATTCAATCATTTTGTTTATGTGACGCCTCCAATCAGAAACTGTGACAGGCTTTCCTGTGACACACGACTGTAAATCAGTTATTTAAAAAAAAACCCTCCTCATATCACCTCGTCTGTAGCAGAATCCTTGCAAACAAATATCTGTTGCTTGTAGTTTAACAAGGACTCATGATGATGTACTATGTCAGAAAGAAACTTATAAATTACATATAAGTAGGTCAGGCAGACACACATAAAGAAAGATCATTTTCAAATAGCTAGCATATGTGCTATCCTTTGCATTTAAAAAAATCCAACCAACAGTGATCATGAGTGCTATACCAGAGGAATATGATTTCAACTTACCATGGTTATTTCACAGAAAAAAAAGCACATTTTGGCAATTAATTTGAGTTACAAACGTTACAATGTTACAAGATGTTTCATATTTCTAATAAAAGTTTGCTTTACATGACAAGAAAAACCTTGATAAGTGCTTGTAAACCTTTTCCTGTATCAGTTCAGTTGTGGAATTTAAAACTGAGAATACTGCTTGACGAATACAATTTTTGTGCAAAAGTATTTGCAGTTCCCGTTAAAAAATGTCTTCTGGTATCATAGCTGTGTATTTGGAGTGTTGGTGCAATTAGTAATTGATAGAAGTACATAGATAGCCTGTTATTTTGTAACTTTAAATAAATTTGAGAATTTGTAATGGATACACATGTTCAGTTTTCAGTCAATTTTGAGATGTAAAGTATGTGGCTGTAGTAGAAGTTTTCTAATAAGAATAGCAAGCACTGATGGATTTAACAAGAAAAATAAAATAGTATTTAAACTTTTTAAAGTTATATGTTTATGAGAAAGCCAGTCAAATGCTACATCTAAGAGTGCCATGAGGCTTGCTTTCTAAGCAGACCAAGCTGCATATTTCCTGTATGCCATGGACTGAAGAATATACAGAGTCTGGTATTGTTTAGCAGGCAATGCCATGGGGCATCAAACACAAATAACAGTATTTTTCATTTGATGTATGCATAGCCACCTTAACCTTCCTGCCACACACAGTGGACAGCTTTCCATAGTTCAGATTCAGCACCTAGTCTGCATGATGCACCATGCAGTTTTGATAGGCCTTATCAACACTTCTCATTCAAATTGCTTTTCATGAGTGATGAAATTATCATTGAAACAGACAGAATGGTACATCCACTCAGATATGATCTGGGTCAAGGGTTCATGTTGTGTTGTGTCTTTTATAGCAAAATGTGGCCAAGCATGGCATGAAGGCCCTCAATCTGACCCTGGATTTTGATGAGGCAGCCATCTTGACTGAGAACCTGAAGTACCTGGTTAATACTCTAGAGGTGAGAAACAGCAGCGGGGCTTGAAAGAAGTTGGGAACACATCTATATTAAATGATCATTTAGTTACATTGCATGTCAAAGTAGTTGGAGAATTTTAAGTTTTAGCTTAAAAAAAAAAAAAACTTTGAACCTATATTTTTAAATATCAATTATAATTCTTACCAAATGATTTCATAATCGTAAATCTTTAATTTTTTCCCCGTGTGAGAAATACTGGTGCCATTTGAAGAGGCTGGGTCATACCTGAGGATAATACAGCATTGTACCCAACTACAAATACTTACTATTATGTGATAGTGTGGGTGATGTTATTTTCTTGGATTATTTTACCAGAAATAATCATTTTGTTTTAAAGTATATCACATTGGAGAGCTCATAAAGAAAGGGCTCAATTTGTTCAGTACTTTATTGCTGTACTTTTAATTTAAGAACCCCTGGTGTTATCTTGCATCCTATTATACATGGATATCTATCTGTTTTACAGCTGGAAGGTATGGATGTGCAGTCAACAGAGGGAGCCACTGACAAGATTCGCGAGGAATGCTGTCCAGGCAAACCCTTCATTGTGTACAGAACAGAGGTATGTCGTATTGGCCACAATTTTTCCTGAAAATTTTGGCGTGTTGGGTCCAGCAGAAAGGTGGAAAACTAGTACATGTAAAACCATTAAACTGCTGAGGGCAATCAGTACGTGCTGATTAAAGGCATGCATCATTACAGAACAAAGAACTCCTATCAGCTCAAAAAGGAGATTTCAGTGCTACCAGGAACATACATGTACATTGAAGATCCCTTTAATACCAGTGGTATAGTGGTTTTTACAGCGACCTAGCATGCATGGGACCAAGTTTGTGTTGTCCATGTCATAACTGTCTCATGTGGGAGGGTAAAGTCTGAAATACAGGCCCATTGACTGGTGCTGCCATCTGGTGACAGATCATAACACGTCATAGATTCACATTCCATCTGAAATGATATATGATACTGAGTGGTGCCAGTCAAAATACGGTTTTACAGCAGGGACCTGGAAAGAAATCTATTTACAATATCACCTCAGATTATAACAAATAGCCTTCAGATATAATAATACTGTTACCATACCCAGAGTGTGAACTACCATACATAGAATAAAATTCATTTTGATACAGTGCAGCAAAACTCTGGAATTAGCTGCCAGATAATTTCAGAACCACTTTTAGTTTTAGACAATTCAAAAACCTGCCTGGAATGGCACATTACAGGTTGGGCCTGTTTGTGAACAGCGGTGTTGATGTCCCCCATCGGGGCCTCCTGCAGGGCGGGAACCAGCTGAAGGGTTCACTAAGATACTTGGCCCTTGGGCTGGTCATGCCTGCTGGGGAGGCTGTGATGTTTTTCTGTATACCGTTGTTTGATCTTGTGATTTGTCTGTTTCTGAATAGCTGTGTGGTTGTCCGGCATTGCAGCTTCCTACAGGGCGGGAGACCAGCTGAAGGGTTCACTAAGATACTTGGCCTTTGGGCTGGTCACACCTGCCGAGAAGGCCGCAATGTTTTTCTCTATACTGTTGTTCGATCTTATGACTGACCTGTGTAAGTGGCGGTTTGGCTGTTCCACATCCCAGGCTCCTACAGGGCGGTAGACCAGCTGAAGGGGTCGCTGAGATATTTGGCCCTTGGGCAGGTCATGCCTGCTGGGGAGGCTGCGGTGTTTTTCTCTATACACTTGTTGGATCTTACAACTTGTCTTTCTTAGTCACAAGATTCAACTGTTTTATCCACACAGGAACTACTCTCTGTTTTTAGTCCCCCGCCCACTTGGTGGGGGACTATAGGTTTGCACCTCGTCCGTCCGTCCGTCCGCCCTTCCGTCCGAAGCTTCTCCGGGCCATATTTCCAACACCATAACACCCACAGCTACCAAATTTAATGTGTTTGTACTTCCTACGATAGAGGTGTATGGCGTGCCCAAAGTAGGTCACTAGGTCAAATATCTGGGTCACAGAATACATATGTATGAAAAATCTTGTCCGGGCCATAACTTTTTTGTCCTTTTACTTAGAATCATGAAATGTTACACAAATGTGAAGCTTAGTCTAAGAAAGTGTCATAAAGCAAAACTGGGTCACTAGGTCAAATATTTGGGTCACCGATCGATATGTAAATATACAGAAACAAATTTTGTCCGGCACATATCTTCCCTATTTTAATGCTACCTCTTCAATTTTTTTATGGTGGGTAGACCTTAGGTAGTAGCTGTGCATAGGCATTGTTTTGTGTGGCTAATTACTTGCATTAATTAATTATTTAACAAAGTTCGTTAAGCAAGACAAATTTTGTCCGGGCCATATCTTCTAAACTATTAATGCTAGCCCTTTGAATTTTTTGTGGTGGATAGACCATAGGTAGTAGGTGTGCATAGGCATTGTTTTGTGTGGCTAATTGCTTGCATTAATTAATTATTTAACAAAGTTCGTTAAGCAAGACAAATTTTGTCCGGGCCATATCTTCTAAACTATTAATGCTAGCCCTTTGAATTTTTTATGGTGTGTAGACCTTGGGTAGTAGGTGTGCATACACATTGTTTTCTGTGGCTAATTACTTCCATTAATTAATTAATTAACGAAGTTCATTAAGCAAGCTCAAGATACAATACAAATTTTGTCCGGGCCATATGTTCTAAATTATTGATGCCAGCCCTTTGATTTTTTTTATGGTGGGTAGACCTTAGAGGGGATATGGTAATGGGCACCGTCCGTCCGTCCGTCAAATTTTGGGTCACAGTAATACATAAATGTACAGTATTTTCATGTCCTTACTGTAATTCTTAAAAAATTTTGACTTCTTGTTATAAAAGTTTACTGATAATGTATTGTGACCTAAAAGTGTGTCACGACGCAAAACTAGGTCACTAGGTCAAATATCTAGGTCACAGTGTAAACTCCATGTAAAACCTTGTCCATGCCATATTTCCCTTACTATAATACCTACAGCTACCAAATTTATTATTTTAATACTACCTGGGGAGTTGTTGTGTCACTTGGCAAAAGTAGGTCACTAGGTCAAATATCTAGGTCACTGTGAAATCCATTCAAAATCTTGTCCGGGCCATAACTTTTTTGTCCTTTTACTTAGATTAATGAAATTTTACACAAATGTGAAGCTTAATCTAAGAATGTGCCATACTTTTAATTTTTTTTTTCATCTAGGTCACACCCCTATATAGTAGTCCATTCAACCTCGTGGGCGACGAGCGGGGGACTATGTATTGCTCTGCAATACTCATTAACTTGTTTTAGTATAGATCTTGTCTATTGATTATACTTTTTATACACTGTTGGAAAATAGCTCATCAGAGGTGAAGTTACTTGTGTAGTATACCGACTTGATATAAAGCTTAACTTGAATTTGAACAAGTAAAAGACACTCTCAAAAGAAGTTAATTTAACATTGACCATGAGTCTATTTAATAAAAGCGCCATGTGTATATTTATTCCTGTTACTTGACCATGAGTCTATTTAATTAAAGCACCATGTGTATATTTATTCCTGTTACTTGACCATGTGTTTAATAAAAGCACCATGTGTATATTTATTGCTGTTACTTGACCATGAGTCTATTTAATAAAAGCGCCATGTGTTTATTTATTCCTGTTACTTGACCATGAGTCTATTTAATTAAAGCACCATGTGTATATTTATTCCTGTTACTTGACCATGTGTTAATAAAAGCACCATGTGTATATTTATTGCTGTTACTTGACCATGAGTCTATTTAATAAAAGCGCCATGTGTATATTTATTCCTGTTACTTGACCATGAGTCTACATGTGTTTAATAAAAGCGCCATGTGTTTATTTATTCCTGTTACTTGACCATGAGTCTATTTAATAAAAGCACCATGTGTATATTTATTCCTGTTACTTGACCATGAGTCTATTTAATAAAAGCGCCATGTGTATATTTATTCCTGTTACTTGACCATGAGTCTATTTAATAAAAGTGCCATGTGTATATTTATTCCTGTTACTGGGCCATGAGTCTACATGTATTTAATAAAAGCACCATGGGTATATTTATGCCTGTCACTTGGGGAGCTAAAATTGACTAATGCTGTTGTTTTGAAGAAAACATTCAGAATTGCTACTTGTTTTGTGATTGTTAAAAGTACTTGAAACCACAGCTCCTCAAAAACCAAGCTGATCACTTCACCCCCTGTGAAGTTACATTTTGCTACAATATCTTTCCATGTAGCGCCTCTTGTGTTGTACACATGGCTTACTTAGTTGCCACTGATGGCGAACCATCACACTTCATGTACTTAGAAGATTTTTCTGTACATCTTACTGACTCCAAGCCTTTTGAATTTTTGTGGACATTTGCAGCCATCGGTTTGTCTTCTAGCAGTCAACCCTCAGCCCAGTTCAGGCCACTTCCAGATGACAATCCCGGTGTATCAGGGAGACCAGGTCAACAAAATTGCAAACAGGATGATGCGATATGACAGACTTATAAAAGGTTAACACCTAAATGGACATAGTTTGCATGCAAAATGCATTGAAGTCAAGTTTTTGAGTGACAGAGGAAGGTGATGGTTTTTTTTTGAAATGTACAATACATGTATAGTCAGAAATGGTAAAACCTGTGGTGGGACCGAAAGCAGATAAAGACGTAGTTGCAATTATGAACTTTCAAGAGTACTGGGGCTGAGAAGTCTCAGTATATGAAGAAATTATAATGCTGAAACATACTATTGTATTTAGTACTTCCTCCTGGGAACAATTAATTATCGATGTTGAATTTTCCTTTTAAAAAATATGTTGTAGTAATATGCTCGAGGCTAAAAGTTTTTACCACATAACCCCTTGAATCAGCAGTTTTCCTTGGCAAGGCTTGGACAAAAAGTGCCCAACCCATGCGAAGGACAGCTGTTGACATGGGACATGTTGTATGGATAGGTCTCGTCTATTTCACATTCAAATTGTTTTTCATTACTCTTAAAATCAGTCAAAAACATTGAAGAAGGCAACATTTTACGACCATTTGGTTTAAGGGGAAAGGGTTAGTATCATGTGACCACTGCTATGTCAGTTTGCCTGCAGCCATGCTTTAATATGCTCATACTTCCCTGTCATGACTAACCTTGACCTCATTTAAAGAAAGGGTAGTTGTCAGAAAGTATAAAGTTAGTGAACATGAACAAGGCTTATGCAACAGAGTGGGTCTGAGATCACTGCCAAAATAATGAATAAATTTCATTGCTAGCTTGAAGATGCGAGTTGGCAGTTTTCCTATGCATGCCTAGGGCACAAAACCTAACAAAGAAACCGGGTGACCTGACCCAACTCAGTCAATACTGATAGAAGACTAGATGCTTGGAATAAGGATTCATTATTGGAGATTTGAGACTGAAATCGTAATTTTAATGAGCACTTTTGTCATGATGAGGGGGTAAAGGGGCAATTTCCTATTTTATACAAAGACCCTCTGTGGAATTTTTGTTAGTGGTTTTGCAATTATTTGACTAAATACAGTGGTACCTGTCTTGGGAGACCCCTCCAATGAGAGACCGCATGTCTTTTTAAGACTGCTCTCTCAGAACACTGCTATCTTTTCCATGTTATACCCCTATTGAAAGACCACCTGTTTTGAGAGACAACATTTTGACCTGGCGTAGGGGTGGTCTCTCAAGACAGGGACCACTGTATATGACAAGGCAATGGATAATGAGTTACTATGAAAATATAAATGATCACAGATAAATTGGGGCAAGTTAGTTTTAAAAATACATTTGTCAGAAAGGACTTTCAGCAGGTGAGGGGACAACTGTGCATGCAGTGAAACCTGTCTTGAAAGACCACCTGTAGGTATGACCAAATAGTGGTCTGGCAAATGATTGTTCATTGGAGGTACAAATTTTATACTTATGAACAACCACCTGCTGAGAGAAGATGAAATGTATTAAAGCATCTTGAGAAGGTAGTCTTTCAAGGCAGGTGGTCTCATTAGAGTGGTCTCCTTTTTAAACAATGCTGTTTGTACAAGGTTTTATTGGGGTGTACATTCCGTTTGTATTTTGCATGCTGCTTGACAATCTTAGAAACTGCACTGAACTGTAATTTCTATCCTCCAGTGCACTCTTAGATAATAGCTTCCTCCTGTGTGCGCCCCTAGTTGGGACAGGTAGAAAGTGGCTGTTCAGTTTGAGCAGACCCAATGTTGTAATAGTGAACACAGGGTGGTCAAGTGACACACACGCCCAGAGTCATCCAGGTTGGAATCCTGTTGAATCCCTTGATTTTAATTTTTGTAAAAAAGGAACAGCTCAAGTGTCTAAGCCCACCTAATGCAACTAGTCCCAAAGACAAAAGAAAATCAGCAGTGGTCTTATTGAAATTATTGAAGAGTAACCAGCTGACAGGAACAATGATGAACCACTGAGTATATAAATGGGTAAAATTTGTGTCTGTATGGTGGAAAGTACAGGAAATTGACAAGTGTTCCTATGAAAAGCCCACACAGTATTGCATTGACGAGGCATGGGGGGGGGGGAGGGAGGGATGCATGAAATTGTTTTCAATTTTGTTATATTCTACCTCATCACGTGTTGGGATTTTTTTACCCCTCGACCTTTAGGCAGGAGGGGTATTGTCACCTATGCATCTGTCCGTCCATGCCTTGTTAATGCCATATCTCCAAAAATACTCCCTGTACAGACACCAAATTTTTATCACATGGGGCCATGAGGTGTTTCAGGTGCCTATTGAAAAGTAGATCACTAGGTCACATATTTAGGTCATAGTACCACATTAAAGAAGACAGCATTAACACAATATTTAAACAATATTGGATGTAGCTTCACATTATTTATGACAGCTGGTCCAAAGAATGCCATATACAACTATTGAAAACTAGGTTACTAGGTCACATTTAGGTCACTGTGCTGCATTGAAGAAAAATGGTGGTACCATGATATCTTCAAATATTAAATTACTCATTGTAGCTGCACCAATTATTTATGACAGTTGGTCCTAAGGATGCCTCAGACACCTAGAGAAGACTAGGTCACTGGGTCATATATTTAGGTCACCGTGCTGTATTGAAAAAAATGGCCTTGCCATGATATTTTTGCTCATTGAAATTGCACCACAGTTTATCATTAGGTTAAACAGAAGTAACATTGACTTACCAGAGGGGTATTGTCGTCACGTACGTGTCCGTCGGACCTGGCCGAGGGGTTTTCGGTCACTGATCGGCTTCTAGTTTTTTGTTATTGAACTTTTGGAAATACTTATAATTGTATGATCTTCATTTCAGATGCCAAGCGAGTGAAGCTTATGAGATACACAGACCCTGAATTAGGACCAAGGCAAATTCCTGTATTTGAACAACCAGAGGCGGGGAAGGAACCCATCACAGCAAAAGCACAGTTCAACATTGACCTACAATCACAACAGGTCACCTTACAGGACAATGGGCGCAAAATAGAGTTAGGAAGACAAATAGCTTATATTGTCCAATGAGGGTGGCTTGATTAGGCTTATTTATTGGCAGTTTATTTGTGTATTATATGCCCAGCACATACCTTCATGCAGAGACAACAAACAGTTCATTAAACTGAACATTGTGCTTATAACTGGAAAGTTTGAAGAAAATCATGCAACAAATGTGATCTGCATTTATATACAGTTATAATGTTATTGGTTCCACTTGTATACTTGAAGTATACAAAAAGTAACTCCCAACTGGGAAAAAAGTGAGGATACATGTATTTTCATTGGTAACCAATAAGGTAGCTCACACAACCAGGTATTCAGTGTCATTTTTAATAAAAAGGAACAATGCTGAAAATTGTAACCTGTGGACACTTTCAATAGAGCAGTTTTGAGAAGATTGTGTGTCCGGCCATAAATGAAATACATGTTGCACACTGTGAAGCATGTTTTAATTATTCAAGTTTTTTGACTAGATATTCATGCAAAAATGAACACAAGCCCTTATCAATGTGCTATATCTCTGTTCTGTCACATTCTCGCTGATGGAAAAAACTGCCTCCATGGTCTTAGATTGATCAGTATTAATCTATTTTTTTGTTTACCACACAAGGGGTGGGCACATAGAGAATCTTTGCAGAGTGAACAGTATTCATTGTAGCTAAACCTATTTTTACAGTGTTGCAAATTTGTAAAGAGATACTGTTACACTAGCAGTTCACACTTGCACATTTTGGCAAGTTTGTGGCAGTGTGCCAGACACCATACACATTTCATCATGACCATGCCAAAACATTTGTGTACCTTCAAAATGTAATAAGTTTCCAAAACACATTTTGCCATAAATGTTTGCAGTATGTTCAGTGAAGGATTAATTTGCATTGTAAATATTTTCAACAATATCAAATGCAAAACTACTCTGTTTTGTCCACTTTCTCTGTCTAATAAAAAGTAACTTAAAGCACAATCATGTTTTTATTTTTTATTCCATATTATATACACAGCTTTTGCGAATACAACCATTGCTTTTTATTGTGATGGGGACTTTCAAATTGTCAAATATGGTAAGCCTGAAGCCAGTGGCAGTCTGGTCCTGTAACTTGTTAAAGTCTGCATGGCCTTTGAATGTGGTTGGGAAATAAATGGTGAGCCAGATTCCATTTGACACCAGGACAAGAACCACTTACAAAGGCTGCACTTAATTTAGGAATGAAAATTCATTGCATACACTGTGCACTTGATTTAGGAATTTGGCAAACTTGTTCGCCACAACCAGCACAACTGCTCCAAGGGTGGTTGCACCAAGCAAATTGCAAGAAACCAAGTGTTTGATTTGCATTTTTAATAGAAACAGAACAACCATGTGGATATCTAGCTGAAAAGCCATGGAAAACCAGTTTATCTAATGGGGCATTTTGCTCACTTCATTTACAACGGACAACCACTTGTAATCTGTAAACACAATGCAAGTTCGTTGCTGGTAAATCAAGTCGCCCCATAAGCACCATGAGTTTTAATTGTACTTTTTGGGGGGGGGGGGCAGTTGAAAGGGTTAGGCCAGTTAAGTAAAAATGGTTAGGACAGCCCTGTTTCAAGGCACATGAATATTCCAATCTATTTTTCCTTTCTAGTCGTCTGGAACCTTATTTTAGGTTTTAGAGTCCACATGAGGATAACCAGTTTTGGGTCATTGCAATTCAAGTTGCCATGCTACCTTCTCTCTTTTGAGCGCTTAACAGATTTTTTTGGGAAAGTCAGTGGTACAGGCAATGTAACTTCAAGATCTTCTGACTTGATGTTGTCTCCAGTGTTTCTCCTCTGAACTTTGACCTGACATCCCAATGCCCTCAGTGCATCTATCATTCTGAAGAGGAAAAAAAACCCCCACAAGTATGAGACTAAAACATTGTACATGAAGATGATCCATTGCTTCTGTTACAAAGATGAAGCTAGTGCATCAAAGACTGCTCTGGGTCCATGTTCTCTTCTCGTATCCATCTGATCTATATTTATAAGCTTGTCCAGTTTTCAAACAACTTTTTGCTTGCAAATCAGTCAAAATATGTTTACTTTCCTCTTGAAATGGTCAAAAAATAAGGCTTTCCTACTACTTGCCTGCATTCCCTCAAGTCTGATATTTAACCCAGTGTTAGCATATCCTGGATCGACCAATGTAATCTGTACTGATTATTCAGTTTTTTTTTTTACAATGCATTCAAAATGTAATGACAAATTTTAATTACTGGACCCCAATCAATTATTTGTAGATGCCATAATCCTTTGGAAACTGATAATGCATAGTTTAAGATTAAATTCATGGCATTTTTCATTTGACACTTGCCTTTTCTGGCTTAATTTCATGTCCTTCTGCAAGTCCTGGGCAGTCATCTTGAATTCATCTATGATCAAGGCTAGCACCAAGATGTATAATCCTAGCTGGTCCTTCAACCTCGCTGGTTGGCATCTGAAATGGAGACCCAGTGTGCATAACACATTAACAACATAGTACTATATGCCTACACCTATATTTTTAAAAACTCAAAAGTGCCAACATTGTGGAAAAGGAGATCCCTGTAAACACATCTTTGTGTGTATCCCAGCATCTCGTTTTGCCATTTTTACTGCGTCTTTTCATACAGAGAAACCTGCAGAAGAAAGGCGGCCCACAGGCCTGATGCTCTGCGGACTTGTAATGTATTACAATAATATAAAGACTCCAAATCAAGAGCAAGTTGGGTAAACTGATATGTTTAATTTTTCGATTGGGAACACAAAGTTCAAGTGAAATATTGATCTGGAGGATAGATCCTAAAAATCTCCATTGATGTCAAGTTATGCCTTGCCATCACCAAATCATTTCACTCAACTAGACAAGCCTGATGATTTATAAAACCTTGGCCACAGTCATCCTTGTTCCACAATATAATCGTGGCGGACATAATTTATATAACCTGATCAATTTGGAAGGCCAAGCTTAAGTACTCTTGAAGACCTTAATTTTATCTTGTACAACATATTTTGGCTCATAATGCCACTCGTATCCCTATCAATCTATATTTTGACCTCCACAATCCCATCAAATGTCAAAATGATCCACTATAAATTACAGATGACCAAACATTCCTAAGATTTTCACATTTTGATCCCTTTAATAATTACAAGTGCCCATATAACCTTCACCTTGAACTCGGATTGATTATACAAACAGGAACAACAGTGGGACATCTGTGTAGTTCTCAACACAAATAATACCACAATCCAATCTCGACGCTCCGTAGCCGTTCCAATCACTAAGTCTAAACCAATAAATTAACATATTATCATGTTCCAGTCAAAATTTAGAAACTCGTAGGCTTCAACAGCCAAATGAATTTTTGAACAGGTCATCAGTGAGAAACCATCAAGCATGTTTCTCAGTCTTAAATTCCCAGACCTGCATTTTACATGACGGCAGCTGCTTGCCTTGTATTGTACATGTACCTATTCTCGGTGTGTTCCTATTGTCGATAGGGTGGGCCAAAGCACTGTTCTCACTTGCTAAGCTATCTCTTTATGTGATGGTTTGCAGGTCTCAGAACTTTGAAATTTGGTGCAACAATGTCGACTGCCATTCTCCAGCATCTCCGGTTATGAGGCTGAACGCATATTTGGGTTCCTTACGCTAAGCAAAAAAGCACACTTTTGAGAGAATGCACACATTTTATATTTCAATAATTGCAGAAACCCTAGCTCTTTAGATTTTGCATAAACTGATTTCATGTTTACTTGTACAAAACACGTTTTCCTGCTGACCCACTCTGAACTTCACCTGTGAGGAGTTTTCAGTTGCTATATTGAGAATACACATGTAGGAACATTGTGTTTACAAGGTCGTCGCTAGAATTAAAGTGACATGTCTTGCACAGACTACCTGCATTTGTTGAGAAAAGACACCTTTGTTTAGGTTTTACCATGGAAGTACAGTTAAGAACTTGAAGTCTCTGATTTATAACAATAATTTTCCTATCTATGGTTAGCGATGTATTGTGCTGCATTTTACACACTGCACAGCTTAGCCAATCCAGAACTGGTACATCGTGTATTTAAGTATAGACACATTTGTTTTACATGGATTGTGATAGAAGTCAAGCATTGACTTATCGAGTCACTCTCCATGGCACAGATGTTGGCGTATACTTCCTAGTCTGTGGTGGAGGAAACCGAAGAACTCTGAGAAAACCACCAAGCATGGTTAAAGTGGTAGGAACTTTTTGCACATGCTGCCCAGGACGACAATCGAACCCGGGTTGCAAAGGTGAAAGGTGAGCGTCTTACCTCTCAACCAACCGTGCACCCATGTATACATGGTAGAGACATCCCAATTGAATGTAAAGAATGCATGAACGTGAAACATCACCAAATAAATACTTAAAAATTTTTTGAAGAATGTATATGAAATAGTACTTGCAGAAATATACATAAAATAGTAAAATTAAAACTTAAACTTACTCTTAGAAAAGGAATTCAGTAATATTTCAAGTCCCTTTCCTGCACAGAAACCAAGCAGACCAGGCAACACACAGTTACAGACAGAGAATGACTGCCATGAAACCTGCACGCAAACAAAGGTGTCACAAATCGACCTGACTCTGTGCATGCACTGAGAAAACAATCAAGCTGTATTCTTAGATTGGCTGCCCTACTTGAATTAAGTTCTGTTCTATACATGTAACCAGTCTGGCATAGCCTATGAAAAACGAGCAAAACCATTTCTCAGTCCTCAGTGAAGGGTGTTTCAATTGTGATCTCTTGGAGTAACTATCTGTGTGTTGTCACTTTATTCTAATAATTTAAAACAATGTTCAATTCAAAATGTGCACCCTGCGTCCAACTAGGTATGTAAGGTGGGTTTGTTCCAGTCTGGCAATATCTTTTCAAGTCACTGAAGAAAAACAAACTTGGACAAGCACCACAGTCCACAATCATTTGGTCACTCTGACCCAAAAAGTCAAAAAAACAAAAAAAAAAAGACAAAAAACCAGAAGCTGGCATGAAATGAGTTTTATCCCATGTTTGCACTTGCACTCCCTGCAAACACCAATGTAATACGATTATATGATCTGCTTCCTCGTATTACATAGTTCATATGCAAATTAGCCATGTGTTGTTAGGGTAACAATTCTGCCATCCACATGAATAAAACCTGGTTTTAAATCGCTTCTTTGTATATTTATTTCACTGTAAAACATGGGATAAATACAAACCATAGCTTGTTTGGGAATCTGGGCTCACAAAACAGATGCATGTGTTCTTTGGAGTGCATACATCTCTCAGCCTTCGGCTTCGCAATGTACCCCACTCCAAAGAACACACTTGTCTGTTCTGTGGGCCCAGATACCCGCACTCACTATAGTTTGTCTGTAACCCCATAGGAACTGAGTCAACATTTTTTGCCTGCTGCGCTCGTTGCACATTGCACCCTAAGGTGCCAAGGAAAGTGGTCATTTACGGCATATTAAGTACAAACAAGCAGCAAACATCTCTTAGGACAACATAAGTTTGCTGCCAGTTGTTTCATGGGGAAAAGTTGCATGCTGGTACATGATGTTGGGACCTTCAGAGTTAAACCTCTATTAAATTGCCAGAAGAAGACTACATAAGGTAATACCTGCTTAGCCCACTTCTCGTATCGGAAGTCGATATTGTAAATTTATCAAAGAGCTTCTTCTTGATTGTATTTGGGACTTCCTCTCGTGAGAATGGATCTGTGAAAACAGCAGAAGTGGTCAAGAGTAATATTTGTACAGGCATAATCCCACGAATAAAGAAGATAAATGCACAGTGTCTCAATAGCAATATGTCTTGGCATGAAAAACCATCACTATATTGGCTTGAATGTTGAATTACCTATCACAAATGATGCAACAAGTACTACATGTATCTCGCAAAGTAGTTCTTTTGTATCTCCCAAGCTGGATGTTTTTTGTATCAGTTTTTCCTAAGTATTTTACATAGCACATCTTTTTTTAAAAGATTTGAACTTATTTCTACTGGATAATAATTAACATCATAGCTTTTCTCCTAAATATGTTAAACGTTTAGGTCCTTTTTTAAAATCTTTCAGTTTTCGGGGGGGGGGGGGGGGGGGGGAGTATCTATATTTATCTCAGAAGACATTGAGAATTCCTGGAAAGTTTAGTACAAGTACTTATCAAAAGTAATACAGTGAAACCTGTTTTAAGAGACCACCCCTTGGGCAGGCTAAAAAGTGGTCACATAAGACAGGTGGTCTCTCAATGGAGGTGTAATAGCATGGGAAAGAGAGCAAAACAGACTTGGGAAATATGGTCTTAAAAGGCAAGTGGTCTTTAATTACAGTGATCTCTCAAAATAGGTTTCACTGTATCTGCACTTTGTGTAGTTACAATAAAGTCAAGATGTAGCCGTGAGCTGTGTGTGCTAGAATGCCCACCACAGGATCAAGTTGTTACCTTATAATTATGTTGATCTATGATATGGAAAGTTACATGCACATTGCCAGTCACATTACATGAAGTGAAGAAACCTTGTACAGTAGTACCTGCTGTGTGCAACCACTGCCATGAGCAGCCGCATTGCTTTTCGGGTCACTAGACTCAGACATAGGTGTAAATTTCTTTATAAATTTTACCTGTGGTGACAGGTCACCTGCTGTATGTGGCCACTTTATCTTGGTAGAAGGGATGGCCACATACAGCAGGTACCACTGTACCATGACTGCCATGGTGCAGGTGAATTTCAGTATCATGGATCAAAACATGGGGGAACTAACAGTATCCTGTAGATCCATCAGATTGAAATAAAACAAGTAATACAAATAAAAACAGTACAAGAATGCAATTGCCCCATGAAATTCACACGAGTGTAAGTTCGTTTAGTTGGACAAAAGTAACACAGTGCAGCTTGGGGCAGATTACATCTCTAAATTAAAACACTGTGCTGTTACATACATGTAACTAGTGCTGGCATAGCCTAGAACATTTTCTATGCAGACTGTATCACCTAGATTACAGTAGTACCTGCCCTCTAAGGGCGACGTCTTTTTACTGCCACTCTCCAAAGACACTTGATTATATTTCCTTGTTAGATAAACCTTTATATTCAGACCACCTGTTGCATAAGACCACTTTTTGCTGACATTATGGGTGGTCATACATAGCAGGTAGCACTGTACTATTCATCTTCATCACATGATAACCATCACCTTTGGACTTGAGTGTTTTTGCGGTCATGTTGTAGAGCACGATGAGATAGTGTAGGTACATCAGACACTGCGCTTTGTGTCTTCGTGCCTCATCCCGTATCGGCAGTATCCTCAGGTGCTGCAGTATGTATGTTGGGTACCTGAAGACGGAATGCAATAGCTCGTTTAATCCTTGACGTTCCCTGCTCAAATCACCCAGAAGTTTTCAGATGAAGAATGTCAACTGCATCAGTGTTTATGTCAATTTCTTGTTAAATGAAAACATCATGAACAAGTAATGCAGACGAGACCTATCAAGAACCCCGACCCAACAGTTTCTCTTGGCACAGGTTGGGTGAAATGTACCCAACCTACACCAGGGAAAGCTGTTGACTCGAGTCTTATTCTAACCAGAAAGTGGTTGACAGCCCCTTCACATATAATGTATATGTACTTATACATTCAGCAATCTTTGTTTGAATATCCATGGCTAGAAAAATCCAGATGTGTTTACCAATCACGTTCTCACAGGTACAAAGAGGGTAAACACATGAGAGGGTTTTACAACTGATGGATCAAAACTATAACTTTTAAACACACACTTCTGTCGCATACTACTGCCATGCTCATTACCTTTACATTTCAGGAATCATGTAAACTGTGAGAGGCACGTAAACAATATTGGTACATAACACAATGTTATCATTGAACATGACGAATACTATGTGTACACTTTTGTAAATGTGTGTTTCTGCTTCCATCACTTACTTCAAGTTTTAACTACTGCCTTTGGTATAGATGACAAAAATGATCTTCGTGAAAATTATAACGACCTACCTACCTGACAAACAAACCCCGAGTAGGTCATCTGTCCTTAATAGTCATAACCATAAACTTAATTCCATTTAAAAACAAAAACACAATAATTGTTTCATTTATAATAATTGTTAAAAAAAAAATGTTTTATTTCATTTTTGTCTTATGCATGGCTGAACCCTGCTGTATAATTTGTGTTTTACACAAACAAATGTAGTTTTTTTCCTTAGCTGTCAAAGCTGCACACATTTGGATATTCCAGGCTCCAAAACATGTTTGATATTCTAACATGTTCTCATAGTCACCCAATGCAGACCCTTTATTATCTATCAGGCTGATATTGCCTTTGTTAAAAGTTATCTGCTGAATGCATTTTGGTAACATTTAAAATAAAAATACAAAATAAATTCTTCAGAGTTCTTGTATTTATATTTTAGAGGTATTTAGGCAGTGACAGGAATGGACATGGATAGAATAGAACTTGTCTCACACATTTCGGGTATTGATGATGTGAAAGTGTTTCAGGACATTTAGCTTTTTGAGATAAATAAATTATTAATAGATGCAAGAGTGTTAAAGCTCAAGTTATGGATAACTATACATGAGCATTCAAAGGGTCAATGTTCCCATTCTACATGTTACTTACCTTTCCTCCTCTCTCCATTTGGAATGTTCTTCAGGAGTAGAATTGATAAAGATAGCAGCTGGTTTCCGTAACTCTTCCATCTCAGCTGGGCTGATAACTTACACTGTCAAGGACATTTCTCAAAACGGTGACCACAACTTAAACATCAAAACAAAACACTTTGATGTCCTTCACCTCTTTAAAGTCTTTCTCTTTTTAAATTTTGTAAGTAAGAAGGGTTATTTTTTTCATGAATTAATGACATGGGATACAGTAATGAGCAAGATCTATCCTTCTGTAATGAGCGAGTTCATCCAGGTTCATTCTTGGAAAGCACATCATTTTAACTCATTCCATATCAGTCCCTGATATATACGTATATTTACCTAGATTTAAGATGACAATTGCAGATTTAAATTCTTCATGAAAAGAGCTTTCATTCAAGTATCAACATGCCTATAGTCTTAAGTCAGTGCTTCTGGCAAGTCATGTTGCAGCTGCTGCAAGGGCAGCTGCAGCATGACTTGCCAGGCAGTGCCAGAACCACTGACCAAGGCCTGTGACCATAGTATGGATTGAGTTAAAACTGACAGGCTTTATACAAAAGAGTGCACTACAGGTTTATTATTGAAAAGTACATCAGCTCAACCCCCAAAATGTTAAAAACTGATTGTCTATAAAGGAGTGTGCTAGACTGTTAGGCGGGCAAGCGCGTACAATCTTTTCCAATGCCAGCTAATTCAGCTTTCCTTGCATTGTACATAATAGCTGAAAAAATACCACATAGCAGTTGTCAAGGGCAATTCCACTGTCATTTTGAACGATGAACCCTCTTTCTGTCCCCTGTCTCCAACTGGGCACTCAGAGGGTTCATCTTTCAAAATGACAGTGGAATTGTCCCTGATAAGACCTCTGTGATATTGTTTTTTCTATTATACAACATTGCAGCCCTTTCTATGAAGCATATTGGCTGTCAATTTCATAATGCTAGCTCAATTATTTTTCTAGATATGGAAATTCGATATGTTTTATTACATTTTGGCATATATTTCCTATAATGCCACAGGTGGCACCACTAGTATCTCACACGTTCAAGATTTTTCTGCTCAGTAACATTCCCACCAAGTTTTATGAAGATCCATCAAAACTAAATGCACTAGTGTCCACAAATTTGTCATATTTTGACCTGTATCTTTTGTGATAATGTAGATCATGACCTCATTATCAAACTCAATCTAGATTTTTATACATATGATATGTCCTGAAAGTTATATGGGGCTGCCATCTCAACTTTTAAAGTTATCAAGCTCACAACCCAAAAGTTTACAAATGGATGGACCAACGGACATGAGCGACTGTATAAGCTCTGCGACCTTAGGTCAGCAGAGCTTTAAAAAAGTCCTGAAAGTAGCATAAAAAGGATTCTGTCCTTCAGACTGTAAACGTCCTGTGGGCTGGTGGCATCCTTGTTATGGGGTGGGATTAAGATGGACTGGGCTTGATTCTTGCTGGGGCCTGGTGGAGGAAAAGCAATTATAATTAGGAAAGTAGTAACAGTTCAAGTGAGTCAAACTGGTCAGCCGTTCAAGTGTATTTGCACAGAATGTCCCTTTGTAAGGAAAATATAACCATTCAAAAGGGAACAAATTAAGTTTGGCTTCCTTTCATGAATCTCAAAGGTGTGGGAAAAATGTGAAGCAGTAATCAATACATGTACTCCTGATCATAAATATCAAAATAAAGGAACATATGTACATTGAGGTACATGTACATATATAGCAAGACTTGTATGAGGAAAGCTGTGTGTACACAGTACCAATTGCAGAAAATGGACCAAATTTCTTGGATTATACCAGGTTTCCAAGTATTGAAGCAACCCTCTGCTTTCATGAAATTTGTAAACAATATACATGTAATGGATCCAAATACAGTCTGGGCATAATATATGGCAATACTGAATTAAAATATAAAATTACAGTTGTATGCATAAAACTTGGTAGAAGTACTGTTTTGATCTAAAAGTACACAATTTTGTATAAAATAAAAAATGACTTTGCTCTCTCCTATCGCTGCAGCAGCTACCTTTTTGCAACAGTAAAGTCATCTACTCACCTGCTTGTCACTGTGTCAGTCTACAGTATAGTGATCAACTCAACAGCCAGTCACCGTGTCAGTCTACAGTATAGTGATCTACTCATCAATGAGTCACTGTGTCAGTCTACAGTACAGTGATCTACTTAACAGCCACTCACTGTGTCAGTCTACAGTACAGTGATGAACTCAACAGCCAGTCATTGTATCAGTCTACAGTATAGTGATTTGCTCACAAGTCAGTCACTGTGTCAGTGTACAGTACAGTCATCTATTCACCAGCCACTGTGTCAGTCTGCAGTACATGTACAGTGAGCTACTCAACAGCCAGTCACTGTCAGTCTACAGTACAGTGATCTACTCACCAACCACTCATTGGTTCATGCTACAATATAATGATTTACTCATCAGCCAGTCACTGTGTCATTCTACAGTACATGTACAATGATCTCACCAGCCACTCATTGGTTCATGCTACATTATAATGATCTGCTCACCAGCCAGTCACAGTGTGATTCTACAGTTCAGCGATCTATTCACAAGTCAGTCACTGTGCCATTCTACAGTACAGTGATCTACTCACCAGTCAGTCACTGTGTTATTCTACAGTACTGATGTAGTCACCAGCCAATCACAGTGTCATTCTTAGCTACAGTGATCTATTTACTAGCCAGCCACTATGCCGTTCTACAGTTTAGTGATCTACTTACTCTGGAGCCGCTCAGCCAGGTCTGGTGTGAAGGCTTCATCTACAGCTGTGTTGACAGCTCGCTCTAGATCTTCGCCCTTAATCTTGTTTTTTATTCTGGATTCCATGGCCCGACGTTTCTTGGAGCTACCAAACGCACTTGTTAATTTGTCTACCTGCAAATATACATATTGCACTCATATCATTGAGGACCTGTGTCAACATTCTTATCATTTTTGAATTAGTACTTAGGGTACTAAATTTCACCACCACCACCCCCTCCCCGCAGTGCCATTTGTTGTACAAATTAAGGTCCACAGGTCCCCAGAAAGTCCCTATACAATTTTGAAGCAATTGGCCAAACATTGTTGGAGAAAATTTTTGAATTTTGCCAAAAAGAATGTACAGAAAAATTCATTAAATTGAGAAAAAAAATTATCACTGAAGCATAACCATTTGAACCACCCTGGCAGTGATTTATCCATGGTAGATACCCACAAAGTTTGGAGAGGAGCAGACCTGAGGTTTTCCGGAAGTCATAAATGTAAATGTGAACTGACGACTCACCATCCTTTAAGCTCAGCTGACAGACAAGTCCGCTGAGCTAAAAATTGCAGTGCCACCTGGTGGATATAAGATGAACTATGTAAGCCAATGTTACCATGTATGCAATATCAAAACCATTGGCCAAGTAGTTTTGAGAAGAAAGTTTGATTTTTTTTTCAATAAAATAAAAACAAAACATTATTGCATACTCATCTCATTTGCAAACTTGGCAGAGGTGCACCTGGCGAACATCCATGTGTAAACCCAAGACATTTCATGCAACGGTTTTTGGGAAAAAGTTGAAAATGTGATGTCTAAAGGGCAGACAGGTGGACGAAAGATGAAAGCAGATTTCACAAGTTTCACTGACTAGCCAGTTAGCAGAAGCAAAACTTCACGTATTTAGTTAATTCATCATTTGCCGCATTTATATTTATTCATTATGTAGATTGTCTTTGCTGAATATTTAGCTTAGACAAGGAGCCGTATTCAGAGAGACATGTACAGGTACAGGCTCCAAAACATGTTCTGGGTAGTTACCCACTGAAAACCCTTTAATTTATTTGGGCTTATAAAGCCTATACATGTATCACAATTTTACAAAGAAACGTGCGCAATATGGACAATAGTACTTCCATATGTATATAGGTTAGACAGGGACAGGTTAGCTTATGGAGAGTCAAGAGTTTGGACTGCAGAATAGGGTAATGACTACTAGGAAGTGGTTGTGGACAAAAAGACACAAATACAATTGGTATGACAGAGATTATCAATATATTCAGGTGTGAAATAGACATAAAAGCAAGCAGTTGATTGTAGTTACATTCTGAAGCAGAAAATACTGAACATCTATTTGTATCATGTGGCAAAGTATCGTATATTTTACAGACCTACAGTCTGTATTAAAATCATTTTATGTTATAACAATTCATCACATATAGAATTAACCCTTAAAATACTGGATTTAACACTAAGTCAACAGCTTTCCTCTGCACTCTTTGCACACAGTCTATGCAAAGTGCAGTGAGGAAAGCTGTTGACCGACAGAATTATTTTTTCTTTTTTACTAGGGATCCTTCCACTGGACCTGGCAAGTTGAAAGGTCCTTTCATGATGTATTTCAATTTGGAACCAGTAAACTGATTCTGGTAAGCATGAAATACTTGTGCCCCACAGACAAAGAGTTACGAACCCAATATAGACACTGTGTATTAAACTTACTTTTTCTCTATACTGAGTATCTTTGTTCTGTGTTGTGTCCAATTCATCAAGCCCTTCATCTTGACCTGAAATGAAAATTTTCACGAAATGCAACACAATGCCAAAACAACAAAAACAAAAACAAAAAAAAAAGACAAGACAGCTCTGTGAACAGTCCATGCTCAACTGACCTAGATATATTCTACCAAGAATAAATCGCATCCTGAGCTGAGCAAAGCTAAGCTGAACTTTAGAGATGATATTATGTGGACATCACTGGCAGTGACCCACATCTTAACCTCATGACCTAGTTTTACTAAGATATGCATTTTACACTTGGACCCACCAAGTTAAAGAAAATTTTACCAACTAGTTTTCCAAGAGTAAAATGGTGCCAGATTATACCAACTAGCAAGCTGAGCTTATTAAGTGTATAGTATGATTACGATTTTCACTTCAAAATTAATTAATTTTAAAAAGAGCATATTCAAGATTACCATACAATTTACTGAATGAGGTATATTTGTTGAAAATATGAACAAAGTTATAGCTACCTGGGCAGCTGGACAGCTCAAAAACACAAACACACTGCCTGCCCCCAGATGTGAGGATGTATAAAACATATAATCCCCCATTAGGAACCCTTTCCCCGTGGAATTAAGACTTGGACAACAGCTTTCCTTGGCATGGGTTGGGCACTTGGTACGCAACCCATGCCAAAGAAAGCTGTTGACCAGGGGCCATGTGATCTTGCTAGGTCTCATCTACAATTTTGAAACTGTTAAAATTAGTTGAAAACATTTTCCCAGCGGCTGTTTTGGCCAGTTTAACCCCTCATGGGAAACTGCCATAATTTGATCAATGAGGGGTGACCCTCACAGGGTACTGCTATACAGCCTACCTGGTAAGACTGGCTTCATGTTGAATATAGACGTATCATACAGGTGCATCTTGCCAGTCTTCTTGTCCCGCACACCCACCAGATACCTGGAAATAAAGATTGATTCTGATATGAAATAAAACATTTACTGATAACATGTATACAAATCAAGTCCTCTCTTCTCTTACCAAAACATAAATATACAAAATCAAACATGACCTGTCATCTTTCATGGTGGTAGGATTTCCTAAGGGTGATTGGTTCTGGTCTGTTTTGCATCAGCCCTGAAGCAGATGAAGCCTGCTAGAGATGTTGCAGCTCCTGAGTCAGTAGCAATAAAGTGGGTCTCTGCACATATAACAATGTCAACACATTCTGCAAGATAATGTCCTATGACCTTGAAAAAGGTCAAGGTCAAACATGTTTGAAGGCTATATGTAAGTTTACAATGGTGAATCTCCATGTGCAATTTGGAACTCAGATCTCAAAAACCTTCTTAGTTACAGCAGTACTACCATTATGCACTCTTGACCTTGACTTAGGGTTTTGAATCACTCCATGATGATTCTTTTGTGTAAAATTTAGATTGATAGATGCAGGCTTTCAAAACTTAGAATGGTAACATCACCTTGCACATGCAAGATAATGCCCTGTGACCTTGAAAAACAGGTCAAGGTCAAGTATGTATAAAATTAAGTTAGGTTTTTTAATGGTGCATAATTATGTGCAATTTGGATGCCAAATCTAAAAAACGCTCTTAGTTTCATCAGCACTTCTTTTGTGCTCCTCAAATTTTACCCTAAAAAGGAGGTCAAATATAAAGATACATGCATGACCTTGAATTTACACAGGCTTTTAAAACACTTCATGATGCTTCTATTGTGTAAAATTCAGGTTGATAGATGCAGGCTTATAACAGTTGGAGCAGTAACATTGCTTTGCATATGTGACCACAGTGTGACCTACAAAAGTGGGTCAAGGTCAACCATGCTTACGCACAAAATAGATCTTATAGCGGTGTACAATCACAAGCAATTCAGAAGTCCCAACTCAAAAACTTCAGTGGTAACACCAGATGGACGGATGGCAGATGGGACAACAATACCCTTCAACCTCATAAGAATAATAATACATGATCTTTTTAATATGAACATACATGTCCCCTTGAGTACTTTTCCAAGTTATTGTGCTAAGACATCAGGTGAAATAATTCTATGATTTCAAAGCATTACTGATTCTGCATTTACTTTCAGAACTACTTTTTTCTTGTAGAGTACTCTTAATTACATCAAGTGGTCCACATAAAATTTAGTGGACAAGTTATCTTTTTCTGCATGCTTTGCCATAAAAAGTACGATGTTTTAAAATAAAGGTATTTTTTTCAAGACATGTGATAAACCTTTTAACTTAAACATAGAAGCCTCATTCCAAATTCTTTTCATTGAACAATTTCTTAATTCATTGTCTGTCTAAATGTGACAACTACATTTTAACTTCCATATATTTTACCAAAGCACTTCATAAAGCTTCATCAAGTAAACACACAAAATACCTCACCCCAGCATTTTCCACAATCATACCTTCTTTCTTACTATAATAATGTGGCATACCTGCCTGCATAAACACTCTCACCAAGTCCATAATAAATTTCTCCCTCGCCTCTTTAGAGGTGATCATATCCACAGCCTTCAATAGTTCCTCTCTTTTATTGCTGTAGAGATTACACCTTTCTACACAAGAAACAAAATTTTGTTTTAGATTAGCTGTTTCTGATTTTATAGTTCACAAGTTTTTTATCAGGGACACATCCAGCATGGACATACTTTGCCTGTGTTGTTCCCCGCACCATTGCAGAACCAAAGTTCTGTCCTAAATAAGTCATTCTGTCTGTTTCAGCCACCTGAAAGCAAACACAAATTAAGACTGTTTATTAAATACCATTGAAAACCAAAGGAACTATAGGACCAAGAGGGTCCTGCATTCTGCTGACATGCAGCCAGAAAATCAAAACTGATTCTAATTTGTGGAAAATCTTTAAAGTCTCATCCTGGTTATTCTTAGAGTTATATGTCGGAGACCAAATGCAAAAAGAGCAACTATACTTAGTACTATGCAAAAATCAACATACACCACAATATACTCACGACATGGAAATGACCTCAGAATATCAACCAATCGCCTTTGAGTACCACAAGGTTCCATTCTAAGTGTCCAACCCATGCCAAAGAAAGCTGTCTATTTAGTCTTAATTCATATTATAAGCACAATATCTTGTTTTGATACCTATGATGTTAGTTCCAATCATTACCACCAGTGGCACCATCATAGCTCCTTATGTCATAAACTTTTGCCTGTATAATGTTCCTGAAATGGGTATATGGATGCCTGAACACAAGTTAAAATGTAATGACCATCAAAAAAAAAAAAAAAAAAAAAAAAAAAAAAAAAAAAAAAAAAAATTTATGAAATGCATGCCCTCTTTGACCTTGAGAAAGTATTTCAAGGTCATACATATTATGCAAGATCAAAATTCTGCACATAATAAATATTTGCGGCATATTTGTCTGGAAAGCCAACTTTTTTTATTTTTTGATGTGCTATTAGGCAATCCAGGATAAATAAATATGTTTAAAATAATGTTAGCCTTATTCTTTCTAAATCTAGCAATAAATCTCCCAATGAATGTTAAGTCGGCATAAACACATGAACTTACCAATAAATCTCCCAATGAATGTTAAGTCTACATGAATACATGTACTTACCAATAAATCTCCCAATGAATGTTAAATCTGCATAAATACATGTACTTACCAATAAACCTCCCAATGAATGTTGAATCTCATAAATACATGTACTTACCAATAAATCTCCCAATGAATGTTAAGTCTGCATAAACACATGTACTTACCAATTAACCTCCCAATGAATGTTAAGTTGGCATAAACACATGTACTTACCAATAAATCTCCCAATGCATGTTAAGTCTGCATAAACACATGTACTTACCAATAAATCTCCCAATGCATGTTAAGTCTGCATAAACACATGTACTTACCAATAAACCTCCAAATGAATGTTAAGTCTGCATTAACACATGTACTTACCAATAAATCTCCAAATGAATGTTAAGTCTGCATTAACATATGTACTTACCAATAACCGCCTCTTCCTGCTTCCTTCATAAAGACCAAAATGCACTTGATCTGTTTGGTCAGACTGGAGCTTGCCATTGGTGAAATTCACTGAAAGTACAACATTGTTATTATTATTATTATTATTATTAC
The DNA here is from genome assembly GCA_964020975.1 of Hermodice carunculata. Taxonomy (NCBI): domain Eukaryota; kingdom Metazoa; phylum Annelida; class Polychaeta; order Eunicida; family Amphinomidae; genus Hermodice; species Hermodice carunculata. The sequence goes on from OZ026619.1 coordinate 57,630,097, forward strand.
TATTATTATTATTATTATTATTATTATTATTATTATTATTATTATTATCATATTTTGTTTTGTTGTTAATTGTACAACTGATTTTGACACTTGATTCAAGATATGATTCCCTAAAAGGTGTGTTCTTGTGAACTATTCAGAATATTTTGCCAGGCACTTAAATATGTTCGTATTTATTTATTATGTAAACTAATGCTATATTCTCATTAAACCAGTGTTGCTTTGAATTGGTGCTGTGTTGTAATTCAGTTCCTTCATTGTTACACTTGTCCAACAAAATTTTTTCAAAAGTTTTCTGAGCATTAATTACAAGATTTCATTGATAGCAATAATCCCCTAATGTGCTTACATCATGCTGTAGTCTCTTGACCAACAGACATCAGGATGAAGTCACCTACATACGACAGCATGTTTACTTTCTGGTCATTAATCTGCAGTGTCTTCGTATGTACCAAAATACTGTGGCAGATCACATGTTCCATGCCACACCAGAATCTGTGCCACTGCTGAAGTTGCACGGCCTATTGTGGGAATGCAGGGGTCACATTAAGCTTGGGTCCTGCGTCATAGACGCAAAAAATAAAGAAATGATGCCTAGAAATTAATAAAACATTGTCATTTTGCGTCTCTGTGGACGCACGCAAAAAAACGCGGTGCATTTTTGAAAGATCCAACTGCAAAAATTACCCCAAGCGGTCACGGTGTTTTGTATCGACCATTATCAATCTCATGATTATTTATTACACTGATGGAATCCTCTGATATTCTTCTTTCTACGAAACAAGCTCTCTTATTTGCAAAGAAAAAATATTCCTGGGGTATCCCTCCAAAAATTTGCCGATTAATATGCAGATTAGTCATCGCAAGGTTACACGTGGACGAAGCGAAATTTTGCATTAGCCGGCCTGACAGTGCAACAGTAACACGATGTTGTTCATCACTGTCTCCGATGGGTCACATGGTTATTGGTGTTTTTTTAAACAAAATTTGGTTGTTTTGATTTCATTGAAATGTTTGAATAGAACAAATCTGTATGACAGAATAAGATAGGAATTTCAAAAAATTATGATTGAAGGCCGGAAAAATGTATAGCGGAAAACCATGCCTGGGTGCATGCCCGTGACAGGCTCTGTCCACTCGCTTGTGTGTTGCACGGCTTGTAGGCCTACCGTGTTGCTTGGTGAAAAAAGTGACCGCACTTAAGATCAGACTCTTAACACCGCCTACAGTATCAAATTTTTAAGGTGCATATTGGTAACTTTTTATTCAATCTTAAATTTTATAATAATGAGTTACCTATGTGGGCATACAGACCCTATGTTATGTTCGTTTCTAGGCTTAAGTTACCTGCATGTTTTGTTTATTTATCATTGCGATATATGTTAATGATACCAAATAAAATCAATTAATCAAATTACATCAAATGAAGTCCAGTTTGCACAATTTCGGACTGGACCCATTGATTCAGTTCATGGACGCACTATTTTTTCTTGAAAATGGAGAAAGATGGGTCCAACGGACCCATACTGAAAAATCCTTAATGTGACCCCTGGAATGATGGAATGGCACTAGCATGTTGTTAGAATCTCGCTACATGTGAAATGTTGGTATCATTCTGCTTGTAGATTTAGTTGAATTCAAACACGGTCCAGAAAATATAGGCATTTAAGAATACATGTACTCTGATGTGTACTCAGACCATCTTGTAAAATATAACTCTGACTTGGTCCAGGGCCTTATCAGAAAGTAGACCAGTATTGAATATATATATATATATATATATATATATATATATATATATTAATTAAATGTAGTACACAAATAAATGAATAAAAGAAACAAGTTACTGTATTATTCATTGAAATACTTCTCTGTCAATGAAAGGACATATCTGAGGGCATAAGGATGAGCAAAACATCACGACATGTTTGACACACTACCAGACATTGACACTTGGCACGCACAGTGTCCTGAGGACAGCTATTGACTCAATCTTAAATCAGCGCTTTAAGGGTTAACAAATGATTTAACTATATATGTCATTTAATCCACACTTATAGTTCAGTAGATGTGCAGTAAAATTACTATAATAAATAATTAAAACCAGAGCCATGCCCAGGGGCATGACTGTCTCGCCAGCGTAGTTCAAGCCACTCTGAAGTTTTTTGTTCACAGAAGGGCGTCCGGAAAGTGACTGCTTAGTCTCGCCAATAGCTCATGCTGGCGAGACAATAACTGAATCTAGAATAAAAAGATGATCATGTGCCTGTGTGACTGTCACATACAGTGTGTATACATGTATATATATATGTGTGTGTGTGTGTGTGTATATACATATATATAGCATAACTTCGGGGCCTTTGAACGGATAAAAATGTCCTTGCATCCACATTTGGTGAGATGCTTTACCAGTACAGAAAAGAAGCCTTCCTCCCTCATCATTTTTGCACTCAGAGGTAAATGAGAAACAAGTTATCAGACCTATTTCTGATTTAAAATTTGAAATTTGAATTAAGCACACCGTTTATTGTAAGCAACTTACCAATACTGTATACACAAATTGACTACGATGTACTGATAGCATCCATGGTACATGTAGTACGCAAACGATAGCGTCAATGTGCATCCTACCATCGGCAACGAGTAATAGGATCCTAAAACCATTGTGACTATTAATCTTTATTAAAGTTTACCTGGGACAGTAACTCCTAGACATTACACAGCATTTTTCATCATAAGTCACCCCATACAAAAAGTTTACTTTTCAATTAGTATTTTTAATATTTTTCCAGTTTCAGTGTTAACATTCATAGCTAGAATCATGTTAAAATGGGCCTATTTTTGTGAATTTGCAACCGACATTCACAATAAGCGGCAAGTTTGGATAAATGGTTTGTCTTGCCATTTATGTATGGATTGATGAAAAAATACCATGTTTGTTACCTGAAAAGTGATATGGACTGACTCAAGCAGCATAATAAATGAGCTCAGCTAAAGTGTCGGGACTGCTGACTGGCCATTTCTATGCAATTTCAAAGCACAGTTGAAATATGTTTCAAATTTATAAATGCACAGTGATGGTTGGCTCTGGGCCCACTGCTAAGTTCTGCAGTCCTTAGAACTTTTGCTAGTCTGGCTAGCTTCTTTAGAGGAGAGAGTTATCAGCAGGCAGCTGTGGTTCTCTCTTTATATACCCTTAACTTGGGTGGGTTTGTTTCAAGCCACCTTCCTTGGGTTATCCTGGTGCCTGTCTTTTTACAAATTCCTATAATCATTTGATTTTATTCTACATGCATATTTTACATGTATGCACATGTAAAGGTGGTTGTGCAAATAACTGAGCAATATGAAATGTACAGAACTGTGCATATGTGAAGGTGGTTGTGCAAATAGCAGCACCAATTTCTGGAACAATTATCCTTCAAAACAGTATTATTTCCAAAATCAATTGATATGCATATAGGGTGATTTGCATATTCAGATTAGCTACAATCTCATATTGACACTAAGTTTTATTTTATAATTCATTTGTGTCAGTTGCAAAGCACTAATTGCTTCAAAATGTGAGTGAACTCTGTTGAGTAATTTTATATGTTATTACAGTGGTACCTGCTCTAAAGACCACCTCTCGTGAAAGACCGCACTAGTTTTTAAGACAATGGCCTTTAATTTCTTTGTAAGCTTACCTGCAGTGAAAGACCACCTGCCATATGTGACCACTTTTGTCTGGCTTTAAGGGTGGTCTTAAATAGCAGGTACCACTGTATATGTGTTTCCATGGAAACAAATTTTCTCTAATTGATCACCACTTCATGCTTAAACAAATATACGGTCAATGATTATGTTTAATATAGGAAACATGATGTATTTCTTTAATTGCTTTCTGTTTGTTCAAAGGTACACAAACTTGTCCAATTGCACTTAGAAATGAATGATTTCTTACAGTAGAACATTATGCAATTGTTATTGATTATATCTTACAAGTGCAAAAAATTTCCAGGCACTTACCCCAAGATTAAAGGTGTATGAGTGATTTTTCATTTGTTCATAGTTTTGAAGGTTTCCAAAGAAACGTCTCAATTTAACCATGTTTGTTGCAGGTTACGGGTTGTTACCCGCATTAAAATTCAAGAAAATGCCTCCACCATTAAATGTGCCAAATGGCCAAGCTGTACTATGATGTGCAAGATTTTTTTCTATATTACCCGGACTAGATATGGAAGTATGTTTAACCTAGAAGCAAGCGGAGCATTTATACTAAATATGTTGTAGGTATAGCCTAAGATGCGAGCATCAGCGTTACAACTTAGTGATAATAAACGTAACGTTGGTGGATCAGACTGGAGCACCTGGTTGCTAGGTCCCTCTAGCGGCCATTTACTAAGCCAGTCTAGAGGGGCGAGGCCGTAGTACCTTGAGAAGCTGAAGGAACTGGTCTGTCGTAGAGCATTTCTTTTTGTTACACACTGCTCGACAAATTTAAGTACAGTGCCCAAGATCTCAAAATCATCATTGAAATAATGTCGTAACCTGTGGCAGAGACGTAGTGGGGTAGAGGAGTGGTTGACGGAATCTTGTGCGACAACACCAAATCGGAGCGTTCATTGGCAACACAGGCAGTGGGGGCCTCGACGTCATGATTTACATGCAAAAAGCCACCCATAGATAGCTACGTCACACAGTGATTGGGATTCTGAAACTTCTGCCATGCGCAGTTGTTACCTGGCTAACTGGAAGTTTTAAAATACAATCGTAGAAAATTGTGACCTCGGATGAACAAATATTCCCCCAAATGATGTTTAATCTGGCAAAACTAGACATGCCAAATAGTAAACACAGCAAATAAGAGAATGAATGTGAATCAATGATCCACTTGAATGGGTTCCCAAATACTGCGCTAGGGAGCCACTAAAGGTTGATAGCGAGCATCAGCGAGCTCTTACCATAAACACGTGTGAATACAGGATATAACTAGTTCAATGGCGATATAAAATTATTGCAAACAATACTTAAATTTGTGGAACAGCGTCTAACAAAAAGAAAGGTTATACGGCAGAAAATTTTGTTAATTTCCTCAAGGTAGTACGGCCTCGCCCCTGTAGACTGGTTAAGTAAACGGCCGCTAGAGGGGCCTAACGACCAGGTGCTATGTACTGCCTGATCCACCTACGTTATTATTGCTACTTTGTAATGCTGACGCTCGCATCTTAGGCTATGCCTACAACATAATAATTTAGATGTGACCACTTTTTTCAAGTTGTACAGACTGTAAGTTTGGATTGATTGATGAATTATTTTACTTTAAAAAAAATTTTCATGTGTTATATATAGAGGCTTGAGCTCGCTCCGACTAGTCTACCGAACCATACTTAGTAGCGAGTGTTAGCGAGCTCTTACCATAAACACATGTGAATATGGGATATAACAGAACGGTAAATTATCCAATCAGAAGAGTACTCAGTATCTCTCAAACGAAGTTGATTTTCTTTGTCACCCCTACTGCGCACACGCACATGGGTGCGGCCATTGCGTTTTTTAGGCACAACGGTAAAGTTTCGCAGTTTTATTTACCCCAAAGTCTCACACTTACTGGCCTTTATGGAAATTATGTCAATAATTCATAACTGGGCTTCAGAAAACGTTGTCAGCAGAGTGTAATGAATCATTACGATTCACTGACTTGCATCGTTACACCTCGATGGAATGTGGACCTGGCAGACATGCTTCTGGGGCTTGAAGTGGGTTTCCGCGAAATAGAAAAACTTGACAGGTGTGAGGGTAACCAAAATAATCATCCCAAAGTATGTAGTATTTGTTGCGCATGTTGCGTCTCACCTTATAACAATTATCTGCACACTGTGCTGTCACCAGGTTGCTTCTCGGGGCCTTCCAGATCGCAACTTCCACTAAGTTCTAGTCACACTTATCCCCCAGGGGCCCCAAAACGCCATGTTGCCAAAGCCTACTCCGATTTTGGTGTTGTTGCGGGACAATCCAACAAACACTCTCCATACGCACTACGGCACTAGGTCAATGGCGATATAAAAATATTGCAAACAATACTTAAATTTGTGAAACAGCGTCTAACAAAAAGAAAGAAAATACAGCAGATAATTTTGTTCATTTGTTCAAGGTAGTAAGGCCTCGCCCCTCTCGACTGATTTAGCAAATGGACGCTAGAGTGACCTAACGACCCAGTGTTTTGTCTGCCGGATCCACAGACGTTATTATTGATACTTTGTAATGCTGACGCTCGCATCTTAGGCTATGCCTACAACATATTAGACAGTACCACTGGTACTGTTATCTTGTATGCACAGCTCCTCACCTGGTCACTATATGTATACATAGTGACCAGGTGGGGGGAGGTTGGAAAAAGGCGATCCGATAACGGTGTTGTACAGAAACTCCGGCCTCAAGCTATTTCTAAATTGCGTTACACAACTTCAAAAATGTGTTACCGGTACTCAATTTTGCGAGAAACGGTACCTGTGCTTGGTCAGTTGGTGCTGGAGTAGTGGAGAAGCACGCACGTGCTCCGCATAGAAAGTGCTACGAGTTTGCAGCGATTCTAAAGACAACTTATTTCCATTTCAATCTACCCAAAGTACTCTACTCTACATGATGTCCATGAGATGTTACACTTATTCGGTAAAACCTACCCAAAATTGGCTGTAATTTTGACTGGTTTTCGGTGGCTAGCTGCACCGTGGTCGTCGCCATATTTGTTTTGTTGTTCTGCACTAAATTTGTAAAACATCAGAAACTTAATGATTATATAAACTGTTTTAAACGCAAAATTTAACGTGTAAGATTTGGTATCATATTTGTGATTATTTCCAATTATTTTCATTTATTTTGCCGCAGCAAACGGGCCTCAATATTCAGTGCGGGCCTATCATTAGCAGACGTCAGATGTTCAGTCAGCATGGGCCCTGTCAGTGGTGACAGCTTGTGAACACATTCATTCGTCAGTTATTTGGAGCATAATCTCTGATCAAAAACAACATACTTGTTGACAGATTGGATGGTGCTGACCTTATCTGGTAGAATGTGGTTACTTTAGGAACTGTCATCGTCAACATTTGGGTAAAACAAACTTTCTATCTTGTGTCGTGTCTGAAAGCACACTGTGAAGTCATGTTTATTGGAATTTTCAAAATGAGTCATATGATACAAGCCGAGCTTCCCGCCAATTGATGTTTGGGAATCATTGATCGGCATGCCACAGACCAGCATTGTGGCAGATCAGCATTGCATTACACCACTGCTTTGTGTAAGCTGCACCAAAAACCGATCATCATCGATTTTTATTCGTAAATATTATATTTCTCTAGTACAGGCGCTGTTGTTGACAGTCAGTGTTGTAAATACATTGTAATTTGTATGGAGAGATGTACATGTATGTAGGCCCACAGCGCGTGCTGTAATTGTAAATCATGCTAAATTGGTATGTGTGTGACCCTGTGTATGCATCTGTATACACATTACAATGTATGTGTATATATGTTTTGTATATGTTACATGAAATTCAGTCTTCAGGAATTTACAGACCTGGAATTAATTCTGTTTAAGTAACTTTCAACAATATCCACAAACATAGACTAGTACACGGTCATTGGTGATATCCATGACAGGTTGCACCAGGGAGTACACCAATGCCACAAATTAAACAATTATCATAATTAATGCCTTAAATACATTTCCTTTGCAGTTATATGACAGCTGACTGAAGGCACTGCTGGGCCTTAGGATGGCACAAAATGGTTGTCGTGAAATTGCAGACACACAGAGTAAACTCAAGGAACTAAAGGCAAAATGTGAGGTAGGATAACAAGCTCTACTAGAGAATACATGTTTTTTATACATTTTAGTATCAAGTGTTCTTTTTTAAATTTGAGGTTAACTGCATACATCACTATGTACTGTGAATTCATTTAATTTCGCTGTGTTCTAATTTTTGCAAAACCATGAAAATAAGAACCCAGTGAAATATATTTTTAACATGGCATTGATAGGAATCATAACAAAAATAGTGAATTTCAAGTTTCAGTGAAAGGTCCAAAATGCAAAAACCATGAAAATTAATGCCCATAAAAATAAATGTATTCACAATAGTTTGAACTTATCAATTGGTTGACATAAAAACAAACAATTTGAATATACTTAATACTGTCAATGTTTCCTAAGCCTTTATGTAGGGCTATACATACAATATATGTTGTGATTCATGGTGGCGCTCTTCTGCAAGCAGATATACATGCATTCTACATCTATCATTTTAGATATGTTGATACATACAGATAAAATAAACTGGAAAAGTAAATTGAAGTAACCAAGTGGAAAAGAAAGTGTATGCATGCACTGGATGTTCAGGTCATAAAACATACAGGCCATCCATTCCTGTGCATGCTGCATTGAACTACATGTTGCAAGGGTTTTGTTGGATGAATTCAGTTGTTATTCTAGCATGAAGGAAGATGAAGGTGTGTGGATTCCCATCATTATAACACATAGCCATGATGTGAAAAGCTTCTTCCAGTGAATGTGAGACCTATTTTATAACCTATGCATTGCATACATGTAGGCCTGAGAAGTGAGAGCGTTTATATTGAGAAGATCAGTACATGTACATATACCAAAGGTGACACAAACCCCCTCTTTGAATTGTTCAGATACTCTGGTTACCACAGTTTTTTGTTTGTTTTGTTTTTGTTTGTTTTTAGTTCAGCTGATAATTCAGCTGAGCTTTTAGGAGGGTGAGGCATCCGTGAGAGAATTTTCTCTAGTCTGTCTTAAGTCGGAAAACCATGATCATACTCACTTTTTACAGGATTTCTTTCTTTTCAATCTTCATCCAGTATAGTGGAAGAGGTGGCTTCCAGCTAATACCTTAGTACACTTTACCTCATAACTCCCCTAGTCAACTTTAATGTGCTAAAAATTGTATTACTGTTTACCTGTTTATACATGTACCAGTGTTGGTATGGTGGAATGGTGTATGAAGCTTTTACGTTGCAAAGGAGATATCTGTCGTCCATCCACAATTCACATTTTCGACTTCTCCTCCAAAACCGCTGGCCAGATCCACTTCAAACTTGGTGGGGATGTGCCTTGGGTGGGTCTCTACTAAGTTTCGTCAAATTGTCATGGTCCAGTGATTTTGGATTTTTAATGAATTTTTTGGTTCATTTTTGGGGGAAATCTTTAAAAAAATCTTTTGCTCTAAAACTGCCTGGCCGATTACTTTGAAATTATATAGGGACACTTCACGGGACCCCCAGACCTTAAGTTGTTCAACAGGTGGCGCTGTGAATTTTTTCTATTTTTTTTATAAATCGTTGTGCATTTTTGCTATTTTCGACTTCTTCTCCAAAACCATCTCTCAGATTGTGCTGAAGCTTGGTGGATATGTTCCTTGTGGAAGGGTCACACAAGGTTGGTCACCAGGTGGTGTTACTGTCAATCCCTGATTTTTAACAAATTTTTCAATTAGGGTACTTGTTGGTCAATACATACATTCCTATACTTGCATATAAGTGAATGGAAATTGCAATGGTAGTTTGCATTTTCTACCTCATCTAAAACCGTCAGCCAGATTCACTTCAAACTTAGTGGGGGTGTATCTTGGGTGGGTCTCTACCAAGTTTATTCAAATGGTCATGGTCCAGTGACTTTTGTTTTTTTAGGAATTTTTCTTGTTGATTTTACATGCCTATTGATTACCATGCAAGTCAATGGGGATTGCAAAGTCATTAGGGTTTGCAATGCTACTTGACAATTTTTGACTTCTTCTGCAAAACTATCCGCTAGATTCACTTCAAACTTGATGGGGGTGTTCCTTGGGTGGGTATCTACCAAGTTTGTTCAAATGGTTACAGTGTAATGATTTTTGGATTTTTTTTGTTCATTTTTTGGCCAAATCTTCAAAAGTCTTTATCCTTGTATATACTCACCCAGTTACTTTGAAATTGCATAGGAACACTTCTGGATATGAGGGCAATACATGTACAGTAGGTGAGTGACCTTTACCTCATTTCCAAGGTCACAGGGCAAGGTGAATGAAATTCACAGTTTTGTATGGTTTAATACTTGAGAACTATTACGGCTAGGACATTTGTATTGGAAATGCTAGTTGTCCTGAATGAGGGCCAGATTTAGACAGTAGATATGTGACCTTGACCTCATTTCCAATGTCATAGGGCCACTTGCTCAAATTTTACTGTTCACCGGACAAGTTGAGAGTTATTTGAACTTGTACCTTGATGTTGAACATGATGGTTGTCCTGAGCAAAGGCCAGAGTTAGACAATACATGGTTGACCTTAGCCTCATTCCCAAGGTCACTGGGACCCAGACACTTACATGAATTTTACCTTTCACATTATAACTTGTGGAGGGTAGGAGTTTGATGCTTAACTTTTGGTGGTCCTCTATTTAGGAAAGATTGAGACTGTACATTAGTCACCGTGACCTCATTCTCAAGGTCACAGGGCCACTAACATGAATTTTACTGGTCGCATGATAACCTGAGAACTATTTGTACTGTGACTTTGATCTTGCACATGGGGATGGCCTCTATGAAAGTTAGATTCAGAATAGGTCAGTGATCTTGACCTCATTTCCAAGGTCATAGGGCAACCTATTCAGCTGAGCACAGGACTGTCACTGTCCTCTTGTTTACTTCTTTCATTGTCGCTCTTGTTGAATAAAATCTGCTGTATTTTCTCACAGGTGAACATGTGTACCTAAGAATCAATCGACTATCAACAAAGTGGGCAGTGCAAGTGTTGACCAATATCATTCATACATATCCTGCCCATTCATATACTGCTATCACATAGATTTATGTGCATGCATGCAAACACAATACAATGTACTCATATCAGAAGAGACAATCGTTTCAGCTACTTTTCTGTTTCTTTTTCAGTCATGTGAAACTCAGGTTATATGTTCAGATGACAAGGATTTCAATAGACTGGCTCCAGTCGAGTTCGCAGTTAGTTTTTTTTTTTTTTTCATTCATTTCCATGCTGTCTTACTGCTGCCAAATACTGACCAGAGAGCCAGCGAATATTAATATGCGAATACTGACCAGTGAGCCGACGAACTCGCCTGGTAGGATCCGGATGGTTACAGCCGCGGCCAACAGATGGCGCGCTACCGCCGGAAATCTTAGACGGCAACAAGAGGGGATACCACGATGACAATCTCGCATGGTTCCTCCATGAAACGAGTTGTTTTTGCTCACTGAAACACATACGGTGCTGCAATGTAAGTCAGCGACTTGCCCGAACCTGTTGGTAGGCACGCAAATACATCTTGGTCTTTGCTTAGATAATCTATAGGCCTAATGACCAGCTATACATCTGAAACGTCTGGTCGGCCTATTTTTTTCTGCTACAAAACACACGATATCTCTCGCTGCAGCTGTACCAACCATGATGTGCCAGCCATGCTGTTTTCAGAACATGAAGGTCGAGGTTGGAGGTCAAGTGACCGGGCGTCTCATTGGTGGTTATCCCTTGGGGATTGCCGCCTCAAATTTCAGGCGGTAGCGCGCCATCTGTTGACCGCAGCTGTAACAGTCCTGATCCTACCAGTCTAGTTCGCTGGCTTCACCGGCTCACTGGTCAGTATTTGCAGAATAATATTCTCCGGCTCTCTGGTCAGTATTTGGCAGCAGTAAGACAGCATGGAAATGAATGAAAACTGCGAACTCGACTGATGCCCGTCTAGGATTTCAACTGAAATACATTCATCATTTCTAGTTCTGTCCACTCACCACTGTGCCAATATTTGCCCAAAAAAGTTAGGTCTTTAGTTTTAGCATTTATGTTGATCTCATTTGGTAAGAACTTTTAACCCTTTGCCCTTAAGCTGGCAAAAACGAGAGCATGATTAAATATCCTCTGCTTAAATTTCAACAATAATGAAAATGCTTTGGAAAAAAAGGAGAAGTCTGTAAATGAGACCTCAGATATTGCTTCAGGGCAACAACTTCCCTTGGTGTGATTTGTGGACCAGCTTAGCACCCCAACCCATACCAAGGATAGCTCTTATTAAAGTGAATCTTAATTCAAGACGGACAAAGTTGAATTAGAACAAGAAAGCCCATGGTCACAGGAATAAGGTGATGTGAATACAATTTTCTGACTATACTTGTATGTAATAAAATAGTTTACTGACAGATGCACTCACCCAAACTTTTCCAGTTCATTTTATGGTGTACATATCTACACATGCTACATGTATGTACATGTAGATGTGTACATCAAGATAAAAATATTTGTTTTCCTTAAATGAACAAATTTTGATTAACATATTTAAAATTACATCTGAAACATATTTATTAGATGTTTCTGAAACTTTTGTTAATAACTTAATATTTCAATATAAATTAAATATAATTAATGTTTAAGTGGAAGCTTGGAGAAAAAAAACAACATGTATAGAGGCTTCATTTAATTGAAAATGTAGGCCTACATTTTACTTGGACGGTTTGGGTTCAAGGTCTACTCTTTCATCAGGGTGCTCCATATTGCCATATTACAGGCTCAACCCTAGTGTAACTGATACACTCACCCACAAACAAAATATAGTGAAAGTTGTCAGATTTTATATGTTGATCAGTCTTGGACTAAATCATGTTCTTTAATTATTTGAAGAATTTAATCTTGCAAGAAAATGTCCTTTGCAAATATGATATAGTTGTTGAACATACAAAAATATGAATGAGGAAGTAATGACTATGGGCTGTTTTAGTTCTGGGATATGGGTGACAAAAGTAGGCCTAAGTGAGACAATAGTGATATTTGGTTTTCAGTGTAAATCATGAAATGAGTGCATGTCACAAAATTATTGACTTCCACATGTAACTCATGTAGGCCTATACTGTTGTGATAGCTTCTTAATTGTAATTCAACACAGTGTGCGAAAAATCAATTGGGGAGTACTATTTGGATGTTTTTAGTTTGGCAAAAGTGGGAAAAATTAACTACAGAATGTTAGGGTTTTCAGCAACTCCCCCCCCCCCTCCCTTCCTCCACAGCAGTTAATTGAGACGAGCACACTTTGTCCTACTAGTACTTGAATGTGAATTTTACTCTGTAACCTTTCACTCTGGTAATTTTGAAAATAAATTATAAAGCTACTAATATGGCTGTGTTAGGTGAACTTGGAAGGTTCCCTTTGTATGTCAATGTATGGCAACAGGCTATAAAATATTTAAATTATGTTTAGTCTTGTGATGAAGAAAGCCCACTGGGAGCTGCTTATAAAGATGCAAACAATCATAAACACGTAAAGAGTACTTTTATGCACGAATTGAATAGAACTGTTTCTGACTTTGGCCTGAAGTCTGATGATATAAACTGGAGGCAATTGGTTGAAAAAATGAAATTAGAATTTGTCAATTTATGGAAGGAAACTCTTGATAAAAACAAAGAAAATAATCATGAAGGCAACAAGTTGAGATTTTATAGGATTTGCAAACAGAATTTTGTATCTGATAATTATCTTGACAGTGTAAAAAATCCTGATCATAGAAGCGCAATTACCAAGATAAGGACCAGTGCACATAATCTGCACATTGAAACAGGTCGTCATATGTCCACCCCTTTGGAACAAAGAGTGTAATCAATGTAGCAGCGCTGCAATAGAAACTGAATTTCACATGCTATTTGACTGTACAAAATTTAACTCCCTACGTAGGGAATGGATGACTGCCTATGGTAACGAGAGTACAAACTTTGTTATGCTGTCTAAGGAACAACAAATATTTCATATCTTTAATTCCTCTGATACTATGGTAACCAAGTTTGGGCTGTTTGTTAAACAGTGTCTTGCTGCAAGAGAATGACCCACTGTTGGTGGCATGGGACTTACCCCTTGTACATCTTTTTAATATGTGTGTTTTTGTGGTAGAATGTGTAACCCTTGTATTCCATTGATTGCTTATCGATACAAGGTACTTGTAATTTATATGTGCTATTAGTTTGTAGTTTTTATACATGCCGATGGAAGGCGCCTTCATCTTTTATAAATTATATGTAACTGTTGGCCCCTCGGGGCATAATGGGTTAATAAAGATTCTGTTCTGTTCAGTAATGACTTGAGACTACTTTTACGCTGGTACGGCAGGCACCACTCAATAACTTTCATGTAGGGAAGGAATACCCTAGCATGCTCAGGAAGTGACTGCAGAGAGAATATCATTTAAATGGCCTGGTAGCATATAATATTTCTCCGTACATATACTGATCATGCATTATGGAAAATGGATTGTCAGTTCATAGGAGTATGTAATAATGGAAAATATTCCTTTTGGTTTGACTCAAAGCATGGAAACATTTGAAAAAAATTTGGGATAAATCTGAGTCAAGTTGTCAGTTATTTTCTACTCTGTAGATTGGATTGGCCAGATATTCATTTTTAGCTCAGCTCAGCTGATATGTAAGCTGAACTTATCAGAGGATGTGTCATCTGTTGTCTGTCCATACATAGTCATCATCAATCAATACATGTAATTGACCCCTTTCACAGAACCAGCAAAGCATAGACTTTTCTCACCTCCCACTGACTGGAGAGGGCAGCGTGGGGGTGGACACCTATGGGCATGGGGTAATGCATGTGAAAAGTACCACTCTTCAAAGTAGATTTGAGGTCAATTATAGCAACATTAACATTAATTGTAAAACTTTTGGATCAGGATGCCTGTCAACATCAGTAATATACCAGGCATTTTTAATTTGAAGATGTTAGAAACTGTTTACAGGCAAAATTAATGAGACCCTCATGCAGTATACATCTTTATGTGTACTGACCACCACACATGCATAGGTGTCACTTAGTTTCTGACACCTGTGGGTTATTCACCAGAGTTGTTTTTGAAACCTTTAAACTGAGTACATTTTGTCAGCATGTGCTCATAATGCCACAGCGTATGGTTCTGTGGGATATAACCATTCATACAAGTGTGATGTTTAAAGGGGAAAATGCCATTGTTTCAAATATGGCAGATACTGTACTGATTAGGCAGGCTTTACTGCCCTAAAATAGTCTGAACCTATTGTTATAAGTTCAAAATTTAATGAAAGGTTTCATTAATAGTTTAGAGGTCATTTTCTTTCCATACTTAGACTTGTTCAGCTGAGATATTCATGTTATTTTACCATATAAACCTAGCTCTGTGGCAAGTGCCTATGTTAAAACTATACAATCAAGTAGTCTTACCCCAGCAAAGGGACTTTCTCTAAGCATTGGAGGTGCAAAAATTACTGGGCCCAGTGGTCTACCTCTGGGGGAAAACCCTGAATTTGCTTTCTGACTACCTTTCTGTAAGTACTGGACGCATTCAAACTTGGTGTTCATACTTGTACAGCTTTTTTATCAAGATTTTTGCCAGACTGTACGCAGTCTGGCATTGTTTTAGTATCAGGGATTACGACCTTCGCACTCAATGATACTACTTACAGTTTCATATTTCCTTGTCGGAGATAAGAGTGCCAAAAATTCCACTTCAGCCCATTCACAAATTTTGGTACTCCATCGCATATGTTTTCCATATACTGTCAATAAAAATACTCTCAATGCTTTATACACATATCTTTCATATGATTATGGTAATTTCAGCCAATCACTACCCAAAAAGCTATGTATGGCATGCATGTTTGTTCGACCAGCTGTAGAACATGCATACACCTGCGATCCAGCACACGTGCCCGATTACTTTCATAACCCTATTGACCCTGTGACTGGCATTTTTAGCAATCATATTGTCAACCTCTGGTTTAAATTCTGTTTCACTTTTTATACTCACTTCACATCACTATAGCACATTGCTTTTTCCATAATCTTTTGAGTGACAAAAGTATTATGAGCCAAACACAATAAGGTAACCAATATATATATATATATATAAACACAATGGTACCTGCTCTTAAGACCACCTCCAATTTAAGACCGAATGTCTTTTTAAGACCGCTCTTCCAAGACCCTTTGCTGTATTTCCTTGTTAAATATACCTCCAATTTACGACCACCTGCAGTATGAGACCACTTTTTGTTGACTCTAGGGGCGGTCTTAAATAGCAGGTACCACTTTATATATATGTATTATATAGTAAAACCTGCCAAGCCGAACACCTCCGATAGCAGAGCACATTCGTTACCCGAATACTTTTTTCGGGTCCCAACTTTTTTTGTAGGTAATTCTACAGGAGACCCAAGTGTTGGAACCTGCAATCCCCGCACACCTCTCTACACTAAACACCAAACACTTGATTTGTGTCCAAAAATAACATTCAAATTGTCAAGGCTGAACACTCCCCCGCCCGAAAGAAGGAATTTTTCGGGAAATTCATTAATATTTGATACAAAAGCATCACATTTTTTTTTATATTCAACACTTTCATCAAATTTGTGGCATTAATGTATTCAAAGGGTGTCAATAGTGTGTAGGTTTCATAGTGAGACCTTCTACAGCTGTACATACAATAATCTGGTTTGAACTTATCAAACTACATGTAGTAAGTGCATTCTGTAGTGTAGCAGTAGGCCTATGATAAAGGGTAATACAGTGAAACCTATTTTGAGAGACCACTGTGGGGAAAGACCACCTACCTTTTCAGACCATGTTTACTAGGTCCCTTTTGCCATCTTTCCCATGTTTTTGTACCTCCATTGAGAGACCACCTGCTTATGTGACCACTTTATGGCTTGTCCTGGGGACGGTTTCTCAAAACAGGTTTTACTGTACATATATTGTGTGTTAATGTGGGACAATAAATTGATGTTTTATTTCATCAAATGCACACATACATGCACTCTCACAGGTAGGATAAATGTACATGTACATACTTCAGTACATGTACATATGCATGTACCAGTGACATTTATAGTAATGTATTATATTGTTTTGTGTTTTTAATTTACTGAAAATCATAGCGGAATAGGGTAATGACTACTAAGAAGTGGTTCTGGGCAAAAAGACAGATACGATATATACATGAGAAAACATATAGCACTGCAAAAAGATTTATACATCAAAATAAGTAAATGAATGTAATGCACACTCAGATTTAAAGATAGCAAGATTTTCAGCAGGAGGAATGAAACCCCTTGGGGCTTATATTCCCTCCTGGCTGCGACAGCACTGATTACATAAGTATACAATATTATTACTGGGCTTCAAAATCAGAGAAATGCCCAAAATATTTCCTCTGTACAGCTTGCCCATTTGTATCATTAAAGATGGAATGTAAATGGTAGCCTTAATTTTAGTCAACAGGTGGCACTGCAGTTGTTATCAATTTGATTTTGAATTTTGTGTATTTTTATAATATTTCATGTCATTTCCCAAATGATTTGCTTAGGTTGTCAGGAGTACCCTGGTCCAATAAAATGACAATAAACACTAAGCAATTAATTTGCTTGATTTTCTGTTTTTTGTTTTTTTTTTGAAAATTTTTGCAAATTGTGCAGTGATCTCTAGGAATACAGTGTTACCTGCTATTTAAGACCACCCTTAAAGCCAGACAAAATTGGTCACATATGGCAGGTGGTCTTTTACTGCAGGTAAGCTTACAAAGAAATTAAAGGCCATTGTCTTGAAATGGCGGTCTTAAAAACTAGTGCGGTCTTTCACGAGAGGTGGTCTTTAGAGCAGGTACCACTGTACAATAAGCAAGCATGGGGAAGATTGGTTCTTGCTGTGTGTGACCAACACTATAAGAAGCCACATGCCCTTTGTGGTATTTCTTGAGAGAGGGGGACACTGCAGTAATTTTTTTCCATTAAATGAACCTGCTGTTAAAGGCTGCATGGCTGCTTTATGGGGTAAGACTGAACTCTTGTCAGAATGCTTGTAGCGTCAAAATTTATCGCTGTAGCACAGTCACGCAGTCTAAGTTTCCTACATGTATCTTCACAGTGGAACAGTGTCTCCCTGTAGCACTTTTCTGCATTCATTTATCACTTTGGTGCTGCAGTATGTGCTACAGGATGCCCACCCCTGAGGGGTCACACGAAAAATACATACCTTGATTGAAAAAGGTTACTAGGTCAAGTATGTGGGCCACAATGGCATATCTGTGTACAATTCATCTTCCTCGCTGTTATACCTTTGTGTTTTTGCATGTGTTATGACACCTGACATGGACATATGTCAGGCATGAATCACATGACATATGGAAAAACTAGGTTATTAGGTCATGTGTCTGGGTCACATGGCAGGCCTGAATTACATGGTATGTTGTAGAACAAGGTTATTAGGTCATGCTTCTGGGTCACATTGGTTATCAATTAGTGGTTGAGCACCAGGCTCGGACTTTCCAATTGATCCTTGTATAATCTTGTCTCTTTCATCTCATGAAACTTCACCACACATGATTGAGGACTATATAATTTCTATAAGACAGAATATATATCAGTGTCACTGGGATCATGAATGAGAGAAAATATGTATACATGTGATACAGCCCTTTAATTCTATAATGGTGAAAAAAAAGACTTGGCGAAGGCTGAACTCCCTGTAATGCCCACTGTTGATAGTCCGACCAGTTTCAGCAGTAGAGCGGCTCTTCAAGGACTGAGAATAACAGCTGCAACACCGTACATCCAAAAATACAAAAAAAAAAAAAAAAAAAAAGCTTTCTGTAATAGAAAGCATATCTTTGTGTGTTTGTCATTAGGATCAAGAATGAGAAGACACAATGTATACTGTAAATATGCATGTACATATGGGACTGTTCTATGTATTACAAAATTTTTATGAGTGCTCATAGCTGCATTTTTTTTTCATCTGCTTTGACCATGATGGATATAAAGTCATGCAGTGACAGCAAGTGGAACAGCCTCTCCTATGATGAAAAAGCATGTGTTTTTGTGTTTTTCATTAGGGTCATGAATGAGAAGACATATGCATGTGCATGCTATAAATATTAATGTACATGATGGGACTGTTCTATGTATTACAAAATTTTTATGAGTGCTCAGAGCTGCTTTTTTTTTTTATCTGCTTTGAACATGATGGATATAAATTTAAGTCACACACAAACAGCAGTACATAAACTAAACAGGGATTACACTGAATTTTTGAAACAAGTTTGAAATACACACTTCGAACCAGATTTTAAAACCTGACTGCATCATGAGCATGTACGTGCTAGCTGGATTAGATATACCTTCCCATGTGTACATGAACGAAATGTAGGGCTTGGTACACTGAGTGCTATCGCAATTGAGTTAAACACATTAAGTAACATTAACATGCCATATATGTGACTGTCTCCTCAGTAAATAGTGAAAAAGGCCTGACCCAGTTTGGAAACAGCTGTTTCAGCCAAACTCATAATAAATACATGCAAGCAGTGCATCATAAATAGGGCATTGCAGGCATAACACAGTGAACAGTTCATGGTATTATTACAGTTGTAAATTAAGGCAGCTGGCACTGCCGCCACAAAAGTGAAATGGAATGAAATAAACTTAGAAGTAAAATAAAGTTGGGATTCTGGTAAAACGATAATGAATTTCTAGAGATCTTTAAATTTCAATTCTATCTTCATCACATTTTTGCAGCCATCCTTTGTTGATGTTGAGCAGAGGGGGTTAATGATTAATAGATGCAGGTGAACAATTATGGCCTATTTTTTTTCTGCATGTCAAAGTAGACTTTGTGCAGATGTTTTGAAGGTGACAGGTTCCTCCTACCATAATGCAGTTGATCTTGCTTCATACTTACCCAATAAAATATCACCATCGACATAAGGTATTAACTGCATTTGGGAGAACTCATTCGTGAAAAGTCAATATTGAGACAATAACAAACTAAAGTGGTTCTTCATGCTCTTGAAAGGTTGCCCTTATGAGAGACCACCTGTATAGAGAGACCACATTTTTCAGACATATTGCCCATTACTTTTCATGTTATTTATACCTGTGATGAAAGCCCATCTCTTTTGAGAGAGCATAATTTACCGATCCCTATGTATGGTCTTTTAAGTCAGGTTTCATTGAATACACAGCAATAAACAGGCCAGAATTTCACAAAATTTTTGCAAGAATCTATTTGGATTTTCATCGATTGATTTTTTTGTAATGAAAGACAATTAAGTTTAGGAAAATCTTTGCGAGAATGGATTCTTGGATTCTCACTGAAATTCTAGCCCTGATAAATATACATTGTTACAATGCATATGGTGTATAAGACCATATTGATAGTGTGAGATAATAAGTCCAGCTGACTTGTCCTTTTGAGAACTATTAATGATATTTTCGTATATGGTGTACAAGACTGTATTGATGATAGTGTGAATTAATAAGTCCAGCTGACTGATCTTTTGAAGTACTATTATTCACACATTTCACCACATTGATTTACATATAGATATTTTCATTTGCAAGTTAGACACACAACAGTTGTTTTAGATTTTTTTAAATTTTCCATTCAACTACATTCAAAATACAATATACTTATGGATAGATCTGCTTAATGGACACTGCCAAAAATGCATGAGTTGAAGTGGTACATGTAGTTTACAGATGTAGCCTTGCCTTGTGCTGGGGGTCCAGCTGGTAACTACACTTTAACTCTTTCAATGCCAATTACAAGTTATGTCGATCTACTTGAGTTAAACTAGTCTGAATTATCATAAGGATCTCAGATTCGTATTCCTCTTGAAAAGACCTTTCATTCATGTACCAGCATGCCTATAGTTCCAAAGAGAATTTCCCAGGTCAGCAGCTTTTCTTGGCACGCATTGGGCACAATGCACCCAATGCACGCCAAGAAAAACTGTTGACACATTGCAAAATTTGGCACGGAAAGAATTAAGCAGCAAGTACTTCCCATCAATAGATACATATTTTTTTATGGCCAAGGTATTTACACAGGTATTTATGTTAACAAATTTATTGTTTTATGTGTTTTTGCAAGCATTTAACTTTTGTTAATTTACCATTCATTACACGTAGAGAATATTCAAGAAGGTTTGATTTTATGTTCATTCCGCACATGAAATTTATCAGTACATGTGTAAGTAGCTCCAAGTGAGGAAATTCATTTTTATGACTCATCTGAACAAAGGGATTTTGTTAAAATCAATTCCAGTTCACAACTTTTAATTAGCAAGTTTGTGACTTTTATCATGGAGCAAGCCTGCAGTAGTGATTGGTCCTGTACAGTGGTACCTGCTCTGAGTACCTCCTCCTGTGTGAGACTGCATATCTTTTTAAGACCTATTAAAATGTTGCATACTGCAAGACCATACAAGATGTTTGCTTTTTATTGTACACATATCATAATGCTCAGGACACAGCAAAATGTACCCTGTGTATCCTGTGCTTACAAAATGATTGACCCAGTGATTGTACAGAAGAGTTCTTTTTCCTCGCTCTATTTGAAATGAAATGAAAAAAAGCTCATGAAAAAAATGAAGTGCAAAAACAGCAACACCTGGTGAACAAATTTGATACAGAATCACATCAGGTACACATTGATCAGGCATACAATTAAGCCCGTCTTAAACTTAACAGCCAAATGAATTTTTTGTGTTGCAAAGTGTTGTACTGGGGTTTGTAAAGGTTGTAAAAGGTTTGCAAAAGGTTGACAAAGTGTTTGTAAAAGGTTGACAAAGGGTTTCAAATGGTTAAAATGGTTGCAAACCATTTCAACATTTTAATCAATAAGGAGAAAGTGTGAAATGGTTGTCAACCATTAGAGAAAGGTTTAAAAGGGTTTAACCCTCTCCCCCTTAAACCTGCCAAAGCCAGCTGGTGGTCAAATGTCGTCTGCTTCAGCATTTTCAACTAATTTCAGCAGTAATGAAAAACAATTTTGATTGAGAATTGTAGATAAGCCCTATCAAGATCACATGCCCCTGGTCAGAACTTTCCTTGAAAGGAAAGGTGTTGACTTAAGTGTCAATTCAAGGGGGAAAGGGTTAAAAGGCTTTTAACGCAATGAGGAAACAGTTTGAAAAATGTTAGAAATGGGTTTGAAAAAGGTTTGCCTGTCATTTAAAAGGTTGGAAAAAGGTTGATGCATTTGTAGACTGTTAAGTTTAATGCGGGCTTAACTACACATGAAAAAATGGTTGAAGAGAATCCACATTCCACTTTGGGAGAGGAGTTGAGTGGAATATCCATTTATTTGAACCACTATGTACCAGTTTGATGTGGTATACTATGTATATATCTAAATCTGTTTGTGAAAGAGGAGTGCTAAATATAGACAGCATGACATGGCTAGCTGAAAACGAGGGAACAGTGTATACATTGGGCATTACATTGCTCATAAGTAAATGTGGCCCCAGTCAAAGTGATAAACGAGCCAATATGTTTGTGCCAATTTGCATTACTTTGTCATTGATCAAACATTGTACAATGTGCAGCTCTTATTGATAATCTTTAATGCCCAAGTCACAATACAAAGCACTGTTATAGATCATGACATATTTGTTTAAGCCTCCCATGTACTTTGCAAATTGAAATTAAATTGAGCTGGGCTGTCAATCTTAGTGTATGCTACAAAGGAAAAAAAATACGTATCCATTTAGGCATTATAGTTGCCTCCCTGTATATAAAAGAGGAAATTTATTTGTTTAAATCAATTAGTTTGTTTGATAATTACATTCTTAGTCTACTTTGCCTTTTTGTATCTTTTTCATTGTCTGAAAATTATTGGTGTGACAGTATCCGCATGTGGCAAAAGAGCTGATGACATGGACAGGTCACATTTGTGTGAAAGTTAACTCCTCAGTTTTGCATGGTACCCATTGTATTAAGAAGAGCACAGAGGTGCCGTGCAGGACAAGGTCATTATCCAGTCATTTTCTTGATGATCAATTTTGAGTTGCAGTGTCTGCAAAGTAAGCAGCATCTATGTATGCAATATCATGGCAAAATATTGAAATTGAAAAAATAGACTGTTTCTGTTGGCACACAGACAAAAAATGTATGCATGGAAATTTGGGAGTTCTGCAGGTTAACATTTATGTTACTCAACAAATATTTTACAAGCAGCATGTGATGTGATGATACATATGTACTCAAAGCCAGCAAAGTATTGAAACATGAACCAGGCACACATGATGTGTGTGTGTATGTATGTGTGTGTTTGTGTATGTATGTATGTATGTATGTATGTATGTATGTATGTATGTATGTATGTAATGTATGTGTTTATGTATTTATGTATGTATGTATGTGTTTATGTATGTATGTATGTATGTATGTATGTATGTATGTATGTATGTATGTATGTATGTATGTATGTGTCACACACATATATAACTGCTCAGGAAAGCTACCAGGGCAGGAGAGCTGCCCATAGTAACTCTTTGCAAAGTGTGGATCCCATGTGTAGGTGAGAGATCAACAGCTCACACGAAGTGCTTGAGATATGTATACATGTGTGTGTATGTATGTATGTCAAAGGTATGCATGTATGGTGATGTGAATGTCTGACTGTGAGCAATATTTTTGTATATGAAGGTCAAAATGCACTGCAGGAGAATTACTTTTAACAGGCACATAATGGATACTGCTCTGTACATTATATACATTAATTGCATGTATATGCTGGGGGGACATACCTTTTCCTAGCCAGGTGTGTATGTGTGTGTGTGTGTGTGTGTGTGTGTGTGTGTGTGTGTGTGTGTGTGTGTGTGTCCTTTGAGAAACCACCCCTAATGATGCTTCAAACAGGTGTTTTTCTAGCAGTTGGTCTCCATTGAAAGGATCAATCATACAAGAAACCACATGTCTATTTGGCTCAAGAGCTAGATTTCCTGTTGAAGATGTATGTGTTTGTAATGCATCCAACATCTGCACCACTATGATTTAACATAAAGACCATCCATTTGACAAGACCATTTAATTTATGTGTGTGTGTGTGTGGGGGGGGGCTTCAAAACTGGTTGTATATACTGGGTGTCAAATGCTTATAGTAGATAATTGAAATGATCTTTGAATTGATAAACAGCATATTTCAGAGGTACGTAGTTCCTTGCACCTTTAACCTACATACTCAGATTTCTTCGTTTTGTTTTGTTTTGTTTTGTTTTCACCATGGACTGATGCCAGGGTACCATGATTAACTCATCGAGTCAATTGCTGTGTGACAAAATGTCAAAATTGCCTGGTCAGGACACGCAGCTATTATACACATAATTTCTGAAAGCTTGGAAAAATACAGGCTAATGAGAAAATTTATAATTTAAAGTGAAAATAACAATAGCATGAGTGCTGATTGACTGCGATAGTTTACCCTTTCTCCCCTTCAACTTGTCAAGACTGGCAGGTACGGTAGTCGAATGTGATCTACTTCAACTATTCAACTTTTTGGACTAATTTTGACAGTACGTGTACCTGATAAAAAACATTTTGAATGAAGATTGTAGGTGAGACCTATCAAAAGAGAACATGCCTCAGGTCAGCAGCATTCTTTGTATTAGCTAAAAGCCCAACCCATGCCAAGGAAAGCTGTTGACTTAGTTATATTTCAATATGGAAAGATTAATATGACATGGTTACAGTAGTAATGTTTAGTCTGATATAATGGTTTGCATGTACTACAGTACTGGTTTGGTCTCCATGACACATAAGACCTCACGGACATTGCCAATCACGACTAAAGTCTATCTGCTGCAGTCAAACTAGTCTGAATTATCATAAGGATTCCAGATTTGTATTTCTCTTAAAAAAACCTTTCATTCCAGTACCAGTATGCCTATAGTTCCAGAGATAAGCTGTGGACTCAGTCCAAAATTTGGTACTGAAGGATTTAACCCTTTCCCCCTCAAACCGGCCAAAACCGGCTAGTGGTTAAATGTTGTCTGCTTCAGTGTTTTCAACTAATTTCAACAGTTATGAAAAACAATTTGACCGATAAATGTACATGAGACTTATCAAGATCACATGCCCCAGGTCAACAGCTTTCCTTGGCATGGGTTGGGCACTTAGTGCCCAACCCATGCCAAGGAAAGCTGTTGACTCAGTCTTAATTCAAGGGGGAAAGGGTTAAGAAAAAAAATAGTTTCCAGAGTCTGCTGTGGAGGCAAAATATGGCATTAAATTTTTCATAGTTTTCCAAAAGTTGACAATTTGCAATGTCTTATTTTCAGGATTGTGCTAAACGGGGTTCTCAAATAAAATCCAGAAAACAGACCCAGTTTATACCCTTGAAGTCATCTACAACAGTACGCCTCCAGTGATCCCTCTCTCACCAAGGGCTTTTCTCACTCACATGAGAAACTCTATGTTCATGCAGAATGTGTCCATTTTTTTTTATTATGTCCTCCTTAGGAAAGGCTAGCCATTTAGTATGACCACTTTTCTGATCCAGCAGGGTGGCTTCATTTGAAAGGGACCACATTATGCTAAAAACTGCTTTTTTGGAAGAATTTTAAACTCATAATTTCAGAATGGTTCAGTGATTTGAAATTCATAGATTTAATTGTGAAATTGAAAATACATTTTAAAAAGGTGTGTATCATGGTAGACATGTAGTTGGTGATGTTACAAGCAACAAGAGTCATAAAACAAAACAAGGAAAAATTGAAAAAGTTATTGATGATAGGAAACAGCAAGAATGAAAGGTTTCAGTATCTCTCCTGTAGAGGGCATTTCCATCAAGGTCTTGAGTTTAGTATTTCTATTACTTTCCATTGTAATTTGCAACAAAAACTACTGGATGCAGATACACTACAATTTTCAAAGTAAATTTAGATGACAACTTCATTTTATTAGCATTACAAGTAAGCGGTTTATTCAGGTTGCTCTAACAGATACACTTAAATTTTCATAATAAATTTAGATGAATAACTTCATTTCATTAGCATTACAAGTAAGCAGTTTATTGAGGGTTACTTTAACATGCAATCCTATTAGAAGACACAGGTCAACTCTAACCTGGAAGAATTTGGTGTATTGGGTTGTCTATTCAGCTAAATACACAACCCAATACATGTACACACAATTCTTTCAGGCTACCATAAGGCTCGATGTTAAAGTAACATTCAGTATGTTGAATAGTTTTGTAGTAAAAGTTGTAAAATTTATAGAAGTATTTTAACTAAATACAGCCATTTATCACAACAAATTAAGTGTTTCTTACATAAGTACAAATTACAATGGAAACTTATGGAAATACACATACCTAGGCTGCCTGCCCACACAGCCCTCCACTGAAAATCCACATGAACCAGTTCATCTTGACTTCACCTTTTTCTTTGGTAATTTATCAGAATTTTAAAACCACCTGCAATATAAGACCTTTTTATGTGCAGTAAGGGTAGCCTTAAATAGCAGGTGCCACTGTAACTGTGCTTGTATATGGCTATGTAATGTTGAAAATGAAAAGCAAAATTATTATATTAGACCATTAACGGTAACATTTTGTGGAGGTTACTACAGGTTTTACAAAATGCTGGATGTATGTTCATGGATGTGTCAGATGATGGGTTTTGTATTATAAGTGTTCCTGAACTTGTAAAATATTTGCCAGACCAGCTGAGATAACAACTGTAGCTAGTATTGGTATACTGTCTAAGTATCATGTTTTTTTGTTTTTTTTAATTTTTTTTTTGTGATAAGCAACACCTGGTCTGCTCAATATTGTGATAACGTATCTATATACAGTAGGTCCTCTTGAATAATGAATTAATTTCGAACATTTTGACCAGCCTGTAATAGTTTATTGATGGTGCTTGGTTCTGGGTGAAATTTCAGTTACCAACAGCCTCCATCATCATAATTATATAAACTAGACAATGAGTAATATGGTGCTATACACTATATGTTTATAAACTGTAAAATTACTGATATGGTGCTACACACTGTCTATTTTTGCTAAGTTTACAAATGGCAGATTTGTTTGAGATTTTTGTAATCTGAGACATTGTTTATTTTGTGTTACACAGGCCCTCAACCATGTCGCATTTTTCAACTTTCAATAATTTTTACCCTCTTCAAGCAGAGATGGGTTCAAATTGATATGAATATAAAATTCTCTTGCTTGCTTTTATAGTGTTTGAATATTACTTTCTATTGCAGGATCTGCTTGGAGCAGACCCATCCCAGGTGAGTTGGGCCATCTGTTACTGATTCCATATTCATTAAAACCATGAAAACTGTGCCAGCGTATAAAAAACAAAAAACAAAAAAAACAAAACCAGCTGTTGTACAAGTTGTCATTCCCGCTTTAACTATAATTATCTTGTGCTCGTGCGTTTTACGTACTTCCCATGTCTAGGTCCAATAAACATTTTTTTTTTGGCATGTGTGGATACTACTTCACTGCATCACTTCTATGTCTCATCTTTATATATTGGTACAACCTTGATGCATGATATGTACAGGCCAAAGTAGCTACATGTAGTATGAATGAAAACAAAAAACAAACAAACAAACAAAAAAAAAAGCACCTACTGAACAAATTAAAAATCTGTGAGTACCCAGAGGTGGGGCTGGCAACAATACGTCCACCTAGTGAAGAGCTTTGGTGGAGACTGAGTCAAGTTACAATTTTAAAACACTAAAAATGCAGAAACAAACAAACAAAAAAATGCAGTGCCACCTGTCAGGAAATTAAGGTCTAGGGGTAGTTAGAAATGGCCCTGTGCAATTGCAATGCAATTGGCCGAGCAGTTTCAGAGAAGAGTTTAGACTTTGTCCAAAAATGGACAAAGGAAATCATTCCAAAAAAACCCAAGAACCACTGGACTGTAACCTGTTGAAAAACTTCAACAAGAAACCCAACCACGGCATGTCTGCACCAAGTTTGACGATAATGTAGCTACAGGTTTTTCGGAGAAGGCAAAAATGTAAATATGAATAGACACATGAGAGGGGATAAAGACAGATGATGGATCAGGGACTGTCCTATAATGTGTGCTGCATGACAAGTTGGTTAATGTACTATACTAGACATATGGTTATGTTAACCCTTTCCTGCTCAAAATGCCTAAAAGTACCAGGATGTAAATAGTCATCTGCCTAATCATTTTTACTTAAATTTGTCATTACTAGAAAATATTTTCGCTGAGATTTTTATGTAAGGCCATTCATGATGGCACACCCCAGGTCAATAGCTTTCCTTGGCAAAGGTTGGGCACATTGCATCCAACCCATGCCAAGGAAACCTATTGACTCAGCCATACTCTGACCAGGAATGGGTGAAATTCTGACTAGCATAAATATATATCAAAGAATATGTTTGTACATGTACAGTGCTGTGTTTGCTGAAGGAAGTCCTGGCCATGTGTGACCTCATTTGATGACTCAATTACTCAGGATAATTCTTGCCTGGGGATAGAGTCTACTAACTGGGGAAAAATTCACCTAATTTGGTTTATGCATGTATCTTGCCATTATTAAATGGCAAATTCATCAGTGCCAACCTGGTGGAGGTTTAAACTTGGGAGGTGAACTGTGACAGCTGTGAAGCCATGCTTCAAGGGTCCAGGGGACATGTTCTCATGAAAAAATTATGAAAAATAGGCATTAGCATTTTTCAGCCATCTATGCTGATCCTGAGCACATGTAGGGTATCACCAGGCAGTCTGAGTAGGTTTCACATTCTAATATAAACTGAACTCTTGTTTTGGATGAATTTTGTCAGAAAATTGTGTGATTATATGTTGTGTTCATGAGTCATTGGACAGCTGATCAAGACCTGTAAAATTTGAGAGACTCGCAAATTAACGTTCTATATGAGTAAATATTGGCAACACTGCAAATCGACAAATAAATACCATTTGTGGGCCTTCTCATGCACTATCTTGTACTGTGCATGTGGCCTCACCTGCATGCTCCCAGACACGCGTAATCGTCCAGTTCACGCTTGCCAAACGTTGCTTGCTTTAACTTTATATAGGCCCAGTGAAAGCATGTTACATCTGGCGAAGATAATTGCACCTGCTCCCAGAGGTGAGATGTATCCACACTTTCATTGGAAAAAATTGATGAATATACCCAAAAAAAAAAAAAAACAACAACAGTTGGGATACAGTGGTAGAAATTCACTTTTCTTCATACAGTGAAAACTCGTTATAATGACACCATCTGTTCCCAAAGAAATGTGTCGTATAACTGAATATGTCAGATAAATGAGTCAAATAACAAAGGAAATGAACCCTTTCCCATGAAAATTTGTGTCATTCTATTGGACATGTTGGATATCCAAGTGTCGTTATAATGAGGTCTCACTGTATTAGCCTTTTCAAGGGTTGGTGCTCCCAAACTTGTGATAGCCCTAATTTTTTTAATCTACTGTCCAAACACAACAGGCCATACTTTTTACCTTAGCTTTGATCTTTTTCCTTTCGTGTAGCCTAGCTGACAAGAAAAAGCTACACCTGGCTCTGTATTATGATTACAACATTGAGATTGACACACATTGTTTCATCAATCTGAAATACAGCTTGAATTTATGAAACTTGCCAAAAAAAAAAAAAAGAAAAAAAAAAGAAAAGCAAAGCAATGTAAAAAAACTTTCATGCCATGACAGATTTCATTTGACCTTTTTCCACTGAAAAAAGTCTTTAAAAATGGAGTTTTCAATGTCTTTATATAACTTTATACACACCCTGAATTTAATTTGAGAAATTAATTTGCCATAAGTTATGATTTCTTGGTATATTGTCAAATGACATTGCAGAAAAGGTAAAGGCATTGTAAATACAGTTACCCTTATATAAGCAACGGTACACAGTGACCTGAACCTTTATTGAGGAGAATCACTTAATGTGAAACTGGTCTGGAACCTGCTCAAGGTTTTATTCCATAAGTGGTCATGCCTGGTCTTATTTATATATAAATACAGCTACGCATGCGCAGGATTTTGGGCCCATTATAAGTCAAACATTTTCCAAACTTACACATGATCACCTGGGCATAGTGCCAGAGAAAATGGAGATTTTTGAGTACTACATAATCTCATGTATTTGATGAGCAATTTGTCTCTGTCAATAAATTTGGGTGTCACCAGAGACAAAGAAAGAGTGTAATATATGTAACTATACAGAATGGTGCTATGAGGGCTCTCAAAGGTTGCAGCTCGAAGTCCTTTAAAACTAGATATCTTACAAGCAACTGCCAGTCTAGCTACCCAGGTTATTTTCTCAGAATTAAGTATAAATCATTGTGGACATGTGTATCCAAACACAAAACCTGGGACTGATTAACACAAACCCCTTTTTAATCTGGCTTCATAAATCAGTGACGTTGAGAATTACTACCACCACACAGTCTCACAATATAACCGTGGAGGAAGTGTTCCAAATCAATACACTTGTAAAATGCCTGAGATTTCCAATGGTCATTGAATTCAATTTGGCTGTCAGAGACACCATTGTGAGAATCCCACCAGACATGTGTCCTGATGCGAGGACTTTGGAAGGAGTATTATCAACGTTACAGGATTTGAGCAAATGGCATACATTTTTGTGGAATGTAGACCATGTGACTGGCAGACTTGCCATATCAGGAAACAAGTCGCCCTGACCGGGAGCTTCTAACTGAAATACTCTATCTAAAGTGAGGCTGGCTGGACAGCCTCTGTTGAGGCTTTAAAGTTCCCTTCCCACAAAAAAGAATGGGATGAAAGGTGAAATTGGAAAGTTTATTTCAGGAAAACATCTAAAAAGAATCATGGACTATGGCAAAGAACATTTATTTTTGCTAGGGTTTAACATCAAAAATATATCCATGATTGGTTTGTTTTTGATTCTTTCTTTTTCTACAAAATGAAGAAAATGAATACCCTGTGAATAACAGAAGGGGGAACTATCAAACTTTCAGCCTCTTTCAAATGTAATAAATAAAACTGTTTTGGAAATTGATTTGTTCTTTCAAAACTACATGTATGTCTCCATTGCCAGAACCAAATTGTGGTCTCTCAAAAAAACGTTTTAGTAGGTGTGATATGACATGAAATGTGCTGTGCAAAGTATCATGATTTCTCATACCTGATATCTTCCAAATGTTGTCTCCATAGCAGCCATCTAGATCACCAAAGTTTCTGATGAGGTTGCGGATTGGGGCTAGTCAAGTCTGCTTTACAGGCAATTTAAAGTGTACCTGGATGTGAAATGCCGTTCACTTCAAGTTACTTGAATAACAATAATAATATTCTGTGGTGTGAAGCTTATTTGCAGCAGTCCTGAAAACATGAAGCCAATAAAAAAGAAAAGTGTCTTACTGTTGCAGCTGACACTTAACTTAGCATACCCACAACCTCTGTTGCCATAGCCAGTCATGTGAGCCCTTATAAAGGCTACCTTCTCCTTTCCCTTCCTTCAGTTGTCCACTATAGATTATGTCTCCCTAAAACCTGAGGCTACCACTCCTAGGAGTGCTAGTCTCAGGTAAAACCTAGCACACGATACATCTCCTTTCCCAGCATTCAACCAGGAAGCCCTTCAGTAAGCCTGTACAATGTCCTGAGTGGACATTTTCTAGGAAACATTACAAACAACCCATGCAGATGAGCTCTTGCAGGATAGCATGCTGAAGGTCAGCAAGGTGAGCATGCTCAAGGTCAGCAAGGTGAACATGCTCAAGGTCAGCAAGGTGAGCATGCTCTGCTCAAGGTCAGCAGGGTGAGCAGGTTCAAGGTCAAGGTCAGCAAGGGGAGAAAGCTGTTGATGAACAGTTACATGGTATGGACAGTAGCCCCTGTTTTACAAAATATATTAACAACTATATGCCTGTTAACGAGTACATAATGCACGAGTCCCCATGTTGAAAGTTTGAACATGGAATTTAATCTTTAATGTACATTTGGAATTAAAGTTGTCTGGAATTTTTATTGCACAAAAATAAAGGTGTCCTACTATTAAGACTTCACTCACCACAGTTTGTAGGTAAATGACTATTATCTTGTTGCACCCTCCTCCGCCCTTCCTTCCGGAAAAAAATCATTATCTTGCCCCATGGAGGAGAGGCAGTGTCTCCAATGTTGTATTACACTAATTTTTGATGTCCTTATCACCCAGCATGTGCCATGACTTTCCAGACACAAAGCGATGCCTCGCTATGTCGCTTCCTGAGGGCTTTCCCGACAGTGGACAGTGCCTACAATGCCCTGGTGAAATGCATCAAGTGGAGACAGGAGTATGGAGTGGAGAGTCTTACAGACAGCCACCATGCCATCCAAAAGGAGAAGGCCACAGGGACAGCTGTACTGTTGAGACACAGAGACATTCAGGGCAGGTCAGGCACCATAGAGTTAACCCTTAACCCTTTCCCCCTTGAATTAAGACTGAGTAAACAGCTTTCCTCGGCATGGGTTGGGCACTAAGTGCCCAACCCATGCCGAGGAAAGCTGTTGACCTGGGTCATGTTGTCTTGACAGGTGTCATCTTTGTTTTTCATTGCTGTTGAAATCAGTTGAAAATGCTGAAGCAGACGACATTTGACCACTAGCCGGTTTTGGCCGGTTTAAGAGGGAAAGGGTTAGAGTGCTAATGACAGCTAAAGTTGATTTCTCATTACTTTTAAACATATAATGGTTAAAAGATTCAAATTCCTCATGAAGATACCTTTCATTCAAATACCAGAAAGTCTGGTCTGAAGCAAAAAGTAGTCGTAGTCAACAGCTTTCCTCGGGGCACTTTGAGCCCAATGCGTGCAAAGTGTCCCAAGGAAAGCTGTTGAGTCAGTCTTAAATAAGCCCTTTAACTCATTCCATACTGTGGTCACAGGCTTTGGTCTGTGACCACAGTATGGAATGAGTCAGATTCATGCAAATATGCATGTTATAAAATCACAGCTGCCAAAAAGCTTTCATGTAAGATAAGAACTTTTAGTTCATTTTTTAATTTATATGAAAACATACACTTATAATAAGGCACTTTAGCCCCTTGAATAAAGCTTTCTTTAGCATAGGTTAGCCACTTAGTGATCTTGATAGGTCTTATCTACAATTCTCAGTCAAACCGTTTTTGGTTACTGTTGAAATTTGCTGAAAACACTCAAGCAGACGGCATTTGACTCCCACCCTGTTTTGGCCAGTTTATGGGAAAAGGGTTAATGTGCATCTTATATTCTTCATTGTACTCATTGTTGGCAGGCCAATCATCTACATAGCAGTGCGGAAGCACAAGGTTAAGGAGAGGGACATAGATGAATTCACAAGGTTCATCGTCTATATGCTGGTATGTATCTTGTATTCAGGGCATATGCTGGGGACAGGTCACATCACATACACATAATATACCCATGTGCAGACACTTTGTCATATCTTGTCAGTTGGCGCAAAACTATGCTGTTTTGTATGTTCTTTGAGACCGTACAAATTCATATGCTTTCTACTTCGGGGAAAGTTTGACCAATCTGGAGGTAAGAGGATATCACATGATCATGCAACATGACTGTGCCCCCCCCCCCCCCCCCACCCGCTGTTCATTTTTTTTTTCTTTTCAAAAGTGTGGTTAAAGTACATTGAATATGCATATGTAGTCTAAGGTAAATAATCATATAATTTTATAATTTTGCTTTCAAATGTGGCAACACTGGCTGGTTTGGTCAATACATGCTACTTATACACCTAAACCCCCCAAATCACTGTCACAACTTCAATATAGGCCTACATGTAGGTCTTAATCACAATTATTCCTGTATGATGTATGTATTGTGCATAGTGTACATTGTTTCCAGTCTGAGAGACCACCACAATGGGAGACCACTTGGCTTGAGAGATAATTTCTTTATGTGCCTTATGGTGATCTCTCAAGACAAACCCCTGTAAAAGCATGGACACCATATATATGATCTTTAAGGGTAATTAACAATCCCTACAGTGAACCAGCAGTTGCTTAGAAATAAAAAATCAGGTTAGTGAGCTTTGTGTACATTTTGGTGAAAACTAGAGCTTTGCAAGATAAATACGAATATATAGTGCTCTGATAATTTTAATTTGTCTGCTCTAAAATAATTTGCAACATATGGAATGTCTCTTTACCAATTTTTCCCCTTTTTCAAATACTTGGAAATTTATAGTTCAATTCTTTAAAATTAATTTTGCCCAGTTTGCAGATAAATTCACTTATAGTGGTTGTTCAATGAGTTTGCATGCTAAATTCCATGCTACTTCACTTTGGCATTAAGACTGGGGCTGGCATTGATGAAATTCATGAAAAACAAAATAACTCGCAAATACTGCGTTATGATATGAATGGTAGATATTAGTTTTGGTACAGTCTCTCCCCTTTGAAAGAGCATCTCCCATTAATGAGGTCCCAAGCAGACTATCTTTTCCATGTTATTTAACTACCATTGAAAAAACACCTACTTAATGTGTGAGCTCACATTTGGATCAGCCATAGGATGGTCTTCCAAAGCAGGGATTATTCCAGTGGACATTACAGTTGTTTTGTTTATTTGTACAGAGAAGTGCATGCAAGATGTATCCCAAGGACATAATGCATGTTACAGCTATTTTTAATCTGTGAAGGAGAGTATGTGTAATATATGTCACAAGGTGACAGTCGATATTACAGTGGTTTTTTATTTACCAGTAACAGGAAAGTGCATGTAAGATGTTGCATGAGGAGATACTGCACATTATTGTGTTTTTTTATTTGTTCAGGAGATTGCTTGCATTAGGCGTTGAATGAGGAGACACATCACATTACAGTTGATTTTTATTTGTACAAGAGAGTGCAAGTAAGATGAGACACAGGCAAATAGTACACATTAGTTTTCAATACAACAGAGTGCATGTAAGATGAATCAAGCAGATAGTACATGCTAGTTATTTATACAAGAGAGTGCATGTAAGATGAGTCAAGCAGATAGTACATGCTAGTTATTTATACAAGAGAGTGCATGTAAGATGAGTCAAGCAGATAGTACATGCTAGTTATTTATACAAGAGAGTGCATGTAAGAGGAGACAAGCGGATAGTACATGCTAGTTATTTATACAAGAGAGTGCATGTAAGAGGAGACAAGCAGATAGTACACGCTAGTTATTTATACAAGAGAGTGCATGAAGAGGAGACAAGCAGATAGTACATGCTAGTTATTTATACAAGACAGTGCATGTAAGAGGAGACAAGCGGATAGTACATGCTAGGTATTCATACAAGAGAGTGCATGTGAGAGGAGACAAGCGGATAGTACATGCTAGTTATTTATACAAGAGAGTGCATGTAAGAGGAGACAAGCAGATAGTACATGTTAGTTATCTATACGGGAGAGTGCATGTAAGATGAGTCTAGAGGAGATAGCACACCTTACAGTTGTTTTTACTTGTGCAGGACAGTGGATACAGGATGAGTGGCAAGGAGATAGCACTAATTACAGGTATTTTTCTATTTGTACAGGAGAGCGCATGCAAGATGTGTCATGAGGACATCATAGACAACCTGTGCATTGTGTTTGACATGAAGGACTTCTCCATGGCCAACATGGATTATCAGTTTGTAAAGAATCTCATTTGGTTGCTCAGCAAGTATTATCCAGAAAGGCTAGGGGTTTGCCTGGTGATCAATGCACCTATGGTCTTCTATGGATGCTGGACTGTCATTCGCCCATGGTAAGTATTTTCAATGACTGCTGTGCAAATAATTTGATAAACTTTTTAAGTTCAACAAACTTGCATCTATTTGCTAGGTGTTAGTTTTTGGTGTCATCAGACTTGCCTCAGTTGCTATCATCAAAGTCAACTCAGTACTGATTGTTTTCACTGCATTCTTAACCCTCTCCATCTCAGGTCATTCAGAAGAATCTAGATGTAAATGGTTGACTGCCGCAATGTTTTACTTATATTAATCATAAACAGAAAACACTCATAGATAGATATTGTAGATAAGACCAGCTGCATGACTTTAACCCTTTCCCCCTTGAAGTAAGACTGAGTCAACAGCTTTCCTTGGCATGGGTTGGGCACTAAGTGCCCAACCCATGCCAAGGAAAGCTGTTGACCTGGGGCATGTGATCTTGATAAGTCTCATGTTCATTTCTCAGCCAAATTGTTTTTCATAACTGTTGAAATTAGTTGAAAACACTGAAGCAGACGACATTTGACCACCAGCTGGTTTGGGCCGGTTTGAGGGGGAAAGGGTTAACATGGCCCAGATCAACAGCTGTCTTTGGCACAGGTTGGGTGCAGTGTGTCATGCCAAGGAAAGCTGTTGACTCAGTCTTATTCTGACCAGGAAAGGGTTAACTTAGGTATTTATTTGGGACTCATCTGTACAGCAGAGTTCAGTTGCGGTAAGTTCCATTTTTCTTCAATGTTTACCATGAAAACTCAAAACACTTGTGTATGTATTCTGTCTACAAAAATGTTTGGAGGCAATTAGCATTACAAATGTAAACATTTAGCAAATGGCTGCTGTTTACACTTGGTAGGGCACTGATCAGCAGTGTGCGTGCCCTATCAAGTTGTCAGTCCATCCCTCTGGATTTTGTTTCTGGATGATAACTTTTGAAATACTTTTAATATTTCCTTCACATATTGATCATGATGTGTGTTTAGGAACGGGCCTTGCCTGAAATTGATTATGGGTGATATTAACTGCAAGGTCAAAGTCACTTGTCCATTTGAAAAAAAAATGCTTTTTGTACAACAGCACATGGATTTGATCAAAGTCCAAACTTGCTCAGGACATATGTACCTGGGTAGGGCTTTACTTGGGATTTGAGTGCTGAAATGGTATGTTCAGTGTACAGTATTTGCACTAAAATTAATTCCAGAAGTCATTATCAGTAAGTATTTTTGACAACTAAAACTTGTCTTTTAACAAGAAATTTGAACACTAAAGAGTTAATGTGGAAAAAAGTATGATGCTTTGCAAAGGGGTTAAAGCATATAACTTTGTTGGATCCTGATGACAGGCCAAGTAGGCTTATGCTTTCAATATGGAAATAGTAGTGGGAGGGGGAGGGGGGATCAATTGCAGATGTGGGCAAAAATCAGGAATAGCCCTATATGGCTTTGTAATGATCATTGAAAACAGCAACTTATTTTTTACAAACTACATGAATATTATTCCAAATGACTAAATGAATAAAAGAGACTAGACTGGCTGTCGTCTGGTTCGTCATATTTGTCCCAAAGGAGTTAATACACAGGGGTGTTTAATGGCGACGTGGGTCCAGTGGATCGCCGAAGGCGACGAATGTCTAACCGCGACATGGGACCAGTGAGCCGCCGAAGGCAACGAACCAGACTGGTAGGGTTAACAAAGTTCCACCCGCATCCTGCAGATGGCGCGGACCGGTGAAAATTTGCACCGGCTATAAACAGCCAATCAGAAAGCAGGTCACCATTTGACATGCAAAATTTGCATTTAATATCTAAACAAGACGGCATGGCCAACATGGCAGTAGCAGGCACACTCAAGGACAGTGTACACTTTATAGCTTAAAAACTTGGTCGGCCTGTGCTATCAGGAGTTCAACTGGAAATACTAGAGTACATAGGCAAAGGGCAGGATGTTTTTGCATCTTTGTCGACAGGTTCGGGCAAGTCTGACGTACATGGCGGTACATTCGTGCTGCAAACCACGGTCATCTCACTCTCAGTCTCAGCGAGGATATCTCAGCCTCATACATTGTAATCATTGTATCGCCTTTATTAGCCATCATTAAAGAACAGGTAGCATTTTTAAAGGAAAAGGGAATGAAAGCAACCCATGTAGGAGATGAGGAATGTGATTTGGAGGGCCTAAAGAAGGGGAATTACAACTACGTGTTTGGCAGTCCTGAATCTTCCCTGTCTGCCAAGCACAGAAAGCAGATTTTCACAAACCCCATCTACAAGTCACGACTTGGTGCCATATTCATTGATGAAAGTCATTGTATAGTGAAATGGTAATGTTTAACCGCGACATGGGATCAGTGAGTCTCCGAAGGCGACGAACCAGACCGGTGCAAATTTCCACCGGTCGGCGCCATCTGCATGATGCGGGTGGAACTTTGTTAACCGTACCAGTCTGGTTCGTCGCCTTCGGCAACTCACTGGTCCCACGTCGCGGTTAAACATTCGTCTCCTTCGGCGACTCACTGCACCCCACAACGCCGTTAAACACCCCTGTGTATTAACCCCTTTGGGACAAATATGATGAACCAGACGACAGCCAGTCTAAAAAGAGACATTCATATTTGTTTTCTTCATTTACATTTTATGAGGGGGGAAAAACTACCATTAATCTGACAGAACTATAGGCCTATGGCTTAAAATAAAACTTCAAATACAAAAAAGGTGTGTTGACATGAAGGCGTGTGCATAAGTACCAAAAGTACCCTTTTATGCCATAGAGATTACAGACTGCACATAAATCACAAGTGCCTTGGATTGTATTACTGGAACATGTGGACAGTACTTGTAATAGGAGGTAATCATAAGTAATTGTTGTCGTGTGCTGCCCCCTATCTTGCAACAAGAAACTTGACAGGAAGGAGGGCACTTTCAAGTATTTAGCAGGGCACAATGTGTTTGGGGGATATAATGTAGCAATCTGAGAAAGCAAAAGCCTAATAAAAGTCCTTGATGTAGTTCAAACTATAAAAAGTTGCCTACAATGTGCAGAAGTTTTCTTTTGTATAGCAGAAAAAGGTGTGATTTTCAGATCTTTCATTAACAAAATTGCTGCAAGTGCCCTCATCCTGGTGGAACCATTGTTCTGTTGCCTAGCAACATAATTAGCAAAAAAAAGGTCCGCAGTGACATGAATTTCTCCTATTTGCTTGGACTACTTTCAGGTTGAATGATGTGACAGCCAGCAAGGTAACTTTTGTTAATGGTATGCAACAACTTTGTGATTACCTCCATCCAGACATGTTGCCGGATGATAATGAGTAATCATGACAACAGCCTGCAGTGGTAACTATGTGGAGCAACTTGTTACCATGACAACCACAGGATCTGGAAAGTTGAAATATGGCAACTGGAGGGTAACATTCAGTCACAGTAAAGTGCAAACAGCATGAAGCATGCAGTATATGGACAAGGGAATGGATTCATGTGGGCATTGTGTGATTGCTATCAAAATAAAAATATCTTTGACGCAAGTATTAATGCAGCCAATAGGAAGCCACAACACCGTTACCACAGAGACAGTTTTTATGTGCCATAAGCTATTATGGACCTTATACAGCCTTCTGGACAGTCAGTATTGGTTATAAAACTATGCCACTGATTTTACACAGTTGTACAGCTAATGATAATTCACATGCACATTTTTATTACAGGGAAACTAAAGATTATTTTATCACTTGTAGGGAGAAAATTTGAAAAAAAATATAATATATACATACAAACATGTTGCTTTGTTGTTAATATGGGTGGCTAGTGTTCATATTTCAACAATTATTTACATTATTTTATGCATGATATCTTCGAAAGTATGCAAGTTGATGCTCGAGTTGTTATTATTTTATTTGTTTCTTATTAATGAAATGGCGTTGTGCAAGTCCTTAAGAAGCTGAACCCAAACAGGAAAGAGAATCTCTTTTCAATGCCCTTCCCATTAAATTGTTGTAAATGACCAGTTGGTAATTTTACTGTATATGAAATCAGTCTGACTATGGGTTGATGTATACAATTGCTAAGTATTGGGTGGCCGCAAACTATACTCCTGGGCAAAATAATCCAGGCACCTCCCTTTCATCAACATTGGGTCTGTGTGTGTGGGGAGTTTGTTTATTTTATTGTACCAATACTTTTATAACCTCTTTTGGCAGGATGTGGTGATCCTGCAAAGGAGCTTTTTGTTTGTTTGATAGCTGCCTGCATCAGTAGCGGGTGTGAACACTATACTTTTTCAAGCAAGCCTGGACCCTCTTTGACATTCTGCTAGTGAACTTGGCTGTCTTGGCCAGGGAAATTCGGTTCCATTGGTCTGTGAGCTGCTGTGCCAGCTTGTCCAGTCTGGGTGG
Source organism: Hermodice carunculata (assembly GCA_964020975.1). Taxonomy (NCBI): domain Eukaryota; kingdom Metazoa; phylum Annelida; class Polychaeta; order Eunicida; family Amphinomidae; genus Hermodice; species Hermodice carunculata. The sequence continues at coordinate 57,669,988 of OZ026619.1, forward strand.
CTGCTGTTTTGTCCTACTCTTCCCTGACTCGATGGCCAGGCACATCCTATTAATGTTCAATTGGGGACAGGTAAGGCGAGTGGGTTGGCCATGGCAGCATTTGGATGTTATGGTGCTGGAGATATTGCATCCTGACTCGTCCAATATGAGGCAGTACATTGTCTTGCTGGAACAATAGCCCAGGATGTTGCTGGAACCATTCAGAGACTGCTGGCAGGATCTCACCCACATAGTGTAGGCCTGTTAAGAGTCAAACTAACCCTGAGGAGTTCTGTTCTTCTGTGACTGTGATTGCCCCCACATCATAACGCTGTCTCCTCCACAGTGGTCATGTTCTACCATGCATCTAACCACAAATCTCTCTGAAGTAGGGCTTTGCACTTCCTGCTTTAAAAAATCGATTTTGCTGTTTTTTAATTTTACTGAATTCTGTTTTATTTGCAACTGAATTAAATTGCCTCCATAAAAAAACATAATCTGATAATCAAAATATGGTGATGGAACAAGGCAAGTTATTTTATTAGCATGGTGACCCAGAATGTTCTGGAAATGATAAACTGGAAGTGCTGAAATAGTGTCGAAATACAGACAAAATAGTAACTATGGCCTGAAAACAAACATCAGAATTACCAACAATGATTTTGCGGACATAAAAGGAGTAAAATCATTAAATGTTCATAATTTTTACATTTTTAAAAAATATTTTCCAACAAAAGGTAATTCCACAATAAAAATGATAATTCCACAATTCTGCCTGCTTTACTGCTGACGCAGGAAGTGCATGACTCTACTGGAGGCACAGGTCTAACCCATATCCTTCCATCATGGAAATCAAGGCAAGTTCATGACCCTTCTGACCACATCACACTCCTCTACTGATCTCTGGTCCAGTCAACATTTTCCACACACCACTGTATCCATGCAGCCTTGAGTGGAGAATTGAGAGGGCTACAGATGGCAGGGGGGTATGACCTTAGTTTGGCAAACACCAGTCTCCTGTTGATTGTACATGCCATGATACTCCAATGTTGCAGGCCTGGTACCACTGCTGATGAAACCTCTCTGCAGAACAGAACCTATGTCTCTTTGTGTGCTGCACCAGGTAATGGTTGTCCCTCCCATCCTAAAATCTTGGTCTTCCAGATCCAGCATTCCTCTTGAATCCTCTTGTTTTTCAAAAAAAGGTGCCACCACATCTGTAATGCTGACCTGGAGCACCCCATTCTCCAGCTGGCAACCTCACAGTGAGTGGGAAAGACCAGCCTCTATCATGCCAATGATTCTCTGTTGAGAGAGCTGTGAGTAACCTGTTTGCCAAGGGATTATGGATTCATATTGAGCCCTGGCCTGCCAGTGGCACATATAAAGCACAAAGGCACCCAAATCCCAAACAGATTTCCTCTCATCCAGTGTAGGCCTACATCCTGACACACTTCCTCTTGTTCAGTGTAGACCTATACCCAGCACACTTCCTCTCATCCCGTGTAGGCCTACATCCAGCACACTTCCTTTCATCCAGTGTAGGCCTACATCCAGACAACTTGCTCTCATCCAGTGTAGGCCTACATCCAGCACACTTCCTCTCATCCAGTGTAGGCCTACATCCAGCACACTTCCTTTCATCCAGTGTAGGCCTACATCCAGACACACTTCCTCTCATCCAGTGTGGGCCTACATCCAGACTCACTTCCTCTCATCCAGTGTAGACCTACATCCAGCACACTTTCTCTCATCCAGTGTAAGCCTACACCCTGCACACTTGCTGTCATCCAGTAAAGGCCTGCACCCAGCACACTTCCTCTCATTTAGTGTAAGCCTACATCAATTACATGTCCTACCATCCAGTATAAACCTACACCCATGTCACTTCCTGCCATCCAGTGTAGGTCTATACATAGTACTTCCTGCCATCCAGTGTAAGCCTACACCCATCACACTCCTTGTTATCTAGTGTAAGCCTACACCCATGTCACTTCCTACCATCCAGTGCAGGCCTATACCCAATACTCTCCCGGTTATCTAGTGTAGGCCTACACCCAACTCACTCCTTGTCACCCAGTGTGGGCCTACATCCAGCACACTCCCTGCTATCCACTGTCGGCCTACATTCATCACACTCCCTGCCACCCAGTTTAGGTCTATACCGAGCACACTCCCTGCCTTCCAGTGTAGGTATACATCCAGCACACTCCCTGTCTTCCAGTGTAGGTATACGTCCAGCACACTCCCTGTCTTCCAGTGTATGTATACATCCAGCACACTCCCTGTCTTCCAGTGTAGGTCTACATCCAGCACACTCCCTGTCTTCCAGTGTAGGTATACATCCAGCACACTCCCTGTCTTCCAGTGTATGTATACATCCAGCACACTCCCTGTCATCTTGTGTAGGTCTACAGCCAACACACTATGTGTTATCCAGTGTAGGAGTACATCCAGCATACTCCCTGTCATCTGGTGTATGTGTACACCCAGCACACTCCCTTTTATCTGGTGTAGGTGTCCATCCAACACACTCTGTGTCATCCAGTGCAGGTGGACACCCAGCACACTCCAGGTAATCTAGTGTAGGTGTACGCCCAGAACACTCCCTGTTATTTAGTGTAGGTGTACACCCAGAACACTCCCTGTTATTGAGTGTAGGTGTACACCCAGAACACTCCCTGTTATTGAGTGTAGGTGTACACCCAGAACACTCCCTGTTATTTAGTGTAGGTATACAGCCAGCTGCTCACTTGTGTTCATGAGACATTGTGTCAAGTCGAACAAGTAAAAAACTTTTAGATATATCCCCTTCACCATTGTTTTTTACCTAATCTGACATTTCAGTCAGCTGATGTTACCAAATGGGTGGTGGTCTGCCGTCTCTCTGTCCATCCATCAATCTGTTTACAATTCACATTTTGGACTTCTCCAAAGTGAGAGGCTAAATTCTCTACAAACTTGGTGGATTTGTACCTTGGCTTAGTCACTATAATTTTTTTTCAGATAGTATAGCTCACTTGATATTTTTTTATATTCTTTTCTCATTTATTTTGGGGGGGGGGGCTTAAAAAGTTTTACTTTGTTAAATCAAGTTTTCTCATTTCTTAAGGATATCTTATTTTATTGTGGAATTCTGTGACTTTGGATTTTGAATTTTGATGGCAGCCATTGCATCAGTGTACACAAGCAGCATTGTCTTTTATATAAGTAATGGTGCTTTCCAAGTGCATGGTTATTATTGAACATGTATAGGAATATACCTATACAATTTTTGATCTTGAAAGGTCAAATTGAGGTAAATGACTTATATTAAGATTGGGTTTACATCTTTCATGTAAAACCTTTCAACTGAGTTCACTTCAAACTTGATCGGATATGTCTTGGCTTGGTCACTCCCATGTTGCTTCAAATGGTCATGTCTGAATATTTTTTAACTCTTTTGGGATTGTGTTTGTTCATTTTTTGGCCAAATCTTAAAAGTTTTCCAAAACTGCTGGGTCAAGTGCTTGAAAATAGTGCAGAAATACTTCTGTGTACCCCAAGACTTGAGTTTGCTCACTAGGTGGTGCTGCAATATTTTTGTACTTTGGCACCATTTGCTTCAGTAGAAAGCTATGTTGGGCTTTTTCTGATCTACTTGTCTGTCAGCTGAGCTTACAAGTTTCAGTTTTATTAACTCAGACCCCATGATGGGCTACAAGAGTAATCATGACATACTACATGCATTCCTCTTATTATTTTTAAACTTTTTAATACGAAACTTTTAAAGTATTTATTTCTAGGCTGTCTGAGTGGGGCACAAGAGGAAGACCTTACCATAACATCCCAACCAGGATCCATCACAGCTGCTTCAAATTTTTTATGAGAGATACACATTATAATGGACCATGTTCCTATTGAAAACCAACTGCCTCTTAATATTTTTAAACTTGTTATAAAACTTTTGAAGCATTTGCTTGAAATCCGTCTGAGTGGCACACAAGTGGACAATGTTACCATAATATCTCAAGAAGAATTCATCACAGCATTATCAAATTTTTCGTGCAGTTACTGTTATAATTTAGCTGTTAATATCCAAAGATTATTAGAAAGTTTGGCTACAATAATTTACAGTTTTTAGACTGGTCTGTTTTGCTACTTAACTGTATCTTTGGCATCATTCTGTTTTAATGTTCACCTTTTAGACATTTTAGGCTAGCTTGTTTTTCTGTTAGGTCAAACCCCCAGGGGCTATAGGTAGCAAGCAGCTACTGACGACAGTTACAAGCTTGCCTAATTGTACTCAAAATCTTGTTAAGAAAAATTGTTTTGATAACATGTTTTTTGACAAAAATGCTAGTGACTTTCATTCTTTTCTGACATGCCTAAATGCACATTTACTCAAAATTGACAGTATTTTCTCAAATGTCACAAACCTGACACATTAAGTTGATACATTGACTCACAGTTGGCAGTTAAATAGAGCTTAATTGTTTGAGGGGTAGGTGTCATCACAGAGTTTGTTTTACGTTTCTGGTGCAGGATGTCCATTGTTGCAGTCCTTGTTGGGATTTCCCTTGGTTTGTACAGGTGGTCTAGTTGCAACTGTTTATTTTACTATCACTGGGACTGAATATAAGGCCCCAGCTTGTTTCCACTTCAGTTATACACTGGTGGGTGGTTTTACTAGGATAAGCTGTCCAGCTAGAAAGGGTACATATTGGTTCAGGGGTAAGTCAAATTGTTCTTATCTGAACCTGTACTATACAAATTTAGTAATTATGGTTTGTTTGACAGGTATTCTTCTTTCATAATGAAGCTCTGCATTTATAAGCAAAACTTCACATATTTAGCTAATTCATCATTTGCCACGTTCTTATTTATTCTTTATTATGTGGGTTGTCTTTGCTGAATATTTAGCTTAGACAAGGAGCCGCTACTCAGAGAGACATGTACAAGTAAAAGGCTCCGAAACATGTTGAGTAGTTACCCGCTGAAGACCCTTTAATTTATTTGGGCCGATACAGCCGATGTCAAAATTTTACAGAGGAACGTGTGCAATATAGACAATAGTAATTCCATATGTATACAGGTTAGACAGGGACAGGTTAGCTTATGGAGAGTAAAGAGTTCGAACTGTGGAATAGGATATTGACTACTAGGAAGTGGTTCTGGGCAAAAAGACACAAATACAAAACCGTATTATGGCACCTGCGAAGTCTCAAAAAAGAAAAAAATTGCAGAATTGAGGGGAAAAAATGTAAGCGTCGAGGGTAGTCCATTCTCTGAACGCTATTTTTTGGTTCTGCTGACTTGTCAATTAGCAGAGCTTACGAAATCCATTTGAATCTGCTATCCATCTATCCTTTAGATTTTTTATATTCTTGACTTCTTATACAATGTTACATGGAATGTTTTGATTTTGAGAAGACTGTTCCTCAGGTGATCCTGTACCAAGTTTGTGAAAAGAGAACGATGTGGAATATCAGATGTTGGGCCCATATGTGGGTAAGTGCTGCTACTTTTCCTGTACATAGCAGCAATACAATGCAAGCATTGCAATATTGTAAAGCCTGATTCAGGGAATCCTTTCCTTTTACACGTAGATGCTTTCGAAGCAGACATGATGAAAGAGATGATCATGTAATAGATATTTATCTTCTGACAGGGGATGTTCAGTAGAACTCAAACTTTTGGGGGTTGGGTTGGGGATGGGGGTGAGTTGGCAAATCTTACATATTGACTGATATCTTGCTAATGGATCCCAGGCCTATGGTTACTATTAGGCATTAATAGGCAAATACCTACAGGGTTAACTCTTTCAATACCAACTGTGACTAAAGTCTAACTACATGGAAAGAACTGCTCTGAATTATTAGTAGGGTGCAAGATTTATATTCCTTGATAAAAAGGCCTTTTATTCAAGTACCAACATGTCTATAGCTTCGTAGAATACAACAGTCCAGATCAACAGCTTTCTTTGGGGTATTACATGTCGTGGAAAGCTGTTGACTGTTAATTCAGTCCAAAATGTGGCACTGGAAGAGTTAATGTTAATTTTGACCTTGAGAGAGCTTGAAGGGTCAATTACTGACATATTGACATATCTTGGCAATGGTGAATCCTAAGCCCATGGTTACTATTGAACATTAATAGGAAAATACCTATGGGGCTTCTTTTGGTGTTCTTAGTTTTGACTTTGATTGACCTTGAATGTTCATACTGTATCTTGGTAATATGAATCTTTTGGTCAACTATTGATAAACACTGATACAGTACATCTTTAGAGCAGTTTTATTGTGACAACACATCAAAGGGCACATCCTTTGTATAATGTAATATATAACAGTGATGAAAGCGAGGGAGTCTGTAGCTTTGATGTTACAGCCTTTTACTCTTTCAAATTGCCTCTTTCACCCTGGACTGCAGATTTCTCCGAATCCTATTTTTTCCAAAAAAAATTCTTAAATTTTGAGACAGGCTGGCTTGCTCAAAACTCTTTGATCAATTCTTACAAACTCAGGAAGAATGTGAAGGTAAGAGTGTAACAGCAGAAGTCTTTTTCAGACTTCTGGTGTTCCCATTTTGTGGGATTTTTGAAACTCCAAAAGCAAAAAATTGGTCAGGGTTTGCTTCCAACACTTTCAACATACATAAATTAAGATTTGTCATATTTAAAGGAAAAAACTTGACTTCTAAAATTATAGTATTAGGTACAATTTCACATTTTTTAAACTGGTAGCTGTCATGTACTTGGACTAATCTTGTCATAAAGTGTAAATGAGATCCCTTGACAAAAGCACCACTGGCACTTCTGAATAATAACTTCAAAACTTTATTTTAACATGAGAGAAAATTATGTATCTGTACAAATAAAACATATATTTTTACAACAGTAGTTTAATATATGGAAACACTGACACACTGAATACGGAATTGCTCTACACATTTCCAGATAGCTCTGCTACCTTAAGCACCATACGATTAGCCTGATGCACCTGAAAGTATAAATGATAGCTTCTATGAATGATTTTCATTTGAAAAAGAATATTTGCATACTGAACTTTCAACCATTGCTTTTTGTTGTTGATTTGAGACCTATTGAGGCCATCATTAAAAATATGTTGGTTTGCAGTTACATCTAGATCCAAACTTTTTTGGGTAGGTAGGTAGGCAAAATTTTTTTTTTTTTTTTTTCCCCAAAAATCTTCAAATCCTATAAATAGCAATATAGAATAAAGAAGGATTTATTCCCAAAAGTAAAAAAAAATATTTGGGTCGGTACTCATTTCATTGGGTCGGTCGGGTAACCGCAAACGAGAAATATTTTAAGGGTGGCCTGAAAGTTTTGTAATTTGAAAATGAATTTTTTTACACTAGTTTTAAACTATTTGTTCTTTATTCAGCTCTCAACTTAGAACACTTGAGCGACCAAATGTCTCTTTGCATAAATTAAGTTCAATGGTTAGACAAAGTGGCAATATTCACTGTCTGTGGTGGCCAGGGGTATGTCAACCATTGTAGCACTGAACTTAATGCATTTAATCAGAAATATTTAAGAAAAATATTGTCACACAGAATCTTGTGCATTTAATCAGATTTACTTACTGCGAATATTGTCACACTGAATCTAATGCATTTAATAAAAAATACTAACAAAAACAGTGCATCATAGAATGCAATGCATTAAATAAAAACACTAGTGAAAAACATTGCAGCATAGAACCTAATGCATTTTGTAAAAATAGTAGTGAAAAATATTGTACCATAGAACTAAATACATTTAATGAAAATACTAATAAACGAAAAACAATGTAGCATAGAACCTAAATACTAACAAAAACATTGTAGCATAGAAACTTGTGCATTTAGTCAGAAAGACTGAACAGAAACATTGTGAAGTAGAAAAACAATGTTTAGAAACATGAGGGTCTAGTATGCACAAGCGCAAAATTTGACAATAGATGCCACAGCTTAAGGGATGATTGCCTTAAGGTTAAAGTAATATCTAACCAGCTTTTGATAATTACGTACATTTTGAGATATTTTGGTGGACATATATGTTGTCTGACAGTCCCACGTGAGTTCTATTCCCAATACAATCTGAAGAACGCACACAATACTTTTGATGTTTACATGGTAGTCAATGGGCAATGTTAATCTTTGGGTATTGGTTACAGACAAAAGGTATCTGCACCAAAAGGGCCACTGCACATGTATATATATCTAAATTTAATTATCTGACTTTTAACAGACAGAAACTATTTTACTCAACAGATAGGTGAGGATAAACTGGTCTCAGGGATTTTGTAAGAAATGATCTGTTCATTTTATGCATATCAAAGAGGAAGAGATCCACAAACTTCACCATTTGAAAAATAAAAAATCTTCCTATTTTTGTATTACCTTTGTGAAAAACTGATATCTATATGAAATCTCAGATATACATACAGAGAGATCATTATAGCACAAGATTTGTCATTTTCTTTGAATACTTTTCATGATATATATACATAATTTTACAAACACTAAATTCTACCAAAACCACTTGTATATATACAGCAATTTTGAATTTTCAGTTCCATCTTGAGCACAGACAGATTCAGAACAGGCTTGAGGTCAATTGAGTGTGTCAGTTTATTATGTTAGGATTGAATAGATCTGTAACATTTGGTCCAGAAGTGAAGTCACTTTGCCCGATTGGACATCACATTAAACATTTGGTTGCTGCTGACCAGGATGTCATTTTGAACTATACACATGCACAAAGTGGTTTCTTTACACAGCATGCTGGATAAAATCAGTGAGCTATATACATTTATTTATACATGCAGTTTTATGATTGTATCATTCGCCTAGGTTTAATTTTTTTCTTTCTGAAGAACAATTAACATATGCCAGCTCTTTGCAGCTCTGTGGTTTGCTAACAACGCATTTTATTTACTGGTTTTCTCCTGAGCTTGTCCAATAAAACATCTGAAATAAAGTTGCCATCTTGTTCTTTCAAGTTTGACTTACTTTACTGTAATTGGTTGGGGACTTTTGATAGTTTCATGCAATGAAGCATACCCTGTATATGGCCTGTTTTTTTATCCTAAATACTGTGCGCTGCAGGGGGTATTATGATTCTTCTCTGCTGATAGAAAACGGCAAAAGGTAGGGTTCCTTAACAGATATTAATGGTATCTGTGCTCTGGTGTGTAATTAACAACTAGCAGTGCTGCCATCTGGATGGCCGACCAGTGGAATAAACATTGAGCATCAAAAGGAAAATTATAATAAGAAACTAACTCATATCTTCAGCTAAAGGCTACACATATTTTTTCAATTAAAAAAAATGTAAAATACATACCAATTGTACTGTGTGCAAAGTCACAGAGAATACATATTCCTGTACTGCAGATTTTTTTTTTAAATTTGACCTCTCAAAGGAGTTTTTATTAGGTACCTTCTATATTTATATATTGTCCAAGAAAAGCATATGAAACTTTTCATGACATGATATTTTCATGTGCACAATAATATATTCCAATAAGGTTACTTACTGTGGGGAATCTGCAAACAGGTTCAATATTTACTGACAACTCTGCTACTGGTCCAGTGAAGTCTTGTTTTTGCGCAAGAATAACTGTGAACGTAATGTAAACGGTATGAAAGCTACTTTTGTTTAAAAAAATATCTCCGCAATATAATTCTTGACAGTATAAATATATATTACTCAATGACCCAAGAATCTTGATCGTCTGGTATTCAGCCATAATCACTATTACATTAAGTTCTATTAATACGACGAAACACCGAAGTTTTATACAATTTTCATGTATCTTAAAAGTAGTCCAACAATTACAAAAAGTGGATTTATCTGAGAAAATCGTCCTACAGTCAACGGGTGCGGAGAAAAAAAAATGTTATCCATTGTCCTTCCCCTAAGGAACAACTTGCAAATTGCCCTGTGTTTTGATTTTCCAAATTATTTTTTCCCCATTTTTTACGGTTCTGTAAAAATAATCATTGAGGCGATATTGGGCTCAAGAACTTAATCAGAGGAGTCTTTGCTTGGCCAATATACGACCCATGTCAAGTTGGAAGTTAGTTGTAGCTCCTCATTGTCAGCCATCAGTATCGGGATTCTTAGATCAACACGGCCCATCGGCTTGCAAGTTACGTTTGAACAGTTTTAATGTTTTCCTCCAGCTGTATTAAAATTTAACATGACGATAACACGCCTTTCTATCAATATTAGAAGAAATGTCACAAAGTTGTTGTTTTTTTTCAATTGGGGGGGGGAGGGGATCAAGTCCAGATCGGTCTCTTCCGACATTTCCATTCAGGTGTTCTATAAAATTATAAAATATCCAAAGCCTAAGTGGCTGAGCAGCAATAACAGTAAATTTACGTACTCGAGCCTCTTGCCTCAACAGTTTGCGCAAGATGAGAGCAAGACACAAAACCCACATGAAGACGCCCGTGCCAATAATGGCGGCCTGACCAGCTTTTGCCAGTTGAATGAAAAAGACCAACTCGTCCTTGAACTCATCCGTCAGTTTCTTTCCAAGATCCATCCCCTACAACAAGCAATAGTACGATTTATTAAACTGCTCTTTAACATGATTTCACTTACGAGACACCTTATCCACTCTGTGTCCGCCTGAGCTCTTTAGTTCACCACATGCAGGCCTGTTACACATTACCTAACGGTGCATAGACGAAACAAAAGTGAAACTGAAACTGTCAACCACATGACTGCAACAAATGGTTTGACCAGGATATCTGGTTTCAAGCCTTTCACATTGGGCTCCCATTTCATTTAGAACGTGGTTGATACAAGGCGAACATTTCTATCATTGCGGAAACTTAAATATGGTGAAACACCAAGAGTGCCTCTTGCTCTCACAGGCGCTTGTAATGTTCAGTCCACAGGCGCTCGTAACGTTCAATCAGTCAAGCATATGTGCTAATATACGCGGGGGGTGGGGGGGTGGGGAGGGGGGTGAACTTGGAACATCTGTACGCACAATGAACCACATAGGGCCTTATCTGCAATAAAGTATTGTGTATTCATCTGTGCAGTCAATCATTCGTGCTAATGACATGGGGGAGGTGGCCCTAGACCACTGCGTCGTCACAATGAGCTAAAACATAGATATAAGGTCAGTGTGACGACGCAATGGTCTAGGGCCACCTCCCCCATGTCATTAGGACGAATGATTGACTGCACAGATGAATACACAATATTGTATTGCAGATAAGGCCCTATGTGGGTCATTGTGCGTACAGATGGTCCAAGTTCACCCCCACCCACCCCCCATCCCCTGCGTATATTAGCACATATGCTTGACTGATTGAACGTTACGAGCGCCTGTGGGGCGAGGCGCGCTGGGACCGGGTACTGGGGTGCACCACGCCAGCTTCAATCACCCGCGTCATAATTCCATAACACACAGAAAACTGAAAAGCTTCCCTCATTTCTTAAAAAAACAACTTTCATAAGGATGTAGAAAGGCCTTATATAATGGTTGATTACAAAAAAAAAAAACCAAAAAAACAAACAAACAAAACAAAACCACACACCCCCCGCATTATAATAAGTCGCATCGTATATAATGGGAAAAGGTGTGGCGCTTTCGGCCCGATTTGTCGCCTGCGACGAATGAAAAGATTGCTACGTTCGCGTCGCTTGCGCCCGGTGGAAACAGGGGCAGGGGAGGGTAGAGAGTTAAGGTGAACCTGTGCAGGCGCTCGTAGCGTTCAGTCAGTCAAGCATTCGTGCTAAATTATGCGGGGTGGGGGTGGGGGTGGGGGCTTGGTAGAGAGGGGCAACCTGGAACACCTATACGTGGAATGGCCCACATAGGGCCTTATCTGCAATAAAGTATTGTGTATTCATCTGTGCAGTCACTCATTCGTGCTGATAAGATGGGGGAGGATGGACCTCAAACCACTACGACGTCAGACGGAGAGCTCTCTGTATGAGCTCCGTCTGAGGAAGTAGTGGTTTTAGGCCCACTCTCCCCCATCTTATTAGCAGGAATGACTGACTGCACAGTGCTGTCCAGCTGAAAATCTCTGTAGCAAAATTTTCTGTACTTGTAGCATTTTTTCCACTTATTCACATAAGAAACACTTATTTTTGAGAAAATTTGTAGCAATTTTGAAGAGCACTATAGCAAAATTTGCTACAATGCTCCAGTTGGACAACCCTGCTGCACAGATGAATACACAATACTTGATCGCAGATAAGGCCCTATGTGGGGCATTGCACGTACAGGTGGTCCAGGTTTACCGTCTTTACCCGGCCTCTCTACCATCACCCCGCGCCCACCCTCACCCCCGCCCCGCGTATATTAGCACGAATGCTTGACTGACTGAACGTTACGAGCGCCTGTGACCTAGAACATCTGATTCTGTACGTGCAGTTGTTCACATAGTGCTTTATCTGCTGTACAGTATTGTGTATTCGTCTGTGCAGTCAATAATTTGATCGTGCTAATAAAATTGGGGGGGGGGGGGCGATGAGGGGTGAACCTAGAACCACTGTCGTCTGACGGAGCTCCTACACAGAAAGGTTTGAAACGAGGCTCACATATAGTATCCCACTTCACCTTTAGGCCTACATGATTTCTCCATTTCTCTACTTAGCAACAAACTATAACTCACAAGCACAAGCGTTGACACTCACATTGTTACTTACCTCAGCCATCCACGCAACGGGGAAAATTTTTCCATCTAAGAACTCAGAGCCTCTGTACAAAAAAACAACAACTGGAATTATTTTTTATTATGCGATTTTTCAGTTTCTGTGGATCGGTATTAAATCTTACAAACATATACATTAAATTATAGATAAAAGGCTGGAATTTTATTGTGTCAAGATGTTTCTTTTAGGGGTAATTGTATGGCAAAAACTACTACGTCGTCAGACGAAGCTCCTACAGTGTAGGAGTCCCGTCTGACGACTTAGTGGTTCTACGTTCATCCCCACCCCGTCTTATTAGCACGAATGATTGACTGCACACATGAGTAACACAATACTTTATTGCACATGGGCCTAAGGCTTCATGTGGACCATTGCACACGTAGATGTTCTAGGTGCACCCTCTCTACTGGCCTGCCGCCCTCGCCCCCACCTCTTATTAGCACGAATGCTCGACTGACGCAACACTGCGAGTGCCTGTGCTCGCCAGGGCACTACCGGTACATACTTCTCAAGTGCATCATCCCTCGGGGAAAAAAATCCGGAGCCCCCCTGACGGTGTTCAGTTCTGTTGCATGTCGCCGTATTGTAATTTGACCCGGATTACCAACTATCAAGCGGAAAGCAGGTTCACTGAAAGCACTGTATGTGGTGACCTTGAGAATATAGTCAAGGTCATCCATCTTCTAAGTTGACCAAGTCCTAACAAAAGACTGTAATCATGGCAAATATTGAAGTCCTGAGTTAAATTCTCAGGGTGCAGAAACCAAATTCGCTGCAGTCACCTTGTGAACTTGGAAATTGGGTCAAGGTCAACCATCTTCAAACCTGACTGAGCCCTGGTTATAAAGACTAATATCCTGTGCAACATGCAGGCCCTGTTATAACAACTTTTCTAGTAATCATACAGCAACCAAAACTTATTGTAGTACCTCTGTGACCTCGGAATTAAGGTCAAAGTCAACCATATTCAAACTTCCCCAGCCCTTATTTAGGAGTATATGCTCGGACAGTATCAAAGTCCTATCTAAAAAAGGTCTTGAGTTATGGTAAAGAAACTACAGTCTACCGACCTGTGTGGTGACCTTGAGAAATGGGGCAAGGTTATCTATGTTCTAACTTTATCAAGCCCTTATAGAGGACTATGATTATGTGCAATATGGATATATCAGGTTAAATTCTGAGTCAAGATGCAGAAACCAAATTCACTAAAGTGGTCTTGTGACCTTGGAAATTAGGTGAAGGTCACCCCTCTTTAAAGCTGATCTAGCCCTGATAGAAGATTATAAACAGCTGCAAAATAAAAGCTCTGGCTCAAACAATTCTTCAGTTATAATGCGGAAACAAATTTCATTAATGTTGCTCTGTGACCATGGGAATTGACTCAAGGTCATCCATTTCATAACGACCTAGCTCTTATAGAAGGCTATATTGCTGTGCAATATGAAAGCACCAGGTCAAAAACATTTTTAGTGGTTATGCAGAAACCAAGTTCACTACTAGGACTCTAGGTGATGACCTTAGGAATTTGGTCAAGGTCATCCATCTTCTAAGTCCAAATTGAGGACTATTACCACGTGCAATATATTGAAGTCATAACTTTAATTTTGACTTACAATGCAGAAACCAAGTTCGCGAAAGTGGCTTTGTGAACTTTGAATTTAGGTCAAGGTCACCCATCTTCGACCTTGACCTAGCCCTGGATAAGGACTATAATCCTGTGCATTGTAATGTCCTATTACAAAAACTTCTAGTTACCGTGTAGAAACCAAAACTTATGATAGTACCAGGCATTGGAAATAGGGTCAAGGTCAACCACTTTCATACTTTACCTATCCCTTATATAGGAGTATATACATGGGCACTATCAAAGTCCCATCTAAAAAGATTCTTGAGTTGTGGTGGGGAAACCACAGTCTCTCTACCGACCGAACGACATGAGCAAAGCTATATGTCCGACGTTCTTCGAAGGGTGAGGGAGGGGTATAATAAAATACCACGTGTACTTATATTTCATTTCATTTCATTTCATGTCATTTCTTTTCATGTTATTCTTTATGTTTTAGTTGACATGGTTATTGTCAATTGGTTGGGATTCTCAAAGGGCGCTGCCAATTTCTGGAATGTTTCTGTGCGCCCAAGAAGAGCCCACAAATGTTATGTTCGCGTATACATCAACTTATGAAAGTGTATCGCGCCAACACAGTTGTTCAAAACTTGAAAGATAGTGACTGCATAAACTTGACAATTTATAAGAGTGAATACAACGGAATAAAAAATGGGATAGCCCTGTTGTCTTACAAACAGCACAGCGCATTGGGAGAACTATAGGCCTACGTGTATCTATACATGTACGATGTGTGAGCCTAGGTACTAGTCTTCGGAGAAGTGCATATATAACAATTAGATACCGTTAATCCTCATTTAATCTTTCAATAATGTGTTCCTCATTCTTTCTTTTCAATTTCAAACAAGTCAAGTAGAAACAAATTAACACTAAAGGCTTTATGTTTTGATAAGTTGATGTATATCTGAGCCCATGTATCATTACGCAGCAAACTATAAGAATCCTAAAAACGACTAAAGCCATATTCAATTTCGAAACTTGGAAGCATATTATCAAATTCAAGTGAATAACGTTTCAATTAAAGCTTATAAGTACGACTACTACTACTACTACTACTACTACTACTACTACTACTACTACTCTCCCCCAGTATACCCGTGATACACAATCACTGTACAGTTTCACGAAAAAGGTGATAAATGATGTTTTTAGCAACATTGAGCCTTTTTAGGCACTCCCTACTTCTATTGTGCCAAGTATCTATATGCTTTTACTGATTTGTAAATTGTCTGAAATATTTTTCACTGCAATTGTACCACCATGTATCTCAATGTTTTTACTTTAATTTTATAAACTGTTCTCTATACTGTTTTAATATGTATGTATGTATGTATGTTTGTATGTATAAACCGGGTGGGTATATATATATATATATATATATATATATATATATATATATATATATATATATATATATATATATATATATATATATATATATATATATATATATATATTGTTATGAGCCTCCATGCCTCAACAGAATGTATTTTCTGAATATGGATTGCCAATAAAATTTGTAAACTTGTAACTTGTCTACTTTATTACTACTGCTAAGAAGACGTAACAATGACATACAATATGTAACTGAACCTTAACGTTTTTACCGGCACACTGCACAGGCAACCGTGACTTCCTTCATTAATAAAGAGTTGCATACATATTAGGCCTACTCCACAACTCTTTACAGGAATCATCACACTCGGGTACACACAGTTCTGATGTGTAGTCTTCTTTCATGACGGTTATTGAAACGCAGAGCCGTTTGATTTCTGTCACATAAACTCGATAATTTATCAAATATAGATAAAAGGTAAAATGGCAAACCGACAAAAAATGTGCCCCCCCCCCCCCAACAATGGGTCCTTTTCTGGTGATTCCTTTCCTGCTGTGAAGACACCTGTTATTGAGACTTCAGCTAGCATTTTCCACAAACTTGTTTAGGATCAACTGATGCATAGCTCTGACGCCAACACGCACAGGCGCTCGTAACGTTCAGTCAGTCAAGCAATTGTACTATGCACAAGGGGCGGGGGGTTCATGGCTGGTAGAGAGGGTGAACCTGGATATCTGTATGTGCAATGGCCCACATAGGGCCTTATCTGCAATAAAGTATAATCTGTGCAGTCAATCATTCGTGCTAATAAGATGGGAGATGGTGGGCCTAAAACCACTACGTCGTCAGACGGAGCTCATATTAATACTTCACTTTTTTGCAGATAAGGCCCTATGTGGGCCATTGCACGTACAGATGTTCCAGGTTCACCCTCTTTACCAGCCAGGACACCCCCCCCCCTCCCCCCCCGCCCGTCCATGTTGGATTTGCAGCTGTAAAGTGACATAGGTATCAACACACACAAAAAAAATTGATTATGATAGTGACACACGAGCTACATTTCTACTCAGCATTATATAGTGCGATTGCTTGACTGAACATTACGAGCGCCTGTGCTAATACGCCACTTGCTGCAAGACTTGATCCGGGCCAGTGCAATTCCAGAATCGCTGCCCGTGCTTCATTTTGGGAATTTCTAAAATGTAAAGCGTGATACCGGAATCGTGCATGTTCCCATAATGCGGGCAACACACACACACACACACACACACACACACACACACTGTGTGTGTGTGTATTGCATAATTCATATCCTGTCATATTTCAAAACTTATGTATGTTGTCATTCATTTTTCTTGGCAAAAGAAAAACTGGAACTAAAAGTTCAAATAACTTGACCCTGATCAACCTGCTTGATGGCGCTCGTGGTATGTGTTTGGCGCAGTGAAGAGTTGGCGAAAGTGACAACTTACCTTATCCAAGGATGCTTTTGCATATAAAAGTTGACCTGAATTTGTCTAAGTCCATTTATCATGATGCCAGTGTTCTGTAAATGTATGTTAATTCTGCTGAACCTCAATGCATGCTAATTACATTCATCTGCCGATAAAATCATGGTTTGTAATCGAACCTATGTAATCCTACGTGTATGTTCATTCCTACTTCCCGATGCCCATGTATGTTCATGCACACCATCACAACACATTCTTTGCATAAGTTAAGTCCTAGTTATGCAACACAGCGCAAACCGCGGTGAAAATGCTGAAGCCATCAGGCCTATTAGGATTTACCAAAATAGTATGCATCTATGAAGCTAGTAATTTACTGGCAAGTAATAACTAACAATATCGATAACTCAGGAACAAATCTGCCTGCTGAACGAATTAAGTCCCCGCTCACCTGGCTTTGTCTGCTTAGGAGGTAATGAAAAAATCCCCGCCATTATTATTCAGTAGAAGTATTAACGAATATTTACATTTACAAAGGCTTTAACTTTTGTACCTTTTAATTTGCAAATCGCGTTGCTTTCTGTGTGTTACCTCATGTTCACTTTGAAATAGAGTGAATTGTAAGGAAGTTGAAGATTATGTTTACAAAATGTTAAAGTCACATACGGGTTCAATGTAAGCGTATGTCCTATATTTGTCCTCTGGATGCATCCCAACAAATGCGTTGACGTATTTTTTGTCAGCCGTGTAAAAATGTGGGAAAGACTGGACAACTGGTAAACCTGGAACAGAAACTTCAACCAGTACACAATTTCCGAGAAAGACACATTATCGAGCCACAGCTGTAGTCCATAGAGTGAAAGAAAGAAAGAAAGAAAGAAAGAAAGAAAGAAAGAAAGAAAGAAAGAAAGAAAGAAAGAAAGAAAGAAAGAAAGAAAAGAAAGAAAGAAAGTGCCCCTGCAACTTCTAGCTGGCCAAATGTAGGGCTGGCATTTTAACGTCAATGCTGAGGGAATGTATGGCTGACTGCACGAAAAGATGTTTGTTTGACACCACAGTACATGTGACTGTAATCAAGTAAGAATACGCCAGTAAAATGCAGAGATGCTTAAAGCATAAAATGAGAATCTTGAAGGCCTGCACATTCAAATCTCGTTCATTTAATATCCTTTTTCTGGTCTTGAAGAACATTCCAGTAAAAATAAGGGAGTGTACTCTACCATTGTATTTGTGTCTTTTTGCCCAGAACCACTTCCTAGTAGTCAATATCCTATTCCGCAGTCCGAACTCTTTACTCTCCATAAGCTAACCTGTCCCTGTCTAACCTATATATATATGGAATTACTATTGTCCATATTGCACACGTTCCTCTGTAAAATTTTGACATAGGCTGTATCAGCCCAAATAAACTAAAGGGTCTTCAGCGGGTAACTACTCAACATGTTTCGGAGCCTTTTACCCGTACATGTCTCTCTGAGTAGCGGCTCCTTGTCTAAGCTAAATATTCAGCAAAGGCAACCCACATAATAAAGAATAAATATGAACGTGGCAAATGATAAATTAGCTAAATACGTGAAGTTTTGCTTATAAATGCAGAGCTTCATTATGAAAGAAGAATACCTGTCAAACAAACCATAATTACTAAATTTGTATAGTACGGGTTCAGATAAGAACAATTTGACTTACCCCTGAACCAAAATGTACCCTTTCTAGCTGGACAGCTTATCCTAGTTAAACCACCCACCAGTGTATAACTGAAGTGGAAACAAGCTGGGGCCTTATATTCAGTCCCAGTGATAGTAAAATAAACAGTTGCAACTAGACCACCTGTACAAACCAAGGGAAATCCCAACAAGGACTGCAACAATGGACATCCTGCACCAGAAATGTAAAACAAACTCTGTGATGACACCTACCCCTCAAACAATTAAGCTCTATTTAACTGCCAACTGTGTGTCAATGTATCAACTTTATGTGTCAGGTTTGTGACATTTGAGAAAATACTGTCAATTTTGAGTAAATGTGCATTTAGGCATGTCAGAAAAGAATGAAAGTCAATTACCATTTATGTCAAAAACATGTTATCAAAACAATTTTTCTTAACAGGATTTTGAGTACAATTAGGCAAGCTTGTAACTGTCGTCACTAGCTGCTTGCTACCTATAGCCCATGGGGGTTTGACCTGACAGAAAACAAGCTAGCCTAAAATGTCTGAAAGGTGAACATTAAAACAGAAGTGATGTCAAAAGATAAAGTTAAGTAGCAAAACAGACAAGTCTAAAAACTGTAAATTAAGGTAGTCAAACTTTCTAATAATCTTTGGATATTAACAGCTAAATTCTAGGGCAAGTCAGAAAAGAATGAAAGTCATTTGTATTTAATGATGCCAAAAGATAAAATTAAGTAGCAAAACAGGCAAGCCTAAAATCTCTAAGATTATTGAAGCCAAACTTTCTGACCATCTCGGGATATTTACAGCAAAATTTGTAGAAATATTTGTTCAAAAGCACATCTTTGAATCCTCTTGACTCAAGTTTATTGTAAATAAATTTGTTCTAGATGCAAAGTCCTGAAATTTAGAACAAATACGACCAAATCTCAAAATCTGTGACAAAAACGTATTATATCCAATAGTTTCCTAAATATCACTGTCCGGGAAAGGATAATTAACCACTTCAAAATGAAACTCATCTATTTTGTGATAGACTTTAATACAAAACCTATCATTAGTGACCTGAATATCGAAGTCCAAACACACATCTCTGAAACCATCTGAATTGTTACCCTCCAAAGGGAATTTTGTACATTTATGCAAGCAATGTCATCAATATATCTTGTGTTGTTTGATAATTTTGTAGCCATTTGAAAGTCCTTTTTCA
This sequence comes from Hermodice carunculata, assembly GCA_964020975.1. Lineage (NCBI taxonomy): Eukaryota > Metazoa > Annelida > Polychaeta > Eunicida > Amphinomidae > Hermodice > Hermodice carunculata. Next base: position 57,689,933 of record OZ026619.1, read on the forward strand.
TCAATTTATTCATATACTTAAATTCAAGCCAGGTTAGATATAAATCTGCCAGTAAAGGGGAGCAGTTGTTACCCATTGGAATGCCTTTTATTTGTTGAAAAACGAATGGTCCGCATTGAACAAAAGTCTTATCCTAGAGAAATTTCATAGCATCTAGCAAAGTTTCAACAGTGTTAGATTTAACGTTACTTTTTGAATATTTATTGTGTGACCAATATGCTTTTTTTGAATATGAATTAATATTTATGTATGGTTTACCATTATGTTTAACAATTTTGCTAATTAATTCTGAAAGTGAACTTTTGACTTCATCTGTGGGTAGATTTGTGTACAGTGTAGAAAAATCGAAACATTTGATATTTTTTGCCTTTACATCTTTGATTTTAGATACAAACTCGGAAGAATTGTTAATACTCCAAAATCAATTTATTTCACAGTTTCTAGAAATAGAATTTTAGGTTTTTACGAAAATGATTCCTAACTGCAGTCAAACACAATGTTACTTCTTTTGATAATTGCTCTGTAGTACATTTTGAAGCACCAGCTATGAATCTAGATTTAAAAGGGTTTTTATGTAATTTGGGTATCCAGAACAAAAGTGGAATAGAGGAGTCCTCTTCAGAAATTTTGATATTAAAATTCCTTTTCATCTCATCTTTATGTGTATCTATCAAATTATCAATGGGTTGTTTGTGTAATTTATAAACGTCATTTCCTTTTATGTCTGAAATATTGTTTATACCAAGTTCCTTTTTCAAAACATCCAGATAATATTTTTTGCAGATGATCCCAAAATTGTTACCTGCCTTATCTATATTAGTGACTATAAATCTATCTTGTAGTTCTTTGACTACTTTAGAAACTTTAGGCTGTTTTAGATTAACCATATTGAAATTCTTAATGTGGGATTTGTAACGATAAATTCTATTTCTAAAGACTCTTTTCAAGTTTGATAACCATCCTTCAAATTTCTGAAATTCCATTTTTTCTTTCTTTGCCCATTTCATACAGTAGTAATCAAGTGCATCACATGTATCCTGAAAAATACTGTCAATATTCAACTTGCGACATATCCGAAATTTTGTACCTTTTTTCATCATTTCTTTTCAACCTGAATTTTGTATTATATCCAAGTTACCTGTAAATACATGTTTGTGGTGTGCATCAACATCCATGTTAAAATGCATACTACACCAAATAAGATATTTATTGATCTTAATGTGCAATATTAATAATTTGAAAATACGAAGGTCAACATAAGACATTTCGAGACTTCTTCAAGATTTGTCTAGACCCCTGAGCCAAGTTCATAGTAATATTTAGCAGATGAACTAGCTGCATTACAATACAATCTTGCACCCTTTTAACACTTTTGATACAGTTATAATGACGTAGTGACATGAAGCAAATGTGCCAGAGGCCGTTATTGTTATACAATAGCGTGATGCAGGTAGAAACGAAAGAAAACAACTTTAAATAACGAGTCTTGAAAGTGTGGCGAAAATGGTGCGGCAGGTTTAGTAATTGTGGTTTGTTGGTATTAAGCAAACATGTTAGGCCGACCAGTTCTTAGCTATTGTTTGTTCTGTACTGTGAACAGTTGCCAAATGTGACACGTTCAATAGAATATAGCTACTTTGGCGACGCGCGACAGATAACTCTGGCCCACCTGAAAACGCAGCACTTATGTTGAGTACTCCAGCTCTAAGGCATGTGGGTGTGCAAAAGTCAATGTTGTCCGGGTTTTGTTCCACGTCTTCAAACACATCAGCTAATTCAAATCTGAACACGTCGATTCCTTCCCTTCTTTCTTCCTTGGTATAAGTGAGAAAAACTGATCTAGTAGAGGGTAAAATATTTGCATAAATTTCCGTCCATAGTAAGAAAGAACCAGTAGATTTTGAAAATTAAATACTGTGGTCTGGCCCCGGTGTAGCCTCAGCGCAATCACCTGACGATTAAGAAACGTCATGACTTCAAGGGGCATTGTTAAATCAGGGGCACTTCAGTGCAAAGCATGGACTGATGGGCACACCTTTGAATATATACATAGCTCCTATGATCTTGAAAATGAGGTCTAGGTCGCACAAAAGTAATCGAGTCAAGAAATGATGTCAAGGTACCAAGGAGCTAAGTTAAAGTTTCAGATGGCCTGTAAGTATTGAAATATTGCCTTTGGAAACAAATATTGTTAATAATGGGTCAACTTTTGCTCATGCATACTTCCTATGACCTTGACCTCATTTTCAAGGTCATGTAATGAATATAAGAAATTGTGTCAAGGTACAAGGGATGCAAATTGGAGTTTTGGTGGTGGCCACTGAAGTCTTGGGATACCGTGTTCACAAAGAAGTGATGCACACACAGAAACACAGAAAGAACCAAGGAGGAAGGGACAACTTAAAAACATAATGCCCCCACTCCCGCAGTGAACCCGTAAAAATAATCAATAAAACTAGAGTAAACCATTAGCAGTAACATTTTACTCGTAGTGTGTCGTTAAATATGCACTGTACGATACTAAAGAAAATGTAATAAGTAGTGGACGTTTCCAGAGTAGTGACTTTTTTCCAAAATGGATTTTACATGACGCTTAACAAAATGCCTACAGAATTGTAAATGATCGTGTCAATGTTTTGAAACAGGAATGTTTTCAGATTATGGTAGTGTTCACAAATTTTTTTTTTTCGCAGATCACTACAATACATCCTAAAGTTCCCGAACGGTTACAGTTAAGTGAACTCTTCAAGACTCTGTTATTGATAATCATTTTCTCAAATGGGGTTCTGTTTCAAAGCACCTTTCGGCTTCATATAATAATGAACCATGATATTTATTATTCAAACGTCTCAGACCATCAACGGACATGTGAAGTGTCCTCAAAGTTTATAATGAGGAAGGCATCTTTGATGGTCATCTGTTCGCTTGTCGCTGTGCAACAGGTACATCAAAGGCAGCAGAGAACGATGCAAATAAATCTTGTCAAACGTCCACGGATAGGCTTTTCATACCTTGCTGTTCAATAAACGTTGAGCTCACAATTTAAAAGAAAAATACGAAAGATGTATTCTGCGTCACAGGAAAGCGACTTACCTGCTGATGATTGAATCTTTGGAACAGAATATATAAATAATATATATTCTGTTCCAAAGATTCAATCGTCAGCTTGCACATGTGTGTGTGTGTGTGTGTGTGTGTGTGTGTGTGATTTAACCTTATAGACCATTACGAAGGTAATGTAGGTTAGATATGGCTAGGGGTCGTCTGGTTATACCCCGCCCACGAAGTTTGGGGTGGGTGGGTATATGGTAATGGGCACTGTCCGTGTGTCCTTCCGTCCGTCTAAAACAAATTTTGTCTTGGCCATATCTCCTAAATTATAAATGCTAGCCCTTTGAAATTTATAGAGTTGGTATATCATAGGTTGTAGGTGTGTATAGGTACTGTTTTCTGTGCTTCATTGCTTACATTCATTAATTAATCAACAAACTTTCATCAAGCAACCTCCAGATCAGAAACGTTTTATTCCGGGCCATATCTTGGGAACTGTAAATGCTAGCCCATTCAAATTTTCAGGATTGGTAGATCTTACGTAGGCCGTCTGTACAGGATGCATTCGGCTGGTTAGTTTCTTTTACTAATTAATTTATTAACAAAGATCGTTATGCACCTAAAAATCACCTGCATCTCAAATGAATTTTGTCTGGGCCATATCTTCTAAACTATAAATGCTAGCCCTTTGAAATGTATAGCATTTGTAGATCATAGCTAGTAGGTGTGCATAGGCATCGTTTGGTGTGCCTAATTCCTTACGCACATTAATTAACAAAAGCTCATTAGGCAACCTCCAGTTCAGAAGGGATTTTGTCCAGGCCTCAAATTTTCAGGGTTGGTAGATCTTAGACAGGAAGTGTGCATAGGCTTGAATTTATCTGACCGATTACTTTTATTAATTAATTAATCAATCAATCAACAAAGATTGGCATATTTTGTTTTCTTTTTATGCCTTTCTTTGTGGACGAGTTTTTGTGTCTGCTTTGCATACACGTTTCGACCTCGAATATGAACGGCCTTGGGCTAAGTGGTTAATTGCTGGATGCGCAGACGACTTTGCTTATTGCACAAATTTTGAGAATGAGGAGTTCAAAACGGCTCTTAGACTGAATATTGTACAACAGGTATGGGTCTCAATAGCGGTTTTGTGGCTAAGATATCTTTAATTTGTGAAGATCATCTGATTTTTGCAGTCACTAGTACCAGCCATGATATGACACTTCAGATGACATATATAGTAACCATTAGCTTGAGTAACCCCTATATTTGACCTAAGGCTGAGAAAACTTATGAGAATTTCACAAATAACTGTTATAATACACCAACAATGGAACCCAGACACTGAGTCACAATGTTATTTTGGCAAAGTAGTTTAAAAAATGCTTGACCCAGATCAAAATCAAAACGGACAAAACTTGAAAGGTACGGCAGAGTTGTTGACATGGTGCAATTGTTGACTGATATCTGGTGAGACATGTATTAAAGGTAAGTTTTGCAGGTGGGATTTCTCACTATATTTGCACATGATAGGTGTGGTTGACTGATGAGTGCATGTGCGTATGATTTGCCATTGGAGGTACCTGTCGCAACTGAAAGTGCTCTCAGGCAGTGGCAAAATGAATGTCCATTTCTTGCATTATCAGCATGGAACTGCTAATTTTGAGAAACTCTGTGATCATGTGTTGTCTAGTTTGGGAACAGTCCTGGCAGTTTGTCTACAGGGACCCCTGCTCATTTTTTTTTTTCAAGTTTGAAATATTTTTTTTCAGGGGGTGGGGGTTGCTGGGTTTGTGTGGTGTTGTCAAAAGTATTATGTTCATGATGTTTATAAATTCAAAATTAAAATTAAATGTGCCCTGCACAGCGGTACTTAGTTCCATATTACCACCAACAGAAACTTTTCACACTTTACTTACTACAATATATAAATGCACATCATGTTTATTTACCACCTTGATTACTGTAGGCGGGGATATGGCTAACGTCAGCCGTTGCTTGTTTATACTTGGGTTTGGGTCGAGGTTAGCCTTTATTGAGGTCTTGATAATGCAAATTTCTTGCCCAGGAAAATCGGTTCGCTGCAGAGGTGCGCCAGTCTAGGCCTGTTCGTCGCTGGTGCAGTCCTGTATTCGAGGTTTGAGGGATAATGCTACCAGATATATACCTCTGCAGAGACGGACTATTTTATCTTTAATAGAGCTTTTTTTGTTATCACCTTTGCCTGCATCAGAGGACTGTTTGCTTTGGTACGCCTTTATACTATTTCAAGGGTTTCTCTGTCTAATAAATACTGTAAACCTTTCATGATATTAAGTTGTTTGGAGGCTCTAGCAATAATAAGGTCAATGTGATCGTTCCATCGGAGGTCGGATCGCAGTATTATCCCTAGGTGTTTATGTTGGTCGACGTTTTCTAACTGATGATTCTGGAAAATTAAGGGAGGTTGAAAGATTTGATTTCTTTTCAGAGATACTAACATAGCATCCGTTTTCAGGGCATTGAATGTCACCATCCAATCTGCTGACCAAGAGTCGACAGAGGACAGGTCATCGTTCAGAATGTCTGCAGTTAGGTGGGGATTATCGACAATAAGATATAAAGATGTTTCGTCAGCCAAAACATTGATTTTAGAATGAATGATATCCACGATATCATTAATAAATATAAGAAATAACAGAGGACCAAGAACAGAACCCTGAGGGACGCCTGCATTGATACTGGGAGGTTAAGCGGTTGGCAAGCCGGTCATCTGATTGTGATAGACGCTATATCTGCATGATCCGACACGTGGATCATCACTGGATGAACATGCGCTTGTCTTTGCTCGACGTCTAGCAAGATGTAATATGGTCCCATTTAACCATATGTTTATCATACATATATACACCAGTTTACTGAGATAATATATAGACTAAAACACCAATTGGGCTTACTCACTTTGTTCGTATGGGTTATATTAAGCCGCAAGTTGGTAGTAATTCATTTTACGATACTTTATGTTTGTGTAATGATTATCCGATTATTAATAACTAGGTATTTACGTTTATATGTCATTAAAAATATGAAAACGACCTTCGCATTGTCGTCTTTTTCCAGATTCAATGGACCATAACGAAGGTAATGTAAGTTAGATCTGGCGATGGCAGCATTACTTTTCTCATCCTAGTATCCTTGGGTCATCTAGCTATTCTTGGGCTTGGGGCAAGGCTAGCCTTTATTGAGGTCTTTATAATGAAAATTTCTTGGCCAAGAAAATCTGTTCCCTGCAGAGGTGCACCAGTCTTGTCCTGTTAGTCGCCTGGTGCAGTCCTGTCTTCGTCAACCCTTCACCTGCCCAATTGCCTGTTTATTATATTAGTAGGAAATTTGGTTGCATCATTAGGTAGGGTTATATACCACCAATAAAACCACAAGTTGACAATAATTTATTATACGAAACTTTATATTTGTGTAATGATTGTGCGATTATGCATAACTGCGACCCATTTTTCTTATATGTATCTATGTTTAAATGTCATTGAAAATATGAAAACGACTTTTGCATTGTCGCCTTTTTCTAGATTTAATTCGATTTTCCTTCAGGTACGAGCAAGGTACTACCATAAGAAATGAGTTGATTTACCTGGCCAGTTCTGTTACAAAAACATAAAATCGCTCGTCCTTCTTCACAAAAGGATGCATAACGGTTTGATCTGTCAAACGTGAACAGGTAAGGACATATAGTTTCATATATTATTAAAATGACAGGAAAGTCACATGAAATTAATTTTGATGTATGAAAGTAACGAAACGAATGTATCGGTGCCATAATACTGATGTGACATTGCGTCAGACTGTCATAGTACTGGGTATCAAACAAGGGTTCTAGGAACTTCCTGATAAAGAAAATTTAGTCCCCACAGATATCCACATGAATTCCCATCTGCGAAACTTTATCGTCTGTTATTCATAGTACCATCTATATATTTTAGTGTTCCTTTGTCCCCAGTTACCCAGTGACCATGAAAAGGGGTCCTCAGAAGTGGCAGTTTGTCTATAGACTCTCTATTAACCCTTTCCCACTCAAACCGGCCCAAACCGGCTGGTGGTCGAATGTCTCTGCTTCAGTGTTTTCAATTAATTTCAACAGTAATGAAAAACAATTTGACTGAGAAATGTACATGAGACTTATCAAGATCACATGCCCCAGGTCAACAGCTTTCCTTGGCATGGGTTGGGCACTTAGTTCCCAACCCATGCCAAGGAAAGCTGTTGACTCAGTCTTATTTCAAGGGGGAAAGGGTTAATGAAACTTGGTCCAGATAAATTGTACGTAGTCTTGATATGCGCAGTAATGAGGGAAAGGGGCCTTTAGAAGCGGCAGTGTGTCTTATGCATATTTATTTTTAAAAAAAAACCGTCCCCAAACATACCCGTGCCGTTTATCATGTTGGCGTACTTGCTCCCCCAGTAAGGCAACAGTCTGAAGTAACAAGAATATATATATATATATATATATATATATATATATATATATATATATATATATATATATATATATATATATATATATATATATATATATATATATGTGTGTGTGTGTGTATGTATGTATGTATGTATGTATGTATGTATGTGTGTGTGTGTGTGTGTGTGTGTGTGTGTGTGTGTGTGTGTGTTAGTTGCAACTTGCTCAAACGATAAAAAAGCTAGAGCTTAGATACCAATTCAAAGGTAATACACAATGCGTGTTACACATAACAGACTTTGCCAAAATTTCATACCGCACGGGGCCCATATGCATCCCTTCGTCTTAGATAAATTGGCAACCGTTCATTAAGGCAAAAGCTACTTGACGTCTATGGACCTACATTAATTTTTATTACAAACAGTCATAACTATGCAAACATTAGGATATCTATCAGGCCTTCACCTCGCCTTGGAGAAGTCCTTGCCCATGCTGTTTTGTCCCAAAATTACGATAAACTTTGAATGTAATGGGGTAATAGGGTTCGTCGCAGGTGCAGAGATCGTGGTACAAACAGGCATTTGGCTGAACCGTCAGTTTGTCGTTCAAGCTCTGCGCCGGCAGCTCATCAACATAACAGGATCACATTGGATTTTACCGCGATTAAAAGAATGATACAATAAGAAAAAAAATCCTGAGGGAAAGACTTCTCTAAGGCTACCCTTTTTCATCATTGGCATATATTTATGTGACCATTAATACTTTAAAATCGTTTGATTTTTAGATTTGGTAGTATCTGTGATCGTTAACTTCACGGTTAGTCTAAACTTCTCATTACTAAATTTCCGATTTAAAACATGGCCATCTATACAGCATTTGTAATGCAAGCTACGCTTTGTCAATACACTGAAAACGTAAGGACCATTTCTTGAGTATGCGTAAGTTTCTCAGCATAATTGCAGCATTCAGTTTTTGCTGAGACAGAAACTGTTACAGATTATTTCTTCAGGGGCCGATTGCTTCGTAACGGGAAAAATCGAACGATTCAAACAAGACTTACTCTTTTCCATTCCATTTGAGTACGCGATGGAAATTCAAAATATCTTTCTCCCCCGACCAAATTGTATACGTTCCGTCTGGAGTTCCGTTGCCCAAAAACTGCAATGAAATGATAAGATTAATACATACAATCAAATGTAGTAGAAATGTACGGTCTGTGTTCGCGAAAAAAAGTATAACGAAGTTATGTATACAGAGACGTTTGTCTGAAGTTGACATTTAATCTACACAGACAGGACACACCTAGCTTGAATAGTAATGATGTGTTATGAATCAATAAAGCAGTGTTTGCAATTTGAAATTCGCTAATTTATTTACTGAATCTACCCCTTTACAATGGGGCACCGCAGGCAGGGTAGAACCCACGGTGCGTCAGTTACAAAACACGTCATTATACATATAAAACATCATAAGGGTAAAATGAACAGAAATGTGCATGTGGTTACAATAAAGAAATATAAAAACAGAGATACAAGGTAATACATCGTATACAGTATCAGGTCGCACCACATGCGTCATCATTCAGTGTATCGTGCCTAGCGCACAACGCCCTCTGACAATCTTGTATTATTTGTTTTAGGACATACGAAAAGGAGATGCAATAGATCTTGTTTCCCTTCTTGACATAAACTACATATTTCACTTGTCATTCCCCATTTAGCCAAATTTTCGTTAATACCTAAAGATCCAACACTGGTCAAGAGCTTTAACCTAGTTCCATTGAAATTACTGATATCAAACATGCATTTTTGACCACAAGTAGAATTAATCAACTGCCTGGCAAATCATATTCAGTCTGTGGTAGAACTTAATACGAATGTGGTCCAAGATTAATATGATTGACAGCCATCTTACTTCTCCCAGAGTTTGCTGTAATTGCAGGGGAACTTTTTACACACATTGCTGCTTTTGCTACGGCGTATTGAATAGATCTGATACTTGTTTTACTTTCTGCAGTGCCATTTAGCCAGACAGCAAAACCGTGGGTGAAGGTAGGTAGTATGACGCTTTTCCATATGCTGTTCCCAATTGAGACTCTATTTACATTTTCATGTGTGGATAAAATACTACAAAGATATGCACGTAAGCGTTCAGCCTTTGGCTTAAGTAATGTCTTGACATGTCCTAATTCATTCCGTGACTGTGTGAAAAGTATCCCTAGGTATTTGTACGTGTGCATTTAGAAAGTGGATGGTTACCAAGCATCCATTTATTGGTGCTATTGTGACGTTTGCCAATGACCATAACCTTAGATTTATCATGATTAAATTGCATACCCCATTTGGTTGCAAATGCATAGGACACATTTAACATTTTAACCATTGCTTCTTCCCTATCATCTGTTAGCACCACATCGTCAGCATACAGTAAACCTGGAACTTTAACACCATTAAATGGAATAACCAAATGTTTTCCATTCAACATATCCACAAGGTCGGTAATTACTATCGAAAACAAGGTAGGAGATAAAATACAGCCTTGTTTTACATCGTTTAATACTTCAAACCAGGAAGATTCAAAGGGCCCGAATATAACTTTATGATGCACACGATTATACAGACTTTTAATAATTCGCTATGCCTTGTCCTGGGAGCCTCTTTCCCAAAGTTTCACGAATAATAAATCTCGATTAACTGTGTCAAGGTCTTACAAATATCAAGAAAGGAAAGCCAAGTCTTAAATTTTTGATGTTTTCTCATGGTGCACAGACATTTAAGATTAAAATACTGGTCCTCAAGACGTCTCTTTTTTTACGATACACCCCATGAAGTTCACCAACAATACCTTGTTCTTCTAGAAAACCCATAAGCTGATCTTCAATTACAGACGTGAAGAGTTTATAAACACAAGATGTCACTGTCATACCTCTGAAGATTCCGAGTTCTGCTTTAGAACCTTATTTGCGTATAGGTTTTACATAGCCTTGAAACACATTCAGTAATTTTACAAAGTTTGAAAAACTTAGCCAAAGAACTGATAAGTATATGAGCACCATATTTTAGAAACTCGTTAGTTATGTTATCCACTCCACAGGCTTTTCCGCATTTTAACCTTTTAATGGAACTTTGGACACTATTGCAGTCAACGATGATATCTGAAAGGCCATTCACATCACCTGTAAAATTCTGTAAATCGATCAACTTTTCTTTCAGAGACTTTTGATCATAACAGTTTGGGTTATTTTTCGTATTTCCAAAATTATGCAAGTATTCTCCTAAGGATGTAAGCAATCTCCTTAGGATTATCTATGAGACAAGAAATATCGTTAGGGTCCGATATTTTAAGAGGGCAGTCATTTTTACCATTTAGCCTTATCAGCGTATACCACTAAGCTCTGGTATTTCTTATACCTTTCTTGGTATTATGTGTAGTCACCCGTATCTAATGTTCAATCATTTTGGCCTTAATTGTGTCGTCAATTATATGTTTTCTTCTTGAGTATTCTTCCCAAAATTCGTTGACAAGGTTTCCATAACTGTGATCAAGACGTGACCAATATCTGTAAAATCTGTTTGCTATTTGCCTATTTTTTATTAGATTGCCTAGTTCAGCGTCCTACACCAGACAGTCACTATGACCTCTGAAAATTTTGTTACCAATAACGAATTTTGTATTACAAAACGCTGATTTTGAATATTCTCAACAAGCCAACAAGTGGCAGATATGTGAGAAACGTACTGCTTCCCATTCAAGAAATATATGTGATTTTGACTGTTACTGCACTTTCCAGTCTGGCATGGCTTACAAAACATAACACTTGATGAGTTGCCAGTATTGGAAGAATTACTACTACCAGATGTAGACCTGTTATTGGACCCAAAGTTAGCAGATTTATTCTTACCAGCAGAAAAAATTCTGCTCTCAATATCATGAGAAGGAGCTCCCCACACACACTTACCCCTCTCTATATCCAACATGATGGCTGCATTTAAATCTCAAACTGTATCTTGATGAGAAGCAGCATACATGAGGTCTTTCAAATGCTTTATCTTATTACTCAACAACCTCAAATCCTTGTGTCTAATTTCTCTGTCTAACGATTCTAAAAAAAAACAGCCACAAAAAGTGAAATTTCAAGCTCTTGAAATTTCAAATTCGTATTCACATATTGCAGAGAAAGAGTTGAATGCGGCCAAACTTCTACCTTCTTAACATTATCACAAACTTGTTTTTTTTTATTTTTACTGGACTTTAGTTTTGATTTTTTATGTTTCTTCTTACATTTATTAGAAGCTTGACTTTAGTCGGAATGAGAACATTTACGGTAATCAAGTCTCATCTGAGTCCGTAACATCCACCTCAGAATCAGAACATGAGTCTCTGCTGGGAACACTGGAATGAGCATCATCCCGTTCACAAAAAGAGTCTTTGAAAGTCTGCTTAACATTGGAAAGCTGCCTATCACAACCACCAGTACGACTCTCCCCAACTGGGCCCACAGTCTTTGAAAGTACCACGAGAGTGAACTGCTTGAGCGGCTGATTTCTTGTACTTGGAATTTCCATGCTCGGCACCATGTCCGCCACCATCACGACCTTGACCTCTATCAGTCTGGTGAAACAGTCTGGTGGTTGCGGTTAATCCATGGCCAAGTCTCTCAACTGCCATTCCGCCTGTTCCTGAAACCCCTCAATCTCACGGCTGAAATCCAATGTAGGTTTTACGGAAGTATTCCTCAATCTGGCACTAAATTTGCTCTTCCACTCATTACCAAAAACAAGCATAACATCAACCTGATGATCAGGTACAACAAAAGGCGACTTTTGGTTTACAGCATTAGCAGTCGACAGCTCTGAAAATTGTGCCTTCAACTCAGTAATTTTCTCCAAGTTTTGCCGTTTCATGGCCAAATCTCTTTGCTGTTTCAGCTGATCCTCAAGATCAGAAATGGTACGGTCCAACTTATTGTCCAGTTCAAACAAACCATCAGGACCAACATTATTGTAGTTTGAATCATCTCGGCTGTGTTTGTAGACCAATCCTCCAACGGCACCATGCAGCTCATCGCAACGATCAATTTCACGTTCCAAGCTGTCGATGTCCAAACCTGGAGTCACAGGAACCCCTGCATCCAACTTGGCATAATTCACAGGTGCTAAATGTCTTAAACTAGGTTGTCTGAACGTCATTGTGAGACAGTCTGAAGCAAGGTGATAACCAACAAAACCCTGGAGGAACACTACCCCAACTAGTACTATAAATCTGCACATACTAAAAACAAAGACTTGAAGTACAATCCGCATGGTAGTGGAATCAGCTGACGAGTGATCGCTTGAAATTTGCAGAAAAATAAAACAAAGGAACATAACCAGATTGAGGCTTACTTATGAAGTTGCTAGGAGGAACACAGGAAGTACTGCAGTGTCATGAATATTAATTAAATGAATAGACAGTTCATGCCTCAAGATCGTGTTGCTGACAATTATTCTCACCAGCCTCAGTGACAAAAGTTTTCCAAGAGTACCAAGCCTCAGTTACACTCATAAAATCATTATAGTTTCAACCCATGAGTTGCAAAGATATTTTATCTTTAAAAAAATCCCAGTTCTTAATATTTTTCATGTTCCATCTGTGAAATTCAACAATTTTTGAAGGGTGTCTCTTTTTTCAGTTTTGTCAAGTATGGATCTGCGTATACAATATTGTACTATGGTCACTTCCAACATCGAAAATTCCCATTTCATCAATTATAATATCATTTAATTTTGGGGTAAAACCTTCAGTGGCCAAAACATAGTCTATGACATTTTCCAAGTTTTCTCTGTGCTATGTAAATGTGCCAAAACAAAGTACTGAAAAGTTAAACACTGTTGTGTTTGCTATTTCAATAAAATTTTGCAATAAATCACCATTCAGGCATTGGCGCAGTTGATGATTTTCTTCACAGAGCTCCTGGCATTCTGAAGTTTTGCATGCCAGTTCCTTTACGAGATCAGAATTTTCCTGCTCGAACATGTTTACTTGTTCCTGCAGACGCCATATTTCCTGAATTAAATTCTCTGTTCTCTCTGGAATTACTCTGCAACGGCTGCAGTTCCAGATGCTACCAATGTTATCTTCAGGTTTGCTGGATAACCTGGTCCGTTTACTTTTTGTTTTACTGTTTTTCTTCTTTTCTTCTTTTCTTCCACTACTGTCTGCTTGGAAGGAAGGCATCCAATGCCGACATATGACTTAGGAGTCGAGGAATTCTTACAGTCAGCCTCCTTAACTGTTTCCTCTTCATTAGAGCTACAGACACTTGCATCACGAATGTCTCTTTCTGCACAGGGCGGACTGTGGAATATACTTTTGTTGTGATGGCTAGACTGGTCTGTTTTCTTGTCACTGGCTAGTGGAGATTCATGTAAGGATTCAAAGGCTAGCTTACTTGATCGTCTCTTTTCTCCAGGTAATTTTGCACCAACAGAATGTACCATAAGCACAGCTATGGCGTTTAGAAAATTAAAAGTTTGTTTTGTTATTCATTTGTTTAAGTCGTAATTATTAATGTCAGTTATTATGTAGATTCTCAGCAAAGTAATACTCAAATACCCAAAATACCCATTTTGTGCCTTAAACTCTTACAAACTGAGTATTTTTTTTGTTTTCTTCAGAAATCTCAGTTGTAACAGTTTAGAAACGGTTGCTAAGTGGTTTTCATCAAACAGTTTTCTTGTTTAAGAAGACTGCCATTTTGCTTAGGGACGCTGCCGTTAAAATTTAAACTGCATACTTCTTTCTCAGAACATTGTAGTGAATATCATGAAAACACAGGCGTTCAGTTTTGGATACCAATATGCTGAGGTCAGAAGGCCTTATTACAAATGAAACACCTGCAAATAGTCCCTAATGTCTACAGTGCATTTCTGCGCTGGTGGAGGTAATGTTACTTTTTTGGTACCTTATGGCGATGTCACAAGTGTCTCATGTATGGTATCCGGCGATATTTGTTCAAATACAAAGTTGATGTATGGGAGAATCCATTATACATTATGACATCGAGGACTGTCAGAATGTTTGCAACCCGAACCACTTAAAGCGTAATTACCAGATATGCTCTGGTTCTAATTCACAGTGAAGAACACTTACATGTACATATTCATTTATTTTAATTTAAGGATCATCATGAACATTTCCATCAGTAGATGTAATGAAAAAAAAAGAAAAAAGTACAAGAAGGCATAAGGCTAGGACTGTGTGAACAGCCTGTCCTCAGTTAGATTTGGCATTCAACCCTTAGCAAGTCCCACCTTGGTCCATGGGTATCCTGAAGTGTTCCTCCAATTTTAAAACAATTGCCCGGGTGGTTTTGGATTTTGTTTAAAAATTTTGCTAAAATATTGAACAAAGATACGTAAAAATCCAAAAGTCAGCAAAGCCCGACCATTTGAACAATTCCTTAAGACCCACCCAAGGTACATTCCAAATAATTTTGAAAGGTCTGCTTCACGGTTTTGGGGAAGTGAAACATGTGAATTACCCTTGCAATCCCCATTGACTTGTAATCAACATATGTATGCATCAACTGTCAAGTAACCAAATAGAAAAATTTCTTAAAAATCAGGAATCTAGAGCATCACCACCAAGTAAAAAAATTGTCTTCGATCATTTCATAAGACACATTCCACCCAGTTTTCAGCACAACCTGAGTGACCGTTTTGGACAAAAAGTCAAAAAAAGCTTTAACAAAATATAACATAAAAGATGTAACAGATTAAAAAACTGTTGTGTAAATTGCGGTGTAGGGGTCCTCAGAAGAGTCTCTATGCCATTTCAAAGAAACTGGCAAAGCGGTTTAGGAGAAGATTTTGCCAAAAATACATCCCCGCAGGTTATCAAAAAATCCAAAAATCAATGGTGTATGTTAAATGTGAAAAATTGGTCAAGTTCTACCCAAGGTAAATTCCCACCAACTTTGTAGAGAATCTGGCCGGCATTTTGGAGAAGTCGAAAAAGTGAAATTGTTCACGTACGATGGACGGACAATGACGAACGGCTCAGCTCACTGACAAATCGGCCGAAGTCGAAATCATGATGCCGACTCCAAAGAAAAAATCAAAATGGCAACATTTGAAGTCATTATATTCGGAGTGGGGTGAAGAATGGTGGTGGTGATGGTGAAAACTGGTGTACTAGCCAAAATGCGGTAAATAAAGCATTGGAGATGAGATGGGAAAATGACGCCCAAAAAGTGGCCACATCCTGGACCAAAATTAATGATATCCAAAGAATTTTCCTGAGTAACAAAATATGAGACACACAGTATCTTGTAATGTACCGGGTAGCTTTAGTTCGTCGAAAATTTGAACAATCGAAATCCAAGCCTTGAATAAGATGGGTTCCAAGTACGATAATCTGAATCAGAAAGAGGCTCAATTGAATATCTATGATTGTCATATTACAAACAAGATCCAATTTTTTTTCTCGTAAAATGTCACGTAGAAGAAGCAGGGATTGAACACTGTTGTCCACAGTAAGCGTGCAGAGTGGGCAGAGTTGAAACGCCATTTTATTTGTTTATACACCTCGTTCCATTCAATAAGATTATGGTTTCAGTGTTATGGGCAGTTGATTGTGTGTTATGCTTGATTGCGTCCCAGATAGTAAAATGCAACCGGAGCACACGACATGTATGATTATCATAAGGAACTGCGTAACTTCTACGAGAAAGGAATGTATGCCAAACACTTCAGGAAGCTTAGACTTTGGGGCTATTTGGAACATGCCAGAACCGTACCGAGGTATATAACCCTCGTGTTTCTAATGCACAGAACAAAAAAAAACACCCATAACCTGCCTGCTGCGTGGAGGTAACAATAACCGACTGACCCTAACTGACTGTTTCAGATTGCAAAGCCATGCACAGGGTTTCTCTTCAGACCCCACTGAGGACTTGGGACATGGCAGGGACATGTGGTGCAGTCCGGGAAATGGTGACCCACACAAAACGAGTAAATGATAACTTGTCAGCAGAACTAATGCTGGTTGCACTGTTTGTGAATGGAGCATGTCACCGGCAGGCGGCACCACAGGTAACTTCCCCCATGCATCCTCCTATTGCAGGCAGAGATACTTCCGGGAAATCCTGCTTCATTCGTTAGTTGAAAATGTCATGTGACACAGGAAGCTGGTGCTGACACCATGCAGAATAGTGTATCTAGCATTCCATATTAACCCCGGTTAAACATCGGGACACCTCACCATAACTGGTAATGCAGGTCACAAACCTCGACCTTGTGTACTGTTTCTGCAGGACAATGATCTGAGAAGCACAGGCAGTTGTCGCTACAATCAACAAATGTGGCCTGATGTTGCCTGTGATCACAAACCCTTATTTTCCACATCATGTGTGAGTATTTTCATCACAAAGCTCAAAACCGTTCTCGAGTGACACATATTTAGAGATGATACTCATCTGATAAAGTCTGTTCTGGGATTCTTCAAAACCTAGGAAAAATTCTTCTACAATGCGGAGTTCTTAGGTCATACTTTTACAGGATTTCCGACATTCATGCACATTGTTTCTTTTGCTTCCCGCATAAGTGCTAACTAAAAGGACAACGTAGACTTACCACACCAAAACCTTAGGAAATACAGCTGTTCAGCTTTATATCTAAACCTTGGACCAACGTCTGAGAACTTTGAGCTGTTTAAAAAACTTGAAATCTGTAAAAATTGCAGACAGTCTCGCTAGCTAATTTAATAGGTTGTTATTATAGAGACTTGGACATAAGCAATTTGATTACTGAGACATCAGCTTGAAATGTATTCGAATTTGTCTCCTTGTTGTTGACCTCAGACTAGCAAATATTAGTGAATAAACGTTTTATTAACAATATTATGCAAGGCATTCTTATGGCACTTATTAATCAGCCAACAAAGAATTTCATCACATTGAAAGCTGTTTTGGCAGTAGGAATTTGATTTCTGTCACAATGGTGCAAGAAATTCGTAACAAGCAAGGATTTGAGTAGTATTTCTATCGGCCTTTTTGCACGGACTAATGTTACAAAGCTCAGACAATGGCCAGGCTTGTCAAAAACACTGCATGTTGGGCCAAAACATGTGAAATGTCCACAATTTCTGTATCTGTTACATTTTCTTGCACTGATTCATGCCCAGTGACAGAAGTACATTGCTAGTCTCACTTCGTTTTAAATTGAAATGGCGCTTCCGTATAAAAGGACAATACACTCAGAAGTCTATGCCATAATGGCCAAGATCCAAACGAGCGTCCTCATAACGGCCTAGCGTCCTAGGAGACGGCAGCTATAGGAACAAGCTCAGAGGCAGTATTGCCGAAAAAACGGGCAGGTCTTAGGTGGACATGACAAAGATGACAGATGTAAATTGGATTTTTCGGTACCCGTTGCGATTATCAAATCTAAATTGTTCTGTCTGGCAGATGGATATAAAATGTGTACATATACAAGATGGGTACTTACAGTTGGCAGCAGATCATTCTGAAAAGTAAATGAAACGAATTGTAAAATTTGATTATATGTTCTAAAATGAAAGCACAAGTTTGCAAGAGGGATTTGAATAGGGCTCTGCCCTCCTACCTAATTGCTTTCTTCAGAATATAATATGTTTAAACCAAACCAATCCACAAATTTTCAATTTTCAAAAGGAATCAAAACTTGTCTGTCATTCAGTTGCCCAATGCTCCAAGCTGTTTAGCCGAGAGATCAATTTTATGAAACCTAGGGAGTCGCATTCAACTTATCTTCATTCTAAGTTATTTATCGGTTATTTTCATCAGTAAATATGTTTACCTTTTAATTTTCTTAGGTTTATTATGTTGTTGGGCAAAAATCTCTGAAATTGTAAGGAATTACAAACAAGTTTTGAAATACACAAAATTTGTCGAAATTGTCATAGAGTAACACGAAAACTGTTACCATGCATAAATTGCAGTCATTCGCATTTTGTCAAAATGGGATATCAAGTGAGATGTACACATTTGTCTCACGTACATTATAAAATACATTTAACATTATCAGTATCAGCATTGTATATGGAGTTATGAACAATGTTTATCTTGCAACCATTCTATATTGATTCCATTATAATAGCTTGTATTTTCATAAATTGGACCATTGAGGGGTACTTGGGCACCTGGCGCATCGAGAAAAACGTGGGAATCCGATATGCCTTCTGATTTTCATGTACGCAAAATTGTATATGCTCCAATTTTAATAATTTAACAGTGAAAATTTCTTAAATAATGGAATATTCTGTCTAAAACAATATATAGGTCTATTTACCATGGGTTATAAAATCCAGTTTCTACGTTTTGCTCCTACTGGTGATTTTTTTAATAATGTCTGCACCTAACGTATAAAGGGTTCCTTGGTACGTTTGCATGTATTTTTGTGTGTATGTGTGTGTTATGTGTGTATGCTTGTGTGCATGTTGGTGTTATATGTTTACATGTGCTGCAGAACCTCCGGATTACTAATCTAGATATACTAGATAGGCAATCCAGTCAAACTATTTAGGTTTATAGATAAACATACATGTGGAATGTGTATAAACGTTCTGTGACAGGTAATACTCCCGGGTACCTGGGTATTAGAAATACCTATGTTTTGGGTACATGGATGCTAAATCCATACCCGTGAATGATCCATTATAAGAGTAAGAAAAAGAGGGTACATACGTTGTAAAATATACCTATTTTGTCATCGAATAGTGTGTCGTTGTATTTGGTCATATAATAAACGATGTCATTTATATGTTTCACCGCCGGAATTTGGTATCCCCAAATAATTTCCTTCATTTGATATTTTTTAAATAGTCCACCTTCTCCCAGAGACTCGAGTAACACAAGCAAAATGGATTGTAGTGTAGGAGAAAATCTCATCAAATGGAGTCCACACTGAAATTACAGATGGATAAGCACACCATATCATGAAAAAGGTGACCAGCTTAGTGTGAAATGAGTATATGTATGTAGCTGTATTATAAAGTGTATTATAAAGCATTTTATTTTATATGTACAAAAGTGGTTGAAATATTAGAGATTACCAACAACAGAATTATTACCTAATACTATGTGCAAATGAAGACTGGGATAAAAGCTTCCCAGTCCGAATGGTACATCTGCCTGAAAATTAGCTTTATTGAATGGAGGTAGAGACTTAAGTTGCTTTTCTATGGATCTTACACATAGTTACTAGTACTCCTGTTGCACCCACCTAGCAACACGGAACTACAATGGTTTTTATACTTACTACTACTAGGAAGTTAGGAGTTACGACAGTATCGTTTTCTGGACCCACAGATCTGGCTTGATCAAAGTAGTAGTAGCGTGGTGCGTTGTATGATATTGTACCATCGTAGTGAAACTGTATGTCTTTCTTGTCACGGGTTTCTCTGTCAAGAACGATAAAAATACAATTTATGACTGACAGAGAAATTATTCGACAAAAAGATACGCAAACGTAACAATAAGTTGCAAGTTACAATTTTAGTCATACTTTAAAGACTTATGGCAAAAAATGTGGACATGGAAAGGTCAGAAACAAATCGAATAAATACTCATACCTGTAAGTGTAAGGACCAATGTCTCTCAGAATAGGTTTTGCGCCTTTGAGGACTTCAATGGGATTCACTACGGTCCACAGATAGAACTCCATCCAGATGTCCATCCTGGGATTTTTCCATTTCTCAAATAGTGAACTGTTTACGGCCAATGGAACTTCCTGTGAGTACGACAACAAAGTGTATTAGCTAATGCATGGCCAAATAGAGATTATAAAACGATAGATGACAGAATAGAGTATATTAATTAATGGATGACAGAATCAAGCGTATTAACTGGTGGATGACATAACCAATCGTGTTAACTTGTGGATGACACAATCAAGTGTACTAACTGATGGATGACAGGATCAAGTCCATTTGATTATGTGAGCAGAATCAAGAGTATTAACTAATGGTTGACAAAATCAAGTGTATCAATTAATGGATGACAGAATCAAGTATATTAAATGATAGGGGTGACATAAGCAAATGTATCAAATATAGGGTGACAGGACCAAGTGTATAAACTAATGATTCACAGGATTAAGTACATGTATATCAGTTAATGGAAACATAATCAATTATAACAACTAATGGGGGGGGGGGGCAAGAATGGAATATTATAGCCAATGGATGGCAGGATAAAGTATATTAACTTATGGGTGACGGGATAAAGTATGTTAAATTATGGGTGGCAGGATAAAGTATATTAACTTATGGGTGACAGGATAAAGTATATTAACTTATGGGTGGCAGGATAAAGTATATTAACTTATGGGTGACAGGATAAAGTATATTAACTTATGGGTGACAGGATAAAGTATATTAACTTATGGGTGACAGGATAGTGTATATTAACTTATGGGTGTCACGATAAGATATATTAACTTATGGGTGACAGGATAAAGTACATTAACTTATGGGTCGCAGGATCAGGAGTGTATTAACTTATGTGTAACTGGATCAAGGGAAATAATAAATGGAAAATATAAATTATATTAACTTAAGGGAGACTCTTGTCTTTAATAATGAAAGTAAAGGTCTAATTATACCCTGTCATCACTGTACATATCAATTCCTATCAGAGTGGATATTTGTCAGCGACATTACCCACAACATTGAAATGTTCTGGAAAGAGAAGGGTCCGAAACGCTTATTAGAAAACAAACAGCATACTTTATATCTGCAATATTTGCACTCTAAAGTTTGTCGAATAAATTACGAAATCACCAACCTCTGGAAACATACCATTTCTGTAGCGAGACCATCAATTTGCGGTCCCGCTTTTGTTTGCTCTTAATTGTCTTAAATCTCCGATTAAATCCACAAAAGTTTCACACACATATATGGTCTTAATGAGGAGATTCCACGTCTATAAATGTTCCCGTTAAGTAACGGATGTGATGATCTCCATTAATAGGCGAGATATCACTGTATATACCGTTGACTAAAGATGTGACACTCAATCTGCTCCTCCCAGAAAAACGGCGGAGTTCAAATTTGCGCCATTCTGGGTCTTATTGAACCAGATAAATTGTCCTTTACTGCTCATACTACGCAGACACAAACTATTTCAAACTCTCTGTTACTTGACTACTTTGTAATTGTAGTGTGTTTAGCTGCCATAGAATGGAGGGGGTTAGTGGTGGAGAGTGAACGAGTTTGAGAATTTTGCACGAGTAAAGGAAAAGAAAGTGACTACTTTGTGGAGACTGAACCAGAAGAACTGCAATCTCACACACACCTTTTTGGATGACATTACCACACTGTAAACCAAAGTTAGTAGTCAAGCATCGAAATCAAGGCAAAGGCTCTGCCCCTGTAGCGCATGACCACAAACTTGGAGATACACTTTTTACATTTTTGAGCGCCCAAGTCGTTTGCTTCACTTTTTCAGTGTCATATTTTAGACCGAGTCAACATCTTTCGGGCGCCAAAAGCGTGATGAGGAAAACTGCTGACCCGGATGATTGTATTCTCTTGGACTACAGGCACAGGGTACTTGAAGGAAAGGTCTTTTTACAAGGAATATGAATCTAGCATCCTTAACTTAATGAAGAGCAGTTCGGCCTAAGTAGTTCTACTTTAGTCGCAGTTTGCACGAAAGAGTCACTCAAATGTTACCACAGTTTCCCGATTGCAATGCATGTGTGTTGTGGGCAGATAGCAATGCGTGTGTATTGTGGGCAGATAGCGCGGGCACTCCAGGGTGTGCGATCATAAGGGCTGAGATAAAGAATCCCTCGGTTAACGTAAAATCCCCTGTCGATCAACGGGATAATGATTTCTGAAAGCGTTAATCTACCGTCAGCCGTTTATTGCGACCCTCGCCTGATTATTGACGAGGAAAAATAATTGTCGTCTGCCTTGACCAATTTTAAGAAATTTAAAGTGTGGCTTAAAGGTTTGTACAAAGATTGAAAGAAATGCCATCTTATTTTAGCTGACAAGGGGCTATGTGGCCCCCAATATCTCTGTGAACATATGCATGTACACTAATATGGAAAACGCATCACATGTAATTTAGGCAGTAAAACTGGAACAATAACACTATATGTGTTATCTCGTTGCTAAAAATAATGATTAAAGTATTGGATTTTGTGACGGTGTATATGAGTATTTAATGCCTAAGGCAGCATGTAGAGAGTGCCCTAAAGTGTGTACGGAAAACTGGTTCATGGCCCGTATCATAAGCAGGTGAAAAGGCTTACTGCGTCACGTCTGAACTTCCACACATGGATCACACGTCGAAAAACATTTCAATAGATTTTAAAAAAACCGTTGCAGTGTAACATTTGACAACGAAACAGTCTAATTCGTAGTATCTGTTGCATTTTGTCGCGGCAAATTAAAAATAACAACATTTAACCAGCACGCAAAAACTACAACACATATCTATGTATTCATTTTTGTTTAAAAAAATCCTCTCCAAGACAAAGCGTCTCTGAGCGTATCTGAGAAATTGCTTAATAAACAGACAGAGAATCGCTATTTATTTATTTATGAAATTTTAGTAACATAGACTTATCGTTCAAAACAGAATGCTAAGACTTTGCGATAAGGTTGCTATCTTCTTATCATAAGAGTTTATATACTTCCACTGAAAACAAGATGATCCTTGAAGCAACAATCTGAGTGTTCTTTGAGATACGAACTTGGAAATGCTGGAAGCTAAGCACGTTCCAGATATGTTTGGGAATATAGCAAGATATCTAATTACCGTGATGATCTGTTTTCGTATCAAGTCCTGGCAGAGAAATATGAAACCAACTCCACCGGCGATAAACAAAGTACCGACAACGGCAGCCATACCAAAGCTGGCGGTGCTGGATACAGCCATGATGACTGTATACTGTGCGTGTATTCTTTCTAACTGCCGCAAGACATGAAAACAATGTTAACCTCGTTTCATGCTAAAATGACTTTTCAAATCATACAAAGAAATGTAATTTAAAAATAACCACAATAGAATCCGTTGAAAAGATATTAAAATTTAACATTGACATGGCACAGTTCCATGGAAAGGTCAGCTGGGAATCATATTTGAAAGGGTCAGCTCTGATCAACACTGTCGGGATTATACGTATGTAGTCTACGATGAATGCCTTCTCAAATGTGCCATGAATTATTTGATGATACCACACATTTTATGTATGGCAAGTTTTCGCGAATATTAAATCTGGGATGAGCAGTTCATTTGAAGAAATAGTGATATTTATGCAAAAATTGATAATGTGAGAGATTACCATAGAACCTTTAATTTTGTTTCTGTTATTTACCCAACACTAATTCACTATACTAAAACAAACTAATAATAGCATTCAATGATCCAAGAACGATTTTGAAATTTAGAAGCAGGCAAGAAGAATAAGAATGTTGTAATATCAAAATCCAAACACGTGTGACTACGAAAAAACTGCTTTAGTCAAAGTTTTATCACGTGTTTGTGCAGAAAACTTTTTTTCCTCCTTTCCTTTTTCCTTTTTTTTCCACAGTTACTCGAGAGAACTACCCAGTACATGTTTTTTACCTGCTACCCGCTACGCGACGGGTTCCCGTTATTCAACAATGCTCCAAATAAAACAACATAACTTAGATACATCGGCCTATACTACCATTGACCACTATACCAGCAAACTTTACTCTGATCGGCATGAAGCACGCTGTTATCTTAAATCAACCTAAATGTCATTTTCCTCAGTAGCATGTCTAGTATACGGAAAAAGGGTGGCACATACAAGAGAAGCAGGTCGTGGATTTGAACAAGAGATCCCACCCTGGTCCAGGGATGCACAGATGTGTTCCTATGCAATATCAGAACAATTGGTTTTGTGGGAAGATGTTTTTAAAGATTCTGGCAAAAATGAGCAAATGAATTCAATGTAATCCCAAATTACTGGAGCGTGACCGTTTACACAAACTCAGTACTACAAAAAACCTGTATTCCCTATTTAATGCAGGTATATCCCCACAGGCACCAAGTTCGAAGTGGATCTGGCTGACGGTTTTGGAGAAGCCGAAAGTGTGAAAATGTACACTGTGCTCTATTGTGTATTCCCTGTTTAATGTGTACCCGTGAATGATATCTATTGTAGGTCTAGCTGTTTTCTTATTTTCATTTATTGTTCATCCTTGAGTGAAGTCGACTCTAAATGGAGTTGTGCCTTTTTTGTTTACTACAGCTATTTGTACTTGTTCGGTATATCATATTGTGTGAAATAGATCTTAGCACGTAAGCCACATTTTTTGTATTTGTGATGCAGCTAATAAAGCAAAGTTCACCCAACAACCGGCATGTGTGTGATAAAATACGCTCACACACACGCAGATATGCTTAGCTGTCAATCATTGAGGTTCAGGACTTTTGTCTTATAAAGAAGCCATATTTGTTATTTAATTGTACATTTTCTAGAAAGTCGATTCGATACCTGATTATCGTTAAGTCAAATTCACATTTTCATCATTTTACAAATACAAGTAGATCGGGTAGAAATTATCCGTCACAGATTCAAAAGCCCAAAACGTTTCCGTAGCTTTTATTTTAATCTGGAGACATGAATTTTACACTTGAGAAATGCTTATGAAGAATTTCTATCATCCTGTTTTTTACAGTTAATTTAAAGATGGACAAAACTACAATTATACTTGAAGTGTAATATGCTCTAGCGTATTTGTCATATTTTAAACTGTGTAAGAAAGTGTGACGCAACAGGTTCTGCCCTGCTATTTGGTGCCTCCCCCCATGTACAGGGGTATCACACAAGTCTGGCTTACCTATCATTGAGGAGACCGTACCAGTTATAAAATCAAAATTTCGCATATTTTCAATGGAATACCATTGACCGCTTAATTATAAATAAATAAATAAATATGTAAGTAAGTAAATAAATAAATAAATAAATGAATAAATAAATAAATAAATTTTCAACTGTAGACTCCAACATGGATGTTTCTATTGAGGTACAGGGGACATCCACGTCCACTTGCCCGATGCTGAATCAAAAGCATGTTCTAATTTGCATCCTGTATTTATGGCCCTTGTAGGATCCCCCTCCCTCCTTAAATTTAAATATTAAACCAAAAAAAACAAAAAAACAAAAAAAAAAAAAAAAAAAAAAGAAAAAAACAAAACAAAAAAACAAAAAAAAAAAAAAAAAAAAAAGAAAAAAACAAAACAAAAAAAAAAACAAAAAAAAAAAATTAAAAAAGAGCAAACAAAAAACCAAAAAAAAAAAAACAAAAAAAAAAAAAAAAAAAAAAACACCTTCTAAAAAGCTAACAAGGGCATCATTGGTACATGGTCTTCATGGGCGTAGCCTTGTAGGTCGATCTGTCTGATTGGTTGTGCAAACGTTTCGGCTTAAAAATATACTAAGTTTTAGAAACGGCTCGACCACTCTATCACCACAGGGTTATTCATTATACTGAAAAAACTCATGCACATTTCTTTTGGAAGTGCAAGCTAATCATGCAGAAGTTTCATGGAATTGTATTTTGTTCTGGAAGCATAAAATACTGTTGAATTATGTGCTATCGGAAAGAATGACATTTGATGTGACGTCAATCTATCTATCTATCTGTCTGTCTGTCTGTCTGTCTGTCTGTCTGTCGGTCGGTCGGTCGGTCGGTCGGTCGGTCGGTCCATCCATCCATCCATCCATCCATCCATCCATCCATCCATCCATCCATCCATCCATCTATCTATCTATCTATCTATCTATCTATCTATCTATCTATCTATCTATCTATCTATCTAATCTATCTATCTGTCTGTCTATCTATCTATACCGTTTCCAAAACTGAAGTGCAAATGAGGTCATACCACAGTGCGAAAAGGTAGCTCATACCTGTACGCCTTCAGTATTGCCTCATAGAAGTATACTGGTGCAATTATCGAAAAATGTTGGCTGACGAATATTCGGATGACAAAGACTTTAGATTTTTACTTCGGTAAAGAAACTACTGTTGGGTGGATGGTGAATCTTAGTATCAATGGAGTACTAGTATATACCAATCAAGGGTATGTTAGCTTTGCTCAATAGACCATGTCAGAAATGAGTTTCACCACCAGATGGCTCTGGGGTACTATCCACCCTAGCCTGACAGAGTGCCAACTAGCTAAGCATGGCAGAGTATGGGAGGTGGACAGTCTTTGAGTTGAAACAGGAACTAATCAAGAGAGGGGCACCAATTAAAGGCAAAAAGTGTGATTTAGTAGAAAGGTAAGTACTTGCTGATCAGTTTCATATATTATCTTACAGGAATTTATCCCAAGATTACAAGTTGAGTCACTTTACTCCAATGGGTTGAACCAGCAGTTTACATCACTGGTCATATATTGCTGTGTGTGTGTATAAATACCTCTCTTGGCCACACACAATTCTGTGACAAGTCAAATTATGAGACTGTGATTAAAAGTATAATGAATGTTCCATAAAGAGAGACTTTCATAGCCATACATATATTATTTTGAATGTGGAATAACCTGGTCAAAGTGTACATAAGCCACCAGTAGCCTGACCTGAGCCAAGCCTCTGGGGTCCAGCCAGTAGCTTGTATATTGGGTCACTCCAGGGGATAAGTAAGGTGTTAATGCTGCTGTTGTCTAGTTCCTCTGGGGAGAGTGCTTTATTGGTGTGCTGTGTATACAAGACACTTGTTGGTAATGTGTTTGTCCAGAATAACAATGAGGTAAAAACACTGCATACTCAAAGGCAAAGATGAAAAACTGAACAAGAAAAGGAAAAGTAACTTTGGGATGGGACATGCGCATTGGCGGTATGTTCTGTGTGCTTTCAGTTATGGTTTTGAATCCTTGGTCGGGCCATTGAGGAAGGGGTCTTTCTTTTTTCAGACTGAGTATAGGTTCAGAATGAAAATTGTTATTTCTGTCATATGCGTCAAGTCTGAAAAAAAGTGCTAGACTAAATATGTGTCCTGTCAACTTAACTGTATGAGGTAATGAAGGGCAGCCAAGCTGTTCAAATGTAAGGAAAAAGGTAAACTTTCAAACTGGAGGGGACATAAAGTTACTTTTCCTTTTCTTGTTTAGTTTTTCATCTTTACCTTTGAGTATGCAGTGTTTTTACCTCATTGTTATTCTGGACAAACACATTACCAACAAGTGTCTTGTATACACAGCACACCAATAGAGCACACTCCCCAGAGGAACTAGACAACAGCAGCATTAACACCTTGCTTATCCCCTGGAGTGACCCAATATACAAGCTACTGGCTGGGCCCCAGAGGCTTGGCTCAGGTCAGGCTACTGGTGGCCTATGTGCACTTTGACCAGGTTATTCCACATTCAAAATAATGTATGTATGGCTGTGAAAGTCTCTCTTTATGGAACATTAATTATACTTTTAATCACAGTCTCATGATTTGACTTGTCACAGAATTGTGTGTGGCCAAGAGAGGTATTTATACACACACACAGCAATATATGACCAGTGATGTAAACTGCTGGTTCAACCCATTGGAGTAAAGTGACTAAACTTATAATCTTGGGATAAATTCCTGTAAGATAATATATGAAACTGATCAGCAAGTACTTACCTTTCTACTAAATCACACTTTTTGCCTTTAATTGGTGCTCCTCTCTTGATTAGTTCCTGTTTCTACCCAAAGACTGTCCACCTCCCATACTCTGCCATGCCTAGCTAGTGGGCACTCTGTCAGGCTAGGGTGGATAGTACCCCAGAGCCATCTGGTGGTGAAATTTCTGACATGGTCTATTATAAAAATATATTTCTGGAGATCAAGTCTCAACAAATAATTTGAATTTACCCTTTCAGTGCTACATTTTGGAGGAAGAAAGCTGATGACGTGGAGTATTGTATTCTGTGTAACTACAGCCATGCTGGTACTTGAACGAAAAGTCGTTTTACAATAAACACGAATCTAGCACCCTTATTTTCGGAGCAGTGCAGATAAAGTAGTTTGACTTGAGTTGCAGTTGGCACTTAAAGTGTTAACATGTGTATCATACATTTTGAAAAAAAATACGTACAGCACGAAGTATGCATTTTCAATTCTACTCAAACAACATCCCTCAGATTCTATTTCTATCTATCTATCTATCTATCTATCTATCTATCTATCTATCTATCTATCTATCTATCTATCTATCTATCTATCTATCTATCTATCTATCTATCTATCTATCGGTATGTCTGTCTGACTGTCTGTCTGTCCGTCCGTCCGTCCGTCCATCCATCCATCCATCCATCCATCCATCTATCTATCTATCTATCTATCTATCTATCTATCTATCTATCTATCTATCTATCTATCTATCTATCTATCTATCTATACCGTTTCCAAAACTGAAGTGCAAACGAGGTCATACCACATTTAGGCCGGCAAAGTCAATCGGGAAAATCAAAGAACAATAGTTTTTCTGGAATATACCGTCTCTGTCGAAGAAACGCCACTAACCATACAATGAAAAAAACAAACAAACGAACAAATAAATAAACAAACGAACAAACAAAGAAGCAAACAAACAAACGAACGAACAAACAAAAAACAAAGAAACAAAGGACCCAAAAACCTAAAAAAAAAAAAAATGAAGTTCACTAAATCTGAAATGTTCAAAATATGTATTACTCTACCATAATAAGGCGGAACTAGTTTTGGCCACGTGGAGTAATTGCTTCACTTACCACGCTTTCTCTTGCACAGCTCTTCCTTCTGTGTATCAGTGCTCGTTTGTGTATTTCACATCGCCAACCAAATTCAACCTATATATTTGTGCTATTCCAGCATATTCCCTAGTATGTTAATTCCTGCGAGGTACTTTGATGCTGCCCTGGAACTATAGAAACAAATATAGACCAAAGAAGTCTGTACAGCCAACTGTACAGGCAGACTTATATTTCCTGCAGCAATATTGATAGAGCTGGCGCAAAGTGAGCTCTCTTCTGCCAGCCAAGTTCACAGCCTTCATGTTAAAAAGGTTTGCTTTAGTTAGACCTTAAAAGGTCATATTGGACTGAGTCAATAGCTTTCCTCGGCGCACTCTGAAGCTAAGCGGCCAGAGAGTGTCGAGGAAAGCTGTTTACTGTTTGCATGTAATCCTGATAATCCTGAATATGTTCATAGAAATCATTTTGAGAAAGGACAATATTTAACAAAATGGACGAAGCAGACAAATTTGAATTTACCCACCGCTGTAGACAGGTTGGCCAGGAAGAATTTAGTGTGATTTGACATGGATACGCAGACCGAGCCTATGGCTTTTTTTATTTGATTGAGTCTTTATAAAATTAATTTTATAGACCCCCCCAAAAAAAACATTGTTTGCTTTTCTGAAGATGAAGATCTGCGTAAAATCAGTTCAATATCTGGTTCCAAGAATGCAAAATATTCACTAAAATGCGTTTCTGAATGTCAGACGGAAGGACAATGCAACCCCACAGGCAAACGATGTCAACATTAAGTCCTTGTTATACACGCTGAAACAAACGTTCGCAATGCTTTGTTTACCTGCAGGCTAGACTCTGTTCACAGGAAGACATAGGAGAAGAAATGAAACGTTAAAGACTCCTTTATGGTCACAAATAAATTGTCCAATCCCGACCACAGAGATTTTGTAAAATTTCTTGATATTTACAAAAAGATTCAAGAAATTTAAGTCTTATTCTGGGCAGGTCTAATTATTTTGCATCTTATTGTATGTAAATATTTGACATAATCCAATATGATTTTCAGCTTGTCATAATGACACTGGACACTAGTTTTTCAAGCAGAAACTACGAAGCCAGTCTTGCTTTTTTCTTTCCTCGTCGCTGCTTTTCTTGTTTCACACAAAATAGCATAAAAATGGAAACAATTTTCCAACATCAGCAGCGAGCATGATGTGTTCATATTATCTCAAATTTATCTCATGTTAACATATATCTCCCATGTACCTGGCTTTGAGATATTTTAGTCCCAATCCTTCGGCAACAGCGCGTGGCCAGAAGTAAGTCCTGTTTTTGAGCCAATCACATGCTACTGATTGAACGATCAGAGGTACTGCAATTTGAGTATACATCAGTCATGAGAAGTCAATGGAGTAAGTTAGTAAGTATTTTATTGACACAAGTGCCTCCGGCCGTGTCCAGGTAACACATTAAACTGACTTCAAAGGATGTAATGTGTAAAAGGGGAAAGAGCATCAGTTTCAAACATGTGTCACCAAATGTCCAAGTTATCTAAGGCCTAGCAAAAATTTACCTGTGGTTCCGTAAGCCGACCGACCTTACTGAAAAGGCCCGACGCTAAATTTAAAAAAAAGTTTTAAGCCGCCCTTCTCCAATAAAAATGATCAACCCTTGCTGACAGATTTTATCGAGAAAGTGGCCATTGTGTGCCGTTATTTTACAGTAAAGTCAACTCAAACAGCATTTTATTTCAACTTTTCTGGACTGTTAACTTGGCCCGGGAAACATAGCTGCATGGCCACCGTTGTTCGGTGAGATAGCATAGCATTAGGTGTTCCATGATCGTTATTGTACTATTTTGCTAGGTTCCAGGTGTCCGTTCTCCGAGTTACCAGGGCAAATGGTCGTTAAAGTATTTTTGAAACATAACTTACTATCTTAACTTTAATCTGCCCGCTCAGTTGTGTGTGAAGCAGTTACTATCGTTCGTTACAAATCCAAATGCGACAGGATACCTTGAGCCGGCAAATCATGTACATATTGGTGAGCACCATTCTGAACATGGCACAGTACATTGCAGGACAGTGGCACAAAAATACAGATGATTTGGATATCAAAGTAAATCACGGCCATGGCATATATGATTCATTATTGATGCTCTGAAACATTTGCAAAATATATACTTTTCGTTTCATATATTTTTCCCCCCATAAGTACGTCCGAATACTACTATCATCATTTATAAACCATTTGATGTGGAATCCACATTTTTCAAACTGGCAGCTAGGTCCGTGGGTTAGTTCCGATTGGATATTTAGAAAACGTAGTGTCCGAAATATATGTGTGATTACTGTTAAAGGAAGGTTAATTTTTAGAATGAATGTAATGTAAAATATATAATGGGACTTTTTCAGTGTCACCATTATCTAAAAAGATAAATACAATGCCTTGCAATTACCAGTTGTTGGTAGCGTCGGGCCCCAGAATAGAAATATTGTATCAGACACTGAATTCGCCCCAGGGTATGAATTAAATAGCAGCACTGGGCACAGGAGCCAAGAGCCCCCACTGACTCAAAGTTAGGGCTCAGTTGAGAAGGTTGCCTCGATAGTGAATTCAGGTCCAAAAGTACTGGTGGGTCTTAACATAATTGGTACCAAAGGGTAAATTCCGGTCCTTAAGTCATCCACAATGCCATACAATTTGTCAATACAGTGTACGCCTGACAGAGGTGGTTCATTACATGCAGCAGGCATCATATGGCAATTATACGATACGAAAATGAAGAAACAGGTTCCTTCATGTATCCTGCTGATCTATCCCACCTGGAAATTCAAGGGGAGAAGGAAAGAGTAGTACTCTAAACCACGAAAGCATCAAAGAATATAAAGTGCCGTAATAAATATATATGCACCATAGAAGAAAGTCTGGCTGCCTTGGTATATAAACGTTGCCCACGTCTCTTCAGGGACGTGCCCTTTAATAGTATAGGTTCTGCACATGCAGCCCAGGTGACCTGTGTGGGTTAAATAGCACGTGGAGTTCAGTCTTGCAGCACTGGATACGCAGCAGTGACAGTATATACAGGTTCAGTGTTCACAAAGGCAGTTGTTTTGCTTCACAACCCCACTCGACCGAGCAAGTTGGTTTCGCATACATTTTTATAACAATTGGCCGAGGGCACCAGAAACAGCAGACTCACAACAGGACATAATAAATATAAATAATTTTTATCCATCTTTTGTGTCAAAATTTTCAAGTATGTTAGAGAAAGCTCTGGTAACATTAAACATATTGTTTCCATTTGCCTCATGCCTAAGGCATTCTATTAGGAAATGTTTTTCACGATCGTCGACTTCAACCATGTTTAAATATTTTATGTTCAGAGCGAGCGGGACTCGAACCTGCAACCTTCGTCACCAGTCGCCCAGCTGAAATGGGAAACGCACATATCCACTCGACCAAATCCCAATTCTTAAAAAAAAAAAAAAAAAAAAAAGGGTCAATGTAGGTTGTTATGTGCGAGTCCATTTCCCCACACAGTTATGCAGTATATGTACTCATTCGGCAGTTATTTCCAGAATAGGGGACTTAAATCCACCAGCATTAAGGAAATGCCGATATATAAATTTCATGTTCGGAACAAGCGGGACTCGAACCTGCAACCTTTGCCACCAGTTGCCTAGCTGAAATGGGAAACATTACATCTTTGACAAAGGCTTTACGCTAGTGACATTTCAGGTCTGCTGTTTCTACTAAGCTCAACCTCTAGATGATCAGGACTGAATCTAAATCTCGCTATTGCTCTTATGATAAAAGAATAGTCGGTTCCCACCAGCCGCCACATTGAATGAGTGCTTATGGGATCTTGATAGTTCTGGACCGCCGTATTTACAGTCAGCACATGTAGAACTATATGGTACAACACGACTCAGGGTAGCGTAAAATCCACTATAAAATGCCAAGATTTACGCGTTATGTGCCAGGATGCTTTCATGATACTGCCTGGGACGAAGTATTTTTATTTTATAGATATTCAATCGACGAGTAAGCACTTACACCTAATTTTTTTCCAAAGCACTGACTAAAGTATTTCCTCTATCTAAAGAAGACGATACCTGTATAATTTCTTGCTAAAAAGTAGCATTTCCCTGAAAAATAATATTTTTAAATTCAGTTAGCATTTATACTCTTACTTGTGACTGGAGAAATAACAGAATTTGTCCATATAATGATATCTGTCATCATGCCTTAGATCAACATAATCCAGGCCCATTATAATAAAATGTGCCTATTCTGTCTCTTTGCAATGTCCTCTGATGCAAGGTTGGTGACAAAACCTTTATTTATGTGCATGATACAGTTTCTCAGGTCTTCTATATTGGCTGATTCAAAGTAATTTTAGAACTTCCATACATGAAAGAGATATTTCAGAAGAAAAAAAATTGATGGTCAATGTAAAGAAATATATCAGCCAGGTCAACCTCCCCACCAGCCTACAGTGTATGTAAGTGCAGTATACCGGTGTCTTATAAAACAGGGAAAACATGTTCTCAATGTTGTAAACATTATTCAACAAAATTCATCTCTCTGACTGTTAAATATACAAATTGTGACTTCCAAAATTACGCTATCTGTCAACAACATTAAAAACGTCCATGGCAGTACATAAATGTTTCCATTTAAGGATTCGTTTTCAAGGCATGCACGGAGAAAAAATATAAATATATAATACATGCCTGTACAAAAAAGGAGTCTTATGTAGATTTAGGTCAGAAAATACGAGGTACAGGAAAGATGCATAATAAGAAAAAATGCTTCTTTGGTCCCCGACATTATAGGAAAATTGTTGATGCAATCTTGCTCGCTGACTCTAGGATAGACTTTGATAATAACTTTTTCCATATGTATAATTTTTATCATTATTGTGTAGTTATCCTTCTTGTAAATCCACCTGTCATATTGGTAACAGATCGTGTTTTCCAAACCGTTCGCTTATAAAGTCTGGCTTTATTAAAAATGGCATTTCTTTAACACTTTAACATAAATTTACCTGATATTATGTCCATGGGTATTTCTGTGAGCAGAGTAGATTTATTGACTGTTTCTATGTGTACATTTTCTATTTTCTACATTTTCTATCTGTTTGTTTGATAAGAGTGAGCGTTTTGTGTGTTAGCCTTGGGTATAAGCTTGTGAAGTAGTTTAGTGTTCCATAGTCAACCAATCATACATATATTGTACTGATGGTGTTCCCAGATAAATAAATCCTTGACCAGATTGACCATGTTGCCACTTTCCCGGCCTTCACTGATTACGCAAGCGAGTAAGCTGAGCTAAAATTCCCCCCAGTAAAAAGTAGGTGCGACAAATGCATAATATGATTTAATATAATTAAAAGTTTAATGTAATACATGACATTGAGCCGGGAAAAAAGTTTTGCTTGTTTATACATTGAATACATGGTAGATATAAGCGTATCACACTTTTGTTGACCTAAAGAGAGCATATTTTTATATTTTCCTCCAGGTGGACCATTAATGTGAAATCCTTATATCAAGGTGTAATTAGGGTGACGTAATCCCTTCGCTATAGTATTATGACTTAATGCTTTCTTACACTGCAACTAGTATTACTACATTATAACGTAACCGTGCCTTGGATATGTGCTCGAATATAATTACATTCTAGCTAAAAGTACAAACATTATAAAAGCATAATATAGGTAAGAGATTAGTCGGTTGATCCTTTGACCAGCCAGGTTTGATGAAGTATGTTGCTGCTGTTGTCATACTATGAACATGACACAGAAGTTTGGTGCATGGACTTAACGCAGTTGTGTATAAGTTGTTCTTTGGGATTACATAATAGAACCTAATTAAACATTTCTTAATACAACTCATTCATTATCATAGAGATTTACAAAATTTGAGTACTTATACTATCTTCTTTCGTTTCATATTTCACTCCAAGATGCTTGAGTACAATGTCTTTCTATTTGTTATCTATGACAGTATGTCAGATATATTTTTTTTATCCATGGAATTTATTTGCATGTCCCATCTTTACAGAAACATGCAAAATATATTTCGTTGGGCTTTTAGTTCTAACATTGCCCCTTACAGTCTCCCAATGCAGGGTAACCTTAAAGTTTTGCTTGGGCTAAGCGACACAATTATTTTACATTTTTCATTTTCAACTCACGCACGCACGTTTTGGCTTTCAATCGATGTGTCCAGTGTTTGGAACTGTAATATTTGTTTACTATTCTTTTTTTTTATATTACCATTAGATGTTTCTTTTTGGAGAACATTATATCAAATTAATCGCCATGGATAGTTTATGTTGTTCTACCTCTACCAAATGGAGTCCATTAAAACCCTTGTTAAAGACTGGCAAGGGTTAATGTCAAATGTCAATGTTAATGACCAAAAGTCAAAGGTGGCGCTGCGTAGTTCATGTCGACTAGTGTGTTCTCACAGACTACTGGGTTTCATGTTCATGTGCTTAATAATGACAACAATTATCAGGAAGGATGTTGTTTCGATGCGTGAACCTAGTCTGATAGCAATAGCCAAACCTATTACGCAGACCAAAAGTCTAACAGTGCATAGAAATGGTGATTTCAACTTTTATTTACTCGCGTCGTGGGTACATTACATCAACAACACTGCATACAACCCTGCATATTTTTATGAATTGTGGTAAAGCATTTGTTCGATGTGATTTTTTAAAAATTTTATCTGGAGACATACATACAAACCCTAGTCGTGAGAATCAGAATTTTAAAAATATTTTCCACTGTCAACAGTTTAGGCCAATAATAGCTTGATGAACTCGACTCTGTTTGTTTACATGATAAAGTAGATGTAGTGAGCCTAAACGAAACAAAACTAAATTTTCTTTCAAGTATCGACAAGAAAATCAGTGGGTTTCAGTCGCCTTTTAGATATGACCATAACAGATTTGGTGATGGGGTGGCAGTTTACTTATCTGATACATTAATGTGTAAACAAAGAAACGAGTTTTATGTGCCAAAATTAGAATTCCTGGTTGTGGAAACAATAATCATTAAACATAAATTTCTCATTGCAACATTTTACAGACTACCAGGTCAGAATTTGGAAGAAAACATTGGTTTTCTTGAGCATTTTCAAGGAATGGTGGCTAGAATGATTTCTGAGGTGCCACAAACTGTCTTTATTGCAGGTGATTTCAATTTACCTGGTACCAACTGGGTTGACGGTTATTGCAAATCTACGTCTGAGTATGAATTTTTGAATGCCACCCACCGACTTAATCTAAATAATTGGTTACTGAAGCCACTCATGGTTAATCATTGCTTGATTTAGTACCTGTTCTTAAGGAATCTGTTAGCAGCAGGGTCATAAGTTCTCACCTATTGCCATGTGCGACCATGAGTGCATTTTCGTATGTACAAGTGTTCAACTCTATTCAAGTATAGCGTATAAGAAGGTCGTTTAGAACTACTACCAGGTTGATCATGAAAATGTTTGTGACTCATTATTAGCTGTACCATGGGACACTATGTTCATTGACGGAGATATTAATGGAATTTGTTAAACTTATACATCTTTTTAAAATGATTTGGGGCCCAATTGAAGTAACTATCAGACCACGTGATAAACCCTTTATGACTAGTGTTTTGCGGCACAACATGAGAGTAAGAGATACAGCCTACAAAAAGGAAAAAAAAATCTGCAGAAAAGGACGATTGGAATTATTACCGTTGCTTACGGAATGATGTAGTGGCCATGGAAAGAAAAGCCAAACAACACCATTTTAACAAAGTTTGTGAAATTGTAATCAACAAAATGACAGAAACTTAAAGTGGTGGCAAACTCTAAAGGATGTATGTGGTTGAAGTAAAAACAAGCCCATTCCTGCCATTACAGAAAATGGAGCTATACATTTCAACGCCGTTGAGAAAGCCAATGTGTTTAACGAACAGATATTTTTAGTATCAATGTGTAGTTGACAATCTCTCTGTCGACTTACCTGACCTAGCTGTGAAAACCGACTAAACTCATGGAAACATCTCGACTGGTGACATAGAAGTTCTTGAAGCACTGAAAATGTTGCAAATATGTAAAACAGGTCGACAGGACGGTCTTCCAAATAAAGTACTATGGCTCCTGGCTCCAAATATCTCTGTACCTCTCTCCAGAATCTTCAATTTGTCCCCCACTACATAGACTTTTCCAATCCCTCGGAAAAAAGCTAAAGTATGAGCACTTTTTTTAAGAAGGATGGACCTGTATCTCTATAATGTCCTTTGTCCAAAGTCTTTGGAATTTGTATATTCAAGAGATTGTATATGTTTTTTAAGCTTCAAATGACGTCCTCACTCATTGCAGCTCTGGCTTTGAAAATTTGATTGTACGGTTTATCAACCACTTAACATTGTTCATGAGCTACATCGTGCAACTAATCAAATAAAATAAATACTATTGGGTTTTTTTTAGACACATCTAAAGCTTTTGACAGTGTTTGGCATCATGGTCTCTTACATAAATTACATGAACTAGGAATAGTAATCCTCTGTTGTCGTGGATCAAATCATGTTTAAGTTACAGAAAAACACCAAGTTGTACTTAGTGGTTTTGCATCCTACTGGGTGTCGATAAGATCTGGTGTGCCTCAGGGTTGTGTTTTAGGGACTTTGCTGTTCCTGGTCTTTTGAAATGGTTTGGTGGATAATTTTAACTTACAAAGCATACTTATTTGCAGAAGATACATCTCTGTTTGAATTTGTAAATACGCACGAGGAAACTACCGTTCATTTAAATGAGAATTTGTCTGTGGTTAAGGACTGGACAAAAAAGAAGATGGCTGACTTCAACCCTAGTTAAACAGAAGAAATGGTTTTTGATAACAAAAGGAAAAAGCCAGCATATAAATTGCTAATTTTTACAAATGAGCCTGTAAAAAAGTCCATGTGCATAAACATCTCGGTATCGTTTTGTCTGAAAATCTGTCTTGGCACAGTCACATAAAATATATTAGTAATAAAGCGTTCGCTCGTCTGGGTCGCATTAGATATCTTTCTCCTTTTCTTCCATGTAATGCTCTTGAGAACATCTTAACATCATTTGTTTGGCCCATTATGGCATATGCACATCAGTCGTTAGTTCTTGTTCAAACAAATGTAAACAAATGCTGGAGTCTGTCCAGTACAAAACTGCTTTATACATTTCTGGAGCAATGAAAACGTCTAGCCAATCCAAAGTACTAAACAGTTTAGGCTTGGCCACCTTAGAAGCCAGACGCAAATATTTAAAACTTGTGCTTTATCATAAAGTTGTTAATGGCCTGTGTACTGAGTACTTGCATAATCTGATTCCAAATGCTAATATGAATGGAGCAACTAATGCCCTATGCCCTACCCTAATAATCGACCAGTTTCTCTATTTTGTTTCTTGTCTAAAGGTGCACCCTGCTTTGTTTACATTTTGTGCTGGACCATGCTGGCTGGATTACACATGGAATGATTATAAAGTGAAACATGGGATGTGCATGGATATAATGAAAAATCTGATAGCATACTAAAAATGAACGTTTCACCACTGATGTGACATTTTGGGTAAAAAAATTGCACTGTTCAGCAAAATCCATGCTGTAATCACTAGCGCTAGGTGTGGCACTCTGCCACGTGCTGACTGGACAATCAGGCCAACAGTGGAATGCATAATTAATTACGGTCCCGAAAAGTTTGGTACAACTCGGTACGTACAGGTCTATTGAGTCTGGTGTGTCTCAAGGCAGAGTGCTTGGACCTTTGTTTTTATAACTGATTTATTTCAGGATTTAACCTGCAATGCATATCTTTTTGCTAATGGTACATCACTGTGCGAGATAGTTTACACACCAAACAAAACTACCATTATAATAAATGAAAATTTAGATATTGTTCAAGAGTAAAGAAGGAAATGGAAGGTTGATTTCAACCCAACTAAAACAAAAGAAATGATCAAATCTCTTAAAAGTGATAAGCCAGATCACCTGCCTCTAATCTTTATGAATGAACCTGTTACATGTGTTCTTGAACATAAGCATTTGGACAAGTATAAGAGAGTCTGTGCTTTTGAAGTTGGTTTGCGTTGCATGTGTTGTTGATTTCCAGGTGCGTTGCAAAGCCATCTTGTCATTGATTTTCTCAGCAGACATGCTCCATGGCCCACAGATCAAATACTACACCACTTCTTGCTGTCTGTATGGTGCCACCACAATGGATCAGGGTTAGCACGAATGAAGCTAACACGATTCATGACAAAGGAGTGAAAACGCAGAGTCTCTTATTTATGTATCCTAATACAATCTTGGAATCTGTCCAAAAATATATTGGCACACTATTCATACAAAGGTCTCGTTTAAGAACAAAGCACAAATTGACTGCA
The DNA here is from genome assembly GCA_964020975.1 of Hermodice carunculata. Classification (NCBI taxonomy): domain Eukaryota; kingdom Metazoa; phylum Annelida; class Polychaeta; order Eunicida; family Amphinomidae; genus Hermodice; species Hermodice carunculata. The sequence goes on from OZ026619.1 coordinate 57,729,571, forward strand.
CATTTCACAGCTTGCAGTTCTAGCCTAGGTACAGAAATACTGTTTTTTGTGGGAGCAATATGACCATACTCATCATCAAGTGAGAAGAAATCTCTCCCACAGGACTGATACACCTCATGCATACGTGCACCGTATTCGGCTTCACTTAAGTCAGCATAAACGTAAAATTCATAGCAGCCATTGTCAAAGTTTGCTGATCTAATACATCGAGGAAAAGTCACATGTTGCAAATCTTTATTGAAGCAGTTAAACCATGCACTGTATCTTTACTGTATATCATCTGGTACAGGATACTCCCAATTTAACTTCAAACGTGTGGTTTGCTGAAGGATTAATTTACCTGTAACTATTCATGGGTATATGAGACGACACAGCTCAAAAAATGGATGCTATGAAGCGAAGCATAATTCAAAATGAAACTCTTGGGAAGTCGAAATGCTGCACATTGAAACAAAACGTAATATCCTTTTCCATCCATCTAATACCTAGGGCACAACACTAGGAACCAGATGAAAATTCATGCACTTCTTTAGCGCGGCTTTCAATAGGTTTCATGCAATCTAAAGAGCAGAAAAACAAATAATAGTTTGTTCACCATGTCTGGCCCTCGCAAGCAATGTCCATTCAAAGAACATCCCACATATTTAGCTGAACAGTCAAACACCACACTTATTTCTCCTGGTTTATTTGGATTTACTACACCATGGTGGGGCAGATAAAAGATTCTATCAGACTCAAATAAAGCATTGCCAGGTATAATATCTGCATAGTTTGAGTCGATCAATTTTGAAATTTCTTGGTTGTATCTGGAGAAAAGATTGTGTTTTGTCAGATGTTTGACAAGATTATTCAGACGTTTGAGCGCCAAAAGAAGGTTATTAGGCAAGAGTTCCTTTTGGTTTTTCCAAGGAATATTCAACATGTAGTAGCCATCTGCATATTTACAGGTACTATCCCATAATTCCAGAGCTCTTTTTTTTTACATCAACAGACATTGTTGTGTCACTGAATGGACCATTTTTAATTTCCCACAGTTTGTGTTTGTCAGAAACTGGAACTTCTGCATGCTCAGGCGCAGAATCAAGCAACATTTTGAGATGAAACCTCAGTATCATGCACAATACAGATCTTATCCTCAATAGAATGCGATACTGAAACAGTTTTAGGCCTACTGAATATTTCATTCTCTTCATTATGCAACATTACTGTCACATAATGATATATGATCAGCTGCACTATCTTGCTCAACAAACTTCCTACCAACAGGAAGATCATGAAGGTAATTATGCATTTCATTGCGAGTCTCAATAACAGAAGAGCAGCCACAAAATTGCATACTACCACGTGACTGACTTTTGTTTGAGGAGCCCTCCCTTGTATGTACCAACCCAGCTTATAGAGAATAGCTACAGGCTGATTAGGCACACCTTTATGGACCTGCAATGGGACCAAACATTCAGTGAAATCATGACCTATCAATATATGTAGGTTTTCCTCATAGATATTTGATGGGGTGCTGAGATCACCCAGATGAGGGAAATCATTACAGGATTAACTGATCCGAAAGCCACAGGAATGCTATCAACTACTTTGACACCAGAAAGATGCACACTTCCCTGTCCTGATGAAACAGTGACGCATACTTGCTTTGCAACGGTAGGCATTGCGCCATGCATAGTCTTCAACAAATAGTGTACATCTGTACCTTACCGGTTCAAGCGGTCAACCAAGTTCTGTGCCATAAAACTTGAGGAGCTGAAGTTGTCTAGACCTGCGTTAACCGACAAAGTGTTGTTCACCTTGACCTTCATGATTGGCATGGAACAGTCACTGACTTCAGCAGCACAGTTATATGCAGATTGATCTATATGCAAGAAACTGGTATGTTTTTCCTGACAAACAAACCATCGGTTTGTGCTCTGACATTGAGATGTTTTGTGGTTACGGTGCTAACAGTCGCGGCAAAAATCACGAGCTTTTAAAAATGCAAGACGATCAGGCAGTGGCATCTTATGGAACTCTGAACACTTTGCAACAAAGTGAGGACCATTACAAAGTTTGAGAGGGGTATTGAAGAGTCCTATTAGATCGATCATTAGGATCGTTTGCCTGTTTGCTTACTGCAGTAGCATTTACCTTACTCTGTCTACCAGACTCTAAGTCAAAGATACTTTCGGTAGAATCCAAACTGTCAACCGAGTTATCATTGTGATGACAACCTTGGGTGTCAACTGATGTAACCTGTCTACCTTTCTGTTACCTTATCTTACGTGCATTCTTGCCTAAGAGAGGGTCGTTGAGCTCTTTTGAAATTGACTCAATGACAATGACCACATCTTTCCATTTCAAGTAGGAACTATTTTCTTTCTTGCTTTTCATTTCAAGTTTGTACCAACGGTTTTGAACGAAAATATCTACCTCAATATTGACTTCAGACATGCAATAAATGCTCTTCAATATCTAGTAGGCATTACGCAACTCGTGTGACAGATCACGCTTATCATGATATGACTTGACTGGCCTTAAACTGCGCAACGATCTAATTATGTCTTTAGTGACAGGACCCATATAACTTGTTAAGTGTCTGCAAAGCGGATTCATACCCACGAGACCCACATACGAACATGCTAGATCTTACACTGCCACGCGGTTCCCCGCTTATATACTGGAATAACCTTGACAGATGCACATCAGGATCATCGCTACACTTTTCAACACTAGCCTTGAAAGCCTTTATGAAAGTATGGCACTTTATAGATTCTCCAGAAAAAACCCCCAGCTCCAATTTTGATAGCAAAAGCAACCCAATTGCATTACTACTGGGCGCCGACGTAACAGGTGAGCCGAAAGACACAGCTGTCTGTTTTTAATCTTTATCACCGGCCAAAACTTTCAGATAATTGAATTCAACATGATCATAATATAGTTCATGATCCACAATATTATCATCATCCAAATTTGTGACATTGTCACGAGATTTAGAAGAAATCGTCAAACGCTACTTTGAACTCAGTTATCAATGCTGGTACATCAGCCAATCTGCCACCTTTGACTAGGATAGTAGCTGATCTGTTGCCCAACTTCATAAGCTTGGTTTTACTAACCTTTCTGTCGGATTTTGCACTGAAGAAAGATATAGTTATATATGTACCAGTCAAACAGACCAAAACTATGTAACCTGCAAGGTTCATTGTACATCAATATTTGGTAGCTGTAAAAATACAGACAATGTATCTATACCATGCAATAAATTCCGGCAATAACCAAAGTATGGTAAACTACAGAAATTAAATATCCATTCACATACTCTCTACAAAAATAGAACAATCTGCTCTGCTTCATAGGAAAGGATAGTACATGGGAGGGGCACTGGAAATGAATCCATGCATACAAAATCAACAAATATTGTAACAACTGACCACATAGTCAGGAAGCCAAGGCTGAATTTTTGGAGGAACCTTGACTGGACGGATTTATTTTTTTTCTCACTTGATTCTGCAACTTAAGATGTCATACAAACATAAACTGGCGGGTAAATTGGCTTTACCCTTGAGCATTTTCAAAAATTCAAAATCGCGGCCAATATGGCTGCCAAATGTATATTTTAGCAAAACAACACTTTTTTCAGTAAACCTGTCTACCATTTTGGTGACATTTGGGTCGTTTAAGGGGTTTGTGATGATGCCTGACTCAAATGAAATACTTGTAAGACTGTCAAAGGTCAAGGTCAAGGTCATATGGTAAGGTCAAAGGTATTTCTACCTCAGAAAATGCTGTTAGCTTGCAAGATGGCAAATAACAACACACCATGAATTCAAGTACAAGATGTTCGTTTATATTTTGTGCTGCGTGTGACAAGAACATTTTGCACACAATGATGGATGAAAAGTTGGTTATAACAAATAATCAAGGTCCATTCAGAGATCAAGACTACTGGTAGGTAAAAGTCAGGAAGCCGTGTCTGATTTTTTAAGAGGAACCTTGACTTGACAGATTTTTTTTCACTCTTGTTTTTGCAACTTAGGATGTCGTACAAACATTAAATGGCGGGTAAATTGGCTTTACCCTTGAGCATTTTCAAAAATTCAAGATGGCAGCCTATATGGTTGCCGGACGTAGCTGCTCACAAGGATTCACTATTTTGGGTAACCTTTTGACCAAATTTGGTAACATTTAGCTCATAATACAAGTTTGGGATGATGCCTAACTCAGCTTAGACATTTTAGGTCCTCAAAGGTCAAGGTAAAGTTCATACTGCAAGGTCAAGGGTACTTCTTTCCAAGGAATATGGGGTATTTACCATGATTTTTCTTGTGTAGACCTATTTTCATTTACTTCCATTTTAGATGTAGATTCAAGAACTAGTAGAAGTAGCCTGTAAGTGTAGCTGTAGCCTGTAGACGTAGCAGTAGCCTGTAGAACTAGCAGTAGTTTACTAATGGCACAAGAGTGTATCTTCAAACTGTGCTTGGCAATGTCTAGCCAAGCAGAAGCTTTCTCAAAGTATACCTGATGGTGCTAGGTTGGGCAATATTATACAAGCCAGTGTCCATTATGGCGACAGTATGCATGAATACTTACAGGAACAACTGGACTTGAATGAGCATCTGCAGGTGTTTTATCACAAGCACTGTATTTCAACATATCTGGCATATGCACCATCTGGTTCCAAATCACTGTCAGTAGACCAAGCCTCTATTTAGCGTATGAGGCAATCTGATGTTCCTACATTCAATTTCAGAGAGCATTGTATTTATTGTGGTGAATGCTGTATGATAGAAAAAGTCAGAAAAAAATCCCAATAGGTGGGTGCCAGCCTTCCTGTGTAAAAGCAGTAGCCACAAATGAACTAGATGACAGTGGCCACCCATTGAGGGTGAAGGACAAAATCTTGCAAGAGTGCCAAGCCAGAGGTGACCAGTGGGCAGAGTCAGTGAGGCTGCTTCTTATTGGTGCCCCGGTTCAGATGTTTTGAGTTAACATCCTCAACAAATCAGCTTGCTTGATTGAACTGCCTACTATTTCTGTGAAGCGCTTCTGTAGTTGAACTGAATTCCATATTTGGGTGCGATCAGCTTGCATTTCTGCAATAACTGTTGAAGAAAAAGAAGAGGATAACATTGACGTTGCCCTTGATACAGTTGTCAAAAATATCAGGGCAGAGGTACTGAACACTGAATATGACAAGGACTTTTAGCAGCAAACGCTATCAAAGTCCATTGCCTCTGAGTCTGTTTCTGATACACTCAAGACTTCTGGAGTAGGCAACTCCGTGTGATTGTCTTCTTTTTCATCAACTGTTACTTTCAGGGTTGCTACAGCATTGTCGTGAAACATTAAGACTTTGCGAGACATTTGAGCAGAAAAGATGACAAGGTCATTGATGTCTTGAGTTAACATTCTCAACAAATCAGCTCGCTTGATTGAACTGTCTACTATTTCTGTGAAGCGCTCTTGTAGTTGAACTGAATTCCATGTTTGGGTGCGATCAGCTTTCATTTCTGCAATAAGCTGTATTAATCCTGATTGGGGGGGGGGCTCATAATGTCATCTTGTGTTGACTTACCCTCACCTGTGGCACACTGATGACTGAAAATTCTGCTTGTGCAGTGCTTGTGGTACCTTGTATTAGATCCATGCAAGTCACTAGGGGCACCAATGACAGGCAGCCTCACCGACTCTGTCCACTGGTCACCTCTGGCTTGGCACTCTTGCAGGATTTTGTCCTTCACCCTCAATGGGTGGCCACTGTCATCTAGTTCATTTGTGGCTACCCCTTTTACCAGGAAGGCTGGCACCCACCTATTGGGATTTTTTTCTGTCTTTTTCTATCATACAGCATTCACCACGATATTACAATGCTCTCTGAAATTGAATGTAGGAACATGAGATCGCCTCATACACTTAATAGGGGGTTGGTCTACTGGCAGTGATTTGGAACCAGATGGTGCACATGCCAGATATGTTGAAATACAGTGCTTGTGATAAAACACCTGCACATGCTTATTCAAGTCCAGTTGTTCCTGTAAGTATTCATGCAAATTGTCACCATAATGGACACTGGCTTGCATAATATTGCCCAATCTAGCACCATCAGGTTTACTTTGAGAAAGCTTCTGCTTGGCTGGACATTTGCCAAGCACGGATTTGAAGATACGTTCTGGTGCCATTAGTAAACTACTGCTAGTTCTACAGGCTACTTCTACTGCTTCTTAAATCTACATCAGAAATCAGTACCCCATATTCCTTGGAAAGAAGTACCCTTGACCTTGCAGTATGAACTGGACCTTGACCTTTGAGGACCTAAAAATGTCCAAGTTGAGTTAGGCATCATCCCAAACTTGTATTATGAGCTAAATGTTACCAAATTTGGTCAAAAAGGTTCCCAAAATGAGTGAACTCTTGTGAGCAGCTATGTCCGGCAGCCATATTGGCCGCCATCTTGAATTTTTGCAAATGTTGAAGGGTAAAGCCAATTTACCCGCCATTTAATATTTGTACGACATCTTAAGTTGCAAAAACAAGAGTGAAAAAAAAATCTGTCAAATCAAGGTTCTTCCAAAAAATCAGCCGCGGCTTCCTGACTTTAACCTACCAGTAGTCTTGATCTCTGTATGGACCTTGAGTTTTTGTAATTACCAACTTTTCATCCATTATTGTGTGCAAAATGTTCTTGTCACATGCAGCACAAAATATAAATGAACATCTTGTACTTTTATTCATGAATGGTGTGTTGTTATTCGCCATCTTACAGGATAACAGCATTTTTTGAGCTAGAAATACCTTTGACCTTACCATATGACCTTGACCTTGACATTTGACAGTCTCACAAGTATTTCATTTGAGTCAGGCATCATCACAAACCCATACAACGACCCAAATGTCACCAAAATGGTAAACAGGCTTACTGAAAAAAGTGTTGCTATGCTAAAATATACGTTTGGCAGCCATATTGGACGCCATCTTGAATATTTTAAAATGCTCAAGGGTAAATTTAATTTACCCGTCAGTTTTTGCTTATGTGTTATATTAGTTCACAGAATCAAGTGAGAAAAAAAATAAATCAGCCAAGTCAAGGTATACTGAGCTGGCTGCCTGACTAACACAGAAAACCCAGTCCATGTGCACACTGTCGAAGAACAACGTCCGGGACTTCGACCGTTGAAACCAGTCCACCACGTGACAGGAATGCAGTCTTTGCTTGGATTATGTAATAGCACCGCTGCCGGCGTTCCCGGTACCGCCAACAAATTCTCGAAGCCCACCCGATCCAACAGGTCAGTGAAGAAACTACCACACCAGATTATAGCACATAACACACCCTTTTCATCGCCATGTTTGCGCTGCTTATTGACAGGCTACACATGAAGGAACTTCTCCTTGTATCGATGACACACAACATAATACATCAAGGTAGTCGTCTGTACACACAACTTGTCAAGAGGAATATCATGTGTCCAGTAGAAAAGCAAACAGAAGAGATGAAACCATTTACACCATTTGTTCTCATACATTTCTCATCTGTAATTTTCCTTTGGTATATTTCCGTTAGACATGGTAGCTCGAGGCCGAAAAAAACATGAAAAAAAACCCACACATCTGTAGGTATGATGATATATTCCATGCTAGTGCAGCTAGATGAATTAATTGCACGTTGAAGGACGCACAGCACGTGCCTCTCACATATCACCTCATAATTTTATGGACACCTTTGAAAATTGATGGACACTCCCCGCATGCCTAAAGGTTTTCACGTTTATGTCACATAACTGCTATACAATCAGCTGTAGCCCAAGTAGCTGACAGCCAAGTGGCTGGACACCCAAATAGCTGATAGCCAAGTAGCTGATACCAACTGCAAATTGGATATAATATTTCATTACTTTTGACACTTATTTTATATTCACCTTTATTTACGTTTGACCACATAAGTATATATATATTTTTGTATTTAGACCGTAGTTTTGAATACAATTGATACCCTTAAGTTTAAGTTGCATATAAACTTCGTATGAATCAACACTGTGTAATTTTGCCACTGATATATTATAAGCGTGTGTCTTTAATACCGCATAAGAGTATAACCAGAATATATTTTGTCGACAATGCATAAGTCTGAAAATAATAAACCGAAAAACTTCCAAACTATGCCAATATTAACACTCAATATTTGCAAGTCCTATCCTCAAAAACCATAGAACATATTGGAAGCAACAAACTTTATCATAAAAAGTAACCAGGGACTGCAACCCATATCTAAATGTTGAATTCATATCGGGTGTAGTCATACCGGTACAATTAAATATGACAATACATGTGAATTATGCACTTGAGTACCTGGTATTGATATTCTTTCTGACATTAGTTTAAGAGTTACATCATTTACTTACAGGAAAATATCACGACCCAAACAATTTCCCTGGGCGACAAGTGATGTCAAAACAGAATGGACTGCCAAGTAATAAACACGTGCAGATACTGCAAGAAAGAGACCATTAGACATACATGTACATGATCCGTACAAACTAAAAAATACTAAGAATTTTGCATTGGAAACTGACCATGAAAATACTACAAATTCATATTATTGTATACTCACTGTACTGCACAGTTCTGCAGAAGAAGTGTTAGTTACCATAGCAAAACGTATGCAAGCCCATGTTACAGATGGGCTTCACCCAACAAACCGCTTTTCCTGTACGTTGTACCAGTCACTGGCCCAAACAGGTCGTCCCATTGCCGAGCATGGCCTTTTATGGTGAAGGGTGCAACAGCCATGTCGCAAACCTTCTCACTACACGTGATCAAAACCAGTGTAACGAACTTAATGCTACCCTCACTGGGCAGGATAATACATGTACACCAACGAAACCATTAATGAGCACTTAAATGCGCAACCTACAGCCAGCGTCGACGCATGAAACAACGATACAGTCAGTCAATGAAATAGATCACCATACATATTTTATACATTATTAAATAACAAAATCAAATGCAGTATTATGACTTCACCATGCTTTCCTCTATTAATTTAGGTCTATTCTTATTTACTTTTCTCAGAATTTTACTAGCCCATACCATTGCTTGTATATAGAATCCGAGCGTATATGAAGTATGTACGTGAAGGCAAAGTTTTTTTTTTAGGTGATTGGGTGGTCTCTTTCCCTGCAGACATAGATTTGAAGTCTACTTCTTAATTACTGTATTGTGCCTAAGCATTGTAATGTGAGCGTGCATGCAGTTATTTTGTATATCTATATCAGAATCAATCTGAAAATGAAATTACTACATTTTCTTTCTTAATGTGCTCTATGTATTCAGCACAGAAACAGACTCTGAGCACTTCCAAATGGAAGTAACGCCAGAAATAGCGCATGTGCAGTCGCTGTGGAGAATCCTCTCTTCCAAGACCGGTATTCTAACAGAGGTGCAGTAGGGCTTTGCCAGGCCAATGAAGTCTTGAAATATCCTTAAAACCTCGCTGACTATTAAACACAGCACTATCATCATCTTGAGGTTCTCTATATGTTACACTGCTAGGATCATTTGACCCCAAAATGTCACTAATTTTATCTTAATATGTGAATGTTCGGGCATTAAAATCTGTACAGAAAATAACATTATCTAGAATGCTGGTTGTTCCTTCAGGTGGGATGTATACTCCTCCTACATAGAATTGTTCATTCAATCTTTCAGTCAAGTTGTCTGTCATGACTGGGTACCGGACCTGAATGTAGAATTTTGGTTTCTGGGAAAGTAACTTCGACTCAGTCAGGGCATCAATCCTTTTGGTAATGGAGGGGACAGACTCACTAGTGAGCACATTAATGTCACCACTATGGATAAATACGTAATCAGGAGGTGTTTGCGTCGGTGATAAGAGCGTTGGTTGTCTGTAGGTTATATCGTCATGGTAGGCCTGTTATTTTTGGTTCTCCTGACTTGTCAGTCAGCTGCGTTAGCATGCATCTTCCAATACAAATGTGAAGAAATAATTTCACTCCTGACTTGAGATAAACAGTCACCCATGAAAGGTAACTGGTGATTAAAACAGGTCCTCCCAACCTTTTAAAATTCTTTTAACTACAGACTTAAGAATTCTCCAAAATATACAGGCTTAACTACACAGATCCCACAATTTATCACTTGCGCCAAAGATAAAAAGAGACATGGTACACCTATTACTTTTTTTGGTTCTCCTGTCCGTCAGCTGAGTTAACAGCTTAATGTTTGCAATCTGTGTGACAAATGGAGATTTTGGTGTATAATTGACTTTCAGACAGTCAAATGAAGTTTACCCTTGTGGTTTTGGATATGACAATATGGTACATAAAGACGAAACTCTTCCCTAAAAATTAATCATTCAAGGAATAAATAGATTGAGCCCAAAAGGTTGGAAGGATCACCTGTACCAGTATCCATATAATGTTTCCCTCATATCATTTTAGTTGGGAAGAATCATTCATCATTTTAATGGTATGTGTCGGTATGGCTACAGATTTAAAAAATCAGTATCTGTACATATCTGTCCTGAGCATATTGAGTGTAAAAGGCATTCCCATAAAAAGATAATTTTGGATTAAAAATAGTTTGAGCCAAGCGTTTAGCAAACAGTTGAAAAAACCCACATGCATAAATTCCAACCCAACAATGACAGTAAATTTAAATACATCTGAAGGCAGAGATCCAAGTATTATCAAAACATTAAATTTCAGCTTTCAATCTCAATGTGAAGAAACATATTTCGCTCCTTACTCCAGGCAGTCACCCATATAAGGGAATTGGTGGTTTTAAACCGGTTCTGTCAACCTTTGAAATCTTCTTCACTAACTACAAACTTTAAGTTTTTTCTAAGGCATATGACTGTAATTCCACTGCATTTGGGGGCACGATTTTTTTAATTTTTATATTTACTCTGATCAAGGGCTCCATTGCCTCTACCTCTAAATGTGAGCCAAGCCCATCTTTTAAAGATAACAAATGAACAGGATATTTTGAATTCTATAGGATATGACATCCTATATATAAGTGCTATAATGTATATTTCACATAGAAACCAGTTCCTTCTATCGTTGGACTTGTGTGAAAACAGAAAAATTAAAGTAGCTGGCCTCATATCTTCATGCATGAATCTATACAACCCTCACACTAAATGCTTGTTGTATACATGTGTTTGTGTGTGTCTGTGTCTGTGTCTGTGTCTGTGTCTGTGACAACACAGACATTCTGTGTTATCTCGAATCCTTTATTTATTTATTTATTTATTTATTTATTGATTGATTTATCTATTCACTTATTAAAGTGTGTGTGTCAACGCACACTTTTCTGTTTTTCTTGGAATTCTTTCTTTCTTTCTTTCTTTCTTTCTTTCTTTCTTTCTTTCTTTCTTTCTTTCTTTCTTTCTTTCTTTACCGGCAAATTTGTCCGACATTTCATTTGAAAAGTATTACATGTAGAAACTCCAAACTTTGCACAATTATACTTCTATGGACAAAGTCTGGCATTTTTATAATGAGAGGTCATGCTTTTGAAAATTATGCAAATAAGGGCTAATTAAAGTTTTAAATCTTCAATATCTTGTATACTATAGTAGATGTGGTCCCGAGTGTATAGGAGTTCAATCATAGCAAGGTAAAGGTCATCTCAAATGTCAAGGTCATGTCAAGGTCAAAGGTCATGTCAAGGTCAAAGGTCAATTTGAAGCAAAAATGTCATTTTGAGGTCAAGGTTCACTTCAGGTAGAGGTCATCTCAAGGCCAAAGGTCATTTCAAGGTCAAAGGCCACTTTCCTTGGTGGCCTTCTTCTTGCCATAACTTGGTCAATTTTTATCTAATTTTGATCATGTTGGGCTCATATTGTAGCTATTGTAACCCTGCATATTTTAAAATTTATGTGTGACCTCTAATGGTCAAAGGTCAAGGTCATTTGAACCTTTGAAAGTTTCATCCAGTCACAACTTGGCTATCTTTCATCCAATTCTAATCATGTTAGACTCAAATTGTAGGTATTGCAACACTGCACATTTTTATAAGAACATGTGACCTCGAAAGGGCAAAGGTCAAGGTCATTTGGCGCTTTGAAAGTTTCATCTTGCCATAACTTGGTAAATTTTCATCCGATTTGGTTCATGTTCATGTCAGTTTAACTTCTAATAGGGGGTTCCTGACCATTGCGCATGTAATGAATCTAAAACAAAAGTTGTAGCAATTTGGATTATGCTAAATAGCACCATTAGAAATTTTAAATCTTAAATAACTTCAAAGCTGTAATAGATATAGATGCCATTCCAACTTCTACTCCTGTGTTATGGAATAGTTGTACATTGCCATACCAATATGCTTTGAAGACACACACACTGATTTGCTATGCAGCAAATCATCTTTTCTAGTTTATTATCTTAATTTTTCTGTCACTCTTTTGTGAAGCATTTCAGACATCTTAATGGCTATAAACTTTAATTGTACAACAGTAGAGCCCTACAGTTCACATCATGTGCATCCTTTGAATTATTCAAGTTATTAAAAACTATGCAAAGGGAAAATTATAACTTAAAATTCTCCATACCTTTGAAGCTATAATAGAGGTGCCATGCCAACTTTAATTATATTTGTGCTGCACGTGCATCCAGTAATCAATGAACAAAATATTTCAAATTGTGATAATTAGGAACACTTAAAATTTAAATGTTGAATATCAAATGAAAAAATTATTGTTGACAGATGTGTCATTGCAGACCTAAATTCATAGGAAATTTTTTGGGGGTGACTTTAATGAAGAAGAGAAATAGTTGTAGTTTTTCAATCTATGGTGATAACGAGCACTTGATGAATGAAGTGTTGAATAACTGTATATAATGCACTTAAAATGTGTCTCCAAAATGACCAACTACTGGAAATGGAAGTTTAATCCTTGTCAAATGTATTCGATGCCTCCAAAACATAACTTTTCGACCTCAACAGACACAAACAGACTGGACAAAACAGCTATAAGGCACATTATGCTGACATGACATATTTCATCATAAAAAGTACATATTCTTTGCAAAGCAAGTAGGCACAGTCGATCGTGTAGAAAACGAATGTGGTGTAATATAGATTATATGGGTTAACAAGGTTCAAGGATTGACACAAATATGGCGATGGCTTATTAGTCATCAGTGTGCTGTTCTGGTTGCCACATTAAAACATTCCAGCCTGTTTAGTGTATGATGCTCCTTTTGATGCATGTGGTTTGCTTTTTCTTCAAGCATGAAAATGAAAATGTTATTAATCCTGTCAGAACATTCACGGAAGTATCCCTTCCTGCCTTGTTACATGGTAAAATCGGCCCGACACTCATCAGTGGTTATTATTCCAGTCGAGTCACATGATAATATCTATTCATCATTCATTGGTAGTTATCCTTTCTTCGGTCTGAGGTGGTAGCATTGGTTCGGTTGCCTCATCATCCTACAATTTGTAAATGATAACATACGTTGACCAAGATCATATTGAAAAATTCCCTAAAGTTAACACAAGGACCCTGAAAAACGAATCTTTTGTGAGAGATGTAACCAAAGTAAGGGTTCAATCTTCCATTAAATAAAACATTGCTTGAATTAGCACATCCAAACAAATGGATCTTGTAGGCTTATAGAGAGGTCATAGTTGATACGATTGGGTTCCTTTTCATACAATGTGGCATAATTATTCATGTATAAAGAAAGAATTCTGATTTGAACATCTAGTATTTTGTGACTGTTAACTCCTCAGGTCCACACCACGAGTCCTATGTATGTTCTTGTCTTATGTGACAACGTAGTGCAACCGTGCCACAAAGAAACACTGTGCTTCCAGATCGTAATTTCAACAGATGGTTTAGGAATAAATACAGTGCTAAATTTTCTGCAAACTTATGACCAGATAAATAAAGTATTACCGACAATAAAGAAAGCATTATACAAGATTTACAAACAGTAGAACCAGCATGACTGGGCACGTATGATGATAATAATAACAACAACAACAACAACAACAACAACAACAACAACAACAACAACAACAACAACAATAATAATAATAATAATAATAATAATTATTATTATTATTATTATTATTATTATTATTATTATTATTATTATTATTATTATTATTATTATTATTATTATCATGTATTTTAACAAATATTTGTCTGTTACTGTCTTGATCGGAAAGTAACTTTGATTATTTTAATTACTTAGATTTTGCATGTAGGTATTATCCATTCACTCCCCTATTGAATTACAATTACCATATTATTATATGATGCCACATATATGTTGTTGTCTGAAATAGAAATAACAATCACCCACAAGATACTTTCAGCCACCATATGACCCACTCTATCAGCATTATAATGGAACAAGTTCTTGGGTACATTTCAACGTAATTTTGTGACCTAAGTGTGACCGTTTATTACACTAAGACGTCTTTGTTTAAGTGATACGCATTGTAAGTAGGGAGCAGTATAATGCTTTGATGGCTATCAGAACGGAGCTGGATCGCATTCTCCTCCTTCAATTCTAATTGCAACATCGTCCTGTTGGGGGTCAAAAATGAGAAAAAAAATCACATACAAGTAGTACAGCGCTGAAGACCCTCTAATTTATTTGAGCTTATAATACAGCCTGTATCAAAATTATACAAAAGAACATGCGCAACATGTACAATAGTACTTCCATACGTATATAGGACAGACAGTGACAGTTAGCTTATGGAGAGTAAAGAGTTTGGACTGCGGAATCGGGTAATGACTACTACCAAGTGGTTGGACAAAAACACAAATACAATACTTCTTCATGGAACACTGCTTCATTGCATATAAACAATGACAGACTCTGCAAAATTACTGTGCAGGGGGTTCGGAAATAAAGGCACTTTTCGAGATGTTACTAGTAGTAAAGTTAGTTTACACTGACACAGACACGAGTAAATATGTGAAGGTTGTAAAAGAAATTAACATGCATTTCAATTAAAAAAATTTGCGCCACATCAAAATCTCGTAGCCAGAACTGTGAAATAGGAGCAGTGGGGAATTGTAGACCAGTATGTTATCACATTGAGATGGAAACATATGGACATGCATTTTGAAGTCCTGAAGAGCAGAATATGGAAAAGATGGAAGAACAAAGTAAAGAAACCACCTGTTTCACCTCTCCTGGTAACCAGATGGACCTTCGTCTAACGTGCTTACATGCACGTCTGACTTGGGTAACACAGTCACACATGAGGTCCATTTGGGGAGTTCCTCTGTTCAGCTGCTGATGCAAGGCTGATGATACTTTAAAAAAACTTTTACGAAGTAGACAGAATTAGGAAGTTGCCGAGACAGTCACTGTGGTTAGTACTCGATTGGTGATGACAAACACTTATAGGGACAAGGCTGTGCGTTTGGCATGTAGATGAAGCCTCAGAATTAAACAGATTTCCAATACCGAGAGTTCAAGAGGTATTGTAAGATGCAATTGCCAGCCAGTTGCACAGGTATACCTTAGTATGAGGTTTCCTAAATGGAAAGTGATCAGGTGTCCCGGTATTCGGCATGTATGATGCGCATAATATCAGTGACCACTTAATTATTCACGCCCAAACAAAAACTGAATGATCAGTGAGAAGTTCTAGCATGATTGGGTGACTAAGGCATGACCATAAATTCAATAAATATAAATTTGAAACTTCTGAAATAAAGTTCATGGCTCAAGTGCTCTCTAAACATCGGGTCTGTCCAGTAGCTGGTAAAAAGGTAGCAGTAAATGCTGTACAAGGCCAACACAATTCATCGCAATTCTCATAATTCTTATAGACAGTGAGACACCTGTGTACCCATACAAAACTACCTTACGCTAATGGCTAAGACACTTGTCCTTCACCAGTGAATCTATTTTTTAAATGACAAAAAAAAGAAAGAAAGAAAGAAAGAACGAAAGAAAGAAAGAAAGATAGAAAGAAAGAAAGACCAAGTACTTTGATACGATATAAGACTGCAAACGTTCCGTTCTGTTGAATATCTGCATGATTTAAAAATCGTGTTACTTATTCCAGGTTGTGCTGTTTTGATCTTGGCAAATAGTGACACAACCAAAATAACACATTAAGAACATTCAGTAAAGCTTATATGTTCAGATAAGCTTAATCCGTCCAACTGTATCAGATGTAGTTCCAGAAGTCAAAGTCACCATGAAAAAAATTAGCATGCGCAGACTGCATGTTGGTGTGAGAGAGGGGCCAATAACGTGATGAAAGGTGGTACTGCCTGCATGGCTCAGCCAAGATATTATTGATGAGCTGCCATTGTTTCTTTTGTGTTCAATTGGAAATATAAATAATACTTTGGCCAAATGTGGCTTTTTATCTGTTTTACAATGTATCATGGGTAAATTTGTTTGTTTCTCATTCATATGTACATTTGACTATATTATGACCCTTGTGACAGTGTGGAGTAAGATTCCCACACTTTTGTAAAATTTGTTACTTTATTTATGTAAGGCTTGCAAAAGCAATTTTAAAAGTTTTGTGCCAAACTGACCCCCTTAATAGTACACAGGGACGGGAAAGTTGTCTTAATGCAAGATTAGACCGTACAAACAATTTACGTTCCTTGAAAATAGCCCTTTTGAGATTTTATTCCACGTCGATATGCTTTTCTGCACAATGTTGACATTCTTCCCACCAAATAATCAATGATTATTGCTTATCAAGATTTATATACAAATTTAGTCCAATTTCGAAGCCTTGCAAATATGACAAGTAAACATGAACATGACCAATTACATACAAGTTCTGAATGTTTACCAGGCAATGCATCTGCCATCAAACTCGAAATAGATAACAGCCACAAAATAATACTGAATGTCATGAAAAATAGAAGCAGCCAAGAGTTTTCAATGATATCAAAGAGTCTGCACCAAATTCTATGTAATCCAGATTCAACCATGATCAAAATCACTAGCCACCATACAAACCATGTCTAAATCCAGTAATACCAAGACAGCATACACCAAACATAAATATAGTATAGAGGAAAACAACTTTCTGATGACTTAAGAAAGGTACTAAATAAAAGTAGCAGCTGAAATCAATTTGATGCATGCAACTCTCGACTTTAAGAGGTATCTTTCTCCATACATATACCATTAAATTGCTGAGTGCAATTAATACTCGCTCCCAACCTCATGTATATGACACTTAAATCCACTTCATATTTGCTTAACTAAGACTCGTATTTATCTATAAATTTGAAAAAGGACTTTTCAACTTCATTTTTGAATATCCCTGCTTTACCAATTTATCAAGTAAAAATGTATAGTGGAAATTGAAGTTGTCAAAACCAGTGCTTACACTAGCAAATGCAATCAACCGTGACACAAAGACACCATACGCAGGCCCAATAGTGACTCGCAAAACAGGCCAACTCAGTGACTTTGCAGTGACCCTGCAAAGTACACACTGATCTCAATGACCCGGCACACACTCAATGAATAGAGTGACCTCTCCAAATGAAAACAAACAGCCATACACATTTTCATAACACGGTAAACTTAAATTAATCATTATCATTATAAATATCAATGTTGCGAGCTATTTTCTGTAGTTTTCTTTTATTGTAAATCACTTGGGTTTGCAGATGAAATGCATGTTTTAAATATTTACTATTCATGCTCAGTAGGTCATGAATATATTGAAAGGTTAGTCCAAAACATTTACCCTGATAGTCTTCCGGTGTTTAACTTTAAAAAAAATGATATGCGTGGTAAAATAAATATAGATTAGCTAACAATGGTGCCCCATTTGTACCCATTGAAGTACCTATGGTTTGGCTAAAGATAGAATCTCCACATTTTACATAAATGTTATCTATCAAAAATTCCAATAGTTTGAACAAATTCATCATATTCAAATGCACGCTGACCATCCTTCACATTATTACCAAAATATGCACCCTTAAATGTAGTGATCAGTTTTTGGAAATTGTTTTTCTGATTTGTTTTATATATAAGTGATTTAAAACATCGTTTCACATCTATATATGTGGGATGGTTGTGTATAAAGAAGAATAGGCCCAAGATGAAGTTTGTTTGCATGTTAATTTATTATTTGCAGCATTCAATTGTTCTAACAAACCCTTGGAGTTCAAATCCAAAACCTGTTTTCACCAGAAGTTGCTCCTATTGGAATACAGTAATGTAATCAAAACCCTTGTGTCTATTTCAAACTATTTGACAACAAAAATAGGCAATTGTTTAGTTGAGAAAAATTTGGAACCTGCTATTAATTGGAACTTGTATGGATTTTTGTGAAGGTTTGCAATTGGGGAAACTCTTGGTCATAAGAAAACTTTATGTTGAATGTCAATAAAAATGTTGATGGTTGTCCGAAATAGTGATGAGTGACACATCTTTTTATATGTAGCAGCAGTTAAATTTGTGTCTAACAAACCCACTTTGTCAATTATAGCCTTATAATAAAACTGTTTACAAATAATAATATTATTATTCAATGCTTTTAGCTGGTGCAAAAACATAATTTTCATGCATGTTTTACAGGCATATTGCAATCTTTGGATTTGTAAGAATGAGATATGGTGGTTGTTTGGTTTTTTTTGTAATGTCGTGACTTTATTACTGACAATGTCTATTATTTCACTGATCAAATAATCTTATATTGAAACAATAAACTTGCCTTTTTTGCAAATTCAGTCCTGTATGGTGGCCCAAATGTACCCAAACAATGTTTATAAACGTCGTTGGGGGTATTATGCAGCCAACATGCACGGGAAACGTCTTTGGGGACGTTCTTAATATGAACATTTAATGTAAAAAAAGACAAAATAAGCAAAATGGATAGACCTAGCACAAACCTCTTTCTCTATACACTCCTTCTTGTGAGTGACCAATCCCCGACATCAGGCTTCAGCTGAAGTTCAGGATGAAGCAGGACATGTTATCAATTGCAGAACACAGTTCCAGGGAAAGATTGTTTATATGGTAGTATATCAAAATGAGCATTGTGAAGGTAATTCTTATCATTCGTTTGAGAGAAAAATTCTCTTTTGATGATTTTTTTTTCAATATAAAGTATTGTGATTTGAAAAAAAGAGGAAAATAGTTATTTTATTTTACATTACATACATTCTAATGTGAACGTTGTATTGAAAGGGGACATATTTGTAAGAATTATCTTTCAAGCTGGGAAAGCACATAAATATGTGAATTAAACTCGCGTCATATTGTAGCAGATAGGAAAACAGGCGCTGGATGAGTGTTTTGTTGCAAACTGGATATTATGTTCATTTTCTGTGCGGCTCAGTAGCTTTATCAGAAGATTTGGAACGGGTGTTTTTTATTTTCGGATCACAAACACAATTATGCTTAAGCAACAAAAAACCGTGAAATCTGCATTACCAGTCCCTAAATGTGGAAAATGAAAGATCTGAAAAATGTTATTGTAACAAACGCCATGAAGCCTCCCTAATAATGCCCCACGGAATCCCTGAAGATGCTTTGGATTGGGTACATGTTATGCCAGTGGCAGCAACCATAACTGACTCTTCGCAGCTACTTTCAAACATTTGCATCCATTGCAAACAAAGTAGTTCATTAAAAATGCGGTACACAGAATATATATAGAATGCTACAAATATGTAAAACACGGCAAATGAAATGCTAGATTTATGAAATAACTAAGCTTGCAAAGAGCACATTTGGTCATACGCAAATAAGTGAATATTTTCAATGCCCGTGCTTTTCTCAAGTGAGGTGTTGCAATGGATGACTTTCTCGTAACATGCATCAAATTTGCATGATTAGGCTTCTATGATGACTTGGTTGAGGCATTACTGGGACATCTATGAAAATAATGATGACAGATATCTGGTGAAATATGTGGTTTTCATAACGCAGTGGTGAATTGTAGATGACATGTCATGAAAAAGGTTAGGGGGCAGCCGTAGGCAGACGGGGCTTGTGATTGGAGCTCCCATTTTTAATATAGGTCTAGGATACTATTTTGTCTTTTCTAAAGGTACACAATGAAAATAAAGATTTTAATGCTTTTGTGCTTTACTCTATACAAACAGAAACATTACCTGCTTGGACCAATACAGTATTCTACGTCTTTCAAAATAGGTCCTAAGTATGTTATACAGTCATAGAACGAATCTGATTCGATGCTTTCTTAAAGTCAGGCATGGCTTACCTTTTAGTTTACCTATGGGTTGTCCATGGAAATATGTTTACCTCTACAGGCATACAGTGGCGACATGTAGCATGCATTAAGATCTTGGCTGACTACATCTGTGGCTGAACTGCAATTGAAAGCTAGTCTAGGGCTCACATTGTGAGGGCACCTGGTGTCACCCATACCACTTACCTGAAAAGTATGCCTAGCATAGTTAATGTGGCTTATCTTTCGATCTTATCTGGCGTCACCAATAGCTTACCTTGACCTCTGGCCTCATACGTTTGCGTACAAAGAACACAAAACAGAGGAACCAGATGAAAATGCCCGTACCGATCAAACCCCACTGCACAACATCTGCCGCTTGTACATAGTAAAGGAACTGGTTCTTGAATTCATTAGCCAGTTTTGTGCTAACCTCTGCAGTCTGAAAAAGTAGGAATGAAACATTGAGAAAACACCTGTCAAACAGTGCAAACTAGCGCAGATGAATTCAATAAAAAGCACTTTCATTTTCCCTATTTACATAAAACATGAATTCCTACCAATATTAAAGGTATAGCTGCAAGCAATATTTGATTCACGAAAGGTTTCGGATCGTTATTTGCAAGACAGTCCTCAATTTTATTTACTGTGGAAACAACTCATCGCCTGTGCGCGAGGCTATTGCAGTCATTGAAAACTAAACATCAAACCTTTTCCTCTTCTTCTGATGATAACAGAAAACAATGAATGTATATATTTAAATGTATGTAGTTTAACAGGCTAAATCAACTTATGTGTGCACAATAACACCAATGTTAAAAAGTCTATGCGTCACAGATTAAGTAAGTTTTCTTAATATCTGTCCTCTATCCAGTGAAACTTAGTAGGGATTGAAGAAAAGTGTTCCTGTTAGCAAGGTGTCCCTATTACCAAAGTGCGGCACTTGAGATACTAATGGGGGATACATGGACATGCACATGTATTTGTACCAAGTGAAACAAGCTTAGTTTGCCCAAGGCAGGTACCCTCCTTGGTTTGCTCATTTTGTACACATGTACACACAAGTGCAGGCTCATATTTACCTTAATTTAAAAAAGCTGTGAAAAGACAAGAAAAAGTCTTCATTTTTACAAGTTTATTGCTTTATTTTAGGCTTTGCGTTGATCTCAGGGGAATAAATTCCTAACTGAAAGAGCTGTTTTCATCTCAATAGCCTTTGATTCTGACTGATCATTGATGTACTTATCCAAGCATTTCAGGTGAGTTTGAAAGCACAGTGCGCAAGCCTGGCAAGCAAGTGTCCGATAAAAAAACAATTGAATTCATTGACCTGTGACTGTGGACTGACAAGTGTCTTCACTTCATGTGTGTGTGGGGGGGGGGGGCAGCTGTGCACACAAATGCCTGACATAGTAAATCAGGAAGCTGTTTTACTGTAACAAGTTTATGAATAAACTGTAAAAACGGACTGAATGAGAAAAGGTATAGGTTTTCCCACTTGAAAAAAGTAAAAAAGTATAGCCTTCCCCCATTTGCGAGGTTAAGTTTCCATTTGGGAATGAGATTTCCTTCCCTAATACACAATAGAGAGGTATCTATGAGAAGAAAATTAAAAGGCATGGATACTGTCCATCCCGTCTTGTCCACAATATTACATTTTAATGATGTACAAAGGCTAAGTGGCCAGTGTTTTTATCGATGCAGGATCATGAACACTAATCATGATAGATTGCATACGTACTAACTGCTGGCAATCAGAAGTTTTCATTTCTCGTGCTGCTTTCTTTTCCCGTTTCATTCTTTAAATTGACACTTTCAAAGAGTAGTGAGACCATTATGTGTCAATACTATGGTGGAAAAGCAGTCCAAGGCGAAAACCGGCCAAAGTCCATCAACATGAACATCACCAAATATCCGCCTAGCAATGCATTATTAATTAAATATGTAAAGAGGATAAGATATCATATTGGCGACAAAGATGTGTCAGTCAACAAATACAAAATGCACTATGAATGAAAACATCTCTCCTGATTTCAGATAGGTACCAACAAAAGTTACCACTAGTTAAAATCGATTTGATGCTGGCAACTCTCAACTTTTAGAAATATTTTGCCTCATACACGCATTGTATAAAATGCCGGTTACAATTGTTAGGTTTACATATTTACTGCATCATTTATATAACATCTCACATCCACTGGATATCTACATAATAAAGCTTTATTATTACACAGAAACTTCAGAAACAATCGTTTTAATTTCATTTTCGAATAATTTTCCACAAGTTTTTGAAATAGTAGTAAATGACGGGCGCAGTGTTGTCAATGACAGTCCATACTCTGGCAAACCTAAGACACCATAAGTTGACCCGAGTAGAATATTACTATTCATATGAGGGTAATTTACTACATTAAATTCCAAATTATCACGAAGAAATCTGTTTAAAAGGGAAATGATTATTAGTACCATTCAACTGTTCCAGTTGGATCTTCTAATTAGAGAAAATCCCAAACCTGTTAACTTGAAGCCTTCAGACAACAACCATGACAATGCTTTAGTAGAGCACAATTTAGAACCTGCTGTGAATTGGAACTTTTATGCAGTTTTAGAAGTGAGTAAAGGCTAGGTAAATGGGCATGTACATCGGAAAATTTCAGGCCCAAAAAAGGTAAAAAATTGTTGATACTTGTTCAAAATAATATCCCATGATTTATTTACTTTTTCATGTTTGGGAGACCTTTGAACAGTCTTTAAAGTGTACAAGTCCAGGTTGTTTCAGACAAACCATTTGTTTCGTCTGATAAAGACAAGGTATAATTAACACTGTGTTAGCGTTGTAATGATAATTTGGTTTATGAGCACCTTGTTAGTTTCCAGAATTCCAAAGGTATACCAGTGTTAAAACTTGCTTTTGTTCATAAAGCACCTAGGATTCGAATATAATGCCAACTTACCTCATTTATTATAATATAAGGAAAGATTGTCTTGTCTAAATGTTCTGAGCCACTGAAAGAGCAAAATCACATACTTTCTGTACAAAGCCACAATTTTCTCTCAAAATTAACTTTATTGCTGGTAATTGGCATGCATTTGTAATAAGTGAAGTAGGAATGACGATTAAATGTATATGAGCCCAACATAAAAATTGTCATTTTTTGTAACCACCTTCCACCATTCGTGACTAGTTTGGTCAATCAGACTTCTTCAAATATATTGGCTAACCACTGTACATGCACCAAACCAGGACCAGGTCGCCCCCATATCAGTGTATTAATGTGTGCTTTCCAGTGCCAGTACAGATTGGCAAAGTGGCTATAGGACCAATCAGCAGCCTCATTTAACAGATTCCTGTACTTTTTTTTATTTGCGATTATTGGGATATTTGATCTTGCATTTAAGTTACTGACCAATACTGGACATTCCACTATGATTTTGAAACCAATGAGGTGTATGCCATTCAATTTTCAAAGTCACGAAACAGCACACCTCTAAAAATGATTCCCAATGCAGGTGAAATCAAACTTTTTAGCCGCAAATTTGAATTTTCTCCTATCTGTTTGTTGGAGAAAAATCAGAAAGGATGCACTGGTACATCAACAAATGGTGTTTCAAGGAAAGGACAGCTACCCATTCTTAAAGGGTGTTTTTAAATGTTTTGGGGGCAGGTCATTGCCCTTTTTGAACTGGATCTATCACCCTGTTTCATTTCAAGTGCAAGACCAGTTAAAAGTACCATTAAAAACCATTATTTAAACCAGTACTGCCGTTTACTCTTCAGTCTTTGCAATGCATAATTAGTGTTTCAGCACAGTATGGATCTTGTGTGCTGGATCTTGTGCTGCAGTGCCCCCACTAGTGGACATACCCATTCATTCATGCCAAGCAGTTAATGAAAAGACAATCAGTATGCACGTCATCGGAGAGAGGAAAGCTTACCTTACTGACAGGATGAAAGTGGAAAGGTCAGCCCTACATAAAAACTGTGGGTGGTAGTATGAACTCAGTGATGGGATGCTTCATTATCTCTGAGAATCTGAACATATTGGGCCTACTTGGAAGCTGCTTGTCCTTTTGCCATTTGTTTTGCACAAGGCCCTCCACAGGTACATTAATATTGTCGTGATTGCTGATCACCAAGAGATTTGAAAGCTATTTCATAGGTTAAACATCTGAACTGTCATTATCTTCATAATCGGAGACATTCAAGATTATGTCTGCATGTGCCCTAAGTGTGATTTATACAAGAAACTACCTCATATATTTGTGGCTTCAGTTCATCTGGTCCAGGAAGGAGGACCTATGGGCCCGGCCTGCATGAACAAAATGTGCCCTCTACTACAATCTGTAAACTAGTACATTTAGGTAATTGTAAATCAGCTGACTCAGTGGGTTTTAGAGATTGGATAAGCATATATCTGCCAACATCACTCAGACATTTGTTCATGAGTTTGCTTCCTCTACTAGCTCCCCTTTTGGTCAATGTGAGTAAAGGTACGAATTTCTTTGATGACCTGTTTCGATGCATCATTGACGTTACAAGCAATAAATATCCGTACAATTCCATATAGTATTTGCAGTAATAGAGAAGTGTCAATCAAACCTTGTAGCAGATGGAAAAGTGCTATGTTGACAGACAGCAACACAACTAGAAGGAACGTCTACCTAACCATATTAGCAGCTGTTAAAGGAATACAACTTTACTGAACTCTCACCAAAATCACTTGGTGTGCTGGATAGGGAAATAAAGAGATGGCTTGGTATGCCCAACTTTTTATCTACAATGAAATTCAAGCCTGATCTGTCAGAGAGCATGAGCGGCAAGATGTGGTCAAGCAAGCACCTAAATTGGCTTTGTGAACATTTTCAAGTAGTGTATGGGCATTAACAACACAAAGCAATCTGTGTGCAAAGAAAAGAGCTGTGACAATGGAGACTTTATCTACATATACACCTCCTGAAAACTTATAAGACTCCAAAATGCAAAGATATTTGGTCTGGACCGAAAATTATGTAGTGATAGCTGACTCCACGTTTATGGTGGGTGTTGGATGGGGAGTATAGGTTCAGAGACTGACTGAAGTATCTGCAGCTGCCATTATGCAATTTGGTAAGTGGGGTTCAAAGCAAGCATTGTTAACGCTTTCAGTGCCACATTTTGGACTGACTCAAGAGCTTTTCTCTGCCCACTTTAGGTGCAATGCACCGAAAACTAGTACAATTTTGTAATTGCAATGCACCCAAAGTGCACTGTGGAAAGCTGGTGACCTGGCCTATGTTCTCTATGGTGACCTGGCCTATGTTCTCTATGTAACTTCGGGCATGCTGGTACTTGGATGAAAGGTCATTCTTCAATGTAGATGAATCTAGCAACTTTATTATAATTTAGAGCAGTCTGTTTTTTTTTTTTTGTAGTTCGAATCTATTCGCAGTTGGCACTGAAAGATGTGTAAATCGTTGAGTCACTGGGTATGCCCCTGCTTGGAATTTAAATACCACCTTACTGCCATATCTTTCACAGGAAATTAAGATAGCTCACTTGATTTTTAATTGCATGTTTATTGTATTAATGTGATCCAATTAACCATTTGACATTTTCAGAAGTGCCCGCTGACATTTCTTTCCGTATCCTGTTCAAAGTTTTTAATTTTGACTTTGCCAAGCGATGAATTAATTCAATACCACCTGACCAAATGCATGAATTATACCTTAACAATCAGCAGTCTTGATAACCCAAGTATTGTGGTCATTTTGGTATTGTTTTGATCAGTTTTTATGTGTAATTTAAAGTGGTGTGGGAGATTATAGCATTGCATAACAGTAAAATTTGGCTGACGTTTGTACCATTTGGACATGTATACATACACATACACGTACATACATACATACAGTTTATCTCGGAGGGTAATTTCCTTGTTTGTCC
Organism: Hermodice carunculata; assembly: GCA_964020975.1. NCBI lineage: Eukaryota > Metazoa > Annelida > Polychaeta > Eunicida > Amphinomidae > Hermodice > Hermodice carunculata. The sequence continues at coordinate 57,755,669 of OZ026619.1, forward strand.
CATCATTTTGGACACTCAACTACTCAAATTCGTTGGCAGCAAGTAAAACTTTTGCTTACCTAGTTTTTCTATCTTTTGTGATCTTAATTCTTTCACAAACACGTGTGCACTTAAGTTTACTGATGAAACTGGTATGGTAAATTATAAAATTGAATAGCATTCAAGTTTGACTGATTTGCGTATCATCTGGACATGTCAATATATTAATTCAATTTTTTAGAAAAGGTACAAAAATTAGGTTTTTAGCAATTACACTGGGTTGCACCTGTCAAATAGCGAAAATGTGAAGCATCCTTTTGAAGCCTTGTATATGTTTTTGTGTATATGTATACGTTTAGAGCTTACACTATACCTTTGTAGTAGGTTGTGTGAATAAAAGTTTGTTCATGTAGACATACATGTCCAAATAGTCCAAGATCAATCAAATTGGTCAGCTCTGGGTTCTGAAGTACACATTACTTTCTACAGTTTCCATAAAATTGCGTCCTTTGAACAATTAAAGGGTTGTAATGTACTTCAGAGACTCATATGCATGGCTACGTTTCCATGTATAATCAAAATTTGCTAATTTAGTGTAGAAGGGTGCAAGCTTTCTGTCCATCAAGAGCCCATTGTCAGTGAGCACGTAATCTTTAATAGTCTTTATTTATATATCTGTCACTCTTCCCAACTATCATTCCATGGAGGGCAACAGCAAAATACAGATTTACAACTGATGTTGAACATATAATAAGAATTACATATCTGGTATTCAAATGTGTCATACTGGTGTGTGTGGGTTCACTTTTAAAAAACAGAAAACTCACCGAAGAAAATGATTCCGGGAAATCACAAGGTTGAATTGTAGTTGCTTTCGTGCTCTCATAGACACGCCACTATACTGTGCAGAAAAACAACATAAGTTCTGAGAGACAACCGTGAGCAATGCTGCTTTGACAATAGCAAGGAGCCTAGAAGAGGAGGAAGGACTCGATTTCAGTGCACACGTAATGGGCAGGACCCCACCCTTTGCCCTTGTGCGTTCTCTTTCAGTTGATAATGCAAACAATCTTAAATACAGGGGCTGCACAAAAACCTGCTTTGTGCCCACGTCTAATTTAGGCATTAACCCTTTCCCCCTTGAATTAAGACTGAGTCAACTGCTTTCCTAGGCATGGGTTGGGCACCAAGTGCCCAACCCATGTCGAGAAAAGCTGTTGACCTGGGTCATGTTGTCTTGACAAGTCTCATCTTCAATTCTCAGTCAAATTGTTTTTCATTGCTGTTGAAATCAGTTGAAAACGCTGAAGCACAAGACATTCGACCACCAGCCGGTTTTGGCCAGTTTAAGGGAGAAAAGGGTTCAAACCCCAAAGCACCAGATGTTTGCACACATAATATGATGCAAGATACATAGGGCCAGTCGAAAACCACACATTCATTCCTCTCTCCTCTTGGGCTCCTTGACAAGGTCAAAGTTAGCAAAAGAAACAAAAATAGCAAACAAACAAAAGTAGCAAACAAACAAAAGTGGCAAACGAACAAAGATGGCATAGTACGAGGTGGTAAATAATCTCTTTGTTGGAGGCTCTTGATGCTGTACTTCAATTACGTTTGGAGAAGAGTTACCTAGTAACTTCTTGGTAAAATTACATATACATGCGTTTGCCAGCACTATTAATACTGGCATACATTATAATATTATAAGAAAATGATAACTCATGAAGGGGAGCCAAGTATCTAATTCTGGTAAATGGCATAACAATGTTATAACCATTACATGGTATGTTGACACGTACCGCTTCTGTTAATCTTGTTGATCAGCCCATGTCAGAAACAAAAACGTAACACGAATATTCCGGTAGGGACACATAATTAGCAGAATTTAAAGATTTCCTCTTAAACAAATTACAGAAAATATGCCAACTATTCTGAGGAATTCCAGTCCAGCAAAATGCACAAGCACCCCCAAATCAATACATTTAGAACTAGGGGTCCCTCTGATTGTTTCTTTAAGATTTTAACATATCCTGCTGCTTATTTATTGGCCAAAATATCTTTGATGGTCCCCCCCACCAAATATTAATAATGTACCTTTTAAAAATCATGAGAAAGTTTGATCAACAATCTAGTGAAAATCAAAATGAGGGCCCTTAACAAATAAATGGATGACAAAAAGAACACATTTCAAAAACCACAATACAACAAAACAGTGCAGTGTAATAAATCCCGATAACTGGGCAATAGTTATGTGGCCAGGTGGACCATGAATTTACCTCTCTGTCTCCACGTCCGAAAATGACGCTGCTCCCCAATTTGGTTTTATTTCTTTGGAAATATTAATATCTGTGTCTTGCAACAGGAAATTATATCTGATCCGTTACCACCGCAAACAGATATAATGTCACATATTGATGTGTTGCACGTAGACTAAAAAAAGGAATTGGTTGCCAATGCTTGGTCCTAGGTCTCCCTCATGATATGCATAATCCATGCCCTCCAGCGATAATGTTTTCCGACTTTAGTGAGGATGGGACAAAGTCAGAATACTATGCATAACACCACAATGAATGCGCTTGTGTGTATTAAATACTACACAAGTGATTCTATATTCCCCAAAGAATTGACAACTGTGTGTTTTCCCCATTGGAATTTTGGAGATGCTACCTGCTGTCAGCATCGGCATTTTGAAGCTGAAAATGCTCACACGTGTGGTTGCACCATCAGAACCGCCAGACTCAACAGACAAAAAAAGATAAAGGATCGAACAATGAAAATTTGATTGACTAGGTCAGTATACATAAACATATCAAATATAAAGAGGAATATACAGAACTACCTTGTAGTTATAATGTCAAGAAAGACTGGATATGATGACAAACACAAACATGACGAGGGAAAGTGCTTCAAACAAATGGTATGAAAAGGTGCACAATACATAGCCGGTATACAGCATCAGTCTACAGGAGAGATTTAAAAGTAAAATCAAACCCATGTTAAGTCTAACTTCCCCAATGTCGAGGACAGATATGATCAAAGTAATGAAAACATAAATGTGGCTTACGGGCTCAATGTCTAGGAAAGAGCTATGCGCACTTGATGGGTGAATGCCTCTGAACTGATCAATGTACTCCTGGGAGCCTTGGTAGAAATGTGGCAATGATGCAGTCACTGGAACACCTTGAAGCAACAAAGGTCATTACGTTTTAGTACAACTTCTTGGACTTCATTTGCAGCAGGACAAACGATCTGCCTACGAGACTTATTTAATCCTTTCATGATTTTCCCCAAAATACAGAGAAAGATGCTTATGCTTGTTGCAGTTGGGGTTGGCAACAGGCGAAGACAGTTTGTACTGAATAATTCTAAACAAATATGATATATGTGTGATGGGTCGGACAAGAAACAAAAATATATTACCAGCATACATACATGTCAGAAATGTTAACTTGTAGAGCCGGCTGTACCGTTTTCGTCTGTATAAATAACAGGATCCCAAGTTCGCGACACGGATTTATGACAATGTTCTCTGTGGCCGAGATTTTAGTAATGCTGAATATGTTTTCCTTTAATTGTGAGGAGAAGTGAAGCAGATTTTCTATTTTATGACATTTAAACTGAGTCGTTTAAAATGTCCAATGGTGACGATATAAAAAAAATGACAGGCACTCCTTTTGTCGTGATTGGCCGTGCTTTGGGCAACGATGTCTTCAAGAGCGGATGGCAACTGTAGACTTGCTGTTCACCTGCTAAATTCCTTTTTCACTGGTTTTCGCCGAGTACATTTAAAAAAACCGATTGGTCTGCACCAGCCTAATCGTATTGTAGGAGGCAAACTGATTTACATATTCGCTATCTGCAAGCAAGTTGGGCACTTATGTGTAAATCTTGGCCCAATTGTGCCACAACTGTGTGCATGGTAAGAGATGATGCTGATCTGTTCAGGGAGGTTTGTTGATAGAATAGAGTGAACCGTTTACTGAATTGCAGATGCAGATACCCAATTGGCTTCCGAAAAAAAACCTTGGCTTAATCCCTCGCTTCACCATAATTCCATGTTGCGGATCTTAGTGTGTGGTAATGTTTCCACGAATTCGTTGGGCTGCGCCACTGCGCGGGATTCATCACCATCAAAATATGAATTCGCAATTGTTTGCACTCTGTTGCGTAAACACACACACACGCACGCATATATATATATATATATATATATATGTGTGTGATATATATATATATATATATATATATATATATATATATATATATATATATATATATAAGATACAAGACAGACAGACAGGAATGAAGAACAAAGAAAAGAAAACAAGAAAGATAATGACAGGCGACATCGGGACATGGGTTGTCCCAGTTTCGGGAAGCATGCATGACAAAGAGGTTTTAAAAGAAGTCCATTTTATTTTCCTTTCTTTCACTATTTTTTTTTCATTTCAGTTTCCATCATTTTACTGCATCTTTATACACCACATGTGTATCTCTGTCATTTTTTTTGGTGCTTTTTTGTTTTTGAAAGGGTAGTCATGGAACGGCAGGGAGGCTGTTTATTCAAAAATTGCTCATTTTTCGATAAAGTCAGTCGTTCAGCAAAATCCGTGAAAATTTAATTTAAAAAAAATGATTCACTCCACAACTTTAATTCAATACGTGTTGATCTCATGAGCGTGGTGAAATTGTCTTTTTGGGATTATTAGGTTTTTGTATCCTATACAAATAGGCTTACCGAGACTATTCCATTTGTAATTGATGACTAGAGAAACATGGCTTTTATTCTACTTTATCATTGCCTCATGCACAAGACTGCTGTGTCTGTCTGTCTGTCTGTCTGTATATATGTATGTGTGTATGTATGTATGTATGTATGTATGCACTGGGCCTCCCATTTTAACGTGTTATTGGAATAAATTGCCAATATATTATAAACCGACATACAAAATGAACACATTTACTGAACATTTCAGGGACATAATGAAATAATGTGGGAAAAATAGGCAAGCCGGGGGTAAAGATGATTGAAGCCTCTCTGATTGGCTGAAAGTTTGCGTGGCCAATCAGAGAGCAGCTGGAATACCAGTGTGTTTCCGGTCAAAATTATGGCCGCCAATAAAGTTTTGATGGATACGAGAAGCACGGACGGAATCAATTTTGGTAAGGTTTAACGATTTGTGGAAATGATCACAGGACAAAAATGGTAGTGCATCAATAAATGCGGTCTGATTGACAATTGAGGACAGTTGTCATATGGTTAATGCTGTGGAACAAACTTGATTCAGGATAGAATACCCGTTTTAAATTGGCGCTGGAATATCGCACCTTCTGCCCGAAATGTTTTTTTGGTTGGACATTTGCGACCATTAAAGGCGTGTTGTGATTGATACATTTGGATTTCAATGAATGATTAACTGTACATACCTGTTAAAATTGTTTTTGAAGTAAACTGGTGAGTTGTGGTTTGTTGGTTGGTAAAGAAACGAAGAAATCATGTCAAACGTGAAGGCGCAATGGTGGCCCAGATCTGGGCCTCGTTTTGAACTTTTCTGTGTGGTAGCACTATTAAGACAAACGTTTTGCCAAACAGTAGCCAAATCCAGCGCCAAATCCTTCATCGAGTATTGCTACTTAACAAAAAGTTTGCTACCGCTGCGAGAGTAAACTGGTCTTACTAATTCCAGTGTCATTTGCCATATAAGGCTAATGACCTGCATCAAGTGCCGTATAAGGATAGGTGACTTTGGCCATGTGCCATTTTAAGAAAAGCAACAAGCAATGATTGGATACAGCTCAAAAGAAACGATAGTTATTGGCTCTGTATAGGGATTATAATTGCGCAAACTTGGGATAAAAATGATTCATTCATCCCTTACTAGATATAAAAGTGTAGTTCTAGTCAATGTTTGGACTTTTTCAGCGGAGATTACAAAATAAAGTGCTGTTTATCCGTCAATTTAAAAATCAAGAGGTCTGTTTGAACAGCCCATGCTAAGCTGACCTAGACATTCATCACATTGGCAGCTCTGTGAACGCGGGATAGGATCAAGGTCACCAATGTACTGAGTAAGTCTGACCTTTATAGTAGAACACTAACATGTGCAACATCAAGATCCCAGTTCAAGTAGTTCTCAAGTTATAGCGAAGAGTGAAATTCATATATGTTGCACTGTGACCCCAGAAACGAGGTAAAGGTAGGTCACTTACGTACTGTCTCGGTATGACCGTCATAAGGAAACCTTAACATGTGCAACATCAAGGTCCTAACTCAAAACAGATCTCAAGTTATCAAGTAAACAGTAAATTTCGGGTCAGTTGTCCTGTGACCTGGGGAATGAGGTCAGGCCAAAATTATTTAAGTTATAACCATTAAAAGAAATTCCCATGGTAAACTTTCCTATAAAACCTTTTAAAACGATTAAAAAAAAATAAAAAATCCAAAAATCAGTAGAGCGTGATCCCTTGACCAAACTTTGTAGAGACCCACCCAAGTTACATTGCTACCAAGTTTGAAGTGAATCTGACTGACAGTTTCTTCAGAGAAGTCCAAAATAAGAATTACCATTAGAATGCTTATTGATTTGCATTAGTGAGCAATACAGTAGCTGCATTAACCGATTCAACAATTTATAAAAAATTGAAAAAAAAAAAATGCAGCACCACCTGGTAAACAAATTAAGAACTAGGAGTGTTTTAATGTAATATCAAAGCAATTGGGTGTTCGGTTATAGAGAAGAAGATTTTGTAAGATTTGTCCACCCCCACCCCCCAAAAAAAACCATTAAAAATAAAAAAATCACTGGAACGTGACCATTTGAACAAACCTGGTAGAAGCCCACCCAAGGTACATTGCCACCAAGTTTGAAGTCAATCTGGATGACGATTTGGGAGAAGTCGAAAATGTGAATTTGCATTAAACTGCCCATTGACTTACATTGTGATCAATAGGAAAGCTGCTTTACCCGATAAGAACCCGAATTGAAAAAAATCGTTAAAAATCAGGAACCACAGCAGTGCCATTTAGTACACAAATTTGTTTGACCTTGCCATAAGAAACATATCCAACAAGTTTCAGTTTAATCTGAGTGACGGTTCTGGAGAAGAAGTCAAAAATAGCAATAGCACACAAAAAATTATGAAAAATTAGAAAAAAAATCGCAGCGCCACATGGTGAACAAATTCCAAACTAGGAGTCCCTGGGAGTGTCCCTGTGTGATATCAACGCAATTGGTGAGCGGTCTCGGAGAAGAAGATTTTGTAAGATTTGCCCCAAAAAGGACAAAAAAAATCATAAAAATTGAAAAATTCATTGGTGCATCACCATTTGAACAAACCTTGTAAAGACCCACCTAAGGCACCCCCCCCCCCCACCAAGTTTGAAATGAATCTGGCTGACGGTTTTGGTGAAGAAGTTGAAAATGTGAATTGTGCCGACGGACGACAGACGACGGACGACAGATGGCTGACGACGGACGGATGACCATAAGATAAGCTCAGCTGACTGACAAGTCAGCTGAGCTAAAAAAATGAGAATATTAATTACCTATGCGTACATCACAAACTTATTACAAGACTGATACTGAACGACCACATGTTTTGTTTCTTTGCTTTTGCTTCCTCAAAACTGTGCCTAGAATTGAACATAACTAGATTCGATCTCATTACCTCTGCATTTAGGTTACCTGACATATTTTCTTTATTAGCAGTTCCAGACATTAAAGTGCATCCATCTCATTACATTCTTCCCGGAAAAATGTTGTGGATAAAAGTAAACTATTCATTTAATCTATCTCACTGAAAGAAATCAACAACAACCAATATCGAAAATGGCACCTGTTAAGTTTATTTTGAAATACACATCTCCACTGATTGTTTTTACGGTACGTTTTTACGGTAAGTTTATAAAGAGATTTCAATGAGGTCTGTGTTCTACAGGATAAACTATGCAATGTTCCAACTTGTGGGGAACATCCAGGAGTCTTACATTTCTGTCTTTTTGTCCACAGCCACTTCCTTGGTGTCGTTATCCTATTGCGCTGTCCGATCTCTTTACACTCCAAAAGCTAACCTGTCACTCCCAAACCCACATAATATGGAGGGACTATTGTCCATATTGCACACGTTCTTCTGTAGAATTTTGAATAAATTAAAGGGTCGTCAGTGGGTAACTACTCAGAACATGTTTAGGAGCCTATACTTTGTTAAGATCCCCAATGTGAAGTTAATCCTATATGAACATTTCAAAATTTGATATCGACTTTGTAGAGAATGCAAAGAGACCAAATTTTGTCTCCGATTCGGGAGTCTTGCCAGACGCTGCTGAGGACGTTCGGTACACGGGACAAAAGTATATAGAATTTCAAATGGAAATGTCAATTTCAATGTATATATTATCCATCAAAATTTATCCAATTGGGGTTATTAAATACCGAAACATCAGAGAGTGAACCTTTTTAAGTGTTAGAGACAACGTAAAATTAGAGAGAGAGAGAGAGAGAGAGAGAGAGAGAGAGAGAGAGAGAGAGAGAGAGAGAGAGAGAAGGAGATATGCAACAATCATTTGCATCATGTTAGGAATAAAACCATGACCTGAGATGAAGTAAATATACTAATAAAGAATTCGCCCGGCCGATTTCTTTTGTTTGTGCTTCATTTTCATGTTTTGATCTTATGTAATGTGTACCTCATGAAACAAGCAAAATCTTATGAAAATTATAAAAGTTCCATCTGCGTAGCTTTTTTTGCAACTTATTAGAATTTACAAGAATTCTGATCTGTTTTGTTTTTGGCATGACAAAAATTATGTACCCAGGAGTACATTGGAAACCGTACAAAACAACTTGAAGGCGGATATTTTCATATCTCTCTCTAATTTCTACCTTTATATACATACATACATATATATATATATATATATATATATATATATATATATATATATATATATATATATATATATATATATATATATATACATAATATTATAATATAAATGAGGTATCCATCTGTGCCAAAGTAAGGTTTCCATTCAGCATAGCATGTGCATTCGTTGCTCGTGGAAAGTGATGTATGTGACCAGTATAAGCCCAATATTCAATAAAGAAATGAGATATGAATCCCTGGTTGCACACAGTGAGATCGCCCGTATTCTCTTCAGTATGTACACTTTTGAATAACAGCTTGTGCAAGGCGATTGGAGCGTGCAACCAGGGATCTGTAGCGTCAGAATCTATTCAGGCGAATGACTGGGTAACATGTACGACTGGCTCAGGCTGTCATGTCCACATGAAAACGCCGCAAGCTCAGCGCCATGGCTGCTCTTGACTCCGTCCAATAATATGATGTTTTAACGGTTAAAAGTATGTTGTAAAGATGTAAACGGATTTATAAATAGGAGATCAAACGAAATCAGTTTTAATTGCATGTATTTTAATGAATTAAAAAAAATCCCGGAATATGCATCGTTTATGAAAATTTAAGGAAGATATAGTTTGGGCCCTGATGGTATAGTTCTAAACAGTAAGTATGGTGACAAGCAGAAACGTACCTTGGAATGGACCCGAAATATTCAGAACGCCATCTCCAAAACACGTAGGAGTGCAGAAACCGATATTATTTGGATTTTTCTTCACATTAAGCAACACATTTTTATCGACGACATATCTCAGTAAATTTATTCCCTCTATTTGTTTTTCTGCTTCAAATGAAAATCGTATAGATCTACAAAATGGAACAGAATGCAATGCACTGAAATAAAATGAGTTGAAACGTACATAAAATATATGTCTTAACGAAACAGGTAGGTCTGTATGACCGGCAGTTGATCTTTCATAATTTTGATCATGAGATGTACTTATTCATCCATCGAGCACTGAATTAGCATGGATAACTCAACGTATTCACCTGTATGTTTACACAGATGAATGATAGTTGAAAATTAACATTTATTACGGTGCACACTCTGGATTTTCTTCTTGAAAACAGGAGAGTTTATTCACATCAAACTTATGGCAAGCCGTTTTAAGATTTAACCTGAAATTTTCGACATCCAAAATGTTTTTTTTATATCAAAAATAAATTTTGGTATTAAAATTTTTTTTGATAGAAAAAAAATTAACACCGCAAAGAAGTTTTGACATCAACCTGATTATTTTTTATAGTAGGAAATTATTTCTTTTCTAAATAAGGTGACAAAATCCCCCAAATTTTTAATTTTGATTTGTTGCAGTTAGCCAATAGGAGCGTGTTAATATAGAAGAGCAAATCTTATTTGAGATTGTCAGAGTTTGCCTTCAATTTTTGACATCAAAAACATGAAAAATCAATGTTTGCATCAAGCAATTTGGAAAAAATTCGTGGAATTTTCTAATATGTATGTATGTATATATATATATAAATAAATAAATACATACACACACACACACATATATATATATATATATATATATATATATATATATATATATATATATATATATATATATATATATATATATATATATATATATATATATATATCGAAAGCCCTTTCTTGTTTTAGCCAGTATTTGATTACATGAATAACTGGATTTGATCATGTGAACAAACCAGAGTATGTGTACTTGTATTCGCTTATATGTTCAAATGTATTTGTTCATATTATCAAACAGGTTTGATCATATGAGCATTTTCTGTTCACATGAGCAAATATTCTCTGTTCATATGGTCAAATCCATTTCTTCAAATGATTAAAATAGGAAAGACTTATCCTGATTTATTCATGTGAATAAATAGATTGGTTGATTTGAATGAGTAGGGCCACTACTTAATAATAAGCACTTCCTGGCGGGAAGCTGGTGGGGAATCTCTTATGTCAGCAACTGTTCTTGCTGCCAGTTGTCAGCAGCTGCTACCCTTGAATTTCCCTCCGCAATTTCGCACACAGGGGCGAGTGGACAAAGCGCATGCGTAACAGGAAGTATTTGATCATATAAAAAAAACCTCCAATGATTATTCCACTGGAAACTTTACGTTATACATTGTATATATGTAACATGTAAAATGTACTTGTCCTTGCGCTTTCTAGAGTTTTGTCCCAATGAGTGGTTTATCTCTAGTTTTGGTGCGGAGGACACAAAGCACGCATTAATAATTATACATACTTAATTTTTTACCTATACATATTATCTGTGTCAATAAGGATGACGGATTACTTGTACATATCTATTGGACGCATCATGGAATTTACCCCGTTCCATCGGTGCCCCCGCTTTTAAGGGGAAGTTTCCCTGATAATAAATAATAAAATATTAAAAATGGGAGTATATCAAGTTTACAAATCGGTAAATTGATTTCCGCATCAGCAACTGAAGTGATTTGATCATATGAACAAATCATCAACTGTGAGAGGGAGCATCGATTTAGTCAGTTTTAAGATTATTTGATCGCATGATCCAATAGATTTGATCATATCAACAAATGTATTTTTTCATATGATGAAATACAGTCTTTTCGTTCATATGATCAGATCGATTTGTTGTACCTACGGATAAAACAATTTGTTAATATGATCAAAATTTTTAATCATATGATCAAATTCTGAATAAAACAAGAAACAGCTTTCCATTATCCATTATGTATGTATTTATGTATGCATGTATACATCGAAAAGTAAGCTTTAATGTTATGATGGTGTGCAATACACATTCATTCATTTTCCTATACTGGAAAATTGCTGTGTTGAAAAAGAATGATAAAAAAGGAAAGATAATATACATGGAAACTGCTTAAATTGGCACAACATATGGATTCCAATCTGACTGCCTAGTGGGACTAGGTGCTGCCATCTGTCAGGCACCATGAAAACAGTGTTGTGTTCGTCCCCAACCCAGACAACTTAACCGTGTCAATGACCAAGGCCAGTTGCGCATGATTGACCTGCGATTATCTCAATCAAACCTTAAACAGTAATTGCCATTTGTGTTGGGTTACACCTGTTATTATAGTTAACTTAATGGTTAAGCTCTGATTAACCTAAACAGGGTAACGGGCATGGTTAAACATCAAACTTGGTGGAATTTACAACGAAAAATATTGTTTTGTCATATGCAATTTGATATTCATTTTATGTAATTGGACTTTTTTTTTTTACATTTTCATCATTGAACATTAAAAAAAACCCCTTAAATCCAAGCCAATTTTTTACATCGACAACAGCCAAATATTTTCCTCCACTGCGGGTCTTGGGTCATTTGCATGCATTTCAAAGTTATGTAACTTCTATGTACGCTCCTGTCCTAGCCTTTACGGGTTTCGCAGCTAGCAACACAGGTAACTGTTACAGCATGGAGGACCTGACAGATATCTTGAAAGATATTAAAAGAGTTGAGGTCCTTTTACCCAGGGCAAGTGCAATTCGAGACAGAACGCTCCCTTTGAAATGTTCGATGATTCGTAATTTTCGTTTAGGCACCGGTCTCCAAGGAAGAAAGCAGTGTCAGACGTACCACAGCTACTTGATGTGAAAACTTCCTGTCACCAGCCAAAAGGTGACAAATATGCCTCCAATCATACGGCTTCTGATCACTCTAAGATGCAGGAGCATTTTGTGGTCCATACTTTGACGGTGAGTAGGATAATTGGTATGTATCCAAAGCCCTGGCGTTTCTATACCAAGACTTTATACATTTTTCGACACAGCATCCATTGGTCCCTTCACCACGGCCAGTCTTTCTATTTCTTTCCTGTTTTTTGCTTTAGTTTTAACATTTTGCCAGCTGTCCATGAGCCCACTTAGTTGTGTCCATGACCGCTGGGTCACACCATGTCGGCACTTGCACTGCCTACCCTACACACCGCATGTATTCTTTTGCACCATAGGTCCGTGAGTGGACTTGTTAAGTCTGTGTGCCAATACAGGCTTTTTGTTTTCCCTCAAATACTTTGTTCTTTATTAATTTATATTCGCATAAATTTTGCCCTCAGTTTTTCTCCGACATTATTGTTTCAAAAAGTACCAAAATTGGCATGGTGTTTGACCTAGTAGTGAAATGAATCATCCGGTTTGGAATAGCGTACATGTTGAAAATATGCAAATTAGCACCAGTTGAAATTTTAAATGTTTATTATCTTCAAAACTATTCACGATAGAGGTACTATTCCAACTTTAAATCATAGGTCTGTGCCATTGGCGGATCCAGTTAACGACAACCAAAAGTTTCAGAATTTCAAATTGGGGGCACATGAAATTTTAAAGGATTTACAATGCACACATAAGTTTGGGCAGTTGCGCATATATTGATGATATTTGAAGTAACATGTCTGTTCATGCCCTGATTATGCACGAAATGTGATTCCAAATATTCCTACATTGGAATAATTGGAATGAAAATCTACAAACTGGGCTTAAACCTGTTTTATTAAAGAATCTGGAAACGGGGTTTCCCACATTTTAAGCCCTCTTTTACATCGAGGTTCTACAACGCGTAAAGATCAATCTCATTAGATTCAATACATCTTTTTTTTCTCTGGAATTTCTGCTGTGGTCAGAATACCCCTTCATTATCGCAATTTTAAGAAAGTTGATACGAAAATCCAGTTGCTCGGTAAAACATTTTCTCTCAATTGTTGACTTGGAAACATATTTCATAATATCTGTCCCCTCACGTAACAAACCCGAGTCTACCTGTGTTATTAATATATTGATGGACAGCTTGGAAAATCATTTCATTTTCATTGAAGGTACATTTATCTGACCCAAATAACGGTGTCTGAACGGTGAAGGATGCAAAACCGAGAACTCTCCTGCGTAAAACGTCCCGATGTGTGATATATTTATTACATTCACAAAAATAATGAAATGCATCTTCATTGGCACTTCCGCAGGAGCAAACACGGGAGGCTACCAGCCCTTTTCTAAAAAGATGAGAATTTAGATTGCTGCATTGCATACGAATCCTGGCATGCGCTATGGATAGCCTCCTGTCACCTATATAAAAGAATTTATTTTTCACCTTTGCATTACGATTCAGTTTTGCTCGGAACTCTTCACAGCTTTCAGCTTTCCTAATATTGATGGGCAGTTCATTCCATAACCCAATTACAGGGGGAAAGAAAGAAGACCTAAAATAATCTCTTGATGTTGGAATTTCAGGAAAGATTTTACGTGACTTTAAGCGTTGACTGGTAGGTTCTGGTACTAAATTCCTTAAATATGGAGGGGCATCACCATAAACTATTTTGTAGAAATGAATGAGCTTAGCCTTTCTTCGCCGTTCAGACAGTGTTTCCAAGCCTACTTCGTCATTATTAAGATTGTGACTTGTGCCTCGAGTGGCACCAGTTGTGACCCTTGCTGCAGCCAGCTGCACATTCTCAAGCTGATTGGATTGGGTGGATGTTTAGCCATCCCAAGTAACGGAACCGTACTCTAATGCTGGTCGTATAAAGCTGAGATACAAAATTTCCAACGATTTCCTACTCAATCGATATTGTAAAAAATTTAAGATATTAACCATTTTCATACTTTTACTAACTAAACCATCAATATGACTTTTCCATGTCAGATCAGATGGTACACGCTTCTTGGAAATTATCATATTTTTGGTTTTATTAGGGTTAAATGTAACAAGCCATTTGTGGGACCAGTTGGCCATTTCCTGTAGGTCCACGTTAAGTGAGTCTGTGGCCAAAGTTGGGTTGTCTACTTTGATGAAAAGGGTAGTGTCGTCAGCAAATAAGCGGATTGGAGACTGCACAATATTGACAATATCATTAATAAAGATTAGGAACAATAAGGAGCCCAGAACTGACCTTTGGGGTACCCCAGCTCGGACACTACCCCATGATGATTCACTGCCTTGAATGACGACTCGTTGCTTCTGATCATTTAGATAGTCTTTAAATCACAATAAAAGGGAGCCTCTGACACCAACCCTTTCCAATTTGTGCAACAACCCAAGATAATACACACGATCAAAAGCTCGGGTAATGTCACAAAAGATAACTCTTACATCTATTTGAAGATCGAGAGCTTCACAAAATTTGTGATACAGAGAAATTAGTTGGTTAACTGTGCTGTCCCCTGGTATAAACCCAGACTGACACTCGGATATTGTAGAATTGTCACGAAAATAATTAAACACATGTTTGAATATGACCCGTTCAAAGACCTTGCTTACACAGCTTAATAGAGATATAGGTCTGTAGTTACAGCACAAACTAGCACATCCATGCTAAAAAACAGGAATAACAAGCCTTTTTCCTCTTGGATGGGAAAGTATTACATGTCAACGATAGGTTGAACAACCTTGAAAGTGATTTGGCAATAATTGGTGCGCCCTCTTTCAGCAGGGGCGGACTGATACCGTCCGGACTAATCGCCTTGGAAATTTCCAGATTCAACAGGAGGCTCTGAACCTCACCCTCAGCTGTAGAAACATGCTCTAAAGGAGGCAAATCGTTATCTAGGATATCTGACGGTGAATAATTAGAGTCGTCAACTCTACACTGGGAGATGAAAAAGTCGTTTAGGATTTGTGCCTTAGTCTCATTATCAGTAAATGTTGTTTTGTCGTGGAAAAGTGTGGGAATTTCAGTGGATTGGTTTTTATTAAGAAAAAACTTAACTGTATGCCACCAGCTTTTATTTTTCTGCAGGGTATTTTGGTTATTTGTTTCTTCAAGTTTACCATAATGGTTCTCTTCAGCATGTCTCAAGTCGTCAATATATTTGTTACGGAGTTGCCTTAAGTAAAGCCAGAGAGATGGTTTCTTTTTTGCTCTTTTGTGAATGCGCTCGACCCGCCGCTTTGCACAACGGAGAAGGTTAGTGTACCATGGTACATCATCTGGTCTTACAGTGATGTCCTTATGGAGATCGCTTCCCTAGCGGACGTCAGTAAGGTATCAGTCCGTCTGGCACATGCGACATTTATATCGCAAGACTCAAGACAAAAGTCCCAATTACTCTCGGACAGTTTGCTTCTGAACACGTCATAGTTGGCTTTGCTATAATCCCAGATTGACCTACTAAATGCAGGAGATTTTTTGCACCTAAACAGAAGATTGGCACTGATAGGGCAGTGATCACAGTTGGCCAAAGGCGTAAGGACACTGGTATTACGAACAAAGTTAGGAATAGTGGTTATAATTTGATCCAAACATGAAGCCGAACTTTCAGTTATCCTCGTGGGTTGGCCAATATGCGCAGTCAGGCAATTAGTGGAACAAAATTTAACAACTTTTTACCGTGATTCGTATTGGGATCTGCATTCAGATCACCAGTTATGATAATTTTGTCGATGTCAGTGTTTTTTGCCTTGTCAACGCATGCCTGCAAATCATCCCAAAAAGATACTAAGGAACTTGGGGGTCGATATACAGCTGCCAGGAGAAACTTATTATTGGGATTGCTTCTCCTTGCATGCGCCAGCGGTTCGCCCAATACAAAGACTTCAGTTATTCAGTGTCAACAGGCGCAATGATATTTTGGTTAAGACAGACTATACTACGACACACTTATCCGCATTCGTCCAAGTTCGAATCCCGCTTGATCACTTGAATTTTAAACTTTGTAAAAAAAAATGATAGAACGCCTCAAATATCTAAATCCTACTGCCGCAATACATTCCGAAAGTCCAAAGAAAATAAGCAGTGCTTGGACCAAAAAAATTAACTACCGGCAGGAACAATAGAAGTATGGTTGAAGTCAACTCCAGAGTTCTGTCTCCAGCCCAATCCAAAGAAAAGGACCCTTTCATAAATTGCTGACTTCAAAGGGATTCATGTCCCTCACTGAGTCTTTGATTGTTATGACACCTGGCTAACCTGCTATGCCCTCTTTCTGTTGAGTGCATGGGAAAATTATCCTCCAAACTTTAAAAAGGTCCTGTAACCTTGATGTTTTTACCCAAAGGAAAGGCCTGTCATAATATCTGTCGATTAAGGCATCATTAAATAGTTTTTTCTTGTTGATAATCATTCCCAATCCCTCATTCAGATTAGTTGCTAAGAAATGATTTACATCTTGGCAGAGGGCAAGATAGCATGGCAACTACATCCAAACGAGCACCATTGCGTCCCTCCTGTGTTGTCCATGAGCAGAGGTAAACACGTAAGACAAACCATATTGTAATCTACATTGAACTGCACAAAGCAGTCCTGCAGTAAGCCACACTGAACATCAAAGCCCTGTTCTACAGTACTGTAAGTAGCATAAAACAGTTATGACGTCATATACTGCTGTAAGACACACTGACCAGTAAAAACCAATTATCCACTCGTCTGAACTGGTTATAAGAACCACTGAACAGCGGAAAAAATACCCTTACTCTTCTAAAATATCCTTACTCTTCTCTTACCATTCCTTTTTGCTTGAACAGAATATGAACTCAACATTTAAAGCACAGCACAACAAACCTGAAAGAAGTAAATTTAGAAAACCTGGAGTGAGGACGAGGAAAGAAATCTTATGCATGAACGTACCGCATAAATAAGCATAAAACAAACAAACAAAAACCTCGAATATAGATCTGATATGATAGGTTTTTATGTTTGCAGCGAGCATTTTCTCCCATAGTTACCCATGTAGAAACACAATCGTTCCCAACATAAGTGTGGAACGATTTTACGACCGAAATTTAATAAAAGAGAGAATTCTATTGGTTGTTGTTTTCTTTGTAACCCAATCTGATTACATAAGATAGAAAAGAGTAACTGGAAGATCTTTCTTGAGTGACGTACCTTAGCAACGCAATGTTGAAAGTGAACAAAATGGAGTCGAAAAGGCTGCTGCAAGCACGCTAAACCAAGTAGGTTTTTGACAAAAACATATGATTTAACGCTCGATGGGAGAAACAAAATTCCACATGGCCGTGTCATGGGGAATGGATTTAGACAGCACTCGTTTCAAACTGTTCACTGCGAGCCTTTGGCGAACAGTGAAAGATTTTAAAACTCTTGCTGTCTAAATCCATTCCATTCCCAGTAGGTCCAAATGTGGTCACATGAAGCAGGTGCTGCTGTGGTGTATGTTGACTTCTCTTGCAAAATTCTGGTTTCCATATGACAGGTCTGGGCCTACTTATTTGCTTTGAACCTGATCCCTCTACAAGCAATCCTGGAATGTTATCAGCATACAATCCCAGGTTCGTTTCAGGAAAGCCTTAACATCTGTCACAAACGTCTGAAACCAGTGGGCGTGTGACTCAAACATTGTTTTCATTTCAATTGTTTTTCGCTAATTGTTTTGACAAAATAAGTTGACGGTCTATCGTTATGACTGTTAAACAGAGCCTCTTAAAATATCCCAAGGTAAACACTTGCAAAGTGTGCCATAGATTCTTCTGCCGGAGACATTCAATAAACTTAGTAAAGTTCCCCACTGGCAAACTATATACATATGAACTGAGGGCGAGAGTTCATGCTTAACTGTGATTATGGGGTGAAATGGGCTACTACAAGATCTGGACATTCGAAGACTGGCTACTTCTTGTGTCAGTCATGGGAAACCGTTCCGCAATTGCTTTATGATCGTATGCAGAGTAAAACCTGCTGCTCAGTTTCGCAAGATCAACCCGCTCCCTTCAAAATAAGTTCCTGCCTTACATCAAGTTGAATGCTCTTATCTGCGTTACAAACAAAAAATATTACGTAACCATGTCTGTATTGAAGCGTGGTTTACTCATTTGATGGCGCCATATAAAAGCAAGTTGCATGCTTTTGAAGTCAACATTTCAAATTTGACAAAGTATTTTCTTACTGATTACACAAAAGAGCAAAATTGTACAAAGTAGACCCAGATATACCACGGTGGACAAAAGTTTTCGTATTGAGGATGATTTTGCATATCGTACTTTTTAGACGTATGTAAAAGTTTTCTCTCGGTTTAATACCCTTTGTCGCAACAATCTTTCGTGTATGTTTTTGTTCATTTTTGGCCATATGCTGTATCACTTACCTTGACATTTCTGTCGAATATGCATACAGTTCTTCATTCTTGCCTATGAGAGGGGGAAACATGAGACCGTCTGCCAGAAAAAAGGCAACTCTTTGAAGTTCGATGAACTGCCCGCATAAGTACCCATATAATCGATCGAAGATTCGGTTAATTTGGAAATTAGAAGGTTTTATTGCCGCAAAAAATGAAAGAGGCACACTTCCATCAGAGTAAGCAGCATTACAACATTAATTTCAATTGAACCCATGGTGGATTTCAAGATGTACAGCCTTTGATGAATTTTGAATGGGTTAATTATAATTTATGTAAATTGTAAATTGCAGAAGCTAAAAGACGACTCAAACCTATCAATGCAAGGAACTTAACAATATGGGCTATCGCTGTAAGGCATGACTGGCTCCTTGCCACAAGTGGTCATATCTCGTGGTTAAAATAACACATTAGTAATTGCCAATAGCCCAATATACAACTTTGTTACAGTATATGATATTAAAAAGGACGATTAGCATGAGATTCATAAAATGATTGTAAAGTATAATTTAGATTTATACCTGTACCGTTGATCATATTTGCATACGTGGTTGCCCAGTGAGGCAGTGACCTTCAAAGAAAAGCAAAGCAATTTGTAACTAAGGACCCTACCTCCAAAACATGGAAATGAAAAGTGCAGTTGTAGCATTTTATCTGTAAAATTGTTCATAATGCAAAGCCGTGATCCAATTTTCTTTATGTTTAAATGACTTTTTATTTTAATATATTTTTCAAAATCGTACGGTAGGTGCGCTTATCCACTACCTCATTGATTTGTTTTGATACTGAATACGCAATTTCATATTTTCACTTTTTAAGTCAGTCAGCTGAGGTTATGTGGTGGTTAGGCACCCGTCGTCCGTCCGTCCGTCGGCATCCAGAATTACCGTTTTGGACTTTTTCTCCAAAACCACTGGCCAGATTCACATTAAACATGGTGGGAATGTACCTTGGGTAGGTCTCTACCAAGTTTGTTCAAATAGTTGCGGTCCAGTCATATTCTTATTTTTAATGATGATTTTTTTGGGCTCATTTTTTGGCCAAATCTTTAAATTTCATCTCCAAAACCGCTTGGTCAACGCCTTCAAAATTGCTTAGGGAGACTTCTGGGGCCCTTGAGACTTTAATTTGTACAACAGGTGATGCTGTGATTTTTTCAAATAGTTTTTATGTAAAAAAGTGTGATTTTACTATTTCTACTCCAAAACCGTCACTCAGATTAGGCTGAAACTCAATGGAAATATTCATCGTAGAAGGGCCAATAAAGTTGTTCACAAGATGACGTTACTACGAATCTCTGATTTTAAATGAATTTTTCAATTCGTGTACTTATCAGCTAACGCACGCACTCCAATTAATTATTATGTAAGTAAATGGGGATTGAAATGGTAACTCACAATTTGGACTTCCCCAAAACCACTGTCCACATTCACTTCAAGCTTGGTGGGGATGTACCTTGAGTGGGTCTCTATTACGGTAGCTCACATGGTCACACTCCAGTGATTTTTTGGGTTTTTTTTACGATTTTTTGTTAATTTTTTTTGCCAAATCTTAAAAAATCTTCTTCTCCAAAACCACCTGCCCAATGATATAACCATTCACAAGGTCACAGGACAACTGACATGAAATTTTCTGTTTACTTGATAACTTGAGGTCTATTTTGAGTTGGGACCTTAATGTTGCACATGTTAATGTTTCTTTGAGAAGGTCACACTTAGACATGGGTGACCTTGATCCTATCCCAAGTCCACTTAGCCACAAGTGGGACGCATCTATAGGTCAGCTGAGCATGAGCTGTTCCCGCAGCCCTCTTGTTCATGGAATAGCACGATCATTATTAGGAATACACGCGAAAGTCATTTTAAATTGTTAAACGATGCGTGTTTGTCAGTGTGCCACCCGACAGGTTTATTGTTAATGCATAACTGTACCAAGCTTTCTATATCTAATTTTTGAATAACGTAAACTCTGTAAAGCACCCTTCTCACAACGATTCCTCGGCGACTCTCTTACAAAGGGCGTTGTAGACAGGTATTAGGCTGGTCACACCTGCCGAGTCAAGCCATGTAAATCAAGATGATATCTTCACCGAAAATAAAACGTACCTGTATCTCACTTTTGTATGACCATTGCGGCTTGTTTTGTAACACAGCCATGATATGTAACAAATGACAATTCCAGGCATCATCAATTACAACTCAAGAATTGTTTGGGTGTGGAATGTAAGTCTAAGGGACGGTTTTGGAGAACCAGTCAAAAAGTGCAAAAACACAAAATTCCTTAAAAAAAAAAAAAAAAAAAGAAGTAAGAAACTATGCCAGGGCCAGCTGTTGAACAAAACGTCAACTGGTCCCGAGAAGTATCACTATGTAATTTTGAAGCAATTGGCAGGGCAGTTTCAGAGAACTTTTTTTCAAAGGGTTTTCCCTAAAAAGAACGAAAAATTCATAAAAAGAAAATAAAAGAAATCAGTGGAGCGTGAACATTTGAACGAAATTGGCAGAGACGAAGTTTGAAGTGGATCTGCTTGGCGGTTTTTGAGAGGTCGGAAGAATACATGGTGTTTGAGAGAAAGGAACAGTGATAACTTGGAGTATTCATTCTGGATAAAACCAATCAGATGGTTCTTCTTGTGGACCACTAACAGGGAAAGACACAAGTAGTGTAAGACTTGCGATTAAATTACAATAATATGCTCAGTGCATACACAAATTTCATAATTATCATACAACGAGGATTTCTCTTCTGTTGGCCTTTGCAAGGACTCGCAAAATTAGTTGTTAAATTGGATTTGGCTTGAACGTGGAGTAGAATACTGAGAATTAGCACAAAATGAGAAGATTGTTGTAACGGACAGGTCTTAGGAAATTTTATTGCACATAGTTTAAAGGCAAACCTAACACAGTGGATTTTTCCTGATGGGATCACCGAAGGGACCAAGAAATGTGGTCTTCAAAAGGCGAGTGGTGTTAACAGGGATGTAATATATTATTGAGCATAAACAAAAATGGTACTGTAAATCGGTGGTCTCAATATATAGGCGGTATTAATCGGGGATTCTACTACATAATGAGTTTCAGTATATTCGTAATACGATACGTCATTAAAAAGTCATAGTCAAACGGCACAGTGCGACAACATGAACAGAAAAAACACGGAAATGAACTTACTTTATTCCGTTCCAGCGATCTATTATGTTTAATTTGCTAATATTAGTTTTTCCTGAGAATATTGTATATCTTCCATCCGCTGTTCCATTACCAAAGGGCTGAAAGTTTAAAAGTGAACGATCTTTGAATGTTACTGTCTTGACAAATTGTAACTCCGGCTTATTTTTGAAGGACATTCAAAAACACGGTTAAAAGAGTCATTTGGTTCAAAGTACATCTGTATGTTATGATTGGCAGCATTTCATAGTCTGACATTACTTAAAATGGGAAATGCATATGTTGTGATTACTATTGTGTAACTTAATGAGTCATGATTTAAATCGTCCACACTAATATCTAAATTATACGTACGGTAGGAAGATGGTCGTTCTGAAAAAAAAAGAAACAAACAATAGAAGTTAGAATATGTGTGAAGAAATATGCAGTACATAATGAAAAATAAAACCCATTCGAATCGCCCAAAAGCGCTCGGATGTAAATTGTCGTCTGCCTTAACGTTCTTACTAAAATATCTCGTTGCTACAAAACATTTTTGATGAGATTTCTATGTTAGACCATTCATAATGACACGCTCCAGGTCAATGGCTTCCCTTGGCCAGGGTTCAGTGCACTGCACCCAGTATTGTTATAGACATTTGGTTTGAAAACTTTTCGTTTACATAAATTCCTTTTCTGCCAAATATTTCTAAACTAGTTCAAGCGAAGATATTTGACAGTATTGGGGGGGGGGGGAGAGTTACCTTTGTAGGTCTTTCAATAAGAACCGAAGTACAAACCTATCATTACATGTGTAAGACCTGTTTCAATTGTGTCAACATTTCAATAAAATTGCTAGTTTAGTTAGGTAAGAAATATTTCTTTTTATATACGTCGGAACCCACCTAATCCTATGATATTCATTAGGGGCTCTTTTTTAGGGAAAATACAGTGATTATCGTTTTAGAAGTTTTCTAAAGCATGTAATGAAAAAAAAGAAACAGTCAAGGCTCTCATGACATGTATGACGCTAAAGAAGCGACCAGAACGCAGCACAGCCTTCATGTAAGCCGCTGGCCGACAAGTGTAATGACAAAGTTGGTAGGTCTTAAAGGCACAAAATATAACATTTGCGAGTTGAGACCAACACAGGCACTATAAACATCGCAAGTGCCAAGCGGAAATCGGGTTTTGAAATTGCTTTTTGAAGATAGTACCCTTTATGGCACCCAGCAGTTCGTTCCAAACCTTTGTTCTGACAACAACAACAACAACAACAACAACAACAACCGAAAAGTGTCGTCTGAAGAAGAATAAAAAAAAACACTTCTGAAAGAAGGAAAGATAAAGATTTTTATGTAACAGTGTTAGAAATATTTCTGTGAAACAGAATTTGCAAATAGACTGGCTACCGACCTCTAGAGCCCTTGCGGCTGGGGCACGAAGTTTGTTTTCATTGAGTGTGAGGCCGGCTCTAGGAAGTAAAGGGGCATAAGAACCACTAACATGATTATATAGAAATCTGAATACGTATACATGGATCCTTCATAGCTTTTAAGAAAAGTTGCTCTCGCAGAAATGCCAAACCAGAGAACAATAAGTAAAATTACATATTTAGTACAGATCTAATGATGGCCATTTTGGAACGAGTATCAAACTGTCTGTTCAAACACTCCCGAACATTCAACTGTCTTTCACGATAGGTTTGAAATATTTATATACAATGTCAGTTTATATCAAATTCCACGCCTGGAAAAGAAGAATAGAAAAAAGTGCCCCACCCCCGCTTCCAACACTCAGATGACCAGCCAAAACAGCCTCTGCCGCCATCTAGCGGGACAAAGTTGAAAGAGTAATGTGCACTTTCGTTTCTATGTGATTTATAATAGTGTGGATAAATCACGATTTGCTTTGTTACCAATTTCCTGTGTCAAGTTGACATAATAGTCATAAGAAAGCGAGATGTTATAAGCGTATTTATTTCTACAATGCCTTTTTTACGTTCAGTAATATTACCTTAGTCTTGAAACCATTGTAAGTTCGAATGACGATTTCTTGGCCAAGCCAATCCCCCCCCCCCCTTTTTTTTTTTTTTTGGCCTCTGTCAAAGCCCTCCTTGAGTTCTCTTTCTCACTATAATTCTGTGGGTACATGTACATGTGTCTCTTGCTTGATGATATCGTTGCCATTTTGATGCTTTTGAGGACACTACTATACATTCTTCTCATGTGCGTATTTTATTTTAAAATCCGAATGAATAAGGGTGGCTGGTTTCTTTGTACGAGGGTTTTTGTCCATAATGTCCGTGATAAAAAGTGTGCCATATGAATCATTCACATCGTCAAAGACCTCGAATACCTGGAAGAGAGTGGTCTATGCTCTCAAAGCTTGCGCTTCATCAAATATTTATAGGGTATGTACATGTAGCTAACAGATTTATTATCCCTTCCAGGCGTATTAGCTCTTGTCAAAGTGCAGATGGTATAGTGAAAGTCACTCAGATCACAGTCAAAGAAGCCTTTATACTGAAAGAAAATTGGACTGTTTGTGAGGAAACCCTCCATCAATTTGCCACGTCTCGCTTAGAGTATGTTGGACTTTTCAAAAACGTTTAGCAGGACCAGACTCTATCAAGAATAATGAATGGTAAAAATATTCAGTAAAGCATATCATAAATATATTCACCTAAAATGAGCACATTATCAGAACACATATGCGGAATCTACAATAAATGGTCTTTCCTTTTCGTCAGAGAAATATCCTTAGGTTTTGATGGTCGACTGTAAGCAGGGTACATAGGCCATAAGGTTGTGACAAAATTTATAAGGAACGAACCATTAAAATCTTGGGGTGGGGGTGGGTGGGGGCTATACATTTTAGTAAAAGATACATTTTTTTTTTCAGTTGCCCATAACAGTACATTATTTTTCCACCCTACCTCACAGTACATTTTTAAACACTGAAACCCATGGATGCATATATTTTACCTACCATTGTGTAAGAAACATAACGTCCAGAGAAGCATTTTAGAAGCCTTAAATGTGTCTGGTCCATTTGAAAATTATGTGAACCAGAGGTTCCATAAAGAAATCATTTGAGGGTCCAGGGGACGAAGCCCCCGGACACTCACAGGTTATGACAAAATAAGGCTCCATTTGGAGACCTATTTTGTCACTAAAAATCTAATGTTCCTACCCTAGAAACCGTGCAAAAAAGACGCAAGTTTATGACTGGCTATTCTGGGGTAAACATGGGATTGGAAAGAAAACAGAAAATATTCTGCCAGCACCAATTTTATTTATGTTGCACAGCATAGTTCAATCCGGGCAGCTGTATAAAAATGGGATAGCATCTTCGCCATGACTTACCCTACTGTAATCACGCAAGATACCTTGTTTTGCACCATTTATATGAGCACACTTTTAACATTTTCTTTGACTCACTTAACTGAAATATCAAACTGCTATTAATACACGGTATTACACGCTGTATTAAAAGTGTGTTCATGACCGAGGTGCTTTTGGCTTTTAATTCTGGATATTTAAATGACAATTTCCCTGCTGATTGAGACAACATATGTTATACTGGTTTTACATGTACTAGAATATCTATTGTACACTTTTACTCCAGTATTAAAGATTGATATGCTAATGTCAGGACAATGTTCTTAGTAGCATAACATTGTCAATATTAATATTCTCTCTTTTCATACTGTACGTACACAAGCATATAGCATTGATCACTTTAATTTGAAAAAAAATCTTGGTTTTGTAAATAAAAATGAAAACATAACTAAAAAATAAATATAATCAGACCTTTGCAAGTTTGGAAGTCTTTTTGATGATCTCCTGCCTTAGAAGAAGGATTTAGTATACTTAAGATAAATAAAACTAAAACACAAGATTCTACTTGCCATTTAAAAAATCATAATTCTAAAAAACTACCATAGATGCATGCCACTGGGAAAAAGTATATTTAATTACAATCTATAAAGTGTTTGTGACACTATGAACCCTTATAAAGCACTGGAACCAGATATATCTGTTTGAACCTACGCTGTAAAACTGACTTCAGATTCAAGTTCCTCATGGAGCGACCTTTCATTCAAGTACGTGCACGCCTAGGTTTAATTCAAAAGTTTCACCAGAAAATTTGACCCAGTTCAACAGGTTTCCTCTGGGCACATCTTGAGCCACAGCACAAGAAGCGCCCAGAGGAAAGCTGTTGTCTCAGTTTCAAATGAAGCACTTTAAGGGTAAAATGAAAATCATACCTGCATACAATTTATGAAATAAGTAAGACCATATTGCCACAGCATCACAACAATTGTGAGTACTCTGCATATAGATGGATAGATAGATAGATAGATAGATAGATAGATAGATAGATAGATAGATAGATAGATAGATAGATAGATAGATAGATAGATAGATATTTTATTAGTGTCTCACCCTATGTACATACAAGCTAAAAATACAAATATACAAACATGAAAAACAAAGCACACAGGCCTCTCCATACGGAGATATGAGAGACAAGAGATAAAACAAGTTACATATAAATTATAGTACAGCATTATCGACACGACGACGGGAAAACATTTACACTTGCAGGAAATCATCATCAGACGTATACAATAGAAAAAGGGGGATATCACTGAAGTTACAGTACAAACAAACAGATAAGAAAACACAGATCAGTCGTAAAATAAAAATGAAAAGGATGACGTGTTAGATTACAGAACTCATAATACACATAAAAAGCATAACCTTCTGTCTAAAATGTCTTTACAGGTCTTGGCAGTTAAAACACATATATTCGGTTCGGAAAGTAAAAAATGCTAATTTATCATTTTCGGTTAAATTTGAAAAATCCCTCAAGGTTGATGCGGCTAAGTTAAACAAATCAACTCTTAAATCGGAATAAAGTTCACACTTTAAAATAACATGCGTTTCACTTTCCACCTCATTACAGAAAGGACAAAGTCTGTCGTCCTCAGGCAGGCCTTCGTATCTACCTATGTATATGCACATGTACTTACAGTATTTTATCATGGCTGAAATAAATACACAATTAGTTACCGACAGTGCCTGACTTGGTTTATCTGAAAAAAAAATGAGAGAGAGAGAGAGAGAGAGAGAGAGAGAGAGAGAGAGAGAGAGAGAGAGAGAGAGAGACAGAGAGAGAGACAGAGAGAGAGAGAGTATTTAATGTACATAAATTATGATTATGAAATTCCTATTCATGTACCGTTACCTTTTTCAGCGATAAAAGTAACCATCGTTGTTCTCTTTCCAATAATATTATGGTTCTGTAATCAAAATCTGCAGCTTTCCTAGGAGCACTCTGCGTGCATTACGCAAAGTTTACTGAGGAAAACTTTGACTCAAGCTTTTATTCAGCAATCAGAAGTACAAAGTACAGGTAAAGTACTTTCAAACAGCGTGCATATGTTGCGAGGAAATGGGTATTATAAGTGAACAGAAACGTGTGTCTCGCAGCAAAGTCCTTGTTTTAAACAAACACAATATATCAGAGTTCTAGCTAATTATACGGAATATTTAAAAGGTAGTGTTAGGTACCAAGAGTTTTTAACATTGCTAATCGAATAGTAGGCCTACTTTTTGGCTATAAACAGTACAAAATTTAAAACTTTTGCAAACAGGGGCGGATCCAGGATTTTTTGCAATATGTGTGTGTGTGTGTGTGTGTGTGTGTGTGGGTGTGTGTGTGTGAGGAGTGTCAGCGACTTGCGGACGAAGACCGAATGCGAGTGCCGAAGGCACGAAGCATGGCGGGGGCGGGGCGGGGGGTCTGGAGGGGCTGTCCCCGGAAAATTAAAAAAAAAACAAAGCTCTCATATGCATATTCCTGGCATTTGCGACTGCATTTTCATGAGGACCATTTGGATTTTCCGGGATGCAAACTTCACTAAACTGGGCTCCATAGATCAAATTCCGCTATATATCTGATTGAATTCACATAAAATGAATCAAAGAAAAAATAAGTTAGTGACAAATAATTCCTGAAAATATGTATTTGTGACCTTTACCTGCTAATATATATTGTTACTGGTAATCAACATTATTTTGACATGGTCATACGTAATTAAATCTTTCAATGCCAAGCTTAACCCCGAGTCAACAGCTATCCTCGGCGCACTTGCCACGCAATGCCTGCAGATTACGCCAAGAATAGCTGTTTACCAAAACCAAACTTTGTCCTAAGTCTATTATCTTAAGTCTAGCCGTGTTTGTGTTTGAATGAAAGAGCTTTGTATGATGAATTTGAGTATCAATTAATTATAGTGATTCAAATATAAGACTTAGTGTGAATAAAGTCGCTTACGGCAATGAAAGAGTTAAGAAAGAAAATAAGTATATGCAGAAGAAAACAAATAATATGCCTACATTAACAGGTTAAAAACTTCATTCATTATAAAGTTACAGATCTTTCATTAGCAAGTATATCCAGTCGCTTTCATACTTTTTCTGCAAGGGCAGTTCTTGAAAAAAGGCTAATTTTGAAAATGTCTAATTGAAATACAGAAGCAGCTCAATTTAAGTATCACTTGGCTTACTAAGCTAAGCGAATATAAAACCCGGAGACTCCTTCAATTGCGAGGTAATCGAAACAGTTAATAACATGGAGTATCAAACTAAGTGTTAAAAAAAAGAGTCTTGCAGCTTAAAATGGGCTGCAATGAACCAACCCAGCTCTCTTTAAGTCACGATAATTAGGTCCATTTGGCTGATGAAGGAACTGCCCACAGAGGAATTTTGCCCCTAACACTGACCCTACAAGGAATCAGCCTCTCGCTCTAAAATTAGCCTGTCTTGGGCTCCCTACACGGACCCTATATTGGTAAAGAGTCATGCATGCACTGTACGATGCCTATCTTGCATACATAGGCCCTACCCTGTAACAGAAGCATACTTACCCTGTACATTGGGCCCACCTTGTCATCGATCAGCGGTTTGCTGGTGTTCATAATATGCTTGTAAATATCGTTGATAAGTTTCAATACTGGAACTTGGTATCCCCATATGCTTTCACGTACAGTCATCTTCTTAAAGAGTGTGGCCTCTCCAAAAAGTCTCAATAGTTCACACACCCAGTATTTTACGGAGCTCGGCCAAAACCTGATCTTGTGCAGAGCAGCCTGCAAACGAAAGAAATCGAGAATAACTTCTTCTCCTTAAACCAGCGGCAAAAACCAGCTGGTTGTTAAATATTGTCTGTTTGAATGTCTGTGGTTAATTTCAACAGAAACTAAAAAAAAAAAAAAAAAAAAAGAGAAAAAACCAAAAAACATCTTGCTTGACAATAGAAGATGATACCTTATATTAATATAACGTGCACCAAGCCTCGTAAAGCTGCTTATATAGTTTTTATTCAAGAGGGAAGGGGCAACTGACTTCAGATTCAAGTTCCTCATGGAGCGACCTTTCATTCAAGTACGTGCACGCCTAGGTTTAATTCAAAAGTTTCACCAGAAAATTTGACCAAGATCAACAAGTTTCCTCTGGGTACTTCTTGAGCCGCAGCACAAGAAATGTCCAGAGGAAAGCTGTTGTCTCAGTTTCAAAATGAAGCACTTTAAGGGTAAAATGAAAATCATACACGCATACAATTTATGAAGTAAGACCATATTGCCACAGCATCACAACAATTGTGAGTACTCTGCATATACATGCACATGTACTTGCAGTACTTCATCATGGCTGAAATAAATACACAATTAGTTACCGACAGTGCCTGATTTTGTTTAACTGAAAATAAATGAGAGAGAGAGAGAGAGAGAGAGAGAGAGAGAGAGAGAGAGAGAGAGAGATTCTGTCCCTAAATTCGTTTTCTAGTGTCACTGGATGCATAACAGATGTACTTGGCCTTGCCTCCTGTTTGTTTACATACTTACCAAATCTTGACATGAACACCTTCATGTTTTTAAATTTCTATCCAGTAATTACAACGCTTGGCATCAAACAGGATTTTTACTTTTTTTTTTTTTTTCAATTTCGCAATTACAACCTTTCATTCATCCAGGTATGAGAACGTGACCGCTTTACCGGAACAGTATAGCGCTTAGTGCCAAATTAAATTGAATATTGGCTAACTTTGTACTTACTACGCCAACGAAATGAAGAAGGACAAAAGAACCATTTTCTGGACCCACTGACCTGTCCTGGTCAAAGTAGTAGTATCGTGGGGCAATATATGATATTTTCCCATCATAATGGAAAGTTATATCCTTTTTATCACGGGTTTCCCTGTCAAGGAAGCCACACATTATATTCGCATACATTAAGATGATACATGTCACTGGAATGTAAAAATAACGACCAAAATATTTTAGAGCACAACACATTGATGGAAAAGTGAATTAAGGGTTGTAAATTCAGCAAAGCTGTTTTAAAGATTATGAAAAAACTATACATATACATACACATAAGTTAAACTCTCCATTACATGCTCTCTTTTTATGGTGCATTTTCAAAACGTAGGCCTGGGCACACTTCTTTGTTCTGAACACAAGTATTCCACAAACAGTCTTGTCATTTTGCATTAATTCTGAGATTATTCTTATGAACCTCATCAAATGTCGCAGAGTGTGATGCAGTTACATAATCCAGCGGGCTAACGTGTCAACAAGGACCTTTCATCAAAGAGGACGGGGCACTTGCTGTCAATGCTGCCACACACGGGTAACCCCTTTCATTCCTATTGTGCGTTTCCATTAAAAACAATGTAAACATTATTTCAGAACGTTAATACGGTTTATGCTTTCCACGGACGGTGATAGTACTAAAATTGGAACACTTTTTATTGCATCCCCAGCTTGTATATTTTCAAGCTATTTCAGACCTGTACGTAATTTTCATGTTGCTTTATGTCGCTGTGACCCCCCCCCCCCAAAAAAAAAAATTATCCAAGAAGAGCAAAGAATTTTTTTTCCTGACCACGACATCATAAGAAATGTTATAATTGGAAAGTCGTTACAAAATCCAAATGACACAAGATTATAATGAGGACCGATAGTCAGACAGTGCACTTTTGAATAATTTCAAACCCAAACATATACTTTCCTTGTTAAAAATAGTCCAAAAACGGGGTTCACACGTTTCCCGCTTTCGACCTTATTTACAAAGAAGCTATCCAGCCATTTTTATGTGTGATCTTGTCGCTTTATTCATGGCTCGTGCTGGATAGCACCAAACAAACAAACAAACCAAAAAAAAAACAAAACAAAAAACAAAAAACAAAAAAAAAAACAAAAAAAAACAAAAATCACACACACACACACACACACACACACACACACACACACACACACACACACACACACAAAAGCAAATAGATGAACATAACACCAGCAAACAAAACCGACGGCAGCAAAATCCAGGAGTGATATCTCCGGTTGATTCGAGACTCCTTTATCTCAAACTTCATTTCCACTTAAAAGGAGTTTGACAGCAAACTCAGTGCGTCATACATGATGATGTAGTAACCGATAGCACGGCGTACCCTAATTTCGTGTATACGTTGTATTGTATTGTAAACATATTTATTTCTCAAACTGGATTGCCCAGTAGCCACGAGGTGGCTAATCGAGGGGGTCTCCAGACATACAGACATACAAAGGCTATGTGCAAAACGCACTGGACGATACACATAGCTTGTTTGCAAGCTGAATTCACTAAGCAGGTACCAATAATTTAGAAAATAAGGTAATAAGAACTATTTAACAAATCGTCTGCTCTGAGTAATGTACAATACGTTAATCTGCATCTCAGGTTTGCAACTCTTATTCCTTTCTGTATTTTCAGGGAACAAGATTTACGCGGTGCACTTTTGTTTCTGTTTTTTGTCCAATTCACGCAGTGGCATCAGAATGTTTGATTTAGTCCCAATGGCCTGATGAAAAACTAGCTAAGGTAGACACAGACTCAACTTTATGGGATGAATGAAGGACATACTTAAGAAATGAGGGTCGATTTTGTGTGTGTTATGGCATAATAACGCGCGATTGAAGCTGAAATCGTGGGCGTGGCGCCCGATGGCAGCTTCGATCACCCGCGTCATCATGCCATAACACACACCTCATTGCTTATATTTACATTTCCCTCCTAACTTTTCTGCTCAATTGCACAAAATTTAGAAATTTGATACATAGAATTACGAGAAACAACCAGAAACTGATTTGTCCAGCATGTTCAAGTGTTAAGTTGCTGAAACCAGGTGGGCGTGGCTTATTGGCATGTGGGCGGGACACATGTGTCATGGTCCGATAACACACAAAGCTAATGTGTTATGGTCTCATAACACACCAGGCTCTCTCCTATACTTGCAATGCTAAAAGTTAGATTGAATGTAAATATATATGTATATCTCATATAAATGCTCCGGGAGACTCCCACCAAGGCGTTACTGTTGTCATGGGAGACGCCCAACAATAAGTTTGCATTGCTTGCCGGGTTAAAGAATGACAATCAATAGTAATTCTCATGTGGGTCGGAGTACGGGTTAATAATAATGAGAAGGTAGCCCTTACCATCTTAAAATGATTGTGATATTGCAGGATGAGAAATAGTTAAATCCTGTGTAAATGTAAGAAATGTGTATAGTGCATGCATGGGGGTCTTTTTTTCCTTTCTTTTTTTCTTCTATTTTTTAGCTTCACTGATGTTTTTAGGATATTGGTGTAAGTTGACATGCTTCTTTTTGAGGTATCATATGATGGTGTATTCATCAGAGCTTTTTTCGTCCTTTCGAAAAAAAACCCCCAACCCCATAGTTATATGTACGCTGATGATTGTGATTTTATGCTTATGGCATTTCGCTAATTTACATGGCAAGTGTGTAGCTAAGGCAATGTTTTAGTATTCATTTACCAGTTTACGTTTGTGTTGGGTCTATGCACTAATGTTTGACTTTTCCAGTGCAAAATGAAATTTGTGCAATCGGATAGCCTTCGGTTTCATATTTTGGTATTTCTAGCTGTGGTCTTTGGATTATATGGTGTAAGTGCGTCTAAGCACCTGAGGTGTGGTTGATGCTTAGAACGTCTTTAATCAGGAACCTTGAGGTTGTTATGATAGTAACGTCTCTGATCTTACGAAACATATTGTCTAGGCCTACCTGTGTTTTTTTTTGGGAATCCAGTGGGAAAAGTCCTTTCGGGTGTAAACAATGTGACATCATGTTAAAGAAATCATTAATGGTTTCTTTGTTATTTACTTTCAACAGATGTAGATTGAAGTCACAAGTGATAACTTCGCCATTTGTTTTCTCAAGGTTAGTTAAAGAAACGAAAAATTCATGCAATGGCCTGTACGCTAATCCAACTGAAAACCTAGGAAAGATGATTTGCAGCATAGCAAATCAGTGTGTGTGTCTTCAGAGCATATTGGTATGGCAATGTACAACTATTTCATAACACAGGAGTAGAAGTTGGAATGGCATCTCTGTCTATTATAGGTGAAAGTGTAGGCGGCGTTCTGAGACATTGGGCGGCGGTGGGCGTCGATCGCGGCCAAGCGCCGCAGAAGGCCGCCTCCCCGCCAACATCCTCCCATCGCCGCCAAAACCTCCAAAATTAAAACACATGATTAACTCTCCTTTGTGTGGAACATAGTTGAACAATGTTTATACACTTGTATCCATCTAATTTGAATAGGAGCCTAACGAAATCTTTTTTGTCACCTTATCGTGACGATCGCGCGCATGACAGAATTCATAGTTACGCTGGTCTGCTGTTACCAAGTGGGACACACTATATAGGCCTAGTGACCACAGCGATGGCTTGACTGTTAAACTGTGCAATGTAACCCCACACATCCATGGACATTTGTCAAGATTCGACAATTTTGCACGAATCAGCACTAGGCCTACAGCCTGGTACTTTGAAATTGTACACAGACATATTTGAGGCACAGTACAGCTTTAACTCCTAGCACGCCAGCTTCGAGTTTACTGAACAGAGCGTCATTACTTATTGACATCAATTGTGATTAGACTCAAACTTTTGAAGTGGCTGATTAAAGGCCAGCTCAAATTCTCCGTGTTGTTTATTTACATGCAAGCACGCACATTTTGTTGCAGAGAAACGTCATTTCTTGCCGATGGCTATTTTGATTTTGCATTTAAAAATGAATATTTACCTTCTACGATGATTTAAATCAATGGTCAGGCCGTTGTTTGTGACATTTTGAATGATGTAACTTTACAAACTGCACAAAAATCGGGTGATTTCATCGTTGCGGTCTCGATCTTTTTTTCGTCTACCCGCCGTGTTCTTCACATCGTTAAAATGCTGAAAACCTGGTCTATTTTAAGAACAAGGTCTCCCGTTGACTAGATAAAAGTATTTTAAGGGAAACCCCGCCAAAACTGCTTCTTTTTCGGACAGATACGTCGTTATTTTAGTCAGAAACTACCTAAGACGATTCTCTGGAATATTCTGGGTCAGTCATCGATCACATGGTGTTCGCCTTCCAATCAAATGCGTCGTTTTTCTATCTCTGATTTGTTCGGGAGTACTCGCTACCTCGTGTTGTGAAGTCTGGCTTTGAAAGATGGGCGACATTTGTATGAATAGAAGTGAAGACTACGGACAATTTATTATAGCAAGAAACAAAATTTAATGCTGTAAATTGATCAGAATGATGACATACTACCAGTTTTTGCATACAAGAGAGCAGAGGGACCATTTTTTCACGGAAAGAGAGTAAAATACGCCAGCCACAGGTAGGCCTAAACATGGCTTTGGTGAAAATACCGCTGCCGCATGTGTTGATCATGTTGACAGTTTATCAATGACTGCGATAAAGTGCGTTTATCGCCGATACACTGCAGCACCAAACGAAATCTACCACTATGATTTAATAACAATTATTACACACAACCGATCCTAAGAAAAAAATTAAACCGGAATCTTCATTCGTGACGCTAACCAAGGAAAATGCGGGGACCGGTACCCATGCACCTGTATTCACACAGGCTTGACCGTTTTGATCAATTCGTGATTGACATCGATATATTCACTTTGTTAGGGGGTAAGGAACGAGTTTTTTTTTTTTTAAATGACAAAGAAAGCAAATATAAATGTACAAAAGGTCTTACTCAACAAAAGGCATGTTGATCATCATGCATGAATGCGAAAATAAAAAAGTAACGGCATTTTTACGCCAGCATGTCGCATGTTGCGCAAAAAAATGCCCAGTGGATGGCTGTGCCAGATCCCAAAACTGCCAAGAGTGCTAGGGGTTAACTTGTTAAAAATCACTCTTTCCAACTTCCCCAGTTTCTTCACGTATATACACTTTAATATGGCTGTCGATGACCTGCTGATAGTGGTGTTCCACTTCCGGCGAAATACCGTTTAATCTCGTCGCGCGATCCTGGAGGTCAAAATTGGGAAACCAAACTTCGTTAGGTTGGTATTGAAATCAAGGCAGTCAGTGACACAGCCTTCTTGAAACGCAAGCTTTGAATTTAAAATTGTTCTGTCGAAGTTCATGCACATTATTTCCATCTCTGCAAATTTAGCATGAATATTGCATATTTGAATTAAAGATCGTGAAGTTATCTTCGTTGTGACCAATGTTGGGATTAAGTCCTCAAAGTAATAGATAGAAGGAGTTTAATCTGATTGTAATCCTCTGCAATTGTTTCCATAGTATTTTTTGAGCTTGTCATTTACATGAATTTTTGGGAACTCTACCATTTAATTTAACAAGTATTTCTTCAGATATTGTTATCTAAGGATATATCAGAGGCGACTGGCATATATAAATATGTTCCAAACACAGCTGAAGGCTCGAATGTTGAACACAAACTGAAGTTTGCTAGGAAAATGAAAATGGAAAGACGAAAGAGTTAAAGTGTCAACAGAAGCAATTTCTGCTTGCATGCTCAAAATACGGCCAATCCTCAATCTGCCTTTTATCCTGTGTTAACATAAATTTACCTTGTGACAATGCATGCA
Organism: Hermodice carunculata; assembly: GCA_964020975.1. Lineage (NCBI taxonomy): Eukaryota > Metazoa > Annelida > Polychaeta > Eunicida > Amphinomidae > Hermodice > Hermodice carunculata. Next base: position 57,791,751 of record OZ026619.1, read on the forward strand.
AAGGAGATTCTTATCTGAACACAGAACAAAATATAATTTTGGTGACCAATTTTTGGTCAGTTCTTTGCAGATGCCAGCAGTGCTACATCCAATTGACTGATAAACACTCGTACTTTATCTCAGGTGCACATTACTCGGGATGATTAATGGCCTGTACGCTAATCCAACTGAAAACCTAGGAAAGATGATCTGCAGCATAGCAAATCAGTGTGTGTGTCTTCAGAGCATATTGGTATGGCAATGTACAACTATTTTATAACACAGGAGTAGAAGTTGGAATGGCATCTCTATCTATTATAGCTTTGAAGTTATTCAAGATTTAAAGTTTCTAATGGTGCTATTTAGCATAATTTAAATTGCTACAACTTCTATTTTTAATTCATTCAATTAGGTGCGCAATGGTCAACAACCCCTAGTAGAAGTTAGAATGACATCTATATCTATTATAGTGTTGAAGATATTCAAAATATGAAAATTTCGAATCCTGCTAATTAGCATAATTAAAATTGCAACAACTTTTGTTTTAGATTCATTACATGTACAATTGTCAACAACCCCCTAGTAGAAATTGAAATCACATCTGTATCTATGATAGTTTTGAAGATATTCAAGTTTTAAAATTTCAAATGCTGCTAATTAGCATAATTTAAATTGCTATAACTTTTGCTTTTATTCATTAGATGTGTAATGATTAATAACCCCCCTAGTAGAAGTTAAAATTACATTTCTATAATAGTTTTGAAAATGTTCAAGTTTTACAGTTTCAAATGCCCCTAATTTGCATAATTTTAAACATCTTCATTTCTGTGTATAAAAAGGTCAAACTTTTTGTATGGAGGTACAATCATGCCAAGTTTGGAGTGTCTATGTATAATAGTGTCTGAGAAAAGTGTCGGACAAATTCGCTGGTGAAGAAGAAAGAAGAAAGAAAGAAACTGGAAAAGCAGATTTGCTTGAAAGCAAATCTGTCTGTGTGCCTTCAAAAGTTGTAAATGTTAATTGCTTCACATTCCATTAAGCGTTAGCTGCATGCAAATTTCAAAGTCCAAATGACCTTGACCTTTGACCTTTAAAGGTCACATGTAAATTGCACAGTGTTACAACAACCACAATTTAAGTCAAACATGAACCAAATCTGATTTAAATTGACCAAGTTATGGCAAGATGAAACTTTCAAAGGGCCAAATGACCTTGACCTTTGCCCTTTTAAGTTTACATGTTCTTATAAAAATGTGTAGTGAAGTAATACCTACAATTTGAGTGCAAAATGATTAAAATTGGATGGAGATTGGCCAAGTTATGACTGGATGAAACTTTCAAAGGTCCACGTGACCTTGACCTTTTAACTTAGAGGTCACATGTAAATATAAAAAATGTGAAGGGTTACAATAGCTGCAATTTGAGCCCAATATGATCAAAATTGGATAAAAATTGCCCAAGTTATGGCTAGAAGAAAGCCACCATCGAAAGTGGCCTTTGACCTTGAGATGACCTCTACCTGAAATGAACGTTGACCTCAAAAATGACATTTTGGCTTAAAATTGATCTTTGACGTTGAGATGACCTTTGACCTTGACATGACCTTGACATGTGAGATGACCTTTACCTTGCTATGATCGAACTCCTATACACTCAGAACCACATCTTCTACAGTATATGAGATATTTAAGATTTAAAACTTTAATTAGCCCTCATTTGCATAATTTTGAAAAGCATGACCTTTCATTACAAGAAGGCCAGACTTTATCCCTAGAAGTATAATTGTGCCAAGTTTGGAGTTTCTACATGTAATACTTTTCAAATGAAATTTGGCTGTAAAGGAAGAAAGAAAGAAGAAAGAAAGAAAGAACTAGAAAAGAAGATTTGCTTCAAAGCAAATCGGTCTGTGTGCCTTCAAAAGTTGTAAATATTATCGAAAGTGGCCTTTGACCTTGACATGACCTCTACCTGAAGTGAACCTTAACCTCAAAAATGACATTTTGGTCTAAAACTGACCTTTGACATTAACATGACCTTTGACCTTGACATGACCTTGACATTTGAGATGGCCTTTACCTTGCTATGATCAAACTCCTATACACTGGGAAACACATCTACTATAGTATATAAGATATTGAAGATTTAAAACTTTAATTAGCCCTCATTTGCATAATTTTGAAAAGCATGACCTCTCATTACAAAAGGGCCAGACTTCATCTGTAGAAGTATAATTGTGCTAAGTTTGGAGTTTCTACATGTAATACTTTTTAAATTAAATGTCGGACAAATTTGCCTGGAAAGAAAGAAAGACAGAAAGAAAGAAAGAAAGAAAGAAAGAAAGAAAGAAAGAAAGAAAGAAAGAAAGAAACAAAGAAACAAAGAAAGAAAAACAGTATGTCTGTGTTGGCACACAGACTTAAAAAAGAAAGAAAGAAAGAAGAAAGAAAGAAAGAAAGACAATATTTTGATGGAACTTAATGATATATAAACTACCACAGTCTATGTCATCATTCTTTTCCATTTTATTCTCATGAACCAAGCAGTCTTCTAAGCATGATACAACTTGTAGACGTCAGCCTCTTCATATTTGTGCATGCTTTGTTTACATTGAACACTGACCTGGGTGCATGTGGCAGTGGAGTGTGGTGGTGTGCTTGTACGGTTCCTAACCTGGAAACCTCACTGCAATGAAAACTACAGCTTCCTGTGGCTTTCAGTTGAATCTGTTATGTCTTACCCTATTAATTAATTATGTGTGGTTCCAATTTTCTAAGTTACACCTTGTCTGTCTTGTGTAAACATGGCAAAAGCAATCACACATGGCATTCTGTGTGCTACTCGAGGGACACACATACAGACAAGCATGCTGCCGGTAGCCTGATGTCAAACCCAGGCTCTCCTATCTTGGCTAAAAGTATCAATTACCAAAGCAGACCCCAGAATCTTGACTGATACAACCTTCAAAGTCTTTGGTACTTCACATTCCATTACGCTTATGGCAAGATTTAAAAAAGGCCTGAATGAGCTTGACCTTTTATCTTTACGCGTTGCATGTAATTTACAAAAATATGCAGTGTTGCAATACCTACAGGTTGGGTCCAACTTGGTTAAAATTGGATTGAAATTGACCAAGTTATGGCTAGATGGAAATTTCAAATGTGAAAATGACATTGACCTTTGACCTTTAGAGGTCACATGTAAATTACAAAAATGTGCAGTGTTACCAACTTGTTAATTGAAGTTGGATTATTTACCTGTACCTATAATATTTTTGGAGATATTCAAGATTTAAATTTTCAAATGGCCTTAATTTGCATAATTTTCAAAACCGTTGAATCTCTTTACAAAAAGTCCAGGCTTCCTGTACGGAAGTATAATCCTGCCAAGTTTGGAGTTTCTATGTAACACCTTTTCAAATGAAATGTCAGACAAATTAGCCTGTAAAGAAAGAAAGAAGAAAGAAAGAAATAAAGAATTCCTAAAAAAACAGTATGTCTGTGTTGGCACACAGACATAACTAGAAAGGAAGATTTGCCTCAAAGCAAATCTGTGTGTGTGCCTTCCAAAGTTGCAAATATTAGATGGTACAACTTTTGTGCTTTGGTACTTCACATTCCATTAAGCCTATGGCTGGATGAAAATTTCCAAGTCCAAATGACCTTGATCTTTGACCTTTAACCTTTAGAGGTTACATGTAAATTGCAAAAATGTACAGTGTTACAATACCCACAATTTAAGTCCAACATGATTAGAATTGGATGGAAATTGGCCGAGTTATGGCTAGGGGAAACTTTCAAACGACCAGATGACATTGACCTTTGACCTTTGGGGTCGCAGATAATTTTCAAAATGTGCAGTGTTGCAGTTGCTAGAATTTGAGCCCAACATGATCAAATTGGATAAAAATTGACCAAGTTATGGCTAGAAGAAAGCCACCATCGGAAGTGGCCTTTGACCTTGAAATGACCTTTGACGTGGAGATGACCTCTACCTGGAATGAAACTTGACCTTTAAAATGATATTTTGAGCTAAAATTAGCCTTTGACTTAAAATTAGCCTTTGACCTTGACATGACCTTGACATTTGAGATGACATTTGCCTTGCTATGATCGAACTCCTATACACTTGGAACTATATCTACTATAGTATATAAGATATTCAAGATCTAAAAACTTTAATTAGCCCTCATTTGCATAATTTTGAAAAGTATGACCTCTCATTGTAAAAGGCGAGACTTAAAAATGTGCAGCGTTACAATAGCTACAGTTTGAGCCCAACATGATCAAAATTGGATAAAAATTGACCAAGTTATGGCTAGAAGAAAGCCACCATCAAAGTGACCTTCGACCTTTAAATGACCTCCACCTGAAGTGGTCCTCGACCTTTAAAATGATATTTCCGCTTTATAATGACATTGTGACTTAAAACTGATCTTTGACTTTGACCTTACCTTTGACCTTGACATGACCTTGACATTTGAGATGACATTTGCCTTGATATGATTGAACTCCAATACACTCGGAACTACATCTACTATAGTATATAAGATATTGCTCAAGCTCAAGTTAGGTGGAATGGACCGTATAGTATATAAGATATTGAAGATTTAAAACTTTAATTAGCCTTCATATGGATAATTTTGAAAAGCATGACCTCTCATTATAAAAAGACCTGACTTCATCTATAGAAGTATAATTGTGCCAAGTTTGGACTTTCTATGTGTAATACTTTTCCAATGAAATGTCGGACAAATTTGCCTGGAAAGAAAGAAAGAAAGAAAGAAGAGTATATATATACATATATATATATATATATATATATATATATATATATATATATATATATATATATATATATATATATATATATATATATATATATATCCATATATATATATATATATATATATATATATATATATATATATATATATATATATATATATGTATATCAGTCACTTGTAATTAAAGTGTGTGTGTCAGCACACACTTTTCTGCTTTTCTAGGAATTCTTTCTTTCTTTCTTTCTTTCTTTCTTCTTTCTTTCTTTCTTTCTTTCTTTCTTTACAGGCAAATTTGTCCGACATTTCATTTGACAAGTATAACACATAGAAACTCCAAACTTGGTACAACTATACTTCTATAGATAAAGTCTGGCCTTTTCTTTTTATAATGAGAGGTCATGCTTTTCAAAATTATGCAAATGAGGGCTAATTAAAGTTTTAAATCTTCAATATCTTATATACAGTCCATTTCACCTAACTTGAGCTCTGGGGGCCGTCTCATTAGTTGTGACCACAGTGCCGGTGGGCCAAACAGACTATCACTGACCTCTTTGCCCTTCCACTCAACCCCGCTGCTATAATTAGTGGTGTTTGTAAACAGGTTCACATGGGTGCTGCTGTAGACATTTATATGGGTTTTATTTTCACTTTTGTAGCCTCAAATGATTGGATTTTTTACAAAATAATCCGGCTACAGGGACACCATTTTACTGTGGAGCTGGCCCTGCTATGTGTCTGCCACCCCACCAAACACACATGACCAGTTACAGTGAATGATTGGTACCAAATGGCCAGCCTTATTCCAAAGTCCTGGCAAGTGTGGCCACATCAAATAAACCCTAACCTTTCCTCCTTAAGTTTATGTGTATTTTATTACCCCCGATAGATTTCACTCATAATCCACAGCCTTTATCAACATCGTAAGACCTGTGGGACATTTTACAGGGGTGTCACATCTCAATTAAACAGCAAACAAGCCATAATCCTGGTATATATTTTACAAGATGTGACATCAAAATGACCCTTTGAAAATGCGGCATCCCTGGACTCATTCAGGACAGAAGTCTTCATTTACTGTCAGTAAAATTTGTATCAAAGGGATATACTGAGTATTCTTATCTTTTAAATGAGGGGGATCTGATTTAAAATTTCTGACTTTCATGATAGAGTATAATATCTGCTCATGATTTGTGATATTCTGACCTTTTTTATTTGCTTCACACATTGTATTAGCAATGCAAATTTGAAAGAATTAGCAAAGAGCATATCCTTTAGGTTCATTACTGAATGAGTTAATTTTGTCATATAAACATTGGCTGCATTGATTGAATAGCTATGTCTGTTTGGTAATTAATTATAAGTTAATGTTTTCTTTCTGGACACCAGTCAGTTCAGTGGCTGTTAAAGAAAACATTTTGGGCTACATTATTCATATACAATTACACAGTCCAGGAAATGCTCAAGATCCCTGCTCATGCATTCTATCATTAAAGTGTGTGTGTGTCAACACACACTTTTCTTTCTTTCTTTCTTTCTTTCTTTCTTTCTTTCTTTCTTTCTTCTTTCTTTCTTTCTTTCTTTCTTTCTTCTTTCTTTCTTCTTTCCTTTCTTTCTTTCTTTCTTTCTTTCTTTCTTTCTTTCTTTCTTTCTTTCTTTCTTTCTTTCTTTCTTTCTTTCTTTCTTTCTTTTCTTTCTTTCTTTCTTTCTTTCTTTTCTTTCTTTCTTTCTTTCTTTCTTTCTTTCTTTCTTTCTTTCTTTCTTTCTTCTAGACCAGCAAATTTGTCCGACACTTTTCTCGGACACTATTATACATAGAAAGTCCAAACTTAGCATGATTGTACCTCCATACAAGGAGTTTGACTGTTTTATACAGAGAAATGAAGATGTTTAAAATTATGCAAATTAGGGGCATTTGAAATTTTCAATCTTGAATATCTTCAACAGTATAATAGAGATGTCATTCCAACTTCTACTAGGGGGTTGTTGACCATTGGCACCTAATCAGCTTATGAATTAAAAATAAAAGTTGTAGCAATTTAAATTGCTAAATAGCACCATTAGAAATTTTAAATCTTGAATAACTTCAAAGCTATAATAAATAAAGATGCCATTCCAACTTCTACTCCTGTTTTATGGAATAGTTGTACTTTGCCATACCAATATGCTTTGAAGACACACACACTGATTTGCTATGCAGCAAATCATCTTTCCTAGTTTCAGTCCCCTCTTGCCCACAAATGTGCATATTTGTTCACATGGCTTATATCTGAAACAAACAAATGGTTGCTTTGCGTTTCTCAGCCACTGTATGCAGCGATGGCCGACGGTTGGCGGCGCCCACCGGACTGTCAATCGCCGCACACGGCCGCCCTTCCCGCCAATCCCTGCCATGCGCCACCCGTCGCCGTCAAACGGCCCAAATACTGCCGAATGGTGTTCAGGGTCTACTGTATGAATGTGCATCGCTACAATGCTTACAATTTGAGCCCAACATGACTAAGATCGGATCAAAACTTACAGTTATGGTTGAATGAAATATTTGGAATCCGTAGGTAGCCAATTTAACTTGCCCTTTGACTTTGAGAAGTCATATAAAATAGTTAGGCCTAGAGGTGAGCAATGCAACAAATTTGACATCGTGCTAATCCATTGATAACTTTTTGAGATATAAGCCTAAATGTGTTTATCGTATGCAGTTCATGAATCTCCAAACCAGATCAAGGTCATAAATTGAGTACATCAAATAAAGAGGTATAAGAAGTGGTTCCAATCTTGCCCATAGTGTTCCAAAGGTTATTGACAGCTCAGAGCTCTGCTTTCGAACAGTTGAAAAAAGTAGAATATGGGTCAAGACCGCTAATCATAACAAGTGCTAAACAGTATCCAAGTATAATACTGCTAGAATGGCACATCGTAGGTCCCAGCCGTCTCTGAGATATCGCGTGTACAATCTCTTCCGACAACCCCCCCCCCCCCGCAACCCCCCACATTTTTTTTTTTCGAACGGCTGCATGACCTTGATCTGCCAGCTTGACGGGGTAAGTCTAAATATCGTTTTTATGTCCCCCGAGTCTAGTTAACCACAAAACTCAACATCAGTCCAAGCGTTTGATACTTTTCGAATTATTCGAGACAAGTAAGTTAAGGGCACTGACTAAATATCAAACGCACAACTTCAGTAAAACTCACACTCTGATATGTAACGACACGTTAACAGGCTTTACGGTTTTGAGATTCTACGTGTACAAAATTCATTTTTTTATTGGTTTATTTTTCTTCAAAAGCCATATGACCTAAGCCTTAAACTGTGTCCTTATATGTTTCATAGAAAAAATGTGCTGAGGGCATCAAGCCGTCTATGTATAGTGTGTTAGTTTGTTTCGTGATTGGATCGTGAGTTTTTGAGATATGTGAAAAAGTGGAAATCTGAGTCACGATGACCCCAATATAGGTCATTAGGGCAAGTGTTTGCAAAACGTGGTTGAGTTGAAATGTTGATCTGGAGATTCAAATGGGCGCCGAACTATGGCAAATGCAAAGTATAAGAATTAAAAATGAAAAAAAAAAAAATAAAAAAAAAAAAAAAAAAAATAAGTGCGGCGATCAACCCTTGGGGGGAGACACCTTCAATGGTAAGTCATTCGCAAAACCACCAAATGTAAAAATATAAGGTGGCGGGGAGTACACACATATACCGAGTAAATATGAAATTCCATCGAATCACTCTGGAGCATGGAGACCAGTTTACTTTGAATGTGATTTTGATCTACAGGTCATGTGATTTCGGCCTTGAGGTCAAAGCATCCACAATTCGTTTTCCTTCATGGTCCTAGATACACATTGTGACCCCTCTTTCCCCCTAAAAAAAGCAAGAAAATAAAGTTTTAAAAAAATAAATCTGGATGGATGGAAAACCCGGTTAATCTAGAACATTCGAATCCTCTGTGCAGGGCTCCAGAAATCAGCAAACATGCATCAGTTATTGGATGAGACAGTGTCACCATTGAAAAATACTTAGAACCCCCCCTCCACACACACACGAAACTTGTTCTTGAGTTACCTGAATTAAGTTACAAAATAGCTCGACCACACTAAATTGAGAACTTTGGAACACCGCAATTGTAGACTGAAGCGAGATGTGTAAAAGTGTAAAGAGTTTGGAAACTCTCTATTTTGTACTTTTTCATAAATCAGACTTATATAAGTCGTTAAAGTCACTCTTGTACTTTTAAAGTAAATAGACAACATTATAATGGTACTTTTGTCCAATAGCAGGAGGATGTCTCTATCGAACAGTAACGGTATAAATACACCATTGCGGTTAATCAGGTGCAAGTTACCACACTAAATAGTTATTGGTTGTCTTGTGCTCACACCTTTGGGAGCCGTTTGCCTGTGATTAACCTACTGTTTCAGCTAGACTATTACATGAACTTATCAGCCTGTTTTTTTTTTTCTGAGAAATTATATTTTTCCATGATGAATTTTATATACAGAGGGCGAATCACATACTCATACACAGTATCGTAATGCTGGCAAGCCGTGCTCGTAGGACGTGTTTCCTGGTTATGACAGGGAAACACTGGAATAACTTTTGATTCTATCTATAGACTCACCCTTTTTTAATCTTGCTTGTTTTCAATGAAAGGTGTTTGCACAACACCAACTGCATACTTTATTTTATAAATAGGCCAAACAAAAGTTATACACCTTTATGCTTATATGAAAATATATATTAGATTAAAATGATGATTTAATCTCTAAAGCTCCCGCACCGTTCTACCGAGGTATTTTGAACTACAATATGTATTTAAGTTCTTGGGTGCACTGCTTGCTGACTGGTATTGGCTGGAAGAAGCTGCGTTCGCTTTCGAGACCCACGGGATCATGCAAAGCTGATGTTTTCTCAACAGTTACAGAGGCCAGGGCGAAGATGTCGAATTCCTGTTCACGTGACCGCTGAAGCCAAGGAATACATAAATCCCAAGTGTACCTTATTTTGTTTGGATGTCATCAAGCTTTGTCCCCTGCCCTCCTCCCTCGTAACTGCATTCAGGCATGCAAATAGTACTGTAAACTGCATAAAATGACAACTTTGTTGACTTGTTGCACAGCTGTAACTTTTTGGGCCTGCTCAGGTACAGTTGTTCTGCGAGCCTGCCAAATAATATGAATGCCCCAGAAGGCGGGAAACATGGCAACAACATAGTTTGTGCTGATATTGTTTGGATATATGCGGGGCGATAAATGATAGAGATGTGGAAGTTGATAACAGCACAAGCTATCGTCCATCTAATGGTTATTTTCCCCGGGATGTTTACACATAATCCCAGAAGAAAACAGACTATCAAGAAAGAATATACTGGTATGACACTGCCACTCTGACCACTGCTGATAAGGTAGGTGATTGGTCTTTCGGCTGCAATATGCTTTCAAGGAAGCTGGTTTTCCAATGTAGTAAATATGCTACACAAAGGGACCAACTCCAAACTGAAATTACTCCCCTCGCAGCGTTCAATCTGAAAACCCAATTATTTGGCACAAGTGGCGAAAACAAAAACAAGAGCGTCAATTACGAAATTTTTCGATCAGTTCACAGTTACATCAAATCGACTGAAAAATTTGAAGATTAGCTTCTTTAAATTTGCAACATGCTACGTGACTGTATATCCCATCGCTAGACTATGGTGTGATAGACTATACTTAGTACTGTACGCGCCCAATAGTCTTTTCTTTTTTATCTCTCTCATCTTCGCCTATTTGTACGTAATGTGATGTACCAACTATCAGTTATCTGGCAGTTCAATACTTCCATGTCTGTATCGTCACTGCTTGTACAAGAGGTCTTCATATAGGGATGTGCCTGTGGACCAATTGTTCATTTTTAAATAAAATATGTTTAAGCCAAGGAAGCTGGTGTGCAGGTCTTCCTGTGCGTAGGCTCAACGCCATGGTTGCCGAGCCCCATGAGTAATGGTATTCGAGATTTAAAATACGTCCAGTTAGTATCACTTAAATTGATAGTAGTTTTGTGCAATATTCTTTAGACATGCAGTCGTCAATACTGTATGCACAGAAGTTCGAATTGCTCCATATAATGCAGTTTTTAATAAAACCGATGATTTTGATTTTGATTTTTGTTATTGATATGCTCCGGAATAGGATAATGCAATATGCAGCACTAAAAAAGAATATTCATTAGATGTCCAATGTTCTATATCATTAACAGAACTTTTCATCTGCATTAAAGATTTTAAAATCTTCTTCTCCGAAATAACAATCCGAGTGACGGTTTTCGAGAAAAAGTCATAAATATGGAAAACACACAAAAATTCATAAAACAATAGAAAAAATTACAGCACCACCTGTTGGACACATGGGGGTCTGGAGGTCGCCACAAATTGTCCATATGCAATTTCAAAGCAAATGTTTTTTTTACGAATTTTTGCGTGTTTTTCCTATTGATGACTTTTTATCGAAAACACACATTCAGACTGTTCTAAAACTTGGCGGAAATGTAGCTTGTGGGGTTGTTAAACAAACTTTTTTTTTACAAAGAGGTGATAATCTGGATTTTTTTTTAAACGGATTTTTCAATTCTTGTCAGTTAATGCATGTATTCCAATCGATTACCATGTTAAGCCATGGGGATTTGGAAATTCATATTTTTGACTTCTCCAGAAACGTCAACGAGATTCACTTTAACCTTGGTGGGCATCTACCTCGGGTGGGTTCTACTAAGTTCATGCAAATTATCACGCTCCAATGATTTTTAGATTTTTTCATGGATTTTTAAACCCTTTTTTGGCAAAATCTGCAAAAATCTCCGAAATCACTTAGCTAATTGCTTTGAAATTTCATAGGGGCAATTCCAGGGACTACAGACTTTAATTTTATAAACAGGTTATGCTGCATTTTTTAACGAATTTTTGTGTCTTTTGCCCAATTTTGCCTTCTCCTACAGAATCATCATCCCTAATTGTGAACGAATTTTTCAATTTGGGTACCTGTCGGTTAACGCGTGCATTCCTATTGGTTACCTTGTAAGTCAGTGGGGATTGCTATGGAAAGTCACATTTTTACTTGCTCTACATTAGCCGCGTCCCCTAGACCTGGGTCGGACTTATGCGTTGAATTTGAAGGTCAGCTGAGGACGGGCTGTTTACACAACCCTCTTATTTTTAACTGCAAGGACAACTTCTACCCACAGGCTTGTGTTGACAGCAAATTCAACAGTATCGCACCTATACTTTTCAGAGAAAATCCCCAGATGTAAAGGCGGAGATTAAGGAAATAAGTACATAATCTAGACAAGAAGATCTATTGCACAGCATGTGTATGTGCTTACAAACATTAACGTTGGACAAATTTTGTGATGGCCATGGCTTGATTAAAATAATTTTGATCTAAATAGTGACCAAACGAATGCACAACAAATATTGTAAATTAATATAATTATATACATGCACACCCTGTAATTCATAGACTTTGTACCTGCTAGTTTATTTATAGTGCCTTGCTTATATGAAAAATAACAGACATATGGCGGGCTAATCTGCAACCACAGATGCATGGTATCTGCGCCAATTATTGAAACTTTTTGCAATCAATTTCTGGAAAGTATTTGGTCAAAGCTGCATTTAGTGGCTGAGCTGCAATGATGTTTGTCGTTGCACACTGGCAGAGATACTGTAATGTCCATCTGTTCGGAAGTGTTGGTTGTGACAGTGGCCACACATTTATTTCTGGAGGAATAACAAGGCTGACAGATATGAATACTCTTAAAACCTGGAACCTGCCTACCCATTCTCTTTTACGATCTTGGACGGGACCCTTAAAGCTGGTATCTATGGCAACATGGATTAAAATTTCAAAAGCATCATGTCTCTGGTTTTGAAAGGAAAAATGAACAATACTATTGGGTGCACGAAATCTGTAACATAATATCAGTAAGATTTGGAGTTGCACCTCAGTATTCCATAGTTTTGAAGATATCCAAAGTTAAAATAATGAATGGTCCCTATCTTCGTACTGAAATAACAGGAAATATTGAACATTAGAACATTTTTTCAGTTTGGGTTTCACATTACGCTAACCTTTGGCAAACACGATCTGGTATAACTATTTTACATACACCAGTTGTCTGGTTGAATGTCCCGACAACCCACAGTAAACCTATGCGTTTATAAATGAATCGCAGTCAGACTTTATGAAGTGTGGCTCCTTACTTGTATGTATATGGGCCAACGATTTTAAGAACAGGCTTTGCACCCTTGATAATCTCCTGCGGATTGCGTACGCTCCAAAGGTAAAATTTGACGGTAATATCTACTGGTGGACTTTTCCATTTGTCGAAAATGAAACTGTTGTTACCTATTGGCATCATCTGTTGGGAAAAGTAAAATACCATTAATTTTTACATGCAATATGCGGCTAAAAACAGTTCAACATTTACGCCTGCCTGATTCATGGTGGTGGAGTCCGGGTGAGGTCTGTTACATGGGTTTTCTTCATGAAGACGATAACCTGCACGTGTTGTTGACAGACAAAACAAAATTCTACGAAGTCTGTTGGCCACAGCTTTCCGCTCCTTGTGTGACATTTGATGCAAAATAGTTCACTTGAATTTGGGCTATGAAAAAATTCGGAAATATAGAGAAAGGTCCAACAAACGTGCAGTTTCCTATTCTAAATGTTTTTGTTGCTTTCTGTGCATTGTCCTTCCTTTTTGTCTTCCGTTCTTTCTTGTTTAGATGTTTTGTACCCTTTAAAAAATCTTGTTTTTTAATTTAAATTTTTTCTTGAAATTGAAATTGTTCCTGTAAGTCAGTTATACATTCAAACATATGTACTATTTCAAAGAGTTATGCAACGTGGACCTGAAGCTGACCTAAACATAGCAAAAAGATTCAATATTGTGGAACTAAGGTTCAAAAGGTCTAATTCTATGTCAACAGCGCCCCCCCCCCCCCCAGTTTCGACATGGAACGTTGGAAGTCTGACAACAAAGAACACTCAAATGACTTCGGCATAAATATCCTATGGATTTTATTCTCTTTTTTAATGAATTTTGAAATTTATTTTTGGAACCAATCAAAATTTTTTCCTCAGGAACCATTAGGTCAGTTGCTTGGATATTACATGGAGGGTTATGAAACATTGATTGAAAAGTACCGATGGCGGAACATTTGTGTTGTTTATCGTGACTAAACCCTGGCGGTTATAACGGACGGATTGGCTTAATGGATCTGAGGCCTACAGCTACTATTAAACGTAAATTAGAAAGCTTATATATTCATGTTATGACTTAAATCTTGATTATCTCAAACGTTTGGTCAATTATTGGTGAACACCAATACAATACATGTATAGAGCAGTAAATTCCGTGCTTGCAGGGGTAGGAGATTCCAGTAAGCAGGGCACAGGATGATCATGATCCTCTTGTTTATAGCCATCACACACAATGTGTTTGGCTCATGATTTTTTAACATTTATTGTTTAAAAAACCGGTTTGGTTAAAGAGCCCAGATGCTAACGGAAATAGCCAAGTACACTGATCACCAGCGTCTTATCGGATGCACAAAATCAGTTGAGGTACACCAACATGATGCAAAGAAATCTTTGAAAAATGAAAATGCATTAAACTTTGAGGTCCCACATTTAGAAAACTGTTTTTTTTTTTACTGAACAATCACAGACAAAGCTCTCCGAAATGGTCATATTGCCTCGATTTTGAACAAAGGACAGCAGGCCCATATTGTTAATTGTTTCAGAAATACAGAAATATTGTACACTTGTGGTAAATGAGCAGTCCTTCCGGATTGTACATACCAGCTTGCTACATACATGTATTGTATATGTTCCATTATATGTTTTTTCTTAACCTTGTATAAACTGTTTACTGTGATGAATCATTTTATCTACTATGGACTTTTAGTCTGCAATAAAGCAATCTTATCTTATCTTATCTTATCTTATCTTAATAAGATCCTGTATATGGCCCATATATCTCAACACCATTAGAATATTTTTATCCGGATATGAGCTTAAAGTAGAGAGGTACAAACTGTGGATAGAAACCTCATACACAAAGAATTAATTCTCTCCTCCATAGGCATAACGTTGCTGTTTTATAAACAGAAAACAGTTACTGCAATAAACCTTCAAAGACAGAGAACAACTTTAAGTACTTACCTTTTCTAATTCTTTGCGAATGAAGGATTTGAGGAAAAATATGAGCCCAAGCCCACTTGCAACAAATAAAGCACCGATCATGGCTGCTACGCTGAATTTGCATTGGTTCGACACTGCCATGGCTTGACCTTCCCGCGCAACGTGAGCGACAGACTTCACTTGACGGCACGTCCAACTGCATTCATACTACTACACAGTGTGATGGAAAGACTCACGATAAAAGAACCCAGTTTGACAGACAGAGCAAATCTGACGAATGACAAAGTGTTCACTCAGTTGTTATTATACTGTAGACGGAGGTTCTGGTGGAGCAGGTTTTCATGTCAACTTATGGATACGGAAGCCTGAAAAGGGACATTAAAATAACTTCAAAAAGTCTACACTTCATGATAAAAGTTGGATATTCAAGACAAAAGTCGAACAGTCAATTTTTCAGTCTTCTGCCAAATGGTGCGAAGAGTCAAACATTCAAGATGAAAGTTGAATATACAATAATAAAGTCGAATATTCAACTTCTAAAATATTGTGATAGATTTTGCCAAAGAATCCAATTACTGCATCCCCATCCCTCTGAAGACGAATCAGTTGTGGTATATTCCTGTCCTGTGCCAAGAAAGGGTTTTAGGCCTTGGCTAAAAACACGCTGCTTCTGTTGCAAGAGCGCGTATCTACATAACTGATGAGACAATATGAAGACTAAGTACTAAACAAACCCGAAATAATGCTAGTTAAAATATGGGGATTTACAATAGGCATATGTTGTTACTTATAAGATACTAATAAAAAAACTAGCTTGTGATTGGTGTTTTAAAAAAACAATGTGTTTCTTGTAATAAATGTTTTGCTTTTTTATGATTATTTTGGTTCGGCCATATTTTTGTGTTTGGCAGGAAACTGCTTGACAGGTTACTTCATTGACATGGTAAAATTTGCGACAGTTTATCTTCTGGTTTCTTCTTCATACCCCTGTCAAATTCACTGATGCTAGGGCAAAGTTAAAATGTATTTTGACATGCTCTGCACATGTTAAGTTATTATTGGCTGTGATAATTAGTAATTTACTTGCTCAATTTAAAAGCGTAAAGCTTTTTGTATCACCAAGTAGAAAAAAATTATTAAAAAGTCGAATATTCGACTTTTAACTCGTTTATGCGACTTTCATCTTGAAAATTCAGCTTTTGGCGCTATCTAGTCGGGTTTTTAAGAAGTAGAATATTCAACTTTTTTCTCGTTTATTTGACTTTTATGTTGAATGTTCAACTTTTGGCGCCATCTAGTGGGAATTTGGCGCGATCTGGTGGCAGTTTTGAAAAGTCGAATATTCAATTTTTTTCTTATTTGTTCGACTTCCATCTGAAATATTTGACTTTATCACGTCATTTGATGTCACATTGAAAGCTGTAACCTACAGCTGTCTCATTAGTCAAAAGATTATTCTGCTAGAAAGAAGGCACTCATTCTTGAAATATTCGACTTTCTGAAAAGCGTTTTTGACGGCGCCTTTCAGGCTTCCGTAGATGCACAGTTGCAAAAAGTTAAAAAAAAAATCCTGCGCGCAATTCTTGTGAAAGTGACTTCAATTGCCAGGGGAAAATTGGAATCATGCATTGTATTAAATAGCTGATGGGGATAGTTGAATATTTGGGAGATTTTTTAACCGTACAGTATCCAAATCTTGTTATGCATCAAAAATAGCATGTCAAAGATTTCCTTTCATCTGTGTGTTTGCTTTCAAAATTGAAACAGTCATTAAGTCAGATTGCTGCAAATTTAGCCTAAATGAGACCTGACTCTGATAGCCGATATTAATTTTCCAGCTCTGCACATTTCGTCTTTCTCGCAGAAATTACCGTAAAGGACAAGGATTCAAGTTCAAGTTCAAGTAAGCTTTATTTAAAGTCGATTTTTCAGTACAAAAGGTGTACATTAGCTCTGAGGAACAATGACACCGACGACATTGCAATATAAAAAGTGTAAAACATAACTTCTATGGTAAAACATACATGTATTAAGATAAAGTGAAATACTTGACACTTGACTCATTAGAAATAGATATAAATATGCGGCATTGCCTTTATATGCTTTGCAGGATGTATATTGTCTTCTCTCTTGGTCTTTTAAGGTCAAATAAATATCTCGGCGTTTGAAAAAAGATCTTCCTAGAATTAGAATGAGCTTCCTTGTCGAAGGTTGGGTGAAATGTACCTCATTTTCGCCAAGAAAAGCTGCTGCCTCGGGGTATGCTTTCATTCACATGTCGTAGATACAATTCTCGGCATTATTCAAGAACATATTCTGCAGACGGGAAATTTATGTGGGCATAATAGGACCGAGACAGACAACGGATTCCTGGTCAAACCATACTCCCATCAAAGCAAACCCAGTCAACCCGTACCCCCGTCATAGCGTACTGCGGTCAAACCGAACCCCGCTCAAATCGTGTTCCCGTCAAATCGTATCCCACTGTCTTGTTGGCTTATGAACATGACTGATGCGTGTTGCTATTTTAATCGGAGAATCTAACCTTTACATCAGTTAAATGATTGCGACCTGAGCCGTGTTAATTAAGCTTCACAGGAGTTACCCCCGGTAATTTTCAGGGAAACCGCGTTTTCCAGTCAACTGGTAACCTACCCGACCCCTCCCCGCCCCCAACTCTCCTAATACCCATGAATCACCGATGTTATTTTGGCGTCTGGTCTTTTTCTGTGTAGCCTGTTAATACCTATGCATTCGATGCTATTTGCTGATAATATATCATTTCACTGACACTTTTATCAATCAATTATACATATGGGAAATGATTATCCTTGCTATCTACACAGAGATATGCTGCCTGAAGTTGAAAAACAGGTTGAATGATCACCGAATACCACTTAATTTATCAAAGACTACCGTGAATCTCGAAAAGCAAATATCCATATTCGATCTCAGCTCGCCCCAACAGATTTCACTTAAAGCAGTAACACAATGTCAATGAATAGGTGGCTTGTTCACCTTGATAGATGATACAAGGTTTATCCTTATGTTGTCACACAAAATCATGAAACTGACAAATAAAAATTTATAAATTGCTTGTATGAAGCATCGTCGGAATATTCCACAGAAAACACAATGAAAAGAGGCCAATTTAATACGATTTTAGATTCTCAATTGGAACAAAAGACGGAGGGGCAGTTTCACCTGTAACATTATATACACAAACCACGAATTGCAACTTGATGAAGTAGATTTACTAAATAAATGGGACATAGAAATCCTGATGTCCTCAGGGTTACTTGGAAGCAAAGGAACCGACTGTACAGTGAAGGCTGAATAACTGGTTAATCTTATCTATTCTTTATCCTTTCATAATGCGTGTCAAAATAAACGATCCAAAAATAGACTTACATTATCTTTATATTCAGGGCAACATGTGGGATAAAAGGGGTACTTGGCTATGCAAATTCAATTTATCATTATTAAGAGACACACAGTATGTACAGAAAGTAAAAGGCATTATTGATGACTGCATGTATGCGGGCACCCCTGAGAAAAAGGTCGTGTTTGGGATTCAGTAAAATGTGCAATCAGGGGGATTTAAGTATAACCCGTCAATTTTGGAAGCTGATGGGTCTATGTTAAAAGACATTTTATAACTTAAAAGCGACCCGTCACTTTATGAAAATCACAGCGTATGCAGAAAAAGCATGTTTGTGAAAATAGTATATCTTGTAATTTTATGGTGTGTATTTTGTTTTCAGTGTTTTAATATACGCCCCTTCCAGTGGAATTTTCCTTTTAGAATTCCTCGTGCTATTGGGGCGTATCTGTATGTCATATACAGGCCCCCGTAGCATTATGTTCCCTTTCAGCCCAATTACATACGCCCAATCAAAAGACATATTTCGCGATTATCATTACATGAGACACTCGAGAAAAAGACATATAAGGATATATTTTGACTTCTGCAATAAAAAAAAATCAAATAATGCAGCATGAGGGTCTCGGATAAAGTTGTTAATAAATCAATGTTAATTCAGGTAATCGCTTTATTCTTTTTTATGTATTATGTGTATCTTGCTCAAAGGTGGATGACCATTCAAATAGCATGAAAGTCCAAATAATGTCAATCTTAAGGAAAATTCCATATATTTTTATATAATTTGTCCTATCCCAAACATGATATCGTTTGATGTAAACCTCTCCTGTTACGAATCAGGATATGTTATCATAAAGCTGCAAAACTGTTTGAAATAGATGCAGTAGAAACATGTATAATTAAAAACTATGTGGCGGACAAAGCCCGACATCCACCCTTTCATGACTTTATCTTAAATATTAAGGGTTCGATTTTTTATTATCCAGAGAGAGGCTAACTTTAGATCTGTTGAACAAAGAAGGGTTAGCTATGGCGCAGGCAAAAACCTAAGAGTCAATCTAACCAGAGCCTCACGATAGTTTCTGAGAGATAGAGAAAAAGTTACCTGCAAGCTGTGCCTGCAGTATTATGCATATTGTACCCCCCCCCCCGGCATTTTTATATATTATTATCATTATTAGCTGGCCATTGATTGTATTTACACTGTTTTATTAATCGAATAGATGGTTGCTTGAACGCTGGTCATAGTTTCGTTTTTACAAACGGAGCAATACGCGGCAGCGTACCCGAGTATTTAATTTTAGTATCCGTCAAACTCTATTATTTATTGGGTACTATTTTAAATTAAAATATCGCATTTGCAGCCTTTGTACAGTTTCTAAAGTATAAAATAGCCATTGAAGAGTATTTTACTGGCCAAACCACACAATATTGTTGAGTGTTATTGATTCATTTGGTTATCATAGTCATCTTATACTTGATGCATTCTGTACTGTCTCATAATTAGTGCATCATGTAACGTATATTTATCTTCACATGATTGGTTTCAAAGTCTACTGCATGTCGGTAATATTGGATGGAGGAGAGTATGCAAAATGTTGTAATATCTTATTCTTTGATAAATATAATAATTGGTAGGCATTTTATTATGCTGTTATGTGCATTATAATTTGTATGAAAATCTAATAAAGACAATGGTACTAATGAATAATTGTCTTATTTCATTATCTGATGTCCGTACTTCATGTTTCGCACAAAAGCTACATACCAGTAACTTCTAGATATCGGTAAATCAATCAATATGACTGATAATGTCAAAAATCATTTTACCTGGTATAGTGTGGGAGCATATATCATGATTTTAAGTCCCGTGGGATTTGGATGAAGATTTTATGCCACCTATTCAGACATGTTATTTATACCTTAGGGAACATAAAAAACCATGTTGGCACTTTGCCAACCTGTAAGATTTAAAATGGCCGCCATTTTCCAAAATGGCCGCCAAACTCCAAACATAATGATATTTTATATTACATAATGTGTCCGAAATGTTCAATTTAATAGATCTAAGAATCAAATTTGAACCTTTTGTCATCCAGGAACATTATTCATGTCTTTTATCTTAAACCTGAATATTATTAGACACCAAAATTGAAAATATCTGAAAAATGTATCTATATTTTATATGTTTCTTATAGAGGTTTAGTGTTAAAATAGTTTATTTAAATTTGGCCTTTATTTTGGTTGTTACTGGCATCAATGAAGGTATGTACAACACTGTAGTTATCACAATTTAAGATAGCCACAATTTCCTCAAAATGGCTGCCCCACCGCCCCCCCCCCACAAGCCGCTATGTCATTTTACATAAAGAACCAATATTCTCCAACTAACATTATCTAAGAGTTATATATCATACTCCAACCATGTAACAACATTGTGTCATGATTTTCAATCTTGAAACTTAACACCAGTTGTTACCAACCAAATTTCAAGATGGCTGATATGCTAAAAAATGCATGCATATAATCTATGCATCAAAACTTGTTGATATTTAACTATATCTTTCATTACCCTTTTAGTCTAGATCAATACTTTTTCCTCATCTGATCCAAGATCATCAGTTCAAATCATTGTTCCCTATTATAACTTATTGTTTGAATGTATTTTGCAGGTCTGCATGGTAGTGTTGGTGTGTTGACGGAATGATTACCTGTATAGTAACTATACTAAGTGGTGGACTAATGCAGGTTCCTGGCATGCTGATGGGTGGATCTGCATTAGCTAACTGCTTGCAGTAAAAGTTTCCCAAGTGCTTTTAGATTACTAGCCGAGTCTTCATTTATATTGAAAGACTGAACACATTCTTGCCATAATCCAAGCACATTTATTTGCAAAGACTTTTTTGCACCGTGACTGTAGCAAGGCCTCTAGCTTTTCTTGATTAACCCCATTCATTCTTGGGTTTAGTCCTCTAATTGCCCTAAAAGTGGCCAACTATATAGAAAGTCATTTCCTTTTATATCTTAAATTAACTTTTGTCCACAGAAAACATTTTGAATAACAATTATAGATGAGAGCTAAACAGAGATTACATGCCTTATGAATTTACAGCTTTTCATAGCATGGAATAGGTGTTTGATGCCCATCTCATAATAAGGAAATAGCGTTCAGATTAGAATTACCCTCGGCGCCCACAATGTTTATTGCCCCGAATTCTGCATTTTTTTGAGACTTTGCAGGTGTCATTATATGGTGTAACTGCACCAAAATTGGATGAAGCTGTGATGAATCCTTCTTGAGATATTATGGTAAACATTGTCCTCTCTCTCTCTCTCTCTCTCTCTCTCTCTCTCTCTCTCTCTCTCTCTCTCTCTCTCTCTCTCTCTCTCTCTCTCTCTCTCTCTGTCTCCTTCTCTCTCTAAATATGTTAAAAGACTTCACATGGACCAATACTCTGAAACCTGTACTATTCCAAATTGCTTTGTTTTAATGAGGATTCATAAAGTATATTTGTATGTAATTATGTTATCTTTGTCTCAGTCAGTCCAACTGTCCTAACACACGTGTGGTGTGTTTGTTCTAAAGCAAGGTGCTACATTACCAAGTAAATTTATTTAGGTGGCCCATGCGAGAGCAGATGTTTTCATCCTTAGCTCGGTCAACCTGACTATTTGTTCTCTGTGGTAAAAATGTACTTTTTCTCCTATTTTTTTGTTTTGCATTTGTTTATATACATTTCTATCATTATCACCTAGCAATTGAAAAGTATTGAATTTATTGTCGAATAAAAGAATCTGAATCTGAATCTGAATCATGATCAGAGAGCGTCAAATAAATACCTCAAAAGTTTTATAACAAGTTTGAAAATAATGAGAGGAAGCTGGTTTTCAATAGGAACATAGTCCTTTATAATGTGCATCTCTAATGAAATTTGCTTCATTTTATATTTATTTTATTGCCAACAGAAAATTATAATGTTCATAAATACACTGGTTTTGTACATTATCTGAATCTGCCTTGATTCATTTCACGCTCTCGGTCAATGATTAAAAATTCAACCATAGAACTAAACATACATTACATTTCTTCTCTCCCCAAACCTATCACCATTAATTTTTTTTTCTGTGAATATTCAATTTATCATTATTTTTAGCAATCTCTGATGAAAATTTGATGAAGCTGCGATAGACCCTTGTTGAGATATTATGGTAACATTGTGTCCTTGTGCGCCACTCAGACGGCTTTGAAATAAATACTTTAAAGTTTCATACAAAGTTTATAAATAGCAATAGGATGCTGCTAGTTTTTTAATAGGAACCTGGTCCATCAGAAGATGCATCTCTGACCAAAATTTATTAAAGGTGCCATCAAAATTGTTTGAGGTATCGCGGTAGCATCATCAGGTTTGACGCCACTCAGACGGCCTTCAAAGAAATACTTTAAAAGTTTCATAAAAAGTTAAGAAATAATCAGAGGAAGTCTGTTTTCGATAGTAACATGGTCAATCATAAGGTTGTTCTGTGACAAATGTTTAGTAAAGCTATGGTAAATATTTTTGGAGATAATATGGTAACATCGTCCCCTTGTGCGCCACTCAGACGGCCTTGAAATAAATTCTTAAAAAGTTTGATTAGAGGTTTAAAAATTATAGGAGGATGCTAGTTTTCAATAACAAACTGGTCCATTACAAGTTGCATCTCCGATAAAAATTTGGTACAACTATGGTGAATATTTTTTGAAATATCAAGGTAACATTGACAAGACAGATGAACAGATGGACTGACGATGTAGGGATGACAATACCCTACAGCACTTTATGTGCCGAATGTAAAAACATACCAACTTTATAAGCCTATTCTCAGCCAGAGTGGGTTAAACACCCAGGTATCCACTAGAAAAATATCAAATCTGGGCAGTATCTAACAGAATGGAAACTTTTGTAGTCAGAATTTATGTGTTTAGAAGATGAAATTTACTAAATTTGGTCGTAAGGTTCCCCCCCTCTCAACCCAGTACATTTATCCCACCTAATAATAATGCAAGGTGCATCTCAGCTTATCCAACTAGCTGGTTATTGCCATATACAGCACATGTAGAACAGTTCACATATCACTTGTGTACTACAGTTTGATGTTGGTGAACTTCTTGCCTGTGGCTCAACTGGCATAAATGATAGATTTTGGTTGAAGTACCAAAAGTAGATCCAACATATTGGTGACTCTGGAATTATAATGAACTGCTTTCATCTTCATCATCCAACTGAACAAGCCAACTGCTATGGCAGACTGCCACTGTATATGGCAATCACCAGATACGGCCAGCTTCCACTGTGTAGGGCAGTCACCGGCTGGACACCGCAACTCACAATATGAGAGTGACAATGATGAAGATGAGAACGATGATAGTTAAAATAGCCATCTTAATCACACAAGTATGAACTTGGCAATGGAGATGACGATGTCATTTAATGTAGCAGTACACTTTAATGTGTCATAATGTTGTTTCAATGTTTACTCACAATACGAGAGTGTGACAATGATGAAGATGAGAACAATGATAGTTATAAAAGTTATCCTAATCATACAAATATGAACTGGGTAATGGAGGTGATGATGTCATTTATTGTAGCAATACACTTCAATGTGTCATACATAATATTGTTTCAATGTTAACTTGCAATATGAGAGTGACAATGATGAAGATGAGAACGATGATCGTTCAAATAATTATCCTAATCATACAAATATGAACCATATAATGGAGGTGATGATGCCATTTATTGTAGCAATACACTTGTTTCATAATACTGTTCCAATGTAAACTCACAATATGAGAGTGACAATGATGAAGGTGAGAATGATAATAATTTAAAATAGGCCCCCCAGTCACACAGGTATGAACTTGGTAAGGGAGGTGATGATGCCCTTTATTGTAGTAATATACCAGTGTCATAATATTGTTTCAAAATAGAGTCATTTATCTCGGTTCGGTTTACATTCTTTTGATCCAATGATTTGATACTTTTAAGACAAATATGAGCCTAAATTGACTAAGATTCAATTTGAAGATAAAACTCTAACTTTATAGCCGGGAGTTATCAAAATAAATACCCAAATAAGGTGTTTTATACTGCAAGGACCTTTAAGGGATCTGTGATTGGAAATTTGGCAGCCATTTTGAAAAATGGCGGCCATTTTGAATCTAACAGGTTGGCAAAGTGCAAATATGTTTTTTTCTGTTATTTCAGATGTATGTAACATTTCTGAGTAGGTTTTGTAAAATCTTCATCAAAAGCCCACGGGACTCCATATGCCCCCACACTAGTATGGCTTTGAAAGTATCAGAGCAAGCCCCGCAGGTGACGGTACCCTTGCTATGATATTACCGATTACTCACTGCCGAAGAAGGCGCCGAGCCCCTTACTCACTCCCGTGAAGCGGCCGGTAAGAAAAAAAAATCAGTATCTAAATATTTTCTCTATAATTTGTGTAACCAACTGAATGCACAATTTGGTTGGCATGTTGTGGGCAAAAGGAGCAGAGTGTAAAACGTAAAACCTGGCGTATCAGTTTGACCCCCTGTCACGCTCACACCTGCAGTCATTTCACTGCAAGTTTGCTAGGTGATTGAATATACAAATTACAAGGCAACTGTGAATGGTTTTGTTTCTTTATTTTTGTGGCCGTTAGGGAGTACGAATGCTGAAGGGGGTACTTCCTATGACAGAATATAGTCTCACATGCTGTCTTCAATAAAACCTGGCCATGGTAAACGTGATCTGTCTGCATTATTTTTCACATGATGACTGACATGTGTCACTTTTTGTAAATTTCTGAAGAAAATTAGTGATTTTTACCTGAGCTGACTTGTCAGTCAGCTGAGGTTTTGTGAGGGTCCGTCGTCCGTCTGTCCACAATTCACATTTTCGACTTCTTCTCAAAAACCGTCGGCCAGATCCACTTCAAAGTTTGTGGAGATTTGCCTTGAGTGGGTCTCTACCAAGTTTGTTCAATTTTTTGTATGGTTTTGCTATTTTTCACTTGTTCTCAGAACCGTCCCTCAGATTAAGCTGAAATGTGATGGATATGTTGTTGTGGAAGGGTCAAACAGTTGTTTACTAGGTGGCACTGCTTTGGATTCCTTATTTTTAAGGATTTTCCATTCGGGTACTTATCGTTCAATGTAGCTTTCCTGTTGATTACTATGTAAGTCAATGGGCATTCTAATGCTAATTCACAGGACAACTGACACGAAATTTACTGTTTACTTGATAACTTGAGATCTGTTTTGAGTTAGCTGCACGTTAATTATTCTGTATAAAGGTCATGCTGAGACAGTACATGAATGACCTTGACCTCGTTTGTGGGGTCACAGTGCAACAAACATAAATTTTACTCTTCATTATTACTTGAGAACTACTTGAACTTTGATGTTGCACATGTAAGTGTTCTTCTATAAAGGTCAGACTTTCTCAGGTGTCCTTGATCCTTTCCCAAGTTCATAGAGCTGCAAGTGTGATGAATGTCAAGATCAGCTGAGGCATGGGCTGTTCACACAGCCCTCTTGTTAGTTATCAAATTTATGAAGACATTTAGCGATTTTAAGTTATCAAATTAAACTTCGGTATTCCAAATTTTTCTGGACAGCTGTGCCACAAAGCCCGACGTCTTTCATGCATGGTGAACTGACAAGAGTAGCTGAGCATGTTGCAGTTTGTAACTTCAAACACATGTGGATGTGAAAAGTATGAAATTTGGAAAATACGTTAAATTTTCATTTTGCAAGACTTTATTTGTGCCTTTTGTCGGACTAGCTGTATAGAGGTATTCTAAGTTTATTTGCAATAGGGGGTGATTGGTATTTTATAAGTCAGAGAAAAGCTAGATGAAATAAATTCATAAATACTGATCACATGTTACACAACTATCTTTATCATCATAAATGGGACATGGAACAGGCGATATAACATCAAATCAGTGACAAAGTTTATTTAGCCGTGAATACACTGGAAAATAATGAAACCATGATTGGCACTGGCATTGTATGATGATTTAGATTGGGCATCGTGGTCATATCAAATTTGAGGTCAACTATATCCTGCCTGTATGACATCAGTCTTGTTACGGCACCACACATTACAGTCCTGTTACGGCACTTCACCTGGAGAAAAGAATGATCACAAATGGATACTGTATCAAAATGCCTTCAAATAATATTTACAAATACTTCCAACATATCGTCCTTGTCTGATTTAAAGTAAGGTATCACCTTTCTAGACATATGCAGATACATCTCGTTGAAAAAAATAACAAAAACAAAACCAAAACTGTTCACAGGATGTAACAGTGTTATGTATACACTCGATGAGACTCGAGCAGGTTAAGGTGTGGGTCTTTAAATGTTCTGACCATTATTAGATAATGTTTATTCATTTACTTGGCGTGAACACCCACCCTTACACCCACAGGATATTATTTATGGGTGCCCATTTATGCAATATATACATTGGGGTTTACATTTACTGAAACAACCACACGCCTTTGTTTCTGGAGAGGTTGTGTCCAGATAGTTATGCACAACTGGGTTTACGAGGCACATGGTCCTGCGCAAAAATGACAGAAGCTAGTGGGAACAGGTTACACATGAATGGCATGATCAGAAGACATAGTCCTACAGATGAACAGAAGTGGGAAATGAAGGCAGTAACAGGACAGGTTACACTTAGACGAGAGCTGTAGACTTATTGAGGGTTAAGGAATCTATTGTATGCAGGCTTCTTGAAACACACAGGAGGCTAATATATTTAAATTTAAAAGGGTGCCGGCAGCCATCTTGTTTGTGGATATTAATGTCAAATGCATTTCACACCCTCAGATTAGCCACTTTAAATGTATCACGCGTTTCATGCTAAATGATTAAAATGTTGGAATGTGCTTTTTGACAACGATATTATATATATATATATATATATATATATATATATATATATATATATATACATATATATTACACCTATACTTCAAGGGTTCTCAGCTATGTGTGTTTTGTGTATCTAAGTTCATTTTATAACGTAAACACATCATATTGTCGTAATTTAATTCATTTCATTAACTT
Source organism: Hermodice carunculata (assembly GCA_964020975.1). Classification (NCBI taxonomy): domain Eukaryota; kingdom Metazoa; phylum Annelida; class Polychaeta; order Eunicida; family Amphinomidae; genus Hermodice; species Hermodice carunculata. Next base: position 57,819,183 of record OZ026619.1, read on the forward strand.
TTCACTAGTTGCTATGCTTTTCTCTGATTGGCATTATTGACGATTTCAGCTTTTTTGCACGTCACAAAATCTTGAAACAAGGCATTTTTTTTCACTTCACATCCCGATGAAAATAAAACCTGAAGCGTACAGAGCTGGTCACTTAGAAATTGACTAGCACGTTGCTACTCTTCAAAGCAACAGTTCATTCTCCAAACTGTGAACACGAACCAGTCCGCGTCGCTTATCTGCACCACCACTAGTCGTCCAACTCCTCATGTTGTTCACAATTAAGCGCCATTGGCCTGGACGCTTCCATATACTGGCAGAGACATTTTGTATATTATCATGTGAATTACTCCCAGACACTTGGACTAGGAAATTACACATTAAATTAACATTTCTGAATCATTTCATCAATAGAACACACGCACATCCACACACACACACACACACACACACACGTTATCTCTCTCTCTTCCTCTCTCTCTCTCTCTCTCTCTCTCTCTCACACACACACACACACACATAGAGAGTAGTGGTAATACACTTTTCCTCAAAGATCTACAAAAGGAACCTCCATGCAGCCAAGCATCCGTCACATGGCGGACACCTAAGATCGACTTATAAATCAAACACCAACAAAGTTTCAAAGTTTGTAGCATTATGGGAAGTTCTGATTCAGAGCTATACAGTTGTCACAACAGATTAAAATTAAATGTTGCAAGTAGTATTTTGGGACGATATAAAACAGAGCAAAACATTCTTAGTAAAGAAATCGTACATCTAAAAGGGCGTTTTGAATTATTAAAATACCCTTGATCATTAACTTAATGGACGTGTGTATGATATCAGAGTCGAATTTCAACACATGAGAACACAAATGCCGAAAAATGCAAAGAGAATGCGCCCAGAAAAGCTGCTTTCTTACCACATCTCCCGCGATTCTGTAGTGTCAACAATTTGATAATAAGCAAAATGGGACTATCCCCTGGAAAAGGCCACTATCGTCCCGTCTGAGCGAGAAAGTGTAACCAACTCGTGATTCCTTTCTCATCAGCTTGCTTGTAATGATGATCAGTTAGCAGAACCAGATGAAAACGCTGATGTCTATAAACGTCCATTGTACAGCAGTTGTAAGCTTTATGAAGCAGAGGAACTTGTGCTTGAAACTAGAGCAGGCTAATTTTCCAACAGAAAATCAAATGTCTCCCCGTACGCCCTTACTATTGTCACCCTTATTTTTATAAATAGGCATATTGATTCCAATGATCTTCAGATATGGTGAAGGTACACTGTTTATTGACATTTCAAAACGTTGATTTTTGACGAAATGCCCCGGTGACCATTAAAAATTGGTCAAGGTGATACATTTGCAGTTACAGGCAAGGTCTAACAAAAGTCTTACCTAGAAACATAATCACACAAAATGGCAACCTCTTCAACACAAATCTTTCTCGAGTGCATCTGCAATGATTTTTAAAAAGTGGCCATGTTACCCTGAAAATACGTCAAGGTCACCCATCTACAATCCCAATCTCAGTAGTAGTTGGTATTATGGAACATAAACATGCAAAATTCCAATCTCCTACATCAAATCCTTGCAGAGTTGTTGCATGCGTGTCAATTTTAGATGACATGCCCACGTGACCTTGAAAAAATTGTCAAGGTCACCCACCTGCAATCCCAAGCAAGATCATATATAGGAACATCTTCAAATAAAATTTCAACTTCCCAAGTCAAATCTATCTTGAGTTATCACGTCCACCTTGATTTTAGACGAAATGCCCATGTGACCTTGAAAAATAGGTCAAGGTCATACATCTGCAATGATTTTTAAAAAGGGGCCTCGTGACCTTGAAAATAGGTCAAGGTCACCATCCGCAATCCCAACCTAGTTCATATTATGGTGCATAATCATGCAAAATTTCAACCTCTTAAGTAAAATCCTTGCGGAGTTATTGCGTCCGCGTCAATTTTACATGACATGCCCACGTGACCTTGAAAAATAGGTCAAGGTCATACATCTGCAGTTATAAGCAAAGTCTTACATAGAAACATAATCACACAAAATATCAACCTCTTTAAGTCAAATCTTAGACTGGCTGGGAAAAAGTATCATAGCGTAGAAGAAAGCAAAAATTGGTACTTCTGTTCAAAATTGTTGACGGGATAGCCCCAGCATATCTTTTCAGATTATTACCGGGAACAGGTTCCACACGGACTAAGCAAACACGAACACTTTCGGCCAAGAAAACCATATTTTACAATTCCTTTTTGCCGTCAACTATACGCGAATGGAGCTTATTGCCCCGATCAGTAAGGACCATTGCGCATCTAGACGATTTAACAACCCCCTAGTAGAAGTTGGAATGACATCTCTATTATACTGTTGAAGATATTCAAGATTGAAAATTTCAAATGTCCCTAATTTGCATAATTTTAATCTCCATTTCTCTGTATAAAACAGTCAAACTCCTTGTAAGGAGGTACAATCATGCCACGTTTGGACTTTCTATGTATAATAGTGTCCGAGAAAAGTGTCGGACAAATTTGCTGGTATAGAAGAAAGAAAGAAAGAAAAGTGCGTGTTGACACACACACTTTAATGGTAGAATGCATGAGCAGGGATCTTGAGCATTTCCTGGACTGTGTAATTGTATATGAATAATGTAGCCCAAAATGTTTTCTTTAACAGCTACTGAACTGACTGGTGTCCAGAAAGAAAACATTAACTTATAATTAAATTACCAAACAGACATAGCTATCCAATCAATGCAACCAATGTTTATATGACAAAATTAACTCATTCAGTGATGAACCCAAAGGATATGCTATTTGCTAATTCTTTCAAATTTGCATTGCTAATACAATGTGTGAAACAAGTAAAAAAGGTCAGAATATCACAAATCATGAGCAGATATTATATTCTATTATGATTGTCAGAAATTTTAAATCAGAACCCCCTCATTTAAAAGATAAGAATAGTCAGTATATCCATTTGATAACAAATTTTACTGACAGTAAATGAAGACTTCTGTCCTGAATGAGTCAAGGGATGCCGCATTTTCAAAGGGTCATTTTGATGTCACATCTTGTAAAATATATACCAGGATTATGGCTTGTTTGCAGTTTAATTGAGATGTGACACCCCTTTAAAAATGTCCCACGGGTCTCACGATGTTGATAAAGGCTCCGGATTATGAGTGAAATCTATTGGGGGTAATAAAACACACATAAACTTAAGGAGGAAAGGGTAGGGTTTATTTTGATGTGGTTACACTTGCCAGGACTTTTGCATAAGCTTGCCATTTGGTACCAATCATTCACTGTCACTGGTCATGTGTGTTTGGTGGGGTGGCAGACACATAGCAGGGCCAGCTCCACAGTAAAATCGTGTCCCTTTAGCCGTATTATTTTGTAAAAATCCAATTATTCGACGGTACAAAAGTGAAAATAAAACCCATATAAATGTCTACAACAGCACCCATGTGGACCTGTTTACAAACACCACTAATTATAGCAGCCGGGTTGAGTTGCAGGGCAAAGAGGTCAGTGATAGGCTGTTTGGCCCACCAGCACTGTGGTCACGACTAATGAGACGGCCCCCAGAGCTCAAGTTAGGTGAAATGGACTGTACAGTATATAAGATATTGAAGATTAAAAACTTTAATTAGCCCTCATTTGCATAATTTTGAAAAGCATGACCTCTCATTATAAAAAGACCTGACTTCATCTTTACAAGTAATTGTGCCAAGCTTGGAGTTTCTACATGTTATACTTTTCAAATGATATGTCGGGCAAACTTGCCTGTAAAGAAAGAAAGAAAGAAAGAAAGAAGAAAGAAATAAAGAATTCCTAGAAAAACAGAAAAGTGTGTCTTGACACACACACTTTAACAAGAAGAAGAAGTAGAAGCGGAAGAAATGGACGCAAAAACAATATGTCCCCCCGTTGCACGGGGAGACATAATAATGCGAGAACTCGTTGCTGATGACGACTCTCCACAACAAATACAGGCTTGAGAAAACACAATATGATATGCAGGGTATATTCCTACAAGTTTAACATGAAACCTATCATCTGATGTTCGCCACATTGTTTAAGACAAGAATACATCTGAGATCTTGAGGGTTTTTTCGCGTTGATCAATTGGAGATACAATCACAAATGCGGACTTTCAACAAAAACTTTCCTCATCACGTTTGTGCTTAATAGCAAAACTTTAATATTATAATGCAAATCATCTGTATTCTTTCTGTTGAAAAGGTGCAAAAAATGAAGTAACCCCAATGTTTCACATCTTTCATCATTGTTTTCATTGTTTTGTATATATATATATATATATATATATATCTATCTATCTATCTATCTATCTATCTATCTATCTATCTATCTATCTATCTATCTATCTATCTATCTATATATATATATATATATATATATATATATATATATATATATATATATATATATATATATATATATATATAACACACTGAGAATGAAGAAAAAAACCTGTCGAGAATACACAAAAGGCATAAGCAAGCAAAAAGCACACACTTCCAAACTGCAGCAATGTCAAGTTACACAAGTCTGGTAATAAAATGCTTGAATCAACTTTTTCCACATAGCTTCACGGAAGTTGAACGTTTTGGCCATTTTAATCTCCATTTCCTGCTGTGTGCGTATTGTCATATCTGCATCTATTCTGGTAGATGTACGACTCCTCATCTACATTCTCGTTCCACTCAAGAATTGACAGAAATACACGGAGATTGTATAGATCAGATTTAAATGCTATTCTCTTGTCATGGTACTGGAGCATTGTATTGTTGAAAGACTCAATATAGTGTGTATCTTTGCAATGTACATAGTGTTGGGGTTCCAGATACAAAAGGAGTCTGTGGAGAACCTTGACTAGCATTTCCTCGGCAATTTGATCAGTGATTTGAGTTTTGGATGGAATGTAATGAAGCAGATATTTAAAGGCAGAGGTTGGGTGGTAGTGTAGATGGTTTCCTTTGTAATGGTCTGGGATATTGTCTATTTTCTGGCCCTTCACTGATTTCCTTATGGGCAATTTCCTCATGCAGCGCATCATCCCGACTTTTTTCTGCCAGCAATTTGAACACAGGTACCAACCCAGTCCACAGTTTTCGCATCATCTATGTACCAATACAGCCAATTCCAGCGACAGTACGGATTCTCTCGTACTGGTTTGGTAAAATACATGAGGTGAAATACCCATGTGCCATTGGCAGATTGGCCAAAAATTATCCACCCCTGCATTATGTGAGGTGAGGAGACCCAATCCAACATATGTCCCTTTGAGCATCAAACCTGTGCACCCAAAACATACTGAATACACTTTGTAATGGTCATGGCCAAGGAAAAATGCCTAGCACGCTCATTTGATCTTGCTAGCAGGTTGTTGATTGGTGAGATTGTACTTAGAAATAAAGTCTGTGCTGGATTTGTTCATCTTTGTCACACAGCTGGTAGCATGGGGTGTTCGGTTTGTCATGATCTTCAACATTTTCATCTTGCTGCTCAGTTACTGCATTCTTCTCGAGGTAAAAATACAACGCCTTTAAAGCACTTCATAGGTAGATGTGGTAAATATCTTTCCTCTCATGCTGTGTACACTTCAGCTAAAATACCCCATTAAAAGCCATTTCGTACCGTGGTTTTCACCCCCATTTCTCCTTGCAAGCCTTGGCTGCAGGGCTCTGATTTGACCTGAACTTCAAACAACACCCAGTAACTCAACCTAATTGCATTTATATCATCAATGAGATAGCACTTTAGTCAATAGATTAGGGCCTCTTACTAGCTTCATCCTGTAAGTTTTCTTTTTAAATTTAAAGAGTAATGTGGTAATCATGTTAATTTTCAGAAAATGCAGTATTGAATTGACACATTGATCATAAAAATAGGGTGACAGAGTGAAGTTGGGCATCTATGTTGTGTCATGAAGCAAAGGAAACTGGACACAGAGAGCTGTTCTAATAATTAAGAGAAAGTGACGAACTGGCTGAGAGTATGTGGGCAGTGATCAGCTTCCAGCTTAAAAGAGTGTTGGACTTGGGAAGGGAAAAAAGAAATGTGGGTAAAAAATCTATTTTCTTGGTAGCTGAGGTGTACACATCATGCTACCTGTGCATATTTTAACTTTGTCAAGCTGCATGAAAAGTTCATTTTATTCTGTATCATTACCATACTTAAATCAAGCCTTCCTCTTTTTATAGCCACTGTGCTCCAGCATTATCGGAGTGCCATCTCTTTCTCGAATGTTCAGCAAGTTGCTGTCTCCTTATGCTTGTCACCTCTGCTGTATTTGTAGCATCCATGGTCACTGGCTAAAGTAACATAAGTTTAAAGAAAATAGATAAAGAAAAACATCGAGACAGAAGACAACATCAAAAAAAAAAAAAAAAAATGAAAAACAAAAACAAAAACCAAAAAAAAAAAACAAAAAAAAAAAAACAAAAACATAAAGCAAAACAACCCCCCAAAATACCCCTCAAAAAAAACCCCCAAAGATAACAAAAAAAACAAAAACAAAAAAACACCCACAAACAAACAAACAAACAAACAAAAAAAAACCAAAAAAAAAAAAAAACCAAAAAAAAAAAAAAAAAAAAAAAAAAAAAAAAAGACAGAGCAACGATCTCATGCTATATTCCGGGAATTGAGCCCTGGCACCTGATTTTGTGTTACAAAATGCTGCTAACAGTTTATGTTCGTCTTTTCCTAGACATCCTTATGAAAATACCACTCACCCAATGAGGTCACCTCTAAATGCTGTGGGTGTTGTGTTCAAAGAAATAGAGTGGCCTTCGGTTCAAAATACAAAAAAAAAAACAAAAAAAACCAAAACATTAACAGAGGAACGATTTCATGCTATATTCCGAGTATTGAGTCTTCCGCACCTGAATGCTGTGGACACTGTGTTCAAAGAAGTAGATTAGCCCTAGGCTGACTGCTTTTATTGATCGTCATCAGTATTGAACCCGGAAGTACCTTGAAACTGTATAACTACAAGACGTATAAAATATGCTTGCAGTTTATGGTATTTCGAGGTTTCGGACACACTCAATGGCCATGCCATTGCACTGCCTTTCTGTAACAGAGAGGCCTGTAAGCACATGTTCTAACCATTGTGCACAGAGGCACAAACGAGCTTTGATCTGGTTGCACTCCACGATGCAGGCTGGGAGTGAAAGTCCATCATGTCATCGTGCCAAGTGCTCACTCCGTTTAATATATCTTATTGAAACAAGGTCGAGCATTCGAACCCTCCTAATTTGCTGAATAAACCTCTTGTGCAACGTCTGAACTACTTGAGTGGATGCCACACTACTAGTGGCTAAATTCACGGGATTTGATTTTCTATATGTTCACTCGAACTTGCAACCTTTGGCACCAGTCGCGCAGCTGAAATTATTATTATTATTAAATCTTTATTTCGTACATATGTCGTGGTACATCCAGAAGTAAAAAAAAAAGCAAAAGAGATAACACTAATCAAAAGTCATAAAAAAAGCAAGCCCGACAGTTCATAAGACATTCACAGGTTCAGTTAGTACAAAGGTAATCAAGTATATCACAACATTCATTTTTGCTCATATTTGATTGCAAATGTCCATCCCGAATCGCACACACTTCTCTAATCATATTGGCAGTAGAGGTCAAATCATTAGGTTCCTGGACAAAATTACGTAACATAAATAGTAATTCTGGCAATACATAGGAATGGAAATTCTGTTTGGATAAACCATACTTAGATGAAATATAATTCAGTTAGTTACATACCGACGATCGACATTTATAAATGGGAAACGCCAAATCCCCATTCTAAAAAAAACGACATATATATATATATATATATATATATATATATATATATATATATATATATATATATATATATATTTGTATATGTCAACGAAGGTAGTTATGTGCGAGTGCCATACCAACACAGTTATGCACTGTATGTAAATAGTCGGCATTTATTTCCAGAATTGGGGATTTAAATCTACCAGCATTAAGGAAATGACGCAAATATATTTAATATTCGGAAAGGGCGAGTGTAAACAGGTACTAGCCTGTGTTGTTGCCCTTCCATGTACTTCAAACGCTATGTGCGTTTGTTCGTACGCGTTACTACGAATCTGTTTGTACCAGGAAAATAACTGTCCACATCCTACTTGTTATAATTGTTTACTGCAACTTGGTGTACCGTGGACCTGTACGTACTTGATTCAGAATGCCTAATAGACGCCATAGTGAGACTGGTAATGACCATGATCCCACAGTGGCTGGTGCACCCAATGAACCTGTCGGTAACGCAACACTTCAGGTGCAAGGATGGTTTGAGGCATCTTAATTGATCGTTTGACCTATTAATCTATGTATTTTTATAATCGTCTAGATTTTTTATCACAGAATATCTAATCAATTCAGGTATTTGTTTAAAAACCCTGATGCTGGTCTATGAGCAAGTATACATCCACAAGTTTATATCAGCACATTAGCAAAATATTTAATTTTGCGTTCTACAAACAGAATGAAACGATAATATAGACCCATCCACGGGAACGAATTTGTTTCGATACAATTGCTTTCATAAAATCTTATGAAATTTGCATGTTGGTACCACGATGGTATCAGATTTCTGGTTTTTTGAGCTCCAAAACTCATGAACAGAAGAGTTTAAGAGCCAAGTTAAAAAAAAAATCCTAAGTTAGGCATTTATTTTGCATTAGTCATATATTTTTAGATGATATATCTATTTGTTTTGATTTACGTCATTTCAAAATTTTATTTTGTGAAAATTGACTTCTGGGAATCTCGCTATCAAAGGTCGTGGTTCTTATTTTTGTTCTAAATGGGGTGTCACGTAAAAATTGCTCATTGCCTCTGATCACACTTTTAGTAAGAACCTTCAACTTTGATGCATAATTACTAAGATACACTGCTGTTTTGTGGTATAAAAATCAAGGTTTTCATATCAAATTTTGTACAGCCAGCCACATTGTTGGTTTATTGCTTGTTGTTTTGCATGCCCCTGCCCAGGATCAAAGGGAGAACATGAAGCGATTAAGCAGTCACATGACCTTGACCCTCACGACACCTTGTGAAAAGGTTGCCAGCAAGTTGGTCCACTCATCTCATTTACTCTCTCACTCAGTTCTCATCACACAGGATAAAAGAACAAAGATGTCCTTATTAAATCCCACTGTTGAGTATCTGGGCATAAAGTGTTTTGGAAAGCTTACAAGAGTACAACCTGTAGATGAAGTCCAGTACAAAAATTGGGCACCAACAAATTCAGCATGCCAAGATCAATATCGAGGACAAGGCGGATAAAAAAGGACACAAAGAAAATGACGACAGTGAAAAACTGATGGCCAGATCTATGGTCGACAGCATGTTCCTCTGGGCCCATGGACAGGTAGCCCTCTGAAGAGTGAGAATGAGAGCAGACCCATACTGTTGTAGTGGACTCCCTGTGACTGTGTGTTCGACCCTGAACCAGATCCCTGTGACAAAGCATCGACTATTTTGCATGAATGCAAGTGAAACACTGAGATCCTTCGACCTGGGCCAGACAGTGTATACATGTGATGTAATGTTAGCCAAATGAGTGTAATAAAAATATACCCAGCGAACAGTATCAAATAGATTGCTCACAATGGCTTGGGGAACAATAATTTCATGAGCAAACAATGTTGCAATGGCCATAGTTCAGTGATGCAACGTTATGTTTTGACAACCTTTGAAGCTGGGAGGTTGGAGCACTGTCAAGCTGTCCGACTGTTGTTTTCCCGTAGTTTACACTCCATCTAGATAAACTACATCATGCTGAATAACTTTAGATCCCCAATAATGTCAATCAGCCACTGTAATAGCAAACAGAAATAGCTGTTTACACTGCCTTATGCCTTTGGCCTGTCCCTCTTTGAACAATTTGTGCATCCATTTGTTTGTTTTGACTTTAGAGGTCACTGTACTCATTAAGTGTGTACCAGGTCACAGAGTTAGGCTGCTTTGTCGGGGTGACTCTCAGGCAGCTTTTAAACAAAGTGTTGACCTACATTCATAGGACTCATTTCACTGTACTGTCTGTACACATTTCGGAGGTGAACTAGAAAGATCAGAGGCAGGTCTCACTAAATGCACTGGGATGTTTGACTAATTGGAAAACTCTGGAATAATGGTGGGATTTTTATGTCTGTACAAATAATGCAGATATTTTCCTGACTGAAGAGAAAATTTCGGAAAGATCTGACAGAAGCTGTATGACTACAAGCCAGTGGGACTGTGAGCTATTGTTATTACCTGTGGAGTGTGGACAGTATCTTTGAGTGAACTGGTATATTGGGTGTTAATTGTACCACATTGGAACCAAACTGCACCTCTGTGGGATTTGGATCAGCACTACACCTTTCAGTACAAAATTGGAGTCAAACTATAACTCTGTGGGATTTGTACCAGATCATTTGGCACATGCCATAGGACATGGAACTGTGGGACCGTACCTGTGGATAATCTCACCAGGGATTAGGTTTTACTTAAGACTGTTTAACTATTGAAATACCAGTGGAGATAAGTTTACCTACTTTGTACTGGTTTTAAATGTTAATATGTTGTTATTGTTGAAGTTATATCACTGTTGTCACTCTTTGTTGAGTTCTGCTAGTATTCAGAGGTCTTGGACCAGTAACCCCTCAAGGTCGGGTCAACTGATCCACAACGTTTGATCGAGTACTGAATACTGTTGCTGTGTCTATTGGATGTTAATATCACAGGAGCAGAGCATCCCAAATTAAGTCCCATCATCATTTTGGATAGGAAAATACTTATAAACTGTGAGTTTTAGAAAGGCACTGCTACTCTAGAAATATTTTAAATCATGTGATAACTTTGTGTATTTTTGGAGACATATTTGGCGCGGAACGGTCAATCATGGAGGTAAGGTACACAAATGCACCTGTAAAAAAAAATCTAATCACATGACCCCCCATTTTCTTGGTTTTAATTTGTTGCTACCGGAATAAACTTGAAGCAGAATGCCAAGGAAGTTGCAGTTTTACGTTTCATATAGGAGAAATAAGCCAGCGAATGTCGCTATTTTAACATGTAAATGCATTACGCCTAGGTTACTGGTCCAAGACCTCAGAAGCTAGTTATCCTCACATCCTGGCGTGTGTAATTCAGATTCCTGACTGCCAAAAGCAATAAAGACCATTTTTCGTTGAAGCTTTGTAGTGTTTGTTCAAAAAGTTTCGGAACGTGGGTATGTGTTCTCATTTTTATATGTGTATGGGTAATTGGTTCCGCAATCGCACTGTAATGGGTGAAAAATATTTTTAAAAACATTTATTTGGTGAATTGATAATGAAGTGAAAGATATTTCTGTCATAACGAAAACTGTGTCAGATAACAAACACGAGAAAAACTACAGCTTGCAAATTAAAGTGTGCTCCTTTCGAGAAGCAAAGCCTCGGCTGTGCGAATTATTTTTCATATTTTACACTTATTACACAATATCGTGAAACATTTTCCATTTGGGCCATTGAAAAGGATGTCAGTTTTATCTCAAGGACACTTGGATTTGTATAACTTTGTAAACAACTTTCAATCATACAAAAATCCAATACTTTCACAATGGGTAATAAAATTACCATGACGAAGTTTATTATTTTTTTTAACAAGGAATCAGAAGGCAAAAAATAAATCACTGCTATTTTTCATGGGTCTACTTTGTGTAGTATGGGCAAAAAATACCAGGCATGATTTCAAAGTTTGAGGATACAACGTAGAAGTAGCTATCAAAGATTTCAACCATAAAATTTTCAATGAGTTTGAATGAATAGCATTTGACATCAAAAAAGGAAAAAAAAAAACAGCTTATAACGTTAAAGGCGGGCATAAAAGCAGGGAATGGAATCCATTTATCATAATACCCAAGCTGTGTTTCTATGCAAAGCTCTAGTACGTTTTCACTTTAGAGCTGTTTGTTTCAGTCACGAATACATACATGAGAAAAACTTACCATTTGGGTGACCTATGAATGCTGTGGGAATTGCCTTCTTAAATTTAAGTCGAATCATAATATCATAACTGGCAATAAATGCCATTATTTGTACAAACATTGGGTTATTAATTTGTTTCTTCCACGCCCAGATTTGAAATGTGTTGTTAGGGCACGTGATACCCTGTTCGTCAGCTGAGAAAAACCACAGCTGTGCTGATGAACATTCATGGCGGGTAATCCGTGGTAGCCCCTGACTCAAAACACTGCCATTGCCTCTGTTGTCTTTGGGGGCACCAGGGAAATGTTTGGGGCATCAAGTTCCAGTTTTAGTGAATAGAAAATATTACAGTTGTATATGCCCACTGGAAGCTGTTATCTCTTGGTAAAAGACTGCAGTTCTGTAATTTGTAAGCTAAGGAAACCCCACGAAGCAAAATTAGATGTGCTTGTTGTGATAAATAGGCATGTATTTCAGACAAGCTTGTGATAGACAAATACTAGGCAGTTACGGCACCAAGCCTATTTAGCCATGTTCAGTAAGCTACCCCAATGATGTGCCAAATAGTGTAAGTTTGCTGTATTAGGATACCATCCTCTCACTAGCGTGAGTGCACAATCTGGCATCATGTCTCGTTTGTTCAGTCGGCCACTGACCCACACATTATCCCCCCTGTTGACATCCTGGCTGAGGACAGCTGCCGTCTTGGCCATATATCTGTGATCACTCCATGCCATTCGTGTGTATATCAGACTCCTGGGGTTCTTGTTCCCACCATAACTGCATGCTTGACTCATCTGTAATACATGGCCGACATAAAAAGAAATGACATTCAACAGCATCATCTGCTTGTGGTATTTTTCAAGGTGTTTCTACTTCATTTTTATCCTCTACATAGTGTCCCTGTTCGCTGACCTGTATGTATTCCCAGTCATTATACATCAATTCTGTCTGCCCAACCTTTTGCTGTTCTTAAGTCATTGCAAGTGACACAACATACCTTTCAGAATGCTCATTATTGTTTGCCAAGTCCTGTTTTTCTTCTCTTTCTTGGCCACTTTTGTGGCTGTGCACTTTCTTCTATCATATCTATGTTGTTGAATTCTTCCATTTCTCTGTCCAATTGCTATCCATATACTAAAAAGAACTGAAGCTGTAATTATGGACTATGCCTCTGGTTATTTTGACACTAGAACGTGAAAAAGTATATTGTTATATCCCACTGTGGATGTGCAATCTTCTTTGATCCAATTACCAACTTGATCCTTATACATGCACATAAGAGACAGGATGTGAGATGACACAGTGGCTTTTCATGAAGGTTAGTGTCTGTCTACATAAAAGTGACATGGTATGATTTACTTACTTACTACACTCATGTCTGTAATTGACAATTGTGTATAAGGGTAATTGTATGTATTTGTTACATATATAAGTTGTTCCTTTTGAGCAAAATGTCATTGAAACTGCAAAGCCATAATTCATTGTCCTTGAAATTGTGTCAGTGGCGACCTGAACCACCACACCAGATAGCGTGGAAGGTGTCCCAAACAAAACCCTCATTTCATTGAAATATTACCACATGAATTCATTCATAATGCAAAATGTTCATGAGTAAAAAAAATAACAAATGATAAAAACAACTATCACTTTGCTTAATCCCAAGAAAGCAGACTCCGTTATATATTTATGAAACCTTAATTATTTGCCTACGCTATTACACCCCAGTTCACCCTTTGCCTGCATATGAGCATGTCCCTGTTATCGGGTCATCTGATAGCAATGAGGATAGGAACATCATGCAGATCTGATTATAAGAACCAAATTGTATCTTGTATCTGACACTCTTCTGCCAGGAAATCTGGAAGAATCCAACAAGTTAAAAATATGTAAGGGGGTTAAATATGTTATTGCAATGTTTATTAGCCGTACATGTGATATGTTACAAAATTTGATGTATGTAGCTAATTAAGCTATTATTACAAAACAAAAGATGATATGCACACTTAGATTAATGTTCACATATTCTTATTTACTGCAGTGATAGTTGACTCTGTTGCAATGTAAGTGCTCTTACATTCTTTTACTGAGTAGCTATATACATATTGTTTATCTACAGAGCTTGGTATGTCTACCCAGCTCAATCTGGTTGCAGCCACATTCCTTATGGTCAAGTAGCCATTAGGCTGTACCATATATGGCTTAACTGCCGACCATTTTTTTTATTTTGGCAGTTTGAGGGGACATGTCACATGAAACTTTGATGGGACTACCATAGCTGAATGAAGGGTCCATTTTGGGGGGGGGGGGGCTTACAGCACTGGGATCTTCTCTCACTTCTCTGGGAAATCTTTTTCGTTCCAGACGTCATGTTTGCATTTTTTTTTGTTTGGTTATGTCACATCTCTTTCGTAGATAATTTATTTATAGGAAATCTTTTTCGTTCCAGACGTCATGTTTGCAAATTTTTTGTTTGGTTATATCACGTCTTTTTCGTAGATAATTTATTTATAGCTGTATTTGGTTGCAGCCAGGTTCCTTGTAGTGAAGTAGCCATTAGGCTGTACCATATATGGCTTAACTGCCGACCATTTTTTTGTTTTGGCAGTTTGAGGGGACACGTCACATGAAGCTGTGATGGGACTACCATAGCTGAATGAGGGGTCAATTTTTTTTTTGGGGGGGGGGGGGGCTTACAGCACTGGGATCTTCTCTCACTTCTCTGGGAAATCTTTTTCGTTCCAGACGTCATGTTTGCATTTTTTTCGTTTGGTTATGTCACATCTTTTTCGTAGATAATTTATTTATAGGAAATCTTTTTCGTTCCAGACGTCATGTTTGCAAATTTTTTGTTTGGTTATGTCACATCTTTTTCGTAGATAATTTATTTATAGCTGTATTTGGTTGCAGCCAGGTTCCTTGTAGTGAAGTAGCCATTAGGCTGTACCATATATGGCTTAACTGCTGACCATTTTTTTATTTTGGCAGTTTGAGGGGACACGTCACATGAAGTTGTGATGGGACTACCATAGCTGAATGAGGGGTCCATTTTTGTTTGGTGGGGGGGGGGGGGTACAGCACTGGGATCTTCTCTCACTTCTCTGGGAAATCTTTTTTGTTCCAGACGTCATGTTTGCAATTTTTTTGTTTGGTTATGTCACGTCTTTTTCGCACATAATTTTTTTTTCGTGTGTGGACGATTATTTCACGACAGTCCATCACATGAAAGTCTAAAGCTGACGTTACCTCTCATACTTTGCAGTGCAAACATCATTCTACCTGTCTCCAGCATTTACTATTTATGATTACTGCATTGTTTTTCTTTGCTGGGCAGAACAACGAAGTATCTTGTGTATTTTTGAGGGAGCACATTCAGTTTGCTTACCAACGTGCTGCAGCGTTGTCTGTATTCCTCTAACAACATAGTTGGGATGGTTCAATCTCGAATAAACTGGTTCAATCTCGAATAAACTGAAACTGGCCTGGCGTGATCGGATAAGTCCATCAGAGCTAAAGTTAATTGTTACACTACATGTTGCATGTAAACAATTTGGAAATAACTAACATATCATAGTAGTACTTCCATCTTTTCTTTCAAAAGAACTCATAATCTCAATTGAGCTTTCCTACTTCCTAAACATAAGTTTTGGACGTGTAAATTGTAATTCAAACAAGAACCGCCCCATTGGTACTGATCTGACAACATACTAGACATTCAGTATGAATACCAGATGAAATCGCTACAGGACTAAACTAACTAACTCAGCAACAAAAGCCATCTCTACAAGCTGACGACAAGACTGTCCCACAAACATAAATTACTGTGTCATGATGTCTTGTCGTCCTTATAAATATTAGTGTATTCAGTCCATCGTAGAGCCTCCTAGTCCCACAAATACCAATCCATCAAGTAGTTTAGTTTTACCATCCCAAAATGCACCAATTCATTAGTTGTCTCAAGACCTACAATGACCACCATCCTCATTCCCAAACCAATTGTTAAGAAAAACATGACCCATATTCATAAATTTCAAACCCAACAATGGCAGCAAAGAGATTCCAGAGCTACCAAAGCATCAACATGGATCTTTCAATACCAAATGTAAAGAAACCAATGTCACTCCTGACTTTAGACAGGCAGTCAACCATAAAGGACAACTGGTGGTTTTAGACCAGTCCTCTCAACCTTTAAAATATTCTTTGTTAACTACAGACTGTAGTGTTTCCAAAATGTATTGGCCTAACCACTCAAAACCTTAATTTTATCACTTCTACCAAAATTAAAAAGAGACCTAGTAGGCCTATCACTTTTTGGTGCTCCTGATTAGTCAGTCAGCTGGGCCTGCAGCGACAGAAGAAATTAGGCCTATATCGTTTTTGTGATATTTATGAATCTGGAACTCTGTAAACACACTCTACTTCCATTACAAGTTAGTCAATCAAATTTTAAAGTAACGCTGATATGCAGGCGTGACGTCATAATGCCGTTTCAGTGCTAAGTTTTGACCTAGTCGACGGTATCCTCGGCGGGCTTTGGGCGCCGAAGGGGAAAAGTCTTGATCTGGACCATTCTTATGGTCCCACGTCATTGTAAGCATGCTAGTAGGTCAGTGAAACGTATTTGGATTGACGTGGTGATCACCAATATTTTGTTTCAGTCAGACCATTTTAGCATGGTTTGACCCAGGACACTATCATGAGTGCATGTATCTGGAGTTTACTAAAAACGCGTGCTCGGAAATTCTTCAAGTTTGATGGGGAATGCACGCGAATTAAGAACTCCCTACAAAGTCTCTTTACCATTTGATACTTACATAATTTTTTGTGTTTGTATGGTGCCTTGTTCGTTTTTTTGGGGGCCTTTCAGGCAAAATTATAAGGATAGACTGCCATTTTGCTTTTTTAAAATTAAAGATTTTTTTCTATTCTTACTTCTTCTTTCCTTGCAGCCAATATATAGTCTGGGGGAAAAGGTTAGCGGTCAAATTGGTTTAACATTGGGGGCTAAAATATGAACTTGTGTGGCAAATATGATGCATAATTATGAATTTGCGTGCCATGACAATGAAGGGCAATTTTACGGTTCAGTGGAGAGTCAGAGAAGGTTGGCCTGGGATTGAGATATGGCTGGGACAAGACAAAGAAATAGTCATGAAGTGCATCCAGTATTGAGGTGTAGATGAGGTTTTAGTGACCTGCTGGAAGCATGAGGCATCAACGACAGCTAACATGTCTTGGCATGGGGATCACTATATGATTTGTTGATATGCCATTTTGCACACACACTTTCCAAAATATGCCCAATAGGTAAAACACGTGGACCTCTCACTTTTTCCAGAGTACATGTCCTGCAGCGATAGTGCCACAAGAGAACATGGCAAAACAGGATCACAAGTTTAATTTTTTATGGTTTGGTAAATCTTGATTTTCTATTATAAAAGTTGCAAAAAAATAATATTTTTAATGTCCACTCATGTAGTACAATCTCCTGCTTTTTCTATGTCTTTGACTTAATGTCTACGTACCTGGATCATCATGGGTATACACATTAATTACGTGCTCCTGCAGTTGGCGATTATAAACCTGGCAACTGTAGAACGACCATTGTCAAATGCGCCAACATTATCTATAGGAGTTAAATTTAGCTGGTAATCTCAGCAGAAGCGATGTGCTAAGGTAAGTGAGCTAAGGGTATATTCTTTGCAAAACTTTGATGCACATGCAGCCAGTGCCAACAATTGTAGAGAAAGGGTTCGAACCAGAAGCATACAATGTAGGCAAACAGAAAAGGAGATAGAAACATACAGACTCCTTGTGTATTCCGACGGTGCATTGGTCGCCACACAAAGCCCGAGCTGTGGCATATATAAGTTGCTGTAGGGTTGACGTTAACCAAACTATGGCGTCTTACTTTTAGCTACTTACATTGTCAAGCACGAGCACTGAACAGCTTAACGACATGTATCCGTCCTTCAATTCCTGTACTCAGATAAACATTTACAGATAGATCTATACAAAAATTGATATATTTGTATCCTAGCTGCTGGAAGTCCTACAAACAGAATTAGCTTTCCACCACTTGTCAAGATATATTGTTTTGACAGTTATGCATCCTAATAACATGTACAAATATGTAAATCATAACAACTATAATTCAATGGTCATCAGTTTATATTAATTATCATAAGTTATCATTCTGCGTGGGGTTTTGCTTGAAATGTGACCTACAGTCGGGACCCTTGCAGAGCCATGAACCAAAAGTTGAAAGGGAAAGTTATAAAACATGCCTGAAGCTAATCCGCCACCGCAAGAAACTTTCATAGGTTGTATTCCTCAGACAAAAAGTGCATCTGAAGTTTGATCAGTTATTAAGCCAGACAAGAGTTACCAGACAACTTCCGTGTCTGAAACGTTTCACGGCGGTGGACCCTGACAAGCGGCGATCAGCAGCGGTATGCGGTCATCGCCGCAGAACGCTCCCAAAGCTTACAGCCTGGTCAGTGATCTTCTCCGTTGCCGCCAATCACCGCCCGCCACCGCCCACTGCCGATGAAAAACTCAAAGGCAGCCATAGGGAGCATCTATTTCTTTTATGTAAGCTAAGTGAACAAATGCAAGAACTGGTAAGTAAAAGGGGAGCAAAATAAAAATTAGTATTACACACACACACACACACACACACACACACACACACACACACACACACACACACACACACACACACACACATATATATATATATGTGTGTGTGCAGAAATAATGGTCATTATGTACTTGTGTTTGTATGCATTTGTAAAAACAATTGTATACATTATATAAGTTTATAAAAAAACTGTTCATTTTAGTAGACCAAAAATATGATTATGTTTAGCATTTTAGAAGCCATTACTATATTATCTTAAGTGCTTAATCACAACTTCATTGACTTAATTGTAAACCAATGAATAGGTGCCACAACAACGATACACAATAAAAGTACGGTACTGTAGCAGGCTGGCTGGCATAGCCTACTCACCCAGATATTATTATGTGTGTATGTATGTATATCGTAGTGTAAGTATACTTTTCATCAACAGTCTACAAAAAAGGAGCCTCCGAGCAAACGAGCATCTGCCACATGGCGGACACGTCTCCTCGAATTATACGTTTGTAGTATTTTGGGGAATTCTGAATGGGAGCTATACAGTTGCCCCAATTGAAAAGAAATGAATTATTGAAATGCCCTAGATAAGCATGCGTATGGTATCAGAGTCGAGGTTTAAGACCTGTCCACTGCACCCCAAAACACAAAGAGCATGCGCCGATAAAAGCTGTGATTACGCCTGCATTCTTGATACATCTTCTGTACTTTGATGTGCACAATTTGACAATGCAAAATGTGACCATTGCAAAGAAAAGGCGAATGTCAAGAAAGCATAACTAACCCGTGCTTCTCGTTTCACAAGCTTGCGTATAATGATGATCAGACAGAAGAACCAGATGAAAATGCCGATGTCTATAAACGCCCATTGTACAGCAGTTGCTAGCTTTATGAAGTAGAGAAACTCGTTCTTGAAATAATGCACAAACTCCTCTCTGATGACGGCACTCTACAAAGAATACAGGCTTAATAACGCAAAATATAATATGAAAGTTTTTTTTACGAGGATAATGCGAAGCCTATTATCTGCCATTCGCCACACGTTTTAGGAGAAGAACACATTTGAGATCGTCAGGTGTTTTTTGTTGTTGTTGTTGTTGCGATGATCAATTGCGGATACAATCATAAATGCTGACTTTCAATAAAACTGCTCTCATAAGTTTGTGTATAATAGCAAAAGCTTTTGTATTATAATAATGCAAATCATCTGTATCTTTTTGTCGCAAAGGTGCCAAAAAAGAAGAAACACCAATTTTGGCTTCACCTCCTTCATCACAGGCTTTGTTTAATTTTTTTTTGATGCAATTGAAAAAGGGATTTGCATTCATTGTTTAAATAAATCTATAAATAAGTTTTCTATGCTAGGCTATAACAGTGAATTTGTGCAATATGATGCCAATCTGTCTGTGTGCTTTTGACAGTAAAAAGATGTGTAAATGAAGTATAGTTTTATAAGAAGGAATGGAAGTACCGCCTCATACAGGGAAAATTCGATATGCAAGTTGATATTATTTCACTTAAACTAACATCGGTTTAAAGAAAATGGGTAAAGCCAAACAGGCCATGAGAGAACAAGACAGACAGAACAAAACTGTGACATAGCAACGAGGTCAAACTGTATTCAGAGTATTTGGTCTTCCACACGTGATTTCTCGTCTTAAAACGCTGCAAACGATTTATGTTTATATGCTTTCAGGTCTTGAAACGCTGCAAAAGATTTATCTTCATTATTTGTCAGCAGTAAACAAGGAAGTGCACTGAAATCATTTTACTACAAGACTTTTAAAATATGCCAGCACTTTATGGTATCCCAGGCTTTTGGACACACCCAATGGCCCTGACATTGTGTAAGTAAATGACCAATGTCTGTGGCGGGGTGTGCGGATAAGCTAGTGGGCGGCCCTGGACATGTAGTTGGGATCTTAGCTCTACCAGTGAACAATGCAACAATGCGATGTATTCACTAAAATAGCCTCGGATCTTGTGGTGAGAAATGCTCTTCACTCTGAAAAGTTCTTTTAACTGTTCAAAAGTCACAAGCTAGGGATGGCGATTTCCTTTGTTAAGATTGTTGGATGACTGGGTGATATCCTGTGTGCCTGAAAGGGTACAGTAGCAGAAGAGGGTGAAAAATAGTGGACCTTGTCTTGCGTACTAAGACTATGACTCACTTGCATAGTGTACGAAATTCCGTCCAAAGTTGGCCACTTGGAGACAACACCACTATTCCGAAAGCTAGTGATGCTTAACACGTGTTTCTTCTATATGTCAGCTGGGCTTATCAAGTACAGGATAGTATGGGCTACACCCAAGTGGCAAAATAGAAATTTTATAAAGAACAGATAACTTTGTCTTTGCTTTTACTTTGCTTTCCGAACTTCCTTAAAAATATTTTGTCCAAATATACGACATGGTTGTCTCAAAATTTGTACTTTTCTGAGCCTTTACACTGAGACAAAAGAAATCTGCCTGTTCAAGCAAAATTCGCCTAAAGTGCATAATATAATCTACAAACTTTTATTATTTGGCCCAGTTTTGCCTATCAATTTGAAATAAATGACTGTATAGTAACTGTTATAATCAATTGACAAACTTTTAACATTTTTCTATAGAATTCTGTGGGAATGGCATGAACAAAACTGGTTATTATCAGACTTAAACTGCAAATAGCAGTGATGCATCGTTTTATGGTCAGTTTATTTTAACTTCCTGACCCATTTTCCCACTCTTTTACTCAGTGAGAAGTACCCTTCCGCCCTAAGGAAAAGTATGGTGACCATCTGCTTTGTGCTTCTCTCCCATACCAAGACCCTAAAACTTCAAAATCATGAAAACATGCAAACTGAAGTAGAAAAGCTTAAATAGACATTTACTTGCAATAAGAAAAAGGGTGGTTTAACTTTTCGAAAGTCACAGGCTGGTGGCTGGAGACACCCTGTGGGCCTCAAAGGATACATTAGGAGAAGACTTTTCCTGAATAATGCCCACCCCCTTTAAGGTAAGGTCCTTCTTACTTTTTACTTAAGGCCGCAATAGTAGAAAATAAAAACTGAATACCATAATAACATAAAATGCTTACTTCTATATCATACAATGCACGAGTCAGACATAATGACTGTTACAATGATTTTTGAGTTACTATTGCTTCACCCCTTATTAACTATCTTCACGACAGCTGAACATAGAGTGGAGTAATTGTTTGTGAAATGATCCTTCTTTCAGCCAGGAATTAGGCTTTTCTACCCACATTGGAGTCTTAACTGCATGTTAGCACAATTTAAATTCCCCGGAATCCATCCAAATGATTATTTTCTATTTTTTGTTGATTCTTCTAAACATTTGTAACACAACTTTGCCCCAATAGTTGTCAGCATTGATCCTGTATCTAACAAGCCTCTACACCCTACATCTCCTACATGGGCCTTGTATTCATTTGGCACGCATACATTTCTACCTAACACATCTCTGCCCTTATTTACATGCTCTTAGAAGTTTGATGGTACACTGGGCCCCACATTACTCGTTGAGCCTAATGTTGCTCCAGCAACAAAGGCCAACTCCAATTTGAAGGCTGTAGTTGGCCTGCCCTGGGAATGGCTCCAGCTCTACAGCCTGCCGTGATGTGCTCTGACTGCTCGCATTTCAAACATATTACTGTGCAGTTCACACAATTTGCTTGTGGCCTGTTCCCTGGCTCTGTTCTCATTTCTGTTCCTATTTCTATACTTATTGCCTTGTTCTAATTTGGTTTCCACTTTCTCCAGCAATAGGAAAACAGTGGCCAGGGACCGATCTTCATTACTTTCCAGCAATCTTGCTTGTTGAGCTTGCCCTGTTCTTTTTTTCTTTAACTCATGATCTGATCAAACTTGCTCAGTTCTAGTTCACCTTTTCAAGCTGTAGCAAGAAAGTCATTCAAAATTTGAATGCTGCATAATAACTTACACCACAAGGCATTTTGCATTCTTTCACTGCTTAAAGCTGAGCAGAATTTTGTTCATAGTGTCTGGTCAAATGAAAAATACGATAAATTTATGTCGACCTGTATGGGATTTGAACCCATTATCTTCGGCACACTCGCCTAGCCAAATGTAAAGTCCAAATGCTTTAGTGGCAACTTTCCCTTTCTCTTTGACCCTCTGTAATATATCCTCGAGCATACATCCAAAAGTGGCTATTGACTCCCCCTCTTTCTGGGACTCATTGTAGAATTGTGTCAGAGGATCTCCCAGATACAGTCCTGAAGACTTTATTAAACTTCTAATATAATGTCTTCAAAGAAGCATTCACTCCAATATGCATTAACACCGTTCTTGCCACACCCTCGACCAATTTACCCACCACTTAAGCAATAGTTTACCTGGTATATAACTTTCCCTTCAGGAGGCATTTAACCTTGAACTTCCACACATCAATGGATACCTGCCCTGTTCCCATTGGGATACCTTGGATCATGGTGTCATTTTGGTGTCAAATTGAGATTCATCTTCGGAATGTTTAGTTTGCCTGTCCACTGGGCTAGGCCTCCTTGATAGCAGTAATTAAGGGTTATGTGTTGCTTTTAGTATATCAACAAGGGTATACTTACCTAGCTAGCCACCTGTCCCTTCTTCCCTCGACCGGGGAATGGGTAAAGTTACCTTTAAGTAAGCTTATACATCATTTTGTACCTACCTCATTTATCCATATCATTGGGAAGATTGCCTTGTCCAAAAACTCCGAACCTCTGAAACAGGAGATTAAGAAAAAAACTCAGCGTATGATATGTACGAAACCAACATGCAGATTTTGAATTATTCTATGTGCACATGATATATCCATTAAAAAAGCAATAATGTATTGATGACCCCCACTGACTAGAGTGCTAATTAAAACGTTTTTTAAATATTACAACATTATTGAACTGCCATCTAGACAGAGGGAACAAGCATGACAGCAGGAATGTATACTAAACCAAACAAATAACGCAACTTTTTCATTTGGGTTTATTTTCACATTGGAACTGTATTTAAAGTTCAGAAATATACGAACCGTTGTTAAATCAGTCTAAAATAATGCACCAAGTAGTGTGACCTCAAGGTCGAGTACCCTGACCTTGCCATGGGGTCATTGTCATGAATCAAGAGTGACTACAGCAGGCTATTTTACGCAAGTCTCTGACACCTGAAATTAAGGTTGCCAAGTCTTTGATTCTGGGACAGGAAAAGGCCACATTGAAATCAGCCCAAGCGTAACTGTGTGCGAGGATATGAGGCTTTCAAAGTTTGGTGGTTGTGCTGAATCAAGGACAACTGCAGGATTCAGTGTTACCCACATGACTAAAACATTCCCACCTTTACTGGTTGGGTGTAGCCCCTCACGGACAATAAAAGGGCAGCAGCATGGGATTCATTTGGCACAGTATTCCAAGAACTATGGGTCGATTATCAACAGTAGATCGGGAGAGAGGAATTGGCATGCTACAGGCTGGTTTATCTGCAGCAGAGGAGGCAAGAAGACTGCAAGTCCACAAATCCACTATATCCAGACTTGCTACAAGATTCCAGGAGACTGGGGCCACAGCTGATAGACAGCGTCCTGGGAGACCAAGAGAAACCACACCTGCACAAGACAGACACATCAGGGTGTCACATCTGCGGAACAGAACTCGACCAGCCACTAGAACTGCAAACAGACACCTGGCAGAACCAATAACAGAATATCTGCCCAGACAGTCCGTAATAGACTACAAGAACACCATCTACACACCAGGCGTCCTTACAGGGGTCAAATTTTGACACAGGCAAGAAGGCAAGCCCGACGACAATGGGCTAATGCCCATACTCGCTGGATCCATCAACAGTGGAGGGATGTGCTATTCACCGATGAATCCCGCTTCACCCTGTATCATGCAGATGGTAGGACAAGTGTTTGGCGACGAAGGGGAGAACACTACTCAGATGCCTGTGTGCTGGAAACAGATCGATTTGGAGGTGCATCAGTGATGGTGTGGGGTGGAATTTCATTCACAGCCAAAACCTTGCTAATCTTCATTGAAGGCAATCTTGACGCTGCCCATTACAGGGATGAGATCCTTCAGCCTGTTGCTGTCCCTTTCATTAGACACCACCAACTCCACTTGCTTCAACAGGACAATGCTCGGCCCCATGCCGCTAGACTGACGATGGATTTTCTGCAAGGAGAAGGAATTAACGTTTTGCCATGGCCAGCCTTCTCACCTGATATCAATCCCATTGAGCATCTTTGCGACTACCTTGACCAGCGTGTTCAGAGACGGGATCCAGCGCCCGCCAACCGCCAGCAGCTTTGCCAGGCTTTTCAAGAAGAGTGGAATTGTGTGCCCCGGCAGATGGTGCAGCGGCTAGTGTCATCCATGCGCCGACGTTGCATAGCAGTTACAGATGCTGATGGTGGTCACACACAGTATTAGTGGACATGCCAATTTGTGAACTTTACAAATCAATGTTGCCCTGTTTCTTGCCAGCTGGTCGCACCCTCGTTAACAGTTTCAAGTTTTTGTTTTTCACATGTAATGCCAAAAAGACTGCAGAATATGGATCTAATTTGTTTCTGTGATATGAAAGTAACAATAAATATTTAAGTTAAAAAGTTTAAGGGTT
This sequence comes from Hermodice carunculata, assembly GCA_964020975.1. Lineage (NCBI taxonomy): Eukaryota > Metazoa > Annelida > Polychaeta > Eunicida > Amphinomidae > Hermodice > Hermodice carunculata. The sequence continues at coordinate 57,844,466 of OZ026619.1, forward strand.
GCGTTATTTGTTTGGTTCAGTATACATTTTCCAACTAAACCCTGTCAGTAGCAAGTTGACGACTAAGTCAACATTTTTGCCCATTCCTTTGGAATTATTGGCAAGCTATATGCGAATGCAATGTTTTTATAAAGCAATTTGAATCTGTAATGGTCATAAAGATTCAGATCAGCACAGTTTTTGTAATGAACACTGAAAGCATTTGCGTTCTTCCTCAATGCATTCGAATTGGTCTCAATTACATTTACATAGACTTTTCACCCCGGTTTTGATTCTGACGCTAAAGGTAAAAATATTTCCATGACGAAGTTTATGTGCGAGTGAATTTGCCAAGAACGTTTTCCATTGGAAACGCGTGAATGGGGTCCATCATAGATGGCTGAAGGTGGCGCTTAGTTAACGCCAGTAAAAATGTATGTATGTAAGTAAGTAAGCCAGTGAATAAATGAATGAATAAATAAAGAAATAAAGAAAGAAAGAGAGAAAGAAAGAAAGAAAGAAAAAGAAAGAAAGAAACAAACAAACAAAAGATAGAAATGAATGAATGAATAAATAAATAAATAAATAAATAAATAAATAAATAAATAAATAAATAAATAAATAAATAAAATGTATTGAAGTGAAATGGAATGAAATGAAATAGAATAGAGCAAAACGTTGTCTAAAATCAGCCAGAATGAGGACTCTCGGACATGAAAGCACCACCTCACTATACTTAAAAGTATTATCGTGTCATACCACGCACACTGACGTTCTGATCTAGATGGAGGGCGGTATATTTTCACAAAGCAGGAAGAAGGCCAAAAAGTACATCAATGGGATTTTCCATGAGTCTATTCTGTACAACACGGCCAAATTACCAGGCTTGATTTGAAAGTTAAACTACAAAACGTGGATGCAGTAATAACGATTTCAACCGTAAAAATTCCAATCAGTATAAATGGATAACATTTGGTATAGAAAAGGAGAGGAAAACACAGCTTATTACCTCAAGACGGGATGTTTGTTTATCATAAAGTTGATTTGCAGCTGCTTTTGGGCCCTCATAGTAACACCACTGAACTGCAAACACATTCATGTGAACCTCATGATCGTGTCAGTGCTTGGCTAAAACATCAACATGTCTTCAGTACTTTGGCCGTCAAACCGGTCTACAACGATTTCAAAGATTGTCATCAAGCAGCCTTCAAAATTTCTGTACAGGGTAATGAACATCTGTTCAACTGATGTAGCAAATGTACCTTTTCATGTCGGTGAGTTGCTTAATGATGTTCATGGCGCAGTATACTATTTTTCTGAGCTATTAAAACCTTGACTCTCTACCGTGACAAATTGCTTTTTCACGGACCGCTGCATTAGTGCAGGCTGCCATACCAGAGATATTCTGAAGTATTGTGGTACACGATACACCCTCTCTTGCTCAACACTGAAAGAACTTCCACTCAGAAGGCGGTAATAAAAATATTGTTGTGCCTTTTCAAGTATTAAACATCATGAATGCTAATTACATGAATATCGCAGTTGATGTCTGTTAAAATTGTGCTGATATTGATTCTTTTGCCATACTTCATGCCACTTTTGTAAGAAACTGCATGGGGAGACTTGAGGACCATGCAAGTATAAAATCTATCACGTAGTATGGTAAACTATATTCTGTCTTCCATTTATTTCTGAGATTCCTTCCGAAATGAAAAAAAAAACAAAAACAAAAACAAAAACAAAAACAAAAACAAAAACAAAAACACCCCCCCCCCCAAAAAAAAACTTTGCAAGCCGAACTTCCAAATGCCACAGGTACCAAGTGGAATGGCAAGGACTGCACCAGAGGTTTTATAACAGGCAGTTGCATAAATTGTTAACCAAATGCTCAGTACATCCACTTTTCCAGGCCTAAGTACGGCTGCTGGAATGGCCGCTAGCTAGAGGCAAGATGAATGTGCTGAGCAAAACCAGCTACAAACCAGAGTGCGTTTTATGCTTCTCAAATATATGTACAGCGATTACGAACTCCTTGCTCTTTGACTTCTGCAGTTGAAATTGAACCATTTGTTTGAGCACTTCGTACTAGTTATAGCTGTCATGATACATGGTTTACCTGGTTGCGAACGAATTAACGCAATTAAACAGGGGCAGATTGTGGTTGTCCTTCGAATGGGCCTCTGAAAGGCATCGGAGACAACGGGTAAAAATTTGTAGTGAAAGAAATACCTGGCTTGACATGGTGTAAGATGTTCATCAAGACTCAATTTAAGGATCGTCGCGCTTCAATTGTATTTGTCAATGACCCTGCGTTCTTAATTCACTCCTCCAAGCTGACACATTTTAGTGACGGCACCACCCAGTTAACAATAGTGAAATAATTATTCAGTCATTAAGAGCTTGCTCCAGAAAGATAGGCATGTACTAATGACTGGTTTAAAATAAACGACATGGAAGCTAATTCCAATAAACCCCGGGCCCGTTTGTCTCGGTAAACAAGGCACGCCTTTCCAAATCCCAAGTGGCTGCAAAACCATTACTTTCAAGAATCTAGGTTAAACTGCTTGCAGTCCACATCGACTCGAAATTAAATGTCTTGGAACAAGGCCACTTTATGCACAAAAGTAGGTAGACAGCTCAAAGCTCTAAGACGTCCATCTAAAGTGAATATCGCGTTAAAATGTGTACATGTGTACCTTCGAGACTTTTTTTTCGTATTAACGTTCTGTACTGTCCATTTATGTGGCATCAATTTTGAACATGTTCGGTTATCATAAACAAGATCTTATACCAGACGGCTCTCCGTGAAATTTAAGGAAAAATACGCCAATATTGAAATAGAAAAACAACGCTTGATACGGAAAAAATGGATACAAGCTGTGTGTCTCACAAGAGGTTACACTCTGTGATGAATGATCTAAATACCGTAAAATGAAGCAAATTAACGGACGCTTATTGAAAACACTGGTGGGCTTTGATAGCGGTAAAACAGTGCCATACTTATGTTTTTTTGTAACAACAAGTTGAAAATTAGAAAAAAAAATGAATCGGAGATTTCTAACTTTGGGTATAGGAATGTCTTTCGACGTCCCAGCCAAAGCTGACAAATTTCACATGTATCCGAATAGTTTGATCGAGTGCTGTTATTGTACTATGTCTGTAATTTAGGCAACATTATGATTCTTACCCCCCCCCCCCCCCCCCGTGCCGGGATCATGTGGTATCACCCATTGGCAGCATGTTAGGTTGAAGCTTTGACATGAAAAGGGCGCTTGTGGTAGCTTAGTTTTGAAAGAAGTCACACTTTACAATATATCTATTCGTACAAACATGCACGGTACCCAATCATTTGGTGCTGATTGTTCATTTAATGGTAATGTGTTTTCGAATTTGCAAAGTGAATACATAAACATTGTCTTGGCCATTGATCACTAAGGCCTTCAGCCAAATAATATAGCTTTGTAATAGTTGTAGGGTCGACGCTATATGACGCTGCCTGCTAATGGCCAGTTACATTTATTATTAAATTGATGCCTGAACATTCGCCCACCACAAAGGTTGGTTTCAAATATATTATTTCATGTCACAGAACGTACTTGTCAAAACAACCATAGCCAGACAAGGTGGGATGAATACCTAGGCAATGAAGCTCATTGCGGCGGCGTGGGTAAGAAATCGAAGATAAATTGTGCCTCTGATCTTCCTCCTCTCTTTTTGCTTTAATCACTAACCGACAAAGTATGCAGTATATGCCAGAGCAAGGCTAAGGATTCGGGGGGAGGGGAAGACATTTGAATGAAGACATATTCTACAAATTTCTATTATTTCCCAAAACAAGTGAATGCATTTAACACAAGTATGCCAGAAAATGTATAATTACGCTTGAAACGGTCAAGATTGAGAGAAAAAAATGTTACGCTCTTACATTTGATATAGAACAAGCAACGTATTTCGCCAAACTTCCATCTTTCTATCACTAAAATATGAGGCTCAGTTGGCATCTCCGCTTTTAGAAATTTTACACGTATAGGCCTAAATTAAATCCTTTCCCCGGCCCACAAATTACTTTATATTTTAATCTCTTCATGTGTCACTTATATAGAGTGACATTTTCGACATGTTGTATTAATATTATGCTCACGCACAGGCTCAATGTCGAAGAAGGAGTCGTACTTTTCGGATGGTTGTATCCCTTCATATGCGTCGATGATCTTTCCAGCACCCAACCGGAAATGGGGCAAAGAGATCATAGATGGTGCTCCTGTAATGGTGCACAAAACACTAAAGACTGAGAGAGAGAGAGAGAGAGAGAGAGAGAGAGAGAGAGAGAGAGAGAGAGAGAGAGAGAGAGAGAGAGAGAGAGAGAGAGAGAGAGAGAGAGAGAGAGAGAGAGAGAGAGAGAGAGAGAGAGAGAGAGAGAGAGAGAGAGAGAGAGAGAGAGAGAGAGGTTTCTGTGTCAAATGGCTTGGTAATATCTCATGTTCATGCCAAAAGGGGAAACACAAAACAGACCTGTCAGCGTTTAGAATTGATAGCCGGTTCTGTTCATCAATGTGTAATATTTTCATGGCGATGCAGGTGTAATATAAATTAATAATTATAAGCCGGTTAGGGCTCTACATGGGTGTGCAAAACGTCCACCATAAATTTGGTTCTGTGAAAAATTCTATCCGGCGAACCTTAACATTTGTTTTCCAGTATGATGTTACTGTGGGGTCAATATGTCAATATAAACGAGAAAGAGCCTGTCAATGTTTTAATTTGTGCAGCTTATTAATAAAGCCACCGGTTTTCATTTCAGGAGATCGGAATTTATAGCTTTATTGGTATTTCGGGCTCAAGCATGTTACCTTGTATTGGTGGCTAAATCTTCATTACGTAATATACCAATAATCTTAATTGGATATATATATATATATATATATATATATATATATATATATATCCAAGTTTATGGCAGTTCACCTGATGTGCACTTGCCTTCATCTTCGGCCTTACAGGCGGAATATAATTAAGACTAATTAATGTCAATGTGTCTATAAATTGAGACCAGTGGAATTTAAATCCGTATTTTGCATCACTCACAACAGTTATTTGCCAGTGTACGTCAACAAATGCATGAAACCGTTAGCTTAGAGGTGAAGCAATGACATCAACTTACAGACTATTTGCGGTCAACAATTGCAGCATATTGTAGCACAAGTTTGAATCTTGAGAACAACCTTCAACATCTAACAGGATGATGTGGCAATGTTCATGTATACCAAGCGATTGTAGTTCAACCTCGCTTTTAACAACTCCTCCGAAGAAAAAAAAACCACTTAAATTAATTAACTTACAACTTCAGAGAAAATACTCAAATCAGTTTGACGAGTCTTTTCAGATGTTATGCTTTTCGGCCAGAACCCCTGAATAGCACATTCTGCTGCGGGCGTATAATTGTATAATCATGTATGCATGCAGTTGCCAGTTATATCATTGAGATTGAGTAACAAGCGGTCCCTGTTTTAAACACAGCTACGCCTGTTATTGTTGGAGATTATCCCATCGGGGCTCAATGCACAATGCTAACTAAGGCACACCGGAGAAAGTAGATCCCAAATCAGGTCAGACTAGCTTGCGTATAATTGGCACCTCTTGCCAGATAGTGCTATACTGGCTCCTAGATAATTGTTCTGATAGTACCAACCAGGCTAGGAAAGATATGCTAATGAGATTAAGCCTGACCTCCAGATACAGAGAGTGGGTTCCTCATGCAGGCATGTGTTTTATGCAGATTGCACATGTTGAATAAACCTAATGCTATAATGGTTGAGACCAATTCACTTTAGGAATATCCAATGTACGAGCTCAATTGACTTCACATGAGAATGCAGATGTGTCATCGTAACCCATGGATTTATGGTTTTCGCATGACTTACCCCCAGTACTATGACTGGAATTGAGAATCCCGGCAGGCAGGCAAGTGGGGACACAGAATCCAATATTATCCGGGTTCTCTTGTGCGTCCTGCAGCAACTCCTTTTCCACCTCAAATCTTAATAAATTGATTTCCCCTAGACTCACGTCTTTTTTATAGACGGCATAACCAGACCTGAAAGAATATTTGGTATTGCATATTATATTTCATGGAAGGCTGTACTGACTAGGGCTAAATGTATGCTCTGTGCACATTGTCACTCCTATTTTACATTGTTCTGCTCTCGTGAGGAGATCCAGAGACTTGGATACAAACTTAGGATGACTAGCTGTGACATTTCATTCGATACCCTAGATCAGTATTCTAACACACATTCGATATAGGGCACATGACATGGCAACTTGGGATGCAATTCTGGAGATGTAATATACAAAGGCCAAATGTATGTGAAATAGGATTGGACAGAAATATGGACATAATGAAAAGTGCAACGCAATACACTGTATGTTATATGACTGTAGAGAATGCATTTGTCAAACTTGCAGCCTTTTTTTTTTACTCCCAAGAGTTTTATATTGTACTATTTTGGTATTTCAACTGACATACTCCCGAGATGCTTAACAGACATCACAGACTGTCTCCTCTTGATATCGATATGACTTACAGGCAAATTCCATTGTGAATGTGATTTGCACCGATGGAATCATTACTTGATCCCAGAGAATGTTGAATGGCACCAGCACTGAACTACTGGGCCAGTCCATGAACACATCCATCGGTCCTGGGATGGCAACGTGTCCAATGATGATATTAACAACTGTTTTATTGCGTTGTGTGCAAATGCATGTTCCACTGTCTCCAGCAATAATTCTCCAATTGAAAACAATGATTTGGTTCTGTGGTGAAGTAGTAACTGACTTTGATGGCTCTCCGATATCAACTGAGTCAGCTTTGCAATACTATATTAATGTGAGGTGTGGTGTTTAAATGGTATTTTTACCCATTTGTTTTGCTTGTCCATTGGATCATGGATACCTTGGATGGGATACCATGCATTTGGAGTTCTATGCGACACTTATATTTTCAAAATCTCAACTGTTTTCAGCAATGCCCATTTCAGTAAACACTTCTGCAGAGCCTTGCACTGCAAAGATAGATTTAAAGAGCTGTGGATACAATGTAACTGGTATGGCTTGCCAGTTTGACAACATATGGGAACTTTGATATAATAGTCCACGCACAGAGGTGTAGTGATGTCCTTTTAGAACAAATGAGTCAATTCCCGCCTTAACTCATGCTTTATGGAATAACGGAGGTGGCTTCCAAGGTTCAGGCTGGTTTTGATGCTAGTATGTGAGGCACATGTGGAAACTGCTAACAATGTTCCCAGTGCCATAATTGCTTCCAGGCCAATGCATGAAATCACAGAGATGATGTTTGGTTTTAATTGTGCCAATGTGGGGTTCAGAAGTATGTCTGGTCTCAGTGAGACCAGAACAATAAAATGCGCTAGCCCTTGAACGGTATACCGTTGAGCACTGTCGTCATCTCCAGGTTCAAGTAGGGGATGCATTCCAGGTTGACTTTGTTTCGGTTTTTGTCCTCGATCCTTCCATCCAGAGTGTAGTTTGTAGCCTAAGTCGTTGGTCTGCTTATGTTACCTGTCAGATATTTCTCAGGTGTGTGATGGACATTGGTAAGGTGCCTATGGCTTCCACTGCTACCACTTATGGCGACAAATGGGCTATTTCCTATTCTTGTTGCAATACAAAGACTCTGCCTAAAGTGCTAGGCAGGTATGAATCCCAACCTTGATTACCCTCGACCCATACTTCTCGGAAATGCTGCATCATTATCACTATATGTTTGGGTCATGCTGGTGCTTTGTAATGGGGTTTAACCATTACAGCCTCGTGGGCCTAGGTCAGTTTGGATGAGTGTTTCCTTGCCGAGTACAAACTGTGAAAACGTCTCACACCACAACACAATAGCCGTTATGTCTTTTTCTATCTGGGCTTGCATCTGCTTGGTGGCAGCCTGAGGTTTCGAAGCAGAGGCAATTGGTTACTCATGGATCAAGGCCATGCCCTGAAAGTTCGTGGAAGAGTCCACTTAGAGCTCTAGTTCCTCATCTAGTATAGAATATGCTTGTACTGGGCCTTTTGTTAAAGCAGCTGTTTATTTCTAAATGGTTCTTTCCTCTGGGTCTTTCTATACAAACTCATTTTCACTTTTCAAAATGTCTTAAAATAGTCAAGTCTCTTGATGCGTATATGAAAGAGTCCAAACACATTCTATAAATTGCTTTATTTTTGCGTGTGCACATTTGCACGGTTTTTGTATTTTTGACATTTCACTGTAGTTTTAATTTCATTATTTTGCACATAGTTTCTGTTCAAACAGTGTAAAAGTAATATTTCGCGCTTTTTTATTTTCACTATTTTGTGCCATCATTGCGAAATACGCATAAATAAGAAAACAGAGCAATCATAACAATTTACAGTAATTTACAATGACAAAACTCCTTCATTGTCTTGTGGCTCTGGCATATTGGTTAAAGCTTTCACTTTTTGTGGGTCCACTTCCAGGCCTCCGCTACAGATTAAGAGCCGTTTGGATACTTCCTGCGTTTAATTTAATTTTGTATTTGTCTTTGTTCAATTTAAGTCTACGTTCAGGGATATATTGAAGGGATGGTTCTAACCTTTTATCATTTTTTTTATTTGTAGCCCAAATTAGAAAGTCATCCAGTACTAAAATTCACGCCCTCCTTTAAAAAACGTCAACAACTTTGGCCTGGTACTTTTCCAGCACTGAAATATTGCCCATTGGCATGAGAATATAATAATCTGTATCGCCCACAAGGTGAGTTCAAAGTCGGCAAATTGGAGAGGGCTCTGTTATCAACTGAAAGATATTATATTTTCTAAAATACAATATAACTTCCTTTTTCTATATTGTAATATGTCATCATTCATGTCTTCAGTGACTTTGATATGGGGTATATTTGAATCGTTTGCTAAATCAACATTTTCTTCAAACTTATTCCAAAATTCCGCGTTGTTACTAGGAGGTCTGTAAATACACCAAGTAACCTTTTGTCCTGTTTATTGACAATATTTCACACCAAACACTCTCGGGGAGCGGATCTGTGAGTCCGTGGAGTCGGATCGTCTCTTACCGCTCACATTTTCGCTGAGATAAATAAAGAAACCACCTCCTATATTATTATTTCTGTCTTTTCTCAAAGGCTCTTGAAAGCCCGGAATTTTAATTTCGTGATTGTTTACTGAGTCATTCAACCACGTGTTTGTGCCTACAATGAGATTGTTCTCATGAGCGAAAGTGACAGTATATTCCACTATGTTTTTTAAACTGCGTACATTTAAATGTAACACAGATAAAACCTGTTTCGATTCAGAGGAAGATGACTAACTAGCATAAGTGCAACTTGAGTCGTCTGTCGACACTGAAGATAGATGTGTTCTCGGGGAGGGGGATAATGCTTGAGAGTCAATACTCATTAGGTTACACCCGTGTGCCTAAGAAACGAGTATTGTTTGGGAGAAACATTTACTGAATATATATTTCGATTCAGATGTATGACAGGAAAACCGTATTTGGCATTGTATGCATTCTTATGTATTTGCACACGACCCGGAGGTCATTTACGATTACATCGGGTGTGCTCAAAGCACCACAAGACACAAATACATGCAAACAAGCAATTTTAAAAATTGAAAACAAGCGTGCCTTTTATTATTATTATATTGTTCAAATCAGGCAATCACTTGCTAAATATTCTTTATTGCGACGGCATTTCCCATGTATAGTTATACATTTCCTCACTCACAACATGGGGGAAGGTTGTGACTAACCTTGTGCCTGGTTATAATGTAGATTTGTTTACATCAAGGTGTAACTAGCCTGCAGCCGTTTGGTATTCCATTATCCTCAATTTTGGGCCATAACGTCTGACAGCACGTAATTCACTTGACTATGAGAATGCGATGGCAGCGGTATGAAGGTTTATTAGAGGTCATTCGAAGTATCAAGACAGCAGCAGTATTCATACACATCATTTGGTGCCAGTGGCACGATGGAACGTACATGTAGAACAATTGCTTGTAATATTAAGACACATTAGAATCCTGTATATGACTGCAAATGTAAACCACTCATAGCGTGGTCTTACCTGTAACCGGATACAACTAATAAAATAATTAATTTTCCAATGAAAACACATTCTGGAAAGTTGATGCCACACAATGTTTTTTAAAGATGTCCATTTTTTAAAATTCATGTAAAGCAACTTCACGAAAAGCCTTTTTAGCATTAGAAGAATGCCAATTTATTCCATGTTTGAGGGTGAATTTTCATTTTCTAGAGTGAAATTCGAAAGTAATAACACAGAAGGTCACATGACCTAAAGTGTTACAACTAAATTGTGACTGCATCAGTGACGTAGAGCATTACCATATACACAAAATCAAATGTGTGCAAGGCATGTTTGATTACACGTGACACATGACGTGGAATAACTACGACGACCGTAAACAAACACAGCACACCGGTCGGCGTTGAATGTAAGCCTAGTCCTGCAATTTTTTGCTATGAATACAATATTTAACAGTGAATAAACAAACTCGTGCATAGCTTGACAGTCAGTTCCTATTTTTCTCTCATGATTGATCGTTACTGGTTGGGAAAATTACATGTGACATACCGTCACTTGTAAGTTTCCCCTGCAACAACTATCTCTCATGAAAGAAAAATAGTAACTTACTCTTAGCCGTGTAAGATTCGCTACGTAATTATACAGACCATGCACAAGCTTGTTTTGGGGGATCAAAGACAACAATTCAGACGAATTTCCTGCTTGTTTCTAGACTTTCATTTCTTTGTCCAAACCCCCTAAAACATTGTCAGTCAAGAAATTTGCTTGTCAGGAGGCTAGCCCTTTTTAAGACCCTTACCAATCAGGGCATGCCTGTGCAGCAGACCCCATCACCAGGATACATCGAAGTTTTATGAGACACCTGCAGCTTATGTACCAGTAAATTAGTCAGTTCTTGCAAAGGGTGGTGAATTTAACATTGACGGTGTCAGACAAGATTTGTCAAAACACGAAATGAGATTGTTTTGTACCTTGTAATAAGCACAGTTATCCAGTAATGCACCAGAATACTGATTCTTCCTTCTGACCACCACCACCACCACCACTACAACCACCACCATGTTTGCTTGCCTATAATGGCTGATCAAAGAATATCCAATCAAATTCAGGCATCCATCAACATTCGTGTCTTTGGTTGGCTCATTTTAGAGTGATCTCCAAACCTTCTACATACAGATACAATAGACTAATAAATACAACATTATGGTACTTCGGTTTTCTTTCAAAGGTGTTCGGACCAAAACATCCACCTACCTGGATAATTCTGTTGAATAGAAATACATACGTTCGTGTTTCTGCAAGTAAGGATGGGTCATCGTCCCATCTAAAATAGCCCACGTTATGTAATGAACCAAAGTAAATATATTATTCTATTATTACTATCAATATACCAATTTTGAAAAGAGTGAAAAATATACATACATACATGCATATATATATATATATATATATATATATATATATATATAAACTCGCCACTTTTAGCCTATTACCACAGCAAAAGACAACTTGTTAACTGAGAGACTATTGACACGTTCCAGTGATTTATATATTTTTTTCCTATTTTTTTCTTGAGATTTCAATTCGAAATGTGTTTAAACTGTTTCAAAAATCCAATCTGTTGCTTTGTCCCTTTAATGTTTTACGGCATACCAGAGAACCTGAATTTGATGCCCTGCAGCATGCAATGCTAAATTTGACATGCTGTCAGATGAAGGCGTTAGAATTAGGAGTGTCAGGATTAACCCTCTCTTGTTCAACCATTCTTCAGGAGTTATCTCCCCTAACTAGTTGGCAGCTTGTCGCCTATGGCCACTTTGCCAGTATACCAAAAGGTGCCACCCGACATTGGCAGCTTACCAACATTTGACCATCTCCCAGCTTTTGGAACATTGCCAATTCTACATGACTATAGTAGTTTTGCTGGTCATTTTGACTGTACTCATTCTGATGCATAAGTTGTAGCCCAGGCCACAGTTACTGGTTAGTTGGTTCAGTTGGTTTGTTGTTTGAATACAAAATCTTCAGCTTGTGTAGTTGCAATTTCTGTGTTATCATGAGGCTTAGGTACATGCATATGGACACAGAATATATGCTACAATGTGGAGTTATACAACTCAGATTCGAGAAGCAGGACAGTTACTACTTTTTACAATTTGATTTGTAACTGAGTACTCTGGAACGCCAGGATTAATAACTGGTTAAGACCAGGATCAGGGAACTATGAATTTGGGTCTTTTGATTTGGATAATCAGTGCAAGCTTTCACTAACATTACCCAAGTCCAGGGTTGTGTCAATATCTTGATATCATTATTGCAATGCTTATTCGTGCGAATTATAATTGGAGATTACCTAAAACACGGAAATGCATGGGAGCAAATGATGTTTATGTTTTGACTATTTGAGCCTAAAATTGTTGCACAAAGGTATTCGAAACTTTAAGTATATATAATAACCGTTCACAAAACATAATATCTCAATTATTTGCTGTTTTCTGTATTAACTGCAACATATGAAAATATCAATTTGTAGAAAAGATGTTAACCTGAAGCACCAGTCAGGATTCTTATCTGTGTATGTATGTATGTATGTATGTATGTATGTATGTATCTATCTATCTATCTATCTATCTATCTATCTATCTATCTATCTATCTATCTATCTATCTATCTATCTATCTGTCTGTCTGTCTGTCTGTCTGTTTGTCTGTCTACCTACCTACCTACCTACATACCTACCTATCTATCTATCTATCTATCTATCTATCTATCTATCTATCTATCTATCTATCTATCTATCTATCTATCCATCCATCTTTCTCTCTCCCTCTCTCTCTCTTTCTCTCTCTCTCTCTCCATATATATATATATATATATGCATAGAATCTGAAACGCAAATTAAGGTCACTTCCTACCTGTTCCATTGATCATATTTGCGTACTTGGTACTCCAAATGGACAGGTACCTTCAATCAGAAAATGGAGCACATGGCAGTATTCAGAATAACATATTAGAACTTAAAAATCAATTTGCTTTAGGACAGACCTGTGTGCCACTGAGATAAAACTCATCCACACACCACACTTATTGTTCCACAATCCAGTTTTATGGTAATGAATCCACAAATTTGTCAAAAGGTTCATTATGAACTGAACTGGTCAAGCAAACTCTGCGCAAATGCTATTTGTAATGGGGGATATCACATTGGAGGATTCTATTCAGAGATCCATTGGTTTCGTTGATCAAATAGCCCTAGCGCAATGCTTCGTCCCTCTGTAGACATGTACCTTGCGGCATTGTGATGGGACCACTCAGTCATTTAGGTCAAAATCAACAGTAAAATTTTCTTTGTAAATTTTTGACAGTCTTATATTTTTATTAGTTATTTTTGGGAGTTTTTTGTCCTTTGCTATTAAACCTATCCCGTTGAAACAAGATAATGAATTAACCGTGGACAGTAAGTTACAAAGGAGACTGTTTCTGGTACTGGAAACGATTTTATCATGGATGCAACAGGATTGCAAGGCAGCTTGATGGTAGCTTCATGATAACAATAACCTGCTTCTTGTAGAGAGGGGATATGCATTGTGGGCAAATTCAGTGAATTAGCATGAATTGACTTCAACTATTTGCGCGCTTGCCATCGGACCTTTGCCCAGGGTTAAATCACATATATTGAATGGTATCTTTGTATTAAAGGTTTTTGAAGATATTGAAAATATAACAATTGCTTCTAATTTGCATAATTTCAAACATTTCAGTTATTACGAATAAGTATCAATTTCACTCATTAATCTCAATAATTGTCTTTTTCATAGTTATGAAGTGGAAAAAAGGTTAGCGCAACTAAAACCTAAAATCTAAACGTGGCGTGTGGCAGCGAAATTTACCCACATGTATCCAAAGCTGATTATATTATTCTAATATCTTTTGAATGCTAGATGCTATTATGCGCAAACCGATCGACAGTGACTCGCAATTTCAGATATCGATAGCTTCACTGTCCCACGCTTTCATCGTCAATGGACGCATAGTGGTCACAGACTATAGTTATAAATCCTTCTATTTTTCATATTAGCATTTTTCAGTCTAAAAAATCAGCATTTTGGTAGTTTGAAATTCCATGAACGGCATTTAATAGATAAAAATGTCAGAAAAATATGGACGGATTTTTGTCATACAATTCCCAGCTCGTTAATTTGTGATAATTGAAATACGAAACAACACCTGGATGTCAGCTTTATACAGGTGTATGAACTGTGCTCTTGCCAGGGTCACATCATTGTCCTTCCCCACCATAAAGTTCCCACCTGGCCTGGAAGACAGTGCACCTATATGACCACCAATGAAGCAACTCTGCGCTGCAGCAAACCTGACTTAGCTAACTTTATTTAAACAGAGGCTACAGCATGCTGAAAATACAGTCTTTTCACAATTACGGACTATCTCCGTTGGGATGTGCAACCAGCCAATCACAACTGTGGTCTGTAACCTAGTCTCAGAGGAACACACGTCAACAGTGTGTCTCGGTACTTCTGCTCGAGTGGAAAATACCCCGAATGGTAATGGATCAGTATTGTTGATGTCTGAGGCAATCCCATGAATATTCAACTAGATAGGGTATTAGAGAAGCAAGTAATTTCTTTCTATGTCAGGGTACAACATCCTGACCAAAATTGCATTAAAACATGTGATACCATTATAATTTAAAGCTTACTTTTGGTTGTTCCATCTATTGATGTGATTAAACTGCAAAATGTCCCTTTTTCCCGAGAAAACTGTATACATTCCATCTGCAGTCCCATTTCCAAATAGCTGTAAGCAGTAAATAGCTCATTTAAACCTGAGTGTGCCTTCTGTTTGTCATTTTGAACGCCAGATCCCAAAGTGTTTATTGTATTAAAGCTTTCATAATACAAAACGATATTGCAAATAAATGTAATCACTATTAATACAAACTTTGCGTAAATATATGCTATGGAGGTCCAGACCCTCCGCCCAGTGTACCCTGAACGCCACCCATCTACTATGAAAAGGACATGTCCGCACTAATCAAAGTAAAACCATTAAAAGTACGTTATACCTTTAAATTTCTGTCATTATTCGAATAGACAATTCATCATCATCTCCTTTTGTCTTCTTATAGATGTTTTCTTCAATCATTTTATCTGCAACAAGGCGGTAAAAGTGAGTGGTCTGACTAATCACTTGTTGGCAGCTCTGTCCTATTTTGTAACCATACTATGGAAGGCGTGGCTTATATCTCTCAAGGTATTACTCATTTTAATTTGGTCAACAACTTCAACAATGTCATCTCAACTTTCGTTTTGTACATTTCGCTTAATTCTTTAGAGACCTTAATGCAAAATTTCTGCCTTTGATGCGTGTAAGTTATTTTAATATGAAAATTATTAAGTATAGGTTAAGATTCATAGAGAAGCCTGACAATCATTTTATAAAATTCTCTACTCGAGACAGTGTAAAACTAGATTTAGGTGGTAAAATTACGTGGGCCACCTCAGTGCACAATATAGTACATTTCAATGGGTATGGCAATGTCTGGATGAGCGAGGTACGGCATGTCCAAAAAGACATATTTCCAAAACAACTAAAAACGATTATATGATCAGTATCTGCAACTATTCTTTTCTTTATTAAATCCCGGCATTGATATAACACCCTTTACCGAAGTTGCCAACATATGGGAAATTCAAAACAGAATATAAAATGGAGGATTGCCTTACATGTGTCAAATATTCTAAGTACTGCAAAGTATCATCAAAATTACGCTTGAGTAACAATAGACTTAGGATAGAGTCCAGAATTATCAACGAACCCCCAGAAAATAAAATTTGTATTTAGTGTGACACTTACCCTGTCGAAAATTAGGAATATTTTTTTGGTACAATGCCCTGCCTACAATCATTTCAGAAGCAACCTACCATATTCTTTCAGCCTAACAGACAACACTTTTCAATATTTGTTTGATCCTGAGGCGGATGTGGCGGAGCATATTTGTAAATATGTATATAACTTATTTGTACATGGGCAGTCATTGCAATGAGCAAGTTTTAAATGTATTCATTGTTTTTATACTGTGAATTGTATTTTATGTATGTTGTGAGCCCGTATGGGCACAAGAAGCAATACAGTTTAAATGTGATCCATATGCCACCTTGTACATATCATTACTAAGCGAAGCGAGCTCTGTCACACCATCTTCAAACGCCTAAACCAACATCGTGCAAAGAGAGAATTGATTTAACATCTATGCGAAATATACGTCATTAGTAGACTGTACAATATCAGTGACCATAAGATGTATCCCTCTCCATGTATGTATTTTACCCATCACTCTCTAAGTATCTGTACCAAAATGCCAAATATACTTACCGTAGGCAATAGCTGGTTCTGGAAGAGAAAGACGATAGGTGATCAGTATACACTTAGTGCGATATATGTTTAATCATTTTCTAAATGATTTGACATATCCTTAGCTTAAATATTATTATGGTGCAAAATGATTCAGGAATTATGTCACATTGTGCAAACGACGATATGAAGCCAGCTGGATTTCATATTTTGTATTACTTGTCCTCTTGCATTGAGAGAAAGATATATAATACAGAACAGTTGACATCGCATAAATCGTATACTATCGCAAAAATATCAGTGAAATATTCGTGTCGAACAGCCAACACCATTCACGGTGTTTAAAATTAGTCAGTGACTACGTTTTTAGATTAAGCTGAAGCTGTAAGTCATCGTGGAGCGCCCACACAGTAACAATAGCGTAACCCAGTCTGTCTTAGCAGGCAAAGTACAGGAACGGTATACCACAGAATCACATAGACGTACATCCTAACTGCCCAGGACTCCCTCGAAGAATGTGACCGAGAAGTATGAAAATACAGCATGCACGAGTGGATATATTGTATCATATGTCAATTTTGTGGATACCAAAATGTCGTATGATTTTTGTGTGCGGTTTTTTTTTTGTGTTTTGCTTTGTATCATAGACTTGCTACTTGGCCGGGTACCTAACGCTACTCTTTTATCAACAGACAACCTCTCTTATGAGAATGGAAATATGTTCATCTTAAATGCGCTAATGTAAAAATATTAATGGTCTCACACTGTAAAAAACTCCTAATTTGTCATCGATCAGATTCCTGCTACTGTTGGTAATCCGTCGATAGAGTTCATTCAGTTGCTTCAGTATCGGGACTCGGTATCCCCAAATAACTTCTCTAGCTTGAAATGTTTTAAAGAGGCAGTCCTCGCCCAGCAGTTTAAGTAGTACCGACAGTGCCCTCTGCATTACAGCTGGGTAAAATCTCAAGAGATAAAGTGCCACCTGTCAACAAATAAGCAATTAAGCAGCAATTTATTGCACATCATAAGATAGGTAGCGCAACACTTTGAATATGTGCAGATGCAAACCCCCCCCCCCCCCAAAAAAAAACCCCTCAAGGTCTGCGTCTCCCTGCGTTGGAGTAGATGTTGCTCTTCGAAAGTTTACACCTGCTAAGTTTATTATTACAAGAAATGATACAAATTAAAACGAACATTTTCATTATAACATTTCGTTGGAAACGTGGTAGTATCTGTCACTTTTATAACTAGGAAATATAATTCCCATTCAACGGATGACCAGCCATACACATATCATTCACGAAACAAATTGGGTACTTAATGATATGTTCGTAATTAGGAGGCATTGCTCATCAATGGCAGCATTACTGAGAGACGAATACATAACGGTGTGCGAGGAGTTAGATATATGTCCTGCACAAGTAAGGTAACCTTCTGTTACGATCTATCTATCTATCTATCTATCTATCTATCTATCTATCTATCTATCTATCTATCTATCTATCTATCTATCCATCCATCCATCCATCCATCCATCCATCCATCCATCCATCCATCCATCCATCCATCCATCCATCCATCCATCCATCCATCCATCCATCCATCCATCCATCCATCCATCTATCTATCTATCTATCTATCTATCTCTGTCTGTCTTTCTGTCTGTCTGCTTATCTATCTATCGTTGTTTCTGTCTTTCTGTTTGAATATTATTAGAATAGAAGATAGGCGTACAGTCATAGACTTATTGTCCTTAAGACTATGTCGGCTAGTGTATACGCTACCGACACATGGTATTTTGGATACATTGATGTCATCATGAATAGATACATACATTGATTACTATATCAACAACAGAAATGATACCCATGTAGGCATTCAAAATTCGGTACATTTTACATTTTTTTCTTTGAAAAACAAAGATTATTGTAAACAAATGTTCCATCATTACAGGCAATTATGCCACTTATTATATGCTCACAATCACAGGATAGTTGATGTTGACCACAGTATCGTTCTCTGGCGCCACAGACCTCTCCCGATCAAAATAGTAGTACCTGGGGGCTAGGTAAGACACCGTGGCGTTGTCATAGAATGTGACGTTCTTCTTGTCGCGAGTCTCTCTTTTGATGATATTTGGTTAACAAAAAGTACATGTTACATGGCTAAACGACAGAAGAAACTTTATTGCTCGGCCACTCACAAAATTAGTCTCAAAAATTAAAATCTTGTGAATTCAACATCTCGGCTAATTCTTTTTCTTTTATCAGTGATTCAAACCGCCAGCGTGAGTATGCAATTTATATACCTGCACGCCATTTTGTAAGATCACAAACATTAGTACAGTCTTCTGGTAACCTGCTATGATATTTGGACGATATTAAATAATGCGACACCTACTGTTTTGTTCCTACATATGTAAAACATTGTAAAGTGTACCGCTTGTATTAGGTACTGGGTATTTTTATTTACCATACTTGCATACTGGAAGCTCTTTTATTTTCTGTACTTCGTACCAGCCATTCTTTCTAAGCCTTCTGTTCTCAGTACTTCGTGCTAGGACAAAATGATTACCTGGATCCCCGAAGTGGAACCCTTTACAACCCTGTCTTGTAACAAAGGCCCTCAAGCGATTCTACGTCACTGGCAACTTAGGAACCAGCTTCTAGTATGCTGATAAATTATCAAAATTAAATGATTCAATTAAGAACACAGTGAGGAAGCCAATTAACCCTTTCCCCCTTGAACAGGCTGGTGGTCAAATGTCGTCTGCTTCAGAGTTTTCAACTAATTTCATCGTTAATGAAAAACAATTTGACTGATAATTGTAGATGAGACCTATTAGGATCACATGCCTCAGGCCAACAACTTCCCTTGATATGGTATGGGCACTTGGTGCCCAACTCATGCCAAGGAAAGTTGTTGACTCAAGTGTCAGTTCAAGGGAGAAAGGGTTAAATCAAGCAAAACGTACGTGTGCAACGCGGGAAATAAGGGTACACAGGACTGTTTCCTTGTCTATCTTATCAAGGAATCTGGGGGAGAATGAAGGACAACGTGTGATTTGTGCTGGGACTATTCATTTGCACTTTGTAAAGGTTGTAGCCTAACAATAATATTGTGGCTGAACAAAGTTTGATCTGTGTCTCTCTGAGATTTTTGCTCCCATGTTCATTTTTTTGAGAAACATCTTAATCGCATTAGTAATAAGGTTTGGCTTTAATTACCATTTAACTTGTTTTATATGTCTCTCTGCTTGTGATGCTCAAAGTGCTATTGTTGTATAAAGCAGGTTAAAACTTTATTAATAATACCTCTGGCCTTTGAGGCCAGACTTTAATGGGTCGAAAAGTACCAACCTGGTATTATTCCCATACAGAAGTACTGTCACACTAATGATCTCTTTATCAGTAATCCAGAGTGCGGTATATGTACTTAATGAAATTTTTTTTTACCCTACAGCGATATTTCTAACATGATAGACTCATTTCACTAAATCTCGAAGCAACTGAACTCCTCAGTTTGAGCTAGTAGAATATTATACAGATTAATATCGCCTTTGAAAAGATAAGAAAAACTGACACAGTCTCATTAGACTTTATATTATTAAGCTACCCCCAAGCATAAAGTAAAATGTGTGTGCAAGCATACAGAATAAAGGATATGAGAAAGGACGTATTAAAATATTATAAAAATAAGGAGGCCTACGCCAATATTTCATATAAAACAGGTCTAGTCCAACCAGTTTGACCAAAAAGTTTGCAATTGACGACAGAAATGCAACATTTTGTATGTTGTCAGCAGTGATGTTTGTCCTACCTGTAGACAAAGGGGCCCTGGTCCTTGAGAACAGGCTAATCGCCTTTCAGGACGTCCATGGGATTCGTTATGGTCCATACATAAAATGATATGGTGACATCTGCTGGAGGACTTTTCCATTTATCAAATAGCAAACTGTTGTTGGCCAAAGGAACCACCTAAGTCCATAAGAATGGTAAAGATGATGATGACAATAAAATTGAGGGAAACAGCAAATATAGGCCATTCACTGAAATAAATAAATCACCTTTTCACAAATACATGCTGCGTGTATAGGTGGTCCGTCATAAGGCGCCTTTTGTAATAGGAAACTGAATGATTGTCCGAAAAAAAATTTTTGGATCAAGTGAA
This sequence comes from Hermodice carunculata, assembly GCA_964020975.1. NCBI lineage: Eukaryota > Metazoa > Annelida > Polychaeta > Eunicida > Amphinomidae > Hermodice > Hermodice carunculata. The sequence continues at coordinate 57,865,087 of OZ026619.1, forward strand.
AAAATTGTTTATTGTTTTCTGTCGTGATAAACTTCCAGAAGTAATTCTAAATGCATGGACGAGGAGAAACGAGGGACTAAATAAATATAGACACTTAAACGCATGAAAAGAGATTATTTAGGCGAGCATTGTTTGCTTCAAACTGGTCAATTATTCAAGTATTTTTTACTTTTTTAAGTAATAAGCAACACCAAGATTTCTCAGGGTATTTTATACAAGGGTGCAAGAGGGTGCGAAAAGAAAGTGCTATTTTATGCAGCTTGCTCATATCGGCAGCAATTCTTTCGAAGCATTTGTTGTGCAGATTGGCTAATTTCTACAAACGAACACCCCTGAGAGCTGCCATCTTGGTTTTTAATTCTTATTATAAGTGGAAGGCCAAAAAGCACATTCTAAACACTTATCTCTTGCAGTCTTGATATACGAATTTCGCAAATGTATACTTATTATTGTTACACTTTAGGTTGCCATGACGTTCTAGTTAAAAAGGAGAATGTTATATTTGATGGACTACGCGTTTTTAATTTTTGGAGACATATTACATGTATGTGATGGGTACAACATGTGGCGTCTAGCCAGTACCATTGCATTGACAACATATTAAGTTGATAGATTAAGTTGATAGACCTTAAGTGAACTTACTCCACACATGGACTTAGGGTGTGCTGTATTAAATAATGTATAGAAGATCCCATGATCTTCGAGTGCGTGGGAACCTCTACATATATTCATAGGAAGAACGTGGTCTAGGGGTACGATTAAAATACTTACTACATATTTAGATTCATATTTTATTTCGGCGGCGTTATCAATAAAACAATAAACTGACAATGGTACATGAAATTGTGTATGGAAGGTCGTAGTGTGCAATGTAAAGCACACTGTACACTAAATTTGCAAGAATTTAAATGAAGATTAGATGCTCTTGAAATTTAAAAATAGGTGTGCCTAAATGAAGCAAATGCGGTGTAGTCTTTTTCAATTTAAATTCTCTTTGGTACGGCAAATGAAGTATTAATATGATGGCATGGGTTGAAACAGTGTATATTGCAGGAGGTCTTTAATATTGTCCAATTACAATTACTGAAATAACTCCCCATCCGACATTTACATTACATTTTTTAAAGTTGGGTTTAATTGCACCTAACTATTTTCAGTAGGACTTCTACAGCGACGCAGACCATTAGTGCTGTGGGACAAATAAATTATACAGACAAAAAATACCATATGGTCAGCGTTCACTCACCTGGACTATCTGTTTGTATATAAAATCCCTGAAGAAAAACACGAGCCCAATTCCAGTCGCAATGAATAAGGTAGCAGCTACCATAGCTATTGCAATTTTATGATTGCTGGAAATTGCCATCCTACAATACAAGTAAGAGTTTCAAGGATGTCGGTTTCTTAACTAAATTCGTCCCAACAGTCCAGTGCACATATATTGATGCGCATTGCACAGCAACGGACATACATCAAACAAATTGCTACATTGTATTCCCATCAAAAGAAAATCCAAGTATCCGGGAATAAATCGGTATAATTGAAGTAAAATTAAATGAACAAACATAAAATGTTTTGCTTACCTTTCCCGTCTGATGATATGGACGCTTCCCCTTTAATACATATTTGTTTACATCCCAATGTTATTGAACAGAATGCTTCCTGCATGGGCACAAAGGTTTAATTATCGAAGGTTGTATAATAACCAAATACATTTCCAACATGAAGGTCACCTTTCTAGGTCAGAATAAATCTGAGTCAATGGTTTTCCTCGTCTCGGGTTGGGCGAAATGTGCCCATAAAAGATTTGAAACACTTCTAATCCGTACGTCATTAATGCCATAACTTTTACTTCATGTCCACTAGAACTACAATAGGTACCCGTAAAATGCAGACAGAAGTCCAATTGTAAAACGGGGCACAAAATTTGAGACCTCCTTCAAACTATTATAATTTGAAGGGATGACCGTTGAGCCTAAAGCTCCATTAGATATGCACTTATCGAAACCACGAAAGACAAAAGTTAAGGGGCATTTGCTGTTTTTATTGTTTGCGAAATCTTAAAGATTTTAAGTTTTTGTATGACGAATGAACTTACATGAATACATTTTATGATTTTGTACCAATGATTGGCAGGCAAAAAACCAACAATTTTAAATGTGCATGTTAGGTTTGGAGTTAAGAAATATGCAAAATTTTAAATAGAAACAGATTGACATCCATCCCCAGCATTGTTTTTATATTTGAAGATTGTAAAGTGAATGGCAGACAAAGCTGCGAGATGTAAAAATAAGCTAAGAAGGACAATTCTGCATTAGATACGACTTTGACAACTTCGAACGTTTCTCATGATGTGTACACCTCAGCCACCATGAAAATGGAGTTTTTATCCTCATTTCTCTTTTTCCTACCCACGTCCAACATTCTTTGAAGCCAGACGCTGATCATTGTGCACACACTCTCAGCCAGCTTGTTTGTCACTTTTTCTCAATATCTTAATCACTAAAACAGCTGTCTGTGTCCAGTTTCCTTTGTGTCATAGTACAAAATAGATGCATAATTTCACTTTCTGTCATCCAATTTTTATGATCAATGTTGTATTTGTGTCTTTTTGACCAGAACCACTTCCTAGTAGTCAATATCCTATTCCGCAGTCCGCACTCTTTACTCTCCATAAGCTAACCTGTCCCTGTCTAACCAATATACAAATGGAATTACTATTGTCCATATTGCACACGTTCCTCTGTAAAATTTTGACATAGGCTGTATTAGCCCAAATAAATTAAAGGGTCTTCAGTGGGTAACTACTCAACATGTTTCGGAGCCTTTTACCCCTACATGTCTCTCTGAGTAGCGGCTCCTTGTCTAAGCTAAATGTTTAGCAAAGACAACCCACATAATAAAGAATAAATATGAACGTGGCAAATGATGAATTAGCTAAATACGTGACGTTTTGCTTATAAATGCAGAGCTTTATTATGAAAGAAGAATCCCTCTCAAACAAACCATAATTACTAAATTTGTATAGAACAGGTTCAGATAAGAACAATTTGACTTACCCCTGAACCAATATGTACCCTTTCTAGCTGGACAGCTTATCCTAGTTAAACCACCCGCCAGTGTATAACTGAAGTGGAAACAAGCTGGGGCCTCATATTCAGTCCCAATGATAGTAAAATAAACAGTTGCAACTAGACCACCTTTACAAACCAAGGGAAATCCCAACAAGTACTGCAACAACGGACATCCTGCACCAGAAATGTAAAACAAACTCTGTGATGACACCTACCCCTCAAACAATTAAGCTCTATTTAACTGCCAACCCTGTGTCAATGTATCAACTTAATGTGTCAGGCTTGTGACATTTGAGAAAATAATGTCAATTTTGAGTAAATGTGCATTTAGGCATGTCAGAAAAGAATGAAAGTCATGAGCATTTATGTCAAAAACATGTTATCAAAACAATTTTTCTTAACAGGATTTTGAGTACAATTAGGCAAGCTTGTAACTGTCGTCAGTAGCTGCTTGCTACCTATAGCCCCTGGGGGTTTGACCTAACAGAAAACAAGCTAGCCTAAAATGTCTGAAAGGTGAACATTCAAACAGAATAATGCCAAAGATAAAGTTAAGTAGCAAAACAGACAAGTCTAAAAACTGTAAATTTTTGTAGCCAAACTTTCTAATAATCTTTGGATATTAACAGCTAAATTATAGAGTAAGTCAGAAAAGAATGAAAGTCATTATTTGTATTTAAGTCAAGAGAATGCAACGAAAATGTAATATTTCTTAACCTGATATCAAACACAATTAGGGAAGCTTGTAACTGTCGTCAGTAACTGCTTGCTACCTATAGCCCCTGGGGGGTTTGACCTAACAGAAAACAAACTATCCTAAAATGTCTGAAAGGTGAGCATTAAAACAGAATGATACCAAAAGATAAAATGAGATAGCAAAACAGGCAAGTCTAAAATCTCTAAAATTATTGAAGCCAAGCTTTCTGACCATCTCGGGATATTTACAGCAAAATTTGTAGAAATATTTGATTAAAAGTACATCTTTGAATCCTCTTGACTCACGTTTATTGTAAATAAATTTGGTTCTAAATGCAAAGTCATCAAATTTAGAACAAATACGACCAAATCACAAAATCTGTGACAAAAACGTATTATATCCTATAGTTTCCGAAATATTGCTGTCTGGGAAAGGATAATTAACCACTTCAAAGTTAAACTCATCTATTTTGCGATAGACTTTAATACAAAACCTGTCATTAGTGACCTGAATATCCAAGTCCAGAAACACATCTCTGAAACCATCTGAATTGATACCCTCCAAAGGGATATCTTTTGGGTAAATTTCTTTAGCAATTTCACTGAAATTTTGTACATTTACGCAAGCAATGTCATCAATATATCTTGCGTTGTTTGATAATTTTGTAGCCATTTGAAAGTCCTTTTTTCATCAATTGATTCATATACCTAAATTCAAGCCAGGTTAAATATAAATCTGCCAGTAAAGGGGAGCAGTTGCTACCCATTGGAATGCCTTTTATTTGTTGAAAAACCAGTGGTCCGCATTGAACAAAAGTATTATCCAAGAGAAATTTTATAGCATCTATCAACGTTTCAACAGTGTAAGATTTAACGTTACTTTTTGAATATTTATTGTGTGACCAATATGCTTTCTTTGTATATAATTAATATTTATGTATGGTTTACCATTATGTTTAAACATTTTGCTAATTAATTCTGAAAGTGAACTTTTGACTTCATCTATGGGTAGATTTGTGTACAGTGTAGAAAAATCAAAACATTTGATATTTTTTGCCTTTACATCCTTGATTTTAGATACAAACTCGGAAGAATTGTCAATGCTCCAAAAACAATTTATGTCACAGTTTCTAGAAATTGCATTACAGTATTTACGAAAATGATTCCTAATTGCAGTCAAACACAGTGTTAGGTCTTTTGATAATTGTTTTGTCGTACAGTTTGAAGCACCAGCTATGAATCTAGATTTAAAAGGGTTTTTATGTAATTTGGGTATCCAGAACAAAAGTGGAATAGAGGAGTCCTCTTCAGAAATTTTGATATTGAAATTCCTTTTCATCTCATCTTTATGTGTATCTATCAAATTATCAATGGATTGTTTGCGTAATTTATAAACGTCATTTCCTCTTATGTCTGAAATATTGTTTATACCAAGTTCCTTTTTCAAAACATCCAGATAATGTTTTTTGCAGATGATCCCAAAATTGTTCCCTGCCTTATCTATGTTAGTGACTACAAATCTATCTTGTAGTTCTTTGACTGCTTTAGAAACTTAAGGCTGTTTTAGATTAACCATATTGAAATTCTTAATGTGGGATTTGTAACAATAAATTCTATTTCTAAAGACTCTTCATAAGTTTGATAACCATCCTTCAAATGTCTGGAATTCCATTTTTTCTTTCTCTGCCCATTTCATACAGTAGTAATCAAGTGCATCACATGTATCCTGAAAAATACTGTCAATATTCAACTTGTGATATATCCGAAATTTTGCACCTTTTTTCATCATTTCTTTTAAACCTGAATTTTGTATTATATCCAAGTTACCTGTAAATACATGTTTGTGGTGTGCATCAACAAAATAAGAATATTTACTATTCAATATAGCATTTTCTGAAATTAACATGATTATCACATTTTTGTTTAAATTTGAAAAGAAAAGTTCATTGGATTAAGCTAATTAGTGCCCCAAATCTATTGACTAAAGTGCTATCTCAGTGATTACGTAATAGCAATTAGGTTGAGTTACTGGGTGCTGTTTGAAGTCCAAGGTAAGTGTGACCCCTGCAGCCAAGCTTTGCAAGGAGAAATGAGGGTCACAACAACCCTGCAAAATGGCTTTTAGTCGGGTATCTTTAGCTGAGGTGTACACAGCATGCTTATCGAACACATGATTACATTATTTGATCCTAACGTAAACACACAAAAGTAGAATCTATAAATATCATTTTCTTTCCCTGAAGATATGTCCATTGTGGGAATCAAAATTAAGCAAATGTTCTGTAAAGAGCACACCAATTTGCTGAGATGCAAATCAGTATATTTGACTAATTATGTCCATGTTTACCAGCTGCTTTTAAAGCTGTGCTACGTTGACGCTTTTTTTCAGAATTTGAGTGATGAAAATTAATACTGAATTATATATAGACGAGGATGTGATGTTTATAAAAATATCAGCTGCAAAGATATAAACACGCAAATGGACAGTAACTATAACCGTATTGGTTTATTGCCCCCACAGCATAATAGACCATAACCTCTGTCGGCAGTGTTGAATAGATATGTTGCTAAAATGCTTCCTTTCTCGTTCCCAGCCTTGTTTTTGTATCTGTGGTCCCTGGAACAATATTTTAAGGTGTAGTATAATTATAGAGATAATTAACGTTTGACTGTCTAAAGAACAATGTGTAGACAGAAGATACAAGAATTTTGATTTCAAACAAAAACCATATTGGTTAGAACTACACCTTAGAGTAACTAGTGCAATCCATTCATAATAATATACAAGAAATGAAGGAAGAATTACTAGAATGAAAACCTAGAGAAAATGACTTATATTCAGACTCAAGCATGCCAGCAATATCTCTGATAAATGCTGCAGTCGTACAGAGGACACCTTAGACAGTTTATTGGTGATCATGTGTACACCAGGGTTTTGTTGAGGCATGTGTGGTTCCTCAATCTGGGGGATCATTTATTTTTTTTATAAAAGTTATGTAAGATTCATGTAGTGCAAAAATTTGTTTAAATGGCATTTTGGGATTATCTGCGAAAAATATCATCTGGATGTTTTGAATTATGAACTTGGTATAAACAATATTTCAGATATAAAGGAAAATGACGTATATAAATTATGCAAACAATCCATTGATAATTTGATAGATACACATAAAGATGAGATGAAAAAGAATTTTAATATCAAAATTTCTGAAGAGGTCTCCTGTATTCCACTTTTGTTCTGGATACCCAAATTTCTTAAAAACCCTTTTAAATCTAGATTCATAGCTGGTGCTTCAACACAAAAGAATTATCAAAGGAAGTAAAATTTGACTGCTAATAGGAACCAAATCCGTAAATACTGTAATGCACTTTCAAGAAACTGTGAAATAAATTGCTTTTGGAGTATAAGCAATTCTCCCGAGTTTGTAGCTAAAATCAGAGGTTTTGAAAATAAAAAAAATCAACTATGTTGATTTGTCTATGCTGTATACAAATCTGCCCAAAGATGAAGCCTTAAGTTCTCTTTTAGAATTGATAAGCACAATTTTTAAACATAACGGTAAACCGTACATAAATATAAATTCATATACGAAGACAGCATATTGGTCACACGATAAATATTCAATAGTATCGCTAAATCTTACACTGTTGAAACTTCTACAGATGCTGTAAAATTTCTTTTGGATGATACTTTTGTTCAATGCGGAGCATTGTTTTTCTCAACAAATAAAAGGCATTCTAATGGGTAGGAATTGTCCCGGTTACTTGCAGATTTATAATTAACCTGGCTTGAATTTTAATATGTGAATAAATTGATGAAAAAGGATTTCATATGGCTACAGAATTATCAAACAACGCAAGATATATTGATGACAATGCTTATGTAAATGTACAAAATTTCAGTGAAATTGCTAAAGAAATTTACCCAAAAGATATTCCTTTGGAGGGTAACAATTCAGATGGTATCAGAGATGTGTTTCTGGACTTGGATACTCGGATCACTAATGACAGATTTTGTATTAAAGTCTATCACAAAATAGATCAGCTTAACTTTGAAGTAGTTCACTATCCTTTCCCAGGCAGTAATATTTCGGAAACTATTCAATATAATACAATTTTGTCGTAAATTTTGAGATTTGGACGTATTTTTTCTACATTTTAGGACTTGCATCTAGAACCAAAAATATTTTCAATAAACTTGAATCAAGACGATTCAAAGATGTACTTTTGATCAAATATTTCTAAACATTTTGCTGTAAATATCCAAAGAAAGTTTTGGCTTCAAAAAATTTAGACTTGCCTGCTTTGCTACTTAATTTTATCTTTTGGCATCATTCTGTTTTAATATTCACTTTCAGACATTGGGTTAGGCTTACATGTTTTCTGTCGGCCAACGACAGTTCAAGTTTGCTTAATTGTACTTAAAATCGGGTTAAGAAAAAATAATATGTTTTGATAACATGTTTTTGACTTAAATGCTAAAGACCTTCATTCTTTTCTGACATGTCTAAATACACATTCACTCAATGTAAAAAAACTACACAAAGTTGAGAGTATTTGTTCAAATGGTGCAGTACTTGTCAGGATTTCCCTTGGTTTGTACAGATGGTCCAGCTGCAACTGTATCTTTTATCAGACAAGACTGTATTTACTAATCTACGGTTTCATCTCTACAAATCTATTCTTAATATGAAGTTCCTCTGAAACGGTATGCTTTTCGGTAAAGGAATATGTCGAACTTTGAAATGTTGCAGTTTTACTGATACTTTTACCAAAAATGTATTCTCGGCGGCGAAAAAGGAAGTGAAACGTAGTCAGATTATTTTTTCCGCTTTTATAGCCCTGTCCCCTGATGTTACGATGCTCACCTTTTGAATATTAGCAGAACTCAACAAAGAATGACAACAATGATATAACTTTAACAATAATATATTAACAATCAAAATCAGTACAAAGTAGGTTAACTTATCTCCACTGGTATTTAAACAGTCAAACAGTCTTAGGCAAATCCTAATCCCTGGTGAAACTATCCACCAATATTGTCCTACTGTTCTAAGTCCTATGACAGGTGCCAAATTATCTGGCACAAATCCCACAGAAGTAAAGTTTGGGTCCAATGTGGTACTGTAAGGTGCGGTACTGATTCAATTCCACAAAGGTATGGCTTGGTTCCAATGTGGTACAATATACCAGACTATTCAAAAACAATGTCCACACTCCACAGGTACAGAGTGTAAAAGGGTAGCACCAAATATACAAGTCCACTCAAGACACTGTCCATGCTCCAAAGGTACAATGTAAACAATGGCTCACAGTTCTAATGGCTTGATGACAACACAGAGCTTCTGTCAGATCTATCAGAATTCTCTCTCCTCTGTTCAGTCAGGAAAACATCTGCTGTATATATCTACAGTAAAATATTTTATTTGTTCCAGAGTTTTCCACTTAGTCATACATCCCAAGGCATTGAGTGAGACCTGTCTGGAACACCTTATATGAATGTAGGTCATCATTCCAGCTTATTCCAAATGTTTACCAATTACATGTGAGTGACCCACAAAACAGGCCGACTCAGTCACTCTGCAGTGACCCTGCAAAGTATTTATTGAACTCAATGACGCGGCACACACTGAATGAATACAGTGACCTCTCCAAATAAAAGCAAACAGCCATACCCATTTTCATAACATCTGGCCATATTTCTAATTAGTGTCGATCAGTGCAGGCAAATTTGTGTGTCCTGACCTAATCAGCCATATTTCAAAGTTGGGAGTCATTACAGAGGGGCTGCATAAGCAGTCAGAAATAGTTCTGCATGGCATCTTTGCTAATTACATTCAAAATAATGATACGGAAGATACAGGTACGATAACGCATCAGATGTTAATTGAGAGAAATGATTTGACCGATATATTCTTGATTAACAAATCAACTGATAGTTCTCCTTTCCCTGTAATTATATTATTATGGCTGAGATATTTTTTTATATGCACCTGAGAGCTCCATTTATTTCAATAAATTTTCAATTTGTTAATTAATCAAGTCACTTAGTGTTTTGACATAAATTAAATTAGAAACCATGCTTAAATTCCATGTGTCAATATTCTGCAATGATTGGTGATGACGGTTTACTTTCTTCCGAGCAACATCTACACAAAAAACCAATGAACTGCTGGAAAATTCTTAAAGATACTTTACATATTATGAACTAAAAACTTAAAGTGTCCCTGACTTGTGCTTTGACAGTTGTGGTATGGCGGCTGCACAGCTCTACTGTTGACTATTCTATTTACGTGGATATGAGTACGAAACAACACTCAGTCGATGTCACCAAAGAAAAAACATCTATTCAAAGTAGTCCTTTTTCCACAGAACATACATATGTTGTTCATTGTAAGAAGGTACTGGGTGCTACTTTTACAGCAACCCCCCATATAGTTTGGAAAGTTTGACATGATGTTCCCTATCCAGGTCAAACACTCTTTGACGCCAGGCATTGATCATTGCGCACACACTGTGTCAGCCAGCTTGTTTGCCACTTTTTCCTGATAGAAGAGCTGCCTGAGTCCAGTTCCCTTTGCTTCATGGTACAAAATACATGCAAAAGTTCACTTTCTGCCAGCCATTTTTTACGATCAATGTGGCAATTAAATATTGCATTTTCTGGAAATTAACTAAAGTCTGTTCATCATGAATAATCTCTTCCAAAAGCTCAGAGTGACTTAAAATCACCAGTTGTCTTATTATGAGCTAATACCTCTTTTTAAGAGTCAAAAATATTTCTTTCTGTTGGTATTGGCAGATGAATATTGATGTTTTGGTTACTCTTGAATCCCTGCTTTTCGCTATTTTTTCTTTGCCCTTTTTAGGCATGCAATTTGCGTATTTGGTCTATGTTTTTCTGAACTATTAATCCCGAATCGTATCTCTCTTCAGCTGTGATGTTTGTACCAAGAATTCATCGTTACCAGGAATAGCTCTTCAAATATCTCATCTGGGGTCCTTGCGAACTATTCATCTACTTATGCATTAAGTTACTTCTATATAAATCTTTAACGTGAAGAACTCAATTATCCAGATCAATACGTTTCCCATCTAATTTTGCTTCCCTTTGTTTATTACCAATGTTCTAATATTTCTGTGATCTAGTTTTTCAAAAAAAAAATGGTCAACCTTACCATGAATGTTTTTTATTTTTGCTTTGACCAGTTGTTTGTATATTTGCCTGTGCACTACAAGCTGATCTCTGACGAATACATTTCTACCCTCTTTAACAAAATGAAATCTTACAGGACATTTAAAAGTTGCTTTTGATATCCCGCATTCCTTGCTTTGCCACTCAAAATGTTTTCTTTCCGAGGTCGCTGGTCATTTTCCCAATCTCCTTCTGACGAGCAATAGTATACTAATACATGTGCACAGTTTCAGATGTAATAACCATCACAAAAAATTATTTCCGGACATGTTTTCTCTCCACTTTCTTTGAGAAAGTAGTTCAAGGTCATACACGTGCCAAAACAGCTTCTATATATAATACACATTCGTGGCACATTTGGCATCATTAGCCTTATTCTTTTTCATTACATTGACTTTGATGTATTTTAAACACATTTTGGTTCCTCTCTTAGGGAACTCTGTAGATGGCGCCACCAAGCTGTTGCAAGAAACCTGACATGGCTATATTAATCCAAAAGTTAAAACCGAAAACTAGTGCTGGGCATGATAATCCATAAAACTGCTTAAAGGCCTAATTGATTCAATTTCAGAACCACTGTCCATTATCATAAATCAATCCTTAACCACTAGTATTTTCCCAGATAGATTAAAAATAGCAAAAGTCATTCCCATATACAAAAAGGACGATAAATCCTGTTTGGATAACTATAGACCCATTTCTTTACTTCCAACCTTGTCAAAAGTGTTTGAAAAAGTTGTCTACAACCAGCTGTACAGTTACTTTAAAACCAATTCATTATTTTATCCCAGTCAACATGGTTTTAGGAAATCATATTCTACTGAAACAGCCTCTTTGGAATTTATAGATCGAATTTTCAATGTTCTTGAAAAAGGCGAATTACCCATAGCTATTTATCTTGATCTGTCAAAAGCGTTCGATACATTAGATCATCACATTCTCTGCCAAAAATTGAAATACTATGGTGTCTCTGGCATTGCTTTACAGTGGTTTAAAAATTACCTTACAAATAGATTTTGTTCAATATGATGAATTTTCTTCTAAAAATCTAACAGTTAGTACTGGTGTCCCTCAGGGATCAATACTTGGTCCGCTCCTCTTCATAAATTTATACAAATGCTGTGCATCTTGCCTCATCTGTTTTTGAATCCATTTTATATAATGATGACACCACTCTTGTAAGGAGCCTTTGTTCTTTCAGCTTCTGTCCTACCCAAAATTTAAATGTCATCTCTCTCTATAAATTGTGAAATAAACAAGGTGTATAATTGGCTGGCAGCAAATAAACTTTCTCCAAATATCGCAAAAACAAAATATATGATATTCCACTTTCCTCAAAGAAAAACAAATTTTGCACTGGATTTAAAAATCAATAATGTTCCAATTTTAAGAACAGAAGAATTTGATTTCCTTGGTCTCCAAATTCAAGAAAATTTATATTGGGATGCTCATATAAATACGATTGGTAATAAACTTTCCAAACTTATTGGAATTTTCAAAAGAACCAACCGTTTTATTTATACCCGCTGAAACTATGCTAGTAATGCTTTTTCTGCCACACCTAAATCACTGTGGTCTACAGCCTCGTAATGCATCAACATTGGGGCGGCCAAACTCGGAAATTACTAAGAGTGGAATTTTCATGAAATAGCTATGAATTATATTGGATCTGGTAGAAAAAATCTATAATTATTTGGACAACAGCAGTTTTTCGGTCATGTCAACGTTACAGCACAATGCAAAGGTCATCACTGATGCGAGATATAAAGTACAAGCGCATTGCAAACACTGGAATTCCAATTATTCATAAAACTTGAATTCAGACAGCAGACTGAGCCATATGTACCGAATATTTTCCTGGCAAAGACTGGCAGATAGTAAGGGGTCCAATAAATAATATACACCATGAAACACAATATATCATATCATTATTGATGACCTGAGATATTGCAAAGTATGGGCTTTTGGTTTCATACACAGTGGAATCTCCCTATTAAGACCCCCTTAGGAACTGAAAAAATGTGGTCTTAATAAGGAGTGGGTATATTATAAATGAATGACAAAAACGGGTCTGTAAATCGGTGGTATTAAGAAATAGTCTCTTTATGGAGATGATCTTAATTGAAGATTCTACACTATTATAAACCCCATGATCATCCCGTTACTATCCTCATTTAGAATTGATTGGGTGCTGAATCAGCAATTTTTAAAATGGAAGCCAGGCTTGTATGGGTTAGTTTGGATATTTTGAAGACGTAGTGTTGAAAACATATTTGTGATTGGTGTTAAGGGAAGGATAATTTGTCAAATGAATGTAATGTATAACATATAATGGGACTTTTCCAGTGTGAACATTACATTAAAATGCAGATACAATGCCTTGAAGTTTCAGGTTGTATATGGTGGTGGGACCCACAGTAGGAATATTGTATCTGACACTGATGTCACCCCCAGGTTATGGATTAAGTTGCAGCACTGGGCAGAAGGGCCTAGGACACCTCCTGGGTCAAAGATGGAGTTCAGGGGAGAAGGTTGCCCCAATGGTGGATACACGTCTGGAAGTACCGGCACATATTTAGGAATTTAGTAATGAAATTCTTTTGTACACTTGCTTGTTTCTGTATTCTTCTTTCAGTCAGCCACCACACGACACTGGTTTATTTGACCAGGTTCCACTTGTTACCATAATGCCATGGTGTTTAAGAATATATGTAAGCTTTCAGTCGTATGTATCTTCCAGTCCTTGTTCAATGCCCGATGTTCCAGTGATGCTGTGGCAGTATCTTAGAACGGAATCCTTTGGCAATAAAACATTGTTTGATAATCAGTATATTTTAAGTCTCCTGGCTCATGAGGGCATCTGTAGGTAATTGTGTCATCACCATGGATTAAATGTCTGAGTTGGTTGACTTGGTATTCGCAATATAAGCGTGTACTGCTTTGAAGACCATTGAAATTGTCGAGATTGTTCTGCAATAGAATTATTTGATTGGTATCAGTTATCCTGATGACGTGTGACTCGACTGAAACTTTGACCAATTATTTGATTGTCCTTTTTGTCCACTATTATTTCGGGAGTTGGGCTTGACCCAGCTTGATTGATGTTGAGGACGGTTACCCTGGGGCGTTTCAGATGTGAGAGCAAATACCCCAATATTTGGTACACAGTACATATATTTCCATCCCTTGCAGCATGGGCGTTGTCTGTGTATCGAGTCCAGATTCTCTCAGCAAAGGGAATATATTGTAACCCTATTTGTAACCAAGTTCCTGTATATTTGCATACTTCACTCAAACTCTCTTTGACTGGGATGCAGTTCTAAGTTTACCGTATTTATCTTCTGCAGGTGCCACCTAGGTTTGCAGATTTGTAATTTAAAAGATAAATTTGTTTGATCCATTGTAAAAAAGCTCTTAAACTGACATTATATTTTCACCTGGAACTGTCCCAGCAAACTGGGTGTTCATCACAGATTTCTGAAAGGTATGGAGCTCCATTTGCTAATTAATTTGTTCTGCGCGGTCTTTGTTCCAGCTAATGGAGTAAGTTTATGTACCAATACTCCCATTGCTTCACATCCTCCAGATCTGACTTCATAATATTGGAGTGCTATTTTTTCTTTCACGCTATTCAACAGTTTCTTGACACGTGATTTCTGTTGTGGTATCACCAATATAAACTATTTCAATATTACTACTGCTGTCTACAACAGGTGATTCATTGGCAATACTGTGTACCACAACACGTTCTCAGACAAGCTAATGGCCTGTTCAAAGTCCATATTGAATAATGGTGGCCCTGCGCCATCAGTTTCGTTTGATGTGCAATACAGTAATTGCCGCTACTTTTTTTATCTCCATTTCTACAATGGTGGAACGTGGTAACAGATATGTTCATGGGGCTATGCCTTCACTGCTTTATGCTATTTTCCACTCCATACTGAAGGTCTGCTTTTCTGAGTAATGACAAAGAAGGTCTATTTATCTATTTAGTTACTTCTTTGTCTGTGTGGCTGTCTGCCTAACTTTTTCAATGCAAACTGCAACTGAAGTCGAACTACATAAAACAAACTGGTATCAATTGTAATAAGGATGCTACATTCATAATCCTTATAATAAAGATTCTAGATTCATAAGATCTCTCATTTAAGAGTCAGCATATATACAGTTTCAGAGAATATAACAGTCCTGGTCAACAGCTTTGGTCGCCGCACTTTGGGAGCATTTCTTTGACAAAAGCTGTTGACTCAGTCCAAAATATGGCACTGAAAGAGCTAATCAATAAATCAATCATTCGATCAATCAATCAATCAATCAATTAATCAATACCGAACATTCATATTAGCTGAAGTCCTGCTTTGGCCCATCTCATCCAACAAAATGTACCCGTAGGCAGATCATTTTATCAAACATAACAAAATATGTTTTTCTTATCAAACTTGTAAACTTTGATAAAATTAAGTGCTTATAAAATACGTAATCGTCTGGGAAGACATACAAAGCTTGATATGAGTAGGAGCCATCGTAAGTATATATTAGATATTCTTTATTTTCACAAGTGTCGGTAACCCCATGGGTTTCCATAAGCATGCCATTATCATGGTGGCGAATTGTCACCAGCGCCTGGTCACAGGGTCAGAGATTTTTAGCAGTGAATTGATATGCATGTCCTCTTTGAATTAGCTAATTGTATCTATTTATGTATTTAATTATTCATTTTGTTATCGGTGTTGTTGGTTTATATCCTTGGTATAATTTACGACCGTATGTAATATTTGCCTTATCGTATCATATATTAAGTGTAAGGGTACTACAGTTATATGTACTATACATGTATATAATATGCAACATACCAGCCTGGAAATTGAACTTGCCCAAGGGTGAAATGTACAACTATAGCATAAAAAGCACTGGAAAATACTGCTTGGCAGCACTGGGGAGGGGCTGACGGAGGGATGACAAATATCCTGTTTTAGAAGGCTGGTCCAGAGCATGGAAAGTGAGAAGGACAATATCGAAATGAAAAACGATCGCAATGTCTTGCTTTACAACGTTTTGTCGTGTTTTTTTTTTTCCAAAGTCGAGATTACTGTCACCATACAGCACGGTTTTACTTCTTCACGGTCTCAGGCCCTAGAACCAATATAATGACGATTTCGGGCTTTGTTTTGGGGGCACTTGCTGGGTACAAGGTGAACATAGATATCTGTTGTTATTGGTCCACTGAACAAAGGTCAAGTAATAAATTTGAAGTTATTTTCCCAAGGAT
Source organism: Hermodice carunculata (assembly GCA_964020975.1). NCBI lineage: Eukaryota > Metazoa > Annelida > Polychaeta > Eunicida > Amphinomidae > Hermodice > Hermodice carunculata. The sequence goes on from OZ026619.1 coordinate 57,881,321, forward strand.
ATTTAAATTTTCCAAAATTGATGCTTGTATGAGGGAGATTTGTTTATTGTTGTCAGGTCAGATTTATTTATTTCCACGGACGTTTGAAATTCTGGCGTTACGCCTCGAAGGATACCAGAAATTGTGTCAGATAAGCTCGATGCATGGCTCGAGAATTAAATCTTGGCAATATTTCAGGGACCAAATGTTATAATCTGGTTGCCATGCTACAGTGGCCTATGCTCTGACGACTATGTGTCTATGACAATTTCTATGCGCAATGCATCCTGGGATCAATAGCAGACCACATGCCATGGCAAACATGGGAAAACTTTAATACAAACAGGAGCAAGAATGCCACATCTCCCGTGCTGTCCTGAACCCCTACACACACACACACACACACACACACACACACACACACACACACACACACACACACATATACATACATATATATAATTATATATATATATATATAGATATATATATATACATATATAATAATAATAATAATAATAATAATAATAATAATAATAATAATAATAATAATAATAATAATAATAATAATAATAATAATAATAATAATAATAATAATAATAATAATAATAATAATAAAGTCGGGTAAGGTGAGCAGCTTTTTTCATTTGCATGTATCATGAGATCCACAAAACTAAATTGAATCAAACAAAGTTCTTTAACCACTTTTCAGCAAAAGCAACTAAAAAACAGCATAAAATTCATCAGTTTGCTTTTTCATTTATTAACAATCTTTTGACGCTATAAGAACAAATAAATTTCAAAAAAATGCTCATATTAGCCAGTTGGCCAGTAAATATGAGCACCCCTTCTCATATTTTCCTATGCTATCCTCATATTTCCCGATACTATACCCATATTTCTTGAAGCATGTCCTGCGGCGTTAGATATTTTTCTGCTCTTAGCCGTCTAACGAAAGAGCAAGAAGCATGATGATCCTGAGAGTCATGTTTTTAATGGACATGAAAGGGTTTTCAACTGCGATTAACACAGCACAATCTAATAGTACAACGCAGAATCATTTATATAATTAATGTCTATGCATTGTTTGGCCTGTTTGTCTGTTTGTTTTTACGCAAACAAATGGCCACAACCTCATAATAACATCTTAATTTGTCTTTCAATGGTGTTCAAAAGAATGTAAACATCAAAAAATAATTATTATATATATGTTTGTTCCCATCTCTGCATAAATAAGTCTAGCATATATATGGCGCCTAAACCGTGTTTTGCACATGAAAGTCTCATCGTCAAGAATACCTCTCTCTTCGGCATATGATTCATCAAGTCCTGATTTACAAATCATGCGAAAACTCATTGATCGTTGAGTTTTTTCTGTTGCCTAAGGTTTCACCAAACTGACCACATTTTGTATCAGAACTCATTTCTGAATTTTATGACCGTTAAAGAGGTTGTTTCCACTTTTGCTAAACCACTAATCGCATTCTGCACAGTACCTGCTTTTGCATGTGCAGATCCAAACAGCGCGGCTATCTGATATTCAGTAAAAGCGCATCCAGCACCTTGGCGCTACCAAGTCTGAACTTTCTAGTTGTAAGAAGAGTTAACACTCTTGAACACTCCAATATCCAGAGTCTGCAGCCTCTGGATGCAGTGTGAAGGGAGGGATATGATGATAACATTACAAGCAGATTCTTTGTATGTGTGTTGTGTCCATGTAGGAGGGGGGAAAATTGGTTCTGGGCAATGGGCAGATTTAACTGTTGATACAAAATGATCAAACCACTATTCGAACAGTTCTTCATTGATCCAGCCAGACTTGATGGCCGCTCCAACAGTAACCGGATGTGCACCATCTAGCAGCTCGTCTCTCACCCAGACTGTGGGAAGATTGAAGTGGAAGTTGAAGTTGAAGTTGAATTTATTTCCAGAAATTGTATACAAACAAATATATGAAAACAAAAAAGAGGTACATGGTTGATTCGGCAACAACTATAGTTACGTAATATAAATATGTACAGTGACAGGAAAGACATAGACGAATAGGCACACCTTAATAATTACCCCGTGTAACTGTTCATTATTTTAACAATATTACATAAATTGACCAGCTCGGTTTGGTCTTGAGTGTTCATAAGAATTTTGAATTTATAGCATTGAGGTCTGACAGTAACTTTTTCATGTGGTAGTATTTTTCTCATGTTCTTAAAAATATTACACTTGAACAACACGTGAAATCCATTACCCACTTCAAAATCACACAAATTACAAATTTTGTTTTCCCTAGGAATATCTTCATATTGCATACTAGTAACTGGTAAGTTGAGATTTGCGGTTCTAAACTTACAGATTCTCATAGCATGGCATCTTGGCAAGTCAATAAGGTATTTTTCAAATCCAAAGTTATCTTTAAAAATCCTGTAATTGACACACTTTTCATGATCGTATACTTCACTGGTTTGTACTGGTCATCTAATCTCAGTTAAACTGTATTTTTAAACCAGTGAAAATTTATTTGTTGTCTGTTCCAAATATTGGTCATGCCTAAGTCATTCAACCATTTTTCGACACATAATATCCACTTAGAAGTCTGGATCACCTTCTGATGCAAAACATACAACCTATAAATTATGTTTGAAAGTGTTTCTGGTTTTTTTACCTATAATTTTAGCCCAGTACACAAGCACTCTAGACAAAGTATTGGTAATATCATACTATTAAAAAGCTGTAATTGTAAATATACAGGAAGCATGAGATGTGTACTTCTATTTAAAACCATATACATTGCTTTGCTTGCTTGATTATGTAAATATGTTTGGCACTTGTTAAAACTACTATTATAATTGAATTTGATTCCAAGATATGTATAGTCTGGGAGGATCCCTATAGTTTTATTTCAATAAATGAAAAAATGGGTATATTTGCTTTTTCCTCTGGAAAATTCTTCCCACTCTCAGTTTTCGCTGCAAAGATGCTTTGAATTAGCACTGGGTGGCAGCACTTGCTGCATTTATGCACGATGCACCAGTTCTCGATAGGCTAAGCCGTGTGGTTTGTAAAAGTGTAGCACAATACGTCACTGACCATAGATAGGAAAATTATTGTTCTAAATCAGAGACTTCAAGTTCTAAGCTGTACTTTCATGGTAAAATCTAAACAAAGTTGTCTTTTCTTGACGAACGCAGGTGGTCTGTGCAAGACATGCCACTTTAATTCTGGTGCCGAGCTTGGAAAAACAATGTTCCTATTCTCGATATAGGTCTAGCAACTGAAAACTCCACACAGATAAAGTTCGGAGTGGGTCAGCAGGGCAAACATTTTGTGTGTAAGTAAACATTAAATTAGTTTATGAAACCTCTAAAATGCAAGGGTGCCTGTGATTAATAAAGTATAAAATCTGTGCGTCCTCTGAAAAGTGTGCTTTTGCATCGCGTAAGGAACCCAAATGTGTGTTTACCGTTAATTAAGCTTGTAACTGAGACGTTGGGGGAACGGAGCTAGACATCGTTGCAGAAAATTTCACAGTCCAGAGACCGGCTAATCATCACATGTAAAGATAGATTAGCAAGTGATAATAACAGTGTTTTTGTCCACCCTATCGACAATAGGAACATATCGAGAATAGGTACATTAACTATATATTTGGCTATAGGGAGCCTATATTACCCGTTATATTCATATTACCCGGCTTTAGTCCTCTCTCTCTCTACATATATATATATATATATATATATATATATATATATATATATATATATATATATATATATGTATATATATGTATATATATGTATAACAATTAACGCTGAAGAAACCACTTGAGATAGCGACCCTACCAAGATACCTGAGACATTATTTGATTTTGTGAATGGTACCCTGTTTGTGATATTCAGTAAATCTAATATGTGACATTCCCTGTGTAGCATCGTACCGTGCGGCTCAGTTGGCACGTCCGAGTCAACCGCCAACGACCAGACGCAACAGCAGATAGTTCAGTCGTGTACTCATGATCAGCACTTGACAGGTCTGAGTTTAGTTGAGCATATGATTAATTTTTGAAAAATGTATCGTGTGACTGCAATTTGTGTACTCCGGGGATCGGTACCAGAGAAATAAAGTCTCACAAATTATTGAACTTTGCACAGGTTTGGCAAGGACAGAACCTACATGTTTGAAGATAATCAACACTGAAATAACAAAAAGAAAGTTATATCACTGTTTCACTCGCACTTTTTAGCCGATATCATTTTGTTAAATATTGATTGGTTGGATAGATGCACATTTTCATTTTTGGGCACCTTAGGCAACTGATTAAACATAATACTTTGTGCCATTTTCTCTGTTAATTATTTTGTGTAGAAGAGGAAGGAGGAAGAGAAAGAAAGAAAGAAAGAAAGAAAGAAAGAAAGAAAGAAAGAAAGAAAGAAAGAAAGAAAGAAAGAAAGAAAGAAAGAAGAAAGTAAGTAAGAAAGAAAAAGTGTTGCGATGTCGATGGGAAACAAACAAGTCGGTAAGGACCTCGAATCTTGTGACATTGCCATACAACACATTTTTGTAACAGACTTGCAGCAAGTTTATTTTCGGTACTATGTCTAAAAATTGTTAAGAACATACATATGGTTGGTACGGTGAGTGCTTCTTCTATTTTTGGAAAACAATATGGTGCAAGTTTTGAGCACACAAATGTTTTGGAAAAATTTGGAAAATTGTGTGATGACAATATGGTCCGGTGACTTAGTATTGCAGCATGACACAGATTAGTATCTAAGTCCTGTTTGTGATATTTATTAAAACAAAAACGTGGAAGTTCAAATAAGAAAATCCTTGACATGTTACCATGTTACGTTCCTACTTGTTACGTTCTATCTGATATCAATGTTGCTGCATGATGTTGTGGTTCGTCATTTTTAACTCTTTCAGTGCCAATCACGTCTTAAGTCGATCTACTAAAGTAAAACTAGTCTGAATTATCATTAAGAGCTCAGATCCCTGTTCCTCGTAAAAAGACCTTTCATTCAGGTACAGCATGCCTCTAGTTCCAGAGAAAATACCTCAGGTCAACAGCTTTTCTCGGCGCGCAAAAGCTGTTGACTCAGTCCAGAATCTGGCACTTAAAGAGTTAAAAATACCATACAGAGTAGAATTCAAGATCTCTCTGAAGTAGTCTATATTTCGATGATACTTTGAAATCCAAATTAGTACATAGCAGGTAATAGTTCTGTTTTGTATAGTTGTATGTTGTTCATAATGCCTTCAGACTTTGTGATATATGGATATGGATATGTTTAGATTCAGACTTATTTTACATTCCCATGTTTTCATAATTTATGGGGTACCATATAAATATTTCGCTCCGCCATAAGTATTATCCTGATAATTAACTGATGTTTTCTATTTGATTTTATGAAAAAACTTGTGTTTTTGTATTTCGTTTTCATCAAAGCCTAAAGTTGTGCAGAGAGGTATTGAATGGAAGGCCATACATTGAAGACAGGTGTGGCTTTTTTCAAACAATGCGTTTCTGATTTTTAGCCTTGATGTAACATTTCGGACGTTTGACAGTGTGATAATATTTTTCAATGTGTGTTTCAAGAGTAATCCCCAAACTTCAAATGTTCATTGAAATAACAATAATTTATTGACTGAAAACTACTCCGGGGTTACAGCGGGGGCACATGTGGGCAAGGTACGACCCACGGTGCGTCAATAAAACATCACATATATACAGCATAAAAACATTGCTTCATTTAAAGGGTATACACTAAGCCGGTCAGTTATCCAGGAGGTTCAGCAAACAGGCCCCTCCTGATTTGCCATACTTCTACCCAAAACCTTTTACATGTAGGATCAAACAAATCCAGATCTCCAATATGTCTATCATATTTGTGTCCGAAATGTCCCAGTAAATAACTAGAACGTTTCACAATGCTAGATGCTGCCATGAATTTTTGCCAGACAATGATACTGTTCTTTTCCTCCAAACATTTTTTCCAAATTTCTAAAACATTGAATTATTATATTGTTCCAACGGGGTAGGTCAAAGTAAAATGGGCTATATCCACGTATTTTTCCGTACAACCACAGCATTGTGTGTCCGAAAAATCACATCTTTCTTTAACTTCCCCAAGGCCTACACATCCGGTTCGAGCTGCAAATTTTAATCGAGCTTCCTGGAAATCTTTGACATTAAGGACAGGTAAGATACCAAACATAAATCCCACTTTAATCGATCCTAGCTCAAATGTATTTGAGTTAGGATAACAAATCACACATGTGTGTAATGGTCACACTCCAAATAATTTATCTGTCCTGCATTTGAGTGTCTGATGTTAATTGTTGAATAAACAATTGAAAGTTGACCGCAAAGCATCAACCCCATAAATGTCGATATAAGTCACTGATCATTTGTGATAAAATCGTAATTGCACTAGCATCTTAATCCTGACATATTGGCAACAAAAAGCGATGCTGCGATATTTATGTTTGGCTTAGTTTTTCTGTTATCCATTGTCAAAGTTTGACATTTCAATTTTCCCTTTGATTTCCAGGATGTTCATTTTCTTTATTTCACAGAAAAAGATCGAAGCAAAAATTTGGAAATCGATGAATCGTTTTTGCAGTTCGGATATTATAGAATAAAAAGCCGATAACCGGATTAAATTTCGTCGAGGCAAACGCCTCGATGATATATGCTTGGTATAACCATTCTTAGGTGGGGTTCTCGTCCTATTATCCTTTCTGAGAAAACATGATTCGAAGGCCTTTGATGTTGATTATTTGCCTCTAAAACAATGCCGTTTGCTCAAGTTGAGCTGGTATTTCTACGTAACTAAATATGTACATATAATGAGAAATACTAAGACACATATATAAACCAATATAATTATAATTTCACCAAATTAAAATACTTCAGATCAACTGATCGACACCCCCACCAACTAAAAAGCTTTGGTCAGTAACATAGCCAGGTGATGACTGTCACTGTACGGAATTTTTTTTCGTCATCCCTACTCAAAATACATTTCAAAGATTTAACGGTGCCATCACATTCCCCAGCAGGGCTCTGTTTACTAAAGTAGAAAGGTTGCGGTGCAACTTACCATTCAGTTCAAAACCTGTAAGAGTCGATCACCAAGTGTTGCACCTTCATGCTGCACGTTACTAGTCTGACAGTGATATAACCTATTGTATATATTGTTATTCGCTACCCTTTGTTTGTTTCCAGGTGTCAATCAACCTAGACAAGCCAAGAATCAAAAGGTATTTCTGTGTGTAAATGTTCTGACACACTAAAACGCTGTTCAGCATGTTCCCTGGTCAGCATTACGCTCAACACGTACTTCGGCTGTGTCAGCCGTTTTTATGCCCCAATAATACTTTGTTATTGACTGATTATCTTTCTTTTGTGCTTACATTGCGCTACTTGACCTAGATTTATCCTTGTACTAATTGGTTACATATGTACCAAATGTTTGATTCGTTCATTTACCGATGTTAGTTGATACGTTGTTACGCTCTTGAAATCGTAACCAGCGTTCACATGGCACATCTACTTTTTGCTAAAGTGTTGCCATTTAAGCAACATTAACAACGTACGGAATGCATATCCAGATAGCCACCCAGTTATATTTTCATCCTATTATGTTGCCATGTTTGTTGTATTTTTATGTTTTCTGTGTTTATTCTTTAGCTTCTGTTTTCATGTGGTTTGACTTGAGTTTTTGTGTTGCGAGTTTTCTGTCAACACATATTTTGTTATATGTTGGGGCATTGGCGTTTACTTCTATCTCATCGTTTTTCCTGCATTTGTTCAACATATTTGCGACTTCTATCATTGCTGACATGCAAAGTATGGTATCTGCTGGTGAATTTATGGTATTACATTTTTGTCAAGCTGCTACATGCATTTCATCTGCTTCAGCATTGGGGCAGTTAGTATATATATTCCGGCCGTTACTTATTTCATGTGCTGTTTCCACTGCCTCTATTCTGAACATTGTGTTATCTTGCGTACCTCAATAACTGTGATGGAATCCTTCTTATATTGTAGATTATTATTCCCCGCAAAATATGTGTCATTGTGTCATTTAACTTCTTTGGAGCTGATGTGGATACTTAGGTTAAAAGTCGTATCGTGCGTCATTACTTATGTTTTTAAGTTGGTGTGCAATCATTTATATCACATAGTATACTCCGATCAATTATTTGTTCCGTATATGATTGTTACTTCGAACAATGAATTGACGAATCTCGGGCAAATTGCTCAGCATACATACCTTACCATTTATTTGGACAAGAATACCTCTGTTGCTGTACATCTTATTAATTTAGACCTTTCAGACAAAAAGAGAACCCCTCTTCTGGTTTATATAATGTCCAAGGTTCTGTATAGACAGCAACTAAAATTTGTAAATATATCTTTCACTTGTCTTCTACTGATACTCTTAGCGGGAGATGGTCATAAAAACCCGGGCCCTGTACAGCATTCTAATGACATTTCATTTTGCCATTTAAATATACGGAGTCTGTCAGCAGATAAATTGAGGTGCATCCGTACAGACATCGTCCCGGAATTTGACATAATTTCTCTTTCACGTAACTCTTTAGAAAGCAATCTAGATATACCTGACTATTATGACATTGTTAGAAAAGATCGTCTTCATGGGGTAGGCGGTGGTGTTGCACTGTATGTATCCAAATCCTTACACGTCACTCGACGACTGGATCTTGAGCTACCTGATCTGGAGATTTTATAGTGTGAAATTAGACTTCATAATACTAAATTTTATTTGCTGTCGTGTATAGGCCACCCAATTCCCCGGTTTCTTTTTGGAGCAAGTATCAGGAAAGTTTCGACCTGGCGAAAGGCATAGGTATTCATTATATTATCTTAAAGGGAGATTTAAATCGCGATTTCCAAAATCCATCTGGCCATAAGCTTGACCAATTTGCAAGTACCAATCTTCTTACGGTCCATATAAATAAGCCCACACGCATTACAGACCATTCAGCTACATGTTTAGATCAGATCATATCTAACATTCCTAACTATGTAAGTAATATCTATGTGCTTCTTCCAATTTCTAACTGTGACCATAGTGTTGTAGGTGCTAACCTATCGTTAAAGAGAGATGATACATTCCAAAGACGCATATGGGACTATGGTAAAGCAGACTTTGAAGTCCTCAGAACATCCCTTCGAAGTGTGGACTGGAATTCGTGTTTTGTTCCGAAAATATTGATTCCTGCTTCACGTTGTCCATGAAAACTGCTGAATAATCAATCCAAAACAAAAATATTGAAGTCAGACCACATGATTTAGGGTGGTACAACTCCAACCTTCGTTCACTAAAACGTCCAGTTAAAAGAAAATACGAAAATGCTAAACGTCAAAAATTCAACACCCATGCAGGGACCTCTTTCTGTCAAGTCCAAAACCATTATCAGCAACAGCTTAAAACTGCTGAAGACGAGTACAATACTAAGCTTCGTGAGGACCTCAACAACCCCTCGAAGAAAAGCAAAAGTTTGTGGCGCACAATTAAATATTTTTGAACCGAAAATCATTTCTTCAACTATTCCCTTTCTCATACATGATGGTAAGCACATTTCTGATTCCCTGTCCAAAGCTGAAATTTTAAATTCTTACTTTCTAGAACAATGTAACGTTGATCCTGCAACGGCCAGTTTACCCGAACATACGGATCCTGCTGCATCTACTATTGACCCACTCACTGTAACGGAGAGAGAAGTTCTTGAGGTGCTTTTAAGTCTTGACACAACTGAAGCTTCTGGTCCTGATGGTATAAGTTCAAAACTGCTGAAAGAAGCCGCACCTGACATTTCATTTTGCCATTTAAATATACGGAGTTATCTCCTCCTCACTTGCTAGATTATTTAACTTTTCACTTTCTAATAGACAATTCCCTTCAGCTTGGAAAAGAGCAAACGTTTCTCCACTTTATAAAAAAAGGCCTGGAGAATTCATGCAATAATTACAGGCCTGTGTCTTTACTCAGCTGTGTTGGAAAGTACTAGAAAATATAGTTTTTAAGCACGTATTTAACTTTTTTCGGGACAAGATTGTTATCTCCGCTCATCAGTATGGTTTCATACCAGGTGACTCGACGGTCAATCATTTGCTCCTCCTCTGTCATAAACTATGTTTAGCCTTGGATCAACAAAAGGAAGTACGAATCATTTTCTTAGACATAAGTAAAGCTTTTGACAAGGTTTGGCATTCTGGCCTTTTTGTACAAATTAAAGAGGGCAGGTATTGAGGGAGACTTTCCTAAAGAATCGCTACCAACGCGTATTTATTCAAGGTCAGTCCTCCTTTTGGGGTGCCTCAAGATTCCGTGCTAGGGCGTCTTATGTTTCTTATTTACATCAACGATATTGTGGATCTTGTTCGTTGTAACATAAAATTGTTTGCTGATGATACCTCTCTGTACTGAAATATTGATAATCTTTTTACTGCAGCTAAAATTATAAATTCGGATCTTGCTGATGTCAATGGTCCAGTGATTGGCTGGTGACCTTCAATGCTCTAAAAACTAACTCCATGCTCATCTCTCGGAAGACAAACCAAACTAACCATCCACCTATTCATTTTCAAGGTCATGTCTTGCACAATGTTACCCATCACAAACACCTTGGACTTACAATCGTTCCGATTTAAGATGGTCTGAAATCTCTAAGAAATGTAGTAAACTTATTAACATTATGAAAAACTTGAAGTTTAGGTTGGACAGAAGTACACTCGAAACTATTTATATTAGTTTTGTAAGGTGTGGAGCCCCTTTTATGTTTTTGACGAGAAAAAGGATTGAAAGCGTTCAATTAAGTACTGCTCGTATCGTTACTGGTGCAATGCACGGAACGCGCAATGCTAAGCTGTACGAAGAAACCGGATGGTCAACTCTTGCCAAACGTAGAGAAATATCAAAACTGACGTTAATGTACAAACTTGTTAACAAGTTCGTTCCTGATTCATTGTGGTCAATTCTTCTTACTGCTTCTACTGCGGGTAACCAAACCTATCAAGCTCGTCAGCAATTTAATCTTTCCCATTTTCGTGCTCGTACTGAACTCTTTGATAAATCATTTTCCCTTGGACTATTAGGCTGTGGAATCAGTTACCTCTAGAAAATAAAGACAAAGCGTGACGTCATGAAGGCGGCCCTTCGGGCCCCGTGACCTCAAGCCTGGCAACGAAAGTAGTGCTGCCTTGCTTCGGTAGGGTGGCCTACTATGGCGGCTCAATGGTGCCAACCATTTTTTTTTTAAATCTCGTAATTACGAGATTTCAAACTCGTCATTACCAGATAAAATCTCGTAATTACATTTTTTTTTCATTTCACTAACTATATTTTTCTCATTTCACTAATATAAGGCCAAATATTGCTTCCATTGTCGCCATAGCCAGAACATAAATCATTGAATACTTGTTTAAGCAGCCGTATTTCAGGCAAGCAAAATATCATTTTATGAATTTTTTTTTTCCGTATCCAGTCCAAAACTAAATTCAGTGGCAGCCAACCAAGTTCCCCAAATGTGGTGATCGTCGCTGGAGACGATCGTACTTTCAGTTAAGCCCTTATGAACGATAATTGCATTGACCTTATTTTATTTTTGGCTTCCTTTGAGGAATTTAACCATAATGCCCCGCCATGTGTGAGCGAGGGTACAATAAAGTTTTTCCAAATACTACTTCCAAAATTGCCTCCGTTTATATTGTCATGTTGAGACAGAATACTACACACATATACACGCAAGCGCGGCACTTTTTCACTCAGGTATGTTTTTAAATTTTCTGAATCTGACAGAATTCTTGTGAACATAATGTCCAAATACTTGTGTATCTTAACATTCGAAAATCTCATGCTTACCTAACATCCAGTTTTTATAATTCTTCATTACAAAATAGGATGCACAGACACAGACACGCACGCTCACACGCACAGACAAGCATATACAATATATATATATATATATCATGTGTGGGTCGATTTTAGTACTATAACAGGCTTTTATAAATACCGTATCATAGGCCTAAAGTTACAGTGCCGCGATATAATGTATCGGTACTCTGCCGGTGGTATCGGCACTATGCCGGTGGTATCTGTACTCTTCCGGTTTCATCGGTAATTGTGTTGATGAGGAGTAAAACTTTCTGCAAATGTCGTTATTATTTTTGCTTTGTGTATTTGGAATGCACATATCGATCCAAACATGAGATAAAAATTGTATACCATGCTTTGTAGACGATATGAAGTAATTACCTCGCACTGGATACCACACAGCAGAACTCGTTCGCTTCGCTCACTCGTTCTGCTCTATGACATCCAGTGCTCGTTGTTTATATAATTAAATTTTAGTAGAGTTGGGAATTGAAGAGCCTCTGTTCAGTGAAAATGCTTGTCGTTTTGCGAATTGCACAGTCTGTGCCTGGTTGCAGGGAATTTTCAGAACTATTTCGATTAATTTGTATCACAGTATGTTCAGCTCCATGCTGTATACCTGTTAAATGACTGTCTGTGATGATGATGATTATGATGATGATGATGATGATGATGATTATTATTATTATTATTATTATTATTATTATTATTATTATTATTATTATTATTATTATTATTATTATGCTTTTCTGAAACTTCGCCTCTTTTGTCATTTTGTTGACCTTCGAAGTGCCGAAGTTTTGCACAGACTAAACAGGGCGGCAGGGTGATACTGACTGAATAACACCAGAGACACTGTGAGCATCACAAGGTCTGTCGGAAAATGGGGCCTGGTACGACGATTCACCCCTTAATTGACTCCTTTCACAGAACCAGCAAAGCATATAATTTTCTCACCTCCATCTGACCGGAGAGGACATCGCGGGGGTGGACACTTGTGGGCATAGAATAATGCATGTTAAAAGTACCACTCTTCAAAGTAAATTTGAGGTCAATTATAGCAACATTAACATGAACTGTAAAACATTTTGATTAGTATGCCTGTCAATATCAGTAATGTACCAGGCATTTTTAATTTGAAGATGTTAGAAACTTTTTACAGGCAAAATGAATGAGACCCTCATACAGTGTCTGTGTACTGACCACCACGCATGCACAAGTGGTAATTGGTTTCTGACACTTGTGGGGTTAATCACAAGAGCAGTTTGTGAAACCTTTAAACTGAGTACATTTTGGCAGCATGTGCTCATGATGCCACAGCATATGGCTTTGTTGGATATAACCATGCATACAAGTGCAGTGTTTAAAGGCCAAAATGCCATTGTTTCAGTTATGGCAGACAATTCACTGATTAGGCAAGCTTTACTGCCCTAAATTAGTCGTAACATATTGTTATAAGTTCAACATTTTATGACAGGTTTCATTAATAGTTTAGATGCCATGTTCCTTCCATATTTAAACTTGTTCATCTGAGATAATCATTCTATTTTACCATGTAAACCTTGCTCTGTGGCAAGTGCCTATGTTAAAATTATACAATTAAGCAGTCTTACCCCCGCAAAGGTGCTTTCTCTAGGCATTGGAGGTGAGAAAAATCACTGGGCACAGTGGTCCACTTGTGGGGGAAAGTCCTGAATTCTTTCAGCGCCAAGTTTTGGACGCGCCCAATGTAAGCCGAAGAAACCTGTTGACTCGAACCATTATATTCTCCGGAGCTAAAGACGGTCTGATACTTAAATGAAAGGTCTAATCACAAGGAATTAGAATCTCGCACCTTTAGGTTAGTTGAGGGCAGTTCGTTTTAAGTAGTTCGACTTTTGTCGCATTTGGCATTGGAACAGTTAATAAAGAAATCCACTGTAAAACGGAATACGCCTACAGCATACCACTTTGTAGGGAGATGAATATTTTATGGCAACGAGCTAATTTGTTTCTCTAAGCATCAGCATGAAAAAGATCAACGTTGTAATGACAAGAAAAAATCCCTGGCATTTCAGCTTTGTATTTTCCTCCGATAGCCACATGGGCATACACAGTGCAGTCTTGATTAATGTCACACGTTAGATTAGCAGTGACTTTCACAAATCGCCACATAGGCCTACACGCCTAACCTTATTTTCAACTTTTAAGTGTGGTAAAGTACACATTTTCTGACCTCTAACAACAAACCGAATATTCTGCTTGTAACAATTTTATGTTAGATGGTGGCGATGTTTACATTACAGTTACACAAAAGATCACCATAGCTCACCATAAATATGGATTCAGTACATTCAATCTTGAAGATAGGAATCTGAAATCTTCCGTAAGTTAAGTTTATGAAATGAACCATAAAAAGCGTGCCTCAGATTTAAAATGGTGCCGTTTTGGCACCAGAGTCAGTTAAAGGCAACTTCCCTTTGAAGTGTCATTATTCCCACATCAAAGACACGTATATCAGAAATATGACGTTTGGAACTTGAGACAAGTTTTTTACTTTTTTTTTCACTTTGCAGTGCCTTTACGGTGTGCTATAAATTTAATGCCAATACGTGGTTATATTAGAAATTGAATCGAAAATTAATATCAAAGAATGGTGATCACTTTTCCGCACTTTCCTAATTGCTGTGAAAACATTGCTCCCCGAGAAGTATAACCACTGTGCCTCAGCATATATCTTTACCTTGTGCGCGTTCAAAAAATTGTAATTTGTTGCAATTATGTTGTGTGAGTTTACAGTGAACAGTATCAGCCAGAACTCCGTGCACACAGGTTCTTAACGTTTATCGTAAATTAGCCGGCATGTGGTTTTCAACTAGGTTACTGTGTTGTCTGGGTCACTTGGTGAAACATACTGGAGTTTGTCATCTATCTGTTTGGTCAAAGCGTTTGCTTTTTATTGGTCTTTGTGATTATTATTGTCATTTGTCAACTTACTTCCTCTGTTTATATGTACAACAGGGATTAATATAGGGCATCGCCCTGTTTCCCAATTGTTTTCAGTAAGTAGTAGTTCTACCACAGAAAAGTGTTGTAAAACATATCCCGTGCCGAAGGCAAGCGACATGTTTTACAACACTTTTCTGTGGTAAAACGAACTTCTACCATCCGGAATGAAATCTGCTGACCACCAACATTTTCAATAAAATGGCTAATGAGCACCCGCTTCTCAGCTGGTCTACAGTCCCCAATAAAAAGATAACCTAGCCAACCTGGCCACGATTCTTTTGTCCAGGTTTATGGTACATTTTCCTCAACTCTGTTAATGTTCTTCAAGAACCTTATAGCTGGATACACTACTAATCATGCATCATGGATATGATTTTGAATCTCGTGTACTAAATATTCAAACTCTGTTGGGTTTTTTTTCGAGAGTTGAGAAATATGAAACAAATGGTCATTTTAGTAATTTGGAAGTTAAACAGGAAAAATACCACCAAAAAACAAACCAAGGTGGGATTGGTGTAACTACAGAAACAACATGGAAGCCACAATAACATCAAAAACCTTCCAGTTCCAGACCTGGACGAGAACAGGGATATAAGGAAAGAATCATGACTGCCCGACAACAGGGATATAAGGAACGAATCATGACTGCCCAGTCCCCGGCAAACCTGACCAAACGGGCCTTGGCACACAAGGCTGTCCTTTCTGAAGCACCCATACAGATCTCTACCTCACACCGGGTAGAGGGGGGGGGGGGGGGGGGGAGGGGGAACCATCCACTCCAGACACCACCAAATGTGAAAGCAGCATAATGCTGATAGTGTTGCCAAAGGGTATGGACACTGTTATCATTGTGAAAGATGGCCACCAAAAGACTGACCTTTGAAACTAATTAACAAATTATATTATTGGCTTGAGACTTGTCACCCCAGATTGCGATGTGTTGAAATTTGACTACAACTGGGTTTATATGAGCAGTTTTACTATATAGGAAAACTCGCCTCTTATTGGTTTATACTGGCCAATACTAGGTCACTATGGTAGAAAATATGTTTAAACCAACTAGTCTATACCGATCAAGGGCATAAAGATAATTTACACACATATTGGCTAACGTTTATTAAAGCAGCGGGACAGACCGATGTTTACCCACTTCTTCAGAACCTTGTCAGATAAACTAAACGAAGTGCCGGTTCAAATTGGACTACTGGCGTGCTAATTAAACAGCAAACTAGGTGAGGGGGTCACTCCCAACTTCCACTGACAGTATGCATGATTTATTTGTAATATTCTAAGGTACTCAGTGGCAATGGGGTCACATTTAAAAATGACTGGAAAGCTACATGGGGTCCAGTTAATTAGTGATTGCCTTTAATCTGGCAAGCGGAAGAATCCAAAATGGAAGACGGTGACTCATTCAATCGCTGGTATGGCATGATAAAGGCAAGATATGGAAATGTATTAAGATGGCAACCCAACTTCGGCGCACTGATAATTACAGAGACTTTACCGCAAAGATATGAAGTAAAATGAAGAACATACGATTTCACTCAGGTGTGTCATATGTGTTTCAATACATTTACCAAACAAAAATGAAAAAACAAAAAACCACCCCCCACCAAAAAAACAAAACAAAACAAAACAAACAAACCCCCCCAAAAAAAACAAAAACAAAAAAAACAAAAAAAACAAAAACAAAACAAAAACAAAAAGCAAAGAACAAAAAAAAAAAAAAAAAACAAAAAACACCAAAAGAGTGCTACGTCAAGGAATGTCACCCTTGAACAAATAATTTACATATACATACCCTCTTAACCTGACGGGCTTCGACATTCTATTCGTGCAAAAATAAGCTCTTTGGGTTGTATAAGTATGGCAACATAGGAAAGTTTCTCGCAGTAACCTAGTTTATGATTTCCACTTGGTTTGCATGTTAAAGTAACCTTGAATAATCTGGTCACTTGAGTAGCTGTAGTTATATGATTT
Source organism: Hermodice carunculata (assembly GCA_964020975.1). Lineage (NCBI taxonomy): Eukaryota > Metazoa > Annelida > Polychaeta > Eunicida > Amphinomidae > Hermodice > Hermodice carunculata. Next base: position 57,898,174 of record OZ026619.1, read on the forward strand.
TTGTGAGGTATTAAGTTACGGATTTAGATTTACTCTGCGAAATTTGGTGTCTGTGTGTGCAGTTGTTTTCAAGTTATTAAGTTGTAAATTACATTGTAAAGTAATGGGAATACACAACTCTAGCCCTCCAGTGACTGCAGTGCCCTCTTTTAGTCAGGGCTAGAACCTTCTCTTTTTGTCCTTGCCTATTCACAACGTTACTGTCGCCGAGTGACAAAATTGCAACTTAAGTCTGCTTTTGGTGTTGCTCCAGGGAAGTCCTTGGCTACGTAGATAGACTGTGGCTCTACATCCCGCCTCAGTAGAGCGCCAACATCACTTTAAGAATAGCGATGCTGAGTATGTCTACGCAGGCAAAGTCCATGCCGTCTCCATTTTAACTCTTAAAGTGCTAATCGCTGCTATAGTTGCTTATTCATTACTGTTAAACATACAATGGTTAAAAGAGTCGAATTCCTCATGAAGATACCTTACATTCAAATACCAGCAAGCCTTGTCTGAAGCAAAAAGTAGTCTTAGTCAACAGCTTTCCTCGGGACACTTTGCGCGCATTGCGGAAAGCTGTTGACTCAATCTTAAATCAGCACTTTAAGGGTTAAGACACGTAGCTTCCGTGTAAATCAACATTTCAAAACCCATGAAACATCGTATTTACAAGAAATGAATATTTCGATAAGTCTTCATCTGATCAGATTCTGGCGGTCCAAGCCGGAGGGGCCACACGGTCCATCTCCCAGCATATGGAATTTTTTAAGTTTTCAATCTTTCATGCGATTGCGCTAGGACCAGGATTTCCAAGCTGAAACAGAATACATAACTTGCTTCTTACCAATCCTTTCTGCGGTTGGGCTATAACTACGATTTCCAAGTTGAAACATTACACACATCTTGCTTCTTACCAATGAGTTAAAAATATGTCAACATGGAAAAAATGTCCTGTTCTGGTGATGTTCCTCTGAAAATGCCTCGATGTCGATCTCCTTCTGACCTCCTTCCCGTGCATACCTGAGCTGAACCATAAATTTTCAGTATACTCCGTGTACTGAAGTCATGAGCCGGTGCCATCTAGGGGATAACAAGAGATTTGGGTTTACAGATGACCCGTCGTCCGTGGTTAGATACATAGGCCTACTTGTTTGTTTTTTTCGTGCCTAAAAAGTAGCTCGCAAATTTGGCACCAAAGAGCGAACGAACATCGACAACTTTGACGAGCCGAAGCCCGGTCCCCGAACTCCCAGTATTGAGGTGTAGCCAGGATAGTCCTGGAAAATAGAACATACCCACTTTTTAAGTATTTTTACCTGAATTTTACCCCGCCCTCTTTTTGAAGAATGTAGGAGAATTTGGCCGTCAAAAGGTACTTTTTTTCAATTTCAAGGAGGTAAGTGCTGAGGGTACCTGTGCCTTGAATATTCTAGTACAAATGATACCCCTGTTTTTCCATTTCAAGGACACACGTGCACATAATTCTGTATTGCAAAAATTACGTTGTAAAATAATTGAATGCTTAATTTTCCCACCACTAGATGTTACTGAATAAAAAATGACACACTTGTTTAACTCTGCACACCACAGGGGACACAAAAAGTGTTGCATGTCGTATCAGTCACATCAAATTATCAAATATCTAAGACATATTACCGGCTAGGTTGGCTACAAAGACCCATCTGCAGATAATGGAATATCCTTAAAATATTTAACTCTGGGCACCTCCGGTGACATGAAATTGTATGTTTTTACATTCAGAGACCCAAAAAAACGCCCCTATTTCTCGATTTCGGATACCGCGACTGGGCTTCAAAAGAACCCCTTTGTCCTCGAAGTTTAGGACACTAGTAACGTATACCTATTGTCTGCGGGAGTTTGGACACCAGGGTCCAGAGTAACCCCACTTAGCAGGTGACTTATGACGTCAGGAATCTTATTCAGGGAGGTAAAAGGTTAAATATCCTCCGGGCATATATTTCACGATATACTCCTGCTTCGTTGCTCTGTCAACGTCTAGGTGATTTTTATGCTTATTACGCATGAGCTTAGAAACTCTTTGTACATGAATAGTACGCACGAGCAGTTGACACTTTCAGGTTTTATGAAGACAGGAATAGATTTAAATTAAGCTACACTTATTTACTAAATTTCTTAAAGTGAAAACAGATGTAGATACTTTTGTCGCCCTATGGACATCAATGGAAACATCAGATGCATGTACTTAGTCCCCTGAGGCATCTGAATTTTAATTAACACATGCATGAACATTTCATTGCACAGTATTACAAGTTTTAATTAGAAGTAATCTGGTTATAGCAACTGCTATACCACTGGCGGTCACAAAAAGCTGAACTGCGAAGTTCAGGTAACGGGTGAGTTGCCGGCGATGCGTGGTGGTGGCGCTTTTGTCATCGACCCACGTTTGCCCTCTGTTTTGTTGAATACGTAGGTATTTATTTGATCTGTAAAGCAAGTTTTCTACTTTCATCTGATCTGTATTCTTAAGTGCACATGAATACAAATAAAAAAAGCCCCTTTATTATCATGCTGCGAAAGTTACTTTTGGATCTTTCCAGCCACCTCAAAGCATAATATAACCAAATTGCTGACAATATTATGACCACAAACCTAAGTTATCTTTATACTTAGACTGAAAAGCAAAAGAAAGATGATCATTTAAGAATAATTCCTTTTAATCATGCAGCAGGGTTGTCCAGAGGGCTTTTTAAGTCTCCCAGTATCTGCAATAAATCAATCTCGTCAAGGTTCCGTTGTACTTTCACGGTATGCCCGGTTGTAAATGATAATTATGTGGGTACGTTTGTAGTCTTGCTTAATTCATAAAACGTACAGTGGTCAGCCACGGTGAATGGACAGCAGTGCCACTTCAGACCACACTCTGTACGTTTCCAGTATTTAGAGCGTGCCTGATTGCAAACACTGAGGAATGTCCTGCACGTTGTGGCTCGAAGTCTGGTAAGACTGAGTTTGTGTTAGAATAGTACATATATTTATTGTCTCCTGACCAGGAAACCAAAATGTATAGAGTGCCTGAACGATGGTATAATTATACATTATTCATGGTCTGAGTCACAGGACGTTATTTGCTCAACGGCAAGACACTGACACTATGTTGAGCCGGTTGGATATTACTTAAGATCAGCATGGCAAGACGTGCAAATATATGCCTCGGTATCGTCACAGGAATAGGAATACTTCTAGTAGTGGGAGGCATAGCCCTTATGTTTGTAATCTCGCCACTCCTACAGAGCCAGATTGAACAGGTAAGACAAGAACAGATGTGAAAGTTTTGTAAAATGGTGCAAAAATTGACACAAACAGCATGATCTACTTAGCCTAACATAGCCCAAGGAAATAAGTTGCTGATATGATCAACTTGAATCGTGCCATTGACTTCTTTGGAAGGTGCGAAAATAAAAACTGAGAAATTCGCAGACATAAATCTGCCATATTTTCCAGATTTGATTGACTTCATAAGAGTGATAAACTCTACAAAGATATTCTACATGAGTAACGTAAACAATGGTTCTTATAGAAACAGTTTTGTTGAAAATATGTATCTGACATGGCGACAGGTACATGGGATACCCACTGTCAACACACGTGTTTCTGTGTCGCTAGAACTATAAGCTGGCTATATTGACATTACCTAGACATTATATATTAAGTATATATATATATATATATATATATATATATATATATATATATATATATATATATATATATATATATATATATATATATATATATGTATGTATGTATGTGTGTATGTGTGCGTGTGTGTGTGTGTGTGTGTGTGTGTGTGAACTTTCACTAGAACCACGACGTGCTACAGCAGAGATCAGTGGATTGGTTCCGATTTCAGCTGTTCAGTGAGTGTACCCTTTAAGCTTCACATACATACTAATATATATGTTGGCGAAGTCAAGGAAATATTATTGTCGAAATGTGTATTCAGTTCTTTATTGACAACGATCATGACATAAGCTGCGTATGCTGTGATCGAGCTCTGATGACACTTTGAGGCGGTTGGCTTTTCGAACAAACGTATAGACCTGAATGTTTCCCTGTGGACATCCCCAGAAATGGTCAATTAGACTGCTATGCTTCAGTTGATTTACGTATATTAGGCCTCGTGACATAATTGAGCGACCTAGTCAAACGCCACGCACATTTCATAAATTTGAAATGTGGAACATATTAAGCAAAACAATATGACAAAAGCGGGACAATCTCTCTAATATCTCATACACTGCTGTCCTATGTTACATCTCAACTCATGAAGAGGCCAGAAAGGGTAACACAGATGTATGGCAGACATAACTAAAAGTATTTGAAAATTTGTACAAATATAAACTACACAAAACAAAGATACACCTTTAATCACCTTTAAAATGTGGTTTAATAAACATGGACCTCAGTTTTTGCTCCGGCTAAACTTGGCTCCGAAGCAGTTTTGATGCGCTGCAATGCGGCCACGCTGCGGTGGTTTGGGTCAAGTTTTATGGACATAATGCTTCCCGGCTAATATTAAAGACATAAATTACAAATAAGATTCACAGGTAATTAAAATAAAATCACAATCACTTTGCAAAATATGATCTAATTTCACAGTTTGAAGGAAAAATTACGACAACACATCACGCAAATACCCATTGTTGGCCCTCTCGGATTGACCTGTTGATGCGCGGAACAAAAGCAGCCATGCACATCCCCCTACGGAAATGAAACAAGTGGCGATGGAAGCCCAGCAGCAACATTCGTACTTATAAGTCAAAATAAATTTGCGATGACGTGAGGAAAGGTCCCACGCACTATCAGGTGATTGATACTTCAGGCATTCTTAAACACAGATTTTGACAGGACAGATCGACACAATGATGAATAGCTGACGGGCCATAATTACAGCTCAGAGATGTACCATGTTCTAAAAAGGGGACTATTTCCACAAACGTGGCATTCAGCTCACATATTTTCCAAGTGAATTTTGTGCGATAAGAGTGAGGAATGCCTGTCAAATGACGTTTAAAGTCGTATTTACCATACAATGGGAATTGTTTCATAGATCAGGTTTATTTACTAGTGTTTGTAAACAAAACAGGCTAGACCTTTATTTACCAAATTAGCTAATACTTTAATATGCAGTGTGACTTTTATCAATGGAAAATGAGTTCTGTCCATGCCATGATAACAAGCTCAGATGCTCATACATATGCATGGGGATTCCACAAAATGCCACTTGTTTGTCGTCAGTGATAAATGTCCCAGTACATAATGTAGGGTGGAAATATAATCTCATATGTTACACTAGGGTCAATTACAGGGATGGTACGATCAATGAGCTGAAATTACCTAATACAGTGGAACCCGCTTCGAGAGAGAGCCTCACTATTTACATGTGGATTTCTTGCCAAAAGAGGGGGACATATGCAGAGAGAGAGAGAGAGAGAGAGAGAGAGAGAGAGAGAGAGAGAGAGAGAGAGAGAGAGAGAGAGAGAGAGAGAGAGAGAGAGAGAGAGAGAGAGATGCATCTTATCGCTCGAATTCATTCGATGGTCTCGCATGTCCGACAATTTTCTGTCGTCCAAAGTATGTTGGCCTACAGCTTTAAAGTTACAAAGCAACATCATAATAAATCCTGTCTTCAGTCATTTTGTTTCAACTGTCAAATGCAAGACAGTTTTGAGCGGTAATAAACGCTACTCGACATTCTCCGACACTTCCCGAACCAACACAAGGGTTTACATAGATCACTAGACCTGAAATGCCTTGGAACTGTTAATTGAGAATCATTTCAATATTACGTTTTGTTACGTATATTCACTGAGTGCAGGCGGGGTAGATTCACAACTGGGTCAGTTATACTGATTAAATTGGTCACTATGACTCAAAGTCAGAAGTTCCTGTACAAAGTGGTCCTGTGCACGAATTTCATCACTGTACTTCAGCGTGACCAATTATGTCCCAAATACCGGGGGCAGTCTTGCTTACATAAGGATTGCCACATATCAGTTCATCAGCTTGACCCAATACCCTTTGAAGTAAGACGTTGACTCAAGGCATGTTGTCATGATAGGCACAGACATTAGCTTTTACCAGAGCATTTAACCCAGTTCGGTTTTTTCTTTCGCCAATCTCAGAAAAAACATTTTCAGTTTCGTCTTGGTCAGGCTCATGTCTGAGGGTGGGAAAGGGGTTTCCCGTACTGGCGTACCGGGGCTTTTTATTTACCGTACTGCCGTACTGGAAGCCCTCTTATTTTACGTACTTCGTACTATCCAAAATTTTGAAAGATTTTTATTTTCCGTACTTCGTACTCCAGAAAAATAATTACCTGTACCAGCGTACTGAATCCCCCCTTACCCCTCTTATGTCTTTAGTTATTATCTTCGAGTTGTCTTTAAGGTAAAGTCCTCCTTCTAACGCCGAGGTTGATCAATATAATGAAGTCGTGGTTATGTTTTCCGGGTACTTCCTGTAGATTTGCGAGAGATCCGCAGCAGAAGGAAATGTTATGGGCTAGTACCAGTCGTTGTTGCGTCATAAAATATTCATCAACACGTGCACAGTGAAGGCCTAGAAGTAGGCCAAATCAGCATCTCAGTTGAATACGATGTGTACGGTTTGTGTCCTGTTCCGGTCGAAGAACACCAGTACAACTTCAGTGGTTTAAGCTTAAAAATACAGAAAAAAACCCACGTGTTCTTGATACGGGTTTGGGTTGTCAAGGGTTTTTTTGTTTTTTGCTGTAATGAATAGGCTATATGATCTTTTCATGAAACTGGTAAGTGGTGATAGGCACAGCTGTCTACTTCTTTCCGTTCAGGGTAACTCAGGGGTGGAACGGGAAAATGTCACAGTTTATTGAACGGATCTTATTTTCCTTCAGCTGTTCGTCACTGGAACTATTTGCCCTCTGGCACTCGTGATGCATAGTTTCTAGACCAATTCAAATTTAAATTAAATCAAAATAAGGCTAAAGTTGGTCCACTATTTTAGATTGGGTCAAGAAAAGTAGCGGTTTTACTTGCCTATTTACGTGTGAAGTGTACCATGCTCAAATGAGATTTATTCAAAAATGGTATCGCTGACTTCCCAAAGTGTTTTTGTGGTGCTGCAAATGAGGATGTTTTCCATTACTTTTTCGAATGTAGAAATTCTGTATTGGAACGAGATAGATTGCGAAATATTGTCATTCCATTTTCTCCATTCACGGTGAAAACATTATTTGGCTCTGAAAACTGTACTTTTCAAGAAAACAAAGACATTTTTTTCGCTGTTCAATCGCACATCAAATCCACAGGCAGGCCTGGTGCTGTTACGTAATTTTCACAAATAATCATAATTATGGTTGGTGCAGTAGTGCTTGTTTATGATGGAATACCCCATTATCTTTCCCTGTCCGTGACGTCTTGTCCTGTCAGCAGTTCTTATAGTGTGGCATTGTCGTTCTATCTGTCTGTGTGCAGTGGTGTTCATTCTGATAGTGGCGCTTAATTTATTGTACCTTGTTTCCACTTCTCTTTCTTTTTGTTTTGCGAAAGGGATTCATATAGGGCTGCAACCTTTTTCCCAATCGCTTTTTTGAAATAAATGCTTTAAAACCAAAATGTCACTTCCTTTGTTGAATGACTGCTGACTGAAATATGCCTTTGACAAGTTATGCTGAGGCAGTGACGTGGCTTATTAAGCCCGTATTACATCTGCAGATTTAAAATCAACACGGGACATCACCTTTGAAAAAAATGTAATTCACATAAGCTGATAAACGGATGTGTCAGGAACCGCCATTGTAACAAGTTGGTATATGTGATTGTCAAGTACCCGCACTTAGTTCCTATGGGATCAACCATTTTTCATACGCTACATTGCCACTGTTCATACATTGTACTTGGACAACATACCACTGGGTTTTATTTTGTTTTGTTTTGCAGCTAAATTATCCCAAATCAACCTTTCTACTATGGAATTTTGACAGATGGATATGGAGGTTGACACATTTCAAAGTTTGATGTGCAAGCATACGGGGTTTTCTTATTTTAGATGATTGTACATTTATCTTTTTGAAAGATATGTATCATTTACATGTTTACATAGGAATATTTCAGTCTATGAACCCCGTCGGCCACTTACTACAGGTCCCTCTTTAATAACGATAAATATCCCTAATTATTATGGATATCTTTAAACTCGAAATTTAGAAATTTCGTATACATCTGACAAATTACTGACACAGAAATCTGAAAAAAATGCATGTAATGGTTGGTGATGAGTGGATGTCTCAGTTACTGGTACTCATCAGTGTATCATGATAGTATATTTTTAAAATTGCTCTGTATTTTGGCAGACAGCATGATCGTCAACATACTGCAGTGATTATCTAAAGCTCTAGGTCAGTTCTGAATTGCAGATAAATTACGGGAACGGAGCTCAGGAGCCACGTGAACCTGTATATGATCTACTCTGCTGACTTCACATCACCCATTTCTCAATATAAATAAAGCCGCAAGGTGTGTACACGTATGACGGTGTATAGCGCATATTTCAAAAATTAAAATTTCTATGCATGATGTTGATTGTAAGAATGTTAGATCCAAGACGTAATAATTGATTGTTAAGCTAGCAAGATGCAAATCGGAACAGTCTGCATAAAAACACATAAGTTAAACAAAAGACATTGTTCTCGGCGTCGCTTTGTTGTCAGAGACGAATCATGTTATGTATGAAGTGTTAGAATAGTCCAATTTTCAGAGATCATATGCCTGAATGTAAGCAAAGCACGAAAGGTCATTAACTTGCTTTTTATGGCAAGTTCTCTCTGTTTTTTGAAACACTCAATGTTTATTTTTGGTCAGACGAAAAAGAAATAATTATAGTTAAATTACGTGAGGTAAGTTTACGAAGAAGCCCTCCAGGATATGAAGAGAAGTCGGCTGTGGAAATAGCTCTCATTTCTAGTCAAGTTACACACTGTAGACATGCTAAGAAATGCCTGAATGGAAAGATGCCTTTTTGTGTAACAGCACGCGTGACAAGTGAAAAGCAACTTGACTGGTCAAAATATATGCTCTGTAATTAAGAGCAGCATTTTCTGGCCACTGAGGTATCAGGTACTAAGCTTATTTTATGGTCTGTAAGCTGATGACGTATTTTATATGCTTATGTTGTTGTTGGCGCGCAGGAGTCGTATGGAGAAAGGTCGATAGCACGCACTAATTTTCACAATGGTTTTCCTTATGGTTAAAAGAATAGAAGGAAAAGTGCAGGAACTAGAAGTCTTTGATTGCAGGACTATAACTAAAATATGCTTCCTGGCCTGCTCTAAATGAACGAAATTTTTGTACAAGGTTGGTGATGCGACGACACCTTTATTCAAGTTATACTCGTTTTCTAGCAGTTGTAGTTTAAAGCAAATTTCACGATTGGACATCGACAATAATCTCGGCCAGCGGTCCACACAAGTAAGGTTCAACTAGTAAATGTTGTGAGAGATGATTATGAACTCGGAGAGCTCCTTCTCTCATGTTGTTTTGTCCCAAAATCGCATGAAAAATTGAATTTAATCTTGCAATGTGGATCCACCGTAGTCACAAAGTTCCGAGGCAGCAGGGCAAAAAGAAGGTTCGCCGGGGGCGAAAGACTTTCTGGGTGTAAAGTAGATGCAGCGCCGTCTCATGAGGGAGAAATCAACACCATTGGAAAATAGCTCTATTGCTGGGTTATGCCCTCATCGTGACATCGTTCATGGCTGCTTCCCTACAGGCAATAGAGTTGATTTACTGTGTACAATAGGATTTTACAACATTTGGTTTTTGAGGACTGTACACCTATCAGGCGGTTATCAATAGCTAACAACACTAGACCAAGATTTTCCCTCCTAACCAACTGTCTGTTTGCACTCTGGTGCATCCATATTACACATTAACAGTCAATTTTTGCGGATTTTTGGGACAAAAAACATGAGTGAAGGACTTCTCCCAGGCTAGAGGTGATTACATTTAAATCCAACCAACCAACCAACCCGTTTCAGAAAGCTGTGAACCGGTGCAGTTTCATTCAAAAGACACTTGTAGGACATAACGTGTTCTCGCCAGTATTGAAAGAATAAAGTATTTGAGAAAAACAAAAAGTCTGTGTGTGAAAACAGACTTTTTGTTTTTCCTCAAATTTCTTTTTTCTTTCTTTCTTTCTTTCTTTCTTTCTTTCTTTCTTTCTTTCTTTCTTTCTTTCTTTCTTTCTTTCTTTCTTTCTATATTGTGTGCACACAGACTTCTTGTTTTTCCTCAAATACTTTATTCTTTATTACGTCTTAAAAATTCCTGTTTTTACTTTATTTGTTTGTTTATTTATTGATTAATTAATTAATTAATTAATTAATTTCCGGATGTCAGTTTTGTGGTCAGGTTTTCTCGGATACTATTGTTCCGAAAAGTACCAAACTTGGCATGGTGATAGACCTAGTAATGAAGTTGGGCATATTGTTTGGAAGAGTCATGATGTTAATATTATGCAGAAGCATATTTGTGGAAATTTCAAATCTTACATATCTTTCAAAACCGTTCAAGGTAGAGTTGCCATTCAAAGCTTAATATGTGGGTCTTTTGCTAAATTAATGTCCTATAGCAGGCAAGCAAAATTGAGAAGTTTAATTTATGTTAAATTCACGGAAGCTCTTCAAAATACGCATCCATCTGATATATTCGCTGCCCCCACAAGCTGGTGGCTGTAATGCAATCAAAGGTAATTAAATTGGGAGAGCATGGCCTTCATACCTATTAGTACAGAGGCAATGGTGCCCAGTGCCAAGTGCTGTGGTCTACCCTTCAATCCTTAGGGAGACGTGGCTGTATTGGAATAGGAAAGTTGTCTGCATTGTATAACCAAGGAGCCTACATAGTCTGAAGCCTCCTTGGTGTGACTCCCCATCACTCTAAGTTAGTGCTGACTGAGAGGTGTCATTTCAACTGCAATTGATAGGTTAGTGACATAGCAGCATCCAATGAAATATGAAATAAAGTTTAGCATGCCTTTGTAAAGGGAAATTCCGATCAACTACAAGAAATCACCCAAACATGAATCAAAACTCCCTGTAATGCCCAACTGTAATATCGAAGAATTTTTGGTTAGGGTCAGTGGGTACATTGGGGCAGGCAGAACTCCCATAGCTGTTCTATTTCTGGACCCAGCAGTATGCATACATTTCAGCAGCCTAGTGAACTGTCCTGTGTTGATTGCCTGGGATTTCTGCAAGCTATATTCTGGCTGCATTATAAATTCTGTCCTCAGTTTTTCTCGGACACAGTTGTTTCAAAACATACCAAACTAACAATGGTGATTGATGTGGTGGTCAAATTGGGCAACTGCTTTGGAATAGTCACCAAGTAGAAAATTATGCAAATGACGGTCATTTGAAATTCTAAATGTTGCATATCTTCGAAAGTATTCAAGGTAGAGGTACCATTCCAACTTTAATTCATAGGTTGTACAATAGGTTGATCCAATTTACCATAAACAAAAGTTGTAAAATTAGAATTTTATGCTAATTAGGGGCACTTGAAAAGCTTACATGTTGAAAATCTTCCAAACTATCATAGGTAGCAGTGCTATATCAATTTTGAAATATAGGTTTGTACTAAAGGTGCATCCAATGAACAGTAAGCAAAAGTTGTGAATTTTAATTTATGCAAATTAAGGCACTTGAAAAGTTAAAATGTTGAATATCGTCAAAACTATTCAAAGGATATATACCATTAACACTTTGAAAATCTTCGCAAATGACTGCAAGAACAAACAAAAGTTGTAGAAATATAATTTGTGCTAAGTAGGGGCACTTGAAAAGTCAAATGTTGAATATCTTCAAAACTATTACGGGTAGCAGTGCCATGTCAACTTTAATATATAGGCTTGTGCTAGAGATGCATCCAATGAACCACGAACAAAAGATGTAGAATCATAGTTTATGCTAATTAGGGGCACTTGAAAAGTTTAAATGTTTATTATCTTCAAACCTATTGCAGGTACAGGTTCAATGCCACGGGTAATTTGTTGGTATTTGCTGTAGGTGCATCCAATGAGCCACTAGCAAAAGCTGTAAATTTTAATTTATTGAAAATTAGGGCACTTGAAAAGTTTTAATGTTTCATATCTTCAAAACTATTAAAAGGATAGATACCATTAACACTTTGAAAATCTTCCCAGGTTTCTGCCATGAGCACACCTAATTGATCACAACTAACAGTTGTAGAATTTTAACTTATGCAAATTAGGAGAATACAAAAAAAATTAAATCTTGATCAACTTCACAACCTTTGCAAAAACAAGTGTAATTCCAACTTCGATTGCTATTTTTACCGAGATCGCTGCATGCAATGAACAATGAATTAAAGTTGTGCAAGTTAGAGTTTCGTAAATGAGGCAAATACACAAAATTTAAATCTCGAATAACTTTAAGACTTTATTTATAAACAGAGGAACCATTCCGACCTGAATTTAAAGGTTTGTAACACAACTCAATTGTTTACGGCTCTTTTACATGGTTCAATAACAATTAATGTTGTAGGAGATACGTAAATACCGAATACGCAATCTTTAAAAGCTTTCCAGGCACACAGACTAATTTGTTGACAAACAAATCAACTTTCTCTAGTTTTAATCATTTTCTGAACAAAATATTCTAGGTTCGTGTTACCGAAACCCCTCGCGTATGTTCCGTTTTAGCCTAATAGCCTTGTGACAATGAGTTCCGGAGTACCCAAAGCCAGTCACATGCCGTGCATGGTACTTTCGGGACGCAAAGTGACTGACGAAGTATGTCATCCCCTGTTGAGTTTGGCTTAACTCTGTGTAAATGCGGTATGGTATAAAATGAGAAAATATCTGGCATACAAAGCTAGCCTGTGGGCCAGTCATGGTCTTTACGTTTAATTCAGGTTTTATTTATATCAATATCGCAACTATGTATAAGAGTAACCGTTGAATACAACACAACTGACCAGCAGCAACTGAGGACAATGATTTCATAATAACAGGCCCATGCTTCAACTTCACTGAGAAAAATACTGAAGACGGTCAAATAGTACTTTCGAACTAAGGACCCTAGTTTCTTTTAACATGTTACTCACAGTCCGGCTAAAATAAGTTGAATACATGTGCTCATAGTATCACATATGACAATATCAAAAATGATATATATATATGATTTGATATTATATGGTGTAATGTAATATAATGCAATGTAAACGAGTGTTATAAGGTAGGGTAGAGTAAAACAGAACAATGCAGAACAGAGCAGAAGTGCTCTTTTCATAATTAACCGTATTAATGCAAGTATATACAAAAATATTGTGACGTGTCCTTGGTAATAGACAAATTGGTTTTAGGAATGTTGACAACTTTGCCACATTATCGATATTTTATTTATATTAATAATGTGATATGACATTCAAGATTCTGAAATTTGTCTACAATGGACAATCATACAAAAAAGCGGAAACCAGCCAACAACATACGACTATAATTTAGACTGTGAATACACGGACAGGCGTTTACTTGTCAAGCATAACTGTAGCTCTTGGCAACTGGACTTTCTAATTCATTTGCCCTAGGCTTATCAGTGCCACTAATGGGATACAATTTAATACAGTACGCAGCTATTTGCTGATGATACAAAATAACATTCTGTTTACGTATTTCTTTTGACCAAGGGAACGATGTTGGCTTGTCTATATATAGCAACTGCCTATTCATTAAAGTCTAATGCGTGCTGCTAAAAACTGGTTCAGAAACTTGAAACAGTCGGAGCAAGAAGTAGCAGCTGTGAACCGGTATGTTTGGCAGGATAAGGATTGGGGGGGGGGGGGGGGGGGAGGAGTTCCCAAGACCACTGGAAAAATAAATTAATAAATAAAATGCTCTGCAATTTTGTGAAATATGCTACAGTGAAAATAATGATAGCAAAATATACAATTTGACATAATTCTCCTTTTTTTGTTATTTTGTTGAGGGAAAACCCGCGTATGTCTTCTAAATATGGCCCCTATCATGTTAAGCACCAATGTTTAATAGAAAATCTGAAACTACTTCAATGTAAACCTACAACGCATATCTGTAGTGTCATAGCTGAGCGGACAAAATCAGCGGAGATACATCTTCTTTGCAGTTACACTGGGACAATATTAAGATCACAGCCACACAAACAACCACACAAGCTGTAAGTCAAAGTCTGATTTTGCTAGTTGCATCTACGACAACGCCTATGTTGTCTGTACAGATTAATAGGGCAAAATTGCTAGACACTTATTTTCTGCAGAAACATCCATGATGGTTTCTGGTTTTTGTGGACAGGAGGGCAGCCGATCACGTTTCTTGTGTTATGTGCACTTCTTTACGTCATGGGGGTCTGTATAATACCTCCATGCTTACTTGCATATGTTTGTATAGTGTCACAGCATCGAAGGTGCGTGGCGCCCATTCATCAAAGAAAGCACCTGCTTTCGTATGCCTGCGTCTGCTCTGGTTTGTACGTGCATGTTAGACTTCTCATTCTGCATGTTTGTTTTGCATGCACTAAACCGCCTTAAGACATAAAGATGAAATGTGTCACATATTTTAGAGGATGACCGAGTTTCTGCACAGGTCAAGTTTTGGTTTTAAGTTACTGACCTCGTTATGACTCATCAACAAGCACAAGTGGACCACAAACAGCATAGTCGCTTTACGACTCGTTTATCTCGCCATCCTTACAGCTAATAACAGTTTTTCATAGCACATTTTGATGTCGATGAAATTTCATTTACCAAATTTTGCTTTCGCAAAATGGGATTAATGAAAAGTTGACAAAGAAACAGAAATAAATCCTGGGTGCGACGTTTGGGAACTTCGAAGATAAAATATACAAAATGTGGTCAGTAGAATCATCTGTCTGTTTTGGTATAATCAGGCACCTTCTATATACAATCAGCCACAGGATACTTAATTGACTCTATACCCAGATTTCAGTGCCTCCGGATGAGTAACTATAGCAGCCAATATGAGAGCATGTACATGGGATGTTATGATCCAACATGGTGGCAGAGGGCTTTTCAACACCCCCACCCCCCGCATCACACATGTTACTGGTCATAACCTATTGTATTAAAAATGGTCCATTCTGTTCTTTCGTCTGATTTGTAGAATCTGCTGACAAGATTGAATACGACCGTATACTATTTATAGTATAGTAGGGTTGAAATCAAACCATGATACAACAATTTCTGCAAACAGGTCCAAATCTATTCACCTTTCTGAGCTCTGGTTCGGTTATCAGTCCATATACTGCAAGTTAATTTATGAGAAATGAACCCAGCAGTAAGAATTTCCACATTGTCGTGTTTTTATAATGCATATAGGTGACGCATGGAGCATTTGTATGTCCATGCTGCTTTTCCCTTGAACATGTGACAGAATCCACCATTTGAAATCACGATCACACTATTATTCAATGAAATCTCCACCACATTCACTTTTATAGCTTGCCCAGACGGTCTATTTGGTAGTAATAAGGGCAACAGGACTTTGGTTATAAAGTAACTCTAATTGTATGTCAGCCAAGCAACCATCTCCTATTTCACAAGGAATATTTCCAGGCCTGCCTGCCAAGCATTATTTTACCGAGCGAGCGGTCCGTCCTAAACCCATAAATCCGGCGTAAAATAGTAGATAATTAATTACTCTAGGCTGCTATCAAAGGTGATAACCACAATGTGGCATGTTGCAGTGGAAAACTAAAATAAATATTGATAATTTTTGGCCACACCCCCTATTGGTGGTCCCAGCCCGCCCCAATGGGCATGTATGAGCTGGCCATGGGATCTTCTGTTAGATATCGGAATAGTTACCAGGTGTGCTTGGAATGTCCGACCTGATGAACCATTTGTATTCAACACTTGTGCCTGGTCTGAACTCGGGCCATGGATACAACATTAATCCCAACTATAAGCATATCATTCACAGATAAATAACGATTTTGATCTGAAAAAAAAATTATTATTTGTTACAACTTCAAATCAATTTGCATACATTCACAATGGGGAATATTGTCGAAAACTAGAAAGGTAGTTGTTTTGATGACGTTGGCAAGACAACTTATTTCAGCCATCTTATTGGATCTTGGCTCAAAATGCCATTCAGGACTCCAGATCGAGGCCGCAGGTTACACTGTCTAGGCAAGATTGACCTAAACTGTCATTTTGTGGTTGACAGATACTGGAACTGTACATGTGCTGTCAAAAAGGCAGGCTGACAGGATTGAAATATGCAAGTTAGCTTTAAAAAAGGAAACAAAGCAATCATGTTTGAACATAACCAAATATTTATTTATCTGTGAGCATGATTGGCAAAATTACGGACATTATAGCCTTATGCAGTGTTTTTCTCACCTCCATTGCCTAGAGAAAGCCCCTTTGCTAGGGTAAGACTACTTGATTGTATAGTTTTAGCATAGACGCTTGCCACAGAGCAAAGTCTACATGGCAAAATAACACGAATATCTAAGCTGAACAAGTCTAACTATGGAAAACAAAAATGGCCTCTAAACTATTAATGAAACCTTTCATAAAGTGTTAAGCTTACAACAATAGGTTAAGACTATTTTAGGGCAGTCAAGCTTGCCTTATCAGTGAAATATCTGCCATAACTGAAACAATGGCGTTTTGCCCTTTGAACACCACACTTGTATGAATGGTTATATCCCACAGAGCCATATGCTGTGGCATCTTGAGCACATGCTGCCAAAATGTACTCACAAACTACTCTGGTGATTAACTCCACACGTGTCAGAAGCCAATTGACAAATATACATCTGTGGTGGTCATTACACAGAACACAGATACTGTATGAGGGTCGCATCATCATTAAATTTGCCAGTAAGAAGTTACTTACATTTTCAAATTGAAAATGCCTGGTCCATTACCAATATTGACAGGCATACTATTCAGCCAGTTTTTCAATTTATTATTAATGTTGCTATAATTGAGCTCATATTTACTCTGAGCATTGGTACTTTTAACATGCATTACCCCATGCCCACAAGTGTCCACCTCCGCGATGCCCTCTCCAGTCAGCTGGAGGTGAGAAATTCTATGCTCTGCTGGTTGTGTGAAAGGAGTCAATTGGGGCCATCAGATAAGCGACACTACGGTTGGCTGGCAGCAGATCAAGTTGCTGCACTGGCCGAAGCCCACAGTTTCTTTCTTTCTTTCTTTCTTTCTTTCTTTCTTTCTTTCTTTCTTTCTTTCTTGCTTGCTTGCTTGCTTGCTTGCTTGCTTGCTTGCTTGTTTGCTTACTTTCTAGTGGGGCGCTTCCGTTAGACACCGCAGTATACCGAAACAAAAAGTTTGTTTCGTTATACTTCTTTGCGCAATGTTTTGCAGGGCTGAAAATGTTAGAAATTATGCTTGTTTCAGATTGTAAATCTTGTTAATATTCAAAACTTTAATAGATAGAACTTTCATTGTAATATCTACATATCTTATTGAGCATTGAGCATCGGACGGATGCTGAAAAAATATTAACATTTTAAAGAATGCCAGGAAGGGGCATTTGGAATTTTAAACCTGGAATATTTCCAAATCTGTAATATATAGGGATGTCATTCTTGCTTTCATGCATGTCGCGCTTCTCATGGTTAGTGAACAAAAGTCGAAGCATTTGAATCTACCTATCAGAGATATTATAGATTTTGTATCTTGAGTATCTTCAAAATTAAAATAATGATGTCATTGCAAGTTTTACCATGGCGATCATTTTATCGACTGTAAGGATTTGAAGACAATTACACCACTGTTCCAGGTTTTTTTAATTAAGTTAATCAAGTTCATTTAAAGTTTGAATCCTGAATATCTTCATGAATGCAAGAGATGCCATTCCAATGTTTTATGTATGTGTTTGACCATTTCACATAAGCTGAATATAGAATAAAATTCATGGCAGTTTCAAATTTGTTAATTAGGAGGGGATCTCATTTGGGGCATTTCAAATTTTTAATCTTGAGTAACTTCAAAAGCCATAAATAGACAGCGATATCATTCCATTTTCTGCATGTACGTTACTTACCATTCCGTATCTGCAATTTCTCTATGGTTTTTGTATGCGTGTAACAATTACTCTGAACAAAATGTAAAATATTTCAAGCTCTGGAAAAACGTAGACCAAAACCTACAGTTGATAAGTATTTTCCTATCCAAAATTACAATGGGACTTAATTTGGGATGCTCTGCTCCTGTGATACTAACATCCAATAGACACAGCAACAGTATTCGGTACTCGATCAAAAGTTGTGGATCAGTTGACCCGACCTTGAGGGGTTAATGGTCCAAGACGTTAATTACGCCTGAGGTTCTTGATGTGTTATGTGCATGGATACGCTGTTCTTGTGAAACACTATGTGCAAATCACGCGTGCCGACTCGACTTTCCTCATGGTCAGACCGTCGGACGGTCAATTGTAAACCACAACCAAAGCAATATTTGTGGACTATACGTAACGGACGAATATTGGCTGCATCTTTTTCTTTAAAATGTTTCACCTGCATTTCGTGTATGCAGAGGAACGTAAAATATGTTTACAACTATAAGCTGCAATCTATCGTACATTTGTCCTCATTAAAGGAGCCATACTGATAGTCGTGGCTTTGTTCTGTTTTTGATATAAAAGAGTGCCATCCTAGAGGATATTATAAAAATAATAATGGTGAAAAATTGCATCGTATGTTTTTCCCAGGATGAAACGAAATTTTCATTCGCTAGGTATCTCTCTTTTGCGTGTTTGTATACATTATTGTATTGCTGCTTATACATAATTTGCTGCAAGTCACAACAATATTGTATCTTCAGAATTCGGCGTAGTGGCATCATTAGTGACGACCGCGGAGACTATCAGTGAAAATCATACGAGAGCTTCAAGCATAAAAGAAATATCTATGGGACATGATTGGTGCCTGGGGACATATCAGTCACGTTTTTCTTACATGTGTTAGCGTTTGCTTGGAACATCATAATGAGATGCCTATTTGTTAACATATAAGGTGATGTTACGTGGGTGGTAGTCGCAACAAGTCAGTCCCAAAGATATTGCATATGTAGTCTAAAAGTTTGCTGCAAAAAGATGCGCCAGCAATTCTGTTTTGACAACTTTGTCGTATGACGATGTCCTGTTTAACAAAGAATCGTGAAATCCTGTACGATGCTTATGTGCTGAAGAGTCTAAACCTCAATGTAATAGTGAGTAAGTAAGTAAGTAAGTAAAAATTTTATTGACAAAGACTACAGGTCCGTACTGACCTATTTGTCGTACATACATACAAGTGCATCATATAAAGAGTCCATAGACTGAATGCAAAAAGTGGTAGAAAAATAAGTTATCTACAAGTCATCACAGGTACTCAAAACATAGAATGTGCAGGTATCTACTACATACAATTATGGTAAGAAAAAATATTGATGAGATCAGCCTAACACATAATACAATGGCTCCATATTGAGAACAAGGTACAATAGCACCACAGAAGATGTAAGTTACTGATCATGTCACACATGTAGACACCTTGCGTACATATAACGTAGCATAATGTAATTCCCCAGCTGAAAGCTCAACCAAGGTGCCATCATCCTATTGGAACATATTTTTTGTATGTAACTAAGTTATTACAAATTTGAATGAAAAGTCCAATGGCATTTTAAATATATTGCTGTCACAAGCCATTAACCGAAAAATCTGTGTCGCCATGACCCCAAGGTCCAAGAATTGCTTCTTTATTCTGTAACGTGTCAACCAGTTGTCAATTTTAACTGCTAAAAATGCTATTTATCATGCCAGAATGCCAATGGGCTGGATCCAACTGAACACGGATCTTTATAAAAGAGGTGTCGTTGAATCTTCGTCGTGTTTCACTTGAACATAAAAACAATACTTTTTGGAATCAAAAGAAATGGCATTACAAAAAGCAATAACTAGGACACTTTTGAGGCAGTTCATCAGTATATTAAGTAAGGATTAAAATATGATTTTGTGCAATGATTTTGTAAAGTCTATTCTGCGCAGACATGGTTCCATTCCTTCCGTTTTCTTTAATTGTGGTCGTGTTTCTTATCTATGCGTGCTGGTGTTTCGAAATCTCCATGTTGTCGCGTGTATATGTACAGGAGATCTTTATTTAAGCTGTTGAGCCTGTTGGTCATTTGTGGGTAATAAAATATGTTTAACCAATTGTCACTCCACTGCAATGCACGTTCAACAGAATAAGAATGTACTTTCATCCTGTTTCCTTCTCTCCTTTTTTCTTTTTAAAACGTACCAGTTGCCACGTCAGTGAAGTGGTAAACTCCTGCCACATACTTCCTGATTGCACTTCTATAAAGTCAGGCAAATTAAAAAGGTTTTACTTCAATGTTATTGTATTGGATGGATATGCCACATTGTAATGATACTGGCCTCGTCGAAAATCTCTAACTTCAGTGTTATTAGCTTTATTAAGAGTATTGTACTCCAATTTCATTGGCTTTGTTGAAATTTACTTTTGGGCAATGTGCTTGGTTCAGAATGATTTATACTATTGTTATTGACTTGGTTGAAAATGTTTTACTTCAGTACTATTGGCTTGGTTGAGAATATTTTACTCTAATGTTACTGGTCTGGTCATGTCTGCGTGTGAGCACAGACATACTTTTTTCCTCAATATTCTTTCTTTTTTTCTTGCTTTCTCTCTCTGTCTCTTTGTCTGTTTGTCTGTCTCTCTCTCTGTCTGTCTGTCTGACTGTCTGTCTGTCTGTCTGTCTGTTTGTCTGTCTGTCTCTCTCTCTCTCTCTCTCTCTCTCTCTCTCTCTCTCTCTCTCTCTCTCTCCCCCCCCCTCTCTCTCTCATTATTGTGTCGGCCTACACTCAGACATCGCGCGAGCCAGAAGGGTAAAATTTGGCATGGGTACACCGCCTGTGGTGAAGTGTTTGCTTATTGATGCAAATAGTTAACAGATTGAAAATTATACAAATTATGCCCATTCGAAAATTTCAATCGCTGCTAGCTTCCAAAGTATGCGTTATCGAGTACCAAATAATGGTTTCCACCGGTATATTTGTTGGAAGTGCGCCTCCACTGAACACATTACCACAGTTGTAGAGTTTAGATTTGTGCTAATAATGCCCACCTCAAAATATTAAAGTTGAATATTTTCAAAACTATTATCGATAGAAGTGCCATTTCAACTTCAATTTATAGGCTAAAACTGTGGTCGAATAAAATGAACCAGGCACAAAAGTTCTAAAATCTAAATGTATACTAATTAGGACACATCGATTTTTTAAGGTTGAATATCTTCATGGTTGCTATAAATGGAGGTGCCGTTTGAACTTTGATTCCTCGCTTGTGCTGTAGGCGCATCCAATGAACCACAAACAAAAGTTCCAAAATTTATATTTATGCTTATTATGGATAATTCAAAATTTCATAGTGAAATATCTTAAAACCTGTTATAAAAAGATGTGCATTTCCCAATTACGATTTGTACGTTTATACTATTGGTGCTTCCGTCACAGTCGCTGAAAACTTAGATTTTAATGTATGCATATTTTCGCCAATACCACAAATTGAATTGCTTAAGAAAAGTTGATGAATGTGTTCAAAACTATCTTAGACAGAGCTACTTCACTGCAACTTCCAATTGTTGTGTGTGTGCGATGGTGCATCGAATGAACAGTGACTGAAAACTCAGATTTTAATATCTGCAAATTTTATCCAATATACACTAATTAAGTGTTGAATAAGGATGAATATCTTGGAAACTACTCGGGATAAAGGTGCTATTCCAACATAAAGTTTTATGTTTGTGCTGAACACTTATCCATTGAACGGTGACTGAAAAGTTAAGCATTTCAATTAAGACTGGTTTATGCACTTTTATCTGTACCACTTTCACCCAGTCCACCAAATTGAAGACTTGTATAATGATCAATATCTTCAAAACCTAATATAGATAGAGGTGCCATTCCAAGTTCAACTTTTATGTTTGAGCTATCAGTGCATTCCATGAACGGTGTTATGCTGGTAAGGCTGATACACACTATTTCAATGTTGAACATCTATAAAACCATTGTAAGATATAAGTTTCTTTTGAAAATATACTTATAACTATGTTTGTGCTATATGTAGGTATACCGATTGACGAATATCAAAATGTACAAACTTTTCATTGCCAGACAGGTTAGCTTGATCTGTGTAGCAAATCTGTGCTTTTTCTTATTTGAAAATGTTTTGCTTTAGCGCTATTAACCTGGTCAGGAATGTTTTACTGTAATGTTCTCAACCTGGTTCAAAATGTACTTTAGCGCTGTTAGCCTGGTTGAGATTTTTTATTTATTCTTATGCTATTTGTCTGGTGAGAAATGTTTAACTTCAGTGCCTTTAGCGTTGTTGAGAATCTTTCACTTAGCGCAGTGGCTTATCTTACAATGTCTTTATGTGCTTATCATATGCTTGGTTGAAAATACTTTACGTCAATGCCATTGGCGTGGTTGAAAATGCTTTACCTAATGCTTCTACCTTGGTCTAAAATGTCATGTTTTAATGACATTTCCCTGGGTTAAATATTTTACCTTAATACCATAAGCCTAGTTGAAATGTTTTTATTTCAATTCTATTAACTGGATTGAGAATGATTTATTGTAACATTATTAGCTTGGTGGAAAATATTTAACGCCAAAGTAAACCTAACAAGAAATTTAATTTTTAATAAAGCCCAATGAAAATAGGAGTATTACGCTGTTAACAAAGTGCACATCAGAATAGTGGAACATAAGTGATATCGAATGACATGCAATGTTTTACATTTTTGCCTCAACACTGCAGTAAGCTATCATGGGCGAATATCAATCCCATACCGCAACAGTGATGACGTCAGATATATTACTGAAAAAACAGCAGCCTCCGGGCCACACCATATATGACTCTTAGAACTGCTGTAACTTTTGTTCTACTGATTTGATCTCCATACTCTTTGCATCAAAATATTTCCATTCATAGCAAGTTTCATATAAGAAAGTGGTCTTATAGGGTTTTTGTGGCTTTAACTTTGTTGCTGTGCGCTTCGTTAAAATTAGATTACTTTAATGCCATTAGCGTGATTGAAAAATGTTCCACTTCAATGGTACTGGTTCAGTTGGTAGAAGTACGTTTTTCACTCTCTATTTGGAAGTAAGTGAAGCCTTTGCATACAATGAGATAAAAATCAGATCAACTGTGTGATGCGTAATTTAAATGATTCCTGCCATAAAACATAGACCAGCTAAATCACACATTTCTCATGTTGTCCAATAAAATCTGGATCGCTCCCATTTGATTCTACCCATTACTCATGACGACATATGTCATTGATTTACACGCGTCGCATTGCATTTGGTCAGTCGCCCCAGGTTGTTCTGTCTTACATGAATCATGCTAAATGTGGCATTCACAAACACGCACACACGCACACACACACACACACACACACACACACACACACACACACACACACACACACACACATATGTATATATATATATATATATATATATATATATATATATATATATATATATTGCTTATCATAAAATGCTCTGAAACAATATGTCTAAAACACTTGGAAATTTGATAAACTATATTGTTTGAACTCTTTAATGTTGATCATGTTAAGCTGGGACATTTTGATGGATTGATATGTATAAATGTCTTGTTGTGCACTTATGTGGATGGTTGTTACCATTGAGATAAATGACTTAAACTACTTGCGTACAGAAAAGGAATTCTTGTGTTTGCTGAGTACGTTTGGAATCTATGTTTCCAAATTCCTTTCGGTGCTGTAGTTTCTGTCCTAAATTGATTGTTCTCAATGAGAATGTACAGAATTCTAAAATGTTATATCACATTAGGACAAAACACAACTATATGTATCAATCCCGACACACCTTAATATATACAGTTTTGAGCACTTTGATTTAGGTTCAAATAGGACTGGAAATTTGAAAGCAAAAAATTAAGGAAGCAAAGTACATTGCTTCTGGCCGGAATCTACACAGTTGTATTGTACTTGGATGATTCTTTTGGTGTGGTAATGACACCATATCAAAGTCATGTAATGGATCTCTTTGAGTACTTATAAGCGTTATTTCAGACACAGAAAAAAAAACCAAAACGGAATTTGAGAAATCACATGGAAATAATATACTTAACAACTTAAAACCTAAAATGATATAATAAAGTAAAATGACCATAACTTGAATCTGTATTATTATTCTTTTGTAGAAAATTCCGTTAGTAGAAGGATCTGAAATCTTCGAAAAATGGAAAAATCCCCCTGTGCCCATTCACATGGGGATCTACTTCTTTGATGTACAGAACCCAGAGGCCATTGTAAGACATGGAGCTAAACCGAGAGTAAAAGAGCGAGGTCCTTATACATACAGGTAAGAAGTCTAATGCATGCAAGGAATATATTGCCATAATTGTACGCTTAACTGTTATCACAGTGTAGTTATGCTAGTGTTGCTGCATTTCACTCCACAATTGCCGGATTTGAATGATTTCATTTTGATTTGATTTAAACCTATTGTATTTCATAAGCATGAAAGTAGAAAACAAGCCAATGGCTTAGACTAGCTCCTTTCCAAGTACATAATACACCTGTGAACTAAGCACGTTGTGTGAATAGAGAAAAAAGTTCAAAGAATAGTATATATTCACAGTCTGTCTGCGGTTTTACAGAGTGCGAAGTCTTCAAACAATGTAGATTATTCAGCCGTCTTCACGCTGGAAGAAGTTCATTTTATACAATTGCAATTTTTCTGAAATGATCAGCAGAAACGTTTCAATTCTAGAATACATTTTTCTGTTATCTCAAAAAAAAAAAAAAAAAAAAAAAAAACTACTGCACGCAAAACTCTTGCAGGACTTTCCGAATAATAAAAGATGTAAATTCAAGGTATGATGGGTCAGCAATGGACCGAAGTTGTGATTTCTTACTGTGGCATAGTTTGGGCATTCTAAAAGACAATGATAACCAGTTTCATGCTTAGCTCCACATAAACAAATAGGTCAGTTTACAATGCCCAAACGAAACATAACTATTGAGTGCCCAAGAGTTCATTCTCCTACGAGAGTTCACGGTTACCATCACCGTAAAAAGCTGGCGTGTGTGCAACATTTGTGTTTAAATTACGTTAAAAAAATTTCAAAGAATTTGAGTCCCATGTTTGTGCATCCAAGTTATACCACAGATTGACAACAATGAAAAGAATGGCCGTTTACGTGACTCCACGTTGCAAAGAATGGGAGCGATATCATGCACATGTCTCGTATTGCGACATGAAACACTCTGCAGGGATTTGAATGAAATTTCCGTTGTAAGATCACTGACGTAGATTCAGTTGTCGTCAAAGGATGCTACTTTAGGATCTATTACGCCTTGCGGCTGTAGTACTTTAACAGCTCCTTTTCAAGTACATAACACACCTGTCAAATAAATATGCTGTATGAGCAGAGAAAAAAGTTCAAAGAATAGTATGTATTCACTCTCTACCTATGCGTGTTACAGAGTGCAATGTCTTCAAACAATGTAAAATAATCAGTCGATTGCACGCTAGAAGAAGTCCTTTTTTATACAATAGCTATTTTTTCTTAAAGTAATCATCAGAAACGTATCAATTTCAGAATACATTTTTTCTAAAATCTCCAAAAAAATTACTATTGCACGCAAAACTCTCGCCAAGATTTCCAAATGATAAAAGTTCTAAACTCAAAGTATGATGGGTTAGCAGTGGGCCGAAGTTCTTATTGTAGCATTGTTTGGGCATTCTAAAAAATAATGATAAACAGTTTCATGCTGAGCTCCTCATGAAAAAATAGATGAGTTTACAATGCCCAAACAAAACATGTAACTATTGAGTGCACAAGAGTTTATTCTCATATGAGAGCACTGAATCTGCATTCGAGGTTACCGTCACTGTCAAAAGCTGGTGTGTTTGTGTGTGTACAACATTTGTGTTTAAATTACGTTAAAAAACTTCAAAAATTTCTAATCCCGTGTTTGACCATCCAAATTAGACCACAAATTGACAACAATATTAAGAACAAGAGCAATACCGCGCATGTCTTGTGTTGCGCCATGAAACATACTACTGAGGGATTTGAATGATATTTCCGTTGCAAAGATCACTGACGTAGATTCAGTTTGTCATTAGAGGATGCTACTTCAGGATTTATTACGCCTTGCGGCTCTAGTACTTTATCAGCGTTTTCAATAACTGATCTCCTTGGGGACTGCACCAATGACCACCTATGCGGGTGTGTCTGTGTATTAAACTTTTCTTTTCAGCTCGATGAACCACGATAATATATATATATATATATATATATATATATATATATATATATATGTATGTACATATATATATATAATCTCGCTGACAAGAAGGCCCCCGTTCTCACCTTGCAGTAAATAGTAATGACCTTGAACCGCTTTTGAGATCAAATGTATCTTACGAAAAGTTTCAATACCATTTAGCCAAAAAGCCTCAGGAACAAAAACACAATAAAAACTGACCAATTATGAGCTACATGAAAACCTTCAAATTACCATGACCTTCTACCTTTGTAGGTCAAATGTAAAGTACAGGAATATGCATTGTTACAATTCCTGCATTTGGGTCCAACACTATTAATGTCGGATAAAAAACTTGACAAATGTATGCCTAGGTAAACATCTATAGCTGGCCATAATGACCTTGATCATTGGTTTGTAGGATCACATTTAAGTGCAAAAATGTGCATTGTTACAATTTCTACATTTTGAGCCCAACACAATATAATTGTTGAAAAAGTGACTGAGTTACGCCGGGATGAAAATCAGATGACAAAACGACATCGAACCTAAAAAGTCAATTGTAATGTACTAACATATCCATTGTTACAATTCCTACATTTTGAGTCCATGATGATAGTAGAAGAAAAGCTGTAAAAGTCTGAGGTCAAATCTATTTTGCAGGTCATATAACAAGTGTGTACTAGTAGTTTGGCCCTGAGTTGGGCTATTAACAACTGAACATGGTGCAAATCCAATGAAAACTTTTACGAGTTACGAGTCAACACATGTTATCTGTAAGTTGCTCGGAATACCCGCACAATTATGTCAAGGTCACAAAAGGAATACACGGGATAAAAGTGATCAAGTAACTAGCACAGTGGGACCAAACATTGTTCAATATTGTTGCAAAGGTCATTGGCAAGTCAGATTTATGGCCCTCCAAATATTAACGAAAAATATAAACTAAAATGTTGTAACTCTAAAATTTATAGGTCAAGGATACAAATCAAGAATGAGGTACAAAACTAAAGTACACAAGTGTGACTGTCGTAGAATGACGACTAGTATGCCTCAGGCCAATAGACACGTGACTTTGACCTTCAACTCTGGATGCTGCTGTTGCCAAAATGTGCTGAGGCAGCCAAGCGTTCCAAAGATGGTCTGCTTGAGGGGATATGATAATAAATGTTGGTGTTATATGACGAAAAGGGAGTTAGTGGATGCCGAAATCTGGGAAAAATGTGTTACGGTGAACCAAAAAAATAAGTCACCAGAACATCAGGGTGTACAATTGCCATTAGGTGACGTTTTGGTTCATATATATCCAAATATGGTTCGAGCTCTGACAAAAACAAAATGGAATATCGAAAATTGATTCGGTGGAAAAAGTCTGGAGAATGATTTTGTGGACAGGCAATTTGAATGATATGGGGTGTTTCCCAGGAAAATGTCTGTAGAGATAAAACTGTGCAAAAGCAATAAACCCCTCCCAATGGGGGTAAGCTTAATTTCCCAGCCATTCCACTTGTAATGATCACACGCATTCTTGTGCGGCGACACAAGCAGCTTTACAGCCTCGCTTGGTGGTGAGTGGAGCACGAGGTGTCGTGCAAGCGTTATCGCCCACCAACATCTAGAGATGGTGCAACATGTTCACGAGAGCACACAGTACCTTTTTACGCTACGGGCATCCCTCCCTCCGAAAGAGTACTTCCTGGGATGTGAAAGCGAAGTCCTGACAGTTCAGTTGTCAATGAAAGAAGCAGTCATGATACGCTGGCTTTGATACTTTGGGTTCTTATTTTCAGAAATGTATCTGCCACGCTTCTTTTGGGTCTCAAGACTAGTGTGTCCAGTTTTTACCAGTTTCCAAACCCATAGATTGTTTGTGATTACATGGTTATCACTTTGTTGTATGGTCATTAAAGCATAGCACTGTGTTCCCCATTCGTTTAGTGTGTTGTTTTGTGCACCCTCGTGAAAATGAAAAAAAGGAGGAAATATTCAACCGATGACACGTGATATTGGCTGCAAATACGCTTGTATAACATACAATAATGAGTGAGCATGTATATCGCAGAATACAAGCATAAACCAATATAATTGTTGGCAAGTTATTTCAATCACCATTATTCCCCAGTACGTCATTACATCATTGCTGTAAAGTTATTGGAAACAAAATGCAGCACTGTAATGAATTACTTGAATTTAGGAAGTCTGAAAATGTCATAGTATGACGGTGATATCATTGAAATCTATCAACTGAAATATTGTGCATTTGTTCTATTAATAAAAAAGTACCTCAGGATAAGCTGCTAAGACATCATGAACTCTAATAATTTACCGAAAAAGACATATTAAAAGGTGCTTCTATGATGTGGTTCCTGTGGCATAATACATTATGTCTTTATTTTGTGTACGTGAGTGGTTTAAAATCAAAAAGCAAAGCCAGAAACCTCTCATTATATTGGAAGAAAAGTTAGTTATTTTACCGACAGAATATTGGGATGAATTTTGCCATCCCTGTCCGCCAAGATCGGGTCAGTAACATTAAATCATTTTGCGTTCAAAGTTTGTCATGAAAAATAAGGTCGTTCAGGGACATTATTTTTGCTGTATTAAATCCAGCTTTATAGTGAATATTAACAGAGAACGTAATAAACGATCCTTTTGTAGAAAGAAAATCATTTAAGTATTATAAGCAATGAAGTATAAGGACTGCATGTGCTAGAAAATGCATCCTGAAGGAATCATACCAGATCAAAGGCAATGTAATATTCCACTCCAGCTGAGGGGCACAGCATAATAAGCTCCTCGGGCAAATAAGAACCTTTTAATTGAGTGGGCTGTTCAGAGAAATGGCCTCTGATATATTCTGGTATAGTCTGGTAAAATAGACAAAATACATTATTTGTATAACTATCATTTATGAGCTGACAATCTGTTTAAGATGTGATCCACCTTAGAGACTTTTCTCGCGGCTGTATTTGTAATTTACACATTCTGGTGTCAGTTAACACTTAAAAGAACAGTTTTATTTTGTAGTATGTGTTATCATGGAGTATTAAAAAGTATGTGTCTGCAATAACCTCAGGACGTCCGGACATTTTTGAGAGATAAAATATGCTAAAATGACACTGACCACGATGTATACAAGCCTTTATACAAAACCAATTAAGCCAGGAACTGCTATTTGACCTGCACAGATTTTTATTTAAAATTCCCCCTTTCTCTTAAAATCTCTATTGGGGCTTGTTTTCTAGGCGGCAAAGCTGTCGTCAGCGCTTTTTCTGACACATGCCTCCTTACACAAATTGAATTTTGAGTAAAATAAATGTAAATACATTTTATGTAACTTTATCCCCCTTATTTGCTCAAATTTCAATCAACTTTTGCGTACGCATTTGTCCGATTCCTTGTTTAAAAGGAGGATGATTTAAACCACTGGGTGTCAAATTTCGATTTTAACCAAATTAAAATCTACTCCACGCCTCATGTACGGATTGATACGTTACGGACACGAAAAGGATCTGATAGTAAGTCAGGTCAGCGTTCTTGTAACCATTACGATTAGTAGGAGAACTGCGACAGTCTTTTACTGTATTGACCTATAATATACAAAATTATTCATACATATGATGATTCAGTAGACTTTATCATAGATAAAGCAGGGAAAACAGCTACTGGACGTCACTAAAAATAAATAAATAAGAAAAAAGGAAATAAAAATTAAGAGAACCAAAGAAAAAAGCAAGACAGCATTTTTGGGACCCTAGTCGTCCATATATGGAATAGAGTGCCTCAGAAAATTGTATGTGCACCAAATGTCAGTTTCAAACATCATCTAGATGGTTAGTGGAAAGACCAGCCACCAAAGTATAACTGGAAAAAGGATGAGATGTCCCAGCTAATGCATCCAAAGTGACCCCCTTCCCCCCCCCCCAAAAAAGGATCTGGGCATTGAGGCTTTAATTACGTGCGCCCGGTATCATCGTAAGGCATCGTAAATTATAAAGACAAATAATTGCTAGCATGTGTAAAGTCCTTTATGCATACGCATGTACGAT
This sequence comes from Hermodice carunculata, assembly GCA_964020975.1. NCBI lineage: Eukaryota > Metazoa > Annelida > Polychaeta > Eunicida > Amphinomidae > Hermodice > Hermodice carunculata. Next base: position 57,928,616 of record OZ026619.1, read on the forward strand.
GACTGATGGTCATGGTTGTGGGCTTAAATGCCATTGCATCAAAGGCCAAGTGAGGTGTATACATTTGCCTTTTCATGATATGCAGTGGGAATGTATGTAGTTAATTCAAGTTCGCTGAAAATTACCTGGGGACCTTAGATAAGGCAGCGTAACTTGGATTGCACAGAGGACCATCATCAAACACAGTATCCAAACCCTGGCTCAAATAGTGTGTGACGTATACTGAGAAACAAAAATAAAACCGGTTGCTCCATGATCTTAAGAGTAAAATTACAATTACTTACAATGCGATGCCAGCCTAGCCCGTATGGAGGACCACCATCATTTCATTCAAGTACTGGCTAAATGGTTTTCGAGTTATCAAATGAACAGTAAAATTGTCTCAAGTGACTGTGTGATTATGGGAATAACGTCAGTATCATCTAAGTGCAGTCTTATCCTGGCACTGATGTAAGACCATAATGATGTGGAACAGCAAAGTACTATCTCAACAGTTCTCAACTTATAAAATGTACAATTAAATTTACTAGATTGGCCATGTGATCTTGGGAACGTGGTCGTATGTAACAAGGTGCCTTTTCAGCCGGCTTGGGTAAGAAAAATTCAGATTAAAAAGATCTTTAAAAACAAGCAAATTTACTTACATGTTTTGAAAATTAATGGTGTCGTATAATGAAAAGTAAACAAATTTCTTTAGTTTCCAATTATGTAAATACCTGCTGGTAGTTTCAGACCTGTATCCACTATCTGGGCAACCATCTCTACTAAGCTCCATCTTTGACCCAGCAGGTGACCAAGGCCCCTCTGCCCAGTGCTGATACTTAATTCACAGCCTGAGGGCGACTTCAGTGTCAGATACAATATTTTAATTCTGGAGCCCACCGCCACCTACAACTGGTAACTTCAAAGCATTGCATTTACATTTTTAGTTAATGCTCACATTGGAAAAATCCCATTATATATTGTACATTTCATTCCTTTGACAAATTAACATTCCCTTAATCCTAGTCACCCATATATTTTTTTATACTGCTTCTTCAAAATATCCAATCGGGACCAATCCATACCGACTTAGCAGCCATTTTGAAAATTGTTAATTCTGCACCCAATGGTTTGTAAATGAGGATAGTAATGGGACAATCTTGGGGGAGGGGGGTATAATATACGAAACCAAAAGTATATATTTTACAAGTATTTCAGAGCATCAATAAAGAAGTGATATATGTTGTTTTGTAGTGTATATTATTTATTGGGCCTCTTACTATCTACCACTCCTAGCCTGGAAAATGTTTGCAGGCCGGACCATGAATAAGCAACAATCGTCAACAAACAGTTTAAGACCACGTGCCAAGCATTTTGAAATCGAATGGGATCGTGTGCAAATTTTTGCAATGATCAAGGGGTACTTAACTTTTGTCTCCTCCGCAACAAAACCAGAGGTAAAACCTCGAGAACTTATAAAGCCAAATACTCTGAAAAGCGTAAGGGACTTTCAGAATCGACAACTGAAGAATCTGCAGAGATTATGCCCGGAAGTGCGCGGTCTCTGTTCACCGTGAGGCTTTTAAAACAAAAGCCATGTGACCAAAATCATGGGCGTGCACTTGACGCAAGTGACCCCCCCCCATTCAAAACCACCAAAAAACCATAAAAACCATAAAAAACAAACAAACAAAAAAAACCCCAATTTTTTTTCTATTATACGAACCGACATAAAACTTTAATTAATTTCCTTGAACGAAGACTGTTTGTCTGTCTGTCTGAAATGTTGGTAAACCATTACGTTGTTACCTGATGAAGGCAAACAGTGGCAAGTCCAGCCTCGCAATTATTTCATTCTATTTATGACCGTTTGTCTGACACGCATTCCAACTTCAGCATTTCACTGTTATGTTTATGTTGCGTGTTGTCATAACGTACGGCTATCTCGTGCTACAACGGCCCGCGCAGCAGCAACTCAATCGGTTCCTTGTTGATGTAGTAGTATGAATCAACCTTCTTTTGCATTAGCATTGACTGTTTGAATATCCGTAAAAATTACTACTACCAGGGAGGTCTCATACACCTCCCTGCTACTACTACTACTACTACTACTACTACTACTACTACTACTACTACTACTACTACTACTACTACTACTACTACTACTACTACTACTACTACTACTACTACTCTACTACTACTACTACTACTACTCTTGTTGCTAGTGCTACCACTACTTCTTTAAGTAGCATGGTCGTCAAGTCTTACTATCATAAAGAATCAAATTGAAAATGATGTTGCCTTTGTACACCCATTTTTCATTAGCGGTAAGAGACATTGGTGGCTGAGCACTGCGGGGCATGTGTAGAGGCAGACATGTGAAGATCAGTTTTAGATTCAGCTTGGTACCATCTGCCTAGTTTTTAATTGGAAGGCAGTTGCCAAAACGCATGGGGTGCCCCTTGTCATCCATTTTGGCATTTACGTTGTGTCGCACGTGGAAGAATGAATTTTATTGGCATTAACTTTATATTTCAGACATTGTGTCCAAAAACAACAAAGAGACACCATATGATACAAATATACGAAAGTTTGACATAACTGGAAAAATAAGATTTCCTTAGGTAGTAAACCTGTCTGTATGCCTTAAAAATAACATCATTAGAATTGTTACAACTTTTGTTCAATACTAATCAAGTGTGGCTCTAAATAGTACCCTGGCTTTGAATTGAAATTTGTCTGACTCCTTCATAGGTTGTGACTTGAAGATATTCAACATTTAAAGTTCAGAATTACGTCCAATTAGCATACATTTCAATTTCACGACTTATATTTTCGTTTCGTTCGATGTATCTGTAGCACACGCCAAATAATTGAACTTGCAATTGCCTTAACACCTCTACCTGTGACACTTAGAGAAAAAGTTTGGTTCGCCTATATGAGCAAATCAGCAGTAGTGCCCAGAAACGCGATTCCAGAGATGACCAGCCCTTTCGGGGCGTATGGCTGAGTATGTACATGCACATGTACGTGTACAACAATGTTCAAACACTCATAAACTATTGATACTTATACGTTATTAACCTCTTTAATTGGTATTGCCCTCATATCAGTCTGAGGGCAGCCGTATCGGCCCGAGGGCTGATATGAGGACAATACCAACTAGGAAAGATGATTTGCTACATAGCAAATCAGTGTGTGTGTCTTAAAAGCATATTGGTATAGCAATGTACAACTATTCCATAACACAGCAGCAGAAGTTGGAATGGCATCTCTATCTCTTATAGTGTTAAACATATTCAAGATTGAAAATTTCGAATACTGCTAATTAGCATAATTTGAATTGTTACAACTTTTGTTTTAGATTCATTACATGAGCAATGGTCAACAACCCCCTAGTAGAAGTTGAAGTGACATCTCTATCTATAATAGTGTTGAAGATATTAAAGTTTTAAAATGTTAAATGCTGCTAATTAGCATAATCTAAATGGGTACAACTTTTGCTTTTGATTCATTAAATGCGCAATGGTCAATAACCCCCTAGTAGAAGTTTAAATGACGTCTTTATCTATAATAGTTTTGAAAATATTCAAGTTTTAAAATTTCAAATGCTGCTAATTACCATAATTTAAATTGCTACAACTTTTGTTTTAAATTCATTAGATGCGCACTGGTCAATAACCCCCTAGTAGAAGTTGGAATGACATCTCTATCTATTATACTTTTGAAGATATTCAGAATTTAAAATTTCAAATGCCCCTAATTTGCATAATTTTAAACATCTTCTTTCTTTTGTATAAAACGGTCAAACTCCTTGTATGGAGGTACAATCATGCCAAGTTTGGAGTTTCTATGTATAATAGTGTCCGAGAAAAGTGTCAGACAAATTTGCTGGTAAAGAAGAAAGAAAGAAAGAAAGAAAGAACTCGAGGAAAAACAGAAAAGTGTGTGTTGACACACACACTTTAATTAAAGAGGTTAATGACATTTAAGTATCAATTGTTTATGAGTGTTTGAACATTGTTGGCAATGCCAATTTAAGAGGTTTATAATATATTTATGAACTAATTATGCATATCAATTTTATCGTACTGCCAGATATAATAAAAGTAACACATCCCCAAGTGTGGATCCATTTTGCATCTGCTATCCTGCTCAACTTGCATTAGAACCCTGGACACAGCGCAAGTGCGGCCTGCCGTCACATCCAGGGATGCCCCTTGTTAATTTCACCTCATGCAGCATGCTGTTGACGTCGCTGCACCCTACCGGGCCGATATGACTCTACCGGGCAATACGGATAACATAGGCCCTGTAATGTCATATCAGCCCACGTACTGCCGCCATATAGTGTAGGCCTGAAGAGCCAACCACGGTTAATTACGTGCATAACAAGTTTGTAGTTATATGTTATTATAGCCCGAGAGAAAATGTAAAAATTATAACATTGTATTAAAACTCCCGTAAGACGAGGAAAATATACACATACATCAAAATACATTTCGCAATATATATTCATCATGTAACATATAATTATTATTTTTTTTATCATAAAAAGTTTACAAGACAAGATCAGATGCTGCCACTAGAGCACCTGTGAAGAGCATGTCTCATCTCATTGGTTACAAGAAGAAAAGTAAACCATTAAAGCCGCCCACATCGGGCTTGATAAAATAACTGAGATGAGAGTTATCCTCACAGTGATTCACAAATACAAATACAATCGAGAAAATTGCATCAAAAGAAAAAAAACACCCACATGCATTATGAAAGAAATCAAGTTCATTGGTAAAAGATCCATAATACAACTAGGAGAGATGACTTGCTGCATAGCAAATCAGTGTGTGTGTCTTCAAAGCATATTGGTATGGCAATGTACAACTATTCCATAACATAGGAGTAGAAGTTGGAATGGCATCTCAATGTATCATAGCTTTGAAGTTATTCAAGATTTAAAATTTCTTATGGTGCTATTTAGCATAATTCAAATGGCTACAACTTTTGTTTTAGATTCATTACATGTGCACTGTTCAACAACTCCCTAGTACAAGTTGAAAGACATCTCTATCTATAATAGTTTTGAAGATATTCAAGTTTTAAAGTTTCAAATGCTGCTAATAAGCGTATTTTAAATGGCTACAACTTTTGTTTTAGATTGATTACATGCGCACTGGTCAATAACCCCCTAGTAGAAGTTGAAATGACATCTCTATCTATTATACTTTAAAAGATATTCAAGATTTAAAATTTCAAATGCCCCCAATTTGCATAGTTTTAAACATCTTCATTCCTCTGTATAAAACGGTCAAACACCTTGCATGGAGGTATAATTACGCCAAGTTTGGAGTTTCTATGTAAATAGTGTCCGAGAAAAGTGTCGGACAAATTTGCTGGTAAAGAAGAAAGAAAGAGAATTTTAGGGAAAACAGAAAAGTGTGTTGACACACACACTTAAATGACACTTAATAAACACACATCAAGAAAACAAATTACAAATAAACAGATTTCAGTACAGTGAGGCTCGCGGTAGGCAGGGTGCCTCCAAGCGGGGAGAAAATCGAAACAGTCATTGATGACTCTAAGACTGTTATGCTTGGATGGCACCATTTGTAATAGGGGATAACATTGTACAGGAAAGGTCCAGTTGTCGCTTCAGACTAAGGCCATTCCCAGCTGGCTCCGGGCAGTGAGGCACGATGCTTCTGCATTTACCCACCACACACACATACACGTGCGCGCGCTTATATGTATTGTGTATATAGTGGCCCCCCTCTTAAAAGGTTGAATTTATTGAATGGCTACCACAAATTAGAAAGCTGATGTTTAGGGTGGTTCCATTTGGGATGGCCTTTGAGGTGGGAGGACCCTATATATATATATATATATATATATATATATATATATATATATATATATATATATATATATATATACCAGCATTCTGATGAGGTCACTTAGTTATCTGGTCACAAAGAGTGACACATTCTATGCATTTTGTTGAGAACTTGAGATGCTAGCCTACACAGTTGTTCGCATATCCCGGTAGTTCAATATGACACAAGCCCATTTTGAGAACTGGAAATGGCACCTCTATAATACTTTTGAAGTTATTCAACTTAAAAGTTCAAGTGTCCCCAATTGGCATAAATTTAAATATTGCTTTTGTTTGTGGTTTAGTGGATACAAGTGCAACACAAAACTGTGGATTGAATTTGGAATCGTACCTCTATCTTTGACAGTGTTAAAGATTTTCAACTTTAAAAATTATAGTGTCCATAATTAGCACAAATTCACTTCTCACTATTAAAATAATCTTTTCTTCGTCTCATTCTTCAAATATTGTGAATATTTGCTTTGCAGAACCGATCAGTTTTTTTTACGCGAATTAGAAAATTTTAAGCCGGCCAAAACATCATCAAGTTTATTGCCAGTAGTTGGACATACTAAGTATGCTCCAAACTCGTTGGTCAGGCTGGGTTTTTTTTATCGGTCGTTTGTGTCTGTCAGTTTTAATGGGGAAATCATGGGCACCGATTCCCAAATATTTTTCACACAATAGGATCTGTAGAAAAAGGTTTTATAATGTTTCATAATATCTCTTTTATTTCTATTTGCAGAGAAATTCGAGTCAAAGAGAATATAACATTTTACGATAATGGGACGCTATCGTATAATCAGAGGAAATATTATCACTTTGATCGAGCAAAATCCGTGGGTCCCGAGACGGATACTCTTACCACGTTAAATATACCGATACTGGTCAGTATGTAACAAGAGAAAACATTAATGAATTAAAAAAAAAATAAAGAAAATAAAGACACCATCGAAGTTTGCAAATACATGTATATTTGCGTGTCTGGGGACTCCGTCCCGTCTAAGTTACGTTATTGTAGTTGGCTGATATATATATATATATATATATATATATATATATATATATATATATATATATATATATATATATATATATATATATTTAAATATTTATAGTTCCCATGTAACGCATTATATTCCTTACTTTATTTCATTTGATAGGTGATGTGTTGTTCAACTTCGTACCTTTATATGCTATTTTTGTTTATTATAGGTCCCTTATGTGCTATTTCCATGCACTGTCTTCACCCCAGCAATGTGGGTTAAATAATAAATAAATAAATAAATAAATAAATAAATAAATAAATAAATAAATAAATAAATAAATAAATAAATAAATAAATAAATAAATAAATAAATAAATAAATAAATGAATAAATAAATTAATTAATTAATCAATTAATAAATAGCAGACTTATTTGCCATTGACGGCAAAACAAACACAAAATTTTAGGAATTATGGAAACGATATATATCTCAAATATAAGGTCAGCGGGAGAGCCAACCAATTACAGTTTACTTTTACAAAGTGTGAAGATAAATTAACCATGTCCGGATAACTTCACAAAAACTGCCTCCATGCAATATGTCAATGTCTGATAAGAAAGAAAAAAGTAAAGGCTTCTTATTTGTTCCCGTTGTTCTTGTGAAATATTTAATATCGTGTATATTCCAGCTTGAGTGGTTAATATGGTTGCCTCCTAAGCAGACTTTCTTGGGGCGATACACTATGTTGGCCCCCAGCTGGGGGGTAGTAGACTGCCAAGAACGGATGTTTAGCAGGCAATTAATATGGGCTCTCTCTGCTTTTTGTTGGGTCTTTCAAATAAATATGATGTTGGGTAGGTCAGGTAACTGAACATCTGTTATTTGCACAAAGTTATCATTTTTTTTATTTTAGGGACTTGCAAGCATGGTCCGATTTCGGTCAAGTTTTACGCAAAGTGCGATTGCGATGGCGGTCTCGTCAGCTGGTGAAAGCGCACTTTTTCAAAAACATACAGTGAGAGGTCTACTTTGGGGATACCCAATTCCTGGACTTAAAGCCATCAATGACGTCACTCAGTTACTGTTCGACGCAACATACCTTGATGCGAAGTTTGGATTAATGTATGAGGTAAGTGATGAAGTTGTTGAAGACAAGCTACTCTTGAAATCTACGATCACTTGTGAGTAAGTAGTACAGCATAGAAATAGACAGATTAGCGAACGCATGTGTAATCCAGCGTGTCTTTCAATGTTAGTACAACTGTAAACTATTTTATTTACTATTTTTTTTTGGGGGGGGGGCTTAAATATCCAGGGAGGTACCGTGCGAAGGGTTTGCTGGCATATTTGAATCAGCAAAATCAATACCTGTCTCCCTGTTGCCAAAAATATGTTGGATTTTTGTTTGTTTGTTTGTTTGTTTTTTTTTTCACCCATTTCCTATAGGGAATATTTATTTCACTAAAGGTATCACGATCGAATAGTGCTGCCAAATTTTAGTAGATATGCCACAACGTAAAAGGAGACATGTTTGATATTAGACAGTTGATGATGCATATGTGCAAATGACCACAAGTTTTTCAATATCTGTTCTGTGTTAAAATAAGCAAAGGACCCTGTGTTCTATGGGGGTTTATCTTTTATGTGTTCAATAATAATGCAAAGTGAAACATCATGATTACTTAGCACATGTCAGGATAAATGGCAAATTTAGAATTAAAACTAGAACAGAGTTCGGGCAAATCACTCATGCTTTGAAATTTAACTAAATCTAAAATGTAAAAGCTTGTGTTCATTGATAATTAAATGTACCTTGTATACGGCCCCTTCATGGACAATAGTTTTTTTATACGTCATCGTCATCGTCATCGTCATCTTGGCTTCGCCATCATTTTCGGCGTTGTCACAGGTATCGTTGTACTCCTAATCACAAGGAGCAGCGTCTTTCTTCGCCGCTTCTGTTTTGTTATCAGTTGTGTATTTCCATTGTACACCTTGACCTTTGTACGTTACAAGGAAAACATTGTCCAGACTGAAGTTATTTTTACAGTCCAAATTGTGTAAAATGTTATGAAACAGTTTAAACTCACTTTGAAACTTTATATTAAGCAGCGTTATACGTTTTTGAATAAAATGCTTGAGTGCATGACGAATGAATGAATGAATGAAAGAGTAGGAGGTAAAAATAAATGTGCAGCAAAATGAATGAATCAAAATGAATGATCAAATATAATGCCGGAAATAATGTATCCTTTCTTTCATTTCATTACAGAATAAAATGACGGAGGGAACTGTAAGTAGCCATTTTATTTCACTGACAGTACAGTATATGTAAAGATATTGGTAGAAAGAGCTAAAATTCTGACCATCTCCATACCCATTACCAACCTGTCTTGGGTTCCGTATCACGGATTGTTCCTCTCGGATTTCTTACTGACACTTGCTGCATGATGATGATGATGATGATGATAATGATGATTATGATGATGATAATAATAATAATAATAATAATAATAATAATAATAATAATAACAATAATAACAACAACAACAATAATAATGATAATAATAATAATAATAATAATAATAATAATAATAATAATAATAATAATAATAATAATAATAATAATAATAATAATAATAATAATAATAATAATAATAATGCCCCCCTTTATATCGGGAGCAGTACTGGCAGTATGACCCGCGATGGTGACGTGTACTATAACGATCAACCACTGAGACATTAGATCAATGACTATACCAATGAGTATTTACGTTTTTAATTTAAAAATATCAGTTTGAACTACTCATGGTATCAACAGGCCAAATGTAAGAGAAACACGGTGGGGGTGAGGATATTATCCAACTAGCATTACTCGGCGTAGAGCAGCAAGGATATGGATGTACCCATCATTCAAGTGACCTTCCATTCCACTAACCATGAAATAAACAAAATGTAATTCAAGTTTCTTTTTATTCAACAGATGAAACAATAATTAAGTACAAAATCATCCCTGACCATGATATTGATTTTGGTTGACCACCAGATGGCTCTCGCTCTAATGCACTTGCCTGCGGCATTACGATGACATCCACTGCCTCTCTTTTGATTCAAGGTTCGCGTCACTGAAAGAAAAATGCCAGATACGAAAAATAGTAGTCCACATTTGAACCTGGGTACTCGGGTAGTAAGTTCAGAACAGGATGCCCGTCAAAGTTTGAATACCGGGTACCCGACATTGCTCTGATACTAGCGTCTATGACGCAAGAGGAGATGATAGAAAAGCGTGCAAACGAATAAGCCGAGTGAAACTGGGCGTTCAACATGGGAGAAAGTGGAAATACTTGGTAAAAGAGACAGCACATGGAATTGAGATGGGGTACCTAGGGGAAGTGAGAGTACATGGGAGAAAAAGAAGGTACTTCGGGGAAGGGAAAGCACATGAGAGAAAGATAAATTATTTGGGAGAAGACAAAGCACATGGGAGACAGGTGAGGCACAGGGAGGAAGGGAAAGCACGTAAGAGAAAGATCAGGTACTTAGCGGTAGGGAGAACACATGGGAAAAAGATGAAATACTTGGGGAAGAGAGAGAACACATGGGAAAAAGTTGAAATACTTGGGGAAGAGAGAGAACAGATGGGAAAAAGATGAAATACTTGGGGAAGTGAGAGAACACATGGGAAAAAGATGAAATACTTGGGGAAGAGAGAGAACAGATGGGAAAAAGATGAAATACTTGGGGAAGTGAGAGAACACATGGGAAAAAGATGAAATACTTGGGGAAGAGAGAGAACAGATGGGAAAAAGATGAAATACTTGGGGAAGAGAGAGAACACATTGGGTTTGCTTGGGGGGAAGGGAAAGTACAGAGAGAAAGATGAGGTACTTGGGGAAGGAAGAGCACATGGGAAAGATCAGGGTATTTGAGGGAAGGAAGAGCACAGGGCAGGAGGCTGGTCTTTAGAAAATAAATTTACAACAACAGATATACTAAGTTTTGTTTTAAACTTTAAATGGCTGGATAAAAGTATCGTTTAACTACAGAAGGTGAGAACATTTACGCTTTCCGCCGATCACTTTGTGCTGTCATATATTTTACCAGTAATCATACGCCATGTTTCAGGGGGTCGGCAATGGAAGCCTTGATGGCCTTTATACTATTTACACTGGGGCCGCTGACACGAGCAGGTTTAACCTGATCGATAGATGGAATGGAGTCAGGTACTTTAAAAATTGCAAACTTATTTATACTTCATGTAATGTGACAGGTATCAATATTGGTTTCCCGACCGGCTAAGTCTGTCTGCGTTAGTCAATCTGTGGGCTATGTCAATTATTTCCAAATAAAGCAGCCACAGAGCAGACTAAGGTGTATGTTTTGGGGGCACTTTTTGTAAAAAAAAATGGCACAACCATCCATGCAATATTATAACAATTCTGTTTCTGATAATATCAACATGTAAAACCGAGAATGCACACATAATGTAGCTTCTTGTGTAATGTATACATATTGCTGAGATAAAGTTATGCATCTACTAAACGGATTGGTCCGTGTTAAAGTGAATACAACAATGACAATGCAGCAGAGTCGTATCTTGGGGCAGCATGTGTTGTATAATTACGATATACCGTACATATGTGCCGGATATATTACTTTGCAGGTACATGAGCAACTGGAAAACGAAACATGCCAACATGATAAATGGCACAGGTAAGGCATACAGTCGTCCCTCTCTTGAGAGACCACTCCAATGAGAGAGTACCTGTCTTGAAAGACCACCTTTTCAGGACACGTTGCTGAGTACTTTTCATATTATTTATACCTCTTATGAAAGACCACCTCTCTTGAGAGAACACAATTTATTCCTCCCCACGGATGCTCTTTCAAGACAGGTTTCACTGTATATAGTCCAGTTCCTTGAGATCATTGACTCATACAGCCAATAGTATGTATTCATATCTAAATGCGGTCCTACTCTAACACCTATTTAGCAAAAGAGGGAGCCACCTGCATCAGGGCAGATCCATGTATTTAGCATGGTCAAAAGTACTTTCTCAACAAAATGAACAACACAAACACACAATAATCTTAAGAAAATGTATTAACATATATTTGAAACATAAAGGATGCCTAAAATAATTAGAAATGGGCTCTTTTTTGGTTGAAAATGTAATATTTATGGATGTTTATGTAGTATATAATACAAATCTGCCCAGATCATGGTGGAAGCAGCAGTCTGTTGCCCCGGCAACACAGGAAGTGAGCAGGGTCGCAGTTAAATATGAATGCCTCTTATTAATTGTCTGATGGAAAACAAAGTTGGATCATCGTTTGATCAATGCCATGGCATTACATGCCGTTGGATCAACATTGGTTCAAATGACATCGATTTAACGTTTTTTTTTTAGCGTCATTTGACTGATGTTGGCAGGATGTAAGGTATACCAGACTCAGTGGACCAAGTAATGTACACTGATCATACAATGTTCGTCTGGGTGAAACCCAAACTCAGCGGTAATGAATTCAGCTTTGTTGATAGACTCCTGGTTTGAGATTTCATTTTCGGTCAAAATTTTCTTAGATTGCTGGAAAGTGTAAGAGTGCACTAACCCAGGTTACTCGCGAATGCTTCAAATGTCAGTGAAAAAAAAATTGTGGGAAATCAGGCATAAAAAAATTGCGGGAAATCGGGTATATTTTTCGTGATAAGTTTATCACGAACAAATTTATCCTGTAGCAATAACTTGTATTTCTTTTTTTCAAAAATAGCAATAAAATTCAGGGTCTTCTCATAGAAATAGAACAGTTCAGTTTCGGACGCTCTTGATATTACACAGTTCTATTAGTGGGAGATCTTACATTGAAATTTTAGCACCGCTTAAACATTTCAACGTAAATGCAATATTTTAGATCATGACGGCGTAAAAAGGTGTTCCTATAAAGAATGAACCTTTTCAAATTGTGACTGTGACAGAAATGTGTTCTCCTTAATGACCAAGTCTAACATTAAGTGTAACTGCTTAGCATGTGTCACATTATAACAGGAGCTGCAGTGTTCATGTGGGTTCCTAAAAATAATTCTGCACAGTCCTATGTGAAAGATGAGCCAATGCGTCATTTACATTTCAGAAGCTCTATTAGGGTTTTGGGGTTGCCAAGGTCTTACACGTGCCAATATAATGAATGTTCAGTTGTGATTGAACACAGGCCTGTCGATTTATACATATTTATGTCTGGGTTGGCACCCAGACATGTTGTTTTTCCTCCCTCTCGTCCTTTATTTCTTTCTTTCCTTCCATGGCACCCAAATTTGTCCGGAGTTTTTCTCAGACACTGTTATTCCCCAAACCACCAAATTTGCCATGGTGACTGACCTACCAATGAAATTTTGCCATTTAGTTTGGAAAAGTCGTGATGATTAAAATTATGCAAATGAGGGGCCATTAAAATTTTAAAAGCTCTATATCTTCAAAATATTATAGATAAATATGAAGTTCCAACTTACACATATAGGTTTGAGACAACTGGCAAATCCAGTAGCATGCAAACTAAAGTTGGGAAATTTCAATGTATGCTAAATTCACCAAATTCTCCACAATCCACACATGCAGGCCTTCAACTGCTTGTTCACCTATTACTTGACATCCATGCTGCTCGGCAACCAGTTTGCATTCATAATTAATTAGTCTGAACCTGCCCTTGTATCCATGCATGGGGGGGGGGGGACTCTCAACAACTGTGTCATGAGGTTCTCAAAAGCATACAGAGAATCTCTTTCTGTTCATGCCAGAACAGATCTGCTCCATGCTGCCATATGTACCAGGCAGGCTATAGTTCCCACTAGTGCTGCACAGATCTGTCAGTGCACCATGGCTGAAACTGGTATCCTAGCTGGTCTGTTTTTGCCTGAGGCTATGTCAGACTGCTGAGCTTATCAGTCCCAAGGGACACAAGCTCTGGACTTCTGGGCAGAACAAGCCTGAGTGTATCCTCTGTTAAAATAGACTATATACAGAGCAGAGTTGCCAAGTATGGTTTTCCAGTCCTCAATCACTGTTTTCACAACTTTGTGAATTTTGAAACAGTGTGTAGATTTTGTGTCATCTCAGTGGACACTTCCATGTCTTTGTTTTTCTTGCAACCAGTGAGATGAAGCCTGTTCTTCATAGCCAATATTGAGACAGTGTAGTGCTTGTCTCAGTTCACAGGTACATGTAGTTTCTTGACAGCTTCTATTAAAGTTTGTTTTTGTGATAAAAGAAGCAAGACAGTTTTGTATTGCATGTATACACCTCCTCTTAAAATATAATATGTTTACAATATATATGTAAATGTGCATGTGTGAATAGTGTACACGTACATCTATACCTACTCATCCATATTGCACAGAAGGACTGACCTCAATACTTGCGACTGGCTGTTTCCGTTTTGTGTTTAAAAGGTGTATTTCCCTGTCAAACGGAAAAAAATCTAACCATCATCTGTTTTTGTCACCATTTTGAATGATAAAGGTCGAAATTTACACCAAAACTAAGGTAACTTTACCCGATTGCGGCCTAGCTCAGTGTTTCTCTTTGACCACCACGAGGTTTTATACCGCTGGGAAGCTCAAGATTTTGCCTCTTTGAGTAGCAAACTCTCGAATTGGTTAAAATAAACAAAGCCTTGGATAACCTTCCAAAGATAGCATCAAATATGTAATTTTTCTCTACCCTCCTTGGTTACAACGATTAAACACATTTCGTGGTAGCGCCAATTCATTGCGAAATGAAAAAAATAATAAAATAAAGACACGATTATTTACATTATTTCTCTTTCAGATGGAACAATGTTCCACCCTTTTGTACAGAAAGATGAAAAACTCTATATTTTCTCTACAGAGCTCTGTAGGTAAGTGTTTCCTTTCTGTCAGACATTTTCTGCTTTCCTTAAACAGTTTTATTTCTATTTCCAAAGAGTAAGCATTCATAGCAGTACTGTATAAATAATAAGTCATTCCATTCAGTTTTCTGTGTTCACAGAACCTTTTATTTCTGTTGAAAGATAATACGTTTGAACAAGAATGTCATCAAATATTCCCCTTTTCCCCAAATGTTAAAATAGTGAAATTCGAAGGGAGAATTATCAAATGGTTTTATAAAGATAGCAAACTAAAGTCGGGCTGTGGTCAAATGATTGCTGTCAAAAAAATTAAGCAAAGCAGGTGTGTGACTTTTGTTTGTCAGACTTTGATAGTATTCTGTCTCTCTTTTTGGAGTTATCAAAACCTTACAAACAAATGTGATAAACAAGGCCTACCTTGAAAAGGCACTGTGAGGTAACCTCCAAGTTCATCGTTTGTCCAGTTGGTAACTTTTGTTATGGACAGAACTGAGTTTGTTTTAGAGTTTGCAAAAAGATATCAGGAGAGGCATATATGGACTGATTTTTTTTTCAAGCCTAGTGTTCTTTCCCACCAAGAAGGACGTAGCGTGATACTTTGTGCCGTCATTGAATCGCCCTCCCTAATTCTTTCGAATTAATATTGTACACATGTGCCGTCATTGAATGTCCCTCCCTAGTTCATTTATTTGAAGTGCCTGCGCAAGTCATTCATTTAACTCATTCCATCCTGACAGAAGACCGAGTCAACAGCTTTCTTTGGCGCCCTCTGGGCGCACAGAGCGCGCCAAGGCCAGCTATTGACCATGGGCATGTAATTTGGAATAATCTTCCATGCAACTTCCATCCAATTTAAAAAAAAATCCCTTAATTATTAAAATACAATTAGCAGACAACATTTAGATATTAGCGGGGAAAAGCGGCATTAGGGTGGAATGCTTTAAGTAGAATTTTACGCATTACATGCCGTCATCATGTACCCCTCCGTAATTCATTAATTTAAACGGACGTTTAGGCAGCTATGCGCCGTCGATTAATCTCCTTCCGTTGTCCCCTTAGTTCACTATTTAAATGGACATTTAGACATGACATACGCCGTCAATAAATCTCCCGTTGTGGTTGCTTAATTCAAATGAATATTTTTACGCATGATATGTGATGCCGTTTAATCCCTCTCTACAGTTCAGTCATCTAAACATATACTTTTTCTTTCAGATCTGCATATGCATTGTTTAAAGAAGAAACAAAAGTAAATCTTATACCCGCATATAAATACGCGATACCACCGAATTTATTTGATAACATCACCAAGAACCCGGATAATATTGGTTTTTGCACACCCGATTGTTTACCATCTGGAGTGCTCAATATTAGTTCATGCAAATTAGGTAAGTATTCATGCAACATTAGTTCGTGGAATAAGGTATCCAGTTTATTCCCGTTAGACATATCGATCAGTTGTAAATTTTTCACGCACATGAGAAATTATTTGTATTTGTTTATTTTGGGTTCCGGGGAACGCTTGTAACAAGTTGTGACATTCGTACCCTTCTTCAATAATCTAATTCAGTTTGAAGCAGTCAGTAACTAGGCTTACATTATGTACAAAAAATATAAGAGATACAACAGTGGGCCATATTGTTGTGCAGGTCAACGGAACGAACTTGTTTACAAGTGGCAATAGCCGCTAAATGTATATCATCATGGAGGATATAAAGTAGTGTGTTTTTGGCGACCGACATAATTTTGCGCCCCAAGATTTCAAAACTTCTTTTTCTCTATACCCTCCAATGGACAGTCCGAAATAATGATAATAATAATTAAAAAATGAACCTTATATTAGGCATTTGGTCACTGCGTTTTGGTTGTATCTTTTAAGCCTCCATTTTTATCGATGATACGCAAACTTATTCATTGAATTCTTGTAACATTTGTTGGAATGTTTCCCAAGTTTATATACGTAGGTCTGTCAGGTCTCTTCCCTTGGGGTGTTTGGCAATTTTTTGTGTCACGGCAATACTCATTGCATATCTCGACGCCAACGCGTGATAGCATATAAGGGAACAATTCCAAGATAGAAAACACAGATGACACGATTTATCTGTTTTCACCGGACCGGGATGTTCATTTGCCACTGACCGGCTTGAGTTATCTGAAAAATACATGACAATACAATTTGAATATATGAAAAAGAAGACATAGGGGGTCAGTTAAAGAGCCAAAGATGAGGGAGTTTATGATGTATGTTTTAATATTAAGAATTAAATTTATTACGTGGTATAGTGTTAAAAAGTTAAGGAAGCTAGGAAATACATTGTCTGCGAAGCTACCTCCTCCAGCGTACATAAACATGAGAACATAAAAAACAGAGTCTGCTGCGAGGGCAAGGAAATACACAGTTACGGCGAACTTGTCGGAGATTTTGAACGTTTATCTCTAGAAAGCAAATCTTCCGTTGCATGGTAAATGGCCGTATCTCCGTGGTCAAAACATTTTCTTCAGTGCTTAATATTGTTTTCAATATAGTCTTTCTGTTATGTCCGCCTGATTGAAACTTCTATCCGATCTCCATGATACTTTGTCAAATAGCCTTTATAAGCATATAGATATTTTAAAGTTTAATGTCCAATTCTATGATTTATTCACAGTTGAAGGACAACATACGGCTTTGTTTTTTATACAGAAAGTACATCTGTGTGACAAAAAGGGTTATAGCTCTTTCTGAATAAATATCTGTGTGGTAAAAGCCATATGTACATTCCTCTACTATCTGCACTCTAAGTATGTCAATACCTTACTGCAGCACACTAAAGCAGCCGCCGGAGGAAATTAGATCCTCACGTTGCCCACGTCCTCTCAGAAACACGAATAATGGGGCATGTTGTGCTAGATGACGCGACTGTTCATAAGTACCCTGGTTACTAATACTTGTGGGTAGAGACACCTGGGGGACAAACAAGATGGGCTCTTCATATTGGCGAGCGGTTGTTACCAGGAAGTTGCGTACTATAAAAATAAGGCCTCTAAAGCAGTGCTGCCACCTGTGAGAATATCCCTAATTGCAACCCATAAAATAAGGTCAAAGTCACCAAAATCTATTTGTATAAAGATATAGTGACAAGGTATAATTCAGGCTGAAAAAATTAAATGTTGCCACTGCTTCTGGTGATTCGCAGTTCACAATTATAAGAACAATTGTGATGTTGTGACCTTGAAAACTAGGTCCAGGTCACCTATATTTAATTAGATTAAGAAATGGTCTCAAGTAAGTAATAACCTAGAGTTGAATTACATGTGGCTACTGATGTATGATATATCTTACCCACACGATAATGTCTACAGACGGACGGACAAACAGCCAGAATGACTACTGTAAATTATGTTCACAAAACTTCGTTTGCAATTTAAAAAAAAAACACATCCATTTTGGGCAATATTGTTTATTGAGGATCTTTCCGGGTAATATTACTGAAAAGAAACACATAAATTTTGTCCGTTTCCAAATGATGATATTCTATTGTCCCCAATTAATAATTGTTTCAATCACATCCATAAAACATTGCTGTTAATTTGGAAATAAAATTATTTCAAGCCTTTGTGAAAGTCTGTAAACAAATAAAGTGAGCGAATAGAAAATCTAAAGGTAAAAGACAGATTTTAAAAGTGTAAATTATGGTTAAAAACAAGCGCCTGTATTATCTCAAAGAACATATTTTCAAACTAGCTGTTTACCAGTTGGAATAGTTTGCGTTAAAAGTCCGTGGATTTATAAATAAGCCCTAACTGCAACAAGTTTGTGTCTAGAGGAAATTTTATACAACCTGTTCAAAGCACACCGTGCACGTCTGAAACTTAGTACGCTATATCTGTGTGTACCAGGTCTGAGGACTTTGTTTATATATTCATAATAATTGAAATAATGATGAAAAATAATGTTGCCATACCAAGTTCCGAAAAGAATGACGTTTCTTGAAATGTTACTTCGATATCCTTAGTCTTAAATGTTTGGCTGGGTCTATATCCTGCCCCCCCCCCCCCCCCCAATATTGCATGTCAGGGTAGCGTGATGACCATCATATGATAATGTCAGAAATGGGTAGGTAGTAGGCAAAATTTATACCATGCCTTGGTCTTAAGTAAAGTTTATGAAACCTCCCTGCTAAGAATTAGTGGATACCAGTACTAAATTCCCCTTACCTTATACAGAGGGAGTTATTAAACGTTATAACGTCAGATGGACAGGGTCATCGGCAGTGTCTGACAAAACAAATTCATTCATAACGTCTGTTTAGAGGTATGTATACGAATACCGTCTTGCATGTCACACAGAGCTATTCAGTAAAGGTGTGTTCGCTGTTCTGCTCTTTCACTCCATAGCCTAGTCCGGCATGGAGATTAACAGGGCAGAATACATAGATAATAGGTTAGTATCTATCATGCTTTGGTTACACATTATTTATAAACTGAACATGAAGTTGATTAAATAAGCAATACATTAATGCATTATGGTCATATTTAGGTACTGGTCAGGAGGCAGTTTTGCATATCACTTAAAAAAAAAATTGATCATTGTTAAAAGGTGTGTTCATTCTCTCACTGACATTTTCTTCAAAAATTAACTACAGTAAACTTGATTAAATCATTACCATCACTTCTTTATATACTATTAACTTGAAGTTTTAATTTTCCCTAATATTGTGTTATGAGAAGGTCAGAACCAGGTGCTGGTTCAAGAGAGTTGACCTAGGCACAAAGCATTTATGTTTCTGTTCTTTATTGTGTTGCAGGCAATTTTGGTGGTGTTATATTTCTTATGCTCAGGGGCAAATATAGTAAAACATTACATCAGATACTACAGCTGTTTCAGAGGCAATTTTTTTTTCATGTGTAAATTTATGTACATAGGCAGTCTTGCAATTTTTGTTGTTGTAGTACAGTACAGGTGTACAAACGTTCGGTTGTTATATGGAACCAATGTTTCAGGTCATGCAACAAGGTATCAATGTATACTGAATATAATACTAATACACATATGTAATGGCATTTAACTTAAAACTTTCTTCACTTAATGTGAGGGGCCTGGCTGACACCTTTAAACGAAGGTCAATATTTCACTGGTTGAGGAAGTTCCATAGTGGTATATGTTTTCTTCAAGAAACACATAGCACATCGGAAGTCGAGAACATATGGAGAAATGAGTGGGGAGCAAAAATCTTTTATTCTCATGGCTCCAGCAACAGCAGAGGTGTTGCTATTCTGATTCCAAACAACATAGATTTTTCAGTACAACGGGAGGTCAGTGATGGTAATGGAAGGTTTATAATGCTAGACATCTTGATAGATGAAGTAAGGTTTATTCTTGTAAATGTATATGCTCCCACAAAAAATCATGAGAATGATCAAATAGAATTTTTGAATAATTTGTATGAAAACCTGTCAGAATTCTCAGGAGAAAATATCGTCATGGGAGGGGATTTTAATACCATTCTAGACTCTGCACTGGACAAAAGAGGTGGCACTTTGCACCTACAACTAGGTACATGCAGGCAATTAAGGACTTATTATTTGAAGAACTAGATTTAATAGATATCTGGCGACACAGGAATCCTGATCTCTTCAGGTTCACGTGGCACCAAAGGAATCCCCTGGTTCAGTGTAGACTGGACTACTGGCTAATTTCTTCATTTCTCTCTCCTTTTGTTACGTGTGACAAAATTAAGCCATCTATTAAGACTGACCATAGTCTCATATCTCTTTATATGCAGGGTGACTTATTTGAAAAACGTGGACCTGGCTTCTGGAAATTCAATACTTCATTATTAAGAGATTCAGACTATGTGCAAAAAGTAAAAGACATTATTAATGATTGTAAAAATAAGTACACTGATATGTTGGACAAAGCCCTTTTATGGGATTCAGAAAAATGTGAAATTAGGGGAATGAGCATAAAACACTCAAAATATACATCTTTTGGTTGTAGAACAAAGGAAATCAAATTGCAAAAGGAGTTAGAAGACTTATCTTGTAAAACTTTATTAACAGAAGATGAAAAAAATCGGCTTTTGGAAATTGAAAAAGAATTATCAGAAATTAATGATAAACAAACTAAGGGTATCATGTTACGTTCTCGTGCAAGGTGGACAGAATTAGGGGAAAAAAATACAAAATATTTTTTGGGATTAGAAAAGCGAAATTATAAAAATAAATGTATTACAAAACTGTCCAAACGAAATAACATAGAAATAACCAACCCAACTGATATTTTGGAAGAGGAGAAATATTTTTATAAGAAGTTATATACATCAAATCAATTAGATTGGGATGAATTACTTTTAGAAGATAAAATAAACTCATTATTGAATAATCCTGCTATGCCTAAATTGAAACTGGAAGATAAAATAAAATGTGATAGTATGATCTCTTTAGAAGAATGCTCTATAGCCCTCTCTTTATTTAAAAATGGGAAAAGTCCAGGTTCAGACGGACTCCCAGCTGAATTTTATAAATTTTTCTGGCCATACATTCAGCACTTAGTGTTTGATAGTTTAGAGTATGCTTATCAAACAGGAAAACTGTCAATAGATCAGCGTAGAGGTATCATTTCTCTTATCCCCAAAAAGGATAAGCCTCGCATACATTTGAAGAACTGGAGACCACTGTCCTTATTAAACATAGATTATAAAATCATTACTAAGGTATTAGCCTTACGCCTTCAAAAGGTTTTACCATATCTAATAAATGAGGACCAGACTGGCTATATTACAGGAAGATTCATTGGTGAAAACATCAGGCTTATAGCCGACATAATTCAGTATTATAAAACTCATGATTTAAGTGGTCTTCTTCTCTTGATCGATTTTGAGAAGGCTTTTGACACCATAGAGTGGTCGTATATTTATCGAGTTCTCAACTCTTTTGGATTTGGTAATGAATTCTGCAAATGGGTGCATATCATTTACTCTGAAGTATCTAGTTGTGTAATCAATAATGGGAATACTTCCAAGTTCTTTCCTTTGTTCAGGGGTGTCAGACAGGGTTGTCCCCTCGCTCCATTTTTGTTCATTCTTGCGGTAGAACCCTTAGCAATCATGATAAGAACAAATGAAAATATTACTGGTTTAAAATTTGGAGACAGTGAAGTCAAAATCAGTCAACTGGCTGATGATACAACATGTTTTGTAGCAAACCAGCAATCTGCTAAACTCTTATTTACTGTTTTCGATGACTTAAACAGATGGTCTGGATTAAAGTGTAATTTAGAGAAAACAATTGTCTGCTGGTTAGGGGTTCATAAATTTGATGAAGACTGGGATTTACCTGTTTTCTGGCACAACGGGCCATTCACTACCCTCGGTATTATTTTTGATGAGGAGGAGGAAGTCATGACTCAAGCAAATTTTAATGGGAAGATACATTCTTTTAAAGAAATCCTAAAAGTATGGACTACACGAGATCTGTCCCTGATTGGTAAAAATGTAGTTTTAAGAAGTCTTGCAGTTTCCAAATTACTTTATCCAGCTTCGGTAATACACGTTAATGAAAACGTGTTTAAAACTGTTCAAGCAAATATCTACCAATTTACTTGGAAAAAATCTGTGCCTAAAGTTAAAAACAAAGTTATGCATCAAAGTATTCCGAAAGGTGGACTTAAATTATTACATTTTCGTACTCAAGTTGCAGCTCTTAAACTGAGTTGGGTTAAACGTCTGTTCAGTGATAATAACGCTAAATGGAAAGCTGTGTTACAACATTTTGTGCCTGATATTGAGATTAAAGATTTATTTCTAAGTAGGTGTCATATACATACAATCAATCTTAAAGCTTTACCTCTCTTTTATATGGACGTACTTGATGCCTGGAAGAACTATCAAAGTATTTTTGAACCAATAACTGTTCAAGATATATGCAATGAATTTCTATGGTTTAATCCTTTCATTATTATAGAGAAGAAAACTGTGTTTTATAAACACTGGTACAGACTGGGAATCAAATTCATTGGTGATATCATTAATACTGATGGGACATTTCTAACTGAAGATGAGTTGTATAGAAAATATAATTTAAGAACAAATTTTTTGGAATATCTAGCATTGCGGCTGTCAATACCTGGTCATTGGAAACATATATTATCTAACAATAGAATTAGAAACACAAGACCATCAGATGTTCCTATCTTTAGAATAAAAGGTAAATTGAAATTAGTCAGTGAGATTGGTTGCAAAGAGTTTTACTGGAGTCTAATAGATTTTATCATGAATGACTTACCTACTTGTATAAATACATGGCAAGAAAAGTTAAATTTCGAATCTTCAGAATGGCACAAAATTTTCAGTCTTTCATATAAAAGCACCGTGGAAAGTAAGATTCAAGCTTTCCAATTTTCTCTGCTACATGGTTTCGTGGTGCACAATTCAAGGTTGTTTAAGATGGGCTTAGTGGATTCTGAGTCATGTGATCACTGTGCCAATAAGGACACAATTATTCATCGTTTTTGGGATTGTCATAAAATTCAGGAATTTTGGACTAGTTTTCAAGATTGGTGGAATCTCATTCATCCATTTAATACAATATCACTGTCAGCAGAATTAGTTATTTTTGGTTATTTCTTTTCACCAAGTAAGTACTCTCTGAATAACTGTCTCCTGTTGGCTAAATTTTTCATTCATCGAGAATTATGTAAAAAACAAAATATTTCATTTGTAGCATTTTTGAATTTTTTGAAATATAAAATAGTAACTGAGGAACACATTTTATACTGTCAAGGTAAACAGGAACTATTTGTGAGCAGGTGGTCCAGTATTGTGAACTCGGTTTGATTAGATTATTTTATACATTGACAGGACTGTCTGTGTTCTTTTGTAGATTCAGGTGTAGCTAAATTTATATATGTACACTCTGTTACATGATCTTTGATTGCCAAAATATATGTAAAATTTTGTCAATCACACATGCTGTAATGTATCTATATGGTGTCTGAATTCTCTTCATTCTATGCCCATAATTGTAATGTAATTTGTATGAAAAATCAACAAAGAACAAATTAAAAAAAAAAAAAAAAAAAAAAAAAAACAAATTCATTCATAACGTTACACTAATGAAAAGAGATGTATTGATTAATCTACATGCCTGTCTTTTATCTAGGCGACCCTATTTTCTGTTGAGCATATCTGAATCTGACAGACACTGAGAGAGGTGCCGGTTAACATATGCTGGAAAAAATTAATTGATAGCTGCAATACTGATGCTATCTAGAAACGCACTGCGTCACCGCATGGCATAAAAGCTGTGAGGTCCAATATGGCTTTCTTTTATACACATTTAAGAAATAAATAAAGATATGTTTTTTAACACCTCATATCTCCTTTATCGACAGACCATCGGCCTGCATGTTTTCACTTTAAGTTATTTATGACGTCGGCTATTTTCCGGTGTACAAGCCAGAAAATGGTAAATTTTAGAGATACGGCCTTTTGCCATACAACGGCAGAAATTTATGAAATGTGATGATTTTCAAAATAATTGGCAAATGTACATAATTGATCATAGAAACAGTAACAATCAGGGGACACCTGTAAATAGTGAAAGAATCATTGGAAACAAATCATTCTAACCTACCATCATCTTTTTGTTTTAATATATCAAATTGCAGGGACGATTTTCTCCTGTTCGTTTAGAGTTACTTTGTATATTTATTCCCAAAGATGAGACTGAGAGAAAAATGCATCGTATAGTTTTGTAGTGTAGCGCAGTGTAGTTAACTAACAAATTACCATTTCTTGTATATATGGAGCTGTAATAAATATAGAAAAGATTACATTTTATTTGACTTGTGCCGTTTCGGCTCATACAACAGACGAATATACTCAGCACATATACAACAGGTGAAAAAAAAGAGCTGAATTATAGGTCAAGACATTCTACAAACTACTAGAGTATAATTGTACCATTAAAGGTGGCTAAATAAAATATCACATGCGGGATCGAGCTATACCACTGGGTCCTGCATGTGATGTGCAAGATATACACAAACCAAGGCAGAAGTACACTGTTCTTAGCCAAGGAGGATGTGTACTGGTAAGTGCACGTCGCCGTGGACCCAAAACATTGGTATACAAATCAGGTTGCAATATCAAAATTATGTTAATGTGGTTGCATAAGTGTATTCAATTTCTGTTGGTCAGATAAATTTCGAAAGTAACTAATATGTGTACTTATTTCGAAGTAACACTGCTGGCCAAATATCATTATACAAAGGACAATACAACGGTTATGATCTTAAGACTACTTTTAGCTGCATCAAATATAATCCCATGAAATTCCTCTGCAGCAGCCTCAACCGACATAGCATCAATGCTAACCTCCAGGTTACTGATACTCGTTTAATGCGTTACTGAATAACTCGTGTTACTTTACGTCCCAAATGACAGTATTGGCCCTATTTTAGTGTCGAATTTAATGCTGATAAAGTCATTCATTCACGACATTAAAAATCCTATGGAATATCTATTAAAGTCGGGCGTGTGTCTTTAGGGAGGTGCGGGCATCTAAATGGACGCCATGTATCATCCCTTCTCCTTGTTAAATTTATATCATTCTGTGCCAGTCCTTGGCTTAAATTGCCCACATGTAAATTGAATTAGAGGCACGATAAAAAGTTGTCATTCTTGTTTTTCGAAATGATAGTTTCAATTTAAGAACCAACATGACAGGTTTAAGGCCAGTGGTTTTTTGTATTGCCTGATGAGTAATGCAAGGCAAAAACTACGTGATCAAAGCCTATCTCACTATGGTACTTAACGTTTTGAATGTCATTTCACCGAATGGGTGGACTTGTGTCACGCCGGTGTCATGGTTAAAATCGAGCAGAACGAGGTTGGGTGTACTTGCTTTGTGTTGCCCATCTTCTTGCTGCCAGAATGAGCTTTTTGAAGAATTTAACCGTGTATTAACAATGCTCTTTCTCTTTTCCAGGCGCGCCTGTTTTAGTTTCTTTCCCTCATTTCCTTCGAGGGGACCCCAAATTTATTGATGCAATCGATGGAATAAATCCTGATCGTGAACTCCATGAATCTTATGCTAGCATTGAGCCAGTAAGTGACACTTTACTTGTTCGCACGTACTCACAAATATACAACCACGCATTTTTTCTAGCACCATTTGAACACCGCGAGCGTGAGAAAGCTACTCTCTCTCTCTGTCTGCATGATACGTGTCTTTTCTTGTGGCCTACTTGCAAACATGTAATTAACCTCCCCGAAAAGCAGGCACGGGGGCAAGTGCGATATGCGATAGTGACTGACAGTCAACCTTTGAGAAAATGCACTGTCGTGGCTACAGAATATTACCCAGTATACAACGCCTGGTGCAGATTGCAACAATACAGGTCTGTTCTATTTTAGGTTAAATATTTTACACGTATGAATATTATGTCGACAGATTAGTGGATTACCGCTGGACGGAGACAAGAAGTTACAGATGAATGCATATGTAAGGAAAACAGAAATTTTACCGTGAGTATTTTGCACAGTTTTTAGGTTTTTTTTGTTTTTGTTTTTGTTATTGTTTTTGTTTTTTAGTTGCTTGTATGGGAGAGGGCGCATCGGAATGAAAGGAGAGTGTTACTCGTGTGTATTCCTGAGTAAAAATAGGTCACACGTCTCAGGACAAATATATATGTGTTAGTGGCTGTACCCTGCTTTGGTGCGCATCAGTCTTGTGTTTGTATCTTGTTTCTTGTTTCACAAATAATTTGGTACTTGCAGGGGCAAAGAATTGGCGTTTTGCATGTTTTCTTTCTTTTCTATCGGGATTTGTATACCATAAATTATCTGAGGATGCGACATATCTAATATCTTTGATTCTTAATGGCAGTTATTCGTCTCTTCTACAACTTTCGATGCTTCGAGAAATTTTCTTATAATTTTACTTGGTGGCTAGATGTAGAATGTGTATGGCAAAGTAGGGAGTTTTAGAATAATAATAATAGTAATATTATTATTATTAGTAGTAGTAGTAGTATTTTTATCATTATTATTGTTGTTATTATTATTATTATTATTATTATTATTATTATTATTATTATTATTATTATTATTATCATTATCATTATCATTATCATTATCATTATCATTATCATTATTATTATTATTATTATTATTATTATTATTATTATCATTATTATTATTATGTAAATAGATTTTCTAAATTGGTCAATGACGAAAAAACTTCTATGGGCAGTATGCAAGTACTAAATTACAACCAAATCGCAATGGTTTGCATGCACTTACGGATTCTGTTTCCATCATAATGTACGTCCATGTGAAGGTGGAACATTAAAACATGGATTTTGTCCCATTGTTGAACCTCATCCTTTGCCTCACACCTGCTTCTGACCGCTTTTGCTTGTAGAGGCTCTGAACACTTAGATGGAATGGTTTTTCCTCTCATTTGGATGCGACAGGTTTGTGAAAATTTAATATCCCTTGATCATGGTAGATTGAAGTGTCTGCACGGAGTAATTAAGTACAAGGGCCTCTTTTCTTCAGTATTATGCCCCAGCCACCTGACACTTTTGTGTCTGCAGAAGTAATATGCTATAACTTTACATCTTTATTAGTGGCAGTAACTTGAAAGTTTCACATGAGTCCTTGAACACCAATATAGATCTGACTGTTTAAACACACGCTTTTCTTTTTTCTTTTTTGTATGTCAACTGACTTGTCAGTCATCTGAGCTTTCCTTATGGCTCCTTCGTCCTTCCGTCCATCCATCCACAATAAAAATGTTATACTTCTACAAAATTGTTGAGATATTCATCAGACTTGGTGAAGATATACGGTTGTTGTGTCTCTACCAAGTTCGCACCCTTGTGAAGTTTTTTGCACTTCATTTTTTTGTGTTTTTTTAAGTTTGAAAGGCTTCTCCAGAACCGCTGGGCCAATTGCTTTGAGTTTGAAACCGCACAGGGGTACTTTGGGTACTTTGGGTACTTTTAGGCTTCCAGGCTTCCAGGCTTAACTGATTCCATACTTTGGTCACAGGCCTTGGTCAGTGCCAGAACCACTGACTTAAGACTATAACCATGTCGGCACTTGAACGAAAGATCTTTTCATGAAGACTTTAAATATGCAATTGTCGTCTGAAATCTAGGTAAATATACGGAAAAATCAGGGAATGGTATGGAATGAGTTAAAGCTGTTCAGCAAGTGGTGATATAACAATATTGTTTTGTGAATTTGTCTTATAAATTTTGAAGGTTTGTTTGTTTCCTCGTATTTTTTTTTTTTTTTAATTGTTAACAATATTTGCTTTCTCCAAAACATCGTGCTGGATTATTGTGCAACCTGACATGAATGTGCCTAGACTTTACTTAGTGTCTCCCAAACTTTCAATTGGATGGCGTTGCAATAATTTCCTTATATTTTTTAGACATTTTGGTAATAATGTAATGAATAATAAGGGTACACAGTAGCATTGTTATTCTAAGGATATGAGGGTATATGTGCGCAGCACACAGATCGGTTGGTTCGCCCCTCATTCCACAGGGGATTAAAAATGATAGCCTCACTTTCCACAGGGGATTAAAAAAGTATACCCTCACATACCACAGGGGATTAAAAAATGATAGCCCCACCTGGTGTTTAAAAATTCCTCCCACAGGCGAGAGCTCAAAACTGGTTAAATCTGGAAATCATAAAGTTTACTGTGTCCTGATACCAATCGTGAAAAAATTACTGTGATAAATTTAAGCTGCCTAAAAATAGCTTCGGAGATAAGCTCCAAACTAGTTTCGCTGATTAGAGCAGGACCGATCACACTGTCAGGTTTATCTGGCCAGGTGGGTTTGTTTACAAATAATCCATTAATATGTGTCAATTAAACCGCTGCTTAATTCTGCAAAGTTTATAAATAGGACAAAGCAAACAATAGGATAGCAATCAAGACTTCATGATGGCTTTGTTAATTTTGACAAGTTACCTGAAGGTCAAAATTTACAGAGAATTCAATGGATAGAGAAATTACCGTTGGCTCCATTGCAAGCGGGGAACAGGGTAGAATTCTATATAGACAATACCGGGACTGACTTGATTGATCAGCAAAGACGCGGCTGCACATAGTGTCGCATAATTAAGCATGAAGGTTCTGCTGTAGGTGCTGGAGATAAGCAGGTCTTGTTAACTTGACTTGACACAGTCTGTGGTCGGAAGTTCAAGTATACTGGCAAAACAAACTGGTGACTGGCAGACGATTGAATCCATATAAAGTGTACCTGGACACGGTGTTGAATTATGCCGAAGATACAAAAGAAAGTCAATTTTAAACTGAGCTATACTTTAAACGCAATGCAGACAACATGGATAAAATAGACCCTTTGGTTGGTCTAAATTTGCGATTGACATTACGAAATTCCTACACAAATAATGGGCAAAGTGCGGACATGACAGGACCTCTGTATTCTGGCACGTTTCAACAACCTCCTCTGTTACTCAATGGGATACCGGTCATGGTTAAATTGACACCTACTTCACAAACATTCAGTCTGATGAGAGTGGGCACAGAGAGCTACAAAGTGGATATTCAAGCAGTGAAACTGTGGACATGCGCTGTCAGTTTGGCCCCCACACCCTACATGGAGATCAGTCGACGTCTGCAAAATACCACAGCCAAGTACCCCATCATGAAGTAAGACATCATGACACATACTGTGGCGCAAGATACTCCACACGTTCAACTGGACAACTTATTCCAGGGTCGTGTACCTGCACAAATCATAATTGGCTTGTTGGCTTCTGACCCTGTGAGGGGAAGTTACACCAAGGACCCCTTCAGTTTTCATCATCATAACCTGAATTACTTACAAGTGTCTGTGGTTGGCAATCCCTGCCTGAGAGGAGCACTGGGACCAGACTATGCAAACAAACTATACATGGACTCTTACCCGACTTTGTTCACAGAGACTGGTAAAGGGAATGCCAACAGTGGAAATTACATTAATCGAGATGATTATCCTGATCCCTACTGTCTTTATCTGAGTGTTCAACATTGACCCATCCAAACAGATGCAAGATATCCTGCCTATAGGTAGAAAAGACAACATCCAAGTGGAAGCCAGATTTGCTCAACAGTTGACCTGTTGATCTATGCCATTTTCCCAGAGGTCATCAAAGCGGACTATACTTGTAACGTACATCTGCAATGAATAATCACCAACTAAGATCTCTGTTGCTGAATAATTGCCTGACGAAACGCGTGGGAGAAACAGGAGAAACAATGATGGTACAGTATTCCATTTCATTCGTTTCATTACTTACGACTGAGCGGAATTTAATGCATCCAAAAATCAAAGTATTGGTCCCTTTTACGCTACATACTATTATGTTTGGAAATCCCAAGCGTAATAAGGCGGTAAATCAAACTATTTTTGACAGTACCCACACATATATTTGAAATACTGGCCGATTCAAGTAAAGACCGTGCGTTTTCCACCCAGGTTGGTGCACAAACTTTGCTTGTGAGGGGGGTGGGGGGTGGGTCACATACGGGCCGGTACAAAACAGCTTTCCGCATGCAGTACTTGGTGTGTGCAGAGTTGACTGGCCACGTCGGATTCGATATAATGATAATGCATACTTATTGTAATTGTAACTATGATGTCCTATCCTCTTCAATGTGTGTCCTTGTCATTGTAGTGTCATTGTAGTGTCCTGGCACCCGTCTTTATCTGTTGTGCAGTATTTGCATTGTTCTTTATTTTTTTTTTCGCACGAGGGATTTATATACGCAAAGGCTGTTTTCCAATCGTTTTCTTTCTGAATAAAATATGTTTAAAACAAGAAAAAGAAGGGGGCATGAAAGGATCAATAGCATCGATATGAGACCTATAGACTGACCCCCCAAAAAAACTATAAGTAGCAGGCAATCTCGTTATACTGTAAGAGCATGTACTGCTTAGTTGCCACGACTGTCAACTGTTATACCATCAGATAAACATTTTGTCACAGAACAGTTCACTCGTGTTGTGCAGAATCCCGTTCGACAAATTCTTATTTTCATATTAGACACTGAGGGTCAACCTCCAAATATTCGTTATTGTGACGTTACATTACGTGTTTGGGCGTCTTCATTATGATGATGAAAAACAGTACACCAGGGGTCGGAACCCTCAATCAACCATGACGGCTTTTTTTAACAAAGAGGATGAAACATGTTCAAGAGAAGCGTCAAGATATTACCAGCTATATCTCCCGTCGTTGCACAGGACCTCAAAATGAAAGCCAAGCTACAAAAGACGAAAAAGAGGAACCACACGAAGACTAGACCACTCCAAAACCTCAGTGATCGCGGCTTTTCTGTGTAATTTAATAAAGTAAAGTGATGATTATTTGAAATGAGAAACGTTTGTTTGTTTATAGATGGTATACTGAGATTTTTTTTTAAAAACAACACACACACACACACACACACACACGCAAGGATATTTAATGTCATGTACAAAATAGACCACATATTTGAAGTGTGTAATAGGAGAAAGGACTATCTTTACCCCTTCTGTCAATATACCAAGCCACTGCAATCACTCACGGCCTCTCAGATGCTTGATCCCCGAGGCCGAAGTGCATTGACCCAGTCAGTCCAAGATAACAAGCTTATTTGCAAACAAAAACAAACCCACGTGGCCAGATAAACCTGACACTGTGATTGGTCCTGCTCTCATCATGATCAGTGAATCTAGTTTGGAGCTAATCTGTGATGCTATTTTTAGGCGGCTAAATTTATCATAGTACTTTTGTTCATGATTATTATCGAGCCAAAGTAAACTTTATAACTTCCAGATTTAACCAGCTTTGAGCTCTCACCTGTGTGTGTGTGGTGGTGGTGGTGGTGGTGGTGGGGGGGGGGGGGGGGCGGTTAGACACTACGCAGGACTATCGTTGTTTTCAATCCCCTGTGGAATGTGGGACTATCTTTTTTGATCCTCTGTAGGATCAAGGAGGCTACATAGAGATATATGTAGCCTCCTTGGTAGGATGTGGGGCTATATTCTCTTTGTTCCCTGTGGAAAGTGAGACTATCATTTTTTATTTCCCTGTGGAATGTGCGGCGCAACAAACAACCTATGCAGTGTGTGTATATAGTTTTCTTTAAAACTGTTTGTCATAATTATCATCTTCGAAAGGTCACTCGAACTTAAGTTAATGTGGCTTCACGATGATAGCTGCAAAGCCATGTAGGCTGATACTTTTATACATTAATAACCTTGACCTGATTTCCAAGGTCACAGAGCCACCGTAGTGGATTGTGAACTATTTAATGCAGGATTTTGATAGTATGTGGTTATCCTCCAGAAGGGTTACGTTGATCCCCCTGACGTCATTCCCAAAGGAAACAGGGCCACGTTCCTGATTTCACCTTTCAGTTTAAAACTTGAGAACTGTTAG